>OZ001659.1:3738785-6138785 GCA_963924145.1 Pyrausta purpuralis | reverse complement strand
TTCTTGGCTCTTGATTTTGAACGTTGATGAGGTTTGGCCTTATATAAATAAATCTACTTTATTATACAGGGTGTTGATTTCAATACGAGCGGAATTTTCAGAGGTGATTATGTACCTTGTTCTGATCATGAATCACAAAAAAAATGAGTTCGAAAAAATATTTTTATTTTTATTAAATAATGACGGTTTTCAAAGTAGACCCTAGCGATTTTTAGAGTAGGCCCCCGACACCACACCGCGCCGGCTTGCGTGCGAACGAACGATACCTACAAAGCACAAAGGCACCGCAATCCTTTGTGTTTGGCAAGTGAGTGCCGCTCAGGCTTCCCGCCGCCGCCTGCCATAGCGCCGTGCGGTGAAGTAGCGGCTATCTCTTTTTATCGCCCAGCCTGCGCTATCTCGTTCTCACCCGTCGCTCATACCTCAGTTGTGCTAATAACATCGCATAGGCAACATGTTTTGCGAAAATGACGCAAAATTATTCTAACGGTGAACTCGTTGAAATGGTGCGATTGTATGCAATAACTGACAATAGTTTGAGTGCAGCTATAAGGAATATGTTTGGTGAACGTATTGTGTATACCGAAGAATCAACAAACCTAAGACAGAGAATAGTCAGTGCATTCGAGTTAGTTTGACAAAATCGTTTTGTGCTGAACAGTTTAAAAGGGAACACCAGACGCCGTGCCAGACTGTGTATTGCTCAGTCTGGTGGACACTTCGATCATTTATTGAGGTTAGTGTAAATAAAAATGTACAAAAAACTAGATGTAAAGATAAATCGATGTAAATAAGTTGATTCCAAATTTTTAACTACGCCAAAAATACTTTAGACTCGCGTCATTTAATAATCTTGGTACTTTTTTATTTTGAAACGGTTTAGCATAAATCTAGACAAAAGCTCAGGGTTCGATTTCTGTTTGAACTCCCAAAGTTAGTTAAAATGATATACCTACCTACATGACTTTTGCTCATTAAGTAATAATAACTAAAAAATTCATAAACCATTAAAACTTCTTTTGATTTTCAAAAGATTAACCAAGCCAATTCCCACCTGAAGGCTCAAATTGTGTTTAAGTTACAGTACAGTACAGATGACTTTAGTTAGCCTAGATTAAGATTCAATTCGTAGTAGTAATTTAGAGTTTGAGGTTCGATAGATTCTCGATTGATTGCTCAAATTAATGAAAAACAGTGCGATCGATACCCAGTGCGCCATTAATTGATTCAAATTTAAGTGTTTCGGGTTAAAGTTTCAGAATTTCTGATGGATTGCCCAATTTCAGTGAATTTTATCAAGATTAGGTAATTTGATTTGTTACACATGAGTTTTAGGTATGTTTGTCGGTCCTAAGCCCGATTAAAGTAGGAAGGGAAATTTGGAATCAACTAATCCAAACACGTGAAATCGCTTATTCTTAAAGTCGGTAAAAATAGCAACATACACACTCGGGCATAACGTACCCGGCAGATACAGATAAATCAGCACTGACCGCTAGTTAGTACCTACTTGTCGCGAGCTACGCGATTCGCGCCCGCTACGATTACAGTGTAAACATAATGCAGTGTCTGACGCCACAACGCAGTAAGGGTTTCATAAAAAATAATCGCTTAAAATTTCAGTTTAATTATTTTGTAATATTTGGTTCCACATACCTGTTCTATATGGGATCATACATTGTTTTTATAAATACCGCTCGGATTGAAATCAACACCCTGTATGTATGATATACCTACTCGAACTAATGACCCTATAGAAATTGATAGCAACTGTTGTATTGAAAATAAATAGGCGGTCACGGCAATTTATACCTTCTCCCTTTAATTTGGCAATTCCTATAAAAATGGCAAGTAGTGATTATACCTACCTGAATATCGTATTCTCGATCATCAGCTTTTCACAGCATTTGTAGGCTTCCGTAGTCGAATGACAAAAAACGGAACCCTTATAGTTTCGTCCAGTCTATCTGTCTGTCTGTCGATCCATGTCTGTCTGTCTGTCCATGTCCGTCCGTATGGCACAGCCACTTTATTCTGAAACTATGAGTATGACACTGTTGAAACTTGGTAGCTAGATGTATTCTGTTAACCGCTTTACATACAAAAAATATTAATTATGATATTTAAGTAATAAAAAGTAGTTTATGAGATAGAGAACATTTTCAATAACCGCACACATAATAGTACATTATGATACAAGTGTGCTAAGTTGACCTATTGTGTGCGCACGAGCGAAAGCGAATGCGCCATAAGAAAGCCGCGTATATAATGGTCACAGGCACACGTGTTTCATACGAAGTTTTTCACCACACTTGCGAGGAAAAACAAGACTCTTCATTTACTAAGTTTTTAATTATTAAAACAGTTAGTAAAAATACATTTCACTCGATTTTGATAGCAAAGACTTTCACACGCGTTTTTCGCCTCGTTACGTATGTCCGGCGGAGTTAATAATAGGTTTTCTTCATTTCCTTCACTTGAAGTAGATATTTTCATTAATATTAAACTTCATAATTAATCCAAACTTCGTCACAGCCGTCAGTTATTATTATTTACGAAAAATGGCGCGTTGTTTTTTTTTTCTTGCCGCGATACCATAGAAAAAATGAATTTTTTCTATGCGCGATACCGATGCGCGCGCAAGACTTAGGCGCGAACTAGATCGGCCAAAAGCCAAGATTAAAAATGAAATAATTCGTGTTTAAAACACAAATTACAGAAAATGTTAAATGAATTAGAGCTATTTCTTAGTAACAAATCTGGATTTACCATTTATTGAAATAAATATGTAGATACTGATATTTTTCGCATAAATACAGTTAATTGCTAAAAAAAAAGTTATGTATAACCCGACTAAATTACATCGCTTCTTCTTCTTACATACGACTTGGTACTAGGGTAAATTGGTCGGGTTAATAAACTAAAAGCACTAGTGCAATAATATACTGAAAAAGCACGCGTGTTTAATATCTATGATTATGAGCCAAAAATCGGTGGAATAAAAACGTCATTTTGAGCAAGTGTGTTGAAAAAGTTGTTATATTCGCTGTCAAAAAAATATTGTGGTATTTTGATTCGTAGAAGTAAGTGAATCTTTGATTCAGTTAGCATTGGCACAGAAGAACCCTAATCTAATGTGCGAGTGCGACTCGCACTTGGCCGGTTTTTTCACTAATTGAAATCATCTAGTACCTACGTTTTAATTATTTAGCCTATCTAACTAACCATACTCCTCGTTGGGGCTCAGCAAACACCTCAGACCTCCTTCAGTTTCAGGCATAAATTTGCACTATGCTTCGTCGTCTTTACGGTCTGCAAACTCATTATTCAATGACACTTAATTTTATAATTAGTAAATTGGGAATAAGAATAAGTTAAGTTTTTTGGTTTGAATTAGATTCCTTTTCTTTGCATAAATGCATGATGGATTGATGGATGAATTTATGATGTTTTTTTTTCGATAAAGCGTATTTTTTTTAATTCAGATACCTATGGAATATTCGTCGAATAAAATACGATAGGTCAGCAATCATTTATGTAAATGTAATTTTAAAAATTTGTCATTTTATACTTATTCAGTCGAATAAGTCTTATCTGATGCTGTTAAGGGGCTACCTGGATTTTTAACGCGCACACTAGCGCCACTTCAGTTGAAAAATCATAACTCGTTAAATAAAAGACCAATCAAAAATCTGGTAAACACGAGTGTAGTACAGGTTCTATAGTTTATTTAGTACGTTTAAATTGTTTCTTAAGTACTTATCTGCAGTTACAGTTAGAAAAATTTCCAAAAGTGGCCATATTTAGAAGTTTTTCTAACTCTAGCTACAGTAAACTACTTTAGAAACAATTTAAACGTACTAAATAAACTATAGAACCTGTACTACAATCGTGTTTACCAGATTTTTGATTGGTCTTTTATTGAGTTATGATTTTTCTACTCAAGTGGCGCTAGTGTGCGCGTTGAAAATCCGGGTAGCGCCTTAACACCGGCCCTAAATTAGATTAATTGTAATATTTTAAAAAATAATACTGTATAAGATGTTTTCTGTAATAATTTATTATATACGGTATACAATTAAAAATATTTATACATAAACATTAAAATCCAACCTTAAAATACTTTCATTATGAAAATCCTTTTCGCAGACATCTACTACTGCCATCTAGTAAAGCTTGTAGAAGAACATAGTTATATTAACAACTGAATACGAAAAAGCGCCATCTATACAAACTGTAGTAACCATTTCAAACATGAAATAGTTTATATTAAGCATACACAACCGAAAACTTTTATGGCGCTAGTGTAGCTTAGAGAGATGTTGCCATATTAAAAAAAGCTGAGACTTGGTAGTTTCAGTTACTGAACTTGTGCGACTGAAAATGATTCATACAAAAACCTGTTATAAAACCTTATAAAATATATTACTTATTTAATACCTTATTATCTAGGATACGTTTCATCATATACGGTCAAATCGACTGAATTTGACAGTATTTGACCGGTTATATATGGTTTGCGACAAATGTGACTCGTCAGATTATAGTCATTTAACAACAGTAATCACGAACGAGAACGAACACATAAATAAACGTGATTATATTGATTAATTTTTAGTGTTATTGAGATAATGATTTTATTTTTATTTTTTGGTACCAAAATAGTTTTAACCCCACAGCTTTCCAAAGCGGATACAACGGCCATCAGTTCTTCGTGCGATGTGCCCTGCCCACTGCCACTTAAGCTTACTGATTCATAGGAATATGTTACCTTAGTTCTTTTATATATCTCCTCGTTTCTAAATTGATCACGTAGAGAAACATCGAGCATAGCCCTCTCCATTGCTCCTTATGTAATTTTGAGCTTCTGAGGCCTATAGTTAGAGACCACGTTTTGGATCCGTATGTCATCAGTGGTAACACTTGTGTTGTCTTCAGGCACTAAGACAATTGAGACTAGAAGACGCTTTCCTGAACGCTTTCCAGTCAAGCTAGCTTCTTAAAGTTGGACCTACCTAATTAGATCGCATCCAAGGTATACTTATACCCGTGGTTGCTGATGTTGTAAATAACACGCACCGTACGAAAGATGATAAGCCAATGTTACCGACTTTTTACCAACCTACCCGTTTAATAGTAAACAAATCTGAGTGCGCTCATATTGATAGCATATCACTTGCACGTAGTGACTGTCAGTGAATGTTTCCCGAAGAAGTGGATTGTTGTAATTCTTTATCAGAAATAAAATGCTTAAGCTATATATAACTAATCCATGTATGACCGTTTTAAACAGTTTTTGACCGTAACCAATTCGACCGTAAATAATCGGCAGTTAAATTCAGTCACTTTAGTCATTTTCAACACAATTTGTGATCACAGGGAGAGTGCATGGGTTTGGAAATATTGGGATCATTTTTACGTTGTTGATTGATTGATTTTGAATTTTTGTTTAATGACAAAAACCAACAGCAAATAACTTATAACTTGTACAAAATAGTAAGTTTTTAAAGAAAAGTTAGACAATAACAGGTTGCCCCATATTTGCAATTAGTTTGGGATGATTAAAAAAGTAGCAGTATATAATAACAAGTAAGTTTATGATGTTACATGAAACATGCCTGTAAATCTCTGTAAAGATTAATGAAATGTAAACTGTAACCCATTTATGCGATGTGTAGGTATGTTGTACAGGCACATTAGGTTATGTTACTTTGTTGCAAACTAGCCCTTATCATAGCGGCATAAGACACCATAGTGTTTACCTTGAATGACGAGCCGTTGTCAGTACAACATGAAATGCTATAGTAAACATCACATGTAGGTATTTTATTTTTAAATGTTAACAAGACACTATTATTTCACTTGTCACTTTCTTAAATTAGCTTGAATTGCCTATTAATCCAAAAAATATTTATAGAATCAAAAAATTGTTGAAAATGTAATTTTTATTAGCAGAAATCTAGTAGCGGGTATGGTATCCCTAAACTGTCATTTTTGACACTTGACGCATTGTTGCTTTGATTAGTGTCTTAGAAATAATCTGTGTCATTTGTTTTCGGTTTCGGTCGGGTGGCCGTCCGTCCGTAAGTCTGATTGTTAGTTTTTTTACAAAGATACATTTATGAATGGTGAACGGAGTTACGGCTTTGTCATAGTCGTTAACAGACAGATATGTCACATTTTGAGTAATAAAAGTTAAAGTAAACGATGTTAAAATAACGTTATTTATCAGATTTCTAAGCCGGAACACAGCGTACTAAAACTCGAATTATCTAGTCGCAATGGTGAAAGATGAACTTATATTTTGGTTCGTGGTGTCTATTTAGCGCATTGCCGTGACGTAAACGTTATGTGAAATGTGATTTAGTGCCTTTATATCAAGGATTTTATACCCTAAAGTAAGTACTTATTGAACTGAATACATTGGATGCTTTATCAGCTGATAGGAGTTACAAATCCCCGCGCTATAATGGCATCACCTATACCAATCTTTATCTCGATAGCATTCTAGATTAGCCATTAGAATGTTATTTATCTCAAAATGATAGCTTTAATTAGAAGAAAGTTTTAGAAGTACCTATATCACGTCATCCTTGTCTTTAATAGATCGTGATATTTAATCAATAAACAAACATTGATTAAGCCATTATTAAGTATTATACTTAAACAATACATGTTGTATTCCACGATGGCCGAAAAACATAGTGGTATGTAATATGGATGTAATGAGTGAGAGTATCCAAGGCTTATCTGTTCAGAGGTTATTTATTGACATTCATTAATGAATAATTTGACCAAAAATATGAGATTGAAAATTCTTTCTTGTTTGCTTTTTTACTTCTGTCCAAGTCCATTTTTATATAAAATTCAATTCAAATTAGTTTTCCATACCTTGTATACTACATGCAGTAGTTATGAATTATAATATATCATACTTTAACTATAATTCAGCCGCTCAGATAATACTATTATATTCAATGTTGAGGGTAAATGTATAGATTAATAATTGTCAGTCTAGAAGTTGGACATTCTTTCCATATATTTTGTGCAAATATATAAAAAAAAAAAATAGCATACTCTGAGCAGCTAAATTATAACAACCTGCATAACTCTTGCCTACTAAGTATTTACAAATAAAGTACACTGACTGCTAATTTATTGTGACATGTTTTTGTTTTGTTAATATGAATATTGTACTATTTTATTTTATTTATTAAGGTCTGATTAGTCCAATGTCAGATAAGGAATATTTGTCAAATATTCAAACAACATAATCAAAATATGTGTTACATGTTACACATTTTGTACAATTTTAAATATGTGTGATTGCTGTAGACCTCAAACAGTTGCGGCATTACCCTTGTATGTAGCCCCAGAAGAAATCAAAATAGCAATCCAACATATGCATAAACAAAGCACTGGTACCAGATGAAATACCAGAGGAAAGCAGAGTCATTTGGTTACACACATTATGTAACAAATTTCTGCAGGATGAACTGTGAATTGTGGCAAAACAGCTCTCCAATACCATTTTACAAAGAGAAGGGAGAAGTGATGGATTGCAGCAATTATAGGGCCATCAAACTAAAGTTGTACAAGCTCACAATCTAGGAGCATATACTTAACGACAGGCTAAAGAGCTGATATAAAAATTAACACAAAATCAGTGTGGCTTTGTGCCTGAGCAAAGCTCTTCAGACACCATTCAGACTGTCTGTATAATACTGGAAGAGGCTAAAACTAGTAAAACCAACATCCATATAATTTTTATAGACTTGTAGAAGGCATTTGACTATGTCACATGTTACCATATCTGAGAAGCTCTTAGAAAACAACTTATACCAGAGCATTACATCAGCATCATCCAAGACATGTATAGAGCAGTTACAACAAAAGTTTTGTGCCCAGCATGCAAGGGTGACACTTTTGAAATCGAGGTTGCACCACCAGGGTTCTACTCTAAGCCCACTGCTTTTCAATATGACCATGGATCATATCATAAAACTCTGCGCCAATGACGTCGTTCTGATTTCGGACAATATAAAAGATCTCCAGTTGAACTTCAATTCCTGGATTGAGACACTAGAAACATAGGGCCTTAGAATCAGCCGGAAGAAGACAGAGCATATGTCATGCGTTTTAGATAGTGTAACAAGCCCCGATGCGTGTTGAATATCCTTTGGAATTTTTATTTATACTTGCCGTTACCCAATTTAAGTATTTGGGCTCAGTACTTAGTGACGACGGCAAAATAGACAATGATGTTCCGCACAGAACTACAACTGGATGGACGAAGTGGAAACAGCTCACAGGCATCATGTGTGACGGGAAAATGCCTCTTAAAATCAAAGGACAGCCATTAGACCAGCTGTTAGCTGGGCTACTACCAAGCAGCATCTAAACAAACTGCACACAACCGAAATGCTAATGCTACGCTGGTCAGCAAGCGTCACACTACTGGACAAAATCCGAAATGAGTACATCAGGGGGAGTTTCAGAATAGCCCCAATAGTCCGAAAGGGTTAAAGAGAGACGCTTGCGGTGGTACGGCCCTGTCCAAAGGCGCCAGTAGGACCATATGGTAAATCTTGCCTTAGACTTACCAGGGACAAGACGCACTCGTTGAAGACCACCCGCCACTTCAGATCTGTATGAGGCTCACTTAGATAGGGACTCAGCACAAGACCATGCTAAATGGAGAATGCGGACGAGGACGGCCGACCCCAAGTAAATAATAAATAAATAAATATCCTTTGGACATTCCCACACATCGCCATCTAGTCCCAAAGTAAGCTACTCAAAGCTTGTGTTATGGGTGCCAAACAACGGATATATAATACTTAAATACTTTTTTTTTGTAAATACATACATGATATACATAGAAAACACCCAGACCCATACAAACAGACATGTTCATGCACACAAATGTTTGTATTGTGCGGGGATCGAACCCGCAACCCGCTGCGTAGTAGGCGATTTCTCGACCACTACACCAGACGGGTCGTCTCGGTCTCGGTCAACGGGTCAAAATGGGAGCAGTTCATATACCATATTTAAAAATCTTAGCTATAAGATTAAGCAAGATGCTTTTACAAAAAATGAATCCACAGCTTGGCGAGTTGTGTTAAATAACAAGTATACATAACAATCAACAAACTCAAATGGTAACCTCTATTTCTTTTAATAATATTAATTTTTCTCCTAAATAAACTTTGCAAAAAAGTATATCAAGTATTACCCGTCTGAAATGGGGCATGTCGAGTTATACTTGCAGTAAGCAGGTTTTCATGTTCATGCTGTAAATTTGTCATAAATCCAACTATAGTAGGTTGCTGAACATAATCAATGTTACAATGTCATTATTTATTTGCTCAGGTGGATGCCCGCAGCCATGGCCAGCGATGAGTCCAGTGTGCGCGTTGCAGTCAGGTATACTTCTACTAACATAGAATTTGATTTAAAAAATAAGAAATGGATTACCAATTTTCTTTCCTATGCAAAAACTATAAGAACATCATCAAAATTCTGTGGTGTTATAGTCTTCTTGCTAAAACTATAAATTTACAGAAATGAAAGATTATTATTCCATTTTATTAGTTAATGTTTTTTTTACTTTGGAGTTTTTGTGAGATATATGACGTTTTTCAGTCACACTGGTCTGCAGGATACAAAATATTAGAACTGCATTCATAATATAGTTTTGACCCAGTTTCTTAATGGACTGGATAAGTTAGATAAGGAGTGAATCATTTTATAAATATGGGGAGTCCAAAATTTCATCCACTCATACATTTTTAAATGGGCCACCAATTTAGGTTTTACATCAGTTAACCTCAGTCAATAATATTTGGAAACTTTTATTTTACAGATGAGTCATTTTAAACGACCTATCCATATATACCCCACACACGTAGGTTTAAAAAAAATGTACGGTTTAATTTCATTTCACACCCCTTAAATATCATATTTTTTTTATTTTTTGTCTAAGAATCGTAAAGCAGTTTACAGAATACAGTGGCTGTGACATACAGACAGACAGACTTGACAAAACTATAAGGGTTCCGTTTTTTGCCATTTGGCTGCGGAACCCTAAATCCGATATTTGACCTTTTTTTAGAATACTCGTAAAGAAATATAACACTTTTTTTTTCATAAAAAAATCGACTCTGATCATGTATGTACAGAGAGATTACATAATTTACCTCACGCGCCGCCTAAAGTTACGTTTGTTTCGGGTATTATACAAAAATGGGGTTTATGCTAATGCCTGACCCACAGGCGGCTGTTGTCGTTTTTTATTATGTAATCAGGAGGCTGAATGTTGTATTAGCAAGCATTGTGGAAACAGAAATTATGTAGAGTGATAGGAAGATCAGTGTAATAAATTCATAAAGATGAAATAAGAAATCAAAAATTTGCGCACGGGCGGGACTTGAACCAGCAACCTTTTGGCAAACCGGGCCAAAATTTTTGGTTTCTTATTTCATCTTTATGAATATAAAATATGACACTGTGAGTGTTAAAAACATTCTAAAAGCAGTGTAATAAATGTTATCTTTACTCTTTAAGTGTAAGAAAATACGAGCAGTTTTTGCTAGCTGTAGTAGGTACTCCTACATTATTGTCACTTAGACTCGCAGTTACGACAGTCTTTAGCTACAACAATGAAAAGTAAAGTGTTTTCGCAAATTTAGGTAAAGAGTATGCCACATTGCCTTTCATTGACTGCCATCTCTATGGTTACGTTATTCCTTCCGAGTACATATTTTCCATCAACATTTCCATCAATAATAGAATGCTGTAATATACTAAATAGCATGTAAAGTAGGTTCAAATAACCCACAACAGCAGGTCAAACTTCCACACTCATTAAAGTTACATACACCGACCTTGGGCAAAGATAATCACCAACATTTGTGACCCAAGACGACGGTCGATTGTTGATTGAGAATAAATAATGTCGTCAACTTATGAAACACAAAGGAAAATCTATATAAAAGAAAAGCTGAAATAGCTAGGATAACTCGTGGATATCTGAATTCTTTAACAAAATAAAGAGATTACTCCAAGGCCTTAAAAGTCTCCGTATCTTTAGGTATAACATTATAGCTGACGCAAATATTTTTCGTTGTTTGAATAGAAAACATACTTTTTCTCATAAATGACGGAAAAAGTATTATCTTTAAAAAATATAGTCGTGTTAGTTATACTATTTATTTATAACCCAATAACGGCTAAACCGATATAGCTGAAAATTAGTGTGGCGGTAGCTTAGAACCTGTAGAAGGACATAGGATAGAGTAGAATACTTTTTACCCCGTTAGACGGGGCCGCACAGTGGATCGACGCCATACTAGCAAAGGGACATAGGCAACTTAAATAATGTATATTTCAATCAATCAATTAAACAGTTTTAAAACACAATAAAACAAAATAACAAAAAGCAGCTATATAATAAATAAATTAACCGATTAGATCAACTAAAAAAAGACAATTCTTAATCACAGAAAATATCATCTTCAGATTCTATTTCAGACTCTTCGGAATCACTATCAGGAATTAAATTTGTAACATCACAAAATTCTACCAGGTTTTCTTCCAAAACTATCATTTTTAACATGGTTAACGTTAACTTCTTCTGGTAATCTGTTATCAGTGCACCGATGATCTATGGCCTGACCATTTATTAGTAAGTCACCATTTAAGTGAAATTCGGAGATAAAATATGTCGAAATAATAACTTATGAATCAATTTGTCCATAAGAAGGAAAAATAGGCCAACGCTTGCACCTCGCAAGGGGTGCGTGTGGCGCACCATGTTTGTTTGGACAAAATGTAGCAAATATATATTTTAATACCATATAAAAAAAACAAGTCGAAACAAGAAGAAAATCCGAAGATACACTATTTTTTATGCCATTTCCCATACTAAGAAATCACGTTTGGTGCCATAGCTCTCAATATAAGATTCCAATAAGAAAATGCTTCATAAGTTTTTTACAGCTTATAATTAGGCGTATACGATGGAATGATTTGTTTGTCAAAAACTGACAGATGTATATTTAAGTTGCCTATGTCCCATTGCTAGTATGGTGTCGATCCACTGTGGGCCGGGGCGGGAGTGGGACGGGGCGAAACGGTGCGGGGAAGCTTAGAAGGACATAGGATACTTTTGATTCAGTTCGACGGGGCAGGGTTTGGCACGGGACGGAGCCGGGGCGAAACCATGTTCGCTGGGAAAGCTTAACTTTTAAAATTAGGGGCTGGGCGGGACGGAGCCGGGGCTGGGCGCGAAACAAAGTTCGCTAGTTCCGCAAGTAAAAAAAATCGTCGGTCTTTCATTATGGTGTTGGAAAAAAACTCACTACACATCCATGTGTCGCTAATTTATGCATATGCTTAAAACGTGTCGAAGTTGCAAAATGCGAAATTATCGCGTTATTATACAAGTTCACAGATAATAAAGTGGCGATTTCATTAGAATTGTCAAGTCGGTCGTGCTCGCCATGCAAACGCAAAGTCGCAGCCGCCTAAGCGCATTAATGATATTTATCTGCCCTTTTTTATTCGCAGTAAAATTATTGTTCTGTTAATATATTCACGAGCTTTCGTTTTCTTCGTTTGTTGTAGCTTTGCTCTTCACCTCCTGATACAACACGACATATTTATTATACTTTGTGCCTGCATTAATACATGGTACTAGTTGTTTACTTATGAAGTTGATGAAGCCTTCGTGTTGAAACTATGCAGTGACTATTGCAAATTAAATGAAATGTTTTGTCATGGTTATAAAATATACAGGATGTTTTTTTGGTCAGCGACTCGGAGATGGTTGTGCAAACGATACTGATGCTCGAAAAAAATATTTTTAATGGAAAGAAAACCCATAAAATCTATTTATTATTACGATACTAGAGCGAGTCAAAACTACAAACACCAGGTCGCCTCTTCGTAGGTTACTAGCTACACCGTGCCGGCGCCGGGCCGGGCCGTAGCCGGGAAAAATTCCCGCCGACCGCCATTCCATTGCTGTCTCCCGTCCGAGCCCGGGTGGAGCACAGTCAGGCATAAATCACTAAATGTATACAATAATGTTTGACCTAGCCCCGGCCGGAGCCCGGTCCAGCGCCGGTACGGTGTAGCGTGAATCAGCCTTTAAAGTAGGTTATCGTACAATATAGAGAACTATGGTAGAAGGTTAATCTCCCCTAGATGTCTTTAAGCCCTTGCACGCGAGGGTAGCGTTAAAGCTTATATTCTTATTGCGTGAGCTGCAGGCATGACTGACGTGACATTAGAAGTTATTTTGGCTGATGTATATGAGAATAAGTAGTTTACACAAACATGACTATCTCTATACATACCTATATTTCACACGGAGGAATGCACATTAAAAAAAAGTTTTCGATCACATTGCTAAATGAAAATATTTTTTGCTATGGTAAATGATATTGTGACATTTTATTACAGGGTTTTAATATTTTAAGAAAACACGCAACTTTTTTTTGATACAGTTACATTAAAAAAACAAAAACAGCTTATGCTAGTGAAGTGATAACAAAGTTAGAATGGTGAGTCGTTGCTGTGTATTTTAATTAACATTAGCGCAGTGGACGACAGAACCTACCTCTAACTAACGAGTAACGAAGAGCCTGTTTCACTACTGACAAGCAGAATCCAACGAATAAATCAAATATGCAATGTCATTTCGTATAAAGTGTTAGACAGATAACGCTAACGGGAACTTGCAGACATCGTGGAACAGGCTGTATTGGGGTATGATGGCCCATTCCTTAAGCAAGAGCTCATCGAATCTGAAAATTGTTTGCGGTTCCATTGTCCTTATTCGACCGTCTTACACGGTGGCGTAACGCAACACACGGTGTCACAGAAGTCGGCAATTTGCAACCGCACGTTTGCAAAATAGATAACACTTGACATTTGTCACGCTTTGCGTAAAGGTTTGCATGTAGTGGGATGAAGTATTTTTCACTTCGTGAATCCTTAAATGGTAAGAATTTAGCTAATTAGGTATGAATTATTCTAACATGCCTCCTTTAAAATTTACATTAACTAGAATCTTGCTACCTTGTTTAACGTACAATCAGGCCAAATATCAATATGCCGACCACAATGTTTATTGTTCTTATCATTTTGGCGGTACCATTTTGGGACTACAACCTCCATTGTTTAATCTGTGTCAAACTTTTCACTAAATGCATTTGGCGTTATTTACTGACCTAGGTCTATTGATGATGATGCAAGAATCTAGACCTTCACTATACATTGTGCTTTGGGAGGAAACATTTTAGCGCTGCAAATCGCAATTTTGTTACCCTTTCTTGATGCAGCTTCCCTCTCGACTCTTGAAGCGTCCTTAAATGTTGTGGGAGTCTTCATCTTAATTGTATTTATACTCTTTAAACAGAATTTTGAGTTCTAGCTAGTAACTGAATGACAGTCGGCTATAATCAGTTTATACATTTAGCGTCTGCACGTAGCGCTTATTTAGCGCAATTGACGCTACATTGTGTTACCCTTGCCGCTTGTTTGGGTAGCCTAGTTTGCCACGACTGCAGCTCACTGCCAGTTTGGATTTGGACAAGACAATGTTTGCTCATTCTTTACTGCTCCACTTAGCTACGAATATTAAAACTGGGAAGTAGATACCTAATTTGATTAATAATGTGATGGTACATAGCCTACATTATCAATCATACACGGTTAACAAAAACTCTGTTAGAATTGTACGTTGGGAGAATTTTAAGCTAATAGAATTGTAGGTACGATGTGACATTATTATTTCATTAAGAAAATCGACTTAAAAACTAAAATGCACTAAAGCCTTAAATAAACACTTGACACTTTAAAGGAAAAAAATCAATTTTAGGCATACAATTTCTTTTTGGAGTCGGTGCCATCACTTACCATCTTAAGCATCAACTATCGGAGCACCGACTCCAAAAAGAAATATCTTCATTTTTAGTGATTGCAGGAGGGGGGAGGGATTGAACCTTATGACTCGTTTCTTTAAAAAGCTACAAATTACTTATCATAAGTTCTCTAATTAAAATCACTGAACTCCTAAGCGTTAAGAAGTTCCACCATCAGCTCAGCTCCACACAATGTTGACTATCCGACGTAACAACAAGTCACTTTAAGATTCTAGTAAAAAACAACGTGCCCTAAAAATGAGAGTTTCCCTCGATTGCACCAAGATCCCATCATCAGATCTCAATTTGGTAACAATGGGACCAACTAGAAGGTATAACCTCTAGGTTAGCGAAAAAAATATTCAAATCGGTCCTCAAACGACTGTGATATGAGGTTACATAGCCCCAAAAAAATATAGAGTCGAATTGATAACCTCCTCCTTTTTTGAAGTCGGTTAAAAAGTAACATTATATTGATATCGTACCTATTTAATAGGCCAGTATCATTTTCATCTTCCCCGCGTACTAAGACCGCATGTAATTACGAGAAAATAAATTGAAGATAAAGGACCTAAATAAATATTTAACTCAGTACAGCTGGACCGGAGCCCACTATAAATATTTGATGCCACCACGTGGGAGTCGGTTTGGGGATGATAAGATCATAAACAAACCCAAAGCCCTTAAGATTATGAACATAAAGACGAGAATAAAACACTATCATTTGTCTTTGAAACGACGCATACCAAAAATCGATCGACATTTCCGTCTGACTTAGACTAGACTTGCTATTGACATTACAGAAGTCGGGTTTACTCTACTTTGGTCTTGAATAATTAACTGCACGCTTTATTTATTTTTAACTAGCGGACCCAGCTAACTTTGTTTCGCCCCCGGCCCCGTCCCGCCCCGACCCCGTAATTTTATTTATTATTATCTTATTCCGGACGGTGACGAATCTGACAAAATCATGAAAATCGGTCAAGTCGCTGAATTTCTTAATGTTTTTGTTTCAAAAGAACCTTTTCCTGACAATAACAAACACAACAAAAAAGATTTAGCGAAATCGGTCCAGCCATACACGCGTGATGCCGTGACCAAGGGGAATATGGATTCATTTTAAGCGACTTCTAAAAAGGAGGAGGTTATTAATTCCACTGAATGTTTATTTTTTATATCTATTATCTCATAATTATCTCATTTGTCAACCGATTCGAAAATAAAAATTATATAGAGTAACCTCTAAGGTAACATAAGGTTACAAAACATTTAGAGATGGTGATGATAATAACAGCTGGTTCCCATAAAATCAAACGTGACTTATTTTATTATACTTATTACGACGACGTTTCTTTTTGGAATCGATAATTATCAGCGAGCGCAAAATATCAACCAGTACTTTATTTTATAACTTGCAAGTTAAAGGTTCTTGTAACATTTAAATGATGTCCATACGTTTTATCACGGACGGATTTATGCGTTAACCCCGGACGGTCCTATGAAGTTTGGTAATACTTGGAACGCAGCGATTACAAGACGCGTCCGCCGTGTCCGCCGATTGTTCAACACCTCAAACAATAAATCAGCTGGCTTTATTGTTGCCGCTCACCGCATAATCCGCACCACCTTAACGTTAACATAAGGACCAAAATCAATTAACGTCTGTAAACTCTACTTAAGAATTCAAGCAGCACGCAACCGATTCTACTGCACATAAAAACTATGCATGCTTACCTTAGCTGGTAGGAACTTGCGACTGTCATAACTGAACTAAGGCTTGGCCACCGTCCGGTACTGGCATACCGAAACATAACAAGCAAAAGCTTTTTAGTGAACGGTTCTCACTTAACTGTGTGAAGTATTTTCACGTTAAAATCTATTAATTTGGATATAAGATCTTTTTGAAACGTCAGTTATATGGTAGATAGAGTCTATTGTTCGACGTTCTCTGCTATCTGAATCAAAGTAATTGCAGTTACTTACTTAGTAAACCTCGTCAATATTTCTAGCAGTACCTTCATACGTCCCTATATTCCATCTCAGATCGCAGCGTTTCTCTTCAGTGTCTCTAGGATATACATAATGGTTTGAAATGCAAAAACTGCTCTTATAGCAGTAGCAGTGGACCGTTCAATTCTGTGTATCTTAGGTAGTCTTATACTAGTTCCTACTAGTGTTAAAGCTTCTTTATGTCAGGCAAACCTCACAAGTTGTCCTACCATAAGCGCTTGATTCACCATCGTATATGGCATCTGTTCGCTGTTGCGGGCTCGTATAGGCGCCATAATGAGGACCTAATTGAACATAAAACTATCCCGTTCTTTGTAGGATATGTTTTGTGCCTTCTACGCATCATGTCAATCGATTACGTTTCCTTTATTTGATTGATTAATATTTTACTTCGCAGTTTTTATGTGCTCATTGTGACTGGTTTCTTGTTCTTTGTCTGTTGAGTGCTTGCTTTCTTAATAGCTAAGCTAGATGATTTCTATTTGTTGTATTGTGTAAAAGCTGTTGTGGGAAACCCGAATTGATGACGGGAAAAAAAATAACCTAAAAAAAAGTAAAAACCGACTTCAAAACCGAAATGCCCTCAAAAGTCTTAAATTAAATCTTGACCCTTGAAAGGAATGGAAGCCATTTTAGGCAAAGAATATATTTTTGGAGTCGGAGCTCTGATATTTGATGCTTGATGGTCAAAGTGATGGCACCGACTCCAAAAAGAAGATCCCATCATCAGATCCCGAATTGGCACAAATGGGACCAACAACTAGAAGGTATACCTAGGTATCTAGGTAAGCGAAAAAAATGAATCGGTCGACAAATGACTGAGATATGAGGTAACGTAGGTAAAAAAAACATACAGTCGCATTGATAACCTCCTCCTTTTTTGAAGTCGGTTAAAACAACGTCAGTCACCTTTTGTCTAGCAATTTCAGTACAAATGTACGTATGCGTACATTATATTTTAAAATAAGTAAAAATAGAAGAAATAACTTACCAAAAAGTAAAAAGTAGTTTTCGTAATGTCAGCCAGCCATTTGACATTTCAACGTCCCCCAATAGTTTTTGGCGCTATTGTCGCACACGGTCCCACCAATAAACATTATGTAGAGTTTAGGATTTTCAAAATCTTTAACCCGTGCTAACGATTAAAATATGTGTCCTTAACTAATCATGTGCCTATTTCTGGAAAATCCCTTATCTTCCTCTCGCTTCGACTGGCTCCAAGTCTGTCATCAAATTGATATCTGGTTCCTAGTTTCGAGTAATATCTCGTTATAATGAAAGGGCCAGTGGAATTTGGAGGTTATTTTAACTTTTCTAGTTCTCCCACGGTTGGTGTGGGCGATTCCAGCTAAATATTTAGGCGCTCCGCCCACATTGGTCTACATACCTTATACAGCTTGTCAATGCAGCTATAAGCATTTGAATATTTTATTAATCGCCTTCGGTTTTGCGAATTTTATGCTAAGCTAAACATGTCGGTTAAAACAACCGCAAATGAGCGGGGGCGAGTGCATGTTATGCATGTTGACTTTATTATGCAATTTTTGTTCATATCCAGAATATCTTCGCACAATAATAATATGACGACAGTTGGTAAAATCGCTATTCATATCGCTTTCATGGTCGGCAGAATCTGGCAGCGCTGTAAGAGTAAGGTGTCGATGTTTAGTTAAATAACTAACGGTTATAATCAAACTTCTACTAATCTAGAGAATTTGGATATGCATATAACAATGCTTGGCACTATTGTGAACGAATGTTTACCAATCAGCCCATCGGACACCCCTCTCTAGACTATCATAAATAAACATACTCTTTCCATAATTTCCGATTCCAAAAAGGAGTCGAAGTCTATCAAAGCGTATTCGTTTTTAATGTTAATCGGCGCCGGCGTCCGTTAAGTTATTCTTTTGTAGAGACAAAAAGCAGCCATTAATGCATTATAGACGGTTATACCGATAACAAAGCGCTTTCATGCGATTGCCGCAATTGACTCAATATCCGCAGTTATCGGCACGCGTGTGGCTTGAGGTGACGAGACAGTTTTTGGCTTTCGATATGTTCCGCAAAGCTCAATAGATCTAATAATGAAATCAGTGGCAACGCATTTGCGGTTTTTCGCAACTTTCGTCCTCCTTTGAAGAGACGATTTAAAAAGTCTTATGTCCTTCCCAGGATTAAGGTTAAAAGTGTTGATGCTTTGCATCAACATATGCTTCGTTTCAGGTGCTTGCGTTAAGATAAGTAACAGAGCAGAGTAGTAGAGAAGTTCAGCGACGGATATCGCTTATATTATTGACGCCTAATCCAATTTGGTCAGTTGGCTGAAAGAGCTTCTATAGATGTAATCCAACAAATATACCTGTTTTGGGTTTGTTTTGTTTTCTTCGGCTAGCCGCTTGGTACTTTGGCCAACCACGTGACCAGGAGGCAGTCAGTCAGCCCGGTCACGCTGCAAGATTCATTTAATCGGTTCCCCGTAGCCAGTAGCCCGTTCGCTGTTACTGCACCGAGCTACCTGACCTAACATCTGCAATTCGATACCTAGCCTCCGCATATCGTATTGTTGTTGTAGCGAGCACAATGACTGACGGATACTCGATAGCGCGAGGCATTGTTTACTTACTTCCCAGTGTTCAGGCCCTGTTTTTAAAATCGTACCTGATTGTAGATTGTTCCTTACTTCTATTTTGAAATCAACTTTGTAAATACTGAAAATTAAAATGCTCCCCGCTGATGAGTTTAGCTGTGTGCTCTATTGGTCTTACAACATAAAAAAGTCAAAGGAGTAATAGTGGTTCAGTTATCTCTTCTACTTAGCAATTATTTGTCACAATATCTCCACTCCATGTCCCACCTATTGGAAAAAAAACTGTTATTTTACATTTCTTCATTGATCTAATTTGGCCTATATTTTGTTTAGACGGACCTATGAGGCTAGATGTAATCAGCTCTTTCATTTGACGGCGGTTGGGAGTGAGCTGCAGAGAAATTAAGAGTTGTCTTTCTTCATCTCTGAATAAATAAAACCTTTGTGTGTGTATTACCAACGCGATTGGTGAGATTTTCCGCAGTCCGAGCCGTGTCCAGTAATAATGACGCTCGCGTGTCGTGCTTCGCTCTGACGCGTGTTGCGCAAGAACCCTCACAATGCATTATTGTTAGGCTCAAGCTAAAAGCACAGTAGTATCTGCCTTCCGAGAGCAAAGGAAAATCTAAGAGCGTCCACAAACGCATTTGGTTTCCGCAATCCTAGCCGTGTCCAGTTATAATAACGCGTGCGTGTCGTGCTTCACTCGGACGCGCGTTGTGCAAGCGAATGCAAGAACACTCGCGAGGTATTATTGTAAGGCTCAAGCTAATAACACAGTGGAAGCATACCCAGTAAACATACCTTATTGTTTCTGAAGTTTACGCAAATATTACTCATGGAATAAAACATCATACCTCATTAGTCGGTAATCATTTTAGAAAAACCTACAGGTTTAATAACTTTCAAAATTTATCCGCTCGATGCACTTCTTTTGTGGTGTACTCAGCCAAACTCAGCAAAAAGCCAAAGCCAGAGTAAAATACTGTCGTCTTATAAGACATCATGACTAACTCTATCTATTTGATTGGAGCAACAGACGCCTTACAAAACTGTTAGAATATCACCATCATTATTTACCAGTTTATAAACTCAGCTGTTTCATAGAATATCTTCAATCCTTTCTGCTGCTTTCTCTTCACCTCTTAATCCGAAACTATTTAATTAACAGCAACTTTAACTGAACAGTAAACCAACTGTGCGTTTTTTTGCTATAATTGAACCGAAGTATGAAGGTACAAGCCAATAACCTTTGCAATCTTTAAGTGTGCAGCACGCCGCGAACACAAAGAAACACTCTCATTCAATCCAGCATAATGGCTATTGGGATTTGCGCTTCGAGTAATAAAATTTTCAACTAATCTTTGAACAGGCTGTACCTACTTTACTGCCTGAATACACGAAGCATAGTTTTACATCTTAAGATCCTATTATGAGAATATGTACTTGTACTTTTAACTAAACTTTACAAGGTACCTACTACTAGTACCTCATCTTTTAAAGTAATAAATGTGTTTCTTCAGATCTTCAATCAATTTTCTCAACACTGATTAATTATATACACATAATCGATTCTAAAATCTTAGTTCTATGATTTGATGTATGCAAATATTACACAATACATCTTCCTAATAAAAACATCAATCAGATACTTAGATCACCGATATAATAATGGCAAGTCATGACATTTCATTAGTCAGCTTGATTTAACATCTTTTGCTGCTGAATCTTTGTTGTTTAAACCAGCTCGCAATTTATAATTCAATGTTCTTCTTCTACCAGTCTTTGCTCATAAGCATGAACATATTTTATTCAAGTTCCAATATTCCTTTGCGAAAAAACTTTCCTTTCCTCTGAGGAAAAAAACTCCGCAGTTGGGCAGTGTAGATCAATACTGGAAGAACTGAGAATGACTGGGAACACCCACGACGTAATATCGACTCGCTAACCCTAGCGCTTTTGATGAAGGGGTAGCCCATTGTTTTATGGCTAAATACTTGGAAAGAAGTGAGGGGTTATGTTTGATAACGTGTTATTGATTCAACAAACTTCCTTTTGAACAACACGAACTTGTTCTGATAGTAGCTGAAACAATAAAAGCTATGTAGCGATGTTCTTTATCGCATATTGATGTATCCATATTGCTTATTCAAATTGATTTTAATGAATACTTATCTATTCTTCAAAGAATTAACTGTACCTTTATGTCATGTTATATTTCACTTAAATTCTAATTGGCACCCAAATAAATAGCTTCATAATTCAAGCTTGAGAATTCCGTTAGCTTTGATGTTTTGCATCGCCTGCACTCGGAACGCTCATGCGGATCATGATTGAATGCCACCGCAAGTGTCCGAGCGTAATTGTCACTTCCTGCGTTTGCGCAGCGTGTCGAGTGCCTCGTGTGCGGTAAGTGCGACCCGAAGTGTGTTCGATTCGATTCGGAACTAAAACCCGTCAAGTTGATGTCCATTTGTCAATTTTGAAACCGTTGAAAAATTGCCCGCTTTACAATCTCGTCCGAGTGCTCTCGTTTGGCCTCGGGAGGAAGCGTTTTACAGTGTCTTCTTTGACAGTATCTATCTCGACGTACTTCGACGAATGTGTACAGCCGGCAATGAATACACAGTACATAATGATGTGATATAAAAACATTGTGGTGACTTCATTATAGATAGAGATTACAAGTAGAGTGTGATTAGGATTTAAAATTCCGATCGCGTTTCTCCTGAACGAATTTGCATACACTTCATTAAAATCATAGGGTACATAAAAATCTCCTTCTTATTATTCACTCACATGTATGTAAAATTATTGTCATTTTTTGCCTTCTTTCTTACCTGCGTCACTTCGAATCTTTCCACTCCGACCTGACGTCACATCCCTATTTTGCCAGCAATACCATACCGTACAGTTACTGGCAAACAATGCGTTGTTACGCAAATCGCTGCTTGTTCTTGAAGTAGGTAAGGTATCTCGATGGACGATTACTCGCAGTGGTCGGGTAGACATCGCGGCCGCTGACTCACTGACCAAATGACATGAAATTTGGGCCATTCACGCGTAAAATTAAGTTCTAATTTAGAAAATCTTACCATGAACACGATATATTTTTACTTTAGACATCTAGACGTCGAACTCTTTCAACTTAGTTTCTAACTTATTAATCAAAATCATCACCATACATACATAATTGGAAATAATAATAATTTGCCTCTCAACTTTAGGTCTACTTATTACTCTACAGTCACTCTCGTAAACCTCCTTCATTATTATGGTAGATGATACTATTTTTAAAATTTAATCTGTCCTTTTGATTTGAAGTTAATATGTACTTTATTGATAGCTTAATACTTGTGCTTAATACTCTATTTAATAGTAACCATCAATTCCCTTGTCCCCAGAATCCGTCCGCAGACACCAGGCGAGGTGCTCGAAGGATGCGGCGTGTGCGCACGCGCAGGCGGCGCGGCGGGGGAGGGGGGCGTCGCGCTGGGCACCGAGCGAGCCTTCACGTTTGACTACGCCTTCGAGCCGACGGCAGCACAGCAAGATGTGTATGACACGTGCGTCAGGAAGCTGGTGGAGGCGGCCCTTGATGGCTACAACGCCACTGTGCTCGCGTATGGACAGGTATGTCAACTGCTAGGCTACCATCATAGCGTTATAATATACAAAGTGGCCACCACGTGTCCGTTATCTTGACATTTTGCGTCTAAAAGAATGATAGATATGCTGACTAACGGCATTATCTTTATCCATTCTATCGGTGGTATTACCCTTCTAGAATTCTACAGATAGAAATAGTTTTCTACCTTTCAATATTTTAGTTTCTATAATACTTCTGGAAGTACGATCCTCCGGTCGAGGATACTATCCTTTGACTAAAGTTTGCATATAGGGAACAGATGTAAGCTAGCTTAGCTTAAATAGATAGAAATACGCGTAAGTTTATTGAGACAAAAGTCTATTACACATTTGGCGTAACAAATATGGAAGTCAAATATTGCACCATCTTTGCAGTTATGACTTTCATATTTGTTATGACTATACGAACGATATCTCCTCATTGCATTCTCTTCGTTCCATAACACTGGAGACCAGTGTTGACCTCATTCGGCTAAAATATGAGTGCAACAGCTGTGGCGCATGCTTCCCTACGCGGCAACATTGTGGTCTGTTGTTCTGTCGCCTTAAAAGGGCTGGCAACACCAAGGTCGTAACTATTAGAACAAGAATGCGTTGTCTTTAATCATAGGCTGGGTAATGGAGCATAGAAGATTATGCACTCGGCGCATAACACGCTTGGGCTACGCTAATCAATCAATCCTTTTATTGTTTACTTATAAACTAAGGTAGAATTATAAATAACATACACATATACTAATATTATAAAGCTTAAGTTTTTTTTTGTTTGTTTGAAAGCACTAATCTCAGGAACTTTTGGACCGATTTTACAAAATATTTTTGAGTTGGAAAGCTTCATTTTCATATTCATCGAGAAAAACTCTAGACTAACATCACGCTGCGACGGGAGGGAAGGGAGGAAACTCAAAACGCGTGGACGAAGTCGCGGGGGACCGCTAGTGGTAGGTTAAAAAATAAAAAAAACATCGAACACATACAGAAGACGGTGATATCAAAACGAGGTATCTATTTTTGACACGAAGTGTGCCTATAAGAAAGCTAAGTAGCATTTTGATACTCCAATAAGACAATCTACTGCTTTGAATTCAAATATCTTGGTGACACAATGGCGCCGAGTATGTCTTTACGTAGTCTCGTTACGTACATGTCTTTCTTTTTTCTGGGAATGTGTATGTAACCCCTGTCATTTGCTTCAATTACCGCGTCCTTTCTGCGTGACATAGATCATCACGACCCTCCCCACATGTCGCCAGCATAACTGACATTCACGATGAATGTTGCTCTTTTATTCTTCTGTTTGTGTCTACGACGGAAACTGTAATGTTTGTTTATGGCAGGATATGTGAAATTATTAGTTAATAAATGTTTACAATTGATTGTCAATCAATAAATTATCAATGTGGTGAACTACATTGAGCTATCTCTTTGAGTGCCGCTTTTTGACTTATGAAAATACGTCAGATTTGTTTCAAGATGTTTAACGTTATTGATTAGGTACTCGGTATTTTAATGCCACATTCAATATTAAATGGTTGCCATAGCAATATTCAGCACTGCAAGCAGCTAGTAAAAGGCCATAAAATCGAGAGTAGGCGTTACTTATGAACATATTTCGGTAACTGTATTTAGTGTAACGTTAATTAATGCGGTTATTTGATTCAACACACGCGTGTTAATTTAACTCCTAAACGCGCTAAGTACAGCACCTCACTAGCGCTATAAAGTTACATTTGTTTCTATTAAAACACCGTGAAGGCCGCCAGCTGACTTTAATTGCTCATATAAGTAGCTATGTATGATCTTTGGCTTATATTTCACACCAGGTTGAGAACACCTGGCTTTTTATTTACTTTATTAATCTTTAAAAGGATTTTATTAAGCCCTTTTTATCATGTAAGTTAGTAAGTTATTTACTTACTAACTTACATGATAAAAATCATGTAAGTTAGTTACTTAATGTAAGTTAGTTAATTCCAAACTTGTCAAATTGACAACATTTCATTTTTGTAAAGGTATGAAAATTCGAAAACGTTTTCAAGATTTTGCATTTCTAAAGACGTTGACGATTTTTTCAGTTTTTTTTTCTGCTTTATTTTTAAAGTTAAATAAAAAAGACTGAAAAGACCATGGAAGTTGGCATTTCACAGGTTACGCCTTTGCAATGACATTTCATGCAGAAAAATAAAAAGCTTTTCAACTTTGAGCTTGCTGTCAGTTGTCACTTTGACGTGTAGTGTTGTTGCTGTTTCCAGTATTGTATTGGACATTATCGATAAATTACGGTGTGGTAAAATGAAGGTTATTTAAAAAAAAACATTTTCATTCTAACATTTTTTTAGTTCAGATACGAAATAATCATCATGATTTCTCATTCGAAATATAATGATATTTGTCTTTATGAGAAAATATTGAAGTAATTTTCAGACATCATAATTATATTAAATAAGAAGGGTAGTTGCGTTGTTATATTTGGTTACTTTTGACGTAACTTAAATTAGGTAATGTTACATAGTAACATTAAATACTCAATTGATATACCATTGATATCGACATCTTTATTGTACAATTGATACAGACCACAACACTATAAACGTCAGATATTTTTTTATCGAATATAGCAAAGACGTGACCTCGAAACATCCAACTTCCTGTACTTACGCTCTTTTGGAATGGAGAGTTTTTAAACAATAATTATTAGAGAAAATACTGAAAAGAAATGAAAATGAAAAAATATGGGTGCCTTCATTTTTGAAGTTCTTTCAGGAAAAAAATAAAAATGTACATATGAAAATTTTGAAATGTTGTCAATTGTTGTGATATTGAATTAGTTTGTTAATAAACTTTATTCCTACCATTGGATTATCATAATATCGCATAAATCGTATGAAAAAATCTTGTTATTTACTTTAGCTGCTGTGTAATAAGGGTATGATATTTATTTACCATCTGAATAATTTACGTAGGTAATTGTTTATGCTGCCACAATCGTTTGCTGTTCGAGTAACTGCGAAGTGCCTGGTCACTTTATTTTCCTAAAATGGAATAAATATTAATCACATACAACAGTTATCGTTATTATAAATCCTGTTTGATTGTTTATAAGACATACAATACCTATCGTGTCAATAGCATGGTGTAGCCTTTTATTATCGTTAAATTGCAATTATAGGTAGAAACTTGCACAAGACCACTTATATGGTGCTAAGATGCTAATAAATAAGCGGCAAATAATTAAATACAAAGAACACAACAACATTAAATAAATAAATAATAAATAAATATTTGACAACATCACATACATTGCTCCGATCCCACGCTAAGCTTATGCACTTGTGTTATGGAAATCGGAAACAACGGTGACATGACATCCCTATTTAGGGTTCCGTAGCCGATTGGCAAAAAACGGAACCCTTATAGTTTCGTTAAATCTGCTGTCTGTGCGTCCGTATGTCACAGCCACTTTAATCTGTAACTATAAGCATCACACTATTGTAATTTGGTATGTTGTAGTTCTGTTAACCGCTTTAAGATTCTTATACAAAAAATAATGATATTTAAGGGGGGTTCCCTCAAATATCATTATTTTTATTTGTTGAAATGCATGAAATTAAAAAAGGAAAAAAAACCTTTGTCTATCCTAAACGTGGGGGTTTCTAGATAGGTCTTTTAAAATGACATAGAGGTTTCTAAAGCCATAATTCCATTTCCTATTTTAAGTGCTCATTGCAACAACTAAAATCCCTCAAGCAGGTCAAAAAACTCAATTCTAACGAGGTAGGTAATTGAAGTTCAAGAATAACGTTAGGTGCTCGACCTGAAAAGCGACATATCATCGCAAAAGATCGCGTGTCCGAAACTCCTATGTACAGTTGCCAGCACATCGGGTTACCCACTTTTGTTGTAAACTAGCCCTTATTACAACTGAATAAGATACCGCAGTGTTTACCTTGCCGTGCTGTTGTCCGTACAGTTTACAGCGAAATAATGAAACTAGGTACATTCGTTCCTTAACTTCCAAGGCATAAGGTACATAATGCTGTAGGAACTGGTTTTGTCCCCAATTGTACACGAAAATGACTTAAATGAGCGTTTCAATTCAATTCAATTCAATATCTTTATTGCAAGTCACATAGTGGTAAGCTGTTCGTAATTACAAAATAAAGTAGCATGTGACGCCCTGAAAGGGCGTTGCAAAGATTCTTAACTTAACTTATACTAATTCAACATACAATATTAATTAATTATAAAATATTAGATGGACAATATTAATTACAAATTGAAATACTTAATTACAACAAAAATATTTATATAAAGATCTTGAATTCATTATATTGTATTTTAAGATTAAACAGTATTGCGTTTGCGTATTTAGAACTATTTACATAGTAAATAAAAATTAAAATCAACTCCCAGTTTAGATTGGCAAAAAAATAATACGTTAATGGTCTAGTAAGTAAATATTTTTAAAACTACACGGATGTCATGGATGTCATGTTAGCCGAAATTAGAAAAAACCTCTACATTATAATTATACTATAACGGGTTGTGAAGTGATGTGATTAACATTCAAATTAGTCATTAGATCTTATTTCATTAAACTATTTTCAAACAACAATCCTGGTGCTAAATAATAAAATTCAATATTCTGATGGAAATTCCAAATGAATATTTTATTGGTACACCAGTAGTACCAATTCAGATCTTTGAATAAATTAATCATTATATCCTTATGTCGCTAGTGTCGCTACTATAAAATAGGTCCTGTAAGACCATCTTATTGCTCTGAAATACAAAGCATGTTGCTGCTTGGGGCAAGTAAAAGTTACATTAACTGTCCACATTTCTTATGTAGAGTCCCAATTCCTCATATTTTGGCTGTCTCATTACATTCATTGCACTAAAGTGTAATGACTTTATTGCAGGCCTGTGGCCAATTTGTCTTGCTCGGTTCCGTTCGCTGCAGCGCTCTACATTCGTGTAAATGCACTAAATAATACACAAGAAAAGACAATACAGTTGTCCCATTAATAAATAATAATAATAATAATAAATATTGGACACCAATCACATACATTGCTCTGATCCCAAAGTAAGTAACTAATGCACTTGTGTTATGGAAATCAGACTCAACGGTGGTACCACAACACCCAGACCCGTGACAATATAGTAAATTATGATTTTCTACATTGACCCGACCGAGAATCCAACCCGGGACCTCGGAGCGGCAACTCTTTGAAACCCAGCAGCGTGCTTAGCCGTCATTACAGGTAATCTATCATGAATCAAACTTGGGTCACATAATAATTATATTGTAGTTCCCAATAACCAGAGAAACATCCTACTCATGTGGTGTATGTAGAATGCACATATCCGGGGGCGTGAATGCGTTAATACTTTTAAATACTGAGAGACCCAGGGGACATAGACTACCCCCTGCTCTTTCCTTGTACCACAGCCATATGTATCTAATCGAGATCGTCATTCATTTTCCGTTTTTATCGAGATGCATTTTTATAAGTATCTTTACTCAAACTTACAAGCAATACTTAACTTACCACTAGAACTAGCCACTTAGAGGTTATTAAAGAGCATTAATCCTGTAATGTGCCACAGCGGGGGTGGTGTCTATTCGTATTCCAACAATCGATTCCAGATGTGTCGACGCGGATAGAGACCCCTTGGGAATTGAATCTTTAGTACAAAATGTGGTTACATATTGAGATTACCGTTTATATCTACACTGTAATAATGCAGAACGCCCGCCCACCTTGCAACAAGTCCCAAATTATATCGTAAAGCCAAACTGGCGAAATAATGGCGTGAATACGGACTTTTTGGACGTAAAGGCCAACTTTATTGGGTCAGTAATTAATTACGGCAGATCAATCTTTTTTCCTCATTATTGATTTCAGTGTGCTTTACTTTAATTGAGTACGTATTCTTATACAGCTCATATTAAATACGTCCGAAGTAGGAATTTACCGTAGGATAGAACAAATGTCTGTAAGCTCATCGCCTTGTGAAATATTTTCTCATCGGACGGTCACTATGAGTAACTGTTATAAATAGTTGACATTTAACATGACGAACACCTAGAAATAGTTGGAAGGTGAAAATAACTTGTGCCAGGAAAATGGAACGTCCTTTGAGGATGTGGTCGGAAAGCATTGTCTCCTTTGTTTCACATCGGGACTCTACTCAGCCGGATAGCCCATTACTGAGATAGGTTCGCTGTATGAACGACCGTGGTGGAAATCCCTGGAGGTTGTTAGATCCTTACCACAATAGTTTCTAGATTATAAGTATTCTACAGTAGCTATCTGTGTAAGTAGCAGTTGGTTTCGTTGAGAATAATTTTCAGCAGAAATGTAAACTTCAAAACAAAAACCATGTTTTTATTGGCGCTATTTACGGTTATAGCTTGGCTTTGGTGGTGACACACATCCTTCTAGTTTCAACTATTGAGTAATATTTACCAAACAGTCCTAAAAGAGCAGAAGTAGCACTCGCAATCCTGCGTCCAAATACCTCCGCTGCCCACACAGCGTTAAATAGCGTACAAAAACGTCTCAATCCAATAGCAACGAGTATGATTTGCATGTAGCCAACAGTATAAAAGGTGCCATGTATTTGGTGCGCGGGCGCAGCGGTCCTTGCCACGCCTACGCGATCTGTTTCGACCTCAAGCTGCCATATTGCTAATTATGCTGTAATATCCGACTATAATCCCTGCTTAACATATAAAAGCGCTTAAAAACTCATTATCGCCTTGTGCATGACACGCTTTTCGTAACGATAATTGGACAAGCAATTAGTAATTGTTGGAGAGTTATTATTGATGTTTTTTAAGCATTTAACTAAAAAGTTACTTGTACGATAAGTAACTGCACTGGCTTTAATTTTACTCGAATCAGAACTGCTATTATAAGCTGTTCGTACCTATATTGATTCCACCTATTGCAATTTATGTCTGCTACCCAAAAAAAAAACTGTTAAAAACACGCACTTTGCAAAAATCTGCCACTTTGTGCGAAATTCAACAAAAAATGGTTGTCTGTTCATTTAAGCATTTAAGCGGAACTTTTGGCTTTGTAGCAGCAGCAGGTAACTAATACGCCGTTAAAATTGAAAATAATAAGTCAAGTTTCTTTTTTGTTGCATGCTCTCATTCATTGATTAGTTCGTGTGCGAGCATCAAAGTAATCTCGACATTCATTGACGACCCGTCTGGTGTAGTGGTCGAGAAATCGCCTACTACGCAGCGGGTGCGGGTTCGATCCCCGCACAATACAAACATTTGTGTGCATGAACATGTCTGTTTGTATTGGTCTGGGTGTTTTCTATGTATATCATGTATGTATTTACAAAAATAAAAGTATTTAAGTATTATATCCGTTGTCTGGCACCCATAACACAAGCTTTGAGTAGCTTACTTTGGGGCTAGACGGCGATATGTGGGAATGTCCAAAGGATATTTATTTATTTATTTAATCTCATACCATGTCGATCAGCGGTTGACTTGAGTGCTTCTATAAAATTTATTTTTATCATGTTAATTTGTTTTACCGTGGTCTTTACCAGCAACTATGATGGCAGTGTTTTAAATATTAGCATAACGTCGCCGTCAATATTTATTTTATGGATCAAGTTAGCAAATAGTCTTCATTTTTAATGGCTACAAGCCACCTGCTCAAGCTTGAATAAATTATGATTTACCGAAGGTAGCAGTAAAGTCTTTTTATACGTGTCTCTGAACAACAATACTTTAGTATGAACTATAAGTTCAAGGAGGTGTGCCGTTTTTATACAAGCGCGTAATCGCATCTGGTTTCCTCGACATATCGCTTAAAGGTTTACTTATCGCTCGGAAGTCCGCCTTTGCTTGCACTCACTGGGGTCAGCTGATTCAGTACGAGGGTCAAACTAAAAGTTCTTAGAACTGGCCACTTATAAACAATATAATTAAAAAAAAAATCTAAAATTTGAAAATAGAACTCTTTGCCAATATTACTGAGTATATATTTCATTCATTTGTCATTTGTTTTACGATTTGGCGGCAAATTGAAAATTGTCTTTGTCACGTCAACATGAATTTAACACGAGAAAATTTTCGTGAAATGATTTTTTATGACTTTCGATGTCATTTAAGTCAACAAGAAAGTTATGATAGACTACGATTGGCCTTTCACGATGAAGCCCCATCTCGTGCGACTGTTTACAACTGGTTTAATGAGTTTAAACGTGGTCGCACTAATCTCACTGATGATGTACGTGAGGGACGGCCTTCTACGGCGACGACTGAAAATAACATCTGTGTTGTGCGGCGTATGATAGAGACTGACAAAAGAGTGACCTATCAGCAGATTCGGACAAGCTTATGCATCGGTATGAGTTAAGTGCACAAAATCTTCCACGAACATTTAGCGGTCAGGAAGCTTTGCGCCCGGTGGATACCTCATAATTTGACTAAGGCTCAAAAACTCCATCGTGTGGATTGGTGCCGTAAAATGATTGAAAGATTTAACGGAGGTGACTCAAATGCTGTGTTCGACATACTAACAGGTGACGAAAGCTGGATTTACTGTTATGATCCTGAAACCAAAAGACAATCTGCTCAGTGGGTGTTTCCTTTCGAGGAGTTGCCAACTAAAGTGAAGAGAGATCGAAGTGCGGGAAAAAAAATGGTGGCCTCGTTCTTTGGAAGGATAGGTCATTTCGCAACAATTGTGTTAGAGGATCAAAAAACAGTTTCTGCAGAATGGTACACTACCAATTGTTTGCCACTTGTCTTGGAAAAAGTTCGAGAGAAACGACCTCGCAGTAGGATCCTCCTTCACCACGACAACGTCTCGTCGCACACCGCCAAGCGAACGATCGACTATTTGGCGACATCAAACGTTGAATTACTGGGTCACCCGCCGTATAGCCCCGACCTCGCGCCTTGTGATTTTTATTTATTTCCAAAAATTAAATAAAAACTTAAAGGAAAGCGGTTTATGAATGCTGAAGACGCGGTGGCTGCGTATCGCGATGCCATTGAAGAGACCCCTAAGGACGAGTGGGCAAAGTGCTTTTCCCAGTGGTTCCATCGCATGCAGCGGTGTATTGACGTCAATGGACAATATTTTGAAAAGATATAATAAAACTAATAACTGGCTAATGTAATCAGTTTTTGATTTTCTAAGAACTTTCAGTTTGACCCTCGTATTCATGTGCAATTACCTCGTGTGAGGTCGAAAACCGGCACCCAGACTGGGGCGATGGCCCACGTAATTGGATAGATTAGTGCAACAGATCAGAGATGACGAGGCGAATGGGGTTTTTGAACTTCGCAACTGGACTGTGTGCTAGTGATGAGCGAGAATAGATAGATAAAATTATGGCATTAAGTCCACCTTTTGTACAATTTTTTGGTTTTGCAATGAATATTGGACACCAATCACAAACATTGCTCTGATCCCAAATAAGTAGCCAATGCACTTGTGTTATGGAAATCAGACACAACGGTGGTACATAACACCCAGACCCAATACAATATAGAAAATTATGATTTCTTAATTGACCCGACCGGGAATCGAACCTGGGACCTCAGAGCAGCGACGCCTTGAAACCGGATTTGCCATTCATACCTAATTAGAAGTAATAGTTGATGAAAGTAATCATTTTGAAACCGTAATAAAAAAAATATTGAAAGTTGTAGCACTTAATAATACTTTGATTGTACAGTCGACCGCACTTCAGGTTACCCACTTTTGTTGCTAACTAGCCCTTATTACAACTGCATAAGACACCGCAGTGTTTACCTTGACGTGCTGTTGTCCGTACATTTCCAGAACCTTGACTTTAAATACTTGGCGTTTTTAAAGGCCTTTTTTTATTTCGCACATAAAAAAGTACGTCGCACATCACTGTAGAATGAATTTACATACATCTTCAACTTTTTCTCTGTGTTTTTACCAACGTTAACTTAAACAGTCTTTTCTATTCGTCAAAACTAAAATCAAGGCTAAAACTACTCTACCATGGCATCACTAGGAATCTGTGTTTAAGTAAACGAGCTCCCACGAGCACAGACGAACCCTGTTGTCTCCATTCAGAATGAATGAACGGTAGTATTCAATCGCACTTTCTACTCGTTATGGTAAACTGCCATTATCTGAAATAGATTAATTAATTGAGATAGCACGAAAGTGTTCCCTTGGAGCCTTATCTAAGTTAGAGAGTAGCACAGTGACGAAGCGTTGATGTAGCAGCTATAATGCCTGCATCTTTTGGACCTTGCTTTAACTCCTCAACAGCATCGGGATTTACCTTGGGTCCCTGAAGTGCCACCACACACCTTTCAAGTAAATGAATGGTGTCTGCTTCTGTACCAATTGACTATCTAGTCATAATCGATATAGAAGTAGGTAGACATCATTCATTTAGACCAGATACTAAAGAAATTTAAAGGATTTCCAATTTATTAGCTACTACTGACAGACATTTATTTGATACCTATACTTTTATTATTAAGCTGAAAAGTTTGTTTGTTTGAACGCGCCGATCTCTGGAACTACTAGACCGATTTGAAAAAATATTTTTGTGTTGGATAGCTCATTTATCGAGAAAGGCTTTAGGCTTATAGTACATCTCGCTGCGACGGGAGGAGGGAGCAAACTCAAATAGCACGGCCGAAGTCGCGGTGGATCACTAGTTAATAGTATAATAGCGTCTAGGTTTAGAATAGACAAACAACGATTACAAGTACGTAGTACTGTAAACTTATTCTTCGTTATCGTCGTGTACTTATCACCGGAAATCCGATGCATTAGTCGAAGCTACTAGTCATGTATTTACCAACAAAAGGCTCTGTGTAGACATATTGTGGTTTGAAAATCAGTATTTGTATTTGTGATAGTTTGTACGTTTCAATAGGTATCCTATTACAATAGAAGTTACTTGAACTATGTCAGTTTCTTCTTAAATACAATACAAACATTTAACAAAAGATACTCGCAAACAACAATTGTATACAATATTATAAAGCTGATGAGTTTGTTTGTATGAACACGCAAGTCTGATGAAATTCTGGACCAATTTCATTTTTGTTATGTTGGATAGCTTATTTATCAATGAAAGCTTAGGCTAAATGTTACTCTTGAACAGGAGGGGAGGGGAGGGAGCAAACTCAAAACGCGCGGACGCAGTTGCGGGGTCTAACAATATTCATCCTCAAAATGTTATCTCTACAAATGTAGAGATGCAAATCAAGTATCTAGGTAAATACCTAATCGTGCTGTCTTAGATTACCTAATAGTCAACTTATGGAACTTAAAGAATTAGGCCGCCGTTTCAACTTCCAATTAAGGTAACGACATTTTGGCAACGTCCTTTTATATTTTTTGTGAGTTGTGTAATCAGTGATTTTATTGATAGACGTGTTTGTTCAACGGTTTTTATAGTAAACTCGTTATGGAAACTGGATATCTGAATGGCGGTTTTTTTATGAGATATTAGCGTTTATTTTTATTTTCGGACGTTCCTTATAAATCCGTGAGCTCGTAAAATACACCATTTTAGTTGATCTGAAGTAGAAATCAGTAGTAAAAAAACTGCACTATTTTATCAGATTCGGTAAGAATCTCAACAAAACAATCGAATGGGATCGATGTTTTAAATCTTATCGAACCGATATCTTATGTCGTCTGATGTCAGGATAACCTTGCTCTTCATAACGTGTAGTATGCAATGTAATTTCATAATAATATGCAGGCCCTAATCAGGATATTCGCACGGCTATGAAGCTGGCCTTGCAAATTATCAACACTTTAAAGAGGATGTAGCTATCATAGTAGGTACTGTAATAAGCAGTCGCTTCAGGCATAATAATAATAATAATAGTTTATTATAATAGGTTTGTATGTTAACCGCGACCCAAGGGAATGCCTGCAAATAAAATATTGTTTGCCCATAGACAGAATATAGTACCTACATAGATATAAGACCAAAAGGTGATCGTAAAAAAAAATAGAATTGGGTCCGCAGACAATTTCTCGCCATGTATTTACAAACCATAGACGTGGTCACTTTTGCTTCTACTGAGCTTTAATAAAGGCCTGAAGACGTGGGAGATTGACGAGTCTTGTTAATATACAAAACTGTATAATTATTGATTTCAACACCAGTCACATTCATTTGTGCTATGCCGAATTCTGAATCAAGTTATTCAAATCTGAAAGCTTTTATTCATTGCAAATTTAAATATGCAAAGCAACATAAACAAAGGCCAGCTTATTATGAAAGCAGGACGTAAGCAGCTAAAGCGGCAATCATTAGCACCGTATTAGCGCCCTACGCTGTATAAGGGCATCGGCGCGCGCCTCTGATCTATATCGCATGCCTCCCAAGTAACTTCATGCTGCGAATGATCTACACTACATAAATGTACATATTTTCTGACCTTTTATACGATTCTTCAAATTTTTCAAGATAATACCTTTGTAAAAGCGATCACAGTTGCTAAAAGATTCATGATGATCTAATTAAGGTGCTAGAGTGACTTGCAGAATTAACAAGACTATTTTGCATGTTTTACTCGTATGAGTACGTCTTATATGGTATGCTCCTAAATTGAACCGTGAAGAATATAACAATGTTTTCTGTGTACATCTAAAACGTAAACGCAACATACCGTTTCAAAATTCGGCGTTACGTCATATGGCGTTACGGGCATTATCGCTCGTGTGTACTAACCTCAAACAGTGTTATTTGTCCGCGTTGACTCATTGCCTAGGCAAAGGCGCACATTGTACCGCCTAGGTCAAGTCTGGCCTTCCATATTCGTTGCGTGTTTTTGTCATACGTGCTTTACAAAGCTTCGTATTAGTTCGCTAATTATCATTTCGTTTCCTAAAGGCGGCGCAAGTGACGTAACAGTCGTAAAATATTGACACTGCACCAATCGTTACCTTCATAATATTGCAAATTGCTTGCAATTAAAGTGTTTTATCGTATACGTTTTGTTTTTTATTGCATAGTTTAAATAAAATTATAAGTATTTATCACACAGCAAGTCATTAACAACAGCAGGTACATTAAAATTCGGAAATAGGAAATAGCATACACTTTTATTACTTCTTTATTTGATGTCTCTGGCGTCAAAATTATGCCTGCTAATGTGCAGTTACAATTTCAACATAGCTATAAAGCATATTAATAACATTTCTCTGTCTAGACGAGACGCGTCGCGTTCGGTGCGCGGACGCAATTAGGCTGTCATTAAAATTAATCAGTTCGATAATGGGGCGGCTTTTTCTCTCCACTTTCACAATTATTTTAGAAAACGACTACAAAACGTAGTCGTGTTATTTTGCAATAAAAATGTTATCGTAGTTTTGCGTATCAAAGTAGGAAAATGGGAATCGATAAGGCATTATCGAAGTGCTACTTGTAAGATTAAAGCTCCATGAAATGTCAGGAATAGCATTGATAAATGTATCTACTCAAGTTTTGCATACATACTTGAATATCAAGACATAGTATCGACCTTCCCATTGACACTAATATCTCGAATAAATCACTTTTTTACAATTTCATTGCCATAACTTTACGAATTGAAATTCTGTTTCTTACAAATTCCCAGAGTAGCGCAAATAAACCTCTTATTCTAGCGAACTGTAGCTGCAGGCATTATTAGTCTTGACTACGAGTATATTTTTTTTCTGTCGTCATAATACTCGGAAACAGCTCGGGAGTCGTAAAGTTGTTGATGATGACACCCCCGTGGCTCGGCAACATATCTGGAAGCACATTAAGCCTGCGCCTAATCTTTCATCGGTCATATCAAACTGCCGTCTCACCGAATTAATAAGAGTGAAGGAACAAAAAGTGTACTAGAGTGTTTTGCGCACACATAAGAGCTCTGTAATACATACAACTCCTATCTCTATCCTATCTAGGCCTATCTCTTTTGAGAGGAGCCACCATTACCGAAAATCGGTAGGAGAATATTATAACTACGAGCAGTCTTGCCTCTATTTGCAGAGCGTCATAATACGAACGGCTTAAAGCTTGGAAAACTTTATGGGTAGTCATCAAGCTACGTTGAAATATGAATTAATAATAGTGTGTCTTCTTAGAAACATTTTTGGTAGACAAGGCAAGGTCCAGTATTTGGTCAGTATGAGCTCACGTGCACAATTTACCTAAGAGATTAGTGCGGCCCTGTGTGTTCAGATAACAGCTGACGCCTCGCATGTTATGTATGATAATAGTTATCCTTCGTTATCTTGTTTGCTGTAAACTTCAGGCCGAATTAATGGAACACTTTGGTTTTGACTACTATTAGCAGCATTTTCTTTTTGCTTGTTAACCAAATCTATATTTCATTGGCTTTAGCTAAGCATACCATCCTCATCGTATGTTAGTTAGTAGTAGAATGTAGACTGCTGAAAAATCTCGAAGACCAGTACTTTAAAAAATATACAATGCTAATTGTATATATTTTTTTTATAATTGCGTCGTATAAAAACTAGTAAACGTAATACGACGTGTAGGTATGAACATTTTTCAATCAAGAAAACAACCTATCATTACGTAAACGGTTAGCCATTTGCTCCAACTTAAGTCTAACTACACCCGTTGGCATATACAAACGATCATAATCATAAACCCATTGCTCTTATGTCATACGTACAAGATTCAAGGCAACAGGTAGAGTTCCGTGCCATGGTGTCTCGATCAATTCGCACGGTGACATCAGTACAAACATTATCATGCGCGCGCGCCGAGCGTCGCCAATGCCTGCCTCCGTTCAGTTCAAGCGACGGCAGATTAGAATTTGTATCTTGATTTGAGATATTCTCAAAACGACAACATTTGTACCGGCTTCAAAAAAAATGATATTTTATTCGTAGTATAGTTAATCATCTGGAACCTAAAAGATGGTACAATATTTTCTTTATTATATAAGTAGGTAGTACTCGCCTTCAAATGCATGAGACAGCAAGTTCTTGCAAAGTAGGTAATGATACGCTAGGTTTTTCCTACTCGATTTTCATATTATGCCGCTTGTTATGTATCAATGAATCAGATCGATTTATCCATCAATCATCTTGTATGTCGATCTGAACAATTCAGTCAACCACACAAACCTTAGAAAATATTTCGACGTATAAAATACGATTTTGTTTTTGTTTGTTTACCGTTCAGCCATATTTCAAGTTACCTAACTGCCGCTTATCGCCTGTACCGATCTAAACTTGTTACGTATTAACTTATAAATAAGCTAATGACTTGACACGTTAGTATAATATCGTCCACCTTGACCTTGGTTCGTGTCAACAAACAATTACCTAATTTATTCGCATTCCGACGTATTTATTTTGATAAATTGATAAATTTATCGCTTCCTAGAGTAGTAAAATTTTAATTGCTTTAGCCCACCCGTGTGTAACTAAAGGTTACTATAACAGGCCTACTCAAGGTTTCAAAAGGTGACTAGATTAATTGTAATGGCACCTACGTATACTGTACGGTGCAGTTCTCTGAACGTCTTAAACCCCTGAGGGGTTATGATTGGTTTTAGGAGTTGAATTGAAAAAATATTGTTATTTAACCTAGTTATACCATCAGGGACCCATTTCTCTCTGAAAGTTGTGTTATGTATGAATGATTTATGTTAAATATAATAAATAACATGATATATTAGTGTGACATCACAATTGGATCATCCTTGCCGGAGAAACGTGGCAGAAACAGAAGAATAGTACAGAAATACACAGGAAATTTTAAAAGAAAAGTAAAAAAGTCACCCCGTTATTTATTACCTCAGCACCTTTTATATTAACTGGTAACGGCTCCTATTTGTTACCCCGGGCCTCTTTTGATATGCATCGAATATTATAAAATGCATAGGTTCCTTCCAGTTGCTTATCTCTCTTTAATCGCCCCTCGTATCTTGAATATCAATGTTTACTACCATCGCTTATAAATAATTTAATAAATACTCAAATAAACTGCTCACGTAGTGTAAGCGTCATAGCAATAAAAATGCACCCGAAAGGAAGTAAATAACTAAGCAATAGCAGACTGGTCGGGTAACTCTAAATAAAGTTACGTTAGTGTATCTGTTTTAGTATTATAATGCATCATCGACTTCGAAATGTAACAAGATTTGCCTGATGTACAACTTAAAGTGGGTTGCAGACTAAGAGTTAAGCTAAGTTAGGTTAGCTTAGCTCGCATAGCTGACGCTGTTTTCCATAATTGTGTGCAGACCGCAAACAAAGCTATGTGAGCTGGAAAACTGCGTCAGCTATGCAAGCTAAGCTAAACTAACTAAGCTTAGATATTGGTCTGCAGAACTCATAAGTAAAATGCATTATTGTGGATTTACACAACAGTTCATCTTGCAATACAATCACAAACCATGTATATTTCATAAACTTTATTTCCTACGTTTGACTAACATACTTTCGTTGTTGAGCTGCTAATAGTCAAGCAAAGACGCGTACTGCGGTATGTTTGTGTATTTAATTAGATGTTTACATAATCGTAAAGAGCTGATCTCCGCACATACACTATGTTGAATGTTTTATGTCACTGCGCAATAAAAGTGACAAGAGGCCAAATAGTTTTTCCGACTGAGATGAGGCTCGTTGCGCCACCAATAAGATATCATATTGACAAAGCGGAATATTGGTTTGTACACACACACACACACACACACACACACACACACACACACACACATATATATATAAATATATATATTGATACGTAACTAAGCTCATCTCTTACAATGTAAACCATGCGTATATAGGTAATCACGAATGACCGATAACGTAAAATATATCATTTTTTTAAAAAAAAATCATTGAACTTGTCCCGAAAAACCGTAAAACATTCGTAAAGTGGCAACTCCGCGCTTTCCGATGATTGATCTAGTTTCCTCCCTCCGTTTCCTGGGGCGACACAATCCTGTTAGTATGTAGGTCACAGGCACGCCCACCTGGGTCTTCAGTGCGTACCTTTATATCAAAACGATTGCTCTTATAAGACACAAGAACCGACGGGAGTAACTAGGCTCTAGGTCTACTGTATAGACCCTAGGTATAAGAACGTAAATGGCTCACATTGTTATCTACTTTTACTGTAATGTTCTCATAACATCAATACAGATGTAACAAAATGTACATACATCTCACAATAGTCCGCATTTACGCTGGTTATTAACAAATGTCTGTCTTATATAATAAACGTAAGTTGGGGCTGAAAAACTTTTTCGTGGTGGGGTTGGAGTTCTAATATCACGATGACGAAGCAAAAAGCATTGGAAAATTCGATTCGTGAATAGTTAATTTTGGGTTTAAGTGACCCACTTAAAGTGAATAATTCTTGATAGAGTAATTAAGCTTACTAGCTACTACGTAATAATAAGCCTTGGTAAGAAGCGAAAAAACTTTACTATGGGCTATTTATTGGTTTTCTATACTCGTATGTGAAGGGATAAGGGATAATCTCATTTAAATATAGGTCAGTGGTAGGCTGAGGTGGGTCTTCCTAAATTACATCTGACTAAGTTCGCAAACTGACTAATCAAATGAATATTTAAGGTTTTTTGGATATTTCATATCTTTGTTGTCTTAATATAAAGCAAACGAATACCATATTTCCACATTTATAATTATTTGGGTGAACGACTTCTGATTTTCACTAGATCTTGCTTGGAAAGCTAGTTTTTTACATATTTAGATGGGTTACTAACTTGTTGTAGTATAAATTGGTGCATAATTTCCCGGCCATCAATGCAAAATCTTTGCTACTCTTTAGATCTCAACGACAGAAAGAAAGGAAAATGTTAGTTCAGTGCTCTACAAAGGGCTCTTCATACTCTACACTCCTTTGAAGACGTCCCCGCCTGTAACTGTAGTGTGTGCTTTGGCTTATGTTTCGTATTGTTTACTCCCTTGCAATGAGGACATGAAGTCGCCTTTTTTTCATTTATTTTGGTAAATCGAACATCACAGTGTTAATGCAATTATTGACTTAAACATAACTAAATATTACTAACTGAGACGTCAACTACGATAAACACGCAGTTTAGTAAGTATTTAGGTGAGTTTCAGTTTTCCTCGTATATAACGCAGAACAAAATAGAAAACCTTAATGGTGAATGCTAAGGACAAGATTTCACAGATCTGCTTAGCGTGAAACTTAACTAAATGGTATTCATTTCCGAATAAAGCAATAAAAAGTAAAGCAAAAATATTATCTATACATAGCGCAGCTATTCTCTTAAGTTATAGAGACATAATAATTTACAATCAACCTTTTATGGTTTTTAATTTGTAGACACACGCCCTTTTAAATTATGTTGATGTCCCACTTTTGCCAGGTGCAATTTCAATAATATGCCTATGATTAGTTCCGCACGACCGAGCCACTCTCTCGATACATTGTTGCCGCTGAGATCTAGTTATTAAATGGAAAATCTAGACTGTACCGGACTATAACTCGGTCATGCGTTTCAGCATTCATTGCCGATACCTAGTGAAAGCCTAAACGTCTTAAATTTAAGTTAATTGGCACTTTCTTACTCAGTTTTTATTACCTCTCGATTTTATGTTTATGAATACTTTGAGCGAGGAAAAATATTATATTTATTTATTTTATTACACACTTTTTTTAATTGTCTTGTTAATAATGGTGCGTAGTTCTATATTGTTTGTATCGTTGTTGTATTTTAAGAGCCACCTCATTATGAATCATCATGCTTTCGCCAAAATAGTAACTGCAATAAAATGAAATGTCAAAGTTGATAATATGCTCCTTCAGTATGTCAGTCACGATTCGACGCGCGGTAGACCGACTGTCGCCCAGGGCTATAGCTCAAATGAAACAACCAGTCAAATTTTGTCCTAAATTTTTACTGTATTTTACTTTGATAGTAAGGAACCCGGCAGCTTAACGCTGAGTAATAATAAAATATTACTTCATAATTGATTGAATTAACCATGTCCGTTCGAAGCATAAGTAAATTGGCGCTTTGCGCTAATATGTCATGACGTAACGCTATCCATTGGTCTCTTATGTAACAATTTCATGCTTCCGAAACCCACATAAACTGGACAAAAAAAGTCCATTAAAACAAACATATATTGAAGCCTTAATTATATAAGATTTTTTCTTGACATGAAATCACGCCATGAAATCTCGCAGATTACCCAAGGGTCTCAAACTAGGCTACGCCTGTGTCTAGAGAGACCACTTACAATTAATGAATTGAGGTATTTGGTACTTTGTGCATATTTGTGGATATTATACTGACATGTCTAGCTAGCTTGTATGTTAAATTATGTATTTCTGTAGGTGTGATAGTTTACAAGGTCATATAGCGATATTACATAGCAAGAGACAAAGTTAATCTTGATTTAATAGAGAATTAAAATGTGAGTTAAAAACCTGCTAGTTTTTGATATAAAATTCAGCTAGCTAACTGGCTGATCTTTTGAATCGTTGACGTTGTGTATTTATGGCGTACGTTGCTAATCCCGCCGCGTACACGTTCATCCGCATTTAAGTATTCGCTTAAGGTAATTAATACAGCAGGATGTCGTTCATTGTCTTTTATGGACCTTTTTCTTGCTAGTGTTTAATTCTTAATTCTACATGTGCTTGTAGAATTTTAAAAAAATATCGGTAATACTGCGTAATTAAGTATCAATTTTTATAGTGATTAAACCAGCTTAAGGTTATAAAAGATTATTTACCACTCGGCCTTCCAGGAACTGGTATATTAGTATACCGTTAAAATTCGAAGTAATTTCATTTTAACGTATGTAATTGTACCCAGTAGGTACATCGAAGTCCAAATATTTGCAATATTACTTCATCTGCCTGCATTTAAATAATACCACATCATAGCCAAGTTAAACTGTATTGCACTGCGGGACGTTCAACAAGTTGTTTATGTAGTATCCATTCATATTTGTACACATACCTATTTATCGCTCATAAAATCGAGTGATGTTTCTGTCATTGAACATATAATTTATAATGACTCGTGTAACCCTCGAAATGTTAACAAATATTCAAGATGCATGATTGGCTCTGCAAATATTTCATAGATTTTGTGTTGACTAAGTATTGCAATATGTCTTTGTACACTTTGTATAAGGTCACAAATTCAATTGCGTCAAAATGCAGATGAACATCATAATCGTGGAGAAATGGCTTCGAAAGTGTGCTTTCTAGCACGTGAAGTATTAATTTGTAAACATGCAAGACGCGCACTTTCGATTTTCTAATTGCATGTGTCGACATTGACGAGTGGTCGTCAGACAATCTCGAGTGTTGCGGAAAATCTGACAGCCCTCGAACGATCGTGAGAGAGGTTTTATCGAACGATAAGTAGGTGGTCATGAGTTTTTATTCAATGCTTATGACAAAATTACGCAAGACTTCTCGAGTTTTGTAAATTGAGTTCGACTCAGATATCCTCTGTTTGGAGATCGACTGCTAGCCTTTGATGTTCAGATTATTTTCCATTTTTAATCTTATTATGACTCATATAACTGTTTTTTAAAACACCGTGACACTTACCTCGTGTAGTTGCTAAACGTTAGCTGTCTTAGACAATAGAGTTATTACACATACATAAGTAATACTTAGAAATGTAATGTGGGTTTAATATTGTATCCGTTTCGTCACACCGTGACACTCATTATATCATTGTTGCCGGGTCTGGATTGTAATCAAGTGGGCAGTTGGTTAAAGATAAGTTTCCTTTGAATTCAAACTGACATTCATTTTTAAGATAGTTTAAAATTAATGAAGAGTGAAGACTATAAACAATGTCCCTGAGCACGTTTTCTTATTTTCCTTACACATAGCAGAAGGCATTTGCCTTTACACTATAATTAAAACAAAAATGGACATTAATCCGTTCTAATTCCGCTAGTGTAAGTACTAGCTAAACAAGTCCAGCCGTTACACTACAGACAAACAAACGATTACTTTCACGCGATAACGGAAACAAGATTACATTAAGCTGATCTGCTCTAGAAAGGTACTAACAGATACTCGTATGTGACTAAAAATATGACTCAAGTATTATTTATTAACGCGAGTGTCAAAATTGGTATGTCCAAATTGCTGTCAATTGTCCGCTATGTATCCTCTTGATCAGAAATAGCGTCGACGCAGAATGTTGTCTGCAATACTTTTGTCATCTTATTTATTTCGTGCTGTAAAATCACTGAATTAGTCTATCAGATCGACACGATCTAGAATATTTCGATTAGAGTTCTTTTAAATTTAACCTACAAATTTTACTTAGATATGTTTCTGTGGAATTGGTACTCGTACCAACTGTGATGGCAGTCACGAGTTAGAAAGTGAATTCGGTGGTCCAGCAGGCGTGACCGTGGGAACGCGTGACGTCACCCCCGCCGAAACTCCACCTTTTCATTTTATAGTGCCCACAGTACAATAACGGAATATGTAAGATAAATTCTTTATTGAATAATGTACTGATCCTGAATTAAGTGCTTTAAAAATTAATCAATTGTAGGTATAGCGTTCGTCACTCGAAAATACCCGTCGGTACGTAAAATCAGTAGTCATATTTTAAAATCGAAAGTTACTTAGGTAAAAGAAGCGTATTTGTGTTATTTTATTAACCTTTTCCCCACTCTGAGAAACACAACCAATAGATTCGTCACAGAACGTAAAATCAAAACGTTTTAGTGTAGATAAAGTAATTTTCGTGTCGATTGACACACCCAGAGAATGAGAACTCCCAATCAATACTTACACCTACGTTCATTTTATAGTCTTCATTAGCATCATTCTCATAGCCTTAATAACTTATTGGTTGTTCGTGTCTAATTGGGAACAGTTTTTCACCTCTGGCTGACATGACACTACACTTATCAACTAAGTGTCGTGAAGTAGGTTACGCTTACGACTACGCCTCCACCCAATACGTTATGAATATTCACCATTACTACAATTGGCTTACTTTTATAGGGCAATAACGCACCTGGCCTCAGTTTTTAGGTCAAAGTAATAAAAGGATAATAGGCTCTTGCGTATAACTTGAATTATTGTGTGGCATGAAATGTACGTAGCTGAACTATTTAACAACAAAAAACAACAGTTGCGGAAAAGTTTATCAAAGTTATATTTAGAAAGAAACAGAATCACGTAACATTTATTGCTCTAACTTCCTCGGTTATGAATTCTCTGCAATTCCGTAGTACTGCCCCATTCACTTTAAGGCACGCAGATAAGCTCAGTCTCTTTACGCCGTTATTGCACCAACGCATTCGGATTCGGCAGCGATACCGACAAAGATGCAATTTTAATATCTAGACAGTCAGGTAGAGCGAGACATATCATTATGCGGATCTTGCATGTATCATACAAATCATCATTAAATAATATCTTAGGCTATATGTCACTTGAGATCAGGTGCAATCGTAGTCAAATTTCTGGCTATCCAATTTTAAAAAAATGCGTTGGTGTACCAACGGCAGATGCATGTAAAATTGGTAAGAGTCTACTACTATCCAATGGCACTTATCCTAACTTCTGCTCTACATGGTTTTTAAATCCATCATTGCCAGCTAACTTATCGTCTTTTCTTTCTTTCCAGACCGGGTCAGGCAAGACCTACACCATGGGCAGTGGGTGGGAGGGCGAGGGTGACGGCGACGAAGACCGTCGAGGCATCATCCCCCGAGCTATCAGAGACCTCTTTGCTGGCGCCGACCAGAGGGCAGAAGAGGCAAGGGCACAGGGACATCTACCGCCGGAGTTCTCGGTTCAGGCACAGTTCATAGAACTGTACAATGAAGATATTGTGGACTTGCTGGATCCGGCCAAAGATCCGTTTGCTAAGGTAAGCATTCTTCTGTATAATTAAAAGAACACACACCAACCTTTCACCAGACTGTTTGTTTACCGCCTGATGTAAAAAGATGCAATATAAAGATTTCCTGTGCAGTTTTATCAAAGATATGTGTAACCAGCTCTCTCCGCAATTTTTGGTAATGGCTCCGATTTACCTATATCTGGCTTCCGCGATATCCCCACGTAGAAACTACCGCCAACAACCAATTAGCTACGCCAACCAACCGTGCAAGAAAACAAATATCGTTGCCTAATTGCAAGTACAAGCAAGCATGAGCGTAGTGGAGATTGGTACAGTATGATCATTCCCAAAGAACTCTCGCACATTACCTATATGTTTAAGTAACGTATAACTCCCGTGCTATGTACCCTTTTTTTATCACAACTAGTAGTACTAACTCTCCTATATAAAAATCTAATATTATAATGTATTTTTTTTGTTTGTTCTTATAGTGTTTTGTCACTATACAAACTAAATAACATAAATTGCACTTGTAAAAACAAATTTGTCAGACAAGGAATCGAACCGTTTGTCTAACGCTATCCGGGCGCATGCCTATACCACTCGGCCGACGACACATTGGCAAGCCTGTTGAATTTTGCAAGTGCTTTTTGTGTCTTAACACATGGTTTGATTCCTTGTCTAATTTGTGGTTGCGTTGTTCCCTATAAAGTATTCCATAGAACTGAAAGGACGCGGTATTCAGTCACACTTTCTGTCAGCAGTACCTATGTTTATCATAAATGAGCTTACTTTACTACATTGTGTGTCGCCCAAGGCTGTAAAAAAAGAGCCGTCACTGCGGGGGCGGGCAGTATTTTAATTAGTAGCTAGACAATCGCTCGACCGCGATATCGATGTATCGTCACTGTCAACAGTGTTTTTCATAATATGCTCTATGAAATTAAGTTTCTCTGATATTTTGTAACAATCCATACACGTGTTATTAACCTTTCATACAGCTACATAAAAAAACAATGTCTAAAAAGCAACAAAATGATTCATAAAAGCTTAGTGACGACTGTACATACCTTTTATGTAATGCGTGAGCAAATTACACCGTCAAAAATGCAATAATGTCCTCATGCTTACATGAAAGAGTTTTAATGACTACATCATCAAGCCAATTAAGCGATAAAGTCGTGTTAAAGTATAAAAAGTAATTGAATGATTACTCCTCATTATACTGGCGATCATACTAGGAATTTGGTAAATGCGTTTACGTAGTACTTACTTTTAATTTTATTTCAGTAAACAAATGGCTCTATTAATGCTAACTTTACACTAAGTAAATGGTGCAAATCCTATTCTAATTTTTAACACGCAGTAACATTCATAAAGACGAAAAAAGAAACCAAAAGTTTGCGCACGGGCGGGACTATGACACTGTGAGCGTAAAAACATTCAAAACGCAGTAATATTTTAATCAACAACCTTGTTTCACAGGGCGCGCTCAGAATAACAGAAGACGGTTGCGGCGGAGTCCGCGTAGTTGGGGCGTCCATGCGCGCCGTCCGAAGCATCAAAGAAGCCCTAGGAGCCCTACGAGCGGGAGCCCTAGCACGAACTACAGCAGCTACAAACATGAACTCGTCATCATCAAGATCCCACGCGGTATTTACGCTTCTCATGAGGCAGAGGAGGCTGGCAGCTGATCTAGATGTAACAGATAAAGAAGTCGATGCAGAAGCACCTGAGCAATATGAGACGTTGACAGCCAAGTTCCACTTTGTGGATTTAGCCGGCTCTGAAAGACTGAAACGGACAGGTAATTTTATTTTATTTTATTATTAGGTACACATAACATTTTACAGACAAAAAATGAGTAAAGTAGAGGTAAAAATGATTAAATCTAGAATATATAACTAACCATTCCGCGTACACAATATGAAATAGATAGAGTGGAAAAAATTATCAGCCAAAAATAAAATAAAAAACAAAACAAAGCGGACTAACTAATTCATAACTAAGATCTAATAAATTAACAAAACAGTATTAATAATAAATAAATAAAACAAAACAAAAAAGTAGACAAATAGCATTGATTATTATGTGCTGGACCGACCAACCCAATACAGAACCGCTTTTTTGAATTGACTTAATGTCAAGTGGTAAATATCATTATCCCTGTCCTTATTACCTGTAGCCAGGTCATTGTAGGCCCGCTCATTATAGATAATCATTTATTTAGGGTTCACCAACCAACCAACCCTGCACTTGTTTTACGATGCATGCTGAAAACATCGTACTAACTTAAAACTATCATGATGTGTTTACCATTATACCTCATAAGTTATGACGCATTTTGTTACCGATTTCTCTCTTAACCCATAATTCTTGCTCGATTACCATGTCATACTTTAGGTGAGGCCTTTTCTCAACAGTGCGAGCTTTACAGACTAGCTATACTTTTATGTAATAAGGTTTGATCGAAGGCATCGCTATTTAATGTTACATTAAAAGAAATGAAAAACATTACAACCTTAAACAATAGCCAAGTTTATCAACTACATTTGAATAGGTAATTATAATTCTGCAAGTGCACGTCGCATGCTCGTTGCATTGCATTCGTTGAGAAATAAGATCTCTCAGTTTCAAAACAGTCTCTCACAATATATCCTTTAGACAAGATGGCACTTCAGATGCAAACTAATTTGCAACAACAACGGAATACTAACACACATAAGATTTGCATAATATTATGTCGATTGTAAACTTGGCCTACATATCTGCAAGCCTGATTTACATAGCAACGCGCTATGTAAATAGAGGCTATGGTCATTTAAATAGCAATACAAATATTTACTTCAATAAACTTTCCAAATGAAAAGTTATTTATGCGCATATGAAAGTTAGTGAAGTGTAAGAGTTCATTTTGTTTGTAATATTTATAACTATAAAAGTTTTTGTTTATTTTAAAACGGCTGATTTGAAATACTAGATGGTATTAAAGCTAATATAAATTGTTACAAAACAATTTATTTCAAACATCTATAAAGTAAAAAATGGTTAATCGGCTTATTTAACAATGGCCTTATAAGTTCCGGTTACATTTTTCGATGGGTTAACAGGCCTCAAGACTTACACTTTGCCGTTTTAAGACAAAAAAGAAAAATACAAAGTAATACTTAATCATTTTTACAGGGGCAACGGGTGAACGAGCAAAGGAAGGGATATCGATCAATTGTGGGCTCCTAGCGCTCGGAAACGTCATATCGGCCCTCGGTGACAAATCACGGAAAGTATTGCACGTGCCGTACAGAGACTCAAAACTAACAAGGCTACTACAAGACTCATTAGGAGGTAAGATACATTAATCAAAACGCTGTTATTAAAGTTGCATATTCAGTATCTTTTATCATTTGGTGTAGTGGACCGTACTGACTACTATACCTGCCGTTGCGAGCTCGTATCCCGCAAGGGGCTAATGTTTGTGTGATTTAGATACATATGTTAATATGTTTTTAAGTATTTATGAAGCCACCGTCATAATCCTTGCCTGGTGTTCGTAACACAAGGAAGAAAATTCCTTATTTAGAAACTACGACAAGGTGTCTTTTGGCGCATATTTATATTTATATCTGTAAAATGACTAAAGATATTAATAAACTAGCGGACCCAAAGATCTTCGTTTCCCCATTCTATAATGTCCTATACAAGGCGGTAGGTTATCCAAAAAAGTAATCGGTCCACCCGTTTTCGAGTAGTAGTGCAACTAAAACTTTCTTTTATATGGGTGCAGGTGTGGCCTGGAATATAAGCAAAAAATAAAAGAAAAAATAATAACTATAGGTTACTTAATAACTATAAGTAACTAGTATGCTATTTCTTAATTCTAAATGGTAACTGGTTAAAATGGAACTGAATTGATTGATATTTTCAAACAACATAAATCTAACCAGCACTGTATTGCAAACAAATGTGTCCTGTCATAGAACTTAACATTGTCATTTACTACAACGAGTTGGCAATTTTGATAAACATTGACTTTATATTACTATATTTCTGAGATAAAGCATTTTAGAGCGCTATGACCATGTCAAGCTAACTGAGTATACTCTGTAGAATCATTTAAAAAAAATGTGCCTATTACAGGCACACAGTATATATGCATGACATACATTTTGTTTTCTAGGTAACAGCAACACGGTCATGATAGCGTGCGTATCGCCCAGCGATCGAGACTTTATGGAGACGCTCAACACGTTAAAATACGCAAACCGAGCGCGAAACATCAAGAACAGATGCGTTGTCAACCAAGACCTGACGTCGCGAACCATCAACCAACTGCGGCAGGAGGTTGCGCGGCTGCAACTGGAACTAGCTGAGTATAAACAGGTAAATTATTTCATCATCAGGTCATCACCAATTTATTCAACGACCTTGATCCCTAACACAGGTTTCTTACCTACCACGGGCACTAGCGACCCACAGCCATGATATTGTTTAAACTTACTCTTATTTAAATTTTGGCATTTTATTCATAAAGATAAGGTAAGGCGGCACGGTAGCTCAATTAGAAGAGCGTCCCGCCCGTCCGCAATTTTAGGTTTCTTATTTCATCTTTATGAATAACACTGTAGGTGTTAAACACATTCTTAACCTTTAGAATTGTATTTTGGTTTTGTGTATTGTATGCCGTATTATTTTTTGGTATGTGGTAAGAAATAATTTATTTATACAATCTATGCTTAATACATCAGGCGCAAGACCAAACGGTTTAACGTGTTTTCCTGTCATGTCGGACTGCCGTCTCACCGAGTAATGAGAGTTAACGGACAAAGAGTGCACAGAGCACTATTAACAATGACCCTTGCCGATGGCCAATCTCATTTGAGATTGACTGCCGTGGTCGGATATGACTAGAAGGACATTTAGTAATACTTAAAATTAACTTCTGTCTGCTTAGGTATGAAAATTAATATCTTCTATTGGAATATGTTAACTCCTACGCGTGAAGAGTACAATTTACATTGTATGATCTTTGGTTGTAAAAAAGCAGCCCACACGCAGATCAAGAAGCCTAATTCAATGATAGTTTAAAGCTGCAAGCGCCACCGTCATAAAAATATATGTTTGTTACACCCATTCACAGAGTATACGCGTGAGATTAGACCTGTTATATGAATATCGCAACCTGTAGATATTATTAACATTTTGTGTTTGAAGAAACAGCAGCATCAATGTACGCTGTCGTTAAAACGGTCTTTAACTGCGTCGGTGGCGCAGCGGTTAGCGACCCGCACAAGCGATGGCTGCGCCAGAGGTCCCGTGTTCAATCCCCGGGTCGGTCCCTGGGTCCCCAAAAATAATGTATCTGGGTTTTCTGTTCAAAAATTCTCAGCGTAGCCCTCATTTTTGATGTTTGCGGTGTTTCACCCCCGTGCCTCGGAAAGCACGTAAAGCCGTTGATCCTGCGCCTGATCTCTCTCCGGTCGTGTCAGAATGCTGTCCCATCGGGCTATGAGAGTGAAAGGAGTAGAAAGTGCACATGTGTTTGACACTTGTGCACTATAACATGTCCCGCGCAGTCGGTTAGTCGTTGTGACTGGCCGCAGTAGTCGAAATTAGCTGGGGGGACTATTGTTATTGACGGTCTGGAATGTGCAGGCAAAATAAAATTTATTTGTTTATCATCCGCAGGGTAAACGCGTGATATCAGAGAACGGGGAAGAAGGCTGGAGCGACGTAGTACAAGAGAACGCCATCTTAACTGGTGAAGTCGAAGCCTTAAGACGACGGGTGAAGGCGATGCAGGGGACCATAGAGCAGCTATCGGCAAGGAATAGTGAGCTGTTGGCTGAAAAGGCGCTGGGTAATTTTGCGCCTAAGGATGGCAGCCCGGAAGCGGGAGATTGCTCTTTGACTGCCTTAGTACAGGTAGGTGGAAAAAATAAAATGTAAATCACAAAGATGCTTATCCCATGAAACGTCCAATGTCACTATTGTTGCCAAGCCCATATACCCCTCAAACGTCCGTGGTCACTATTGTTGCCAGGAAGGTCAAATGAATTCAATTATGGCGCCCACCGACCCCACCCCACCCCCATTCGGTTTTCGCTGTTTTTCCGCCCATAGACTGTTTCAAATGATAAAGAACGTGTTATTTAACCTAGTATTAATCGAATGAACCCATCGATACTAGTTACCCAAGCCTTAGTCGTCACAAGTTTAAAAATAAAAGTGCCCAAGTCAAGTGCCACTTGAGGAACTCAGCTGAGTGCTTGTTGTTTTGTATATTTTTTCTTATTTATTACGTTTTATTATCAGTATTACATTGATATAGGTATCAAAAGAAAACCTAATAAAAGTGTTAAACATTGTGATATTCAGTTTAGTGCAGCTTTATTCATGTTGAGTAAAAAAACATCGTAAAATGGACACTTGCTGTACGGTAAGTTTGCACTTGATTTCGTTCGATCTTCGCACTTGTTGAATATTTCTGTTTATTAAATACTTTACCAGATTCTGCATTTATTCAGCTTTCTGGCAGTATTTACTTATTACGGGGCGCAATAAACTTATAAGCAGTGGTTAAACTTTTTTTGCGCGCCGCACTCTAAAAACGTAAAAAAAAAGTAAAAAAAACGCAGACGTCACGCCCGCCCGAGGTCGCGGACGCTAAAGCATATACCCGGCCGCGCGGCCTGTACGCACGTTCGGTTATGTAAATTGAAATTATGGAATATATTATGAGATAGATAATATACTACTCAAAACAAAATAAGGGCCACGAGGTATTTTGTCTGTACCATGAAAATAATAAAACTAATATGTATATTTTTGTCTCCATAATGAAAACGAATGTTAATTTTATCGTGTAGACCAATAAATTAATTCCAATAATAATGATTAAAAAGTTTATTTGCTTTTGAAAGAAAAAACACATTTAATGTTAAAAATATAAACAATGTCAAGTTACTGAAAACAAAAGAAAATACTCCATGCTCATCTTTTAGTAACGGGTATGTCCCCCTCGTTTCGCCACGCACTCCTGAAGCCTGGAGTGTATGCTCTCAATCAAATACTCTAACTCTTCGTTTCAACTGATCCCACATGTACTCTATTGGATTCAAGTCCGGACTGTTCGCCGGCCACGGCAAGACTTGAATTTGAGAGGCTTTCAGTACAAACCGAGTCGCTTGAGCCGCGTGTGCACGAGCATTCTCTTGCATCAAGATGAATCCAGGACCCGCTCGCTGGGCAAATGGGATCACATGTGGTCAGACAACTTCCTCAATATACCGCTGAGCAGTAACAGTATTCTCATTTAAAATAGCGAGCTCAATTTTGCCGTGTAAGCTTATCCCGCCCCAAATCATTACATTTGGACCACCAAAACGATCGACTTCATGGATGCAGCAGGCTTCTGAAAATCTCTCGCCGCGTCTTCTCAATACTCTAATACGCCGATCGTCGTTAAAAAAATTAAGTTTGCATTCGTCTGTAAAGAGCCTCCGTAACCATGCCTCATTGGTCTATGTCCCAGTCCAAATGTTGACGGGAAAATCTTAAACGAATTCATCGTGCAAATCATGATGATTTCTGGTTAATGGAACACGGACAACTCGTCTTCTTGATGCCTGCTGGTCTTCATGCAATTGATTACGCATAGTTTGGTCACTGACGCAAGTACCCGTTGTGAGCCGTAAAAGATTTTGCAGTTTGCGGGCCGTCGTTGTGCGATCTCGGCGCGCACTTAATCGAATGTAACGATCCTCTTGAGCTGTTATAATGCGAACTCTGCCCGAACCAGGTCTTCTTCTAATACTGCCGGTCTCTTGGAATCGATCCCATAGATTTTGAGTAGCCCTTCGAGAAAATCCCAATTGCAAACCCACAGATCGCTGCGAATGACCTTCTTCAATCATTGTAACGGCTCTGGTTGCTGTCAGCGAGTCCATATGACGCCTGCGTGCTTGTGGCATATTGCAAAAGATGTTTCTGACTCGAGATATCAATGAACTCTGATAATTTCTAATATACCAAGAAGCTAAGGAAAGCTAAACGTCAAAGAAAATAGAATCAAAATTTTCAAAAAGAATTTTAAATCAAATTTTATTTAGAATTGTTGCCAGCATTAGATGATTACTACAATATTAAAAAGTTTAGGTATCAAATAACAATAGCATTGATAATAAATAAATAGAATGTTGCAAGTTATTAAACAAACAATGTGCTGTTTTATACTACACATTTTGTCAATTTGGCCTTAAAAAACTAGATGGCAGTTTATTATAAAGCCGTGCTCCCTCAAAAGAAATATTTCTTTTGGCATAATTAGTGCTTACTTTTAGCAAGCAAGCTTGTTCGACGGAGACTGCGTTTACTTATTTGGCTTTTTGATGAAAGACAAATTTATATGAATGTACAAGATTTTTTCTAATTAATATGCAAGTATTTAAAATGTAGAGTTCTTTCACTGTTATAATTTTCGTCTCTTTGTAAAATTTTATCAGTAGGTTTTTAAAATGGGTAGTTGAAAAATAATTTATTAACCTTGTTTTGCATTCTTTGTAGTCCCTCTAATTGTGTCTTTGGAGCACTGCCCTAAATTTCAATAAGGTTTATAGTAATCTTATACAAAAAAGCTTTAAATCCATTTTTAATCAGGCCAGTATAGCTAAAAGTTTTCTTGTTTTATCACCTCAGGGTTACGTGAGCGAAATAGAAGACTTGCGAGCCCAGCTGATGGAAGCGACGGCGCTGTACGAGGCGGCGCGGCGCCGCGAGCAGATGGTCGGCCGCACGCGACACGAGTCCGCGCACGACACCTCCTCCGTCATAGACGACGCCAAGCGCGAGCTCTACAAGGTACGCTCGCTTGACCCTTGCGACAGTAGACGTATCTACAGTTGTGTAGTTCTCATTATGGTGGCTACTGCGTTGTCACTGCCAGTTATATACTCGGATGAATTCATTTTCTATAATTATTATTTATTAATTTATTTTTAATTAATATTTCGCCACTGATTAAACTCTCTACATTGCCAAGCGGTTGACTGTTAGAGAATGCCATAAGGCATTTGTACAACTTCTTGATGAAAGAATTCATTGTTTCATCAAAGTCAAAGTCAACGTCAAAAATAATTTATTCAATTCAGGACACAAAATTATGGCCCATATGGGGCTAGAACATGTCTCCTTATCTTTTGGGCCCTACTAGCGCTTCGAGACAAGACATAGACAATCTGGCAAGTTCTGAGAAGAAACGCCGGAACAAACTCAGTCACCACTACGTCACATCGTACGATATTCTTGTCAGCGCCTGAAATATGTAATCAGTGTGATAGCTGAGCGGGAATGTCAAAACGAACACTAACATGGATATTTTTATTTATTTATTTATTATTAGGCTGCATTTTTCTACCATCGTCTCATCGCTCACAAACCTCAGGTGACCAGCATACGTGCGCGCACACTAGTTATATTTTTTTGATGTATGTGCTACACAATTTTGATGCATGATCGTGACCAAGTATTTGTCGTTTCTCTGCATGACCTAAAGGTTGTACTGGCGGAGAATGCTTTTAGCTTTATGTTTACCTTTGTACGACATTATTTGTGCAATAAAGTCTTTAATAATAAATATATATTACACATAAATAAAATTAATCTCTTCCAGGAAAAAGAGCTGCTCGCACGCAGCATGGGCGAGCTAGAATTCCAACGCAAGCTAGAAATGAGCGAGAGCATGACAAGCGAGCGTGACCAGATTATTGGCGAGCGCGAGCGCGCCGAGGGTGAGAGCGCGGACGACTCCGAGCCTTCTGATGAGGATTCGGAGGATGAAGATGCTGAAGACCCGGAGACCAAAGGTAAGTGCTACAAACTAGAGCGAAGCGAGCTTAGTGATTAAGCTCAATAAGAAATAATATTGAATTAGCAAACGACGAGGTATTACCTTAATGCTTCATAGTGTAGAAAAACAGGTGTTAAAAGTTTAAGCAATTTGCGATCATTATGAACCCTCTCGGGCGTTGCAAAATAAGTAATACAGAGAGAGGAAGATAGCGATAGTAAGGTGACCAAAATGATGATAACTGATTCGCTCCCTCTGGTATATCCTTTGATCTTCCTATTTCTAGTGTTATATGGCTTTTTATCGTTTAAAAACAATTCTATTGCTATACAGGGTGAAATTCTAATCAGTACCGAAATTTTGTGTAAAGACTCCACTGATGAATATGATCTACTTTTACTATAGGGGCAATAGTGAAATCAAGAAAGAAAATCAACTGTTCCATACAAAGTTCAAATGGCGTGCGGTCAAAATGTATGGAATAGCTGATTTTTTTCTCAATTTCTCTATTGCCCCCATAGTGAAATTTGTCCATATTCATCAGTGGAGTCTTTACACAAAATTTTCGTTCTGTTAAAATTTTTGCCTGTATGTTGTTTTTATCATTTGATCTATTATATTATGGTCGTGTCAGTGACATTTCATTTTTGCTTGCACTTACCGATGAAGCGGTTTGCTGCACATTCCTATTTATATTGACATTATGACTTCACAACTCGGTCGCTAACGCGTTGACTAAAGTGCTAAATATGTATGTTTATTTTCCAGTGCTATAAAATCCTAAGTTAAAGACATTTGAAACACTTGTTTCGACTTCTCAGGACAACGCGACCTAACCGCACAGCTGACAGCTTTGAGCGAGGACATCGATACGAAAGCGCGCTTGATCGAGCAGTTGGAGGTGTCGCAGCGAAGACTCACAGCGCTGAGGCAGCACTACGAGACGCGGCTGGATACGCTGCACCATCAGATCAAAGCTACAACGGATGAGAGGGATAAAGTCCTCGCTTCTTTGGGTAAGTGTTATATTAAAGTAGTTTGCATTGAAAGACATTGACACGAAATCGCGCTTGATAAAACCACTCAAAGTGTCGCAGCGAAGACTCACAGCGCTGAGGCAGAACTACGAGACACGACTGGATACGCTGCATCACAAGATCAAAGTCACCACTGATGAGAGAGATAAAGTGCTCGCTTCGTTGAGTATGTTAAGTTAAAAGTTAATTTGGCCTGTAATCATCTCGCTGCTGAACAATGGCCTCACCTCAAGCATGAGGTGGTATGAGCCATACTTTACTTCCATTTATTTCTAATTTATATTAATGTAGAAAATAAGAGATTTTGTTTTTGAACGTTTGAGAGTAATGAACTAACGAAATGTGAACGACCCTGTCCTAAAACACAGAGGTTCATAACTTTCACACTTGATCATATCTAGGAAAGAGACACTGCAGTATAATGAATAACTAAATGAACACTTTAATGATGCCTAAGGCTGCACATAGCCTTGTTGTTCACAATCGCTGAGACACTGAGAGGTTTGCCTGCTCTCGGGTTTTAATGTACACGTCTCAAAAGAACTCGAATTCTTGAGTACGAAGCATACCCGCACTCATCTGAGCATGCACTGCTATTTCCGTGTTGCAGCCGCGCAAGCGTCCCCGCCAAGCGAGAAGCTGAAACGCGTGAAGGACGAGTACGAGCGAAGAGTTTCGACGATGTCTCGCGAACTTCGGCGGCTTCAAGCGGCGCAGCGCGAACACACCAGGCTGCAGCGCTCGCAGCAGCACACGCACCAGCAGATACTAGCGCTGCGGAACGAGCTGCAGAATATGAAGCGGGACAAGGTACTGTGGAGGTTTAAGCGCATCACTCATGGCTAAGATGCTAAGATATATTTATATTAAGTAGCTTAAGGTACAGATCGATATATTTCTTTACTTAAGATCAGATCTTAAGATATTTATTTCATTTATTTTATTACTTTACATCAATCCACAGCTCTTAAGACTAAGAAAGTAAACAATATTTATTTATATCACCTACAGCCAATAAAGGATTGTCATTTTACAAAATATATCTATATATATCAAAATATATATAAGGACATCTTAAGATATGACAACATTTATATTCGATTCAAAATGGAATGAGTTAACATTCAATAATCTTTTTACTCAGTTTTTACTTTTATTGTTATTATTAAAACAGGAATTAATTTGAGCCGGGGATAGTAAAAAAAAATGTACTAATTCTTCAATAATGTGTGTCTTAATAAATAATACTTTAAACGAGCAAACTTTTCGATCTCAGAAACGACTGCAAGCATTGATTTATAATCGTGTCAAACCTTCACTTTGTAGATTAAAAATATAATTTGAATGTTTTTGGTGTAAACTCCTTGAACAGGTTAAATTCACCGCGGTCTTTCCTTTTCTTTGATATGATCTTCGATCCAAATTGATCGGTACGTGCTTTTTGCGGCAGAAATTTTCAAAAGGAATTCAAAATCAGAATCATTTTCTGAAGAGATGTCTAATAAATCTAACAGCAAAGTTAATATATTCATGTTAGACCAACCTATATACGCTAAGAAACGTAATATGTCGTGTCACCATGAGAAAATGGAACTCGCTTCTTACTGAAGTTTCCCATAAGGAATATGACCTAAGCCTCTTTAAAACAAGAGTGAACAAGCTGCTACTAAGCAGATATGCACCACTCTAGACTAGATCTACACCTGACATCAGGTGCGATCGAGGTCAAATATCTTCTTGGCCAAGAATAGATTTAAAAAAAAAACTAAACGACTCGTTTGGTGCATTGGTTAGCGCTCCCGCCTAATTAAACAGCGGTTGCGGGTTCGAATCCCGCAAGGGGCAAGTGTTATGATATATGTATTTAAGTATATATGAAAGACGCCCCCATCATAATCATTGTCTGGTACTTCGTGTCACAACGTCGTTACTTCAAAACCAGGCATTTGGTGTGTTGTCTGGCGCATATTTATTTATTTACTGTGAGCAAAGGCCAAGTCACAGTACTTAGCGCCATTGGATCGACACGCGGATACAGCAGCACACATTCGGGCAGGGCAACTTATTTCCACACAGCCGACACACATCAGTGGTGATTGTAGTCTGTGAGATGTAATAGGCCCGTTTTTACAGCTTGACACTTCGATAGAATGTAAGTTACATTTGCATGCATGTCAACATCTAAATTATAAAAAAATAAACTACATACTTACTCGTTGGAGCCAAAAATACTTTTAATATATATATTTATATAGTCATGAGTTAATAAGGTATCAAAACGGGTCTATTAGATCTCACGGTCTATAAAAACCAGTCTCGACATATCACATATCGAATAGCCTGTCATGGGTCCTGCCGGGCTGTGTGGAGATACCATACTGGATATAATTATGTTGTATGTAACTAACTGGATATATGTTGTTAATATTATAATTTATCAGAAACTATCACAACAAACATTTTTGGGTCTCTTTGTTTCTTTATACCCTTTCACATTTCACTCGGCTAAAGTATTTTTATCGAAAAATAAATTCATTTTTTTTGTTCCAGGTCAAATTAGTCCAAAGAATGCGAATAGAAGCAAAACGCCACGCTCAAGCCGAGGCCGCAAGAGCCAAAGAGGTAGGTTTTGGATACGAGTTAGCCTTTACTTTTAAAATATTTATAAAACGTACGTCATATCATATTAATTTTGTTACAGGTTGCGCAATTACGCAAGGAATCCAGAAAGAACGCGAATCTTATCAGATCTTTAGAAGCAGAAACTAGACTTAAAGAGCAGGTACTTTATAGTTATATTTATACTATACGTAGAAGACCATTTTATGATTAGTACTTTATATTTATCTTGTCATTTCGAAAGGTCCTCAAACGGAAACAAGAAGAAGTCTCGCTTCTCAGGCGAGGACACCGCGACAAGCTAAGTAGTCGCGCCGCGGGTAGACTGCATGGTAAGCGACCTCATTGGTACTGTAGTTAATCAAATACTTAATAATAAAAGCGTGACAACGATAAAACACAAAAAAATAAAATTCAAATAAACTTTTGCCGCACGAAACATCCATCGTCGTCACGGGATGAGACGTCACGTTTCTGAAATAGCTTAAAATTTACGCAATTAGCAACACTTTGATATATTGTGAAACGAGACGGTAATATCATTAATATGCAATAGTTTATTTGAAACAAAAAAGTTATTTAGATTTCACTATATTAATTTATAGTAGACACCAATCACATATATTGCTCAGATCCCAATGCACTTGTGATATGGGAATCAGACACAACGGTGGTACAACAACACCCAGACCCGAGACAATGTAGAAAATTTTGATTTCTATATTGTTTCGACCGGGAATCGAACCCGGGACCTCGGAGCGGCGACGCCGTAAAACCCAGCGTACTTAGCCACTACACCACGGAGGTCATAGGCAAAATATCTTTTCTTTTTATTACTTCAGACCAATACCCTATTCCCTTTAACGCTTGCGCAAACGATATCTTACACAATCGTTATCAGTCGTAAACAATTGCATTCGTAACTGTGTTTTCATAATCAAGTTGCTAACCGAATAAACTCATTTAACAACTAATACTTTTCCAGATCGCAACCGCAAAAACAAGATGGCGCATTACCGCGAGGCGTGGTCCAAGCTCGACTGCTGGGTGTCACGCGCGTGCGCCGCGCGGACTACCCTCGCCGACTTGGAGCATGCGCTAGAACAGCAGCTCAGGCAGAGAGACAAGGCCACGAGAGCCGCAAGGGACTCGCGCGATCCCGACAATGAACAGCTGTTGCACTATCTGAGGACAGCGATTGCTGATACGCAGACGCAGATCATGCAGATAGAGGCAAGTTTTTATATGAATCAGTGATTATCATAATATAAGCTTCTTTAAGGCAAGAGTTGATAGGTTGTTTCTAATCAGATTTTCACAACCCTAGACCTTATTCACACATGACATCACGTACGAGGTCAAGTAACTGCTTAGCCATAAATAAATAAAAATCTTAAAACATGGTGCTCGTAGCGCAGTGGTAGCAGCGCTTCGGTAGAGATACCGAAGCAACCTACAGCGCGGTCGAGTTTGAATGGGTGACCATTCCGACCATATAAGTGACGTATATCACGAGCGTCTCCGTGATTCGGAAGGCACGTTAAGTTGTTGGTTCCGGCTAATATCGGTGGATATTAGTCGTTAAGCCTAGTCAGAGGTCTTACTGGCGGCTTGATAACAACTGACAGCAGGGTTAGTCGCTTGCCTTGCAAACACCCCTCCACCAATCTGCACTGAGCCAGCATGGTGGAGTATGGCTAACTACCTCATAGTTGAGGTAAAGCCTTTGCCAAGCAGTGGAACGTTACAGGCTTACTTTATTTTTTACTTATAACATGAACAATGATTGAAAAGATTCTGACGCAGACGGATATAGACTTTTAAATAGAGCTTTTATAGTTTTTTTTATATAGTCCCCCTAGCCGATTTCGACTACGGTGGCCAGTCACAACGACTAACCGACTGCGTGGGACATATTATAGTGCACAAGTGTGTGCCCAAACACAGGTGTACTCTCTATTCCACTCTCATGGCCTAATGGGACAGCAATCTGACACGACCGGAGAGAGCTCAGACGCAGGACCAACGGCTTTACGTGCTTTTCCGAGAAACGGGGGTAAAACACCGCCAACTTTCATACTCGGGACTACCCTAAGAATTTTTGAACAGAAAAACCCAGGTATATACACACATCAAAAGTGTCTAGGGATCAAGCATTTTTATGCGGATTTCTTAAGATTGAGATGTGGCTTTTTAATAAATTTATGATTTTATAAATTTATATGGATCCTTTTTGGTGCATTTCATAATTTGAAACAGGAACTGTCAATCAAATTCGAGTAAAAGATGAAAATCAGCTGTCAATATTTTCCCTATAAAAACATACAACGCATTGAAGACATTATTAGTGCTACTGTTTCCCTACTACTGATTAAAACCAACGTTATTATGGAGCGGCGACGTCATTTAGGCAGGGAAGAAATGCTCAGAGCCGTGGGAATGATAGAAGCTGGTTCCCGGCAACGTACTGTGGCTTTAGCTCTGAATACAGTCAGAGTGTTATCAGTCGACTTTGGACACGTTACCGAAGCACTGGTACCGTGGCTGAGCGCCATGGAGGACGGTATCGCTGCACCACACGGAGACAAGACCGATACATTCAAATCACAGCTCGAAGAGCTCCAACAATAACCGCCATGATGTTAGCCGTGAGGCTTCATCACTCTTCAGGGAACTTTATTAGCGACCAAACAGTCAGAAACCGCTTGCATGAAGTGAACCTTCATTCCCGAAGACCGCTACGGGTACCACCTATAGCAATGCACAATCGTAGGATTCGATATCAATGGCGTTTCGTGTGTTTTTCTGATGAGTCTCGTTTTGGTATGAGGCCGGATACAAGACGTATACGACATTGGAAAACCCTTGGACGCCAACAGCGATTAAAATCCTGCGAGGAAGTCAATCCTTATAGTGGTGGAACCATCATGGTATGGGCGGGTATTTGGATCGGCGGAAGAACTGATTTGATTCGGATCAGAGGCAACCTCAACGCTCAAATCTATGCTGAGACGATTGTATCAGACGTCATCGTTCCTCTACAAGTGCAAATCGGTCCCTTATTTCAGTTAATGCATGATAATGCACGACCGCACACCGCAAGAGTTGTAAGACAGACTCTCGCTGCAGCTAACATCAATGTCCTGCCCTGGCCTGCTCAGTCGCCAGACTTGAACCCGATTGAGGATGCATGGGATATGCTACAGAGAAGAACTCTGCCGAATATGGAGGGTATCCAGTCGCAAGAAGACCTTTTTTTTTGTTGCAACGAACATGGGCGGCCATTCCACAGCGTGATTTGGATGAACTCATTTTGAGTATGCCAAACCGATGTTCTTGTGTTGTTAGTGTTCGCGGTAGAAACACGGATTATTAATTGTTTAAGTTACCCAATAAAATTTTTAAAAAAACTGTTATTTCAGTCTTTTATTCGAACTTTAATGTTAGTGGTTCAAATATCAAAAATCCCTTTATTAGGAAAATGGCAAATTTCTTTATTAATGCAAAGGTGACTTGGTTTATCGTTACTGCAAACAAACGAAAACACTTTATTTGATGAATCCTTAAAGAAAATTTTAATTAATATCAATCAGGAGAAAAGTTATTGCAAAAATATATGATCCCTAGACACTTTTGATGTGTGTATTTATGGCCCGACCCAGGGATCGAACCTGTGACCTCTGGCGCAACCGTCGCTTTAAAGAGCGACCCTCTTACCGCTACGCCACCGAGGTAGTTAAATGCTGTTTTAACGGGCTTACCTTTACCTCATTAATTGATTGCAGGAAGAAAACGACGAGAACGAGCTACCGCGTCTTCTCGAGCACATCGACTCGGTGGAAGCGGGTCGGTACGCGTTAGAGCGAATGGCGGCGCTCGCTCTACAACACGCGCACGACGCCGCTCGCGGCCGCAGCTTGCTGCAGCAGACGCAGGCGCAACTCAAAGAGGTCAGTAATGGACTAGTAAGACCCTGGTTGCTGCAGACTAAAAAAATCAATGGCAATACAAATTGCAGTTTTGTTTTCTACCTCACCGTTGATTAGACGACAACTTAATGTATACTCTGTTTTTTTATTAGAAAGACCAGAATGACATTTAGTGGATGACCACGTTTTCGAAATTGAAAAATTGTGATGTTCCTAAATAATTAAAAAAATCAATTTCAATCATTTTTAAAATATTAAAAGAAAATTTGTTTATAAATAGGTTACCATTATATCTAATATTTTTTTAATGGAATGTATTAAAAAGACAAAAATAAACTTTAAAACAAAGTAAAAACCGACTTCAAAACCAAAATGCACTAAAAAGTCTTAAATAAACTCTTCACCATTGAAAGGAAAGGAATCCGTTTTAGGCAAACAATTTTTTTTGGAGTCGGTGCTGTGATAGTTGATGCTTGATGGTCAAAGTGATGGCACCGACTCCAAAAAGAAATTGTTTGCCTAAAACGGATTCCTTTCCTTTCAATGGTGAAGAGTTTATTTAAGACTTTTTAGTGCATTTTGGTTTTGAAGTCGGTTTTTACTTTGTTTTAAAGTTTATTTTATTTCTTCATTTTGAGTGATTACATAAGAGGGGGGGGGGGGGGGAGTTGCACCTTATGATTCTATTTTTTAAGAAGCTACAAATTACCTATCATAAGTTCCGTCATTATAATTACTGAACTCCTGAGCGTTAAGGAGTTCCACCATCAGCTCAGCCCCACAAGATGTTGACTATCAGACGTAACAATACGTCAACATTAAGATTCTAGTAAAGAAACACTATTTTAGGGTTTCTCTCGATTACACCAAGATCCCATCATCAGATCCCAAAATGGAAAAAATGGGACCAACTAGAAGGTACACCCTCTTAGTAGGCGAAAAATTTTTCGACTTGGTCGACAAACGACTGAGATATGAGGTAACATACATACAAAAAATAATAATAAAAAAAACATACAGTCAAATTGATAACCTCCTCCTTTTTTGAAGTCGGTTAAAAATAGGTTAATTCATACAACAATATTGATATATGTATTACTTTTATTTAAAGCTTTGTTTAACATTTTACATGTATTATTAATCCTATGAGTAAAGCCGCATTTTTGAAAAATCGTATCATAATTCCAAATAATCGCGTACAATTGAATTGTTACAACACTATTGGTATAACGCTTGCAGCATTAAAAATTTAAAAATTTCGATTGAAACTGTCATTCTGGTATATCTAATTAAAAATCAGAGTATAACGTAATCCTTTGGTTACTTTATGCAACTCTGATACGTCGACATAGCTACGGTTAGACGATGCTATTCATTCCATATTAGTGCGTTAAAGATGGACGAAGGGACGTCAGCAGCTGGTCTTGAGGCAAACTGATTACGATTCTGATTAGTATGCAGTTTTCACAAAGTATACTGAAGTGCTTGAGTCGATTCTGTGACCGGCGAACAGTTTCCGAGTTGATATGCGAGGCTCGGTCTCATGGAGCGAAATAATAATAATGATTTAGAATGTTTTTTTAACACTCAGTGCCATATTTTATATTCATAAAGATGAAATAAGAAACCAAAAAATCCGCACGGGCAAGACTCGAACCAGCAACGTTCTGGCTAACCGGGCAAAACGCTATTCCAATTGAGCTACCGTGCTGTCGGTCTGACCGTGTCGTTCTAATGTCATCTCCGTGACGAACTCCGTGGTCGAGTGGCTGGCTAGCACGCTGGTTTCAAGCGTCGCCATCTCGTGGGTCAATGTAGAAAACGATCTTTTTCTGTATTGTCTCGGGTCTGGGTGTTGTGGTACCACTGTTGTGTCTGATTTCCATAACACAAGTGCATTGGCTACTTACTTTGGGATCAGAGCAATGTATGTGATTGGTGTCCGATATTTAATTTTAATTTAATTCTTCTAATATATAAAATTCTCGTGTCACAGTTTTCGTTGCCATACTCCTCCGAAACGGCTTGACTGATTTTGATGAATTTTGTTGTGCTTATCCGGTATCTATGAGAATCGGCCAACATCTATTTTTCATCCCCCTAAATGTTAGGGGTAGTCCACCTCTAATTTTTATTTTTTAGACAAAATTTTTAATTTCTATTTTTTATGATACAACATACAAAATACATACAAACCTCAATTTTCACCTTTCTACGATCAACGCTTATTTTTTAATAGCCATTTTAGTAATTTAAGGGTGAAACAAAATTCACTGGGAATGCTTAACTTTTAAAATTACGGGACTCGGCGGGACGGGGCTGGGGTCGAAACAAAGTTCGCTGGGTCCGCTAGTATCTTTATAATAATAAGGATAGTCAGTATGTTACACATATTTTTGCAGCTGGAAGAGAACTCCGAGCGCGCGGCGAGCGCCCTGCGCGCGGCGGGCGACCACAACCTGAACCCTTGGGGCGGGCCCGGCGCCGCGCTGCACGCGCTGCTCGCGCACGTGTCCTCCGGCACCTCCACGCGCGCCGTCTCGCCCACCGACAGGTACAGGACCCAACTCTTTGTGTATAAATAAAAAAAATAAAAAAAACAACCCCACACATCATCAGCTCAGAGAACTCTGAGCGCGCAGCGAGCGCCCTCTCGCGTCTCGCCCACCGACAGGTACAGCCTCCAACTCTTTATGAATAAATAAAAAAAACAACCCCACACATCATCAGTGGCGACTGTACCATAAGTGCGCTCGTGCGCTGAACAACCAATTCAAAATATTTTAATATTACAAAATAGGAAAGAAAAGCATTCTCTTACACACTGCGACTTCTAGCATGGATACAGTTTCTAACTGTTAACCTTTACACACTGCGCTTCTTTTAGCATCGATACAGTCGCGATGCAGAAGCTGAAAATTGACAAATATGTAAATACTGACAAGTACAGGATTGAACTCCTAAATAAATAAATATAACATCCCCACACATCATAACTTAACATGATCATTACAACAGTGATCTAGTAAAGTTACAACAGTTATCAAGTAAAAACAACCTTACAGCAGTGATCATATTTACACACGCGCTCTGCCTAATACAGGGTTTCTTAACCGAAAGCCAATCCTTCACGATCAAAAGGTCTAAACAGCAAAACGTCATATATCGCGAAACGTCTAATTACCATTAAGCCTAATAAGGAAAAGGTCCATGTAGTAAAACGCCGAACTCTTAGATGGTCTATAAAGCAGGTAGTCCACTTCACAAATCGTCGTGCTCTCTATATGTCTGGGTACTCAGGCACAAATTTGTATATCATTACTTAATTGATTGGTTTTCAGTCAGTTGTCGGATTTTAATCTTAAAAAATGAGCATCGATTTATATCAAAATGACATAAAAAATTAAAATCGATAAAAATACACTGTGTGTTTCAGTGTATTTTTAGTGAACATTAGGAAACCAATAAACATCGAAAAAGAAGTGAATATCGATAAAAAATAATGAAATCGGATAAAAGAAGTGAACATCAATAAAAAAATAAGTCAACATCGATTAAAACACTAGTGAACAAAAAACTTAAAAAAGATGTTCATTTTTCTTCGAAATATTCACTTGTTTTTCTGTTTTCTTCTTTTTGATGTACATTTGTTTTTCTGATGTTTATCGTTGTTTATTACTTTTTTTACTTACTTACTTTTTTATTCCATCTGACAATACTAAGTTATTAAATATTGAATCGTCACCAAATGAGTCAGTCAATTTTGTTAACCGCTTTTTTTGGAAACGTTGGGAAAACATTAGCAAATGCCATAGATCAGCCTACACCGAATTCTATTGATTCCCACAAATCCCATTTTAATTCTTTAGTCCTGACAGACACAGGTATTTTTCCGGCACTCCTAAAATAGTCCATAAAAACGCCGATACATAAGGGTGGAGATGAAAACGATGTCAATAATTACAGGCCAATTTCAGTCCTTAATTCAATATCTAAAATTGTAGAAAAATTGATTAACAAAAGGTTACTAAGCTACTTTGAGAAAAATAACATCTTATTACCATGCCAATTAGATTTCGTGTAGGTAAAAGCACTGAAGACGCTTTTCGTGAAATGACATCTGAAATAATCGACAAGTTGGATAACAAGAAAAAATGCCTTAAAGATCTAGGTACACCCTAGATCTTAAAAAAGCTTTCGACACCGTCTCCATCTCCATACTAATAAAAAAGCTAGAAAAGGCTGGTGTTAGGGGCATTCCCCTCGACTTTTTTAAAAGCTATTTGCAGGTCAGAAAACAAAGAGTGAACGTTAGCTATATTTTCAGTGAAAAGATCCAAGTAGAATACGGCGTCCCTCAAGGAAGCGTACTGGGCCCGACCTTATTTTTACTCTACATTAATGACTTTTGCAATATGCCAATCAATAGTGGTAAAATAATATCCTACGCTGATGACACTGCTGTTATTTTTTACTCACTCGTGGAACAGCATTAAAGCATCAGCCGAATATGAATTAGCCAAAATTAGCACATGGTTAAGATCAGAGGTGGAATTGTGTAAAGCAATCGTATTCAGTTGACAGTTCATAACGTACGGTATGATCTGTCAAACGCTTTGTTCTTTGCCGTTTGACAGATCACACCGTACATTTTGAACTGTCAAAAGAATACGATTGCTTTACACAATCGCACCTCAATCTTAATGAAGCTAAATACCTCAAAAACTTAACCAAAATAATTCAATTAGAAGTGATCATACAGTAAGAAAATGGCCGGTCGAGTGACCTAAAGAACTATGCACGACATAACAATATTATTATTAAACTATAACGGTAAAAGGTGAAAGACGATAACTGTAGTTTTAATGTCAATTTCATACAAATGCCTATCCCCAGTAAGCTATCCGTCCTCCCATCGATAAGATGCATCCAGAGATAGTTTATCCTACTGCCAGTAGGTTTATAGAAACAAAAAATCAAAAGGTAGATAACCATTTCTAACTCTAGTAGGGCAAAACCACAGTTAGAATGGATATAGGGAACGGCCGTTAATAAACAAGTTAGTTCATGTGTTGTTTAACACATTTCTTAAAAGTCCAGTAGCTCTGGTTAAACAGATCGAGGCTGGACGTCAAGTTGTTAAATTCCCGACACATTCTGTAAACAGGGTTATTGTTATTCGCGAGCAGAACATCGAGAAGCTTAGGGTTTCGAGTTCTTGACTTATTGGCCCTAAAACAAAGTAAACTTAAGAGTTCACTACTCATTTGCCCGTTAGCTATTTTATAAAGTGACGTTAAATCGCTAATCATTCGCCTCTGTTGTAGCGTTGATAGACCGAATCTTGCCAATCTATCTTCGTAGGTAGGAAGTGATCTTCGTAAGCCCTGTTTCCTTGACAAAAATCTAAGGAACCGCTTCTGCACGGATTCCACTTTGTCAATGTGGATCGAATAGATTGGTGAGGGTGACGAAACTGATGAGCAGTACTCCAATATTGAACTTAACTTTACTTAACTAATTATCAGTGATCGGAACGACCGGAGTATATTTACCTAAACTTCGCGGAACAGAGACAAGAATCGGAGACTTCCTTACGACAACATTTTTTTCGGGACATCTTCCGGGACATCACTTTAGTACTTACATAAAAATAATTTAATACAGTAAAAGAATTGAGTACAATCCCATGTTTTGTTCAGAATGATTTTTAGGTACAAATAAAACCACCAATATATTTTAAAAGCATTTTTTTATTGTAACACTTATTATTAAGAACAGTTTAAATTGCAAAATGTGTATTTATTTGTTTTTGTTTACCCAAATAATTATGTCCAAAAAAATAATGCAAAACTCTTACAAAGTGAACAAATGCTTTTTACAAAACCAGTATCTATATTTGTTTCCAGTTCTAAGATACTATTTTGTGTAACTTTAGTGACGCCTTTATCTAATAGGGTTTTACCTATGAAATTGGAGAAAAATTTCGACTTATGCTTTTGTTTCTAATTTCTTTATTTTTGCGATTAACCCCAAGATTTATATTTAAATCTAAACTGTCATCTATACCTAAATACCTTCATAAAACCAATTTTCTCACATTCGAAATACTCATGGCTCGAGTCCCGACTTCCTGGTCTGTTTGTTTGAAAGAGATAGAGACAGAAGTCGGCGCATCTATTCTTTTGTTTGCGTTTTTTGTAAAAGTGTAAAAGAGAAAGCAGCTGTCGCTGCTATTCTTTTCATGCATAGAAAAGTAGCAATAGCAGTCTCATACAATCCGTTGTCAAGTGCGCATGTGTGTTTTACTGTGGATCCGTAATTTTTGTCCTAGTCTTGTTTATCATAATCTCATGTATTTTACCTGACCTGAATCTGGATACTGCCTTCGTTTTGATTGGATCTGGACGATTACTGAATACTGCAAGTGTGCCAAATATCAAGGTCAGCTAAAATAAAATATATTTTTAACATTGTTTTGTATTTATGACTAATACAAGACAATGCTTGATTTGTTTGTTGAAATTACTCAGCGGAATTCACGCTAACTGCTTAGGAGTCCCTGCTAAGTTCAGTGGCGCCTTCATCACAAAAATTAATATGTCTTCTCAAATACAAATTAAATCGAGAAACGATATTATCTTACACTTACTACAAAAGTTTACAAGTTATTTTTAAGCAATATCAACATAGCTTTGATAGATAGATCTAAATAAAATCATACGATATCGTTTTTCGATTTAATTTGTATTTAAGCAGATATATTATTTTTTTGGATAAGGGCGCCTCTGGACATCGCAGGCACTCTTAATATTTTTGCACTTTATGTACTTGTTTTGGTTGCAAATTTAGCTTTTTCTTGATTTAATATAATATTTTATACGATGACGCGTTCTCGTTTCCTTTTAAAACATGAGTATGTTATCGTGACATGATTACATAAACGCGTCATGTCTTTTTTCACTGCATAAAGCATTGTGGTCGAATATTATGGACTCCACCACACTAATTTTGCTATTTACTAGTGGTTTTTCTGTGTTTACGCGTAATTTGCATTTTTATCAGTGCCACAATGCAGAAAAAGGAACGCTACCTGCGCTTGTGCTGACCGGTTTCCAACAATACAAAGAATGTCCTGTCCCGCTCACGTTGTGTGCTAAATGTGTGTGGGGAGAATCATTTTTAGAAAAAAGAAATAATGTGTTGATGTTATGTACTGACAGCGTGGCGTGGTTTACCGAATGCATCAAAACTCCAAACACTCATATTATGTTCGTAAATGGAGTTAAGTTTAGATGCGATTAGTATAATACGACGGAATTGTGAGGATTGGAAAGTGGCTCAGCAATTGATGTCCTCTCCTCGCCTTTATATTATGCCACGCTGTTAGTGAATCACATCAAAAAAATATTTATTTTTTAGAAGTAACACAATATATACTGGTGTTTTTCTTAAACCCGGTAAGCCTTAACAGGGTGATAGTACCCATGAATATAAGCAACTTTCTCTATAGGATAACTTCTGAAATCGCGAGAAAAAATATCAGCTGTTTCATATAAAAGTTCAATACCTACCGTACCAAAATGTATGAAACAGCTGATTTTTTGCGATTTCAGGGTTGGTCCCACAGAAAAAGTTGCTCATATTCATTCAAAGGTACTATCACCCCGTTAGACCTGCCGGGTTTAAGAAAAACACCCTGTATATATGACTGTATAACCCTGTAATAACAAGAATCGTAAGTTGATCAATTTCCTAGTTAGTTTATAAACATTCGCGAAATCACAAGAAGCAGGAGAAATGTATTATTTAACGTATACATTTCTGGTAATTGATCAATTTACGGCGTCTCGCGGTAAAATGATCCGGCGAACGCTGATTGGTTGAATGTCTTACTTACTTTGACATGGCTTTTTTTAATTTTATAATTGTTATATATAGGTTGGAAATCAAACTGATTTTTATAAAAATTGTTACAATAAAAAGTGATTTTTAATTTATATTGGTTGTTTCATTTGTATCTAAATTTTGTGTTGAACAAAACCAGGGATTATATTCAATTCTTTTACTGTTTCATTTATATATTAATGTACTGAAGTGATGTCCCGGAAGATGTCCCGAAAAAAAAAGTTGTCGTAAGGAAGTCTCCGATTCTTGTCTCTGTTCCTCCGCGAAGTTTAGGTAAATATACTCCGGTCGTTCCGATCACTGCTAATTATATGTGTTTCACAATCTATGATAAGAATCAGCCGGACAACTTCGCGCGTTAATATCGATGCATTCGCGCTTCTGCATCGATGCTAAATTAAATCTGTTCATTGCGTGAGTCGCGATGCTGAAACGCGTTTTTAAAACGCTCAACTTCATCGATGCTAAAAGACGCAGTGTGTAAGGGGACTAAAAGCTTAAAAATCCTGTTCATCAGTATATTTCTATGGACTACACTAATCCGACGCCTATATCAGACTTGTTTACTATTTGACAGTACCCTCCTGGAGATCCATCGTGCCAACCAGACGAACGGCGTCCGCGAGTCTCGCACGGCGCCCGCCTCGCCGCCAGATGACAACTACAACGCGCCCTTCCAGAGGAACACGTGAGTCAATTGAATAAGCCCGCCTAATAAATACTAAAGTCCGTTTTTCTTTGCTAGTCAAATATTGTAAGCAACCTTGACATTCCTTTTGACGGAAATGATTAATATTATAATAAGATAAACACAAAACTCACTACTTACATATGTGGTTGTAATCAGCGATGATATTGTAAAAGTTATAAAATGATTGTTTACAATTTACATCATTGGACTAGCAAAGAAAAACGGACTTCAGATAAATATGGTTCGAACCGACTTTAATATACTCTAATTTTAATTAGATGGACCAAACTGACATTTGGTGGGATGCCTCATTTTTGCAATAAAAAAAAATCTGTCGTTCCAAAATAATCGACAACTTAAATTGTTAAAGTCGTTGCGAAAGATTTTGAATAATTAAACAGATATAGTTTGTGTGCCGGATAACACGGCACGGAGCTGGATTTGGTGCGAAGTCAGACGGTCGGTAGCCCGTTTGTGTCTTGATGTTGGACGCGTAAATGAGAAACTCCTATGTCAGGTTTCAGAGTAACAGCCAACCCAATGTTCTAATGTGGACTGTATTGTGTGCGGTGAGGTGGCCGTTAATTGTTCCAAGTGTTTTCTTCAATGTTCTTTCTTCAACGTTCTTTCTTGAATGTTCTTTCTTGAATATTCTTTCTTGTGTGCTCTTCCTATGTTGCTCAGGAGAGATGTTTCTTCTAGCCGCTGCTGGATCGAACTCCAATGTGTTCTTCCTAGAATGTTCTTTCTTGAATGTTCTTTCTTCTGTGTTCTAGGGCTCTTCCTGTTCCTTAGGAGAGATGGTTCTTCTAGCTGCGGCTGGTGGGGCTCGTGGACTCGTCGAACTCGAACTCGAACTCATTTTATACGTGTTTCTGCTCGTCTTATATACAATTTTGTGTCCAAATGTGCGAGCAGGAAGTCAGTGGGAGCGAGAGGTGAGATAGCATGCGCGTGATATTCGCGGTCAAAAAGAATTACCGTAAGGAAAGCCGCGTGCCATCTCATGATCAGAAAGAGAGGGGAGATGGCCGCGCGTGATATTCGCGGTCAAAAGGCGTTACCGTAAGGAAAGCCGCGTGCCATCTCATGATTAGAAAGAGAAGGAAATAGAGCGGGCTTATATTTTGATTAAAAATAGCAATACCGTAAAGAGAGCCGCGTCCTATTTCCCTATGATTCTTCTAGTCCTCGCTAGCCTATACGAGGGTGTGTGCCTACTAAATGTGTTTCCTATACCCCCGGCTGTTACTTTATTTATTAACGTACAAATATTCACAATAAGTTTTAAACAAAACTAACAAATAAACGATTTTACAAATTATAGATCTAACAACAAATGTATACTATTTAACATTTAGACGCCGTCCTGTACAGTTTGAATTTGTTGAAATTTATAAAATTATTTTGCTTTAAATTTCCGCTAAGCGACGCCGGCGCAGGCAACTAACAACACAAACCGTCACCGCGTTTAGTATTAGTTCAGGCAAATGCAGATATCCGCCTCGGCGGAGCACGAACCAATCGTTCGTGCTCCGCCGAGGCGACAACATCTCCTGAGGATGCCACGTGTAGTGGCGAAACGAGTCGAGGTTTTTTGCACGTTGGTGTTGGGTACTAATAATTGCATCAGCTGTGCCGCATGCGTATTGAGGGAGGGCGGGTGGTGCATTTGCCTGAACTAATACTCAACGCGGTGACGGTTCGTGTTGTTAGTTGCCTGCGCCGGCGTCGCTTAGCGGAAATTTAAAGCAAAATAATCTTATAAATTTCAACTTAATAATGGATTTCCGCAAAGTAACGCCTGATTCCATTAATTAGTTTGAATTTGTGTTATGCAGAAGTTTATTTAAAATGAAATAAAACAGAGTTAGTACAAAAAATCTACTAAAATAAAATCCGTTTTAAAAACATGGTTCCTACAAATAACATCACATTTTTTTAATAATATATTAATAAAAAGTAAAAAATAATAGGAAGAAGTAAAAAAATTAAAGACAAGAATATTGCTGTTGCAAGGGAATGGTTTTTTTTTAATTATTGGAAGATTATGTATTTTAGTTAGTTCTAAAGTCATCAATCCCAACGTGTCCAAAAACATGTCTCCTCCTAATACGTGGCTGGATTGCGTGGCATGATTGTTCGGTTTGCTTCGTATGTTGTCGGGAATACAGATATTACGAGTGTCGGAAAACATGATGGCCGCCGCGAGCAATACCCCTTCAAACCAAAGACTTCGATACTTCGATCTTTTTTTTTCTCTCTTTTTGCCATTTCGCGGGGCTTGTGCCTTGGCTCTAATATGACCCGTAGGCTGAACGCACATGTATATTTAAGGGTTACATACCATTTAAAGGCTTCTGTTGTTGGACTATTATTTATTGTTACTGATTTTTAATTTATTGTTATAAACCTATTTCTTTCTCTTTTTTTTCTCAATTTAATTCTTTTTAATTATAATGTAATTGTAATAATTTATTAAATGAATATATTTTTAATAATAATATAATATTATTGTAAATTATGATTATTTTATTCAAATTGTTTTTTCTTTTTTTTGTGTCAGCATTTGTCCTTTCTTTATTTTGTTTGTTTGTTTAATGTTATTATTATTATTATTTTTTGCATTCGTTCGAATTTTATTATTGTATTTTAATATTTTAATAATTATTTCATCATTAAAATCTACCCACAAAGGCACCCGCTGAAAATCAGCGTCGTGGTATGCGTTCCGCTGCCACGACTTATGCTGAGCGGGTGCCTTTTCGACTCGAATAGTCCTGTTTTTTTGGGCATGTTTTTTTTTCTAAATATGTATTCGGTCGAATAAAGTGTTTCTTTCTTTCTATTTCGTTTGTTTACAACCTTATTCAACTTTTTACTTGTATTATTAAGCCAAATAAATAAGATTATATTAAAATCGTATTACAAATTCAGTTATCTATTTATAAAATTATATTCGCCTGCAATTGCATTGTTACAGCACTGTAGCACTACGCTTGCAAAATTTTAAATTTAAAAGTACGATTGAAGCTGACATTTGCCCTATCTTTAAAAAAAATAACTTTAAAAAAAGTAAAAACCGACTTTAAATCCAAAATGCACTAAAAAGTCTTAAATAAACTCTTGACTATTGAAAGGAAAGGAACTCATTTTAGGCAAACAATTTCTTTTGGAGTCGGTGCTGTGATAGTTGATGCTTGATGGTCAAAGTGATGGCACCGACTCCAAAAAGAAATTGTTTGCCTAAAATGAGTTCCTTTCCTTTCAATAGTCAAGAGTTTATTTAAGACTTTTTAGTGCATTTTGGTTTTGAAGTCGGTTTTTACTTTTTTTAAAGTTAATTTTATTTCTTCATTTTTAGAGATTACAGGAGAATGGGGGGGGGGGCACCTTATGACTCTGTTTTTTAAGAAGATAGAAACTACCTATTATAAGTTCTTTCATTATAATTACTGAACTCCTAAGCGTTCAGGAGTTCCACCATCAGCTCAGCCCCACAAGATGTTGACTATTAGACGTAATAACATGTCAACATTAAGATTCAAGTAAAGAAACACTATACGTGCCTATAAAATTTGAAGGTTTCCCTCGATTACACCAAGATGCCATCATCAGATCTTTAATTTAAAAAAATGGGACCAACTAGAAGGTAAACCCTTTAAGTAAGCGAAAAATTTTTTCGAATCGGTCGACAAACGACTGAGATATGAGGTAACAAACATACAAAAAAAAACATACAGTCGAATTGATAACCTCCTCCTTTTTTAAAGTCGGTTAAAAAAACAGAGTATGTTTGTTAATTTTATTTAAAAAACTAAAGGCTATCTTACTGTCTTCATCACAGAGCGATGTCGCACTGGTGTTACTAATGCTTTATATCGCTTTAACGCGATCATTATTAATGTCGCAACAGCGCTGCGACTCAAAACGCGAAAACCTCATCTCATGCCAATCCAGCCTTCTTTACCTTGTCCCTGTGCTCATATATGCAGCTATAAACAAAAAGTCGTGAGTGATAGTTGTTCAAATAAGCTTGGTTGGGCTGCGTATTATTATTTATTTTGATGTTATTTAAATTAACCATCTGGTACTTTATCTGACGGCTCGTCGAAGGGTTGGCTCTAATTATTCTACTCTTAGTTATATAACACATGTAAGATTTGTTGAAATAACCATGTAATGGAACTCTGTAACTGGCTTAAGTCAATTGTGTCAAGCGAACTATAAAAAGCTGTAGAGTTTCCAAATAAATTAAATTAAAATAGATCATGCTGAATCTTAATTTTACTCTGACCATATTTCAATATGAATAAATTATAAATATAATATTTCACATGAATGTATATTTTATAGCGTCCGCCGTGGCTCAGTGCGTCTCCGCGACCTCGGGGTGTACGGGCGGGACGAGGCGGAGGGCGACCCCATGACGCAGTCCCTCGTGGAGCCGCCGGCGCCGCGCCCCGCGCCGCTCAGCCGCGTGCCCAGCGCGCCCGGCAGCCTCAGGTACTGTGCCCCGCGCCGCTCAGCCGCGTGCCCAGCGCGCCCGGCAGCCTCAGGTACTGTGCCCCGCGCCGCTCAGCCGCGTGCCCAGCGCGCCCGGCAGCCTCAGGTACTGTGCCCCGCGCCGCTCAGCCGCGTGCCCAGCGCGCCCGGCAGCCTCAGGTACTGTGCCCCGCGCCGCTCAGCCGCGTGCCCAGCGCGCCCGGCAGCCTCAGGTACTGTGCCCCGCGCCGCTCAGCCGCGTGCCCAGCGCGCCCGGCAGCCTCAGGTACTGTGCCCCGCGCCGCTCAGCCGCGTGCCCAGCGCGCCCGGCAGCCTCAGGTACTGTGCCCCGCGCCGCTCAGCCGCGTGCCCAGCGCGCCCGGCAGCCTCAGGTACTGTGCCCCGCGCCGCTCAGCCGCGTGCCCAGCGCGCCCGGCAGCCTCAGGTACTGTGCCCCGCGCCGCTCAGCCGCGTGCCCAGCGCGCCCGGCAGCCTCAGGTACTGTGCCCCGCGCCGCTCAGCCGCGTGCCCAGCGCGCCCGGCAGCCTCAGGTACTGTGCCCCGCGCCGCTCAGCCGCGTGCCCAGCGCGCCCGGCAGCCTCAGGTACTGTGCCCCGCGCCGCTCAGCCGCGTGCCCAGCGCGCCCGGCAGCCTCAGGTACTGTGCCCCGCGCCGCTCAGCCGCGTGCCCAGCGCGCCCGGCAGCCTCAGGTACTGTGCCCCGCGCCGCTCAGCCGCGTGCCCAGCGCGCCCGGCAGCCTCAGGTACTGTGCCCCGCGCCGCTCAGCCGCGTGCCCAGCGCGCCCGGCAGCCTCAGGTACTGTGCCCCGCGCCGCTCAGCCGCGTGCCCAGCGCGCCCGGCAGCCTCAGGTACTGTGCCCCGCGCCGCTCAGCCGCGTGCCCAGCGCGCCCGGCAGCCTCAGGTACTGTGCCCCGCGCCGCTCAGCCGCGTGCCCAGCGCGCCCGGCAGCCTCAGGTACTGTGCCCCGCGCCGCTCAGCCGCGTGCCCAGCGCGCCCGGCAGCCTCAGGTACTGTGCCCCGCGCCGCTCAGCCGCGTGCCCAGCGCGCCCGGCAGCCTCAGGTACTGTGCCCCGCGCCGCTCAGCCGCGTGCCCAGCGCGCCCGGCAGCCTCAGGTACTGTGCCCCGCGCCGCTCAGCCGCGTGCCCAGCGCGCCCGGCAGCCTCAGGTACTGTTCCCCGCGCCGCTCAGCCGCGTGCCCAGCGCGCCCGGCAGCCTCAGGTACTGTTGAGGCCATCGCCGCCTCACCACCTTAAGGCCAAAATCGCTTGCACCGTGCGTCGTTTTTTCTTTTGAAGTGTCGTCCGTTTTTAATCACTTTCAAGGCATTTTCGTTTCAAATTGGTGAGGCAGTAGAGATCTCGCCGTACCGTACTAGGTACGGCGAGATCTCTACTGTCATACATATAAATAATAAAGTTATGTATAATATGACATGTTACGTAGCTTTATCTACCAGTAAGATGGACCGCTGGATTTTACTTGCTACAGACCGCCTGCTCGACTAGTTTTATGCCGCCCTAAAGTATAGATTAATACTCCTTTAAAGGTGCTCGTAGCGTAGTGGTAGCAGCGCTTTGGTAATGATAACAAAGTTAAGCAACCTACGGCGCAGTTTTGTTTGAATGGGTGACCATTCCGGCCGTATGAGTGACGTATATCTCCGTGCTTCGGAAGGCACGTTATGCTGTTAGTCCCGGTTGTCGGTAGATATTAGTCGTTAAGCCTAGTCAGAAGCCTTTTGGGCGGCTTGATAAAATTTTATAGCAGGGTTAGTCGTTTGCCTTGCATACACCGCTCCACCAATCCGCTCTGAGCCCGCGTTGAGAATGGCTCAAACTACCTCATAGTTGAGGTAAGGGATTTGCCCAGCAGTGGGATGTTACAGGCTAACTTTACTTTTACTTTTTACTCCTTTAAAGATACGAGAAGCCAATGGCTCCGACTACATGAATCCTAATGTATACTTCCACAGGGGCCTAAGTCCGCTAGGCGGCGCGCAGTCGCCCGTGTCGCCGCGGCGCGTGGCCGACAGCCCGCGCCTGCCGCGCCGCCAGATACCGCAGCCCATTCACAAGCCCGCGTCCTTGTACGTATTCTACGTATATACAAACAAATCTAAACTGACACTAATATAGAAACGAGTAGGTACACAATTTGCAACACGCAAAAACACTACCGATAAAAAGGGTTTGGATATTGCAACGTATGAAATCATCTCTTGCTTGTTCGTTGTTTAGCAAGATGCGAGTTATAGAATAATCGTTTATTGGAGACACACACAAGAAAAAAATAGAAATTCACTGTAAATAATAATACATAAAATAATGATGGAAAAAACACAACAAAAAACAAGAATTAAACAAAACAAAACTTAAGCTCTTAAAGATAAAGTGATGTGTGCCAATAAGATCCCAGTTTAAGTCGCGGCAGTAGATGACAAGCATGGCGCGACACTGATTTTCAAAGCAAACACGTCATACCATAATGAAGATTCTAAATAAAAAATAAAAACGATTCAATAAATTATAATAATAATAATTAAAACGATTCAATAATTAAAAATTAAAATAATAATAATGAAAACAAAATAAGATGAATATTACCAACTAAAAAAAAAGCATAAGTTTATTGAGTTCCTTAATTTTGTAGACAAACAAGAGTTTGTTAGCCAACCCACGACTTTATCTTATTTGTTAAGATTACAATATACGAAGTGATTAAATGTTACCGATCCTGTTGCACCCGATCCCTTTATTTATCGGCACACTGACATACAATAGACACATTTGCAACCAACTATCCAAATGTTGGTCCAATTTTTTGGACTATAATTACTAGTCGAACCAAATTAGCCCAACGTTTACGAGCTAAATTACATAAATAGTTACGCTTGAGTAGTTTAAACATCGTTTATATATATCTCTCTATCTACTCTTCCCTCTCCTTTCCGCATCTCGCCGTCCACCGCGAATCTGCATGTGCACAGCTTGGGTAAATGTGTTACAAGTAGTGGTTAGATGGTCTGTAGTTAGGTAAACAAAATTTTAACTCTTCCGTCACTGCTCTACTTGTCTATGATTTTTTTAAATTTTCTTCTTATATACTGCATGATCAGATGTACTATTGAATTTTTATTTTATTAAACGACTAGTTAGTTAATTGTTAATAGACAAGTAAAGTGCTTAATGAACATTTTACAAAAGCACTAAATCGTAATAGTTTGTGGTTTTGGAAAATGTTAAGTAGTAATTTTGTAGAATTGGATTCTTTTTTATTGTGATAGCTGGGTAATACATGTTTAGAAGACGGTGTTTATATGTCGTGTGTGCAATGCTCGGCGACTATAGAGTAGGCTTTTAATTTAGTATTATTTTTAGATGACACTTTTTGGTGGACTCACGCACGACTTACGCTTAGTTCAAATGTTATAGAAATAGTATTTTTGCTAAACAACTGACGACTATGCGATAATATTGGAACGAAAACACCAAAATGCTAACAATTTTAACTGGGAATATGAAAACTATCGTCGTCTCGCATTGCACACGCGGCCCGCGGTGCGAGCGAGCGAGAGCGGTGATCGGTGAGGGTGCGGGCTGACTGACCGGTTGCTTGCAGCCTGCTGACCGACCTGAACATAGTCGAGGACTGATGAAGAATACGAAGAGAAAGAGCTAGCTAGAGGACTGTACGTCGATGCTTAAGGGCCTCACGGAGATCAATGGAGATACTTAGTTAGTTTTACCGCTAGATAATAGAATAACCAAAATATAAAGTATAAGAGAAATAGCTAGGCAGCTACTTAGTAAAAGAAAAATATCAATGTTCTAACTTAAGATAAATATCCTTCATACACAGAGAAAATTTGTAGCATACAAGTGGCGCAGGGAAACTCAATTTTGTAACGCTGCCAAAAGCCTTTAAAATGTATTCAACTTTGTCCTGATTTTTACAACGTCAGACAAGGAATATTTGTCGAATAAAATAAAATATGCCTAATTTGAAAACGTTACCTATTTGTCAGCAATCATTTATGTAAATGTCATTTTGAAATTGGTCGTTTTATACTTATTCAGTCGGATAAGTCTTATCTGACGTTGATACATTAGTAAAAACGGCCCTTATTTGATTTTCTTTAAGGAGCTTTAAAGCTTTCCTTTTTTTTAAACCTGCAATACCCTCCATTGATCTGCGATAACTATTGGCCTACGGCCTACTGAAGGAATGCAGCTCAGCGTTGTAATTTATGTGTAGCCAATGCCTAATTTTTGCCTAAATATTTATACATGTCTGCATTAAATGCTTCAAAATATATTTTGCTACCTAATCTGCCAAAGCAAATAGGCTTGTAAATGTATACGTGCCAATTTTGACACCTGTATGCTTTGGTGATGAGAGATGTATTTATTGAGACCCCAGATTGCTTTTTCTTTTCTTAATGCTTATGTTACTTTAAGTTTCTAAAGGTTACGAATAATTTGAATCTAATCACTAATTGACCAAAGGCAGCTATTAGTAGGTTTTATCTAGCAAAGCTAGAATGTAGTGTATTAGTAATGGGATTAATGTGCATTTTTAGGGTTTATGGAAAAATCTACGAATATTTGCAGCATATAGGATTTCTGTATCATTTTTATATTTCTTTTACTAGTTTATTAAGTAGAAATGCATATTGTTAAATGTGTAGTTACGGTCACAAATGTAACGTAAGCTTTAACCCTAGTGTACATATTAATATATGTTTAATGAGTAGGCTAATAAATTCTTTAAAGTAAGCTTGTGTTTGTCTGCATCCCGCGTGCTACTAATTGTGTTCACAGCATGCATTTGATTTTATGTTTATATTATAGCATGGTTTTTGTTTTATATAAATGTGTCTTAAATTGGGAATTAACCAAAAGTATAAAACTAACATTTTCTGTATTTAGAAGATATTGATTGTGTAAATTTTTAAAACTGAAAGGCCACCTAAAGTTGTTTGACTTACGATTTTTAAGTTGAACTGTAAAATAACTATGTCAATATTTCAAAATAGTAGTAACTATCATAGTTAATTGTTGCACATAAAAGAGCGATGTTAGTGTCAGAAAATAGTAGTAGTAAATCGCACAAGAACATTACGTAAGTACATTGTCTATTTATTACCATCACTCGAAGTGCCGCTGCATGTCATATCACCAAAAACATTCCATTGTTGTGTGGTATAGTTAGTAAAATAATCATGTGTGCTGCTTAAGCCTGCCAGCTACTCCCTTTCACATTTAATCAAACATACATTGAAAAATTGGCATAATCTTGGCACATTAAGATAAACCAAAATTATAGTACAATCATTCAACAATCATGGTTTTTTCACGTATTACTTGAATCAGATCATAATTATCACTAAACAAAACATACCGAATTTTCAAACAAAATCCACGCGAAATACATTTCTATTCGGAAAGTCAGACAAAAACATTATAACATCATGTGTTTCACGATACCAAAACCACGCATGATACAGCGTGTTATAAAGGCGAAAACGTACCATAGAATGCTTACAATTTGATAACTTTTAGCGTATCAAAGTGTGAAGCGTGTACTCTTGACCAAATCGCAGACAATAGTTGTTTTTGGACAGGTATTCATGTTTAATCCCTTCCAAAACATCGCAAACCGAACCTTGCTTACATCTCTAGTCCGTTTTCGTCTTAATCTACCATTGTGGGTGTCGTCGCTTGCTAACGCCGCGCACTAACGCAGAGAGAGCAGCGCGATGACCCCGCCTGCGTCGCCGGGAGCGGCGCGACGGGCGCGTGACGACGACGTGTTTCTGAGGCTGACCGGCGCGCAGAATGACAACCTGCCACAGGGAGCTGTGAGGGAGATGACTTTAAAGGTAAGAACACTGTCTTTTACCTTTGATTACATCGATCACCTTTCTTTGAACTCTTGAACTAATATCAAACACTTTGAATTTCGTTTGTTATAGAGAGGTCATTACATAACCGAATGGTGAAGTGCAGCAGTATTTTTCTGTTTGTTTGTTTTATATATCTGAAAGCGGAGTGAATCTATATACCTGAACCGCGTTTCCCAGGCGGCAACCTGGCCATGAAAATTAAATACCGGGTCGCAACTTTCACGACTTATTTTAAAAATAATACCTACTATCGATCGACGCGTCGTAAATATCTTAACCATAAGGGGCCGTCCATTAATCACGTGAGGTGATTAATGGACGCCCCCCCCCCCCCTCCCCTGGTGATATTTGGTGAGGTTTGGGGACCCCCCCCCCCCTCCCCTCTGGATCACGTGTATTTTTTTGGAAGTCTATTTTTGACTGGAAAAAAATATTTAAAAAATGGTGATTTTATATGTATATAAATGTTTTTCGAATCACCATTTAAAAAAAAAAACATGTATTTGCAATAAAAATAATGAATAATTAATTAATGTTGTTTTCGTCCCACGGAGTTGCAAGACTTTCATTTAAGGTTATAACTGTTAAAGCTTCTTCTTCACTGGCAGTTGTTATTGGCAAAGAGGTTTGTGACAACAAATCGTTCAAATTTCCGCGCCGTTCAAAATTTCGGTTCAGAATAAAGCGCTTTTTGACAAAAAATAAATAAAATTAATACACGTGATGTCTAACGAGACCACCCCCCCCCCCTCCCCCGTGATGTTTTCCGTACCCCCCTTTTGATTCTCACGTGATTAATGGACCGCCCCTAAGGCACCAGCATTGGTTTTCAAAGTATTCAGGTCACGAAGGGGCCAAATTACCGGGCCGGCCATGGCAGAACAATGTTTTGGAAACACTGACCTAAACAACTTCATATTTGAAGTAAAAGATAGTGGATTTCTTTTCTCCCCAAATATGTGGAGATGCCTATGTTCAGCAGAAGACTTCCTCTGACTAATTATTATGCTGGTACATTTCTAATTTAGACGACGCGTTTGGTGCCTTGGTTAGTGCTCCTGACTATTACGCCGCCGTCGCGGGTTCAAATCCCGCAAGGGGCAAATGTTTGTGTGATTAGAACGAATATTTGTACCTGAGTCATGGATGTTTATTATTTATTTAAGTATTTATGGGAGACGCCCCCGTCATAATCGTTGTCTGGTATTCGTAACACAAGGATGAAAATTCCTTACTTCGAAACCACGACAATTGGTTTGTTGTCTGGCGCAAAATTAAAAAAAAATGACGCTTATTCATTCCTATTGGCGCTACAACTAAAACCGGATACCATATCGTATGGTGGCACTTAACGCTAACACAAAAGACGTGTGCTTGTCCAAAGGTTTTTATTCAAAAAAGTTATTTTCCGTAGGGCCGGCCTAACGCAAATGGGGGCGGGGCAGGCTCGTCGTGGGCGCAATGTACTCACGTGTGCGAGGGACATGCTGGAGCAGCTCTGGCACTTGCAGCTACGTCACACTTGCTCTACAGCGGTGGAGTTGGTAAGTGAATACGTTGATGTTTTCTTACGTCTCATTGTTTGTCGAAGCATTTAAATAATCTATGGCTAATTTCTTGACATCTAACAGACATGCTTCGGAGCTCTTTTCTGAGCCAGTTGCTTCGCCGAACTTAAGTCAGCTTTGCTGTTAAAATGTGTCCCTTTTCTTAGATTTAAATAGTTTTGATAATTTTAAATATTCCTTTTTTTTACATAGTATTAGAAGTATTATCTGTAAACACTTAATCATAAACTGTCATAGGTTTTATAATTATGATAGCATAACATGAATCTTTATTTTGTTTTGTTATTGCATTCTTTTAGTGTATAAATATTATATACGGAGACATTATCGTGCCACATCATGGCTTAACATGGTAAGACATATATATATTTAAGATTTTTTAAGGCCATCTATGTAAAACCGTTTTTAGGCAAATAGAATTTCATTTAATTTCTTTTTATAACTAACAATGAATAATAAATGAAGGAACTATTATAATTTATTACTTTTTAGACCGGTCAGTCCGCGGCTGGGACCTGACAGCAGGGTCGGAGGCGTGGCGCGGCTGGTGCGGGGGCGCGGTGTCTGCGCTGGCGGCGGGCGGCGCGGCGGACGCCAGGCTCGTCCTAGCCGCCGCGGGCGCCGCTGTTAGACTGTTCGATACGCGCAGTAGGACGCCCGTCTCTACGCTTTGGTGAGTATAGTGTACTAGCGGTTACGCGAACCAATGATAACAATTCAAGCCTTGTTTCAAGCTCGGTGTCAAAGAGATGAATTGATTGATGGATTTCTCAGACGAGCAATGTAAAGTTTAATTTTTCCCTGTAAGATAGAGAGGTATTCTACGAGTATAAGGCTTGGCGACACCTTACTCGAGGGTCGCCGGCTGAAATGAATAGTTCCAAGGGGTCCAGACCCTCATAAAATTGATGATGCAATTCGCCAGATGTATCCAGCCAATGATCAGTATTTATGCTATAAAAATAATAACTTCACAAGCGGTGAAGCGCGTTGTTAAAGAGCCATTATGGAATGTGTTACTGAGCAAAATTATACTTCTAAAATATTTATAACTTATAATTTTACACGGTCGCTTTACTTGTACAATAACCCGTAATGCCCAAATAATACTTTTGAAGCCATCTAATCCTAAATTTTCCCAAAAAAAAAGGCCCCTCCGACGAAAACGAATGTTATCTACAATTTGAGGAGGTCACCAAAATCTCTCAACTTGTTGCGATATCGAAAACGATGCAAAACTGTTCTAATTTACTATGTCATAACATGATATTATCGCACTGTTCCTTATACCTACTCTCAATATAAAAGTTTGATGTTTGACCATGCATTTTTTTTAAATTCGTTACGTTCAAATTACTTACTGACATGAGGTGTATCGCAACAGCTTATAGTTAGGGTAGTTGCGTCCTCGTAACGGCAAGTATCCTACTTACGGATACTGGCTTGGTTTTGTAATGTTGTTTAGTTACACAAACTCGTGGTGCTCGTAGCGCAGTGGTAGCAGCGCTTTGGTAGTGATACCGAAGTCAATAACTTACGGCGCGGTCGTGTTTGGATGGGTGACCATTCCGACCATATAAGTGACGTACATCACGAGCATCTCCGTACTTCGGAAGCACTTTAAGCCGTTGGTCCCGCCTAATATCGGTTGATATTAGTCGTTAAGCCTTGCCAGAGGCCTTATGGGCGGCTTGATAACTTCTGATAGCAGGGTTAGTCGCTTGCCTTGCAAATACCCCTCCACCAACCCGCACTGAGCCCGCGTGGCGGAGCATGGCTCGAACTACCTCATAATTGAGGTAAGGGCCTTTGCCCAGCAGTAGGACGTTACAGGCTAACTTTACTTTTTACTTTTACTTTACACAAAGTATAATAATAATTTCCTCTATTCCTATAGGTCAAGCGGCGTGAGTGGAGCGTGCCCGTCGAGCCGCGGCGTGGGCGAGGTGGCCGTCACTGCGCTGGCGCTCGCGCACAGTCACCGCCTCTATACCGCTGCCGCCGACAAGCTGCGTTTATGGGACCTTAGGATGTAAGTACTCTACGTAAGGTCGAGACTCACTTGCGCACCAACAGCGATAAGATATGCGCAAAACTATTATGTTTGAAATTTGAAATTTAGTGTAATTACGATTATAGTAAGTCACGTATTGTACACCAAATACTCGATATTTTGATTACCAGTTTTCTTCTGTAGTGAGTACTTTGATATATTTTCCGTTATTTAGCAAAAATATATCAAAGAACTTGAATAAAACTAAACTAGACTATAATACTAAGTTAATAAGGGTTTTACGGACCGACCGAATTTGACTCATCGCGTACGCAGAACCGAAAAACCGAAACGACAGTAAATGACTGTTTTTGACCATTTTTACCGTTAGTGACATTTAGTCAAATTCAATCATTATAAGTCATTTTCCGCACTACGCTAACTGGTCATCAAAGTACCTTTTCATTTCTTCTGTTCGGAAAATTTAACTTTCATGTGAAGATAGACTGGTGGAAAATAGCTTTTTCATGCCTAGGGTGGAAAGTAATTTAGTTTTAATTGCTACAATCAGACATGGAGCTATAGATAATTGAGTCACATTATATTATTAAAATAAACAAGTTTTTCAAATTTTAAAGATAAGCTAAACATAAAAAGCGTGTTTATTATGGTCACTGATATGAAAAATTTACAATTTGTCTAATTTTTACAGTTTAAAATCTACAAATATGTTTTTGTTGCCCGCAAAACATAATATCACTTTTTTTTCATTTTAAATTGTCACATTTTGTTTGTCTTTGACGATATATTTTTTTAGTTTGGTCGATTATTGCATAGATTATTAAGCAGGCGGAGGCGACATGCCGCCATTTTTGTTGTTCATTAATCTCACTCCTACCTTAAGCTGTCATTCATAGCGCTATCTCATGAGGCAAAATTGAACTTGGAATTTGACATAATCTGTGGTAGTTTTGGTTTTGGTGACAAGTAACCTTGTTTTCGCAAGGTTGCGTTATTCTAGTATTATCTGTCTGTGTCCGTGAGAAAAAAATTATCGATATTTTTAACAATAATTTGAAATAATTGATATCGTCCCCGATTTATGTAGTACTCTGTTGTCTTCCGTGTCCTTACTGTCCCTCTAATCTTGTTTTATGTATAACGACAGTAAACAAAATGATATGTGATGTAAAAACTTGAGGTTTCATCTCTCGCCATACAACATAATATCTAAATAAATTTATTTATTTTTCCTCACAGTCGAAATGAAAAATAGTATGTATAACTCGGGTGAAAGCACCCATTTAACTCTCGAATTATTAGCACTCTCACTCCGTTCGAGCGCCAAGATTTTCTCGAGTGAAATGGGTCACTTTCTCCCCTTTTATAACAATCTACTATAGTACCATTAAACACTAATCAAGTTCCCTCGTCCCCAGGATGGAGTGCATCTGCAAGGTGTGGTCGGGCCACGCGGCGGCCGTGATGTGCCTGGCGGTGGGGCGGTCGCGCTCGGGCGGCGAGCGGCTGGCCACCGGCTCCAAGGACCACTACGTGCGCACGCTAGACATGCAGCCCGCCGACACCGGTACGTGAACTACTTTGTCATCTCTCCTGTTCGGAAATTGTAGATAGCCAGGTGGAAAATAGCTTTTAGTAATTTAGTTTTAATTGCTGTTTTGTATATTATTGCAAGGATTAGTAAGCAGACGGTGGCGGCTCCCCGTTCATTATAAAGTATTTTTACTTACTTTTTTTTATTATTATTAAGAAACCATACAGCGTAACAAAAATTAAATGTTCATGATATGTAACTTATGTTTGTTATTTATTTTAATAATATGATGCGACTTAATTATCTTTAACTCCGTGCTGATCGGAGCAATTAAAATTAATAACTTTCCACCCTAGGGATGGAAAAGCTATTTTCCGCCCGTCTATCTTCACATGAAAGTTAAATTTTCCGAACAGAAGAGATGAAAAAGCTTTTTCAGCGGTACTATCTAAATGTTTGTATAACAAAAACATTTCGTCCAAAAGAACACGTCAGTTGAGAATAACGTCAGTTCTAGTGATGACGGTTCCAATAAAGTTGTAAGTGAATATCAATGGTTTAGTTTTACGAGTAAAGGATATTGTTTGAATTTTTTTCGTGTACACGTTTATTTTATTTCTTAAATGATATTGATACAGCGCATCTAAATCTGACCTGAAGGGCAAGAGAATCATCAACGTCATTAATTTTGAGAAATACTTTTTATCGTCTGCATACATTAAATGTTTCGATTGCCTGAAACAGTGCACAATATCATACAGGTAAGCAATATAGAAAAGGGGACCCAAACGCGATCCCTGTGGGACTCCAGTCAAAACACTAACATAGTCTGACTTGAAACCTCCCATTACAACAGCTTGCAAACGATTACTATAGGACTCGATCCACCTCAACCAGTTACCGTGGATTCCCATGGCCTGAATCTTCTGTAACAGGATGACGAGATCCACACTGTCGAAAGCTTTTTCAAAGTCCGTGTAGATCACGTCAACCTGCCCACCTCCATCCATATTTGTTAAGACATAATTAGAAAAGCATACATGATTAGTTACGGTTGATCGCTTTGTTAAACGTTTAGCTGTCACTCGTAGAGCTATCTCATAAGACGATGCGATCAATCAGAGCTTACGAAACTGATATACGCTCATCGCTCATCGATATTCGGGGCGAAGACGAATCCAACAAAGTAAAATCGGTCCACCCGTTCTCGAGTTATAAGTGGTGGCTACGCACGGAAAGATGATAGACTGATCAGAAGTGTTCTATTGCAGGCGGGTGGGAGGGCAGCAACCGTCGCCTTCTAGAGCCGCCGCACTACGACGGTGTTCAAGCACTAGCCTTACGAGGGGAGACCCTGTATAGCGCCTCGCGCGACACCAGTCTCAAACGCTGGGACCTTGAACATAATTCGCTCACGCATGTTAGTATATTAATATCATTTATTTTTTCTAGTTGTTTGTGCAAACCTTTGTGTCTTGAGTAAAAGCGATGCTACACAGGAGTGGCCGATGTGATTCTTTAGTAACATGTTTGCGTCTCGTCGGTCATCAGTCGAGTGCAGTACCCTTGCCGCCTCGTCTCCCTGATGTGTGTGCGTTTTTTTTTTTTCAGAATCAGAATATTTATTTGAATAAACACGGTATTTAAAGATGGTACAAACTGTTAAATTAGTGCACATGTTTTGCTATTACAAACAGCATGCAAAATTTATACATTCAATTCAATTAAGAAATATGTCAGATTAAATTATTTGTATAAGCATTGATCGATAAAGTCTTTCATGTCATAAATTATTTCATCGATATGCCACCTATATAGTTCTGATAGAGCTTCGTTGCTTGCGCGTTTCGTTGTTGCATTGCGCCGTGTGGCGCCTTTCAGATTTATGTAGTAGAACAACGGAGCACCAGTGCGCAAGCCACTGACCAAAAATCTATTACGAAAAACGAAATACGTTAATACGGTTATCGATTTGCGGATCCGAAGTATTTCGTAGTAGGAATTGCTTAGTAAAAATGCTTCGGATCCGCAAAACGATGATCATATAAACAGATTTCGTTAGTAGACCTTCCGGATCGACGCAACGAATCGGCAACGCTCGTGTGACATCTTAACAGTTTATGAGTAAACTTTCGTGTCCAATAAGAGTAAAATGTTAATACATTAATAAATAGACAATTATAAATATATAACCGCGGAAGTACCGCGGAAACTGTCCAAACGGTGGGATCTATGTATTTTAGGCCTGGCCGTAAAAATACACCTCAAAAATGTCTATCTCTGGCACTGCAGACCTCCGTTAATGCTGAAAACTACAGGCAGCTTAATAGACTAATATGGAAGTCCCTGTGACACGACATCCCATAGACGATAGAGCGGAACCAAGGCTCCAAAGTGTTTGCAAGGGACATGTCTATTGGGCATAGCCTGTTGACGAAGCTTAAGACGGAGGACGGCAGTGTAGCGTCGACGAAAGCACAGGTTTTGATGGAGATCGAAAGGTTCTATGAGCTGTTGTACACCTCAGTTGCAAAACTCGTTGAAAGCTCGGCCAGAGACCCAAGAGCTATCCTGACCCGACGCTACACTGAAGACATCCCGGACATCAGCCTCTACAAGATTAGGATAGCCCTCAAACAGCTCAAAAACAACAAGGCACCTGGCGAGGACGGAATCACAGCAGAGCAGAACCGATGTTCCACCCGCGTTCAGAAGAACGCGGGTGGAACACCGGTACTTAAAGTCTTCAGAGACTTTAATTCCGTACTACTGGAGGGCATCACGCCCGAGGCGTGGAACAGGAGTGTAGTGGTGTTGTTCTTCAAAAAGGAGACAAACGTTATTGAAGAACTATAGACCCATCTCACTCCTGAGCCATGTCTACAAGCTGTTTTCAAAGGTCATCACGAATCGTCTCGCTCGTAGGTTTGATGACTTCTAGCCTCCCGAACAATCCGGTTCCCGAAAAGGCTATAGTACCATAGACCACATCCATACGCTTAGGCAAATTATACAGAAATCAGAGGAGTAGAATATGCCTCTATGCTGAGCGTTTGTGGACTATGAGAAGGCCTTTGATTCGATCGAGACTTGGGCGGTGCAGCGCTGCAGAGACGCGACGACGACTGAAGCACCGCTGGTGCTTCAGTCTCTGCAGCGGTGCCACATAGACTATAGGTATATAGAGGTGTTAAAGTGCATGTACAACATGTATAATAACGCCACCATGTCGGTCCAAGTACAAGAACATAACACGAAGCCCACTGCGGAGAGGTGTGAGACAGGGAGATGTATCTTCGAAACTCTTCACATCGACATTGGAAGACGTCTTCATACTTCTGGAATAAGAAGGATTCGGCATCAATATTAGTGGCGAATACATCACACACCTCCGATTTGCCGATGATACAGTTAGTAGCCAAGCTTTCGAAGCCTAAATTGTGGAATAGCAAGCTTATTTTTATTTCTAGTATTATAATTGTGTATATCACTTTTTTCGTGAATGAATGTAATTTTTTGCGGACTTACATAAAATTTTTATAAATATACTGAGAGGCTACAGTTAATAATCTTATTTCTTTAAACACCTTTCGTAGGGAATATTGAGGTTTTAGATTATAAATAGCCTCTATAGGTCTATAGGGGTCTCTAACTATGGGTCTTATAAAGAAGCTCAAAATCACACAACGAGCGATGGAGAGGGCTATGCTGGGTGTTTCCCTACGGGATCGAATGAGAAATGAGGAGATCCGTAGAAGAACTAAGGTAACTTGAGAATCAGTAAGCTCAAGTGGCAGAGGGCAGGGCACATAGCGTGAAGAACTGATGGCCGTTGGGGCAGAAATTCTTGATTGGAGACTCTTCGACCAAAGACGCAGCGTAGGACGTCCACCGACAAGATGGACAAACGACCTTATAAAGATCGCAGGATCAAACTGGATGCAGACCGATCGGTCGTTGTGGAAAGCCGTGGGGGAGGCCTATGTTCAGTGGGGGACTTTCTTTGGCTGATAATGATGATGATGATGTTGAACCGCGGAAGTGAATTAAGACTACGGCTGCCTGTCCACCGGAGCGGAGAGAGATCGGGAGCGGGGAAACGGAGAAATATTAACCAATAGGATTGCACAAAATGAAGATGGTTATTTTTCTCCGTGGCTCCATGGCCTATTGGTTGATGTTTCTCCGTTTCTGCGCTCTGCAGCCTTTAGCTTTAGCAATAAATGGCGCCTTGGGACTGTAAGAGTATCATCCAAATATAAAGTTTAAAAAACGACACGTTTCCCCAGAGCGTGATGAACGCGCACAAGGGGTGGGTGACGGGCGTGTGCGTGCTGCCGGGCGAGGGCGCGGGCGCGGACGTCGTCGTGTCGTGCGGCCGCGACGCGCTGCTGCGCGCCTGGAGCGCCGCGCTGCGCCCCGCCGCGCCGCCCGCGCCGCTGCCCGACGCGCCGCACGCGCTCGCGCCGCACGCGGACACGCGCGCGCGCACGCTCTACACGGCGGGCAAGTGAGTGTACTAGCCATAGCGCATACAGCGGCGACACTAGCGCCGCACGCTCTACACGGCGGGCAAGTGAGTGAACTAGCCATAGCGCATACAGCGGCGACACTAGCGCCGCCCGCGCCGCTGCCCGACGCGCCGCACGCGCTCGCGCCGCACGCAGACACGCGCGCGCGCACGCTCTACACGGCGGGCAAGTGAGTGAACTAGCCATAGCGCATACAGCGGCGACACTAGCGCCGCACGCTCTACACGGCGGGCAAGTGAGTGAACTAGCCATAGCGCATACAGCGGCGACACTAGCGCCGCCCGCGCCGCTGCCCGACGCGCCGCACGCGCTCGCGCCGCACGCAGACACGCGCGCGCGCACGCTCTACACGGCGGGCAAGTGAGTGAACTAGCCATAGCGCATACAGCGGCGACACTAGCGCCGCCCGCGCCGCTGCCCGACGCGCCGCACGCGCTCGCGCCGCACGCAGACACGCGCGCGCGCACGCTCTACACGGCGGGCAAGTGAGTGAACTAGCCATAGCGCATACAGCGGCGACACTAGCGCCGCACGCTCTACACGGCGGGCAAGTGAGTGAACTAGCCATAGCGCATACAGCGGCGACACTAGCGCCGCCCGCGCCGCTGCCCGACGCGCCGCACGCGCTCGCGCCGCACGCAGACACGCGCGCGCGCACGCTCTACACGGCGGGCAAGTGAGTGAACTAGCCATAGCGCATACAGCGGCGACACTAGCGCCGCCCGCGCCGCTGCCCGACGCGCTGCACGCGCTCGCGCCGCACGCAGACACGCGCGCGCGCACGCTCTACACGGCGGGCAAGTGAGTGAACTAGCCATAGCGCATACAGCGGCGACACTAGCGCCGCACGCTCTACACGGCGGGCAAGTGAGTGAACTAGCCATAGCGCATACAGCGGCGACACTAGCGCCGCCCGCGCCGCTGCCCGACGCGCCGCACGCGCTCGCGCCGCACGCAGACACGCGCGCGCGCACGCTCTACACGGCGGGCAAGTGAGTGAACTAGCCATAGCGCATACAGCGGCGACACTAGCGCCGCACGCTCTACACGGCGGGCAAGTGAGTGAACTAGCCATAGCGCATACAGCGGCGACACTAGCGCCGCCCGCGCCGCTGCCCGACGCGCCGCACGCGCTCGCGCCGCACGCAGACACGCGCGCGCGCACGCTCTACACGGCGGGCAAGTGAGTGAACTAGCCATAGCGCATACAGCGGCGACACTAGCGCCGCACGCTCTACACGGCGGGCAAGTGAGTGAACTAGCCATAGCGCATACAGCGGCGACACTAGCGCCGCCCGCGCCGCTGCCCGACGCGCCGCACGCGCTCGCGCCGCACGCAGACACGCGCGCGCGCACGCTCTACACGGCGGGCAAGTGAGTGAACTAGCCATAGCGCATACAGCGGCGACACTAGCGCCGCACGCTCTACACGGCGGGCAAGTGAGTGAACTAGCCATAGCGTATACAGCGGCGACACTAGCGCCGCACGCTCTACACGGCGGGCAAGTGAGTGAACTAGCCATAGCGCATACAGCGGCGACACTAGCGCCGCACGCTCTACACGGCGGGCAAGTGAGTGAACTAGCCATAGCGCATACAGCGGCGACACTAGCGCCGCCCGCGCCGCTGCCCGACGCGCCGCACGCGCTCGCGCCGCACGCAGACACGCGCGCGCGCACGCTCTACACGGCGGGCAAGTGAGTGAACTAGCCATAGCGCATACAGCGGCGACACTAGCGCCGCACGCTCTACACGGCGGGCAAGTGAGTGAACTAGCCATAGCGCATACAGCGGTGACACTAGCGCCGCACGCTCTACACGGCGGGCAAGTGAGTGAACTAGCCATAGCGCATACAGCGGTGACACTAGCGCCGCACGCTCTACACGGCGGGCAAGTGAGTGAACTAGCCATAGCGCATACAGCGGCGACACTAGCGCCGCCCGCGCCGCTGCCCGACGCGCCGCACGCGCTCGCGCCGCACGCAGACACGCGCGCGCGCACGCTCTACACGGCGGGCAAGTGAGTGAACTAGCCATAGCGCATACAGCGGCGACACTAGCGCCGCCCGCGCCGCTGCCCGACGCGCCGCACGCGCTCGCGCCGCACGCAGACACGCGCGCGCGCACGCTCTACACGGCGGGCAAGTGAGTGAACTAGCCATAGCGCATACAGCGGCGACACTAGCGCCGCACGCTCTACACGGCGGGCAAGTGAGTGAACTAGCCATAGCGCATACAGCGGTGACACTAGCGCCGCACGCTCTACACGGCGGGCAAGTGAGTGAACTAGCCATAGCGCATACAGCGGTGACACTAGCGCCGCACGCTCTACACGGCGGGCAAGTGAGTGAACTAGCCATAGCGCATACAGCGGCGACACTAGCGCCGCACGCTCTACACGGCGGGCAAGTGAGTGAACTAGCCATAGCGCATACAGCGGCGACACTAGCGCCGCCCGCGCCGCTGCCCGACGCGCCGCACGCGCTCGCGCCGCACGCAGACACGCGCGCGCGCACGCTCTACACGGCGGGCAAGTGAGTGAACTAGCCATAGCGCATACAGCGGTGACACTAGCGCCGCACGCTCTACACGGCGGGCAAGTGAGTGAACTAGCCATAGCGCATACAGCGGTGACACTAGCGCCGCACGCTCTACACGGCGGGCAAGTGAGTGAACTAGCCATAGCGCATACAGCGGCGACACTAGCGCCGCCCGCGCCGCTGCCCGACGCGCCGCACGCGCTCGCGCCGCACGCAGACACGCGCGCGCGCACGCTCTACACGGCGGGCAAGTGAGTGAACTAGCCATAGCGCATACAGCGGCGACACTAGCGCCGCCCGCGCCGCTGCCCGACGCGCCGCACGCGCTCGCGCCGCACGCAGACACGCGCGCGCGCACGCTCTACACGGCGGGCAAGTGAGTGAACTAGCCATAGCGCATACAGCGGCGACACTAGCGCCGCACGCTCTACACGGCGGGCAAGTGAGTGAACTAGCCATAGCGCATACAGCGGTGACACTAGCGCCGCACGCTCTACACGGCGGGCAAGTGAGTGAACTAGCCATAGCGCATACAGCGGTGACACTAGCGCCGCACGCTCTACACGGCGGGCAAGTGAGTGAACTAGCCATAGCGCATACAGCGGCGACACTAGCGCCGCACGCTCTACACGGCGGGCAAGTGAGTGAACTAGCCATAGCGCATACAGCGGCGACACTAGCGCCGCCCGCGCCGCTGCCCGACGCGCCGCACGCGCTCGCGCCGCACGCAGACACGCGCGCGCGCACGCTCTACACGGCGGGCAAGTGAGTGAACTAGCCATAGCGCATACAGCGGCGACACAAGCGCCGCACGCTCTACACGGCGGGCAAGTGAGTGTACTAGCCATAGCGCATACAGCAGTGACACTAGCGCTGCACGCTCTACACGGCGGGCAAGTGAGTGCACACATATTATAACAGCGAAAACAAATTATCGTGCTGCACGAAGCTGTGGCCTGCCGCGCTCCCCGTGCATCCTGATACACGAGCCTGTACACTGCAGGGTTTCACAAAATTAACTGCATTCCTTCTCGTTTGTAAGATTACACCTTAGAAAGTTAAAGTTTGTTTGTTGAGTTAAACGACGATTAGTTAAAGTTAAAGTTTAATGTTAAAGTTTACAAGTTGTTTAGTTGGTGGCTTTCGCTTAACTGGTTGTAAATAATTTTAATAAAATACATTAGTGCAGGAAATGCTGACGTGCAAATGTGCGAGCATCGACTTGACCTAGATTATTGTGCGGTTGCTAAACCGTACATGCTCCCGAGGGCGAATAAGATAACATAGTTAATAAAATCATAAAGCAATACATAAAAAAGCAAAAATAAAGTATTTAAATGCATTGTAAGTATCTAGTTGCTTAAATATTTTCACACTGCAACACTACACTAAGCACTATCACTGTCGTTGAACACTTTTCTTATGACCGGTGACGTCGACTTGTGTATGCGGCTGTAGAGATGAGCTGGGCTCGCGGTTGGTTCTTGTCCCATTGCTGTTTCGTTGGTAGTGTGAATCTGTTTGCCAGACCCCTCTGAGCATCGTGTCAGTGGGATCGGAGGTTCGGCGAGTGGGTTATTACGGCTTGGTGTTGGAGAAATAGTCGCGGAGCAACGTGCGTGGAGGCGCCGCCAGATGTAGGTGCCTGCAGCGATCAGTATCGCGCCGGCCATTATGTACAACACGATGTATTGGTGTATGTCGTGTGTTGTGAGGCTGTCAGTGTCCTTTATTATTTCACTGACTTCTTTGTTCTTCATTTGTTGGACTCGTTTGTCAACGACGTCAAAGTCTTTTTGAAAATGTTCATAGTCTGATCCATTAATTGTTTCAAGTTGAGACAATGGTATACTAGTATTAAAGATGTTGTTAATGGGATGTGTGTCAACCTTGAGAACAGGTGACTGCACTGTCATAGTGTTAGATTGCAGAGTATGCGAATATATCGTGAAAGTGTCGCCCTTGATGACGCATCCTTCCCCGAGTGCGATGACGCCGGCCTTGCTGACGCGCTCGGCCGCAACCTGATTCTCGCATATGATTCTTATAGTTCGCTGTCCACAGCAGAAAAATAGATATGTGTTTATTTTATTAAGTTGCGTCCACATGTCTGTACATTTTGTTTGCGTAATTTCACATCTATCTGTTTCTTTGATCTTGATGCAGAGATTCTCGTCTGACTTTAGGTGATAAATTGGTTGTTGTAGAGGACACATGAGAGTTTTGTAGTTGTATGGTATACATGATCGTAGTTCAATTTCTGTCAAAGGTATGTAAGCATCTTTCTTTAAGTTTATAGCGATATGATCAGTGAATGGTCTTATTTTCTTCACTATATCATCTTCAGTTTCTCGTGGGATCGCTATTAAGTTGTAAATTTCATAGTTATCTCGTGTTATGAGGGGAATTTTGATCTCGAAAATGAAGTAGTTTCTAGTCATTCTTGCTCTTACTTTCAGCAAATGGTATAGCGTTCTCAAATCAGTCTGTGTATTTTCAATCGGCAAGGTTAGATCACTCGAAAGGTGTCCTGAAATAGTACTCAGCTCCGTAGTTAATTGTTTAGGGCTAAGTAGATTAATGTCAAGTTTTCCATAATGTATGTCTGTTATGGTGTCCAGAAGTGTATCTTGAAGTAGTTTTAAATTCTCTAAAATGTTGTTAGCGATGATAGATGTCAGTGTAAAATCATTCATTTTCTGCATCGTCTTCACTTCGGCTGCCACTGTGCTCACAGCCTTATCAAGCTCGATGACGTGTTGATCATACATTTTATGCTGTCGCTCGATAGTTTGTTCTACTCGTTTTAGTAAGTTGTTTTCGGCTTCAATTAGTGAGGTTTGGTTTTTCCAAAGCTGGACAAGGTTCTTTTCGTTATCTCTTATTGTTCTTATATCGGCTTCGTATTTATCAGCAAATTCTTGATCGAGTAAACCAAAAAGACTGTTTGCTACGTAACCAATGCCGTTGATAAGCCCCCGACGTCGACGCCTCGAGTTTGTTGTTTGCTGACTAAGGAGCATATCATTGTTGTAGTTTAGCTCGATGTAAGCGTGACGTAGTTGCAATAAAATGACGTCAAACTGGTTACGTAAATGTTTCACTGAAGTGGCGCAGGTGTCTTCTAAGCTTGTAATGTATTGTTTGTATGTCTGTATGCCATGCCAATACGGATCCATATCATAATACACGACTAGTTTCCATTCGTCGCGCATAAGATGCATATCTGTCATCTTGTCAAAGTATAGACTTTGGTTATTGTTTATGTATGTGAGGCTGTAGTTACACTCGGCAGATGTTATGATGGTAAATAGTGATAATATGATCCATATTAAATTGCATGATCTTTTGATGAAGTTGCATGTTGTTTTCTTGTTTGTAGATTTGTTTGTTTGTATTGCTTGCTTGTATTTTTCGTTCAGAGTTTCGTTTGATTGTATGACAGGTTTTTCTTTGTTTTCAGGTTTTGACACAGGTAGTATAGATAGTTTGGTAATGGGGCGTTTCATTGTTCCGTTTTTTGTTTTGATAGTGACCACTCTGACATGACCATCCTTTCCTGGGTGTAGCTCGATCACCCTTCCCAAGGCCCATTTGCCGGGTGGTAAATTGGCGTCGTGAATAATCACGACGTCATCGATATTCATGTTTTCTTTGGTTTGCCGCCACTTGCTGCGTGGTGACAACTGAGATAAATACTCCGCCTGCCACCTCTTCCAGATATCTTTGTAAATTTTCTGTACTAGTTGCCATCGTGTTCGTTCATCAGTTTCCGTTTCAATAATTGTTAGTGTAGGGCCACTCGAAAGAAAATGTGCCGGTGTAAGATAATCAAAATCTTCCGGATCTTCGTTGACTGGTAACAATGGTCGGCTGTTGAGGCAGGCTTCGAGTTGAGCGAGAAGTGTTGAGTGTTCTTCATATGTGAGCTTCTGTTCACCAATGACGCGGCGAAGGTGGTACTTAAGGCTTTTTACGGCAGCTTCCCAAAGTCCTCCTGCGCTCGGCCATGATGGGGCGTTGAAGTGCCATTGAATGTGCATGTCTGTTATCGCCGTGAAGAATTCCGGATCGAGCAGTTCTGTTAGATTGATATATTCTTGCTTTAAGACGTTGTTGGCTCCAACGAAGTTCGTGCCGTTATCGCTATACATGTGTTGCGGAGCTCCTCGTCTGGCAGCGAACCGTTTCAAAGCTGACAGAAATGATGATGAGCTGAGGTCTGAGACCACTTCTAGGTGCACTGCCTTCGTCACCATACATACAAAGACAGCAATGTAGCCTCTTGTTGTTTTTACTCCTCGGCCTTTGTTGGTTTTCATATCGATGTATCCAGTATAATCAACTCCCGTGTGAAGAAATGGTCTTGATGGATTACATCTTGCTTCGGGCAGGTCACCCATCAGCTGTTCTTGTTTTATTGGATTTTGTTTTCGACAAGTCACACAGTTGCGAAGTCGTGTTTTGACAGCCCTTATGCCACCGATAATCCAATATTGTTTTCTTATGTTTGCAGTCGTAAGGCGGGCTCCTCCGTGAAATGTAATCTTGTGCGCTTGATCGACGAGGAGATCAGTGTAATGACCTTTGTGTGGAATGATGATTGGGTGTCTTTGATCTTCATGGATGTTGGCGTTGCTTATACGTCCTCCCATTCTGAGGAGTCCATCTTGGTCCAAAAAGGGATTTAAAGGTAAGAGTTTGCTCTTGCGATCCAGTTCCTTCTTTTGTTCTAAGTTTGATATTTCGTTTTCAAATGATGTAAATTGAATATGTTTAATTATGATGTTTCTAGCTTTAGTTAGTTCCGGTATAGTTAGGTATTGCGGCCGATGTGTGTCACGCGATGCCATTCTAAGTATCCACGCAACGACTCGTGTAACTCGACCCAGGCAGCTGTTACGCGTAAGTATGTCTTCGATGACGTCAGATCTGTGACGTTTTGTGGTGACGTTTGTTTGCAGTTGTTTAATCGTTTTTGTTTCTTCGGTTGTTTCGTAACTAATCTTGTTGTTTTTTATTTCAGGTTGATATGTTTGCAGCCAATGGGGTCCGTGCCACCATAGAGGATGTTCTTTCAGCTGAGTTGGCGTTATACCTCGGCTGGCGCAGTCAGCCGGGTTTGCGGACGGTTTCACATAGTTCCAGCAGTGCGCAGGCATCGTAGCCACTATTTTCTTGACTTTGTTGCATACAAATGTTTTCCAGCGGCTATGATCACCGTGTAACCACCCTAGTACAGCGGTGGAGTCAGACCAGCCGTATAAGGTGATTTTGTGGTTAGGTAGGCATTCTTGAACCTTTTTCATAAGTGTTGCGAGTAGCAACGCGGCACAAAGTTCGAGTCTCGGAAGTGAAATTGTTTTCTTCGCAGGTACGAGTCTTGATTTGGCGGCCACCATGACTACTGAGTTATGTTCGACTTGGCAATAAATTACACAAGCGTAAGCGTTTTCTGAGGAATCGCAAAATCCATATAATTTTATTTCGTCGTGTTTCTTGACTTGTAACCATCTCGGTATTTGTATGGCGTTTATTTCAGTTAGTTGATCTTTAGTTTTCGTCCATTCCTTTCTTATGTTTTCAGTTATTTCGTCGTCCCAGTTTAAGTTTTCTTCCCATACTTGTTGAAATATTAGTTTGAGTTTTGTTGTAACAGGGCATAACCAACCCAATGGATCGAAAATTTTTGATATTTCCGATAGTAAAAACCGTTTTGTGACTCGTTCCGTAGAGCTCGTATTAATTGTTAATTGAAAAGTAAAGTTGTCCTCTTTAGGGTTCCATCTCAGTCCCAATGTTTTTGTCGACTCTTGGTGTCTAAAATGGAATGCTTCTTGTTTATTGTTTGTAGGATTTTCACTTAGTAGTTCAGCGTTGTTTGATGACCACTTGCGTAAGTTGAACCCACCGGACATGAGAAGGTTTTGAAGATCGTTTTTGATGCGTGTTGCGGTTTCAAGGTCATCGCAGGTGTATAGTAGGTCATCCATGTAGAATGATGTTTCTAAGATGGCTGCGGCTTCTGGAAAGCGGTTTCTTTCGTCATTCGCTAGTTGTTTTAATGTCATCATAGCAAGGAACGGAGCCGCTTTAGTTCCATAAGTCACGGTTGTAAGTGCGTACTCTTTGATAATCTGATCAGGTGACTCCCTCCACAAGATTTTCTGGTATTTCTGATCTTCTTCGTTAATTAAGACTTGCCGAAACATTTTTTCGATGTCAGCAGTCAGAGCAATCTTGTAGAGTCTCCATTTCAGGATTATTGATTGAAGGTCTGTTTGTAAGTTTGGGCCGCGGTACATCAAATCGTTTAGACTTTTTCCTGAAGTTGTCCTTGCGGAAGCGTTAAAAACAACACGCAGGGCCGTTGTTGATGACTCGGCGCGTTGCACACAGTGGTGTGGCAAATAATAGCTTGGTTTCGTGTTTGTTTCGCAAGGTCGCATGTGATTTAGTTCTTCGTACTCTTTTATAAATAGTTTGTAGTCGTTCTTTATGTTTTCGAATTTTCGGAATTTTTGTTCTAGATGGTGAAACTGTGCTGCAGCCTTGTTCCTCGATTCTCCTAATTGTTCGTTGATGTCAGGGTGTAGAGGCAGCCGTACTACATAACGACCACCTGCCTGACGTTTAGTAGTTGTTTGATATTGTTGTATACACTTAAGATCTTCGGCAGACATCTGAGAGTTCTCTGCGATATCTTCTATCGTCCAGAATCTGCTAATTTCATCTAAATTGTTTAAGACGACGTTACACTGGAACGATCTCATGTTACCACACAGAATCCAGCCGAGAAGAGATTGCTGTGCAATAGGGTGTGTCTCTTCTCCTTTTACTATGCCTCCTAGTATGATGTTTGAGTAAATATCAGCCCCAAACAGGATGTCTACGGGACGGCTGATGTTAAACTCTGGATCTGCTAGTTGAAGACCTTCCAGATGAGTCCAGTTTGATGGCGTTGTAAATGATCGGTTTGGTAGGTTGTTGGTTAAGTTGCGCATTACATAGACGTCTGTGTTGAAAGTGTGATTATTAACTGTGGACATGCAGGTGATAGTTATCGCACCCTTACAGTTATTTTCTCTCGCTCCGACCCCGAAAATTACTCCGGCAGTTTTTTGTCGAGGTAACTCGAGCATCTGAGCGGCGTTTTCGGTAATTAGTGAGACTTGCGACCCCTGGTCAATCAGCGCTCGTAGAATGATTTCTGAACCGTTGTTAGCCTTGACCTTGACTTGAGCGGTTGCCAAAAGTGTTTCTGATATGTCTTCCATAGAAGCATGGCTGTTTGAAGTTGATGCGATTTCGTTATTCGTTTTGTTGTTTGATGGTTTGTTATAATTTGTGTCTTGATGGAGCAAAGTATGATGTTGTTCATTACATTGCCTGCATCTTTTCTCAGATTTGCATTGCTTGCCCTTGTGATCGAACAAACAGTTTCGACATAAGTTATGTTTCGCAATCAATTTCCTGCGTTCGAACAAATGTAGTTTAATGAACTCGTTGCAGTGGAATAACCCATGTTCATTATTGCAGAGTGGGCATTTTACGTAGCTTGGAATGTTGTTCGATGTCACGTGTTTGAGTGTGGAATTATTTTGCGAGTTATTATAAGTGTTCGGTTTTACGTTCTGGTTAGCACTGAATGCTTTGTAGGTAGGCTGGAACTTGTTGTTTGATGGACCACGCTGTTGTTGATCGGTCATTGATCGCTCTTGTTTTCGTCGCGAGCTCTCTAAAGATGTAAATTTCGTTTCTAAGAACTGTAAAAACTCGGTTAGGCTTGGCAGCTCTCTTGGTTGTTTCAGACTTTCAACATAATCGTTGTAGGTGTCTGTATCCAATTTTTGTGCTAGGAGATGCACTAAAATCGGATCCCATGTTGAAATGTCGACGCCAAGGTTTTTTATGGCGTTAAGACACTCGTTTGTTGTATCATGCATCCTTTTGATAGGTATAGCTGTTTGGTACTGTATAGTTGGTAAGTTTAGCATTGTATTCAGATGTGAGGAGAAAATAAGCTTCTTGTTGTTGTATCTGTTATTCAGTATTTCCCAGCAAATGTTGTAATTATCTGAACTGATTGCTAGATGTTGAATAAGTTTTTCGGCTTCACCTCTGACCTTTGATTTCAGAAACTGCATTTTCTGTGCTTTAGATAATGCTGAGTTGGAATGAATGGTTTCGACAAATAAGTCCTTGAATGACGTCCATTGTTGGTAGGTGCAACTGAAGATTGGCAGTTCCATTACAGGAGTTGATTTTTCCTTATGTGACGAAGTCCACATTTTGGTGTTAAGTGCTTTTTTCATCGAGTTATACTGTCGTTCGTATTTTTCAAACTGTTGTTCGTATTCTTCTTGTTCACCTATCACTTCACTGTCAAGCTCCCAGTGAAGTGAATCAATTGTTTTCCACCTTGATTCCATGTTCCTTAAAGTGTCTTCAAATTCCCACTTGTCCTTGATTTCATCCAAGTCGATTGCAGCGAGCGTCCTTGAGAACGCCTTGAAGTTACTACGTTGTCTGCGTAGCATCTCCTCTGCTCGACTTGCGTTACCTTGAGAAATAGTTTGGTTTGTTACTAGGTCAGTATTCGGTTTAGGTTGTTGCTGATAAGCTGTAGAACCTTCACTAGACGTGCCAAGCTCACTTGTTTGCGTTGCAGGATTCTGCGGTGCCTTTCCCCTTGTTTGTTCGTTAAGTTTTTCTTGTTGAAGAGTAGTTCGCGCTTCGTTGTAGATGCTTTTAGCCCGTTCGTAGTGGTTTTCAGTATAATAAGTATAGTTTCGCTCGTCAAATGCGCATAGTTGAATGTGATTGGTTTGAAATTCTGCCCAGTACAAGTCAAGTGTTTCAATACGTTTGTTAAAATAGGTTTGTGTCTTACGTTCAGCTGGATCTTTCTTAAAGTTCCGAAGCAGATGCTGCATCGCCTCGATCAGTTGGTTTTGGTTATGTACTAGGTCTTCAATGTTGCTCATGTTGATGTTAAGGTTGTTGTCGACTGCTCCTCACAAAGTGCTTGCCTGTACCCTTAGTACGATATGTGCGTTCTCGTCTCAATTCAACCGGTGAGACCCGCTGGTGGGAGGCCGGCTGAACCGATTCGCTATCGTAAAAGAGCGCAAGTTCACACAGTGCGAAGATGTTACCTGCAGCCGTGGTGCCGTAGACAGGTGATGAAGTCCACAGGCTACTAGTTGATCCGTGCGTGAAGAAACAGAAAATCCACAAGGTTGTAACACTCGCGAATTCTGGTCCCGCTTACACGGAAGCTCGAAGGACCACTAAGATGTAAGATTACACCTTAGAAAGTTAAAGTTTGTTTGTTGAGTTAAACGACGATTAGTTAAAGTTAAAGTTTAATGTTAAAGTTTACAAGTTGTTTAGTTGGTGGCTTTCGCTTAACTGGTTGTAAATAATTTTAATAAAATACATTAGTGCAGGAAATGCTGACGTGCAAATGTGCGAGCATCGACTTGACCTAGATTATTGTGCGGTTGCTAAACCGTACATCGTTAGTGATTCTTATTTTAAAATATAACAACTTTTTGTATGAAACCAACATCGAAATATAAAAAAAAAATACTTCGAATGTTTTTAATACTAACAGTGTCATATTTTTTATGTTCACAAAGATGAAATAAGAAACCAAAAATTTGTTCCGCCCGTGCGCAAATTTTTGGTTTCTTATTTCATCTTTGTGGATAAAAAATGACTTCTCCATACAAACTAGCATCAGCTAATCGGGCCTCTGGTATGGAAAAGTGAAATATTTTCGTATGTTGGTACGAAAAGTTGATGTGTTTGAACGTCTGAATTTACCCCAAAAAGGAATGCAGTTAATTTTGATAGACCCTCTATGTATACGGCTGGCAAGAGAGTACTACAATACCCACCTAATGGTTAGGGAGGCGAGGTAGCTAAATGGCGTAATTCAACGGCGCCGTCGAGACCTATCAAAATCGAAAGATAAAATAATTTCGAAAAGAAAAGCTCGTATGATAAAAACCATTTTAGCGGTGGGTTTGGCGTGTACGGTTTTTCAAAAATGTAAAAAAAAAACAGTTACTTGGGCATTCTCGAGCGCGTCAGATATTCATACTACGTATGCCCCAAGTACCTCTGATAACAACGGTATACTAATCTGCCGGTTTGCGTGGTGGGGGTAGGCATATAAAGTAGTCAAAAATGCAAAAAAAAAAAACTCGAGCGCGTCAGATTTTCGAAAGGGGTGTTAAGTAGGCCCCAAGGATGCTCCCTTTAAAAAAACTGACGATTTTGGCGTGACCATAAGTTACGATGAATTTTTGAAAATGCAAAAAAAAATTGTTTTTTTGAAATACTCGAGCGCGTCAGATTTTCATAGGCGAGGTTCATCTCGGTATCCTGAAAGCATATTTTCTTAATCTGACAAAAATGTTGGTTTCTTGTTTTTTCCTTTCTTCTTTCTTTTTAATAATTCTTCACTTCGTTTTGCTGACGGTACGTCCAAAAAACAATTTGAGGATCAACAGGCTATTGAATAATATACATACATGAAACTGTACACGTTAATAATACTTTTGTATACAGATACGCGTAGGTTACGCGTAAAATTGTCGAGAAGTTTTAAAAAAAAATGAGATAAAAGTAACATAATTTAATCACGTTATGTCATATCATTTTTTTTAACACCCCTTAGTTTTCAAGATATACTCAAAACCGGGAGTTTGAGTTTTTATGAAGCTTCAAGTCAAAAAGTTTTAACTTTGGACAAAAATGTAAAGAGACCTTTTTGTGTAAAATAAAATTACCTTTTTTTGTAAAATGTATCGTTCGCGACTTATATGCCGCAACGCGTTTTTCGGAAGACGAAATGGCTCCTCCACACTCCTGGTCATGCGGAAACCGGCAGATTTTGTATTTTTAGTACGTTTAAGATTATATTCTTCAAAATAAAAAAAATAAAAATCGCGCTCGAGAATGCCGGATTAACGTTTTTTTTACAAGTTCGCGACCCTATAACTCGGCGGCGTCAAGGACTTATCGTCAGATTAGTTAAATTTAGTCTTAAAACACTAAAATCAACCCCCAATATCTTAAGCTGACGCGCTCGAGTATTACAGACTATCGATTTTTTTTACTAATCTGATCGTCTATCCTAGGCGCGCGTCACTACATATAGAGCTAAATACTTTACAAGGTTGTTCTATTAGGTCCAAGGTATCTCTCATATCTTAAACTGCCACGCTCGAGTATTACCGAAAATTCCCCTATTCGCCTCCCTAACTATAACGATTTCGGTCTATGTTTGTTTTGCGTACTACTAGAGAATTCGCTGCCGGCAGAAGTGCAGTTCCCTGGCAACTACAATTTTCACGTTTTCAAGAAGAAACTATGGTAATCAAGATGCCATGTGGAATAAAACGATACGTTTGTGAACTGATTCAAGTTTGATATTTGCATTGTGTCATAAGTTACGTAGGTACCAATCTAGATGTTCTAAGTACCTAAATGATTGAAACTACTTTGTTAATTTCTACAAAAACATTATCCTTTGCATTTTCATCTTACATGAACAGATAATTCAATACTTCGAATATTTACAGACGAAAATGTAGCGATGCAAACGTCAAATCTATAATTTATGTCATTGTATGTACATTCGTGTTAAGAATAATTTGTACAAAGTGTGTTAACTTGTGGTGTGTTGCAGCGGCGGCGAGGTGCGCGCGTGGCGCGTGGGCGGCGAGATCTAAGCTCAGGTGGTGACTACCAGGTCTAATGAGTTACATGAGCTTACACTCTTAGCAATGTCTTTAATTTAACGTTATGCTAACTTCCAAGAATAACCGAACCATCCAAGAATGATGTCATGACTTCCACAGATTCATAGCTCATCTAGCCCGTTATATCTTTACCAACTAGCGCCCTTTTCGAACACTCGCCGCTATCCTCAAGCAAGCAAACATTCCGCCTCATGTTTTAGCTTTTGACGTCCAAAATCTGCAATGTGTGACTTGCAATTTCACTCATTCTCATGCTTAAATGTTAATAAGTTGTTAAATATTCAGACTATCTTATCATTTAAGCGATCTATGTGCCGCCGCCGCTCCACCGGCCACAGCTCAGCAGTGCTTTATACGTGTGTCCACGCGGTCCGCTTATTAAATTACAATGAAAAAAAAAATACATTATTCCATTTTCTACCGGATACCGTATGGACACCCGATTGTTTCAGATTTTTTATCTGTGGCTACCAATTCCACCGTCGACTATTATCATACTTTGTAGATATTTGAACTAATTTTCAAATACCAACTAACTCAGCTTTAGCCATGTAGTTTTTCATCATTACCCCCTGACTTTCAGCTTTCGTTGTTGTTTGTAGTTTTAGAAGTGTGACTAAAAATTAATACCAACTAACACAAGTGTGATATTTTACAAAACACTACCCATTTTTTACTGTTATTTTTTATTAATATAAATGTTTTGTGTCACTTTCAAAAATGCATCACACGCAAAGAATCGATGTCTGCAAATGTGTGTCCGAACAAATAGTGTAAACTACACGTCATGCGCAGGCTTTCGTTATTTGATGCTACCTTGGATATAACGTGGTAGTTATCTAACGAAGAAACAGAGTCGACAGAACGATAACAAGGCGACACTATATAATTCGCTAACGATTACTAATATGTACGAAAAACATCGGTTAAATTTTATTGGGTTACATTACTTAATTTATGGAATGACAACGTCTCAGCGATAATCTTAGGCTAAATCAACTGTAGCACGCCTTTTTTATCTATAGAAGATATAAATTAATCAAGATGCAAGTGTGAAATGACGAAAGCGTGCACATTGCAAAGCGTGCGGTTTGTGTAGTGAATAATTAACTCCTCGACTAATGTGTGTGTGATTGCAGCGACGGGCGAGTGCGAGCGTGGCGCATGCGCCTGCCGCGGTGACCGAGCGCGCGGCCCGGCCCCGGCCCCGCCCCGCCCCGTCCGCGCCGCGCCTGGCGCTGACCGCTCACGCACGACCGTAGTCGCCAGCTGGGAGACCTACTTATGACTATCGATCTACAAACTAAGTTTTCCATTCGTGATTATAATTCCAAACAAAACCATCACAATCTTAGTTATCTTTTATTCAAGTGAGATCTCCCCGTCTACTTCGTCTTATTCAGGTGCTGAGATCTTATTTTTCATGTTTAATCACGAATGAAAAATGTTAGTTCACTCAAAATTGACTCGATTCGTCCCCATTCGTACCCTTTGCGACTTCTCGATCGCACGAAATTGCTCAATCGACGCCCCGAAATTCTCGATTCGATTGTCGAAGAGGCCGCGTCCGTAGTATTGTATTCACCTCGAACTCCGAGCGATCGATAGATGATAGTCTCATTAAATAGAATGTTTAGAGCCTAAATGATATTGTAGCGCCTTTAAATGTTCTCGACGGATAAGTAAGTTAAGATGAATTGTAATGTGTAGGTCCAAACTCACTCATTCTAAAATGTAGCCGAGTTCACGTATACCGCTAGATTCGCAACGAAGGCCTTCGTACAGATAATAAGATGTTATATTCGACCGAGCTATCGTTAGTTAGGATCATATATTCTATGTATACAAATATAGACGGTGTTGAGTCTGAATATTAGCTTAGCGGCTTTAGTTCCTGTGATTAATTTGAGAGTACCTTTTAGATTGATAGAAAGCCAATGCCTTATTGCCAAATTTTTATCATGCGCACAATTTTACCAACAATCCCTAGCGCCTTTTAGTGGTACATCATTTAAAACCACTAAGTACCCATTCTAATTTGCAGGCAAACATTTTTATGCAAAACAAAAGACAAATAAAATTGGTTTAGTTAGGTACTGGTCTGAATAGCATGATAACTTTTAACTGACTTGGTACTGCGTGCTGATTAACGATATAATACGATAAATCGCAATAGCGACGATAATTGCCTTCAGCAGCAGTGGCCAGTGCCCATAAGACTTAACACGAACAGATCATCAATTAGAACAAACTGTGATTATGTAATTGAATTTTTATATATTTTTGTACATTCCTGTGTTACGGGTAGATGTCAGAATCATACAATCGCATGATTTAGATGTTATCATTAGATGAATATCGGTCAAGGTTTTAAAATTTAATGATAAACAATTTACTAATGTCCAAATATTAACTTCTAGTTTAAGCATAACAATTATTAGTCTACAAATTTTAACAAAGATTTTTATTTGTTTGAAAACCTGTTCTGTCCTTTGTTATTATTTCTTTACTAGTAGAGCAATCACTTCAGTATTAATTTATATACCTTCAAATAGATAAGTAGATTTATATCAATTCTACGAGTGTAAGGATAGAATACTTCTCTATCATGGTCATAACCTTTAAATCTGCATACAAGTATTCGATACTTGGCCTGTTTAGGATATGCAGTGACAATGTTATTTTCCTGTCTGGTAACTAAAAAGAAAGGCTTGTTATAATCGTCATATGACCATGGTATAGAAATATTGGGGTAAGCTCAAAAAACCGAGCGATTTCGAGGCTATGACGCTGGTAGCTTTATTACTAAACAAAGATATATCTATGTTAATTTTGTCTCAAAGTAATAATAAGCTTGAATTTAGCAAATAGCAATAATGAATAACTAAATAAACATGTTTTACTTTGACGTATTATATAATTTAGAGTACGCCTAGCAGCTAGTCAATATTATTGGGATTGTGTGTCACTGTTTACAATTTTATTTCATTAATCAAATCATATTTTCAAACGAATTATTTTATATAAAACGCTCTCTATGAAATTCGAAATCTGCAACAGTTTCAATGTAATAAATCATTACTATTGCAATTATTTAAAATCAGGGTTAAATTGTGTAACGCAAAATTTATGAGATTAACCATTAAATTGTGTTGTTTGTGTGTTCTTTTTTATTTACGTAGGATCAAATTTTTTATATTTTATTTTATAGGTATTATAGTATCTTTTTTTACACTGATGATATAACTAAAATACATTTTATCGAAAAATACGCATATTGTTTTATTTGACTCCTTTGCTTGAACTCCATTACATCCTCAACTTTTAATGTTGAATATCTTAAAAGTTTGACGGGTGTGGAGAATTCTAAAGGCAAAGAAGATCCACTATTCAAGAATCAGCACGCGTTATGATTATACAGGGAGGCCAAAACAGTGACGTCCAAAAAATTTTTGGAAGCCTTTCATCCAGACAGGCTATCCAAATATACCAAATTTATAATAAACAAATTTTTTTAGTATTCCATGCATTTTTTTATATATTTTTTTAAACTTTCGTAAGTCTTACTTTAAGCTGGGTCATCATTTTTATCTAAGTAAATATAATTTGTAAGAATAACACTGCAAAAAAAAAACGAAAACACCATAAAAAGTGGAGTAATTATTTGTTTGTAAGTATTTAAAATTTAAAAAAAAACTCAAAATCTACGAAAATTCGGCTAACAAACATAGGGTATATTTGGACAGTATTTAAGACTGCCAAAAAAAATTTTTGGACGTCACTTTTTGGCCACTTTGTATATTCTATATCTGTATACACTATTCATGATATTTAGGTAGTTCAATCATAAATATGTATTTCTTTATCAGGATACTGCTTATCTCAGGGTTTTCAAGGTACAAATAATTGATACAAAAACATGGCAGGTATTCTTAACTTTATTTACACTATCACGCACCAAGCGGCCGCCGGAGTCAGTACTTGTATTTAGTATGTTTAGTGTGTTTCCTGTGGTGGTGCGAGGGCGGCGTGGCGGGCGAGCGGCGCCGGCGTTCCCTTTCCCGTTCCCGCTCCCGCTCTCTCTCACGTTCCCGCTCTCGCTCTCGCTCCCTCTCACGCTCGCGCTCACGCTCCCGCTCCCGCTCTCTGGACCTCTCGCGTTCGCGCTCTCTCTCGCGCGATCGTGAGCGAGACCGTGATTTTCTATCGCTGCAGGAAGATAAAACGATTTAAGACTTAGACACTCAACGAAAATCGCTTGCAGACAAGACTCAAAAACGGCACGACACTTTAAACAAAATATGAAGTGCATGCGATTTTGGCTCTTGAGGTGTTTAGGGGCGGAGGACTTCGATTTTACATTGGATACTGCTCTTTCTCGCTCGAAAGTTCCTGCTGGCATAGCCAACGGGTGGACAGTAAGATTCAAAAAACAGACATTTGTCGTACGAGGTATCAGTTCAAAAAATAATAATGTAACGATTAACTGTATTTACAAACTCACCTATATCGAGATCTTTTTTCTCGTGGCGGAGACAAGGACGGTTCCCGAGATTTCTTTGACTTTTTGGATGACGTTCTGTAATTACATAATTTGTAATGTTGAGTCAATTATTTGCTAAATAGGAGAAGTCAATCTTGGACTAATAAAACTCATATTTATAGGTAACAAGATAGATAACATTGCAGGATTTATTTTATAACGAAGTACATACGTTGAAATCTTCGGCGTGGTGCTGAAATATTTAAAATCAAAATCAACGTTAATTCTATTATATGAATAGGCTCAAACTGAACGTACTTGTAGCAACTAACGTGTACGAAACGCTAAGGAAGGTGACTGCTCGTCAGGTAATAAATATTGTTTTCAACAAACTTGCTCAAAACGACGTTTTTATTCCACCGATATTTGGGTCCTAATCCTAGTTATTAAACACGCGTGCTTTTTTAGTTTTTTATTGAACGAGTGCCTGTTATTTATTAACCCGACCAATTTACATATGTACCCTAGTACCACTACCAAGTCGTAAGCAACAAGAAGAAGAAGCGATATAATTTAGTCGCGTTATAACTTTTATTTTAGTATCAAACAGTATTTATGCGAAAAATAACATTATCTACATATTTATTTCAATAAATGGTAAATCCAGCTTTTACTTTTTTTAAAGTTAATTTTATTTCTTCATTTTTAGAGATTACAAGAGACGGGGGGGGGGGGGGGGTTATGACTCTGTTCTTTAAGTAGCTACAAACTACATATTATAAGTTCTGTCATTATAAATACTGAACTCCTAAGCGTTAAGGAATTCTACCATCAGTTCAGCCCCACAAGGTGTTGACTATCAGACGTAACAACAGGTCAACATTAAGATTTTAGTAAAAAAAACACCATACGTGCCTTTAAAGTTTGAGGGTTTCCCTCGATTACACTATCGGGATGAGATCCCCAAATTGGCACTAGGTAGGCGAAAAAAAATTTCGAATCGGTCGACAAACGACTGAGGTATGAGGTAACATAGATACAAAAAAAACATACAGTCGACTTGATAACCTCCTCCTTTTTTGAAGTCTGTTAAAAAATAACTCAAATTCATTTAAATTTTTCTGTAATTTGTGTTTTTTCCTCGCAAGTGTGTTGAAAAACGTATCAAACACGTGTGCCTGTGACCATAATATGCGCGGCTTTCTAATGGCGCACTCGCTTTCGCACGCGCGCACACAATATCGCCTTGTATATTATTTATAATATATTAATATAAATATGTAGTATTGTACTCACGAGTAGGCGTCTTCGTCTGGCGAGCGGCGCCGCTCGGGCGAGGTGCGCGCTTCCACGGCGGCCGCCGCGGACTCCTTCGCCTCGCGCGCCGCCTGCGATATCATTATAGAGTCAAAGTCAAGCCGGTTACAAACATTTCTAGCTTAGCGGCTGGAAACGGCTTTTATGGCTTATTACCGATTCAAGCGATAACTAGCGGCTAGAAACGGTTGCCTACATATATTTGATAAATAAATAAATAATTAAATTTATTCTTCACCAAAAGATTACAATATTTAAAGTGATCGACGTTTTAAGCAAAATATGCCTGTGATGGTGACTTCGCTCTTCCATAACTACAATTACACTGTATGGTTTATTCTAAGTTGCTAGTAAATTACAAAAAAAATAAAATGATAAATTCACATCATTTCGTTTTTTCTTTCATTGTTTCTGTAGTATATTTATTATAATTTACATTTAACATAAACAATGACATCAGCATCTGTATCAAGTATTAATAACTTAAATGCTCATACAAAATGTGGCACAGCAGTGGAATAGGACTTATTTAATAATTTATTTATATAAAATGTTTTGAAAATATGTATTTAATCGTAAAATTTGTGTGACAAATACCCAACAAATTACGACATAAGTCCATAAAATCGCAAACGGACACTCATTCACTACGAGTTACTTTACTGTCCCAATGGCTCGGTCGCTATCCCCCAACGCGCCTCGCTCGGGCACTCACCCCCGCGTGCCCCGCGAAGTACCCCCGGTAATTTAGCTACCTACCTGTATTCTTATAATCTTTATACACCATTACATTAACACAAACTTTGATTTATAGTTTTCTGTATTCTGAATTAAATAAATAAAAATAGAACATAATACGTGCTAATAAGAATTTTAACAAAGAAAATGTAATAAATATAATATTTTATTCGATGCCCTAGGCTTTAGATTCGATCCCAGCCGCTAGCTTCGGTAATTACCCGCTTACAAGCCGTTACAACTATACGACACAGTGGTCAAAATCAGACGAGTCACTGTAGTAGCGACCACGCCAGGCAAAATTACAATGTGTTATGTGCGCCCGAGACAACCCGAGCCGGCTGAGGCTGCCTGGCTTACAAGGCTCGGGCTTGAAGCGACTTTATAGGACACTGCGCATGTTATGATTCATAAAAATATCTAGTGCTTTTAAATCAGCGTTGCTCTCTAGCTGGAAACGTCATTTATGAAAGTGATGGACTGACGACATTGTAAGAACCACTCGTTGCAGACTACTTGCGACCATCGCTGAAGAACATTTTGGGAGAGGCGTTTATTCAACCTGGGCCTGTGCCCATTCCACCGTATCACAAAGTCCATTTTTCTTTGCTAGTCGAATATTGTTAACAATCTTTACGTACCTTTCTTACGAAATGAGCCGTTTTAAAATAAGATAAAAATCACAACACTCATAGTTATACACTGAAATAATAGTTGAACACTGAGTACTTATAGTTTAATAATTTTAATAACTGATATTATTTTAAAAGATTGTTTACATTGTTAGACTAGCAAAGAGAAACGGACTGTACCCAGACCGTGCAAGGAGCGATCAGACACGAAAAGCAAAATGATACGTTCTACAATGACACACACATCTACTAACTACAACCACTCTTACACACCCTTTTTATTTATATTTTGATCTTTTTATTTAGAACTGAAATACGCACACCATCTACAACCAAAATTTTTAGTTAATTATTGTATTATAATAGTTTTATATAAGCTTAACTCGAGTCCCGCATGTTAATTCTACTTTTTACCTAAAATGTAACCATTGATGTTGAGTTTACAATGATTGTAAGGTTTATTTTCAAATGTCATCGTACCAAATAATTATTGTAAATTTGTCCGTGGTTCTCCCAATAAATGAAAAAAAAAGACAACTGGTTGGATCGACAGCGTTTGGTCTCACGGAGTACCGAAACGGTCTAATGGGAACAGTGTCATAGTTTTCAATAAGTACAAAGAATATTTATTTTGTCTGATACATTCTTAGTAGGCATGGAAATTATTGCTACTTTTTAAAATATTTTTTTTAATAATAAATCACTAGCGACGCGAGTACGCGACTAACAGATTTCATATAAATTTCACTGTAAGCAACTAATGCAATTTTCGTACTGACGCGCTACAAAATTATTACAAGATGATTTCCTTACCCAATGCCAATGAAATAAAGATGATCTATGATTTCGCAAAGCGCGATTTGTAGCAGGCTATATTAAAAACGGTAGCGGGTGTGAATAATGATTTTCAATTCATATGAAATTTTATTTGCTATTCATGAAATGTTATACGCCTAGTTCCTAGCACGGTCGTGGTATGCTGCTGTGTAGTATGCAGAATCCTTTAGGGACTCTCCCCAATGGTATCGAGATGACGGTATATATTGTGTGTGCGAACCTTTTTAATGAGCTTCCGTCGGTAGTGCTGCACCTGCTGCTGCGCGGAGAGCGCGGGGCGCCGCGCGCGCGCGCCGGCCTCCAGCTCGTCCGCGTACTTCAGCACGCGCACCTCGATGTCGCGCAGCGTCGACCGCTTTAGAGACTGCTCCTCGCTGGAAACGAAGTTATTTGAAAACATATAAAATTCATAAAGATGACAAATTCGCGCGCAGGCGGGACTTGAACCAGCCAGGGCTTGGAAACCGGTATTTTGTTTGAACCGGTTTGAGGAAAATACAAGTGGAACTTTTTGAAAAAGGTTATGTTCCTTTAAACCGGTTTGGAAAAATATGGGTATTTTGCATTAACCGGTTCAACTTTTCGTTCAGGCAGGACAACCGCACTGAACTTCGTTAAGATCTGCGAGCGATGAGCGCATCTGACGTTTGTTTTTATTAATTAAAACGTATTTTGTTAATATATCCTATCAGATACGTACGGTGGTATTTGTTCAAAATATTTTTGTACATATTAATAATAATATTAAACAATACAATAGCAAAAAAAAAACTGAAGAACCTGATAATTGGTATAACACCTGTTGAAGAATATTCGGTCTTAAAACAAGTAGCGTTGCGATCGTCGCGAGCGGCTACGAATTAACCGGTTTATTTAGGTTCACAGTATCGCTCTTGTTTGGTTTCGCTCCGGAACGGAATTTTACGATAAAACCGGTTTAACCGTTATAATACCGGTAAATCTTGAACCGGTTTCAAGCCTTGGAACCAGCAACCTCTTATTATCAGTTGCTTTGTCTTCACAAGATTCTGCACTCATCTATTGACTGTCCTGGATTGCTCTCTACTCTCAGTATAAATACCCAATACACGATGCGAGTTCCCAAACGTTTGCCATAAATGTTTACAAAAACAACACACCTACTATAATCCAGTAGTCAGAATGTGCAGGACTACAACGAAGTGGTCAACAGAGATACGTCTATAGACGTATTTGATAACAGGTTTTCAGTTTTCAAAATATAGGTGTTTGTGCTCTTTTTATTATATGTTATCCGTTACTAACAGGTCTTAATTTTCTTTAATTATATTTGAGGTATTTTCACCTATCACTAGATTAACCATGTTGCTTATACCATTTATTGATAATCGTCTAGTCTTAAGAGTTAATATTGTATTATATTAAGTGCATGTTTTAATTGTAATCTGTTGGTGAACCTAATAATAAATAAACCTCTTAGCTGACCGGGCCAAATTGAGCTACGTGCTGTCAGTCTGACCTAGCGAAATTTGTGATCTCTTATGGATACGTCATTGCGTGACTCTTAGCGCCATCTACCCGTCTGTTTATGCAACAGTGGGCTGGTTCGAGTCTCGCCCGTGCGCAATATTTTAGTTTCTTATTTCATCTTTATGAACATAAAATATGACACTATGAATGTTAAAAACATAAGACACTAAACCATCAGACATTAAATTAATAACTCCTTGCAAAAAGTTATCAAGGACAATACATTCAATTTAAAAATAACAGTGCCAAAAAACTAACTTTTCTCATTAATTTCGTATTTCAATTAATGTATTTTAAACATTACAAAGAATATAAACATAACTTATTCAGGCTTGCTCAGCTATCTAGCTACACTACGCGTGCAGTGGAAAAAAATGCAAATTGTCCCCACCACCAATCGCTTAACGAACCTTACCAGTGAACCGTTTTTTATTTATTGATGTACTTAATTTATTTTGCACAAACAAACTACACATATGGCGGATTTTAACGCAAGAACAGAAAACTAGCATCAAACTTATTATGACGTTTAAAATTACGACTTTTGAAACCGAAATAGAATTATAAGGACAGATTACTTGAATATTTGTACTGCGTAGTTGATGGAAGCAGTATCGTTACTAAAAGTTTACGACGGTTTTACTCACTAGTGACGACGTAAAAAATGTCTATGAAAAATTGCACAGCGCGGTCTTCACAAAGTATGCGGAGCTATCATGCTGTATCACCTGTCCTGGTTGGGCGTAATGCTGGGCGGGGCCGGGGCGGGCGGGGACTCGGCCTTTATGCTGGACGGGGCGGGAGTGGTGTCGGGGACGGCCGGCCACGAGTCGGAAGGCGCGGGTTCGACGCTCTCCCAGCGAGACGGCACGAAGGCGCCTGCGCCGGCCGGCGGGGAGCCCGAGCCTTCGAGCGGCACGCCATCTATGTCTTCGTCCACTAAAAATAAAAATAAAAATGATTATGTGAAATATTTGCTTGGCTTCGCACAACACAATGTCACTATGACGAGCTTACATTACCCGCTAAAGGACGGCATGACATTTCAAAATGTAATTTTTTCTTATACCTCAAAGGACCGCATGGCATGCCGAAATGCCATTTCTCCCCAAGTCGATACTGTCTAGGATCTTTAAAGTGTTGTTGTTGTTAGCCTGAGTATTTTTAAGTAGAATGAATGATAAATTCTCCGTTCATTCATACCAAGGACAAATAGACTTTAAAAGAAAAAAGATGAGGAAAAAATTTGTTATTTCTGTATGGCGTTTACGTGCTCATAATTTCTGGTTTAAAAAACAGTATTTTAGTCTATTTTATGTGAAAAAGAATAAGTTGACCGGGTATCCCGTCTATATGCGCGTCCACGCTGTGCACAGGCGCAGCTTACACGGCAGGCGCGGCGGCAAACGTCGCGAAGCAGCCAACCTTTTCAGCGCCACGCCGCCTAGAGGTCCAGCGAATCCCCACTCATCTGATGGAGCTGAGGAATACTACACTCACCGCGTATCCCGTCTATATGCACGTCCACGCTGTGCACAGGCGGATATTGCACGGCAGGCGCGATGGCAAACGTCGCGAAGCAGCCAACCTTCTCAGCGCCGCGCCGTCTAATAGTCCAGCGCCACCGGCGACTCCCCACTCACCTATGGTCGTAGTGCGAGTCAGAGCGCGACTTACTCGATGAAACGCATCGAGCGCGTTAACATAAATTTATATGGGATTGAAGCAGCGCCGTCTAGTGGCTAACGTCAACACTAAAAGAATCTCAAATAAAATCGAGCGCGTACGTGATTTTATATGGGATTGTTTTAGTTAAGGTTAGCCATTAGACGGCGCTGCTTCAATCCCATATAAACATGCGTTTGATCGAGAAGTCTCGCTCCAACTCGCACTACGGCCTCTGATGGAGCTGAGGAACACTACACTCACCAGGTATCCCGTCTATGTCCGCGTCTGCACTGTGCACAGGCGCAGCTTGCGCGGCAGGCGTGGCGGCAACCGTCGCGAAGCAGCCAACCTTTTCAGCGCCACGCCGCCTCGAGGTCCAGCGTCTCCCCTCTCATCTAATGGAGCTGTGGAACACTACACTCACCGGGTATCCCGTCTATATCTGCGTCCACGCTGTGCATGGGCGCAGCTTGCACGGCAGGCGCGGCGGCAAACGTCGCGAAGCAGCCAATATCCTCAGGACCGCGCCGTGAAGTGGTCCAGCAACTCCCCCTCTCATCTGATGGAGCTGAGGAACACTGCGCTTACCAGGTACCCCGTCTATATCCGCGTCTACACTGTGCACAGGCGCGGCTTGCATGGCAGGCGCGATGGCAACCGTCGCGAAGCAGCCAATATCCTCAGCGCCACGCCGCCTAGAGGTCCAGCGACTCCCCCACTCACCTGATGGAGCTGTGGACTACTGCACTCACCGGGTATCCCGTCTATATCCGCGTCTACACTGTGCACAGGCGCAGCTTGCACGGCAGGCGCGGCGGCAACCATCCCGAAGCAGCCAACCTTTTCAGCGCCATTCCGTCTAGTGGTCCAGCGCTACCACCGACTCCCCACTCACCTGTGCTCGTAGTGCGAATCGGAACGAGACTTACTCGATGAAACGCATCGAACGCGTTAACGTACATTTATATGGGATTGAAGGAGAGCCGTCTAGTGGCTAACGTTAACACTAAAACAATCCCATATAAAATCGAGCGCGTCAACGTGATTATATATGCGATTGTTTTAGATTTAACGTTAGCCACTAGACGGCGCTGCTTCAATCCCATATAAACATGCGTTTGATCGAGGAAATCTCGCTCCAACTCGCACTACGGCCTCTGATGGAGCTGAGGTATACTGCACTCACCGGGTATCCCGTCTATATGCGCGTCCACGCTGTGCACAGCAACTTGCACGGCAGGCGTGGCGGCAACCGTCGCGAAGCAGCCAACCTTTTTAGCGCCACGCCGCCTAGAGATCCAGCGAATCCCCACTCATATGATGGAGCTGAGGAATACTGCACTCACCGGGTATCCCGTCTATATACGCGTCCACGCTGTGCACAGGCGCGGCTTGCACGGCAGGCGCGGCGGCAGACGTCGAGAAGCAGACAATATCCTCAGCACCGCGCCATAGAGTGGTCCAGCGCCACCAGCGACTTTCCACTCATCTGATGGAGCTGAGGAACACTACACTCACCGGGTATCCCGTCTATATCCGCGTCCACGCTGTGCACGGGCGTAGCTTGCACGGCAGGCGCGGCGGCCAACGTCGCGAAGCAGCCAATATCCTCAGCACCGCGCCGCCTAGAGGTCCAGCGAATCCCCACGCATCTGATGGAGCTGAGGAATACTACACTCACCGGGTATCCCGTCTATATGCGCGTCCACGCTGTGCACAGGCGCAGCTTGCACGGCAGGCGCGGCGGCAAACGTCGCGAAGCAGCCAACATTCTCAGCGCCGCGCCGTCTAATAGTCTAGCGCCACCGGCGACTCCCCACTCACCTATGGTCGTAGTGCGAGTCAGAGCGAGACTTACTCGATGAAACGCATCGAGCGTATTGACATAAATTTATATGGGATTGAAGCAGCGCCGTGTAGTGGCTAACGTTAACACTAAAACAATCACATATAAAATCGAGCGCGTCAACATGATTATATATGGGATTGTTTTAGATTTAACGTTAGCCACTAGACGGCGCTGCTTCGAACCAATATAAATATGCGTTTGATCGAGGAAATCTCGCTCCAACTCGCACTACGGCCTCTGATGGAGCTGAGGAACACTACACTCACCGGGTATCCCGGCTTTATCCGCGTCCACACTGTAAACAGGCGCAGCTTGCACGGCAGGCGCGATGGCAACCATCGCGAAGCAGCCAACCTTCTCAGCGCCACGCCGTCTAATAGTCCAGCGCCACCGGCGACTCCCCACTCACCTGTGCTCGTAGTGCGAGTAGGAACAAGACTTACTCGATGAAACGCATCGAGCGCGTTAACATAAATTTATATGGGATTGAAGCAGCGCCGTCTAGTGGCTAACTTTAACACTGAATCAATCCCATATAAAATCAAGCGTGTTAACGTAATTTTATATGGGGTTGTTTGATTGAGTAAGTCTCGCTCCGGGTCACACTACGGCCTCTGATGGAGCTGAGGAATACTGCACTCACCAGGTATCCCGTCTATATCCGCGTCCACGCTGTGCACAGGCGCGGCGGCAACCGTCGTGAAGCAGCCAATATTTTCAGCGTCGCGGCGCCTCATGGTCCAGCGGCACCAGCGACTCCCCACCCCTCTGATGGAGATGAGGAATACTGCACTCACCGGTTATCTCGTTTATATTCGCGTCCACACTGTGCACAGGCGCAGCTTGGACGGCAGGCACGATGGCAACCATAGCGAAGCAGCCAACCTTTTCAGTGCCGCGCCGCCTAGTGGTCCAGCGAATCCCCATGCATCTGATGGAGCTGTGGAATACTACACTCACCGGGTATGCCGTCTATATCCACGTCCACGCTGTGCCCGGGCGCGGCTCGCACGGTAGGTGCGATGGCAACTGTCGCGAAGCAGTCAATATTCTCAGCGCCGCGCCGTTTAATAGTCCAGCGCCACCAGCGACTCCCTACTTACCTGTGCTCGTAGTGCGAGTCGGAGCGAGACTTACTCGATTAAATGCATCGAGCGCGTTAACGTAAATTTAATGGGATTGTTTTAGTGTTAACGTTAGCCACTAGACGGCCCTGTTTCAATCCCATATAAATATACGCTTGATCGAGTAAGTCTCGCTCCAACTCGCACTAATGCATCTAATGGAGCTGAAGACTACTGCACTCACCGGGTATCCCGTCTATATCCGCGTCTACACTGTGCACGGGCGCGGCCTGCACGGCTGGCGCGGGCGGCAGGCGCCTGGACGCGGCCAGCCGCCGCAGCGCCGCGCCGTCGAGGGGGCCTGCGCCGCCCCCGCCCTCCCACTCATCTGAGGAGGCGGAGGATCGAGCCGGTGACGCTGCACCTACTCCGCTCGAAGGGTCAGCGGTGGCTTCGGGCGGATTCTCCTGTAATAAGGTTTAAAGGTTTTTGATGGTACAAAAATTGCATAATTACATTTGAATATTATAACAAATCAAAAAAGTAACAAAAGTTAAATAACTAATAATGATAAAAAAACAAATTCATATAATAAAAACCCACAGTTACTCAACCCCGCTCATGAACTAGGAAAGAGCTGATAATCTTTAAACGGCTGTACAGATTTTTATTAAACATGGTTAAAAATACTCAGTGTAAAATATTCTATGACACACTAACAAATAAACGAAAATCGGTTCATCCGTTTGGAAGATACAATACCACTGACAGATGCGATAAATATAACACGCGTCTCAATTCCGCCGGGAGTTAAAATAAAGCTACATGCGCGGTAGTTAAAAATATTTCAATATTTTCGTGACTTTTATCATAACAGACAAATACTTTCACGCAAGCGCGGAACCATTCGCGTAATAATTAAGACGACATATCTCTGCTAGATACTGCTAGCACCAGAGCAGCGCTGTCGAGACGCGCTGTTAATCGGCGTTATGAAACGCACGTTCGCCGCGGGCTGCTGTGAAATGAATTTTAGGATATTGCATTTCGTCGTCTATTCGATAAAATTGTAAAGTCTGTGAATTGAAAAGCAATTTCCTGCATATGGTAGGTTCCGCTCTAATTCAATTCAATTCAATTCAAAATTTTCAATTCAAAATTTCTTTATTAAGTCTTACAGCATCGATATTACAGGATTATGGGAACCCCTTTTAAGCTAAACGCTTGTGTTAGGGGAGCCCGCTCTTTAACAGTCTAAGGTGAGTACTTAATTACTAATTTGTTTTAATAACATTTTAAAAGATAAATTAACAACAGATTGTGTGTGTGTGTGTGTGTGTGTGTGTGCGTGTGAGTGCGCGTGCGTGCGTGCGAGCGTGTGTTTGAGTGTGCGTCTATGTGCGCGTGCGTGTGTGTATGAGTGCTTGTGTGAGTATCTATGTGTGCCAAATCGTGCCGTTTAACTATTTACCATTAAACAATAATACTTCTTCCGTTTCATCATATGAGAGTGTTAATAACCAACTTGTAACAGCTTTTTTGCATTCATAATAGGTCATGTTATAGATGTTTAAGATTTTATTTATTTTATTATATAATTTTACTGACTGCGCGGAATATTGTTTACGAGCAAATGCAGTTCTCACTTTTTTTGCGGTATAACAGTAAAACGTTTACGTTTTTTACGAATGTTGGGGTCTACTGGAGTGTGTTTATGAATATTTAAAATACATTGCAATATGTAAAGTTGTCGAACTGTTTAAACCTCGGTATCATTATATAATAGGTTCGTTCTGTATAGCCGTCCCTTTTTTAAGATCACTTTTAATATAGATCTCTGCGCCCTTTCAATACTGGTGAATTTAGTTTTAAAGGTACCACCCCATATGGTAATGCAGTACAATAATATAGACTGGACTAAAGTTTTATAAATATATGTTAGAAGTTGTTTGTCTGAAATATTTCTAAGATATCTGAATAACCAAATGAGTTTCCTAGAACGAGCTGCCACCGCTTCAAGTTGTGCGTACCAATTTAAATTTTGATCGATTATAATTCCCAAATATTTTGTAGATTTGACTTTTTCTATAATCGGACAGTCACAGGTTGCAATATTATCGAATTTACACACATGTGGAGTCAAAGTGAAATTATGTTCCGGTTGAGTAGAGTTGTTAATGCTAAAAGTGATGTAATTAGTTTTTTTGGTATTTAAGGTTAGTGAGTTAAGTTTTAACCACTTGACGACCTTTTGTAAACCAAGATCAGCAATTGTGAATACATCTCGCCAGTCCTTTCCGTGGAAAAGAAGGGCGGTGTCATCTGCATACGAAAAAACGCGACCCTGTCTCAGTTGTAGGTTGGTCAGGTCGTTAATATAAATAATGAAAAGTGTAGGCCCAAGTACACTTCCCTGGGGGACACCATAGCCATGGGCTGACAAAAATGAGCTAAAAGTGTTCGTCGACAACTTTACCTTTTGCTTGCGGCCGTTGAGGTAATCAGTGAGTAGTTTTAAAAAGGATCCTCTTATCCCAATTGTCTCAAGCTTACGAATTAGAATAGGTACAGATATGGTATCAAACGCATTTTTTAGGTCCAAAAATACACACAGCGACCTTTTGCCTTCGTCGAGGTTACGTGTAATATTTTTAGTTAGGTCTAAAATAGCGTCTTCTGTACTTTTACCTTGACGAAAGCCATATTGGGCGTTTGATAGTATCTTGTAAGTATCCAGAAAGCTTAATAGTCGTTTGTTAATTAGTTTTTCCAGGATTTTTGATATAACTGTTAGAACGGAAATAGGACGATAGTTACAGATGTCTGTTTTATCCCCAGACTTAAAGATTGGGTGTATTATAGCCTGCTTTAATAAACAGGGAAATATTCCCTTTTCAAAACAAAGACACGCAAGGTGAGTAAATAGAGGGACCAGCTCGTTTGCTGCTAGCTTTATGAATTTAGAAGGAATATCGTCACATCCCGCAGCAGACTCCGGCTTAAAACTTTTAATTATTGTATTTATTTCCTAATAAACACCTATTTGACATAATTACGCCCTTGTCGAAACCTTAACCGTAGGTAAATGAAAAATGGTCGCTAGAGGCTAACTGCTAAAAGGGGAGCTCGGTCCGCGCTCGCTTCGTCAACTCTAAGCGACGATGCGAAGTTCGCTAACGCTACGTTTTAACTGCGTCGGAATAAAACACCCGTTACTATCTAGTCTAGTGTAATTGTAAAAAAGCGCGTGCGCCTGGACGGTGCTGTTCAATGAAACGAGTCTCTCTGACACCAGCTTAATAAACAACTCACTTTTTCCTGCCCTAAGAAGATATCGTTGATATGCAGCAAGAAGTCGGTCGGGTAGACGGCCCAGTCGGCCCAGGCCTGCAGGATGCGCGTGACGCGCGCGCGGAACCCTTCGCGCTGTAACCGGGACGGCATGTTGATCCAGGCTTCGTGGCAGTGCCGCATGATGTCGGCTAGGCGCTGTTGGAAACTGGAAACGTAACAATTTTTGTTTTAAACTAACTTAATCCCTCAAGCGTATTTGAACGAGACACAATGCAAATTCTATTGTTATGCGGTTGCCTGCAACCGCTCGGGTGTTGAAGCATTAATACGCAAAATTTCTTTGGAGAGGTGCTCTGTGTTTATTGCCGTTCCAAATTAGCTTTACAAATTTTATTATTGTAAACATCAAGATACAAAATGCGACAAAACTTCAAACTTTGTTACCGCACAAAACAAACACTCCTAAAGGCGCTGGTATTGGTCAATTATTTGACAGCAGATGTATCTTGCTATTTTTTTAATGTGGCTCTGTGTCCCGCTTAGCGCGTCGGCGAGTCAGGCTGTTATGTGATTACCAAGAAGTATGTATTTACGCAGTCAAAGCACTAACATTAGTCAGCGCTCCAGCATTATGTAGATATAATTTCGCTTTCCTCTTATTTAGTTGTGTGTGCGGTCCACTTAGTGCTTCAGCGATGCACTAGGCGACTTACCTTTGGGCCTCGACGTGATACACTGCTGTATGACCATTAACAAATACTTACGCACTTCTGAAGGCACTCGCATTGGTCAACTTCGCCCCAGCATTATGCAGTATGTCTGACAGTAGATACAATCTCGCTATCCTCTTATGTGGCTGTGTATGCGGTCCACTAAGTGCTTCAGCGATGCACTGAGCGACTTCCCCCGCGGCCTCCGCGTGTTCGAGGCACCACGCCATGGCCGCGCCGATTGATGTACGAGCGGGGGTTAAGCCGCGGATTAACTCTTCTAGGCGATCACGCTGGCTGTGGGGGAGACAATATTTAGAAAAGTTAATAATAGAACAACAATTTGATATGGTGTATCCGAAATAACAACGTAAAATTGGGTCTAAAAGTTTCGTCGTTCGTCTAAGAGACGCTTGCAATGACCGCACTCACGACCATCCGTTTCCGTTCCACTTGATCCCGAACGTTGCGAATTTCAAGACAAGTGGAACGCTGACAATTTTGATAACACCCCTCCCCAGGTGAGCTTCGTGTAAACGTTTTCACCGCAAACGCTTAGTTAGTGGAACGGACACTTGGTTAACATTATTGGTTATCACACTATAGTTGATTTTGCCTAAGATGATCGCTGAGACGTTGATATTTAACAATTGTAGTGATGTAACCCAATGTAATTGAACCGATGTTTTTCCTACTAAGTATTTTTTAGTGCCTTACGTTTTTTTATTGTCACTTAATGTTTAATATTTTGCATGTATTTAAATCCTTTTCTGACTCAGTGCAAAGAGAGAACAAATTAGTATTTCTAATATTTTTGAGTGATGATTCTGTCGAAAACAAGTAGAAAATTGGTAATAAAATATGAAAAAGTAAGATCCATTCATTAAAAAAAATATAGGCTATTAACCGATAGCAATCACATTATTTTTTACGCGTATGCCGATTATTCGGACGTACATGATTTTATACCGATTAGGTTTTGTCAATCACTATAATATAATATATAATAATCGAGTTCAATGCACAAATTTAGAATTTTTTAATAAGATATAAAAATTACAAATCATATCGGTGGATTAAAGAAAACTGGCTCTATTTTGCGTAGGCTGCGCGGCAGCCCCAACATCATTCTGCGTGCGATAGCCGATCGGCTAGACAGTCCGCTTGTTTGGGCACTAGCCAACCGCACTATGAAACTTTTTTAGATTAATTACTAACATAGGTTGTAAGTCATTTTACTTACACAATGGGCCTTGTAGTCTCTATTTAATAAAATAAATTAAAAATTAAAATAAACATTTGTTTATTAAAGCATTGTTTTGTCACATATTGGTAACAACATTAAAATTGTATTATATTTACTTTGTAAAATTAGATTTTCGTTCTTGGAATGCAGTGTACGTAAAACGGAAGAATGTGTCATGTCAAAAAGTAACTCAGCGATCATCATTAAAAAAAATACTACAGTTTTATTATGGAGATAGATTAAAATGTACTGACTTATTGGAGAGCGTGCCGCGGATGCTGTCTTTGGCCTCGTCTTCATCAACGAGCTCATCGGGCATTCCCGCCGTGTACAGATTCATCACCGGCGGCCTCCACACTGAACCACCTGCAAATAAAACACCCATATTTAAGAACTAGCGGTCAGTGTTTCGAATTGCTTCCTCCCCTCCCGTCGCGTGATGTTTTTAGCCTAAAGCCTTCCTTGATAAATAAGCTATCCAACACAAAAATATTTTTGCAAATCGATCCAGTAATTCCTGATATTAGCACGTGCAATTCCAGCTTTATAATCTTATATATAAACTCGTATAAGTATATATTTGTATTCTTGATAGGAAAGCATACATCACTTGGCTACGAAATATTAACTTCATAACTTAAAATTTTAAAACGAGACAGCAGTCGAACAAAAAGAAAGAATAGATGAATGGATGGATGGAGGTCAATGAAATGAATGGATGGAGAAAGAATCAGAAATGACATACGTAGAAGAACAAATATGTGGAACAAAGCCCTGCAAATCAGCAAGCTCAAGTAGGAATAGGCAGGGCGTGGCGTGAAAAACTGTTTTCTATCGGGGCAGAGAAGTTCTAGATTGGAGACCCTTCAAAATCGCAATGTATGTTGTCCACCGGCTAGTAGAAGAGACTACTTTGTAAAAAAAAACGCCTTTAATAGCTAATGCTGTGTATATCTATAATTAGTGTAAAGTACAATATCAATACTATGTCATTCATTAAATAAGTGCAGTGGATGTACCTAATAAAATAATTAAATTAAATTAAAAAACGCAGGACCACATAAATGCAAACCGATTTTAAACTAAGTGGTCGCTATGGAAACCTGTCATTTGCGGCTGATGATAATGAAGTCTTAACCAATGATGAGTTGGTTACCTTTGAACATGCGAAAGTCGTTGAGCGCCCACTGCTTGGGCGAGTCGCCTTGCAGCATAGAGTATAACTTCCAGCGGTAGTATACATGCGCTGGCGACTGGTTCTCGAATAAAAATCGAAAAAACGGGTTGCTCATCTCCTTGTTCATTATGATGGCTTCGAACATCGGACCCTCGCGGATCACGAACTCGACCATACGGTGGATAAGCATTAGGATGTTTCTGGAAAAGAAAACATCTGAGTCAGTGACTGACCTGTTTATTTGTAAGAAGTAAAAATTAAATTATGATATGGATATAGAAAATTATGTATAACTTACGGCAGTTTTATTCTTTGCCATGTCAGATGACAGTGTAAATATTTTGTGTAAAATTATAATATGTGTTTAAAAATCTCCGCAGAATTTGTTCAGTAGTTAAAGAACTAATTTATTCTTACCTTTCTGTAGGAACTACAACTTTTACTATTGATTGTGATAGTATCTGAAAAGCATTTAAACATTGTAAGTAAGGAGATATTCATATCAAAAGTAACGAGAGCAAAATAAACTTCTTGTTTATCAAATACTTTACCTGTTCATAGTCTTTTTTATCGTCAGGATCACTTGGATAGTATTCGCCTGGGCGTATTCGAGGTATCTAAACAAAAAAATGATTATAACCTATATGTAATTTATTATCGGCCACCGCCGCCTTACCACCTTCAGAGGTAAATTCGTATATAGTCCATTTATCTTTGCTAGTCGGTTATTGTAAACAATCTTGACATTCCTTTATAACGAGATGATATACTTTAAAATAAGATAAAGACAAAAATGAAATCCTACAAAGGCAATTAAACGTTATTAAAATTAACTTTAAAAAAAAGTAAAAACCGACTTCAAAGCCAAAATGCAGAAAAAAGTCTTAAATAAACTCTTGACCCTTTAAAGGAAAGGGTCCATTTTCGGCTCAGCTCCACACAATGTCGACTATCAGACGCAACAACAAGTCTTCATTGAGATTCTAGTACAAAAACTATTAACGTGCCTTTGAAATTCGAGGTTTTCCCTCGCTTGCACCAAGATCCAATAATCATATCCCGACTTGGCAATAATGGGACAAACTAGAAAGTGTAACCTCTAGGTGGGCGAAATGTTTTTTCGAATTGGTCAACAAATAACTGAGAGATATGAGGTAACACAGGTACAAAATATAACATTCAGTCGAAATGATAACCTCCTCTTTTTTAAGTCGGCAAAAAACTGAGGTATTTTTGAATTATATAGTAAATCAGTTGTATTCACTGATATTATTATAAAAGTTATGGAAAGATTGTTTACAATATTGGACTAACTAAGACTAAACAGACTTTACCCAAATTCATTCATATTACGCGTTACGACGTTGACAAATTTATTACAACTGCGATTGGGCGCGCGAAGGACACATCGAGTGCATTTGTTCACCTCTCCTAAAGTATCATCATAATTATCATCATTATCAGCCAAAGGACGTCCACTGCTGAACTTAAGGCTCCCCCTCGATTTTCCGCAGCGACTGGTTGTGAGCGGTCTGCATCCAGAGTGATCCTACATCTAAATAAATCTTGTCGGTGGACGGCCCCTGATGCGCTTTTGGTCGAAAGGTCTCCGATCAATCCAAAGTATCGATACAAAATAATGTTTTAATTGAAAATATTATTGCAAAGAGCCTATTTTTTCCTTGTAAGATATACCAGAAAACAATGCAGAAATGCAAAAAAAATTGAACACTATTAGTAGTCTGAATTATATCCTAAATTTTCCGGAGAACAAAAATAAGACGTTGTCCGCTTAAGGAGTCATTTTTACTTACACCTCTAAGGACCGCATGGCATGCCGAAATGCTACTTTTCTCCCAGTCGATATTGTCTCGGATCTTTAAAGTGTTACAATTCTTGTGGGCCTGAGTCTTTTTAAGTAGAAAGAATGATATTTTTTCCGTTCATTCATACCAACGACAAATATACTTTAAAAGAAAGATGAGGAAAAAAAATGACATTTCTGTATGGCGTTTACGTGCTCATAATTTATAGCTCATGAGTTAGGTTAAGAAAGGCTAGTTTAGAAATAGTTTTAGTTATAAGTGTTATAAAGTTAATCACTAAAGAATAGTCTGTATGGCGTTGAGCCAAAGACGTTAAACTTGTATTTAAAAAAAAAGGTAGTGCAATTCGGAAGGGTAAAGAGCGGGCACCTTGTTGGCGAGGTGCTTGGGCGGCTGCGCGTTGAAGGGCAGGCCGGAGGGCGGCGGCGGCTGGCTGGGCTGCTGCAGCGCCGGCGGGATGTAGATCGGCACCGGCGGGATCACCACGGCCTTGCCCCAGCCCAGCTTCATCTCGTAGCTCATTATCTCCTTGCCTGACGCACCAATATACACGGTGGAAAATAAAGTACGAGCTAAATTTAATGGGGTGGTAAACAATTGAGAATATAATACATTTAAAAAAAAAACAGAAAATTATAATTCATTATTTCAAAGATTTTTTAATTATTTTCCAGGTATTTTAGACGCGACTAATAACAACCTCCTTAATTAGGCTCGTACTGTTTTACTCCCTTTACGGAATTAACGGTAACTTACGATTTTTCTTTACAGGATATAAAAATTAAAATACGAGCCAAAATTCAAGGGCGTGGTTTAGAGTGAAGTCTAGAATAAAGGAAATACATAAATAAATATATATATTTCTTAATAATTTCCATTCCAAACTCGATTACCAGCAACCTCCTTGAATTTGGCTCGAATTTTTTTTACATCCTGTAAAATTTCCATTATAAATGTATTGAATCACAGGCGATACGGGCGAGGGCGATTACAATTATTCACAGTGCAGACTCAATTTGATGAAGGAAACCGAGGCTGCTCACTCCGAGGCATAGGCTCAAGGCACGTTGCGAATCAAGATGATTGATGCATGTGGCCTCACGTTGATCCGAAGCCAGTGTAAAGCTGGGTATCCATTTGAGGCAGCCTCGGGCCGAGGCAGATCTAGTGGAGACCGTGCCGCGAGTCGAGGCTTGCCGCGCAGTGAACCAAACGAGGCAGCCGCGCAGCGAGCCAAATCGTGTCGGTAAATGGCCATGCTCAAAGAAGCCTCAGTGTGAGGCGTGCGTTCAGTGGAAACGGACGTGTGTCGTGATGGTGGTTAATGAGAAAATGAGACAATCGTGGCTCGAGTTGAGGCTTGCCGCTCGATACTATATTATGTAAGCTCAAGGGGAGACGCATGTACTTTCCACAGCTCGCGGCACACTCAAGATGAGGCAGCTCGGCCCGAGGCTGCCTCGAATGGATACCCAGCTTAAAGCTGACTGCCCGTCTCCGCAAACTGCACGGCTCAGACTGAGGATTCTTTGAGCGCGCCAAAAACGGACAAAATATGGCTCGGCCCGCGGCAATAAATTTGCCTCATGGCGCAGCGTGCCTCAGATTGAGACAGCGTCTCCACTCGTGCGGCCTTAGGTCGAGCCGCTGCCTCGCTCCGAGTCTGCCTCTAATGGATACGCACCTTAACATTCATGTAAGCATTTGGCACTCTCGGTCAAACGAAAACCGTATTTTTTAAATATCAAGGAGCAGTAGTCTGTCATCACTTTACAGTTCGCACTAGATGGGATAGCTATAGGAATATTTATTTTTCACGTTGGTGATATACCATAGACAAAGAATAAAAGTGCCTATGTAAATATTATAAAACAGGATTTACCTATTTTCATTGATAGAATGTCCTTTATTTACTAAAAGTACACATTCATATTGTTCAACTGTTTATTATTTACGTTGGCGAAAAGCAATTACCATCTGCTCTAATACTAAATTTTAATCATTAGAAAACATTGGGATTTTAAACGCTAATTTTCGAGAGACTAAGGTGATTATTTTTTGCAGATGTAGTTTTTTATTGCTTAAGGTTATGATTACAGAAAAAACACAACAACAGAAAGAAGAGAGACAAAGCGGATGACGTAAAAAACTTTTAAAATTGACTTGGCATTGTTTTAAAAAATGATATTTTCTTTGCTAGAGAAAAAAAAACTCAATTTTCCAAAACATAATGACAGTGTCCTGTTTCTGTGTTTCCTGTTGTATACAAAGACACAGTTAAAATATTATCACTTAAAACGATTTAACCTAATATATAACTTTGGTATATTACAGGCTAATCTAACTCACCGTTGATGCATCTCAGCGCGCGCTCGCCGTCCTTCCGGCTCATGAAGGCGACGAAGCCACAGTTGCGTCCTCTCGCCTTCTCCTCGTCCGAGCGCGGCCACATTATCTTGATGCTGGCCAAAGGCCCGTACCGACCGAATATCTCCATTAGTTGCTGTTCCGTTATCTAGGAGAAATTGACATTATTTTAGATATATAATAAACAATAAAATTTTAGAATTGCAATAAAGCATTGAATACTCTACTAAAATTTAATTGGGCTGAACATTTCAACAGATATGTCTTTTCAGGGAGGTTATTTGAAATACATTGAGAGATAGAATAGAGCTTAGAATAATATTACTACATAGATATCTGCATGCTATACTTTCTGGGTAACTTAAAAGTACACTTTATTATTCCACTTTTCAACTATTTAATATTTTCTTCAACTATGGAAGAATAAATTATTTATTCGTACTATATAGAGGGAACCGCCAGCTTACCAGTTCAAGAAACAAAGTCGCTTGCACTTCGCGTCACCTAGCGAAGTGATGCCCGTTTTTGTGTCGTGTGTGCAAGTGATTTTCAAAAAAGGGTAAAGCGGTAGAGAACTCGACCGTCGTAACTCAAGCGGCAACTAGTAGTTATGCACCCACTGCAGCTCTTTTTGCTAGTACCTTAGGATTCAAGTTGCCGAGGTACAGGTTGGTGGTGTTGGGGTCGCCGGTGTCGTACGAGCCGATGTCGGGGATGATGTCGAGCGCGGGCTCCGGCCCCAGCCCGCCCGGGACTCGCTCGCGGAGTACATTCTTGTATTTGTGCCGTTCTGAACGCTCCTCTTGGATTCTAAAAGTATAATATATGTTTATAAAGTATATGTGCGTGCACTCTGAGATCTACTATTGATTTTATTCGTTACTCACTGTCGCAGCTCCTCCTTAAACAGTTCCAGATTGCTTTTCTTTTTGTCCTGCCCCTTCTGTTTGGAGCGCACGCGCGGGGGCTCGGGGCGCGGCGCGAGGCTGCGCACGACCTCCGCCTCGCCTCCACCGCGTTTTTCGTCCAAGCGAGACACGGGCTTGTATAGCTTGCCACGCTCTGACGTGTCTTCCTCTGAATAATTTAATATTGAGTTAGTATGCAAACTATAAATGTGTAGATCACGCAGTAAATAGCAAGAATGATCATCAACTTCATGATTATGTTCATTTCTGATTTGGCTTGTCCAATTATTTTAATCTGCCCGATATTTAATGGAAAATGCTTTCTCTTGTTCAATTGTTTGTGTTATTGCTTACTCTTCAAATGTAAGCACGAAAATTGTACTTATAGCGAATATATAAGATACTATCCTGTGTAATTATGTTTATGGTGTGCAATAAAGTATTTTTATTATTAAACACTAATAATTGAAGGTCACCAAAAAAGTTGATTGAAACAGAAAGATTTTATTGTTGCTTTAAGTCTGGTTATTTTACAAAACACTTACTTCTTGCTCCAGCATCATAGGTTCCAGCCTTCACCCATACCTTTGATGTGGTACTGGGCACCTCTTGGAATGTCTCAACAAACTCTTTGAAGACCTGGAGAAGTATCAAAAAAATATTATTTGAATAATATTGTACACAACAAAAGCTAGGATTGAGGCGGTAGGCATTGGAATTACATCATCATCACTTCATAATGATGTTATTTAAAAAATAATAGTATAATTGGTTTCATATGGCCAGTGTAAGACTAGCTAGTGTCTTTCATGAATCATTGCTATCATACTTCCTTCCAATGTTTGATTACTGTTACCGCATACCACTGACCATCCCAGTTATTTAAGCCAGACCAAAAAGGTATTTTTGAAATCTTTTCAATTATTTAAAATGATATTGGGTGTTAGTGGTTAGAGCTCCTGATTGCTATGCCGGCCATCGCAGGTTTGTATCTCTCAGGGGAAAATGAATGTTTGTCATTTGAGCACAAACATTTGTACCTAAGTGTTGGATTTTTATATTTATTTAAGTATTTATGAGAGATATCCATAGCATAATCGTTATCTGATATTTTTTACTAAAAATTCCTTACTTCAAAACCAAGACAGTTGATGTGTTCTCTGGTGTATATTAATTATTTATTTAAAACAGCCTATCTTTCTAAATCTTAGGATGTTTTTAGCTGATTATTTATGAATTGGGAGTAATGTAAAATAATATTTTTTTTATGTTTTGGAGGCCTGGAGAGCACTTTAATGAACCTTTAAAATAACCTATTATACTGCTTACGTGAGCTGCTGCTTCCTCTTCCTCTTTTTTTCGAAGCTCTTCTAGCTCCTTCTTAGATAAGCCTCTAGAACTCATGGTTATAGGCAAAGAATATTAAAACACAATAAATATTCACAGCACAAAACACACAAATTCACAACACATCATTCAATCAGACAAAAAAGGCGAATTAACATATTGGATATAACTGATAATTAACTAATAATAGTGTAACGCACTCTTTAAAAATTCATTTTAACATAAATCAGAGATTATGAAATCAGAAGTCCTAGCAATTTATTAGTAATTTTATTTTTCGATAAAATACGGGCCACAGCCGCTGAAATTCGGCAAACGCAAAATGACACTTTATTTTTTAAATTTATATGACATTGACGTTTCTTCAAAATGTTGCCAGCCGATAAAATCTAAATCAACCAATGCAATCATTGAATAAAAATTGTGAAAGTAAAATAGTAAATATTTTTAGTGAATATAATGTCTTACTAATAATAATAAATCCCAGACCTGGGGCCTGACTCCCGAGTGCAACATTGGTTTTAAGTTTGAGTCCAATTCCGATCTTGTAACCTCACTCCCAAACCCAAGACTTCATCCATTGCCTTAGATTCGGATCTACATATAGCAATGGATTGGTAACGGCCGTTATACCTGAAGTTAGCCAAATGACGGCTCGCAATTTATGGTAGTAGTGAAGTGCCTATCTTTATTTGTGCAATTCAATTGATATCCAATTATATAAAACAGGGATGCACAGACCGCGGCCCGCGGGCCGCTTGCGGCCCGCCGGTCGAATACTGGTGGCCCGCCGACAGCAAAAATAATACTCTCGTACATTCGAAAAATATTGAATTCTATTCCAGAATAAAACCAAAAAAATATGTTCGAAAAGTAATTTGAATCTCGCGCGCGCGCTCTTAAGTGCACGAATTCCCGATTGCTCGCGTAGGTAGATACACGAAGCTTCCAGAGTCGGTTTCGAGATTTCTCCAGACAGTTTTCGACTCTATACGCGCGGTATAAAAGCCACGCTAACCGCAGCGACCCATAGTTCGGTTTTAATTTGAGTGAAGTGTCAATAGTTCTAGTGTAGATTTTAACTCGACTAGCCGGTGTCATATATTTTGATCCACATTCAACGTAGATTTCCCGTCAAGTGCCGTGTATAATTGTGTTGTGAAATCGTAAGTAAAACTCTGTTATTAATAAGTGTTTCCCTACCTATTTAAATCAATTATTTTTGCTAATTTAAAAAAGGATGGGTAATTTAAGTAGGTACTGTAATTGTTTTTAGGTGCTGTGTTAATCCTAGCCAGGATTAGAACGCAACATGGACAAGCCAGGACCTAGTAAAAAACGTAAGGTTAAAGATGAAAATTGGCAGTTTCAAGAAATTTGGACTGAGAAATACTTTTTTGTATGGTCGCATAATAAAGTCGTTTGTTTAATTTGCAAGAATTCTGTTGCGATTGCAAAGGAATATAATGTAAAAAGGCACTATGAAACGCAGCATCCTACTTTTACCAAGTTTACAGGCGAATTAAGAAAGCAAAAAATGTTGTCTTTAAAACGGGAGCTTATTGGTCAGCAAGCTATGTTTACAAAACCCATCTAAGATTCAGAAACAGCTACAGAAGTTAGTTATGAAATTTCTCGAATGATAGCAAAGCGCAGTCGCCCCTTCAATGATGGGGATTTTGTAAAAGAATGCATAGAAATTGCCGCTAAGAAAATGTGTCCAGAAGCAGCAAAAAAGTTTGAGAAAATTCAACTGAATCGTATGACTATCCAAAGACGTATTATGTCTTTGTCAGGTAATATTGCGGAACAATTAAATGAAAAAACTAAGATCATTGAATTTTTTTCATTAGCACTCGACGAATCCACTGATATTACTTCCACAGCTCAACTTCTCATATTCATACGAGGTGTTACTCAAGATTTTGAAGTCTTAGAAGAGTTGTTAGGAATGTGTTCATTGAAAGGTCAAACCAGAGGAGTTGATATACTCAATGTACCTTTGGATGAGTGTTCAAAAACTGATTTGGACTTATCAAAATTATCGGGAGTTGCCACTGACGGTGCTCCTTCGATGATTGGTGTCAATTCTGGGCTAGTTACTTTGCTGAAAAAGCATCTGCAAGAAAAAAACATAAACGCTGAAGATCTCATGCAGTTTCACTGCATTATACACCAAGAAGCCCTCTGTTCTAAAAAAATTGAATTTCAAAATGTCATGAAAGTGGTAGTTTCGACTGTAAATTTCATAAAATCACGAGGACTTAATCACAGGCAATTCAAACAATTCCTTGATGACATCGAAAGCGAATATGGAGATTTACTGTATTATACAAAAGTAAGGTGGCTAAGTCGTGGATTGACCCTGGAACGATTTCTAAATTTAATAGAAGAAATTGGAATATTTCTGGCGGAAAAGCAAAAGGATGTCCCGGAACTTAAAAATCCTGATTGGTTGTGTGATTTGGCTTTTTTAGTTGACATTACAAATCATTTGAATGTCTTGAACACACGGCTTCAAGGCAAAAATCAACTGATATCCCAGCTCTACGCTCACGTATCATCCTTTCAATGCAAGCTGACACTTTTCAGATCGCAATTGAATTCTGGAAATTACAATCATTTTCCGAATTATAAGAAAATGGCTGAAAAATTCAACAAAACTGCGATTAATTTCAGTTATGTAGAAAAGCTAGATATTTTGATTCAATCTTTTCAAGAAAGATTTTCGGAGTTTAAAAAAGTGAAACCTCTGTTGGACATATTCAGCAATCCTTTCACGATTTCAGTTGAAAATGCGCCAGAGTCAATGCAGTTAGAAATTATCGACATTCAAAACGACCAAGATTTACGCAACAAATTCAACGAAGGAGACTTGCTGAACTTTTACCGCTGCATTGATAAAAATACGTACAAAGAGTTGCGCATAAACGCTCTGAAATGTGCCAGCTTATTTGATTCTACCTATATATGTGAACAAACCTTTTCAATACTAAATAATAATAAAACAAAAAATCGAAACCGCCTTGCAAATGAAAGTTTGGAAGCAGTTTTACGTGTTGCTACAAGTAAATTTGAGCCAAATATAAAAAAGATTGTAAGCACTATGCAGTGCCACGCTTCAAATTAATAAATTCTTTTTCAATTTTAATACATAATTATCAATTCTTTATTGTCTTTAATTACCTATACTTCTGGCGGCCCGCCATCAGTTCATAATTTGCCCGAGTGGCCCCTAGTCTTAATAAGTCTGTGCATCCCTGATATAAAACAAGGTTAAACTCCTGCAATTTGCGTTCATTAAATTATTTTGCAATCAGTTAGTGTAATATTCACGTATTTGCGTCTGCAGACATACATATTGTAACAATATACAATTATTTTAACAAAATCTTCAAACACTCGGCTGTAGTACCTTCTGTCCAGAAATATTTAAAAAATATGTTTAAACTAAATCGTTATAGTCTGTGCTTTGTAATTCAAAATTCATTCAAAGCTTATATTTTGTTTTGGTGGATTTTTTAAGTAAATACTTATCTAATTCGTGTATTTTTGCACGTCTTTTGTAGTTCTATCGCATTCTGTAAGTATAAACTTATGAGACGACCATTTTGTGATCTAAATGAATAGAATCTCATAACCTGTGATTGTTGTGATGTGATTAGAAATGTCAATAATTTGTTAATATGAATGCTACAATGTTTTGCTTTTTCTTTCAGAGTACTTTTCGTCACCTTCGGTTCGCCGATGACTTGTTGCTTCTACCGGGACGAGCTCAGAGCTACAATCAATGGTATAATTACTAATTGAGTTGAGCGGAAAAATTAACTGCTCTTGAAATGAACCTATCAAAACGAATGAAGACTAGTTAAGGGTAATAGCAAGCGTTTAATATTCACCGAACAGTATACATTGTTTTGTAAACAATTGGCTATGATGTAAGAATAATGAAATACAACTAAAGCAAAGAGCATAAAGTGGAAAAGAAAATGGAGTTTCAGGGAGATATTTGATAGTGAGATGCCCACAAAAATAAAAACTAGAGTTCTAATTACATGTGTCCTGACAGGTCAAACAAACTCTTGTGCTTGCAAGACGTGGAGATTTAACAATTGTAGTTATGTACCGAAGAAGAATAAAAGGTAGCACGCTGAACATTAGACAGTTAAAAAAAATAAGACAGTAAAAACACGAATAATAACCAGATCAAAAAACACTAGCCCAGGTGCTAACTTTTAAACTGGAAATGGACTGAACATGTAGCGTGTCATCACAATGGACAATCACTCTACGCAAGATGGGATGACGAGTTGAAAAAGATCTCTAGACCAAGTGGCTTGGCGTAGCCCAATCTAGTGAAGACTGGATATCTTTGCTTGCAGGAGGCCTTCACCTGCACCCTCTCTTGCAGAAAAACAAAGTGTAAAATAAGGAATAGAATTTAGATAAATATACTAACACTTTGTTTTAACAATTAGAAATTTGTAATATTAATGCAAAAAAATAAGGTATTTTTTTATGTTTTGCATCTTCATTTAGAATACATAGTCTGTGATAGATAAACTATTATGGTACAGGACTAATATTCTCTACTTTATTAGCACAGCATTGCATCTCCAAGAGTGAAGAATTGTGACTTGATATACAAAAAATATATATATTAAATTTTGAATGAATGATTATTTAATAAAATATCAAAGTTTTATCAATTAACCCAAGCATTATACACTTTCACTATCTCAAAGCTCGACCCTTCATCGTGAAGGTCATGACATGATCAACATAGTTCATCATCATCATATAAAGTACACAAACGACGTTCCGCATTCCCTTAAAAGCCAATCATTCTCTCATTATATACAATTAGCGTTGGGTTTGTGACCGGTAATTTACTCAATTTCGAGTAAATTACCAAAAACATGTAATTTACTCGGTAAAATTACCGATGACTGGGAAAATATTCAAATGATTTTAATTAACAAAACTTAATGTATAAATATACTTAAATCCTTTACCAAATTACCATGAATAACATTTCACTCATTTTTACTGTCTTAGCATGATGATACTTCTTTACATGCCAATACGAACACGAACTTTTGAGCTGGATTCACATCACACAAAAATATATTTATTAGGTTTATTTTTGTTTTGTACTTTGTAATTTATGAGTGATATTGTATTTGTAATATAACATATTAATGTTTATTTTAAAAAAGGAGGTTATCAATTCGACCTATAAGGTATGTGATATTGTTAGAATTTTATATTGTTCGAGTGGGGTAATCTATTAAGGCTTTTAAAGTTCCAAACACGTGTTCAAAATTTCGTAAGTGTATGTGTGTTTTGATGTTTTTTTCACCACGGATTTCTTGAAAACGAGAAGTCATAGCGAGATGATTATTTTTTGTTCAATCACATATATTGCTACTTAGGGTACCTACAGTGTAAGTTCCATCAAAACCAGTAGTTTTCGTTTTATAGGTTATTAATTTAATAACTGAAAATCACGAAAAAGGGTACAATTTTTGAAAAAAAATGCTTCCTTATCATACTGACCTAAAAGCTAAGTTTATCATTCACCTCACCATCGTCTGCGGCGCCGGTTTCTTTTCACTTTCTTACTCGAGATATTCAAGTATTTAAACAAACTAACGAGTTGCAGAGCGCAAGCCACAACTAATTCAACCTTCGGCATCTTCATGTACAACAAATGCTATGATTAATCTCGCGCATGTGTGAATCACGAAGCGTCTCGCACGTAGGTTTGATGACTTCCAGCCGGGAGGCTGGAACAAGCCGAATTCTGAAAAGGCTACAGTACCATAGACCACATCTATTAAGGCAAATTATACAGAAGTCCGAGAAGTATGAGTATAATATGCCTCTATGTTTAGCGTTTGTGGACTATGAGAAGGCCTCTTCAGTGGTATCACATAGACGATAGGTGTTAAAGTGTCTGTATAACAACGCCACCATGGTCGGTCCGAGTACAGGAACAAAATACGAGGGCGATTCCATTGCGGAGAGGTGTAAGACAGGGAGACGTTATATCTCCGAAACTGTTTACAGCGGCATTGGAAGACGCCTTTAAGCTCCTGGAATGAGAAGGATTCGGCATCTGCGTCAATAGCGAATACATAACACGCCTCCGGTTTGCCGATGATATAGTCGTTGTGGCAAAGACGCTGAATGATCTTGGCACTATGCTCGACCAAGTATCCCAACAGGTGTGTCTTTGAAAAAAACATGGAAAAGACGAAAATTACGTCAAGTTCCCGTGTTATACCTACTCCAGTATCCGTTGGAAACTCAACTCTTAAAGTTGTCGACGAGTACGTCTACCTTAGATGAAAGATCCAATTAGATAGACCCAACTTGGGAAAGAGGTCAATTGACGAATCCAACTCGGCTAGGCAGCGGTTCGGGAAACTGCATAAGAGCGTCCTCTCGTGTCAAATACCTCAGTGTCTGAAGACGAAAGTTTTCAACCAGTGTATGTCACCAGTGAAGACATACGAATCCGTTACGTGGTCTATAACTATGGGCCTCATAAAGAAGCTTAAAATCACACAACGAGCAATGGAGTGGGCTATGCTCGGTGATCGAATCAGAAGCGAGGAGATACGTAGAAGAACTAAGGTTACGGACATATCCCTACGAATCAGTAAGCTCTAGTGGCAGTGGGCACTTTGGCAGGGCACATAGCAGGGAACTGATGGCCGCTGGGGCAGAAAAGTTCTAGATTGGAAACCCTTCGACCAAAAGCGCAGCGTGGGATGTCCATCGTCAAGATGGACAGAAGACCTTGTAAAGATCGCAGGATCAAACTGGATGCAGACCGGTCACAACCGGTCGCTGTGGAAAGCCGTGGGGGTGGCATATATTCAGCAGTGGACGTCTTTTGGCTGATAACGATGATGATGATGTGTGAACATCAATGTGAACAGCAAGCTCGCGTCAGCTCTCGTGCACGAATATTTCCTCGAACGTTTCGTTAATAACCAGACGAGAAGCGAGCGCGAATGTTAAATGCCATTTAATAATTTACGCAACGCGCACGAATATTTGTTTTCTGTTTTATATGGTGACCCAAGTAACGTTAAAAATAATCAATTTTTGAAGTGTTTTCTACCATCAACACCGCCAACAACCGTTTGGATTAAAGCTTTAATCATGCACAAATTATAAAATAAATAAATATAGCAACTGAATATTTTACGGTCTATTTGGTAAATTACGAGTATTTTACCATTTTTACCATAAATTACCGTATTTTTCATTACTTACCATTTTGTTTTTTTACCTGCCCAACTCTATATACAATCTAACCCAATCGAGCCATTATTCACCTTAAAATCATCAGAAAACTCCTAAAAAATTGCTAAAAAGTTACATTTTGGCAATTGTTTCAAACTAATCAAGTTCTCCAATATTACCGCAATTTGAGCTGTCAAAATTCTGTGTAGAGTGCCAATTTCCAAAAGTAACGGATTGAAGCAATAATGCTGGCTGTCAAAATGTCGTCGGGAGTGCCGTTTTGCCCAAGATTAGAAAAATTTGTCCACCCCAAAATTTCGTCAAATCTTGTGTTCGAGAGTACAAAATGGCCGTTTTTCTTGCCCGATCCGTCGCTATTGGAATCGGGAGTAAGGCCCCTGGTTCTGTCCTGGGGCCTGACTCCCGAGTGCAACATTGGTTGGAAGTTTGAGTTCAATTCCGATCTTGTGACCTCACTCCCGAACCCAAGACTTCATCCATTGCCTTAGATTCGGATCTACATATAGCAATGGATTGGTAACGGCCGTTATACCTGAAGTTAGCCAAATGACGGCTCGCAATTTATGGTAGTAGTGAAGTGCCTATCTTGATTTGTGCAATTCAATTGATATCCAATTATATAAAACAAGGTTAAACTCCTGTAACTTGCGTTCATTAAATTATTTTGCAATCAGTTAGTGTAATATTCACGTATTTACGTCTGCAGACATACATATTGTAACGATATACAATTATTTTAACAAAATCTTTGAACACTCGGCTATAGTACCTTCTGTCCAGAAATATTTAAAAATATGTTTGAACTAAATCGTTATAGTCTGTGCTTTGTAATTCAAAATTCATTCAAAGTTTATATTTTGTTTTGGTGGATTTATTAAGTAAATACTTATCTAATTCGTGTATTTTTGCACGTCTTTTGTAGTTCTATCGCATTCTGTAAGTATAAACTTATTAGACGGCCATTTTGTGATCTAAATGAATAGAATCTCATAATTAACCTGTGATTGTTGTGATGTGATTAGAAATGTCAATAATTTGTTAATATGAATGCTACAATGTTTTCCTTTTTCTTTCAGAGTACTTTTCGTCACCTTCGGTTCGCCGATGACTTGTTGCTTCTACCGGGACGAGCTCAGAGCTACAATCAATGGTATAATTACTAATTGTGTTGAGCGGAAAAATTAACTGCTCTTGAAATGAACCTATCAAAACGAATGAAGACTAGTTAAGGGTAATAGCAAGCGTTTAATATACACCGAACAGTATACATTGTTTTGTAAACAATTGGCTATGATGTAAGAATAATGAAATACAACTAAAGCAAAGAGCATAAAGTGGAAAAGAAAATGGAGTTTCAGGGAGATATTTGATAGTAAGATGCCCACAAAAATAAAAACTAGAGTTCTAATTACATGTGTCCTGACAGGTCAAACTCTTGTGCTTGCAAGATGTGGAGATTTAACAATTGTAGTTATGTACCGAAGAAGAATAAAAGGTAGCACGCTGAACATTAGACAATTTCAAAAAATAAGACAGTAAAAACACGAATGATAACCAGATCAAAAAACACTAGCCCAGGTGCTAACTTTTAAACTGGAAATGGACTGAACATGTAGCGTGTCATCACAATGGACGATGACTCTATGCAAGATGGGATGACGAGTTGAAAAAGATCTCTAGACCAAGTGACTTGGCGTAGCCCAATCTAGTGAAGACTGGATATCTTTGCTTGCAGGAGGCCTTCACCTGCACCCTCTCTTGCAGAATAACAAAGTGTGAAATAAGGAATAGAATTTAGATAAATATACTAACACTTTGTTTTAACAATTAGAAATTTGTAATATTAATGCAAAAAAATAAGGTATTTTTTTATGTTTTGCATCTTCATTTAGAATACATAGTCTGTGATAGATAAACTATTATGGTACAGGACTAATATTCTCTACTTTATTTGCACAGCATTGCATCTCCAAGAGTGAAGAATTGTGACTTAATTAATAAATAAATTATGAAATTTTGAATAAATGATTATTTAATAAAATATCAAAGTTTTATCAATTAACCCAAGCATTATACACTATCACTATCTCAAAGCTCGACCCTTCATCGTGAAGGTCATGACATGATCAACATAGTTCATCATCATCATATAAAGTACACAAACGACGTTCCGCATTCCCTTAAAAGCCAATCATTCTCTCATTTTAGACAATCTAACCCAATCGAGCCATTATTCACCTTAAAATCACCAGAAAACTCCAAAAAAATTGCTAAAAAGTTACATTTTGGCAATTGTTACAAACTAATCAAGTTCTCCAATATTACCGCAATTTGAGCTGTGAAAATTCTGTGTAGAGTGCCAATTTCCAATAGTAACGGATTGAAGCAATAATGCTGGCTGTCAAAATGTCGTCGGGAGTGCCGTTTTGCCCAAGATTAGAAAAAAATGTCAACCCCAAAATTTCGTCAAATCTTGTGTTCGAGAGTACAAAATGGCCGTTTTTCTTGCCCGATCCGTCGCTATTGGAATCGGGAGTAAGGCCCCTGTCCTGAGGCCTTACTATGGACACAAAGCCCGATCCAATGAATATACCCATCGGATCGGGTTTTGTGTCCAGAGTTAGGGGGCAGAGGCCGTAGTGCGAATCAGAGCGACACTTATGGATCAAACGCATAAAGCGCGTAAACGTGATTTTATATAAGATTGTTTTAGTGTAAACGTTAGCCACTAGACGGCGCAGCTTCTATCCCAGATATTCACGATAACGCGCTGTCAATCCGCATCAAAAACGCGCCTGCGTGTGCGCGCTTCAGTAAGTCTTGCTCCTCAGATTAGTAAGATTGCTCAGACTCGCACTACGGTCACTGGTCGGGCCTTACTCCCGAATCCAATAGCCGCGGATCGAACACTCGAACACAAGATTGACAAAATCTTGGGGTCGAAAAGATTTTTCTGATGAATATGAAAATGATATCACACACAATCAGTTTTGATAAATTACAAAAAAAGTAAAAAAAAACGCAGTGTTTGATTAATATATTTATTGAAAAAGTATACATCAAAAAGATTTTCGATGTAAAAATAAAAAAAGAAGTGTTTAGGTATTGTAGTGCTGCTTCTTAAATGGCTATTTCTTTAGTCATGGGATGTTTGGGGTTGTGCTGTATAGTCTGTATTATTTACAGTTCTGTAGTTATTTACAAAAACTGGTACAGTCAGCCGAGTAAGGTTGATGATTTGTAGAATAAATAATATATGAGACAGCAATATGAACATGACACAGTCAACACAAACACTCCAAGTCAAACAACTATTTGACTACCTGCCTTTATGATCCTTTGCACACTGCTTCTTTAAGCAGCGATGCATTCGCGATGCAGCATCGATGCAGTCGCAAATGTCAACCTTTACACACTTGCGCTACTTTTAGCATCGATGCCGTCGCGATGCTAACGCGCGTAAGCATCGATGCAGAAGCTAGACAAAATATACATGTACTGTATATTGGCGACTATATCAATGCTATAAGTCGCAGTGTGTTAGGGTCTAAGAGAAGTAGTTAGTTCATAAAATGAGTTGTCGCCATGAGAATTATAAATAAACAACGGGTAATGTTAAATTCGCAAAACCTCAGACACCTCAAACGATTTTTAATTCAAGTTACCTTATTCTAAACGAAAAAAAATAGTTTGTTTTATGTGGTGGTTTAGTTTTATTTGCACTTCTGATCAATTCTTGCTCTGTGGCGAGGCTCTGTCGACGTATTTCGGCGGGTTTGCGCACGTGATAGCCTGACCTATTAATGAATAGATACGGCAACATTTTTATTAAGTTTTTTTTAAATTCTTCTCGTAATTCAAATCAAACTATTTTCAGGTTTTGTACATGTAACGTTACAAGTTGTTTATTATATTTTCGGAACTTTTCCTACTTATTTTTACACACAAAATTGTAATGTTTACAGTTTTTTGGTATTCAGCCAAAATGTCCTACAGTCAGAAAAAAAATCATGAGATAAAAAGCCTCTTTGTACACACATACATGACCAGAAACATCTGTTTGAGGACTATCTTTTCACTGTGCAGTAAGCGTTCATCTTTGAATTCAACATTCAATTTTAATTACCATTAATACTTACATATAAATATATAAACACTTACAAAACAACGAAAACATTTCATTATCTAGAAATAGACAGAATATCCAGAGGGTATGCATTGATTATTTTTACCACATTGAAGAACTGCATAAAACCATAATTAATTCCCAAGGGCTTATTCTATTTAACATTTGATATCAATTTTTAGTAAGTAGTATTATTGCTACTAACCTACATTTCATTTGAAGATAATATTGTCTCTCATTATTAAACAAAATGTTTAACAACATCATTTTTCCAGCGCTCTTGTTTCCACGGCCACTATTTAATAAAATATGCGAAGGTCTTATATTAACACCGAAGTTTCACATACGGAACAAAATTTTGTGCATTACAAAGCTAACTTTTTAAGAAATATGATAATGAACTTGTATCTACAGCGTAGAGCTGTTAGTTGTATATTAATCATAAGACATTTGTGTACTCTGTCACCGACGGACTCTAGTATCAGGGCTGCATATAATAAAGCATTCGTAATTTTACCTTTTGTTTTATGATTGCGAAACTTATTTTTAAACAAACGGAATGCCAATGTTTTTGCTGCTGACTGTACAAAGAAAAATAAACAAGTAATGAAAAAATGTTGTAAAATGAACAGTTGTTTAATCAGATTTATCTATTTGCATGAGATTGTGTACATAAAAATATTTTTGCATCTGTAGATAAAAACACTGAAAACGTGTGAGACTCCTTTCTAAATATTTACACACAATGTAGTATCCGTAGTTATGTATATTTTCTGTCATTAAGATATTAAACAAAATGAATCAGGGTATGGTCTGTATATGTCAAGTTAGCGTCAAGAGTTGCAGCGTCACTTGAACCTAATCATGAGTTTCCATAAATAAGTATATTAACTGCATACTAGTATCATGCTTTGTTCAGATATTTCTTACGGTAGCCGTGTACTCGTTTTATTCCAATTTACAGATAGGAGTTACATAGAAATACTCTATGGTTGAAACTGCAGCCAAATTAACTTATGAGAAAATAGTCAAATATTAGTAACAGCCCACTATAGACATATTCTGATATAAATAATTTTCTAGAACCATACCCATTTTGATGTTGAGTACATTCTACTTCGATTGGCTCATACCCTGAAGATAATGCGGTTTTGTAATAATAAAAAGAAAAACATTGTTACACATAGTTTATTGATATTTTACTAAATTTCCTGCATTATCGAGTATACAACAGTATAAAAGGTGTTCGTTATGGCACGCGGCACCTCTATCGCAGTCTAGCAGACATATAACGTCAACGATATCCAGTTAAAATACACCGCTACCTTGTAAGGAAATTAAATTACAGACAAAAAAAAAACAAGTTTATTCTATTAAATGCATGTTGCCGAATATATTGTACTATTTAATGACAAATCTTCGCTCGCCCATGATTCAATAATAACATGTAAATATGCTAAATAAGTGAACTAACCTTGTACTCGTTTAATTTGATCAATAGACAACTATTAAAATAATTTTCACATACAATATACATTGAATATAATATAAAATTTTCATGTACGCTAACGATTCGTGACCGCACGACCGAACTCGATAATATTCATGTTAGGCAGTATAGACCAAGCGTTCAAAAATAACCAGTCCCATAGAATTAGCAAGATACCAGGGTATGGTATTGTCCAAAAACGTCGAACCTACTCATATCATCTAAATTGTATACAATATGTATTTTAGAAACTTGATCAAACGAAATGTGCGGATATTAGAACCAAATTTATCGACAAAAAAAATAAGACTTATGTAAGCCATATTTTTTTAGTTAAAATTTCTTATTTTTTCATTGTTTCTTCTTTATTGAAACGGTGCATTATAAAAAAAAACATTTGAAAGCTAAACAACTTGTCTAGCTTATAAGATAAAAATATACAACCATACCTAACAAATAACTTTTAAAAACTTCAAAAATTCGAGTAAGAAAGTTTTTTTTTTTTCATTTTTGATCTGAAACGAAACTAAATTATCGCAAAAAAAACATTTTTTTGCGATAATTTAGGAAAATTTCGTTTGATCAAATATCGAAAATACACAAATAGACCCGGCAAGTGATTCGAAACATGAAATGTTTCTGATGAAGCAGGGGTTCGGTCGCGCGGCACACATACATTTAATGTGAATAGTCAAATCCTCTCAACACATATACACTGTACAGGGATGAAGTTCATGGACAGATTGTCTTCACTGTAACGTTGCGTGCTTCGATCGGCCGGTCGCGGGGCCCTATAGTCGCTTTATGCGAAATTTGCCTTCATCTAGCTCTTTTGTGCAGTTATTGATACTCAGCCAGAAGGCAACATTTTAGAAATTAATTAAAACATAATTAAAAGCCAGTGTCAACTAAGATTACAGTTTTGTCAGTAAAAACAGCGCAAAACTAAATTGTAAACATTTAGATAAAAACGTCATTACCAATAAAATTGAGTAATCAGTCAAGTTGTGCTTAGTTTAAGTTCGCATAAAATAATGTTGTACGACCATGTTGCTTGCACGTTCAAATGATTATGATGTCCCTTCAGGACAGGACCACTCGCTTTGGATTCTTTATAAAATATTAGCCCTTGCGGCGTCGGATCGATTTCTTGGACACAGTAGGTACGTCATAATAACATTTCAATATTTGAAACTGCCAGGTGGCATAGATCAAACAACATCGAATTATTTTATAATATGTAATACTACTGGCTTAGTAATTTGAAGGAATTTAAATGTGTATTTTGATAACTGTTCTAGAAATTCTTTTCATATTGAAAGTAACTGCTATTATCGACTGCTACCTAGGTCTTTAACCGTGTTTACGAAGCTGTCACATTTGCAAAGACAGCTCTTAATAGTCCAAGGGCTATTCTCATTGATGTATACCAGTGAAATCGATCTCTACACACAGCGAGGGGCGCTCAGGCGTCGGACTCGGCGCCCTTGAGCCGAAGTCGCGCGAAGTCCTCGAATATTATGTCGTCGTCTTGTTCTTGACCGTTCTCGTCGCTGTGGATGAAAAATACGGGTGTTATTCAATTTTTTTGATGACGAAGTATAGTAAGATTGTAGTCGACTGAAAAGACTATAAATAAAATTGCTGGGTAGGTGTTTCTATTGAATAAAAGTAATAAATATATTTAGTCAATCTGCTACAATGGGAAGCAGATCAATTTGACGGCTTCGTGGCCAACATATAATAAAAAAAATAATAAAGCCACCGTGTATGACTCCATAAAATTCAATCGACAATATTCTATTTTTATAATGGTATGAAAATTCAAAAACCATTTCGAGAGTAGTCGAAATTTGTTTGGTTACTGTTTATATTACTTAAATTAGGTAATATAAAATTGTAAAGTTATTATACTTTATGGTAATCCATTGAAATCGACATCTTCTGCAATTGACAACATTTCAAAATTTTCATATGCACATTTTTATTTTTTTCCTGAAAAAACTTCAAAAATGAAGGTACCCATTTTTTTATTTTCATTTCTTTTCAGTATTTTCTCTAATAATAATTGTTTAAAAACTCTCCATTCTAAAAGAGCGTAAGTACAGGAAGTTGGATGTGTCGAGGTCACGTCTTTGCTATATTCGATAAAAAAATATCGGACGTTTATAGTGTTGTGGTCTATAGAATTAAGGTGTCGATATTACTGGTATATCTGTTACGCCTAAAGGTAGGTGTGAACATAAACTTAAGATTAGCCGGCTAAACTTAGGTTTATCGTCGAGAAGCAGCAAAAGTTCGATAACATGTTAGTTTGCGTCGTGATATTCCATCTTTAGCCGATTAATGTGCACGCACATTAACCGAAACGAAACGGCTAAAAATGTATTCGATGTGCGCGCCGGGCCGGCGGAGGGCTTGAGGGGGCGGTGGGGAGACAACGCGTGCTCATGTGGCAATGTTTTGGTTTAGTATTGCGTCGTCTTTGTAATTAGTGTAATGTAAGTGATCCTTTCTTATTTAATATGTTTATGATTTTTGAAAATTACTCCAATATTTTCTCATAACTACAAATATCAATCATATTTCGAATGAGGAATCATGATGATTATTTCGTATCTGAACTAAAAATTTGTTTCTTCTGTGTAATCTTCAATTCACCACACCGTAATTTATCGATAATGTCCAATACAATACCGGAAACAACAACAACACTAAACGTCAAAGTGACAACTGACAGCAAGCTCAAAGTTATTTTTTTTTCTGCATGAAATGTCATTGCAAAGGCGTACCCTGTGAAATGCCAACATCCATGTTCTTTTCAGTCTTTTTCATTTAACTTTTTAAAAAAAGCTGAAAAAATCTGAAAAATGTTCAACGTGTTTAGAAATGCAAAATCTTGAAATGGTTTTCGAATTTTCATACCTTTACAAAAATGAAATGTTGTCAATTGTTACAGGCCACAACACTATAAACGTTAAATGTTTTATCATCGAATATAGCAACGACCTCTGGTAAATACGCTCTTTTAGAACTTTTAAACATTTATTTATCGGGAAAATATTGAACAGAAATAAAAAATAATAATATACGAGAGCCTCCAGTATTGAAGTTCTTTCAGGAAAAAGGGCCGACTAGTCGCGGAAGCAGACTATTCGACATTGTTTCCCGACTAGTCTTTAATGCCAATTAGGCGGCGAAAGAATATGAAACTTTCACTGTGATGCCATTGTTGCCAAACCTAGGAAGTTATCCAAGGCAAGGGATCTTCACATCAATTTATTTCATAAAATTGACACGTACAGTCAATAAAACTGATGATGAAGTGATTTTTTGAATTTATTGTACCTTCTTATGGTAGGTCGATGTCTGCCTACATTTAATATATGAAATAGTAATGTATTAGATTAGCCTCATGACAAAAAATACTAATGGATTAAGCCGCCTTCTAAAACATAATGCACTAAAATACTTTAACAAACCATTGATTATTTGAATGAGAAAACGCATTTTAAACGATACTTTTATTTTTTAGTGGAGTATTACTAGGACTAGTCGGCCTACTATCCGGCAATTTGAAAATGAAAAATCGGCTAATCGGCAACTACTATAGTCAGCCCATCACTAAAATATGCATTTTATTTATGTTGTCAATTTGCTATACTTATTATTTATACAACTTTGACGTTTATTCAAAATGTTGCTAGCCTACAAGATTATAGACCAATTCTATCTACCATTAAAATATTATTGCTCATAAATTACAGATTTTGCTATTACCTATTTAAGTTTTTGTTTATTATGAAAACGGTGAAATAACATCTCGATGGATATATTTATCATACAAATACACTATGTGGGCACACCTTACAATCTCCTCTAACTACTAGCGATAATTAGTCGCTGAAATAAAAGCTAAAAAGCATACTAACGGGTGCGGGTCGAGCTGTATGAGGTCGTGGTCTTGCGCGGGCGCGGGGTCGGGCGCGGCGCGCGGCTCGTCGTCCGGCTTCGGGTGCATCAGGATGAACGGCAGCTCCGCGCTCAGGTCGCTGCAGGAATGAGACAGCTCCCGATTAACTGTGCCGTATCGATGAGTCTAGACCCTTTACACAATGCGGCTTATAGCATCGATGCGGTAACATACACAGCATCACGAATCACGCAATGAGAAGATACGATTTGGCATCGATGCTGTCTCCAATATACAGTACATAAATTGTCAATGTCCAGCTTCTGCATCGTTTCATCTTGAGACTGCATCGAGACTGCATCGCTGCTAAAAGTTGCAGTGTACAAATGGTCTAAGGCTCTACGCTATACGACGAGGACTTTAGGGATACGTAAAGCTAAGCCGATACATGTAAAATGTAAAAAGATTACTCAAAAATATGACAACACACAGGTGCCGAGCGCGCGCACCAAACTGTTAAAGGAAGCCCCGTTTACTCGCGCGACACGATATATCAATTTATTACCGAACCCTTTTAGTAGTTCTCTGAGAGACTTCACACGAGCCGCGTTATAATTTGCTATACATAGATTTGTTTTATACGTAGTTGAATTAGTAGATTATATTCTCATTTACTTTGATTGATTTTTTATTATTTATATCTACTCATAATATCGCAATGGGTGTAATGTTATGCTGTAATGATAGATATAAGTTAAGAAAGAATAAATAAATAAATAAATGACTAACAAAACATGACATGTTTTTTTACAACATCTTTGGTCTTTTTTTTACACAGCTCAGCTTCAAGCCATCAAAACAGCTACAGCTAAACTCTATTCAGAATCGTAAGTCTATAAATGTAAACAAACACGGCGAATTCAATACCATAGATAATATCTAGTGATGGGAAAAAGTAGTCCTCTACTTTTGAACTTATAGAATCGGATGCGATTGAATGGAATGGAAAATGAAATGATTTCACATATCTTGGCCAAAAAGATTTAGAAAGGAAAAGGGGTTACTGACCTAAAGAATTATATTATAGTTTCTGTCTTACCTGAAAATGGAACGTAGGTAGTATTGCAGTAATTTTATTATAATTTAAATTACGTTATGAAGACGATTTTAAGGTTTAATGTCGGTAAATTTCTTACATTCTTACTTACTTTTAGTTAGATACAACATTAAAGTCACATACGAATAATAATGGAAGTAAAGCTTAATGAAAACACACCGAAAAAAAGTCAAATTCTATGCGTCAGACCAAAACTTAATTGTGAATATAATATAAGGTATCCATACATGGCAGGGTTTTACATGTTTAACGAAATTAACCTAATCTCTTTTACACTGTCTGGGGCCTCAATTACACTAACTTATTGTAACTAAATCTCAATGGAATAGATTTTTGACGTTTGGCCCATACTAGAACTGTAAAGAATTGTTAGCTTAAAAGTGTGAGTTTAAAAAACGAGCGAAGCGAGACACACTCGTGTATAATACCTCTCATTATGTACCAGTTTCATAAACTACTATTATATATCAATCTCCACATTTACGACACGGCTACAGTACAACGGTATTGCAACAGTCGCGCTGCTGATAATTTCAGACATGCATCATACATTGCGAGATAAACTATAATTATACAGTGTTTTGGTAGTATCAAAAATATCTAATTCATATTTACAAGCTTTATTTCAGACAGTTAATGAATTACGGAAATATAAATCGAATTATATTTTAACCTTTTTTTTAAATACAACAATTTACTTTAATCTTAAGCAACATAAGATTTAATTAACAATAATATTTTTAAGATATTCTACACTAATCAACATAATTTTGATATCATTCCTTTCAAACATACACAAACAAACAGTAAATATGCGAGTTTCGGATGACCAATTGAATCGATCAATTAAACAAACTTGGTGCCCCATCACTAAATAACAAAAAATGTAGTTTGCCCGGCATCTTTTTCGTCTATGTCAAAATGGTGATTGTTTTCGCATGATTTACGTTACGTTAAGTGTAATTAAGTTTGTTAGACTGCAGTAATCGTATTTAAATTGTTACGCTGAAATTAGTGAAGGTGTTTGTGCGTTCTGTAAATAAATTCTCCAGTGTATGTGCTGAGAATTTTAAGATAATAGGGTAAATAGGTTACTCAATGGTTTGTTTACATTTATGGACTAAGGCTGATGAATAGGGTATAGTCAAATAAGTAATTGAGTTACGAGTTTTTTTACCGTAACACGGATCCAAGTCAATCAAGGATTTAAGTCAAATCACTAAAGTTAAAATTCAGATAGTCACCTTATAAAGGAAATGTATTAAACACTCACCCTCCTAACGGGCCTAGACAGAGTTTCACTTTCACCTTGTATTGAACTATGATACCTAGATTTTCGCGTTGCGATGGGTCCGCGATTCTGAAAACAAAAACAAATCCATGTTAGCAGACTAGGCGTATATTTCTGTATTTTCTAGAACTTTAGATATTCACCGAGTGTGAAGTAGGTGTGGAACCCGAATCGATGAGCAGCACACGCAGTGACCAAAAAAGCAACGTTGGCGGACGTCTGCCACCATTTCTCAAGTATTATTTGTACAAAATGTACGTATGCGTGCATTATAATTCATTAATAAGAAAAAAACCGACACTTTGGATTAACGTAATTAAATAGTTTAGAATGTTTTTAACACGTGAGTCTTTATGAATATAAAATATGACACTGTGAAGTGTCATATTTTATATTCATAAAGATGAAATAAGAAACCAAAAATTTGCGCACGGGCGGTATTCGAACCAGCAACTTTCTGGCTAACCGGGCCAAACGCTCTACCAATTGATTTACCGTGGTGTTGGTCCGACCTTGCGAAATTTGTGGTCTCTTATGGATACGTCATTACGCGTGACGTTTTGGAAACGTCACGCGTAATGACGTTTATGAGGACCGACAGCACGGTAGCTCAATTCAAAGCCCGTGCGCAATTTTTTGGTTTCTTATTTCATATTTATGAATGTAATTGATAGAATAGATTAATATTACATTATTTCATTGAAATCACTTTAGTTTAATAACTTTTCGTAATGACAGCCAGCCAGCCAAGGCAGTCCGCCAATAGTTTGTGACGGTTGTTGTAAGCCACCAGCGGAGTCACTTGTCCTTGTTGTTGGCCAGGAGAAGCGTCAGTGTGACAGGTGACAGTGACAGTGACAGGTACTCACAGAGTGCTCGAGGCGAGGTTGGTGTCCTCGTGCTAGAGCTGGCCGTCGAGCGCGAGCCCCCACTTGTCGTTGATGTTGGCCAGGAGAGGCGTCAGTGTGACAGGTGACAGTGACAGTGACAGTGACAGGTACTCACAGAGTGCTCGAGGCAAGGTTGGTGTCCTCGTGCTTGAGCTGGCCGTAGAGCGCGAGCCCCCACTTGTCCTTGTTGTTGGCCAGGAGAGGCGTCAGTGTGACAGGTGACGGTGACAGTGACAGTGACAGTGACAGGTACTCACAGAGTGTTCGAGGCGAGGTTGGTGTCCTCGTGCTTGAGCTGGCCGTCGAGCGCGAGCCCCCACTTGTCCTTGTTGTTGGCCAGGAGAGGCGTCAGTGTGACAGGTGACAGTGACAGTGACAGGTACTCACAGAGTGTTCGAGGCGAGGTTGGTGTCCTCGTGCTTGAGCTGGCCGTCGAGCGCGAGCCCCAACTTGTCGTTGTTGTTGGCCAGGAGAGGCGTCAGTGTGACAGGTGACAGTGACAGTGACAGTGACAGGTACTCACAGAGTGTTCGAGGCGAGGTTGGTGTCCTCGTGCTTGAGCTGGCCGTCGAGCGCGAGCCCCCACTTGTCGTTGATGTTGGCCAGGAGAGGCGTCAGTGTGACAGGTGACAGTGACAGTGACAGTGACAGGTACTCACAGAGTGCTCGAGGCAAGGTTGGTGTCCTCGTGCTTGAGCTGGCCGTAGAGCGCGAGCCCCCACTTGTCCTTGTTGTTGGCCAGGAGAGGCGTCAGTGTGACAGGTGACGGTGACAGTGACAGTGACAGTGACAGGTACTCACAGAGTGTTCGAGGCGAGGTTGGTGTCCTCGTGCTTGAGCTGGCCGTCGAGCGCGAGCCCCCACTTGTCCTTGTTGTTGGCCAGGAGAGGCGTCAGTGTGACAGGTGACAGTGACAGTGACAGGTACTCACAGAGTGTTCGAGGCGAGGTTGGTGTCCTCGTGCTTGAGCTGGCCGTCGAGCGCGAGCCCCAACTTGTCGTTGTTGTTGGCCAGGAGAGGCGTCAGTGTGACAGGTGACAGTGACAGTGACAGTGACAGGTACTCACAGAGTGTTCGAGGCGAGGTTGGTGTCCTCGTGCTTGAGCTGGCCGTCGAGCGCGAGCCCCCACTTGTCCTTGTTGTTGGCCAGGAGAGGCGTCAGTGTGACAGGTGACAGTGACAGTGACAGGTACTCACAGAGTGTTCGAGGCGAGGTTGGTGTCCTCGTGCTTGAGCTGGCCGTCGAGCGCGAGCCCCCACTTGTCCTTGTTGTTGGCCAGGAGAAGCGTCAGTGTGACAGGTGACAGTGACAGTGACAGGTACTCACAGAGTGCTCGAGGCGAGGTTGGTGTCCTCGTGCTAGAGCTGGCCGTCGAGCGCGAGCCCCCACTTGTCGTTGATGTTGGCCAGGAGAGGCGTCAGTGTGACAGGTGACAGTGACAGTGACAGTGACAGGTACTCACAGAGTGCTCGAGGCAAGGTTGGTGTCCTCGTGCTTGAGCTGGCCGTAGAGCGCGAGCCCCCACTTGTCCTTGTTGTTGGCCAGGAGAGGCGTCAGTGTGACAGGTGACGGTGACAGTGACAGTGACAGTGACAGGTACTCACAGAGTGTTCGAGGCGAGGTTGGTGTCCTCGTGCTTGAGCTGGCCGTCGAGCGCGAGCCCCCACTTGTCCTTGTTGTTGGCCAGGAGAGGCGTCAGTGTGACAGGTGACAGTGACAGTGACAGGTACTCACAGAGTGTTCGAGGCGAGGTTGGTGTCCTCGTGCTTGAGCTGGCCGTCGAGCGCGAGCCCCAACTTGTCGTTGTTGTTGGCCAGGAGAGGCGTCAGTGTGACAGGTGACAGTGACAGTGACAGTGACAGGTACTCACAGAGTGCTCGAGGCGAGGTTGGTGTCCTCGTGCTTGAGCTGGCCGTCGAGCGCGAGCCCCCACTTGTCCTTGTTGTTGGCCAGGAGAGGCGTCAGCGTGAAAACCTTGCTGAGCGTAAAGCCTGGACCTACTGGACACCCCTCCCTGCAAGATAATACACCACTGTTATTGATAACGAAATATATTTTTTTGCAAATCTGAATGGTAAAATGGAAGTAGTAATTACAGCTATTGCTTAAATAATCATAGTAGAAGCACTCTGCCTCAAAACATTTACTCATAGAGCTTGACAAAATTGTTGGGTTAGTTTTTACATTTCAAATGACAAGAATTGATTGTTCAACCATGGTTATTAGATTGTAAATGCGGCAAATGAAATACATCTGCAGTATTCGGGCAACATATCAACACTTCTGCGCTTACTACTGACTGTAATGCTATCTGACCTTGAGAAATGTTTTAATTGTTTGGTTATGAACAAAAAAAGCTACTACATACAGCAAAACTCAACTAAGTATTGTAAATAAGAAAATCAAGCTAAAAACATACTCTTAGTTTGATTATAGTGTAGCATGAAGGAAATAGTTATCACAAAATCTATTTACAACCAGGAAAAACTGGAATGAAATATAATTTTAAATTAATGAGTGTTTTCTGTTTTGGAATTATATTCTAGAATGAAATATTATCGATAAAAACGACCTGATCATTCGGGTTTTTACCAATAGAATTATGTCCCAGATATAACTCTGTAAGAATATACTTTGCAAATCCATGCACTCACACGCAATTTACTTACAGTGACTGCATTTTTAAATTTTTACTGAACATCTCAATGAAGGGGAACCTAAACACTCTCTTCTGCGATTTAGCGTCCCTGAATCAAAACACATTTGTCAGCCTTACGGCAACATGTCTGCGTGCTATCATGTGAACAATAAAAAAATGGAATTATATACCAAAATAAATAATAAAATTAAAAAAACAAGGACCTATTTTCTCAAACGCTGTTTGTTACTGAAATTTTTGTTGACTAATTTGATTGGTTGCTGATTTGCTGATCTAGCACGCTTGACCAATCACAGTAGTTCTTTATTAGTGCGAGAAAACAATGAAATTAATGTTTCCGTAACTGAAATGGGTAAAAACATGTCAGCTAAAACAACAAAGAAGGCCTTCAGTTGTTTTTTCTTCATTGACAGCGCGATAACTTTTCAATGATGCATCAACAATTTATCAGATAGAGTAAAGTAAAATAAATATAAAGGTAGATGCACACTCACTCGCTCTCCGCCTCGGCGACGGTGCACTTGTACTGCGCGGTGGAGAACAGGCATATGTCTGCGAACTGGCGCACCGACACCTTTATGCGCTTCACCGACCGGTTCGAGTTGTTCGCTATGTGCACGTTCACGGCTATGTTCTCGCCGTGGTGGTACAGCTCCTGGGAGAAAAATAAAGTAGGGTGTCATAGTTACTTTTGACGACCCGTCTGGTGTAATGGTCGAGAAATCGCCTACTACGCAGCGGGTTGCGGGTTCATCCCCGCACAATACAAACATTTGTGTGCATGAACATGTCTGTTTGTATTGGTCTGGGTGTTTTCTATGTATATTATGTATGTATTTACAAACAAAAAGTATTTAAGTATTATATCCGTTGTCTGGCACCCATAACACAAGCTTTGAGTAGCTTACTTTGGGACTAGATGGCGATGTGTGGGAATGTCCAAAGGATATTTATTTATTTATTTAGTTATAGCCTTAAGCCTACCTAGTACTGTCATAAAAGTATAATAAGACTGACTGCACCTTATGGTAATATGGCTGCATGGTTATGTCTTTTCGCTGTCACTGGGCGGGCAATTACGTCGAAGGAAGTACGTGAATACAACCTCTCGTGCAATTCGGATACGAAAAAAGTTCACCGATCGAATTTTCTTGTTTTTGATTTCTCAGGGTCACGATTTCAATGTATTTGAATTTTAATCATACGATGATTTTTTTTACGTGTAGATATTTAACTTGATTTGTTAGGTAAAAAGGTTAAACTCGTAATCGAATTACCACACGAAAAACGTTCGACTGCCGCGAGAATCGGCCTCCTGGTTATAGTAAGAATGGACCAGTCACCGTCAGCTAGGACAAATGAACTGTATTGACACGAAACGGATGAACGCGAGTGGGCGAGCGGGTAAACGCGACGTACGTGATACGTTCAATAGGTCCATAACCGGGTAGTATAAGTACTTCTTCTGGTTGTCAAATTTTGGGAATTGTGATAAAAATCAAAATTTTACACGGAGAACTATCGAAATCGTCAAAATGAAATAATTAGTCGTCGTCGAGTCGTGTCTAAAATAGTGTATTTTCCAAATAATAAATAACTATTATGTTTTTACTATTTAACATTCACATGACACTGGGTCAGGGTCATGACTATTGGAAATTGTGTCAATTGTCAAAACAATACGCACATGAAACCATTAAAAACTGGTTTGTACACGCGCATTCTGTGACTGATGAGTAGCGCAAGAAAGCAAAAACATGTGTAGGTCAAAAAAAAAAAAAAAACGTAACAGTAAGTATAACGTCATACTTTGTAAGAAGATAAACAACAGTTTACGTATGTTTTTGACATCATCCGAGTACATGAATATGTAATAGACTGTTTTATGTCAATGCAGAGCACAGAGAACCACGGTCTATGTTATAGTATACTAGTGAAGTTTATTTATGATATCTTGAATTGTTTATTGTGTGTGGTATCTATGCCTAAGATAATAAACACATATTGCAAGCGTGGTATTCAAATCCTTGCCAGGTTGCTTGCTTGATATTACAGTCAGATAGTTCCACTATTGGTTCAACCAACCCATCTCCTAACCGTAGGACCATCCGGCTCCTGATCGGTATATACTGGTTCATACCGGTTTACGCCAGTTCTGAAATGTACCTTATCTAAGGAGGCTTCCAGGTACAGTTTGTTGGGGCTCATCATGAACTCTTTGGAGACCTCGACGGAGGGCTGTTCACCTTGCTTGCTCGGCGCGTACATAATCTTCCTAATAGCGAGCCGCACCGAGTTCCTGAAATTAATAGAAAAGTTGTTAAAGTTTGGCTATAATAACGTAGTAATTTGCTCTAATAAGTTTTTGTGGGTTCCTGCATCTTTTAATTTGGGTACTTTTAAAGACATCGACTTTAACAGTTTCGAGAGCAAAAGTGTTTTCAATGTGCGTCATTTTTTGTTTTGAGGTGACGTCCGTTTCGGGATTTTTTCTTGTTAGACGCGCGTTGGAGTGCTTCTGACGTATTTATTTAAATTATATCTGCTACGGGTAGGTTACAATATCAGACTGGTCGTCTCGAAAGTTGTAAGTGAAAAGGGCCGAAAGTAAAAAAAAAATGCTGCCACTTGAGCTCCGTAGTTAAAATGTGCTAACTGTGCTAGACATGGGTCGTACTTGTTAATTCAAGTACCAGGCCTTAAACTACGTCAATAAATAAGCACGAGGGCTCAAAACCAGGTATAAAACACTTGCAAGTATTTTATTAAAAGTTACAACTAAAGTTTATCTACATTGAAATAAGGAACACTATCGCGTATTCGCCATTGCGTACATAAAACACTTTACGTGCATCGTTTATTTATCGTTTAATAATCTGAGGTGGAAGTGTGTAAAGCAATCGTAATCATTTGACAGTCCAAAACGTACGATATGATCTGTCAAACCCTTTGTTCTTCGCCATTTGACAGACCATACCGTACGTTTTGAACTGTCAAATGAATACGATTGCTTTAGACAATCGCACCCCTGGTTAGAAGATAAATACCTACTAATTTGTTGCTTGGAGTGGTCAAATTATAAAACAAAATACTTTTAAGGAAATACACTTTCGTTTGAGCCTTCGAGTTTCTATCGGGCGCCCCGGTGCCTTGAAGCGATGCGGCTTCCTAGTGCTTACTAAAATACGTTGTAATTATTTCATAGAAAATGAATCCCTATTTCGATACCCAATAGGCGCAAAGTCACGCTAGCAAGAAAATTACTTTAAAACGTTTCGAGTATTTGTTCATTTTTCGAAATTTTAGATTTTTAATGAACGTAAGGTTTAATTTCATTACTACGGCCTTTTTAAAAGTATTTCAGGGAAGCGGGCGCCGTTCCTTGTAAGTAAAAAACTATCATGGTTTTGGAAGTATTTTGAGCCCGTACCTGGTATACGTACCTTGAAGCAAATACGAGGTTTGTAAACCTGGTAAGGTAAATAATACGTTACATCACTAGGTTTGTAAACCATGGTAAATACGTTACATCCCTAAACTGTGCTAGGTACCTACCTCTTGTGCGGCTTGTCGTCCTGCGAGTCGGCGACGAACGCCTTCAGCTCGTAGTCGACGCCGCACGGCTTGCCCGTGTCGCCCGGCGCCGGCTGCAGCGTCACCGACGCGGGGCAGTGCGGCGGCAGCTCGAAGTAGAACGGGTGAGCCGCCGGGCCCAGCTTGCGTACTAGCCGCTCTTGAAGCCGCGTCAACGGCCGCTTCGCCGTGCTCGTCGGAGGGTATATCTGCGGTGACACGACCGTTCAACCAGTGAAACATTTTTCTTACACAAATCAGTACAACGATAAAAATATTCGCTTAAGGGGCTCCCCGAATTTTTGACGCGCACTCTATTTAAAATAATTATTACTTCTTAAATACAAAAACAAACAAAAATCTGATAGACACGATTGTAGTACAGGTTCTATAGTTTATTTAGTACGTTTAAACTGTTTCAAAAGTAGTTTACATTAGTTAGAGTTAGAAAAACTGCTAAATATGGTAATTTTTAGCAATTTTCTGTTTTATTGAACTTAAACATTGTATCTAAACCACATAACCAGAGCTACAATCGCTTTATTGAACTTAAACATTGTATCTAAACCACATAACCAGAGCTACAATCGCATCAATCAGATTTTCGATTGGTCTTTTATTTAACGAGTTATGATTCTGCTACTAAAGTGGCGCTAGTGTGCGCGTTATAAATTCGGGGAGCCCCTTAAGATACACCATGAAGATACATCTCAAAGTTTACTCAATCGCAGGAAGTCCGGTCGATTACTGACAGCAAATTGAAGGCGTTAGGATGGAACGTAAACAGACAAGACTAAACCACAGCTCACAGGCAATTTCCTCTGAGGTTTATTTTATAGAGTGCTTCACAGCTTTATGCACGATTTAATATTCATCAGTTACAGTGTAAATGTATTTACAAGTATACAGCAATAATAATTAATTAACACGTTATTGTTTATATACGTAGAACTTGCACACATCTGTTGGTTGGACCCCACCATTAATGTTATCGCTACTCGGTGCACCTATAGGTACTTAGTATACTATTGCAATATTAATAAATTATTTCATTGATATTTTACGTAATTGGGACGAGCTTATTTATTACTGGAAACTTGTAATTGGCGATACATCCGGACTCATTGTCAATTGCAACGTAATTAATTGAGCGGCTGTTAATAATTCTCCTACCTAACGTCATTCTACAAATTAGTAATTGATAGCTTTGTTCGAGAGTATTCCAACTAAGATAAAGCATACCTAGTTTAAGTTACTTAAGAGTCTTTATTTATAGATTCTACAAATATAAGATCTTATCTCAGCTATACATTTCTCAAGAATCAAAAGAAAGCCCCGACTCGTTTTCTTCAAAAGATAGTTTTTTATTAAGTCTCTTATCTTGACACTAATTTTGATTCTATTATTTGCCATGAAAAACCACTGAGGTGACCTATGTTTATTCAGCAGCAGCAGTCTGATGATCCCTTTTGAGCTCAGAAACCAATTAGGACGAATGTTCTCAAATAGGCTACATTTAATGCGGTACTAGCGGTACCCCGCGACTGCGTCCGCGCAAATTTAAGTTTGCTCCCTCCCCTCCCGTTGCAGCATGATGTTCTTTATAGTCTTCCTTGATGACTAAGCTATCCAACACAAAAATATTTTTTCGAATCGGTTCAGTAGTTCTTGAGACGCGCGTTCAAACAAATAAACTCTTCAGCTTTAGTTAAGATAACTGCCTCAGTGGCGCAGCGGTTAGAGGATCGCACTATAAAGCGACGGCTGCGCCAGTAGTCCCGGGTTCGATCCTCGGGACGGGCTAAAAATATATACCTGGTGTTTCTATTCATAAATTTTTAGTTACATACATACGTACATAGCCCGGAGTTTGGAAGTTGGCGGTGTTTCACCCCCGTGCCTCGGAAAAGCACGTAAAGCCATTGGTCCTGCGCCTGATCTCTCTCCGGTCGTTTCAGATTGCTGTCCCATCAGGCTATGTGTGTGCGCACACACTTGTGCACTATAATAAGTCGCACGCAGTCGGTTAGTCGTTTTGACTGGCCACCGTAGTCGAAATCGGCTAGGGGGACTATTAATTAGTATAGATATAGTAGAGATTGGATCCAGATCTAGCTACGTATTGATTCCCACCGTTTTCTTGGTTACCTGTTCGGCGGCCAGGTATAGATCCTTCCTGAAGGTGAGGCCGAGCACGTCGAGGTCCTCGCGGCCGTACCTGAACGCGGCCAGCACGTGACCGAACACCTTCCGCTCTTTCACATACTCGGGGTCGATAAGCACCACTCCGTCTGGAAAGGGAGGGAACAAAATCAACGCTATCAGCTGCAATCAATTAGTCAGTTCCATCTTAGCCGAGATTCCGCATGGGTCAAGCCGCTAAGGTAGACCGCATTGTCAGGAAGTGAACTTTAAGGTTAGAGGCAGCCTCGATTGTTTCGATACAGATATAGGCAGAGAAGATGCACCGGTGAATCACTTTTAGACTAAGTCTGTTTTGCCTCATGTGTAGACGAGCAGATCTTGGTAGCTAGGATTATAAATCCAAGTTTAGGCTATGGTTACCAATGATATTAGCGAAGAATGTTTTGAGGGAATAAATAAATCATGAAGATCATGATCTGATCATAGCAAAATGTAATATTTTAGAACACTCCATAACATCATTCAATATCAATTAAGAAAACCACGAAAAATCTAATCTCATGACTGAAAAAAGACAATGACGTTAGACTGATGATATTACAACATATAGGTATCAAACTTCACACAATCAATTTGTTCAATTGATTCCACTGGGGTCATTCGCTAACCTCTCTTGATTATCATGTAATCTTACAACGATAAAAGTCAGAGTGCGCGGGAATTGATAAATTCAGTGGAGATCAAAGTATCAAAAAGAGCAAAGACAGTTGACAGCTACTCGCGATAAAAAGTGGATTACCGCGGCTCACGGCGGCATTCGCGGAGCGTGCTCTAGCATAACTTCGGCCTGTTTATTCAAACACTCGCCCCGACTATTTTTAATGGCGTAAAATTCTTTTGAAAGAAACAATTTACGTTTAAAAATTGGCCGGTTTTTTATCGAAGCCTACAAAAACATTTGCCCTACATAGAGAATCAATATTATCAGATCCATTGGACGGCGAAAACTGACTTATTATCATTTTTTCACCGAAATAGAATAGACGAAATGTTACTTACCAATCGGGTCTACATGTGTTATGTGGTCTACGAAGTCCCTCTTCCCTAAATATACTGTTATCTGTAAAAGAAAGAACATCAACTGTAAATAGACTCCTTTATTCAAAATGATTCTTCAGAAATTACTACATATATCTAGAAATTTCACATTTCATTTTGATGGTTTTGTGTTCCGAGAACCGCTAGTTAAGTCTTATACATAAGACTGAACTAGCGGTCCCCCGCGACTGCATTAGCGCATTTTGAGTTTGCTCCCGTCCGTAAAACAATAATCATTTTTCAAATCGGTCCAGTAGGTTCTGAGATTAGTGCATTCAAACAAACGAAACAATCTTTTCAGCTTTATAATATTTGTATAGATTATAGTCTTTGTCACATGCTGTAAGGTCTCGTTGCTTGGTAATTTCTTTATCTTTTTACAGCCCACAAGCGACGATTTGATGATACTATTCTGACTGGCCTATTTGTACAAGAACCCAATTTGTCTAAAAGCTGACAATAACTAAGCTAATTTTAGAATTCAGACAGTAAACAAGTGGCGTGTTGTCTACGGCATCATGCCCAAAGGTATTTGCGTGCGTGGCAAAGCCATAAATGTAATGTAATCGAAATAGTAGTCGTGTAAACGCTGCTGTCGGCAGGAAAGTAAATTGCACGCTATTTTTGTTTCCTAAGGCATTCATAGCGAACGATTTAAAAAAATATATCTTTACTGAATCTTTAATGAGACTGTCAAAAGAAAAACATGAAATGTGTTTTTTTGTGAATTTAGGCCGGAAATTATCATATTGAAGTAAAATATTTGAGCTCTGATCTTTACTTTTTGGGTCATTCTCAATTTAAATAGGATAAGTAACAAGTGATTAAACTAAGACTGCTTCTTTACTTTGATGATTTAGTCAGTTCGCTAGCTTCAAACTACAATTGAATTACCCTTCGATAAATTCAAATCGATTATTAAACAATGTTTAATGGCTAAATGATATTATAGAATAAAAGATTATATGAACGATAACAATGTATGGTCTAGCTTGTAAGAACATTAAATTTGATTTATTTTAAAAAGATCTTCTTTTCAGTACTGGCCCACAATTGTCCCGAAGCTGTGCTAGGACCAATGTTGGGACGTGTATAAGTGCTATCAAAAGCCTATGTACAAAATAAATATTATTATTTTTTTGAATTTCAGTCCGATAGGTCCCAGAGATGACACAGCCGTCGCTACTAACTATACGGTCAGTTATCAATTTTTGTACGAAAATTAAGACGATGACGACCTTCGTAATTATTTCTTTGCGAAAAATGTTATCAAAATTGAACTAGAGTTTTTGATGGTATCACTGAATTTGGTTATTAATTACCTTGCCATTGGGCGAGCTTTTCTTGAAGACTCTCGTCGCCTGCCGCTGCTTGTTGCTCCCGGCGTCGTCCATCCTGCCGCCGCGGCCTCCGCACTACTGCAACAAGTAGGTACGAGTGGAAATAGCTGCTTAAATTCGCCAACATGCTATTACACTTTTACTACTAATACATATTATGTTAATTAAAACGTTATAATTCGCGTGAATTGTGACTCATAATTAGAGATGGGACGTTTGGATCCGGTACCCGGCGGATCCTGCACTTTTCAGGATCCGTCCGGGTACCGAGTAATGGCGCCGGATAACCGGCACTGCCGGGTAATTAGGTCTAGGATAAAATTTAAATAAATATTTTCCAAGAACTAATATTTATTGCAGAAACATGAATCAGCAGAAAAAATAATACTCATAGTTTAAATGAGGTAAATTATGGTGAAGAAATACAAGCGGCTAAGCACGATCTGGGTTAAGTCTGTTGCGCTTTTGCTCATAGACATTACAGCCTCCGAAAAGAGCTGTTCACTATATACAGAGCTGGCGGGAGTGGTTAAATATCTAATCGCGAGACTCTTTATAATAGACTAGTGACCCATATTATCGGCCACCATCACTTATTTCCTATTTCTCCACGAGACACGTTTACTTGACACAAATTGCACTTCGCACTTATTTAATCTTGGGTAAAATAGGTCCAAACTGGTGGTTCGATCGAGTCTACCGTACCCCTTGACGAAATTATTAATATAGATTGTTCTAGAGAAATAATGATATTTTTTGTTCAGAAATATCATGTTTGTTCATTAGAACTGAAATAATACAAGGGTCGTACTTGCGACTTTAAAAAAGGAGAAATCAACAACATTAACAGGTTTGTTATAGAGTAAATTAATTTACCATTATATTTTAATAAAAATGAATATTTCGTTAATTAATCTGCTATAATAATAATCGCCCACTTCTAGCAACAAGCCCTTACGTTAGGACTAGCACTTGACTAGATACATGTTTACATTTAAACTAATCGGATGTAGGTTCTTGGAATTCTGGGATTTCGGTTGATCGTAACTATGTTTATTTACTTTAAGGTTAATTTTAACAACCCATTCAAATATTATGCGTGTGTGTGTTTACAGCGTTCGTGGTCACGGTCACGGGTAGACTAAGATGTTGTATACGCGTTTACTTCAGAAACAAGTATGAGAACGTTTCAATAAAAAACTGCACAAAAAATTCTTTAGCTATAAAATAGCATCTTAAATTTCGATAAAATATATCCGAAATTTGAAAAATATAATTAAGGTCTGATAAATTTATTTAGAGGCCTAATTATATTTATATTTGCTGTCCACTGAAATACAAGAACTTAAACAATCAAATCGAAACATGTAAAGTCGTCATCATAACCATTATGGTACAATTTCCTGGTTCTCATCGCAAATATTAAGTGAGTTTGAAATATTTTTAAGTTACTAGTTTATTTTAAAAATAATATTAAGGCAATATGTGTTACTTGTGGTTACTAAAAAAGGCAAAAATCCGTTATTAGATTTTGAAGCGGACGTGTGTGTATACTTGCAAAAAAAAACGCTTAAACGGGGCTGAACTAAATAATACAGCGGCCTCGACAGAAACATTAACTTGCGAGGCGCGATGGCGGGCGCGCGACTGAAGAAAGCTAATGTTTGGAGCATGCCTCACATTTTATCGGCGACACCTATTGCCATGTCTCGGGCTACAAGTGACCAATTTGCTAGACTACATATCTTTGGCCACCTTTAGATATCTTTTATTATTAACATCGTTGAATACATTATTTATGACATCTTCTGTTCGTGATATTATTGATAATAATGACAATGACTCAGTTTGGGCCCTCCCAAAATCAAACAATAAATAGTAGAAAATGATAAGCAAAATTTGATATAATGACTTCTAGTTAATATTTTTTTAAGACTCAAAGTCTTTTATATTCTCAAACATGAAATAAGAAACCAAAAATTGCGCACGGGCGGGACTCGAACCAGCAATTTCTTGGCAGTCTAACTTTAGGGACATTGGGCTAATACAGAGGCTTTGAATGAGGTATATCAGCTGAGGAATACAGCTTAATGTTCTCTAGTCCCCTAGGACTAGGACTTCACCTATAATGATAATGGTAAGCAATAAGTGTACTCACGCGGGCCTCTGTAGGGCTCCAGGGTGCGCGCTACCGGCACAGATCGCTGCGCACCCGCACCGCCCTGCAACAAACAAAACATACACTATTACTACAATGAACATCGACAGCTGATTAAAGGTAAACTGGTAAATACACTATTATTACAATGAACATCGACGGCTGAAGAAATGTACGTAGACTAGGGGTCTTTTTTGCTTTAATGGATCGAAAATCAAACAACAGAAAGAAAACATTGACAAGTGTGCTTTAAAAATACAATATAGCTCCTGAATGGTAGATCCGGCAGTATTACAGACTATCACATAACATCTCATAGTTGCCTTCTCTGCGATACCATTCGGCATGAGATGATATGGCCGCCAACGTCTCAATTAATAATCCACCAATAGGACAGTTAGAGATGTAAACGAACATGTGTCAAACGAACAACTGTCGTCAGTTTTAAAATGGCGTAAATAAAATTCGTTGATAATTTCTTAGGACCTATAAAAGAAAAAAAGAACATACAGAGTACCTTTTAAATTGATTTGATTAATAAAAACCAGTAACATCACATTGAAAAAGGCCAACACAAATGCGTATTCAGCTACATTCATTGGCGCGTATAGGATTACTTAATTAATATCGACTGATACAACTAATTGCGTAGTAAATACCTATCCATCCAACTATCTGGTAATTCTACCCGCTTCGAATCCGATAGCAGTTGATGGGACGCTCTCACGATGAGATAAATGCGCAATTGATATACACACAGTCTGGCCATAAAATCTGTTACAATTTAAAAAAAGAAAGATTACATTTCAATTTGGAATCTGTCATCTTTATACGATTGCTCATTGTGTTGTGTTTTCTAATTTTGGCGCCAATAAATTTTATAATATTTTGCGATATTAAAATGGAGTGGGGTAATAAAGAGAACCGAATCGCTGTGATTGCATTACACAAAGTTGGTATGGAGCCAAATGCAATTTTTGAAACTCTCCATACGCTTGGTATTAGTCAAATATTTGTGTACCGGGCTATCAATAGGTACAATGAGACCTCCTCTGTTTGTGACAGAAAAAATCTGACCGTCCACGTAGTGTTCGTACGAATAAGGTGGTCAAGGCAGTAAGGGAAAGAATTCGCAGAAACCTTGTCAGAATGCAAAAGATTTTATCTCGAGAGATGAAGATAGCACCCAGAACCATGTCGCGTATTTTAAAAGATGACTTGGGACTTGCAGCCTATTAGAGACGCACTGGTCATTTTTAACTGATAATTTAAAAAAGAATAGGGTAGTAAAATCGAAAAAACTACTGAAGTGGTACGCAAAGGGAGGTCACAGATTTTTTTACCCGACTTCAGTGATGGTTTGGTGGGGTGTTAGCTATGAAGTAGTGACTGAGCCATATTTTTGTGAAAAAGGTATCAAAACATCGGCACAAGTGTATCAAGATACCATTCTTAAGAAGGTAGTTAAGCCCCTTAACAACACCATGTTCAATAACCAAGCATCTTTCCAACAAGACTCGGCGCCGGGTCATAAAGCTCAGTCCACGCTGTCTTGGTTGGAAGCGAACGTTTCGGACTTCATCAGAGCTGAAGACTGGCCGTCGTCTAGTCCCGATCTTAATCCGCTGGATTATGATTTATGGTCAGTTTTAGAGAGTACGGCTTGCTCTAAAAGCCATGATAATTTGAAGTCCCTAAATCAATTCATACGATTGGCAGTGAAGAATTTTCCCATGGAAAGAGTGCATGCTTCTATTGATAACTGGCCTCAACGTTTAAAGGACTGTATAGCAGCCAATGGAGACCACTTCTAATAAGCTTTTTATATTTTAAATTGTATTATATTTATGTATAAAACTAACACACTGTAAAAGTAATAAATATTATTTGCATTATTTTTTTTATTCTTTGTGACAATATTTATGGCAAGACTAGGTATAGGTGCAATGCGCTTTAAATAATATACGATAATCAGATGGGTCACGAACACAAGTCGAGCTGGCGACAAAGGGGTCTGAAAACCAATAAAAATAGACGCATCATGGTATCATATCAATGACTGAAGACGAAACATGGTCTTTAACTATGAGCCTTTTAAAGAAGCTCAAAATCACACAACGAGCGATGGAGAGGGCTATGCTGGGAGACACGTAGAATAACTAAGGTAACGGACATAGCCTAGAGAATCCGTAAGCTCAAGTGGAAGTGAGCAGGCCACATAGCGCGAAGAACTGGTGGCCGTTGGAACAGAAAAGTTCTAGATTGAAGACCCTTCGACCAAAGACATAACGTATGACGTCCAACGACAAGATGGACTGACGACCTTGTAAAGATCGCAGGATCAAACTGGATGCAGACCGCTAGTGATCGGTCGCTGTGGAAAGCCGTGGGCCTATGTTCAGCAGTGGACGTCCTTTGGCTGATAATAATGATGATGATGATGGTGAGGTAGCATATAACACTTGTAAGAGACACCTTCAAAACTGCTCGTTAGCCTAACAGAGTACATTTCACTTATGACGTAAAAGGTATAAGGCCTCAACGGGACCACTGTATCAAGCTGTATTCCGTTCCCGAAACTAATACGACAGAGTGTTACCAAAATACACGTTGCTCACACAATCCCTAACACAAACGTATAATTTCGCTCGCGCCCGCATTTCCGAGTCGACGTTAATGTACTTACAATTTTTCACAGGAACCCCTAAGGACCCAAGGGATGACTTTATAAATAGACAGTGTATTTTCCGAGAAAATCCTTTGGTATCTTATTCGCGGCGAATGTTCAGCAGCATGTTTTTGACGTTTACAATAAAAAGAGGTTATTGTAGATAAAAATGGAATTCAATATCCATTGCTTCTTTATAGAAGTAATAAACGTCTTAAGAGTACATAAAAATGCCCTCTAGTCGGATTTCCCGTCATTGACAGAGGCTGGATGTAATCCGATTATGCCTTTTGAGTTCATTCAGTAACACCAACATTCACGTCACGAGTCATTCTTTTAATAGAAGGTTTCGTTAGTACCAATCTCTGAGCTTGAAGCGTGTGTAATGCAAAAGCATTTCTAGTAAAAACTAGAACCTTACCAAGAGTAAGGTTATCATGGATCTCTATTTCTGATCTCTGAATAGATCTGGATCTAGATCGACCGAAATCGCTTGTATACAATTTTAAAACAAAACTTTCTGGATGCTGCAGCCAGTGGATAATTATGTATGAGCGACTGCCTACAAAGAGTTCTCCAAGTTTGTTATATCACATGCAAGTAACGCAACGAAAATAATTCGAAAACTTATGATTACACTCCTACTAGACGCATAGGCTGATGCGAGCCGACACACAATAATTGGCGAGTTCCGTGGCGCGGACTCGGTGACAGGGGACGGGTAATCGCATTTTCCTTCCTACACGGCCTTCGGACACCATAACTACGAAACTCCGAGGGACATTCCTCGCGAATAGCGGCGCTGGAACATTTTAATTACATTACAATATTGCTACGATTACTACAGTCAGTGGTATCGTTGAACGAGAATTTCGTCCTTTTTATAATACAATGTAAATAGTGATTATGGTATGGATGTAACTGAATTATTTACACGGAAAAATAATCCAAAATTACAAATGTTTAAAAACTTTGAACAGCTGATCAGATTTTCATGAAACATGACTAAGAAAACTAGGGATAAAATTATCTTTGACACAAAAAAACAAAGCGAAAATCAGTTCATTCTTTAGGTGCTACGAAACCACAGACAGATACTTATGTACACAGACAGACACGTTTAAACTTGATTATAACACCCCGCTCTTTATTCGTCGGGGGTCAATATTTAAAAAACTACTACTTAGTTTGAAAAAAGAATTATTTTTATTTTATGTTATTATTACAACAAAATCCACAGCTCTCAAAAATTACAGTTTTACATGTTTCTTAATACTAAATATACGTCTAACATTGGATTCACATTTTATAAACATTTTATTAAAATAAACATTATACCTATTCTCAAAAAATATAAATTAAAGTTTTCATTTAAAACTCGTTGCGACACAAAATGAGATCATTATATACACGATAGAGTCGTGTATGACAGGGGACTGTAATCGGATTTCCGTCCGTCCAGTCCTTGTGCTATTATGACTAGGAAGAATAATATGAGAGCAATCTCTTCGGGATAATGTATTTTAATAATTTAATGCAAATCATATACGACGACACCTGGGGTAGTGATTAGCGCGGCTGACTACGAAATATAGAATAATGTTTTTCCTATATGTTCTTCTAGCTCACGAAATTTACAGGCTCTACTTCGAAGTGGCGAAGCGCTGCCGGCCTTTCGGAATTCTGTTATTAATGTAATAGAATACTGTTTAGTCCGTTTTTCTATGCTAGTGCAATAATGTAACTTTTAAAACAATATCAGTGAATAAAATTAATCAACTATTTGATTTAAATGCCATAAATGTTGATACTGAAAGATCTCAATTATCATCAACGTTCATAGTGCGCACAGCAAAAGAGTCGAACTCTCTACCCACATCAGTTTCCAACAGTTTGCAACCGAATTGAACATGCTCCTTCTGGGTAAGCTCGCTTCAATGTCCTCCCTGCAAATGCAAGTTCTAGTCTGGGAAAGTGGGAGATCTCACAATCATTATTTTCAGAAACGAAACGCGTGGTCACAGAAACCGATCGGACCATAGCGGCCGACATCCCAGCTTGTTTACTCTCCCATTTATATCTCATTTCCTCAGATTGAGCGCCGCCCGCCTAGCCTTGATTGAAGTTTTCCGTCTATGTACACTTTTCCTAATTCGCTGCCCACTTTACTTTCAATATTACTCCAGTACTTTTCCACATGAAAATCGCTTTCCTTTCTCTTGTTGAATAAAGCTCTGATACATACCAATTTGATCGATCGAGAAATAATACTACCCATGAACAGCAATATTACTTTTTGCTTGTTTCCAATAAAACAAAGAGAAACTATTGCATTTACAAACTAGCCACGTATCAAACTTTTGCCGACGAAATACAAAAACTTTTGATACGTTTGTTGAGTTTATGTAAACTTATTTAATATAAATTGCAGAACATGTATAGTTTTGGAATCTATACTAATATTATAAAGCTGTTAAGAGTTGGTTTGCTTCTTTGTTTGAACGCGCTAATATCAGGAACTACTTGACCGATTGAAAAAAATATGTATTGGATAGCTTATTTATTGAGAAAGGCTTTAGGCTATAGAACATTACGCTGCAAAGGAAGGGGAGGGAGCAAACTCAAAATGCGCGAACGAAGTCGCGGGGGACCGTTAGTCATTGATAAAATTAATGAAGATGAGTATTACACAATGTTTAGATATAATATACGAGTACAAACACATCGGTTTTGTATTAATGCTTATAGCGTTGACAATTCATTTCATTATGTGTCACTAAATATGATAATGGGTCACGCGGTTGGTAAGGATAAATCGATCAAAAACTTGATAATAGTTTTAAGCCTACATTTTGTACTACATTTCGCCCGTCGCCGCCCCGCGGGCAGCTTACACTGATTTATTCTGGTTTTTGAGACCATTCGTTTGAGCGAGTCCAACCGAATACCGAGGCCGAGGCGAGCAATGTAATGATAGGTTAAAATTAAAACCTCAAAACTGCAAACTAGAGATAGTAGTAGTATAGTAATAGTAGAGATACATTTTATTCATAACTGTAATCCTCAATGCAATTCTTTTCGTATAGAAATTCCATTGTTAATAACCGAAACATGACTGGAACAATTACCGAATGTGCAAAAATTTCACTGTTTTGATAGCTTTAAAAACGCTACACGAAAAGGGAAAATATTATCCTTGATGCGTTAAACTGAACATCCAACAAAGTCGACTCGTAAATTCACGTTTACGGCGCGTCACGTGAATTTGCAATAAGGTTACTACGAAACAGAATTGTTGTTTTTTATGGTTTAGCACAGCATATGAAATATATTTTATGACACCGTGAAAAATCTTTTCTCGTGACGCGACCAATTATGGACAGTACCTGTCATGGCCAACATTTAACTTTGCGGCCGTCTCGAAACAAAATGACCGATTGTTAAAACGTTGGTAAAATTATAACAGCCCAATCGACCGATTATTATTGCTAAAAAATAAACTAAGTGATGTTTCATTTTGCTCAGCAAGAACAATGGTTCAATGTCAGGACATTGAACCATTGATATCGATGATAGCACTATCCAGGGATAGTGCTATCATCTATAGTGAATTTAACTTTTCTTGAAAATAAGGAAGTTATAAAAGTTCAACGACCTTCGTGGTCGAGTGGCTAGCACGCTGGTTTCAAGCGTCGCCATTTCGTTAGGTTCCGGGTTCGATTCCCGGTCGGGTCAATGTAGAAAACGATCTTTTCTGTATTGTCTCGGGTCTGGGTGTTGTGGTACCACCGTTGTGTCTGATTTCCATAGCACAAGTGCATTGGCTACTTACTTTGGGATCAGAGCAATGCATGTGATTGGTGTCCAATATTTATTTATTTATAAAAAATATATTTCATAAAAAGCAAAAGAATTTCTCGTTTCACCTCAACCTCGGTCGCATTTGCAAAGTAATCCGTATTTTCTACCACACACTTAATGCTCAGTTACTCACTAGATACGAGGATCGGAATTCGATATGATGATAAGGAAATATGGTTCCACGACCTTAGCATATAATCGTTGCATATGAATTCCAAGAAACATTATAATAATCTATAACAAGCTGTGTCTGTACATTCACTCACACGCGAGTGGTTAAGTATTTATATTATAGCATGATCTGAGTCTATAGGTATAATTGGTTTTAAATAATTAATGTTTTTGGTATACGAAACCATATTATTTATGAAATAAATTAATTTTCTTAAATCAAAATATTTTAGGTCTAAAAACCCTTTACCAAGAACTAGTTTTACGATAATACTTTGTGGTGAATTAATAGGATTACAAATTTTGATATTAATACCTTGGAAAAATGAGTATCCTATTCTGTTTATTAAATTCTCTCTGAAATTGTTTTCCTCGAATCGTCATAAGTAAATTACGATATATTCAAGACGCCGACGTTTGATCTTTTTAATTATTATGTTATTTACTGTTCTATTGCTTTAAAATGATATTTTTATAAGCATAGTATAGCTGAAATTGACCGTTATGCAGAATAGAGTTGTTCTTATACTTCATGCATTTATTATTCGATCATTTCGCATGTATTAACATTTAAATTTTCGGTGAGGGCAAATGTCGGAAAGGCAGTGAGTGGTTAACTATCAATTGGATTAAACATATGTTGAATGGGAGAATCGACTTAGCACAACCCTAATTTGAAACGCCGGTGCTGACAGCACTATTTGTCAAAATCTGGCAGTAGAGAGTTTGGCGCCGTTTTAAAGCATAATGAAGCGTTGTGATTATTCGATTTTGTATTGTTACCTTTTTTCTGAAAATAAATAAGCTTGTGTACTCAAATAACTATGTCTTTATTACATATAATGAAAAAAAATATTGACTATCTAATCGCATCTTTTTATCGGTTAGTAATAAATTGAGTAGGTACCTATGCAGCATATCGCATCGATCACCCGTGCTCGGTGATGATACGCGGAATGATGCATCCTCTCGGCATGAGCGAGGCAATTTTCAAATGCCATACACTCGCTCCGCTCGCACGACATGCCTCACGGTTCCCGATCCGTTCACGGGACCCATCACGGCACAAATTGTCGGACCATTACCCGAGAAACGTCTATCATCCCTAACGTGTCTCCTCCCACGTAATATTTTAGCAGACTAGCAATTCGAAAATGGCCGGCACTCGTGCTAAGCTAAAATCATGCAGCAAACGTACATACATCGATGTTGAAACGTTTAATCCCTTATTGCATTCTCGCGTGAGCTAGGCCAAAAGGTTGCAGACGAAAATAAGACAGCTAAATTGCATTACTGTAGAGAGCGATGAATTAGTGATATGTACTGGAAACACAGCGAACAGTAAACACCACTATGTTTATGATGTTTGCCGTTCATTACCAGTGTTTACGAGCATAATGTGGGATATTGCGCGGCCGAAACTAAACTGCCGATATTCGGCATGCGCGGCGGAGCAAAAAACGCAAAATTCAGAGCCGGATTGACATATCATTCTACTCAATATTACGCGGCTTGTGCCTGTGTTGTTAGATCAAAGTAGTTTAAAGCTTCGCATAATTCCTGCAGACATTATTACAGATTTGATTATTTACATTAAGTCTAATCCTTTTTATATGCGTAGGTTTTGCTAGAGTTTTCATATTTATTGCATATTCTAAATTAACGTAAAAATGCTGTGAGAGAAGTAACACGATTGCCTCTCGAACTTTTACACGAAATAGGCTTATATTAAAATAGGTCGCTATTCATACCGAAAAGTCGGTACGCGATTGACACAGGTACACAGGGTAGGGGGATTTATTTCAAGTTTGCAACCGTTCGCAGAAACAAAAGAAGAAGTAAGGGGGAATAAAATCACCGAGCTATGGCGTCGGCTCGGTTTTTAATGGAACCGAGAAAATAATATTACCGCGCAGCCATCCATCACGGATTCCGGGCAAGTCGTAGGAAGGGAGGAGAGGGGGGTGACAGGCGCGTATTCAATAAACAGCACTTCCTCTTCGGAGCCTTGATCGCAAACAAAACGTCATTGGCGCGTAATTATGTCAATATTCCACACAATTAAGGGTCTCCGCGGATCTACGGAGAGCCTGTTTGTAGAGTCCCACTATTTGATTGTGTTTCAAGTGAATGACGGTCTTGTGATACTAGAGCGCCTTCATTATGTAAATGTGGGATTATGTACCTCTCTCGACCGTACTAAACATTATATTCGTGAAACTAAAGGCACTTAGACATACATGAAAAGACACAGAAAAACGTTATACCTACCTACTTTTATATCTTTCTAAAATACTCATTCAGAACTGAACAAAAATAGAAGAACTTGAAGTAAAATGTTTGCTAAAGATCCCTTAACAAAGGTCTTCATCCCTGAGCTTTAATCGGATTACCAAGTATTTCCGACTAACTTTAATTTACTCTTTAGTACGGCTGTTTTTTTTCTTCAGGCACTAAGATTGACAGTAATGAGTAAATAGTAGATGGGAGTTTTAATTGAATCTTTTGACAAAAGAACATTTTTTACGTATTAAAAGATATACAATTAAAATGTACTGCTCAAACGTCGTCCCACTTAAGCGTCGAGGAGATTACTGTTGAAATTAATTGCGAAGCACAAAATAATTAAGATATTTCTGAATGAAAATCGTCTCAAGTATAATTACTTTCATTGTTCTTTATTGATATAGGCTGGTAGATAAATACTATATTAATTAAATAGTTAATAAATGGCAGATTAAAACTGCCTTGGTGGCGCAGCGGTAGAGGATCGCACTTTAAAGCAACGTTTGATCCCCGGGTCAGTCCGAAAAAAAATCTGTTCAGAAATTTTAAGGGTAACAGTTTGCGCACATTCCTGTGCACTATAATATGTCCCGTGCAGTCAGTTAGTCGTTGTGACTGGCCACGGCAGTCGAATTATTATATTACTATTATTAAACATAGTAATTAAACGTTTCTATAAACTTTAATTAATACGACCACATATGGTACCGTCATATTATTATACAAATTGGGCAATAAGCTTAATTAATATAATTTCCCTATAGATGTGGAACTCCTAACAATGAAAAGGTCACGAGTCGAATAGGCAGGCTTTGTTCATATTTGAATGGATCGGATCAAAGGGTCGATACTTCAGACAGGTACAACGGCTTGTTAGTGGAAGTTAACAATACTACTTGTATTCATGAACAATTTAATTGAATTAGTCAGAGGACAGACGTCACGGTATCAGTCTGTAACAATAGAGTCGCTTGCTACCTTTAAGGTACATAAAGTAGCTTATACAAATAAACAAACTTTACTTTCTTATGTGCTGTTGGGCAAAAGAAGCAAAAACAGCATGCTCGCTGCCCATAGCCCGCAACAGGTGTCGAAAACAAAAACCCTATACATAAAACATTACTTCCTCTGACCTCAGGTTTGAAATGTAGTCGATGAGTACTCACAGCAACAAAGAGATCGTTTTTTTATAAAATAATTCAAATTGTGTTCAGTTCAGATTTTACTTTGGCCTAACATGCTGCGAAGGAGCCCAAACTCAAAAGAGCATCCTGTACTTTGTTGAATCACCGGAATAAGAAATGGAATCTATCGAAAAGATATAGCATAGATGTGGTATTCATAGTTCACAATATTGAAAGAGGAATGCTCTAATTAATCGGAATTTCAGTAGTTCATGGGTGTTTATTACGGTCATTTCAACGTGCTCTGTAGACGTCGTTAACGTATATCCATTAAGCAAAGGAAATATTTGTTTTCATATGCTAACAAACGTCTTAAATAAGAATAGGACCTATAATTTTATTAAGCCCAGATATATTATCTTAAGTGTTTGCAATTTGCATCCCACATGCTAAGCCGGTGTTTCATGACAAAATCAATAGGCACCGTGCGAAAGTTTATCGTTGCGATGCCTTTAAGAGAAAAAGAAAATAGAATAGCTTTTACTCCGCACTGAGTAACTACAAGGAACCTTTTGGTTTAGAAGACTACTGGGAAATGACACCTTCATTGCAATAAATTGAAAATTAAGGGTGACTTTAAATCTTTATACCGTACGACCCCTGTGCCAGGTTTTACAAGCCATACACAGACGTGAACGTTTTATTCTAATTGGCCGCAACTTCCGAACATTTTACGACACAAAACAAACGGCATTAAAAAGGTAAAATATTCTCGTGATAAATCTGTTTATCAGCAAGCCAGTAAGCAGGGTCGAGGATGCTCCGGCCTCGTTTGAGCACAAGTGTCTGGATGGAGGGTCATCCCGCGGTAACGAGCGACCAGACTCGCCCTCCTCATGCATATGTGATCAACCGCCTGATGAATAATATCGGTACGTTACACTAAATCTGTTTCACTAATTTTGCATTTTGGACGAACTGCCAAACTAATGTTAATTATGCGGTTTACAAATTACCTAAGCTTTTCCTCGATTCATTTAGTTAGAACTTTAGGCTATGAAGAGGTTTTGGAGATAGAATTGGATATTAGGCTTCGCTTCAAACGTGTGGTAAATAAATATTACTGAATGACTTAGCAGAACCCAAAATTTGGGTTTTGTCGCTTAGCAATTACCACAATATTTTTCAAACGGCAATGCAAGAAACTCTTCCCAAATTACAATTGAAAAAGTTTTCTTTCAGTCAAAGGTCGACTCACTCGACCCGGAGCGAGGACCTAGTTACCCACACAAGCACTTGTGGTTACTTTTCACGTAGCGTAAAGTGTCACGAGCGGTGTCTGCTCTTAGCTGAGGTCACGAGCCGTGTCAACGCGAGGTATAGTGGCGAGGAAATTAAACGTCTAAAATGAACACTTGTACCGAACGCTTTTCACGGATCAGCGGTGTTTGTTTTCCGTTTCAAAATTGGAAACAATTATAAGATAATACATGAAAGCAACAATCTGCCGTAAAAAGATATTCTCTTTGGTCATGCAAGTATTCATACTTAAAGTGCTCCGATTGGAAATAAGATTAGTATCTTCAGGTTAGTAATCTTAAGCACTCCTACCTATCATTAATTTTCCAAACATTCACGAGCACTGTTGCTCTTTCGCTCGAATCTGATGTCGATTCGATACAATGCTTAGGTATAGTCCCTACAACAATTTGCCATATTTCATGAGGATTATATGTCCGAGACTATTACCCCAGTATGTCTGGCCGTTGATTTTTCCTAGTCAGTCCAGTAGGTAGATCTCGTTCAGAACACAGTCATTTGAATGCCTTTGACACAATTCCATGAACCAGCATAAACTAGGACGTTCATTGCTCTACCCAGAAAGACGTGACAACCTAAAGTACCTACTGTCATCGTCGATATAAATAAAAGGAAGTTGTAAAACACAATATTGCACAGGAGGAGTTACATGGCTAGGGCGAGCAATCTCTGTTTTATGACCGCTACGTATTAACGGCTTATTCAGAGCCGAGAGCCGAGGCGAGTCAAATAAATGTTAAAATACTGGCCGGAGCGCTAAATGTTATTATTTATTACTGCGCAAATAGTCACCAAACGTGCTTTGTTTGCTTTGACAACACAGATTTCGTGGCTCGCTTACGAAATGTATTCGCCAATACATAGTTCACAGAAAAAAATATTTGTATTATTACTTTGACAACTTGTCGGAAAGCTAGGCAAAGATTTTTTCCTAACGAAATTACATGAATGACGATGAAGTAAGGACAAATTTACCTTAAAGGATGAATGAGAAAACCCACAAACATCTCGTTGTGATTTTCTATAACTATTCAGCGATAAATGAAAGGATCAAAGAGAGTACAAGAAAATAAACAAGTTCTCTTTCAAATTCAAGATGAATAAGATTTGGATAGACTCAAAGTTGAAAGAGATATTTGTGTACCATAATCCTATTGTAGGAATTAGCGGCGCAGAGAAACGTTTGGCGTTGCTCGGAATTTAATCTCACTCTTTGTGATAATGTTACGACGTCTATAAAAACTGTTATATCGCTAAGTGGATTCATACTCCGTGCGCCGTTTGATGTGCTGTGTAATTCCGAATAAAAGGAAACCAACAATGCACTCACGCCAACACTGCCAGCCTTTATAAGGCTAAGTCCAACTTAAGCTCGGATGAGCTTTCCATAAAACCAAACTTGTGAATGATTTAAATTCTAAGAAGTTTCATTTTTATTTCGATTTGGAGTGTTGTTATTTATACTTTAGAGATTAAGTCGCTGTAAATAGTCTTGAGGAAAGGGCAAAGACGCGACAAAATCGGGAAATTGTAAGATTTGATCGTCTACGAAAATAGCTTGATTTAAAAGGCGAGAAATGTAGGTAAGTGGGAATTTATGGAATATTCGACAGCCGGCGTAGGATAATCTGTTTACACAAATCACACGCACAAGTTCGCCGCGTATCAAACCGCGTTACCGGCGGGTGTCGAGCTCGCACGTTTGCCTGATAAATCTCTCCGGTGGAGGCTGTCTAGGTGACAAACATTATATCAACACATATTTCTATAGATACCAGAATACTATTTAACAACCCTCGGTAGAAGAGTAGCATGCACGACAATTAATGCGGTGTCAACGTTTGTTCCGTGACGTTCGGAATTCAGATACTTTTCTGCTATTCATTTTCTCTGTTCCTTCTGTTTTATTTCATTTATTAGGTAACACCGGCCTTTTCGATACTTTTTTTAGGATTCAGGAAGATGTACATGTGATGTTTTCCACTGTTTTACTTGTGATAAAGCTCCATGCATAAAATTACTTTTTAATTAGCACCTAGTTGATTTTGATTCGTCGATAAAGTTTATATCACATGAAAAACCTATGAACCTCATTACTAAACAAAGATTATTAGTAGGTCAATAGCCGGAACATAAACGTGATGCGTTGATATCCAGGTAATATACCATCACATCGTCCGAATCAATAGTCGATTTATATTTAATGAAAATTCGTCGAAAATCGGAACAGATGACTGTTTTTATTGAAACTAAAGATTAAGCGAATAATAAAAAGAGCAAAAAAAATATTTTCAGAAAAATCAGAAAAAACGTTTGTCTATTACTATTATGTTTAGGATATGATAATAAAATGAAAAACGAAGCTGAATAATTATAAAATAATATTTTCAAAATACTGAACTGAACAAAATTGCTAATGTAGTTGCAAGTAAAAGGATACAGTAGACTCTACCAAGATGCTTTCGTTGTAAATTGACAATAATGTCATACAATACTATTCTGAAGTATGCAAAATTCACTATATGTGGAGATAAATTTTCATGTTTGGAAAACCGCAGTCACACGTTGTCAAAGTGCTACGGTAGGTAGGTATATGTAACGTGTGACTACGCCTTCGCCGTCGATTGTTGCACAGATAAGTAAGCAAGCGGGGGCTACTTGCCGGTATGGTAGTGTTTATTTTAAAGTCTTCTTAATCGTTTCCACCTTTATCCAGATAAAATCGAATCTGCAATTTGATATAACCTGTGGTAGTATTTGTGATAAGGTTAAGGTTCCATTCTTCCACTATTCTTATTTTCTGTGACAAAAAAAAATTGTGGCTTTAGTTTAAAAAGTTTGAGACTTTAAATTATTAAAACCACAAACGCGTTCAGGAGTTTTAGCCAACTTTTAGTAAAACTTTCAGCCATTTGGTCTTCGGAGACCCTTCATTAAGAAACTTATTATTTGGTAAGATAACTTTGTAGTGCTGGTTGGAATGAAAATTATACTGGATAGAGTATTTAGATGGTGATTAGCCGAGCTGGCTGAGTAGTTGCCAACTTGCAGTTTTGCGGTACATGCTTCGGTAGTACTAGACTTCAAAGATCTCAAGCGCCATGATAGGTAGCGTTAGTTGGTGGTTAGCAAACTTAAACCCACTATTCCAAAAACTTAGTACCTGGATTAGAACCGTACTGAGCTATTACCCCGACCAATTGAATAAAATAACTTAATTCATTCAGTATTGACAGCATTCAATAATCGAAGTGTGCTTGACGACCCCCGTGGTGTAGTGCCTAAGCAGGCTGGGTTTCAATGCGTCGCCGCTTCAATGCGTTGGGGTACCAGGGTTGTGTCTGATTTCCATAACACAAGTGCATTAGCTACTTACTTTTGGGTCAGAGCAATGTACGTGATTAATAAATTTTATATAAGTTTATAAAGATTATTATTTATTAAGTGACTGCTGTTCAACTTTTCTGATTGGCCGTATGTTTTTTTCTTGGTTTAATCTTTTTTTTGTTTTAAGAGGGTTAGGATTCTTATGTATATTATGATATCAGAACTCGACAGTAATGAGTCGGGCGCTGCGTGGCGAGAGGAAGGGCGAATTAGTCACGGGACCGCTGGTGCCGCCGGCTCGGAAGCATATAATACCGCGTCCGTCACGACGTCGATACGTATCCGCCCTTTTGATAGCCCGAGGCGCTGCTGTATCTACGCTCTTGCAGATCTATTATACAGTATTTTATTTTACAGCCCGCCAGGACCGAGGCAAACCCGCAACATGTCTGTCTCGTAAACAATAAATCGTGTTACGTCAAGATTCCATTTGTTGAAGATTGGAAGCTAGTGCTTTTTGGAGTGGCACAAGACAAAAGGAATATGAAGTTCTTCACACGTTAGTAAGGGCAAATTTCCCGATATTGATAGAAGGTAATATACACGCTTCTAAAGAAAAGATATAATAAAGTATCTATATATTTGACGACCCGTCTGGTGTAGTGGTCGAGAAATCGCCTACTACGCAGCGGGTTGCGGGTTCGATCCCCGCACAATACAAACATTTGTGTGCATGAACATGTCTGTTTGTATTTGTCTGGGTGTTTTCAAACAAAAAGTATTTAAGTATTATATCCGTTGTCTGGCACCCATAAAACAAGCTTTGAGTAGCTTACTTTGGGGAGAGATGGCGATGTGTGGGAATGTCCAAAGGATTATTTATTAATTTATTAAAGTAATAATGAGGTAATTTTTAGATTTTAATAACAAACTTTTTACTTCCATATCAATAGCTGTAGTACATAGACCAAGTATTCCACTACGGAATAATTGAATATCACTCTCAAGGTGACACACAAATGATTGCTGCTGGAACATGACGATCCGGGCACTTCGTGTGATGATTGTGTTGCTTTTTGTATCGGGCACACTCAATAGATTGTGCGACGGGACACGTGACTGGAGGGAGGTACACCTACCAGTCCACGGGAGATGAACACGTGACTTAAAGGTTAAAGAGGCTTGCCAAAATACAGGCGTGCATGATATATGGGATAACTAGAAATATATCTTAGAAGATTCAATATACTTTTCTATATTACGTTCGATATTACGCTAAATTGATTGATCAAACAAAATTAAATCAGAAATGTATGGTTGAACTGAAGTAAATGTTTTTCTAGATAGTTATCAGATTTGGTAATTCCAATTATGTATTCAAATAATTTACATTAGTGATAGCACAGATGATAGTAAGAAAGGATTTTCCTGACCTTACTAAATGCCAAAACATACCTCTCACATTGGCAGGGCCCGTTGACATATGCAAATGCATTTTAAATTTAAAATTTTCAATCTTAGTTGTCTAACTAAAGCATGAAACTCTAACCTAAAGAGACATCTTATTACTTAGCGACCTAGATATTAAACTACGCAATTTGCGATAGTGCTGCCAGTTTAATTATATTCCCGAGTTGAACACCGCACGAGGGATTTGACATAAACGTAAGATGGGATAACTCGATTCCACAAACTGGTTTATCTAAACAAGATAGACAGCGAGAAGAAGACAAGACAGCGTTTTCAGTATCGCGGTAAGATGTCACTTAGCCCTCGAAGGCCTGAGGTGACTTATTCGTTATTTATGAAAGTAAAGTAGTTATATTGTGATGTTTCCTATGATCCTAACTGTCAGTAAGAACTTTTAGCGAGCAGTATTTTGGGTTTTCTTCTTTATGTATGCTGTAGTCAGTTTAAGGTTCATGTACATACGTCCTGACCTTTTCTGAATTTAAGCATCCAATTGTCTCCAAAGTCAATAAGATCTGAAATATTTTCTTTATTTGCTTCTAAAGCCGAAAATAATTGTGTCGTTCTCTTTAACATTCAACCAATGAGATCTGACAGAAAACCATCAAAGATAAGTACATGACACAGGGTCAACGACTGAACACAATAGGTTACGGATTACATACAGAATAGAAACAAATATTTGGGCTTTGGAGCGCAAACTTAGAGCTCTTACACACTGCGACTTTTAGCATCGACGTATGCATCGCGACTCACGCAATGAACTGATTTGATTTAGCATCTATGCAGTCGCGCGTTAGCTTCGATTCCAACGCGCGTTAGCATCGATGCATTCGCCAAAATTCAGTACATAATAAGACAATTTCCAGCTTCTGCATCGCGACTGTATCGATGCCAACGCGCGTTAGCATCGCGACTACATCGACGCTAAAAGTGGCGCTGTGTGTAAAAGTGACATTTTTGCGACTGCGAGCGCGAGACTGCTAACGTGAGTTAACATCGCGACGGCATCGCTGATAAAAGTGGCAGTGTGTAAAGGTTCTTAGATGAAGTTAACGAATGATATTAATTTCACTGAACTGCGATAAGATTTTTTTATCAGTACCAAAGAAATAATTAATCTTCGTTGCTTTAAATGCGCTAAGATACTGAATTCTGTCTTTGGTTTTGTTGTTCCAGCAATTCTATCTTTTGTATTCTGGAGGGCTGTTGCTAATCCCTAGCTGCAGCGATGCAGAATTTTAGATTCTATGTTTCATAAGAACTGGACACTTTATTATCTATTAGTTAGAGTAAACATCAACTTTTAGAATGATGACACTATCAACAAATAGGTTTAAGTACTCAATCTGTTTAACGACATAAATGTGTACCATAATTGTGTCTGATTTCCATAACACAAGTGCATCGGCTACTTACTTTGGGTTCAGAGCAATGTATATGAGTCGAAAGTGTATTTATTTATAAATATTTATATACGTAGTAAGAATGTTCGGTAATCTGATAAAACCGATAATACGCTTCTATTCATAACTCTACATCCACTGACTCGTGACACATATTGAGACGACCCTATATGCAAGTCGAGATTAAAAATCACGATATCTATAAAAAATATCATATTTAATTTCAGAGTGTACAGCGTTAAGAAAGTGGAATTCGTGTAGTATTCTATTTCTGACCGGCGTCTTTCTCGTATCTCGTAAGACACACTATATGCGGAAACGGGGTCAGTTTGCAGCAGGGCTTGGTTAGCTAAACACACCGCCGACGTTCTCACGCTCAATCTCCGGAGCCGCGGCTGCATCCTTTTTATGTTACACTTCATTTGTTGTACAAATAAATACACGTCTTAAAAGTGTGGCGTGCGAATTTTCAGTCAAATCATTGTAATCTGGATTGGGTGCTGGATAACAATTCAATTACAAAATTCCACAGAATCGATAGAAATTTCAGCCCTCACTTATGCTATTCTGATATAATGAGCATCAGCATTTTCTACGAATTTCGTCTAACTCCCTTACAACACCGAAATATAATCTATTCGAAAAGTCGAAATAAGCCGAACCGAAGCTGAATTTTCGGTCGAATTATTGTGGTCTTTATTGGGTGCTAATACGATAATTATTCAATTATTCTATGGTATAACTTTGAAAGCTATTTCATGTGTTTTTACATGTTTGGGATTCTTCACATCACGAAAGCATGTTCATGAAATACAAAATTTCACAGAATCGATATTTATTTCATTATCGACCCGCACTTGTGTTATTCTGATATAATGAGCATAAGGATTTTCTACGAATTTCGTCTAACACTCTTACAACACCGAAATATAATCTATTCGAAAAGCCGAAATAAACTCCGCGTAAATTGTATTACATTCACGAGGACTGCTTACAATTGAACTTTATTACCCACTTGTATCTCCCGTGAAATACTCTCAGAATAGAAATTTACACTGATTGAATTCAGGTAAATTGCCAAATCAGTAGACTGAATATCTAAATCCCATTATATAATGATTTGAGGTGACAAAATAAGGTGGTTTTTTAACGTCCATCTGTGACAGCATTTTGACAGGTGTGACCTATATACTAATTAGCAATTCCCACTGGCTGCGCTAACAGATACATCAAACTTTGAGATGATTGCCGAGACCGGCAACAACTATCAGACTGAAAACACGATTTATACATACCTTTAGAATATTAGTAGAGATTTGTTACAAACGGTTGGTAAAGGATCCAAAAAAAACAGTTTGTTCTCAGTGCCTAATAAAGTGAATTTGTCGAGGACTGCCAATGGAGTTATCTCGAATCGCGAGCTCATGGCCCGACTCCTGAGACTTCAATTCGATTCGAATGTATTTACCTTTGCAACCTTTTTTCTTCCACGTGTACAAAACCTCTTTTTGGCCCTTTCCTTTTATATCTAAGAAGATTTTGAACGAGGCAATAAGATTTTTACAAAATACAGGATAAGATTACTAAAGTTTTTAATCAGATCGAAAAACTATTTGCGTTAAAATTAATACCTACCCATTTTTTCTAAAATCTTCTTAAGGTTAGTTCCAAAAAGCTATATAAACTTATAAATGTATTACTTTTATCTCACATGTATATAGAATGAAGTTAAACGGATAAAGATAGCACTGGAGTGTTCCAAAATAAGCTGACTTTGACAAACATCATTTGCGATCTGTGGACTGCAGTAATCTGGCAAAATTCCATTATTATTAATCCGATAATGCTTGGGAGCAACTTCTTTCAATTTAAATTAATCACAAGGATTATTTACAAATTACTGCACTTTTTAGTAAGTAAACAAATGTCTCTCCCTCTTGTATTTTTATCAGAACGAAATCATGTAGGGCACGGTTAAAATTTCTACACAACACCCTTTCATGCGGGATTAAAATTAAAATCGAAAGTACAGTGAAAAGAATATATCCTTTCTTGATTTTAGCATTGGTTTATAACATCGTTGTCACAATAAAAATAACACTGCGAGTGTCTAATATTCCTAAATCTATCGTACTTCTTAGTCTGCGATCTTTGAAAACAAACTGACATACAGAAACACAGCGATGATTGAACGGTGAAACAGTACGCGGAAAAGGTGGTTTTAAAATAACGCCCACCATCAATTAAGGAGGTGGATATCATTAAAATCCTCTAATAAAGCATATTGTTTTGAGTTCAATATCTCAATTTCAAAAACATTTGATTGACTCAAGTTAAAGTTATACTCTTCGTCACTAGACAAAGAGTCCACTGAATAAGTTACGGTTACGCTTGTCCTTGCATTATACAATCTCAAAGGGACACCTACCCGTATTTATTAACATAAATTAAGCGCAGACATTGCCCAGGGGTTGGAGCTTTGTTGAACCATGAAAATTTGTATAATATTTTTACTTTGTGTTAATTTGTGATAGTTCTAATTGAGGCTAAATAAAAGGTAAGGGAAAACTACAGAGCATAAGGAAAAAATAATACGATTTATTTAGCAATCAAAAATAATAGGTAACATTCATAGTACAGTTTAGGTACCACAAACTACATAGAAAACTATTTCAATTTATTCTGAACAAGCTTTATCAATATAGCTAGAAGCAGTTAGTCGTAGTTTCAAACAATTTCAGGGCAATTAAATTCGACATAATAGACGCTACAGTGCTACGCCGTAGCTCGTAGCAGTTTGCTACGAACCGGTCAAGGTGCCTAGTTTATGGAATTGCCCTACTTTCGTGTTATAATGGTAACACTTTCATTTCATATTTAACTTTTATTTCTACTAATATAAAGTTCAGTTTTACAGTAGCACAATAAGGGTTTACAACAAACAATACTTATAATATTGCAGAGACAGCATGCAGAACGCTGAGACTTCGAACATGAAGGTAAAATGATGTTCCGTTAGGGTATTTCTGCTTTTATAACATTATTATTTTTACAAACGGACCTTTTGATCCCTCGTTTGGGCTAAAGGTATTTATTTTTCATGAGTTGCGAGACAGAATATGCAAAATCACATATAAATGTTGCTCTAACACGTTCACTCTGAGATATGCCTGAATAGTGTGCCAATACCATTTGGTTTGATTTAACACAACTGGAATAAATAAATTAATAAAACTTTACTTTCGTATAAACGCGATATTTCACCTAGAACAGAAGATGGTAAAATAGAAAATTGATATACTCACGCATAACTAGCGATTTATTTTAAGGTTTTTATTCTAGTTTGGTCGAATTCACCGTAAAAAATGTAAGCGTCTACGCTTATCATTTTGCACTGTATGTTTACACCTAGATTAATAAATAGTTGCTTACACCTATAAGTATGATGATTTAGAACTTAACAAAATAAAACCTCTAGTTATATTCTTAAAAAAACAGCAACTAAGATTTGTATGTCTAGAGATAATAAAATCAACTTTATGTTAATTTTAAATGACTACTGAAGACGAATGCATGTTAATTACTATCGTGTGCGGTAACTCCTAAGACCCCTTACACACTGCGACTTTTAGCATCGATGCTAACGCGCGTCAGTGTCGATGCAGTCGCTAATATTCAGTACATAATTTGACAATATCCAGTTTCTGCATCGAGACTGTATCGATGCTAAAAGTAGCGCAGTCTGTAAAGGTTCACATTTTGCGACTGCATCGATGCTAACGCGCGTTTGCATCGCGACTGCATCGCTGCTAAAAGTCGTACCACTTTGCGTGAGCTAATCCAAGTAAGAGGTAATGACGACCGCTTGCCATACAGTGTGACAAGGATCTTATGGCCAATTTATGACATTGACAGGGGGCGCCAAAATTCAATAAAGGTAGCCAGTGCAAGAAAATCTTCCTTAATTCAGTGAGTCTATTTATTTATTAGGGTATTTTTAATAATAAATTACCTTTTATTGTTTGCCCGACCAAGACAATTGGGACCAATGGGAACGGTAATGATTATAATAGTACTATACATGTGTGTTTATATTCATTGTAAAACAATTGTATTAACAATAAAAAATCATTGTCAATTTTAACTTATTTAAGGAGTTAGCTCTACAGTATTTAAAAACAATAATTTTAATAGTTCACACAGAACACTACGAAAATACAACAAAAGGGAAAATCGGAAACTCTCTTGTAAGATTGGGGAGATTTTGGTAGAGTCGTTAGCTTGACAGCGTTAGTTATGATTTTGTCGTTAGCCAAAAGATCCATATCGCACTGATGTATATCAGAATGTTTTGTCAAATGCAAAACTTTTGAATACTCGATACTTTCCCACGGTATAATACGACATTGTTAAGTTGTCAGGATTTTTACTTTTATACTGCTTTGGTGCAGCATTGATTTGCCAGATAACAAGTTCAATCATTCGTTCTGTTATGTAAGTTTAGTGACGACTTTGAGTTATTCGAGTACAAAATCTAGGATCAAAATTATCTTTCGTATAGTGGCGCGCGTGTTAGCCTTGTTTGGTCGAATCCAACCTTAAGGAAATTACAATTCTAACGACGAAATAAGTTTTAAGGTTGCTAAGATTTTAATTATTTACTACAGGAGGGGCCTGCCGTAAATATTTGAGACCTTAGCATAGCGTAAACCGATTTTCTTTTGTAGTAAAGATCACATACTTTGTTTGACTCGTAACGATTTTTGTTTCACGGACAACGTTTGTAAGCTCCGCAAAAAAAACATTCACTCATGAGCATCTTCCTTATTCATATATTTTCATAACTGAGCCCGAGCACGAGTCCTAAAGCTCATAAAGCAGTTCTCGTAAAGAGCACAATAATTTTCATCCAGCGGAAAATTTCACTAAAACGTGTCCGGCGGGATCACACGTTCCGTCTTGGCAAACCATTTGGTGAAGTATTGTGAAAATGTCACTTTTAGACTTAGCTTTGAATATTGTAAAAGCTTTATGCACTGTAAATGTATTATGTAAGATTTTGTGATAGTAACTTTTCACTGATTGTGTTTTGAGAGGCAGTGGAAACATAGACGAGATTTTCATACCTTCACAGAAATCTGGAGAAATTGTCTACACGGTCGGAACCGCGCCGCTTCGATACCGGGGCAACGGGCCGTTTCAATCAACCAACCTACTATATTGGCTAAGGAAAGTTACCTATAAATAAACATTGACTACACCGCGATGATCCACCGACCAAGGATGTTCTCTTAGATCCTTTACGTCCACTGGCGCATCAACGCGTATCAACGCATTCGTCTTTTGTCTCTACATTGAGCACTCAGAAAAATAATAACCCAGATCTAGCAATAGGCTCAGACTATACATCTTATAGTATATTTTTCAACCATGAAGCTTCTTCAACACAGTTCAAAGGTAGGAAAGTAAATAAATAATCGTTTACACTTGATAGGAACTGCTACAAAACAGTACTGCTTGTTTATTCATAATCAGATTTGTAATACGTCTCCCGCTCAGAGAAGCACTCTTTGACTCCGTCGCAGATTAATTTACTGTATAATTACCCCGATTTATGTTCACACAGCGTTTACGTAGTTTCGTTTCGGGGGCGTTAATTACTACTTCGATGGAACTTAATTTTCATGGAAATTAACACGTGGTATTTGGATTTAATGTTCTGTTACGTTTCGGTTTCGACGCCGTCTTTCGTTTTTAGAATTAATTGTTACGTTGTAACGAAAGTGAGGACGTGAGGTGATTTATGTAAGAATATTAACACGTGTTTAGTACCATGTTTTAAATATTAATTTCAGAAAACGCATCAAAGTAAACCGACCAGCGATAGCAGCGGACACAACGTTCAATTACGTACAGTGCTGTACATAAAAGCTATGAGATGGAGAATGTATGCAGTAGCTCTGATAGTCCAAGAGATAAGTAAGCAAACAAGAATACAACAAAGACCAAGAGTAGAAAAAATAAAAAATATGGTAGAATACCAACTCTTATCAGTATTGTACATAACACTATCTGTAGCAAACATATTGATGACACGTGAAGGCCATCGCTACGTTTCGTCTACATGAAAGCATTATGTATTTTGTCCCTTTTTTATTATAACTAACTTCATAAGTACACCGCAAAGTAATGCGTCCTAGCCTTTATCGTCTCGGGTCGACACAATTAATTGGAGGGTTTCCATGGCAATTTTTCTCGTAACTAAGAAGGAGTTAAAAGGCTGCCCTCACCAGCTAAAGGTTTAATTCATCGCCAAGTAAGCCTGGCTCTTTAAAATAATGATGTTTATCGCTTTCACGCGCCTCGTAGTTTCGTGGGCAGAGAATTGAACCCAGTATTAATAATTTCAGACAGAAAGCATGACCACTTCTAAGTTAATTTGTTGTCAAACAAAAATAATAGTTTTTACATTATCAAAAGGTATTTATCGCTAACTCTTTTTTCACGTGAGATTAAACTTATCTACTTGCGCGTAGAAAGGTTCCTCGAAAATATACTGGCCTTGGAAGTTTTGACTCCGGCGAAAACAGTCATTTCGTATATACCCGCTTCAGCAAAACCTTAATTACGATTTTCATAGGTAATTTTGGAGTTTGTACACGTCAGTTGTGTTGTAAAATTTGTTTGCCAGCTTGTTTTGTCAGGTAAGTAATTTAAGTTAAGTTATATTTAAATAGAGGCTTATTTTTCATTTATTATATATAAGACACGTAACTGGCACGTGGTTCAGATATCATATTATGGGTGGCGGCTGACTAGTTTCAATAAACTGCATAGGCAGGCTGCAAATTTGCCAGCCTGTAAAGAGATGCTAAGAACGACTTTGATTTACCTCTAAAGATTAGATATATGTATTTAGGTAAACATTGGCAACATGTATGTTTTTTAAAATAAAGTCAACAAAGCGTCCGTGTGTGTAGGTCGTCTGTATAACCAGCTGTCACAACGCCCGGTCTAAACCAACAAATAGCACATCTTAAATGATCGATGGGCATGTGTCGACCAGGCTACCGTTGAACTGTAATCAAGAAGCGATGGGACATAGCTATCTTCATAACAATTGGTACTGCTTCCTGCATTGTTTCATGTATAAAGGTATAGGTTTGTGGAGTATTCAGGAGAGGTCCGATTAAAACATAAGAGCATCAATTCGGAGGCAAAATTTTATTTTAACCAAAGATAAAAAGGTTTGCCTCGTTGTTGAATAAATAGCGAGTGGTACAAAATTGAGTTAAGTATACTTGAGTAAGAGCAAGGTACAATATGTTTTATGGAATAGTTGTTTATTTAGGCCCACCTGTAGCGGTGTGTATTGAAACATGCCAAACTCTGTAAAATGTTTTCCACGCAGCTCGTCGGCGGCGTTGCCGTAGGCGTAGCTACTATGAATTACTATGAATGATCTCACGACGCAAATATCTTAAACCTATAGTATCTGCCACAAAATAGAAAAATATAAATGATTTATTTCACAAACTGAACCGGTAAAGAACCATGGCTGCGAAAAGCGGAATTGGATTCATTTTTGCTTTTGGCCACACTCTAAAATGACTGAAATTAATGATACACTAGTCTGATATCGATTCCAGTGTATAAATTAGCCGTAAGTTAGAAGATAATAAGTCACGTGTATCAATTTATAATTCAATATTACTACTCCGACTGCTCCTACTGAGGTTTTCTATGTTGTGTTTGTAATAATGAAATCGTTTTACCATGAAAAGAATTTGGAGGAAAAAGCCGCATTCCATACGTTTGAAGTGTAGGAATGAGAGTAATCTTTGACCTAACTATTGTCTAGCACGGTATTTTTGCTATTGGATGAGTAAGGAAGTGTATATGATATAGGTATTTTGTTACATAACTATCTAGGTCTAGAATTATTGAAATATTTTGTTTAGACTCCTTTTGGTCAATTTGCTGTACTGAAATTTTTAACCCGTCTGATACACTAAGAGCAATGTTTTCAAAATTCATTCAAATTGTTAAATATATAATTGAACTTACGTGTTAACAGGCGGCTAGGCGGCGCGTTTGGGCCGCTTCAAGTCTCTTCGTGATGAAATCATCCACCTGGTGACAAAAACAAACGTTTAAATAATTAGGTTTGTCCAAAACACACATTTGATCACGTGACCGTAAACGCATATCAGAAGATAATATTATGTTAACGCCGTGCACAATAGCGGGCTTTTTTGCTATCATACACAACTTAAACTATAAAGAGAGTTCAGAATCCCAACTGAACTGATTAATAGATAACGTTTGTGAAAGCAGATAATTTCTTTTTAACTGTTATAATATTAGATACTAGGCATGAAATAAGGCCCTGTTTGGTATAACCGTTGAGGTCCCCGTAGCCGCAACAGACACCTACATAGCGAACAGTGGTTTTGTGTTCGACTTGCCAGCCCAGTCCCTTCGCTCCCATTTGGGTTTGGTTATTGTAGTAGCAATTTGAAGTATGATTTCATGCTTCAGAGAGCATGCTTACTGAGCCACATCGGTAACATTGAGGTGTATGTGGGGTCACAAAATATGCAGAAGACTCGTTTAAAAGAGTCAACATCTTCCAATCTCTAAAAACCCTGTTTTATCGTTATTTGGTTTAGCTTCTACGCGTTATATAAGTGGGCAAACAGAGCGAAATATTTGTATCTCGTTTAACACTCGGCCGGCTCTCCTGAAAGGCGTTATCATCAACATTCCATGGCGCGATAAGTTGGCAGGTCGGCACGTGTGCTGCGGATCGCATTTCACACTTGTTTTCGTTATAATTATTTTAGTAGGTAATAAACTGTGATGATTATGAAATAAATTCTTTCATTGTGTATTATTTTGCTCGTTTTCAAAAACGCCTACTGATTTGCCAAACGCGAGCTTGACTGTTTCGCAATCATAGCAATTGTTATAATACATAAAAAACCGGCCAAGTGCGAGTCGGACTCGCCCACTGATGGTCTGACTAAAAAATTTTTTTTCGGTTTTAGTTTCATGTATGAGAGCCCCCCCCCCTCTTAAATATCATTATTTTTTATTTTTTGTATAAGAATCGTAAAGCGGTAAACAGGATACATCTTTCTACTAAATTTCAACAGTGTGGTGCTTATAGTTACAGAATAATATGGCTGTGACACACGGACGGACGGACAGACAGACAGACAGACAGACAGACTTTACGAAACTATAAGGGTTCCGTTTTTTACCATTCGGCTACGGAACCCTAAAAATGATTTTCAATCAATCAATCAAATCATTTATTGCATGTCACATTACATAAGATGGTATAAAAGTTTTAAAGGTAGGTACATGTGACGCCCTGCTCAGGGCATAGCAACATTATGGGGCTATTTAACTATTATTTTAAGTACATAACATCTAATATATATAAATCTCGTGTCACAATGTTTATCCTCAATGGACTCCTAAACCACTTAACCGATTATAATAAAATTCGCACACCATGTGCAGTTCGATCCAACTTGAGAGATAGGATAGTTTAAATCTCAATTTATCATAACTGCACCCGTGCGAAGCCGGGGCGGGTCGCTAGTATATTATATTTTTTAACATAACATCTTCTACATACAATACAATACAATCTTTTTTTTCTTCTACTTCTTTCTTACTAAGACAGATTTATTATTGTCGTCTAAAGCAAAAAAAAAGTTTTTTTTTTCTTCAAATACACCTCCCGGACCAGCGTCAAGTTTCAAGTACCCTCGCGCGCTGTTAATAATATTAGTATTCCTGAAAATAAAACTATCTGATTTCTAATTCTACCCAAGAATGCTGATAGAAAACATTTAACATGTACGCTTTGCTTTCAATTTCAGTGAAATGTTACCGGCCTAATAACGTTATGCCTACAGATTCGATCAATAGATATGCGGCTGTGCGCTCCGTGTACGTTATTAGATCGTCATTAGGTTGAACACAATAATAGAGAAAGGCACAGTAGAGTAACTCATTGTTTCACTGCTGAGGTCCGCTTTCCTACACTGATCTAAGTTGGCAGAAAAAGTGGATAATCTGACACGACCGCATCAAAAAATATTATGTCTCTATTTACAGCCTAATTTCGAAAACAAGACTTACTGTACTATCCTTCCACAGTCGGCCCCAGAGTTAAAAATTATTTGGGAATTATTTAGGTAGAGTCCATATTGTGAAGATTTGAAATTTCAGACACTAGTTACACATGAACGGGCGATAAGTAAGCATTCTTTGCAGAGAAAAAAAAACTATTGCAAACATCAAATTTTAGTCTATGCTATATGAGACGCAGCAAATTTGATAAAGTGTTTTTAATTGTTTTTAAAAGTTGCGCAAAGGCGTGTTTTTAAAGTGAGCCTACTTAAGATGGCCTACTGTACACACACGTTTTTAATATGCTTTGTGGCGAAAGCGTGATCCACATTTTTGATTTACTTTTGAGGAAACCGTGAATCATATGAGATTTACTTTTAAATATTTTGTATTGTATTGGAAGTAACCAAGAAATTCAATTCTTAAGGCTCAATAAAACTTACTTCTATTTTCAAAAACTAAACAAAACAGAGCAGAACATAAAACCGCATGATAGCTATACTATGTAATTTTAACTACAAAATTACTCGATGAAGTAACAAAATAAGATTTGGATTGAATTAGGTCAGCCGTGTTTGATTTTTGCTCGACGTCATCCATAAAATAGTCATATTACAGTCTAGGGCTAAATAAAGGCTAACAATGGCCTCGAGGTTTTAATGCGACATAAAATATTTACGATATTCGACGGGTTTATTTTGGTGACATAATCTCTTATTATCCGACCAAAATTCAAATAATATTTACAAAGCTTTAAAACCGTTATGATGTCAAAAGATTTTTAGCTAAAATATCTGTCTTCATATAAAATTGAACTTACATAGGTGAGAAACTTCGAGGTTTTACGGCACGTGGGGTAGAGCCAATTTAGATAACGTTGAACAGTTCAGAAACTATTGATATAAATTAAATAATTCTAAGTGGAATACAATGTAGTCCTCCATGGCTGCTCGATTACTTTTTATTGGAGACAGTGAAAACAGTTTTAATATAAGATTCCTAATCTACGGTTCTTATCATAACTTATACTACATACAAAAAAAAATATATTTTTCTACTAGCGGTCCCCCGCGACTTCGTCCGCGCGTTTTGAGTTTGCTCCCTCCCCTCCCGTCGCAGCGTCATGTTTTATATCCTAAAGCCTTTCTCGATAAATAAGCTATCCAACACAGAAATATTTTTTCAAATCGGTCCAGCAGTTCCTGAGAAAATCGCGTTCAAACAAACAAACTCTTCAGATTCACAATATATTAGCGCAAGCGCACGTTGTACTTAAGCTGCGAACAATATTTTGGTGCAGAGTTATGTTAAAACTGTGATAGCTCCTAAGATATTCATTGAAATCAAATGATATGAAGGGCAACTTGATTCTAAATGAAATGCTCGTGATGATGAATGTATTTATTTTGATAAAAATACCTGTGTGTATAATACACCTCTAAAAATAATGCATTATTTTTTTACAAATTTATGAACATAAAAAAGGTTGTAGTAAGTCAACCATTAAAGATAGACATATGCTGTTGCAGACTTTATTATAGAACTCTTAATGCTGAGCAATCCTGTCATACATGATTTTTGTGTAACTTAAGCGGTTTCCGCAGCGTAGGCAGCGGAAGCTCTCAAAAGGAATATCTTTCTCCCGTTTTCGCAACATTTTTCATTGCTGCTGTGGTCTTATGAGTCGTATCTTTATGTTATATAGCCTAAAGCCTTCCTCGATAAATGGACTATCCAACGTAAAAAAAAATTTCAAATCGGGCCAGTAGTTTTTGAGATTAGCGCGTTCAAACAAACAAACAAACAAACAAACTGTTCAGCTTTATAATATTAGTATAGATTAGCGCAAGCGCACGTTGTACTTAAGCTGCGAACATTATTTTGGTGCGGAGTTTTATTAAAACTGTGATAGCTCCTAAGATATTTATTAGAATCAAATGATATACAGGGCAACTTTGTTCTAAATGAAATGCTCGTGATGATGAATGTATTTATTTTGATAAGAATAAATACCTGTGTGTACAATACACCTCTAAAAATGATGCATTATTTTTTTACAAATTTATTAACATAAAAAAGGTTGTAGTAAGTCAACCATAAAAGATAGACTTATGCTGTCGCGGATTTTATTATAGAACTTTCAATGCTGAACAATCTTGTCATACATGATTTTTGTGTAACTTTAGCGGTTTCCGGAGCGTACGCAGCGGAAGCTCTCAAAAGGAATATCTTTCTCCCGTTTTCGCAACATTTTTCATTGCTGCTGTGGTCTTGTGAGTCGTATCCTTATGTTATATAGCTTAAAGCCTTCCTCGATAAATGGACTATCCAACATAAAAATATTTTTTCAAATCGGGCCAGTAGTTTCTGAGATTAGCGCGTTTAAACAAACAAACAAACAAACAAACTCTTCAGCTTTATAATATTAGTATAGATTCACTTGTCAAACCAACATCGGTAAACCCTATCATGATGCTAAAATCAGACTAAACGAACAATGCTCAAGATGGAATTAGTTTTGAAAAATATAATTATTATTTTTAAGATAACTACGAGATGACTAACTTTACTGAGAAACACGTCAAAATTACCATCATTGAATTACCATTATGTGCAGTAGTTGCATACTAATGAATAGATGTTACGCAGATTATCAATTTGCGTACACATACTTCCTTAATCGGTGTATTATATTACTATATTATTAAAGTAGGTGTTGGAAAGATAGTTTCTATCGTGTAAACGCAACCTAATTGTAGAAAAACTTATATAGTCACTTGTCACAATGACAACATCAACTGTCATATTTTTGGTAGCCTGCTCGCATCCTGTTTTCGCTCTCTTGGTCACTGTCATTTTTACTTAGCTGTAACTTTCGTTCGTTTGTTCTATCAATAAATGATATCGACTGGAATCTCCGTGGAGATTTTGATTTTCATAGATATCCTTAAACAGTAGATATATCTATAGTTGCGTCTCTGTACGGTAAGTTATATGGCTGTTGCTGAAATTGATCTTTAGGCCCCAAGGATGGATTTTAGAAGTGGAGCCACCGTGATTGTTGATGTTTTTTACCAACTTGGAAAAACAGGAGTTTATAAATTCGACGTGTATGTGTTTGGTTTAGTTGGAATAAGACAATATTTGAGTGTGTTGAACTGGTACAGTTTAAAGCTTAAAAATTCGTGAAGGTCATCTACATTTTGTTCAGACGTCCAGCGTTGGACGACTCAGTTCTAGACTCGACATATTTGCTCTATGACATAAAGGGACAGTTACACGATGAATAATGTATGTAGATACTGAGCGACCTTGGGTTTTATATAAATATGTGTACACGGAGGAAGGATCATTTGGCAACATGTTTAATGCACGAATAGTTGTGGAGAGGTAACGCATAAGTGCTTATGGGGCATATTCAGATCTTCTAGAGGTAGAGTACCCGAGGAATGGACGTTTTTATCTTCGACCAAGGAACACGATTGGTTTACTCTACTGTTATTTTGGTAAAGAATTAGGCCGACTACAATTTACAAAAAAAAAAAAAAAACAAGATATAATATTCACAATTCGCAGCATAAATTATTTATAGGACTTTGAATTCCACAAGGTAGGTTCTGTGTCACTTTGCTTATGTTAATGTATGCTATGTAAGACATTACAATCAAGATTTGTAGTGAGTAGGTACATCATTTGTATCATACGCGTAATTATCTGTATTCAGACAATGCTGTGACGCGGACCACGCGTGCCATCCGCACCGCATGAATTATTTATTGATAATAAATATAGCTTAACGCCTGCGTCACTGTTGGACATATCGTCATAACAAAATGGCAATCAGTAAGATACTATGGAGTTTTTAATTAATACGAGAACACCCGAAATATAGGACAGATATTCAGCAAACAGGGATGAATCTCAGGCTATGCTAAAAAGTTAATTTTACTGGCTATACAAACCTCGACAATAAGATTTAATGACTCTGATTAATGTACCTGACCAATAAACGTTGGAAAGGAATTAAATTATCTTCGTTTTAATACAGATTAGACAGGCCGCGATTTGCAATAGAAATCTAAATGTAAAGCCTTAGTGCTACTTCAATACACCTATAGCTTGTTGCATAAACGAGTAAATCTCCCGAGTCTCAATCAATTGTGGTAATATCGTGCTGCACATATCTGTGGAACAATGATAATTATCATGTCAACGTGTGACGGTGATCGCAATACTGATAACCAAAGGTCTGCTGTATAGTTTATATTATATCTGCGCATTATTTCAACCGATGGCATTCTGAGGCAGAACCTGTTCAATGGAAGCTTGCTAAATAATACTGCTTAAGGTAATGTTATACGTTCATCTGACGCATTCATTGTGCATTTCTTGATAAAGACCTACACAGCACCGTAGCTATTATCAATTGTTGCAGAGCCTTGTATACTTTTTCTAAGAATGAAAAAGATCATGAAAAATCGATTTAACTGAACATAAACGGCGGGACGGCAAGCAAGCATAACCAGCGATGCAGAAACATAAAATTTGAATGTGAAATGTTAATCAATATATTCGCTGACGTGACCCGAAAACAGCCAATGAAATAATTGGCTAATTTCGTTTAATCGAGCTGTCATTTCGTATGGTAATTAGAACCACATCAGTACGTCTAGTGACAAGGCACTTAGAGCAGCAATTTAGCTTCTACTATCCGATTGTTTAACAGTACCAAACCTAAACCCCTGGGAACTCATACAAAACTTGCCGAATCTCCAAACGGACCCGAAACTTTTAATAGTTAGCAAACTGTACTTCTAACTAAACCGATTTCGAGTAAGTAACCGAGATGTAAGTAATTTGCTGGTCAAACTTCAAGGGTTCAGCTTTTTTTATGATATGACATAGCCGTCTATGTCATACACGACGGCTTCTTCTGGGTGAACTCACTTCGAGTTCACCCAGAAGAAGCCTGTTCACTCTATTTTTTGCTAGTTGCAAAGTGTCAGGTAATGTTGATAGAGGATCACGGGTAGATCTACCGAAAGAGACTCTAGAAGAATCGAGGAATAGATATACAGATACATCTGCTATGTTTATGGAATCAACTGCTTGGGATTACTCTACGCTTGTCTCTTAACAATTCGACTTTATTTTTATGTCCGTCTTTAAGATTTTACTAATCGACAGTACTATGTGTTTAGAAGGAAACGCACAACAAGTCGTTGTTGAATATTGTTAATTAGGAATGAAAATGCAGAGAGTGTCGATTTTAAAATCAATCTGCAATCCTATTAGATTCAGGCTTTTTCTGCGTGAGCTCGCTCAAACGTCAACTCTATCTTAGCCACCCTCGGCATAAACAGGGTCCAGAAAGAGAACTCGATTAAAAATAAAACACTACACAGCAGCCTTTTTCCACTGTGAGCAGGTCGCATCAACAAAAGAATGACAAAATAAAATTGAAAAACACATCCGTGAGGTAGTTACAATTTCAAAGAACTTTCTTTAAAATATAAGTTTACATGTATCTTAGTAAAAAAAAAACCAATTGAGCATGGCAGATGGCGCCTACGCAGGTGCGCAAGCGCAGCTCAAGGCCCGCGCGAGGCTGACGTCGACATGTGGTCGACTAACCTGTCGACATCGATTAACTAAACTCGCATCGGATTGTTATCGCTTTATCCGTAAGCTCTTTATTTGAACAGCCAGTCAGCATTCCATATCAATGTCAGCTATTTTTTACCTACTTTGTGTATAGCAATCACTAAGCTAATAGTCAGATCTGATCGGACTAAAAAAATCAATAAAAAAATAATTATACATATCTTGCTCAGACTCTGTTTGATTTCCTATCTTTCTTCTCATCTTCATAAATCATTTACAAATACAGTAAAACCCTGATAGTACGAATCTGTCGGGACCCAGCCGAAACCGCGTTATAACCAGGAAATATGGAGCAGGTACAACATATTAACATGCCAAAATCTACTTTCCTGTGCATTTATGAACTCGTTTTATGGGCAAAAACCATACAGGGTGTCCCAATAACAGCGTGCCAAACTTAAGGAGATCATAGACTAATGGATGACCATTAATAATAATAAAAAACACTTTAGTAAAAGTGGCACCATTTCAGAGATAAGTTTTTTTCACGTTTACTTTTAAATCCACAATTTTGAGTCTACCTCTTGTTGCTGTGTGTACAAATGAACAGATATTTTTCTTATTCATCTTGTCAAATATTCTTTAAAATCTGCTCGTATCTCAGGAAAGTTAAATTTTATTAATTATTTTAAACTTGAAGGGAAACTTGAGAAGAAAAATATTATTTCAAAAAAATCTTCAACTTTGGCCTTCAGTGGTGAAAACTACGGAACCCTAAAAATGGACTGGCCTGCTGCATTACATAAAAAATTGATTGCCAAATAGACATTTCCGAAAAGTATAACACTAATAACCTTTTTGTTTAAAAATAAGTAACAACTATTTTAATACCGAAAGGGCTGTAGACATTGAAATAAGTACGTTTATTTTTTTAATTTAATCAAAATTAGAAGTAAATAATTAACTGCATGACTTTAAAATTCTTACTTGGTTCAATCAAACTCAAAGAGATATTAAATAAATACAATATCTGTATTCTTAATGAACGAATATAAGAAGTACATATTGATAAATTAACAAAAGGCAAGTACAAACAGGTACAAAATTGAAAAAAAGAACATAATATCAGTAGAAATATAACCGCAACTGATTTAAAAATGGTGATTGGAGTTCTATTTAGCACTTCAAATTGACCATCAGACAGTTGTTTGTCAAGTTTCAACATGACAAGTTTCATCCAAAATGAGCGTACTAAGCGGGAAGACGAATCCTATTAAGCGGGTTACAAATGTATGAAAACATTCTTCAAGTTGTAGAGACAGACGTAAATAAACGTTATATGCGAGGAATCGTATTAAGCGGGGACGTATCAGGGTTCTACTGTTTGTCGATTTTTCTTAATTTTTATGTCCGACCAAGTCAAAACGGTGTAGCAACATGCGGTTATTAACAGCAAGCTTATTTAATACTAAAATACAAAATGTTTTTACATACTGTTAAAAGTATGCAATGGATGAAGTTACAGCAACAACCCATCAATGCAGTATATTGCAGTTAGGTACTTACTCACTACCATATATAGAAGTCAATAAAAACGACATTTTAATAGTAGTTATTAAAATTCAATAATGAATGACGTCTTCTGTGGCATTAATAGCGTACCGTTTATCATGAGGAAAGTCGTGGTGTTTCCTGGTTTATAATTAAAATAGTGGTTTACATAGTAATACAAGTTAGCAAGTAAGCAGCGTTGTATACTGTGGTCGTGGTGGTCAGATCATATATCGCGTTGACAGCGCAGGACATCAAGGATTATGTAATTACAATGATGCTCCTACATTTACTATGATAGAACTTTAGAACGGACGAGAGCACTTCAAAGTAAACACTGCGGTATCTTATACAGTTATAATAAAGGCTAGTTTGCAACAAAAGTGGGTAACCTGATGTGCTGGCCACTGTACTACAATAACACCTTTATGATGAGATTTGAAGCTGGCTAGCCTGTTTTTAACAGCCTTGCTCATTTGACTCTATCTAGTATGAAAGGCAGCAATTAGCAAGTAGATAAGCCACTACTACCTAGTATTTTAGTAGGGACACCGGCTTCCCAAGAAGGATGAAGCCAAATCACACAAAGACCCTTTGGAATCAAACAAAAGTAGCGAGACTAGTTAAAGATGATTCGTGTTTTGATACTTGCCAGCCTACCTACATGGACACGACAAATGATAGAGCGATTATCGAATTGATGCTATGAATACATAATAAGTTTTTACGCACGTTGAAAGAACATGAGTTAATTTAGAACTATCCTAACAGCAGCAAACATCGATGAGGACTTTTTCAAATAGAATAGAGCTGTTGTAGTGGCATGTTAAGAGTAGTTTATAGTTATGATGATGATTAAATTGGTCATAATACCATTAAATATTAAAAACAAGCGCTTTACGAATCATGACTTCTCTAAACAAGAAAGGGGTACCAAATTTAAGTAGGTTATTAATTCAAATAAATAATACCGACACTTGCCGTCATTCTGCGAAGGTAGATACATGTCTAGTACATATTTATAATAAGTTACAAAAACCAGGTAGGTACTAGTACCAGTAGATCTAACAGCGAGTATGAGCAGATTACCAAAAATGCGTAGATAACACACTATACTTGAAGTCCTTTTTTTAATTTATTAACTTGGACCAAAAGAAAATCACGATACAAAATGTTTCCATATGGATTATTAAACAATAATGTTCATTATGAATCCGACTACGTTGGAAACATGAATTAAGACACAAAAAAATATATAGTCACGACGACTACTGCTGATAGAATGTCGATGCCGATATTTTTAAAGGGCAAGGGCGAAGTAGAGTAGAATACTGCCTGCTACTGATTTTCGTGTCACTGTCGCAGAGCAGGGAGCCGATGGATAATAAATAAGCGACCTTTCAGCAGGCAAGCCGTACCAGCTGACATAACGCAACTATTCTGTGGCATCCGCCGATACCGCGACGGGGTGAATGACGTGAACTGAACCGAATTACCCATGCCGATATCGGTCTGGCCGTGGACTCCGTTTCGGTTCATACCCGCGCCAATATATCACCGATCGACTACCTATTCCGCCGATCCAATGTTTCTAGATAGTTTATTATCGTTGGCGCCTATCTCATAAAGTAAACTCTGGTTAAAAAATCCACGTGATGACAGTGATTGTGAATTCTATGGAGTTCCAACGCGCGAGTTCACTGCCTGACGTCATCGTGAGTGCTAATGCTGGCGCTTATCTGTATACGGTTGGGAGCGCATTCTTCACAGCACTTTACTCTATGTTTATACCTATAGCTCGCTCAAACGTAACCATCGGTATTACCAAAATAACATTTCAGATATTATTTTGGTAATACATTGAAAAGTACCAAAGAGCAATAGCGACAGACAATAGGCTTGAAGTTTAGATACGATCAAACACGTCGACGGAACGGAAAACGTCGCTCATGCATACTTGATGTGATGACCCGCAGTTGAGGCTCCCCTCTTTCCGACTGTGAGTGATCGGGACCCACGACCTAACATTTTGCCATAAAGGCAAGCCGTCAATGTACTCGCTAAATAAACGTAAGTTTTGTAATAATAATGTAAGTTATAGTTTTGTAATAATAGTGTAATTATAATAATGTAGGTGTAGAGATTGCGATTCCGCCATCTGGTGTTCGAGCTCGGCTTTTGGAGTAGATTTACTAGGACTATTACGACTATGACTAGGAATTGCGACTATTTACTAGGGTTTTAGATCGTGAATGATTTTCTTCAATAACTAACACTGTAACATGAAATTGGGATATAAAATCGGGAATCAGGCCGAAATCGCCGATATATTTTCGTTTGGGGTAACAAAACAAGAGCGAACGTTGCCGGCGCGCCAGATGGCGAAAGTAAATAAAACGCTGAAAAACAAAGACGCAGTTTCGTGAGGCATCTCCCGTGTTGCTACTCGGAGCAGCTACGTACGTCGTAAACCAGATCAAAGGGCCCTCACGATCACAATGGTGACGCGTCACGCGTCACGCGGCAAGCAGCTTGCTATCAAAGGTACGGAACTCAAAGGCCACGGGCTACGGAGTGCCGGCCCACCAGGTTGTTAGCCATTTCGGTCACTTTTCTTTCTGAATAAGCCTCGTTTTACGCTTTCTTTCATCCAGGAATAATAATGTCTCGCCTTTATTCACGCCCGGTTTCTTATCTTAGGATTCATGTCTTATGAAGCAAAAAGGTATCGCAATTATTTACGGAATCGCACGAAAAGTCTTGATGTTAAGAAATAAATTCGCAAATAGGTAGATTTTTTCTTTTATTTCCTTTTGAGATCCGCGAACAATGTTTAATACTTGACAATAAACGAGTCAACAAGGCGATATCTTAATCTACTAGAAGATTACGATCGCGAGGCGCTCAAGTGAGGCAGACAGAAGGAACACGGGTGGGGTAATCCCGCGTAAAATATTCATAAAAATAAAGCTACAATAACATTTCAAACACCGGCAGTGTGGAGTGCTCAATAGAATTCACAGCCAAGTTTTTCAGGCTTATTCCATGAAAAGCCAACGTGTCTTTTGTGTTTATTCGAATATCGATCACATTTCCTAAACTAAGTTTTGCTCAGAAATGCAATGAAGGTTTATTGTGGCAATGGCATGTCAAGTTGCCTATATCTATTGGCTTCTTCAGAACATACATCATATAGGCAGGTACTTGTGGCATAATAGTTTGTTGACTAGACTAGAGCTATACAATGTCTTTCTTAGCCTCATTATTATCTACTTTGTACAAATACTTAAATTCCTGAACGCTCAAGATGTTCCTACTCCGTCAATTTAAGAGAACTTGGTTACAGATTAAATGTTAAATATTCTATAGATAGTTACACTTTTTGTATGTTTTCTTATGGCTGTATACCCGAATCCACCTACAACACCCGTGACTAATCACTTAACGATAAAATCTCGAATGGAACTCGAATAGCCAGTGAGTCACTGACCAGATAGGTAAATGGCCGGCATAAGCGCATCTGATTCACGTAATTTCTCGATATTTGTTACTTAACGTTTTGTACCTTCACATATTATTTATCCTTATATGATTAATTTAAAAGGAATACTTGTATCGATGCCCATTTGGTGTCCATACAATCAATAGTGGTTCATGCTTAAGTTTTTAGTTAGGTATTTCGGGCATAAGTTCAGGAAGATTCTTCGAAGGGGTCGTGCAAGAACCCAATTCGCAATTAGTATTCGCGACGCACGCGTCTTGATGACTGGGTGACGCGTGCAATGCAAGCTGCGTGTGCGCAAGCAATATTAATCGCGGGTCGTGATCTACCTTCGACTGTTATGCACTCTTTGGCGCCATTGTAATGCTGAAAAGAAATAGCCCGCTCTCTCACTTGCTATCGATAAAAGTATTTGAAGACCAATCTGCTGTTTCTAATTCGCCCTGAATTCAGTGAGATCTCATAATGATATTTTAACCGTCGATCTTCTATCAAACTTTTTTTTTAACTTTAACCTCTCACAAGCAAAGTTTGGGAGGTCTTTGCCCAGCAGTGGGACAATAACGGTTAACTAAAAAACAGAGCGGGAAGGGCAATAGTTTCAGAAATCTGTTTAGCAATAATATCTTTTGCTAAAATTTAATTACAATGTACTTTAAGCAAAGTTAACTTGTTGGGGCATCAACAAATTACTGTGGTTTTCTAAAACCATCTTTACAAGTTCCTAGTTTTGGAATTCCTTTGGCATGATTTAGCAGCAAGCATATTGCGATAGAATTTACAAGGCAAAAGTAAAGAATGTAATAGTTTTGTCCAAAGGATAATTTAGGATATTTATATATCTTTAGGGACAAAGTTTAGTAGATTTGCCTATATGGCGATTATCTTCCTGAGAGCCAGAGAGATCTTCTCAGAGTTAAAGCCAGCAAAATTAGCACAAGACCTGAATAACTGTAAGCTGCATGGATCTGATAATTAATAAAGCATCTATAAGTTTTACTTTCAATTACTAACACACATTATTAATTGGTGCCAATATAAGGCATTTAGGCACTGTAAAAAAAATTAGTGATTGAACCATTGCTTTGTCATTAAAGTGTATATAAATACATATCAATATCAATGTAATATAATGTTTGTCAAATGGAAAAAACACATTTTCCATTTTGAGAGATGCTTCAACATAAGTAAGTTGGGTACTATGATTTTGTATAAAATAATCTTCTGCATAGCAGCCTAGTACTATTTCTTATGTTCTTTAAAACTAAAGCTTAGATAAAGGGTAATTCTGATGTGATAAAATGTTGCTGATAAAGATGAAAATAAATAATATGTTTGGTTGATAATGAAATAACAGGATAACTGATTAGGATATTTATTTTTATGTTGGAGTGAAATGATAACTTAGTTATTGTGAATGATAACATGGACTATGTTTACGAAAGTTTTAAATGTGTTGATATTATTTTAAAATATTTTCATATTGAACTTAATTTCAATTTTAGAAATAAAAATAATTCCCAAAATAAGGTTTCTTTAACTTTCAACAAGTAGTAGGTATTTATAAGTTGTATGCCAGTGTGTAGTAAAGTCAATGAGATCTTGATTGCTAGCTTTCCAAGGCCTGTATTGCATGCTGTATAATGCCATTGCATGTTACTTAACTGGAATGGGGACAAAGGAATGAATAATTATTTGAAGCACAACTCAAAATATACATCATAGTGTAATTCTTTAAAAAGTTAAACATTTGGATATATACTCAGAGAGCCCAAAAGTATCAGTAACATAAAAACATAAATTATAATAATACCACACTTACAGTTTGTGTAGAGGTGTATGACAGGGTCCGGCAGGTTTTATTTATCACTTCAAGTCCACCATTGAACACATAGCATTGCAATGAGCAAAATACAGTAAATTACGAACCGATCAGAAATTATAAGCTCTGTGAAGCGAGATTAAACTAAATGTACTGGCACAACACAAAGCTTTCGAATACGACGGTAACTAAGGGAAAAGATTAGTCTCCACGAGACAGGAGTATACCAAGTCTACGTTAAAATCCTTTGACTCGGGTCTACACAGTACACACCACCATTATTGCGCATGCATTTGGTAGCATCCGGTCCGGACGTCATCCCGACATGACACCTGAGTTTTCAGTGTTACCATGAAAAAAGAAGCATTTACTACTTAAAAAATATTGCTTGTAAAAGCCGTTAACATAGCCGTCGCATTATTTTTGACAACACGTGCTTAATTTATTCTGTATTTTGTCACAAAAAAAGCAAAAAGTCAAAACAACAAATTCTAATTCTGTCAACAATGAACTGACGTGTACCCTAATAATCTAAATTATTGTGAAAAACTGCTTGTTTTTCTTGTTAATTCGTGAGATTCATAGCCATGGCTGAAGCAGAGAACCTCCTCCGTAATAGGAGACCTTCAAGGGAAACTACAGAACCTAACGGAGATGGTGATGCACCTTCTCAAGTGACCGAACGTGAAGCGTATTTCCAGGCTTTAAGATTATGGATTCAGCAGGCTCAATTGCATCAGAATATATCAACTTGCTTTCCTTATTACATGATGACTTTTCAGGGAGTTCAGAATAACCCTACGAATGTACCTTTGTTGAATAACAATTATCAGTTTCAAGGACAGCAGTTTCCCTTTCCAGCTCCAAATCCACCTAGGGTGGTTGAACCACAACCTCAGAACGAACCAGTTACTGCTATAGAAGGTATGGATAGCAGAAATTGCAATCTTTTCTATTGATTGGTTTGCTCATAACAACATTCAAAATTTGTTAACAAATTATTATTTAATTTCAGTTATTGCACGCAATGGAGGATATGAATACATTATACCTCCCTTGTATAAACGGTTGTTTGCTGAGTTCATAGACTTCATGCTTTTATTTATCCTCAAATTAATTGTCACATTTGTAGCAGTGGATATGTTTGAATTAATGTGAGTATATACATTTTATATTATGCTTACTTAAAGCACTAACATCCAACCTATGACAGTTTATTATGATGATTATACAGGCCAAAACATTGTCTAATTTTTTTTTTGGAAAGATTATATCCAGGGCTATCTAAATATATGCTTTGTATGTAAACCAAATTTTCATAGATTTCAAGATATTAATTTTTTTTTGCAAATATTTTAGAATTCTCAAACAAATAATTACACCATTTTTTATTGCTTGTCGTTTCTTTTAAATTGCAGTTTGATCATGATATATTTAATTTACTTGAATAAAATTGTAAGCTAACTGAAACTGAAACTAAAAATATTGAAAAATAAATTTTAAAAAAGCTTTGAAAACTTAAAAAAATTGGCTATCTGCCAATGCTGGATGTAAGGCTTACAAAAAAAATGATTGGATGTCACTGTTTTGGCCACCCTGTCACATCTTTGTGCAGAAGATGAATAAACCAAAAAAATATAATAATATGATTGTTTTAACTTTTTCAGTGACTTAGAAAAATTTGATTTTTACAAGTTCAGTGAACATTATGATGACTACAAATATGCTATGGAGCTAACTTCAGAAATTCTGTTTCTAGAAGTAATTTACAGGGCTATTGTTTGCATATTTGAGGTATGTTTCTATGATTTATTAATTATTTGTTAATACATTTAATGTTATCTACTCTTTTATAATATAACAACTTCATTATTTATAATAATATTTTTTTAGGCTATATGCTTGAGTGGAAGTGTTGGGCGAACTGGCGGTGCAACTCCAGGGAAAGCCCTACTTGGCCTCCGAGTGGTAACTGCTTCAGCTGTCGTCCCAGTCGAAGGTCGGCCTAAGGAGACAATACTTATTTATCCAGGTCGGCCTCTCACCTTCATTGTAGCGCTTGCTCGATCTCTCATGAAGAACTTTCTCATTTCTCTGCTATTCCCTCTATGTGTGGTTCTTTTTGTATTCCGCCACAACCGAACAGGCTATGATTTACTATGTGGTGTTATTGTTGTTGAAGAAAACATGTTTCCCCCAAGAAGATTTGCTCCCTAAATGGATTTTCTTGTCTTTATTGATAGACTGTTATAGTTTAAAGAGGACTTGGCCAATCATTTTAGCATTGTTGGATTTATTGTTATGTACACACATCAAAAAATAAATATCAAAATCTATTTTGTTATGGTAAACAATAACATTAAATATTAATTTTATTTTATTATTATAACTGGGTTCATATATTTCAAGAAAACAGACAAAATATGTTTCTGATGACTGTTACATTTTAAAAATGAAATTTTAATAGTACATTATGATACAAGTGTGCTAAGTTGACCATTACGTACAAGGCGATATTGTGTGCGCACGAGCGAAAGCGAGTGCGCCATAATAAGATAGCCGCGTATATAATGGTCACAGGCACACGCGTATCATACGACGTTTTTCAACACACTTGCGAGGAAAAAACAAGACTCTTCATTATTAATCCAAACTTCGTCACAGCCGACAATTATTATTTACGAAAAATGGCGATGGCGCGTTGTTTTTTTTTTCTTGCCGCGATACCGATGCGCGCGCACGGCTTAGGCGCGAACTAGATCGGCCAAAAGCCAAGATTAAAAATGTAATAATTCGTGTTTAAAACACAAATCACAGAAAATGTTAAATGAATTTGAGCTACTTTTTAGGAATAAATCTGGATTTACCATTCATTGAAATAAATATGTAGTACTGTTATTTTTCGCTAAATACTGTTTGTTGCTAAAATAAAAGTATTGTATAACCCGACTAAATTAAATCGCTTCTTCTTCTTACTTACGACTTGGTACTAGGGTACAAATGTAAATTGGTCGGGTTAATAAACTAAAAGCACTAGTGCAATAATACTTATAATGAAAAAGCACGCGTGTTTAATATATATGATTATGAGCCAAAAATCGGTGGAATAAAAACGTCGTTTTGAGCAAGTGTATTGAAAAAACAGATTATGCTAGTGATCACTAACTTTTTTGATGTGTGTAAGTAGGTATATCTTCCAAGTCCAAGTCACAGTAGGTTTCGGCCAAAATTGTCTCTGCTGTTAATTGATTTTTGTTAAGTAATCAAAGTAACCTCAGGTAATCAAACATAGTATTTTTGTAAAGTGTGTGAATGAGACAAAATTAATTATTATATGTAAAAATTGCAATATGATTACCCTTTCAATGTTTAGAGTTATTTAATTAGATATCTAGAATAGTGAGGTTTGCAGAGTTAAGTGGATAAAATTTTCATAATATGATTAAATTTCTTACTTTAAATATGTCCGAATAGTACAAATAAATGGACAAAACGTAGACTCTATTATATCCCATCACTTTTTTAATTCTAAATTTTTGTTTGTAAGTTAAATTCAAAAAGAAACGACAAGCAAGCGTTTTTTTTTATTGTTTAAATATTACCTGATATTTTTATCATCGTCATGCCATTATTTATCAAAACATCATACAAGCCAAATAAATTTCCTGATTTTTGTGGAGTGCCATTTTTCATCCATTGACTAGTTGTTTTGCTCATAGAAACACTTAATACAACCCATTCATATATAAATAAATACTAGCTTGTTCATCATCATCATACGATCAGGATGATGTATGACAATAGTTTTAACTTACTAGTTGTTCAAAAGGAATTGTGATAATGACGCTAAAATATTTTATTTTATATTTAAGATAATATTTATTTCATTAAAGTGTATGAACAACTGGTAAATGTATTTATTTTATGATACTTTTCCTATATTCTTTCCATGCGTTTTAATGATTACAGGATGAGGTTGATAACCGTTTAATATCTCCCAGTTTTCCATGGCATGAGATGTGACCTAAAAAAAGCAGTACATTTATATCAAGCCCGAGATATTTCTAATTTTCTACTACAGTTTTCCAAAAACTACTTAAATAATGCTACGGTTATTTCTCCGACTTTTAAAATAAGCCAAACATTGTTTGATTTCATTATTTCTTTAGGGCAACACTGTGTTTCGTTCAGAAATTAACTGACAGGTGTCATCGTGGGATCGTGATCTGTCAAAATATTAAATCGCATTAAAAATAGTTTTTCTACAGTTTTAAACCACCACTGCAGGGTTACAAGTAATCGAACTATGTATTTTGTGAATTTACAGCAAATAAGTGGTGTAACAAAATTATTATTTGCAAAATATTTTTGCTGAGTTGGCTTACGCGTCGTGCCGTCAGTCTGCCGTAACGTGGCGGCGCTGCGCTCGTTTGTGTGCAGCAGGAGTGGCTTCGACCTGTCATTGTTCATGTAGTTTTCTGTGATAAGATTTTTCCTGTGAAATTATAGTTTAGCAAATTAGTTTTCTTATTCACAATGTCTGCGTCTGGTGAATTCGGCAATCCCTTACGCAAGTTCAAGCTCGTTTTCCTTGGAGAGCAGAGCGGTAAGTTTTGGCAAATTATTGCTCCTTCATCGTACATTTTTAATATATAGTTTCGAATTTACGATATGTTAATATAAATTCGTCTAGACTTTATAGAATTACTGACCTACATTGACCTGAAGGGGCATAGGACGGCGATTTAAAAGTGTCTGGCCTCGCGGTGACGAGCTTTTTGATTGAGTTTTGCTCCTGTGATGTAGGTTACATTCTCTGGTACTGAGCATTGAACCGTCTCTAAATGCTTCTCACGCATTGTACAGCCCTAAGACCGTTAGCAATCATGTACTGTATCAGCTATTACAACTTGCACAGTTATGACAGACACTGACTCTACAATTTTCTTTTCAGTGGGGAAAACTTCACTCATCACTAGGTTCATGTATGATAGCTTTGATAACACATACCAGGTGAGTCCTAACTATTTTAGAGCACATAGTTGTGCATCTATGAGCATATAAAAGTGTCTAAAAACCATTCAAAATTAACTACTATCACAAGGTAGATGACCTGCTACTACTGTCAAATTATGACATCATAGTTAGTCATCTGAGGTCAATAATGTTTATCATTAAATGTTTTGATCAAAGGTTTTTTTTTACCTATCATGTTACTTTCACTTTTTAAATTAAAATTCAACTTTTTCTTTATTGGTAAACATAATCTTATTACGGAACTTCAACAAATTATATTTATATAACAATAACATGTGTATGGTTTTATCCTCAAATAAATCTGAAGAATAAAGTGAAGAATATTATATTTAGATTTAAATAAGGAACAATTATTGGCTGTAGTCATAAAACAAAGTATCTTCGTATTATTTTACAAGAACTGTAATTGCACAAAGTAGACATTGCCTAATTAAATAGGTTAATTGTTGACTTTAGTAAGACTATTCTAAAGTATTTTGATTAAGTTAAAATGTTCTTGAGTTTAATGAATTGGTTTTCTATGATATTTCTTTACTGTGTTTGTTGAACTGAAAGTATTTTAAGTGATATCAATTTTGATTAATCCTTAAAATTAAATAAATTTTCACTATTAATAACATTAAATCAGAATGATTATTGATTTCTTGTAATTTAATTTAAATTTAGGTGTCATAACTTTCTTGTGCAACAGGCAACAATTGGAATTGACTTCTTGTCGAAGACAATGTACCTAGAGGATCGCACAGTGCGGCTGCAACTATGGGACACGGCGGGACAGGAGAGGTTCCGCTCGCTCATCCCATCCTACATTAGAGATTCTACCGTTGCCGTTGTTGTGTATGACATTACAAGTAAGTGGAAATATTTCTTGTTAAAAAGGAATTTAAAAGTCAAAAATAGCATATACATAAATAGATACATAATGCAATATATACATAAATTAGAAATTGAGAATCCATAGTAGGTAATACCTAAAACAACAAATAGATTAGTGATCTTTCTGCTTGTATTAAAGACCTAAATATGTAATAAGAATTTAACAAGAAAGCCTATTAAAATATAAAACAAAAATACCAGCCTAGATTACACATACCTCCCAAAAGCCTAGATTACACATGAAATTTACTATAATCAATTACATCTGTTAGATTTGATTCTACATGTTTGCTTTGTTATTATTATTGTTTGTTAGTTTTATTTTATTTATTTATACACAACGAATATTGCTCAGGTTTGTTAGAGCATGGTCACTAATGAAACATTGTTATTTTTTTACGAGCATGATAAAGTAAAAAAAATGATCATTTTTCAAGTCCACTCTGTGTAGCGTGAGAAATCTTGTTCGGCAAGCTGCTTTTATAATTGCTAGCAATTTTTTTAAAGTAATTTAAATAGGTTATATTGTTCAATACTTGACACACATCCTACTATACTAATAATATTAAAGATGTGAAATTTTGTAAGTGTGATGTATGTTTGTTGCTCCTTCACTCAAAAACTATGCAATGGACTAGGATGAAATTTACAACAATATAGCTAATTCACAAGTAATCGCCATTCTTTTCTTTAATTTGCCTTTTCCTTGACCTCCTAGGCCTTTATTTTAAACCACTCGCGTCATGATTTCGTGTGATATTCATTGTTTAATACAGGGCTTGAAACCGGTTCAAGATTTACCGGTATTATAACGGTTTTATCGTAAAATTCCGTTCCGGAGCGGAACCAAATAGGAGCGGTACTGTGAACCTAAATAAACCGGTTAATTCGTAGCCGCCCGCGACGATCGCAACGCGACTTGTTTTTAGACCGAATTTACTTCAAAAGATGTTAAACTAATTATCAGATGCTTCAGAATTATTTCTATTGTTATTATATTGTTTCATATTATAATTAAAAGTTACAAAAATAATTTTAAGAAATATCGCTGTATGTATCTGATAGGATATATCAACAAAATACGTTTTATTGAATAAAAACAAACGTCAGATGCACTCACCGCTCGCTGATGTTAACGAAGTTCAGGGTGGTTGTCCTGCCTGAACGAAAAGTTGAACCGGTTAATGCAAAACCCATATTTTTCCAAACCGGTTTAAAGGAACATAACCTTTTTCATAAAGTTCCACCTGTATTTTCGTTAAACCGGTTCAAAAAAAATACCGGTTTCCAAGCCCTGGTATAATATCCGATTTTCCAATGAAAATCGGTATAATAACACGTGGAAGTGATTTGAAAAAAGATAAATGAATTTTGTGACTACCAACGCCAATATTTTGCGTGATTTTCATTGATTTTTAATTTGTTTTCGAACAATACTCAGACGCCATATTCAAGCGAGTGATTCAAAAATAGAGCTCCTGGTACGACATGACATTTACTTTTTCCTTCACTTTCAATTCACACATCTTATAAGCTTTAAATTCATAGTGATACTTTTGAGTTCCGACATTTAACTCGAGTGAAGCCGCGGGGAGGTACTAATCCAAAATAATTCAAGAGACAAATTAATGAATACTTCAAATGGGCTATCATTACCACCAACAACACCAGTCTGTACAGAATACTAATAAATATCATCTCCTCCAAATTGTTTTCATATTACTTACTTTATTTCTATTAAAGCTCCACCGCGGGGAAAATTTAGAGCTGGTTTATTAAGTTTATGTTTAGGTGGGTTTTTATTAAACTCCCCCCCTTCTTCGTCTCCCTAGATCTTAAATGCCCTGAAGGCGGGCGGCCCCTGGGAGCCGTTTGAGCTAACTTGAACCCCGATGTGTCGTTGAACGCCGTTGACCGACTGGCGAGGCAGCCTTTGCAAAGTTGAATATTTAATATTACACGTCTTCGAGTGACAGCTACGGGTGCAACCCGCACGATAATTCCTCTCTATGTTCTCGATGAATTAGTAAACATGCGAAACAGCTGTTTATTTTATTTTACGTAAGAACTTTCTCGAATATATACGCAGCCAAGTAAATGGGGACATTGACAGCATTGATCGTCAATGATATTATTTCGCTGTCGCAAAAATTTGTAGTCAAAATTATAGACCATGAACTAACTGTCTTTTTTCCAATGTCAGATAAGAAATGTTCGTCTAATAAAATAAAATACGTCACATAAGAGCCGATTTTACCAACGTCAGATAACTAATATTCGTCGAATATAAGACAAAACGCCTCATTTGAAAACGTCACCTATTTGTCGGCAATCAATTATGGTCGTCTTATACTTTTTCGGTCGGATAAGTCCTATCTGACGTTGGTAAAATCGACTCTCAGTCTTAAAACTCGCTGACTGAACAAGTATAAAACGAGCGATTTTATAATGTCATTTTCATAAATGATTGCTGACTAATAGGTTACGATTTCAAATTAGGCGTATTGTATTTCGTTCGACGAATATTCCTTATCTGCGTTGAAAAAATCAGGCCTCTATATCCTTGAAATATTGTAGGCTGTGCTTTATATATTAAGGGCTCAACATTATTAATTCTATGATCTGCTAGACGAGACCATTCCCTCAAGAGTAGTTAAGGTCGTACGTGAATCCATTACGGCTCCGAAAAGTTATCGGTGCTATTCTACACAAACGAATCGATAGTAAAAACACAAAAGGATAAAATTTACTTTTAAAATAAAAATATTACAGGAAACTGGTCTGGCAAAACCGTCAGTGAGTCATTGATTACGAAATTAAAAAAAGAAAGAAGCAGACACATTGTAGAGCGGCTGGTTACAGCATGATTGGTTGAGGTATAGACGTCTGAAGCGCTGAAAGTGTGCCGTCGGCCTCGGGGCAGCTTGCGAAGGTTACGATACAAGTAATGTGTAATTTTATACTTCAAGCGCGTAACCAGACACCGGTGCCGCGCAGCCAGGCCGCAGACCCGATGAATCCAGGCGCTCAAACTCTTACACGAAGGCGATTTTTTCGAATCTAAACGAACCTGCTCTTCCACTAATTCTTCAGACATGGAAGAGTTACTAACTAGATTCGTAGAAAATCGTTGATTTTGAATCCTGCGAAACTCGGTGAAAAATCTTAACTGAAATATTATTCATAGGTTATGCGTGAAGGTATAAGCGCTGAGAAATAAAATCGAATTACCAAATACCTAGGCCATTCGATTAAATATCGAGTTATATGCAAAATATTTTGCTCAGCTAGGGTGTTAAATCATGGCTTGGGAAATATTTTTAACTGAATCATGTGAATGCTGTTGTCACAAGTTTTAATTATGTAAGAACATTGGTATATCATGTCGATGCCACTGTGGCTGAACAGATTACACATTTACACAAGCAATCCTTATTTTACAAAGAATTGCTTTTCTTTGTTTTAAATTGGAACAGTTTGGCAAACAAAAACGCCCTTCAGACTTCATAGGTTTCCTTTTTGTTATCAAATTAATTACTTCTCCTTATTTTTCTTATTCAAACGTCTTTATTGACGGTTGAATGCAAAAACAAAGAAATTACAACGATTAACAGATAATTTATTTTCCGTGAAAAACGTTTCGTCATCAATGCTTCATAAATTCTGCCGAGGTATCTATTTTCTAAACAATAAAAAATGCATTGATTGAAAATCTTCAAATTGCCTATCTAAGACGAATTTAGCATTGGTAGGAAGTACTGTCGTCCGCCACCTTTACAACAATACAGTTTTTAATTTCTCCAATTTTAACAAGAGAGGGATTTGAACCCGCGACCGGATGGATGACTGGTTGATTTCCTTCACAATAGCTGTGGCTGACTCAAAGCAGAATGTTAATGAACGGCACTACACTTCATACAAAACGCCATCAGAGGGGCAAGCAAGCACGAACTGCTATGGGCTAATAGAATAACGTCAAGTCTAAGTTCCCTATGAGTGGTGTCTAATTCTCATACAAGTCGAGTCATCGATTCATTTTATTTTTTTTCTAAACGCGTCAATGATTTGAATGCTTTTTCGCTAGCTCTTCGTGATTGCACCTCTACATCATGATTGCGTGCTATCAATATTAATGACTGCCAGAAATTGAAAATATATTGCTTTGTTTGACCACTAATAGCTGTTAGGGCTTACAGTTTTTCTTCTACCAATGTATTAAAAAAAATCAATAGCCTAGGTTCAGTTATTGCGATTTCGAAAATAGCCTATAATGAATGAGCTTGAATATCTTTTCTTCGATATTTATACCCAAATTGAAATTTCCTAATGGAAGTTTATCTTAAAATAACATAAAAAATATTCTCATACGCCCAAAAAGTCAAGTTGCCTTTTATAAAAACTCGGAATGACGTGTATTTTTATCGATGTATCGATTATTGTCTCAATACTGCTAAAAGCTTGTACGAAACAGTTTCTATATTGCAACAACAACTAACAGCTCTCACACCTCAGTTCTTAGATTGATCCGTTATAAGGTTTTTATGCTATTGTGTGTGTAGCTACGAGTACATTCATCAAAGAACTTACGGAACTTCGTTATTTTATGGCAACCAAGCGAACGTAATAAAGTGCCATTGTTTGTCATTAGTGTGTATTAGACATACTTACTATCATTCTGTGCTCTCACATCAATAAGTTAACCATATTACCTTATTGGTGATCAGGAAATGCAATTAAAATACGGAGTAAGATAATAGAAAAACGTGTTTTTGCTGCAGAAGTTTAAATATGTGCTTATTGAAATCATCATTTGCCTACTTTATGAATACGGACACTAAATAGGTCAATATAAACGCAAATCAATCGTACCAACACTAATCAACCCAATATTGGTCTAGAACGAGGCTCTGAACTCATTCGGTCAGCGCGATATCTTTGCGTGATTGAATTTGTTGAGCAGAGTTTTGTTAAGGGGCAGACTTACAAAAATTATACATATTTGCAGTAACCCAAATAGGCAAGCTTATAATTCAATGGCGATAGGAACGTGTGGGTGCAAAAACTCGTCGTTCTTTCTAGCTAGTTTTGTTGTCGTCAAAGCAGGATGAATAAACCTGGCTATTTTCTAATTTCTTCGCATATTTGACGAGATTGTAAATTTTAAAAGATTTACCAGTCTTTGATCTTTTGTTGTCCCTCGTCTGAACGTTTTACCATCAAACTCTGCCTACCTCCCAGACAGCTCGACCTTCAGTACAAAGAAATTATGTGAAACAGTCTTACCCTTAACCCGGGTACATAAGTTTATCTGTTTGCATTACCGGACGGCCTTCCAGCCCCGACGCCGGTAAATATTGGCCTCCCCCCGCCCTATTGGACTAAAAAAATGTCTAACTCGAACTCTAAATTAAATTAAAACTTCTGTTTCAAAAACTTTTCTTTTGCAACGGCCAGTACAAACCGATCGTAACAAACGGCCGCAAAGTAAATTCTTTTTGCGGCTAGAGTTCCAGTCTGAACATTTTTCGAGAAGACAAAATCAATAATATTGTAGGCTACTTGTTGAATTCCACCTGCCTCCCGGTGTCACACCACCCCCTCATGAATTCTTAGGTCTGTTGCAGACATCTCATATACTCTAATAATACACGTTACTTGTGATAAATTGGCTACTTAAACTGATTACATTTCTAAAGGCAATAATATTGCTCCTCATCTTTTAGATAACTCATATTTAGAAATCATAACATCTAAAAGACTATTGATTAAATAAAGTACTTATATTTAGAAATCATAACAACCGATACACGTTTCAATTATGGATTGCATTGCAATACATAATTGAAACGTGTATCTGTTGTTACTCGTCGCTAACTCTTAAAAAAAAGATTCTGTACTCTGTGCTACTGGTCATGCTGATATTTCCACTTTATTTAGACATTTAATTTTCTTAATTGGATGTTCCTACTCGTATTCATATCTGGACATCAACGTGCGATTGTCACCAATAAAATGTTCACAACAAGGTCCATGACATGATTTCCACGCACAATATGTTCTGCTTTTTCTCTTTATCTTCACCGAAAATAGTTTCGAGCACTTTATCATCGTGAATTACGGCTTAATTGTGTTCAGTGCGATTATTGAAATCCAAAGATTGTTATTGCGATTCGCTCAACTGTAATACCTATAACTTCTACTCCGTCCGTTTTTCATTTTCGTTTGGATTAAGCTTATAGTATGTGGTCATAGATCAATAAACAGCTGCACACCGTACCAAGTTATTATGTTTTATATATGGAGTTGATCTAACATTTAAGTAACAAATTTGCATCAAAATCTAACGCTACACAGTTAATTTACTTGTCTCTCATTTAGGTTAACATTTATTTAAGAACAAGTTTGCTCTTGCCTCCTTAAAGCAATAGTCATATTTGCCTGATCATGACACGACACCCAAACTATATGCGGCCTACATATAATTTCGGTGTCGTAATAAATGATCGTTTACCGACTTATTGTGTTTCTCTAAGATATGACGTAACTTCGGATACACGGCAGTGTTCTAGGCGCCTCACCTACGCGGTCCGACGGCAACTAGGCCGTTGAATCGTAATTGCGCATTTTTCAAAACAGTAAACAGAATAAATATTCATCGTTTATTACTATCGCTGCAGATAACGCGATAAACTCTTGTAATTACTCGTAAACCAGCGCTAACAATAAACGGATTGTAAATGAAAACGAGGTGGAAAATCGTTTTCCGTTTGAACACAAAAACGCTGCCCAACCTAGGTCGTCAGCTAACTATTATAGACATATAGCTAGACGTGTTGAAGTAATGACTGCATTCCGGCTCACGGGGCTTCGTCACAGAAAGGCTCAAAAACTGGAGCGTAGGAATTGATTTAAAAGAGTATGTTGACCTTTTTCTATACCGAATCGATTGACGCGGTCACAAAAGCATAATAACACAAAATTAACATTGATTGCTTGTTCGGGTGCGAATAGATACCGTATCAAACGTCGTAAAGATTGAAGGAATCAAATTGATACAAACTACCTTGTACTTTGTTAGACATTAATTCAAATCAAATATCGTTTCTTCACATTTTGAATTACCGCTAAACGTTACCATCTCAATGGTTCTGGTTAAGAAGTTAGCTTATGCCTTGCAAAAAACTTTCATAAACTATAAGCAGACCGCGAAATTGAGATCTCACCTGCGGGGTACAGGGGTGCAGGGGGAGGCAAGAGCGGGTTTAGCGGCGGGAATACACCCGCCAGAGCCTATCACGCTCTCTTTTCTTGTCTCTGCCCGCGCGCCCCGCAGGCGAAGTGGTTTACCTATATCTGTATCGAATACTGACATCTGTATAGGCGTTCGGGCGCAGGGCCTTATGTAGAAGCATTTTTTCAACCGCTGAACGTTCAAGCGTCCTAATTATAGCCATAATTCAACGTTGCTGGTTCAGTGTGTTCATAAAAAAACAATTGTTTCATCCTTAGGGGCCATGCCACGTAATACAAGTTCAATGAATACCTAAACGTATCGTTAATTTCCAGACGCAAACTCATTCCACCAAACGTCGAAATGGATCGACGACGTGCGCACAGAACGCGGCTCCGACGTTATCATCATGCTCGTGGGCAACAAGACTGACCTCTCCGACAAGAGACAGGTGTCCACCGAGGACGGCGACCGCAAGGCCAAGGAGCTCAACGTGATGTTTATAGAAACCAGCGCCAAGGCCGGCTACAATGTCAAACAGGTCAGTATACACACGAAGTAGGACAAGCGGCGGTGTCCACCAAGGACGTCCACCGCAAGCCCAAGGAGCTGAACGCAAAGTTGATCGAGACCAGCGCCAAAGCCGGCTACAATGTCAAACAGGTCAGTAGGACACACGGGGTAGCACAAGCGGCGGTATCCACCGATGACGGCGATTGCAAGGACGAGGAGCTCAACGTGATGTTCATCGAGACCAGCACCAAGGCCGGCTACAATGTCAAACATGTCTGTTGTCCCACCACTACCTTTATCAGTGTATCATTATTGCTTGGTTTTGGGCCTTATTGACGCCAGCTCCACCAGGTTTGATCTATTGTGTCAGCCTTTGTGTTTATAGTTCACTGCATAGTCCCGTTAAATCTAGATATTGACGATTCTTTGGAGCGTGACATCTGCTATCTGCTGCCCGAGATGGTTAATTCTTTTACTCATAAGCGGCCCGCATGTGGAGAGAATATGCTTGGCCGCTTCCTCTTCTGTATGTCAGCAACTGCACAGAGTCTTCGGTCATTTTCATTTCATAGTTAGTATTCTAGTCACTGCGCAAGCGTTGTATCTTGAACTTTGGCAGGCCTTTAGTTAAATTTTTTTCATGACAGTCTTGTGTAATTGAACAGTCCACAAATCTATTGTGTTATAGCAGCCCTTCCGGATTCAGAACACAGCGTTTTTATACAGTTCCTTTTAACCCATTGCCCAGCGTGCTTAGTCACTAGATGACCTCCGTGGTGTAGTGGCTAAGCACGCTGGGCTTCAGGGCGTCGCCGCTCCGAGGTCCCGGGTTCGATTCCCGGTCGGGTCAATATAGAAATCATAATTTTCTACATTGTCTCGGGTCTGGGTGTTGTGGTACCAACGTTGTGTCTGATTTCCATAACACAAGTGCATTGGCTACTTACTTTGGGATCAGAGCAATGTATGCGATTGGTGATCAATATTTATTTAATTATATTTTTGTTTTTATAGTGTTGTGTCACTGAACTGAACTATTCTATACCATTGCAATTTGCCATTTAATCCGCTGAGGCGTTGTCAAAGTCCAATGCAGTTACATCAACAATTCAATTCTTCAACCGTACCTAAACCTATTGTTTCAGGCTGTAAGTAAATATGCAGTATTTATCATTATTTGTTTTGCAATATTTGTAACAGACTCACCGTAAGATTCTCCGAAGATTCTTCAGTTGAGTTACGATCGAGGTCTATTATTTTTATAAGCATCTATCTATTGGGTGTTTGATCAGGTCCCAGATTCGTCTTCTTACTGCTTATTTTTAACTAACACAAGTGTAAGTTTGTCCCAAACTGATTCATTTAGTTTTGAATGTGATACTTATTGCATTATCAACTATTTTCCAGCTGTTCCGGCGAGTGGCGGCCGCGCTGCCCGGCATGGACTCCGCTGAGAGCAAGCCTCCCGAAGACAGTATCCTTTTTCATATAAAACATATATTTCAATACCATAGACACTATTTATACACGGCCAAAAGTAACGACAAATTGGTTAGAGCTTTGAACATTGCTCGAAATACTTTTAGAATATTCTACGAGGTCTATATTTTAGACACTGTATTTTTTATCAATTACGAATTTTCCTACTAATCAAAGGTAACACAACACATGATTTAACTTTCACTCCTCATTAGTGTTGTGTTTATTCGTATACAATAAGGATTAGCGCTTCAGAAGTTAATTACATAGAAACTTGATTCCGCAAAGACGAATAGTAATAACAATAATAATTGACAATCGTTTTAAATGTCTTGTTTATTCGATTTGTTTTCACGAGTTATATGAAAGTGACGTCAGCGTCACGGTTGAAGCTTTGCGTTCGATCTCACCTAGCTGCGTACGAGTTGACGCTACGACAAGCAAATTGACATGAGAAAAATTAAAAAAAATATCGATACCACAGTAAATATTTTAACACGTAGGTAAACTGATAAGCATAACAGATAATGCTGAATTAGATAAAATGATACGTGTAATACCAAGATTATGTTAATTAATGATTAATCAAAATATCAACACTTTGATTGCAAAACATACAGTCGATTTATTTTTAAATTATTTAAAAAGACTTTATGCACAAACAATAGGTACATATGGCGGACGTAGTGCTTAAACATTCTCTACCAGACAACCATAGGTCTATACAGAGAAAATATATTTAATTAAATTTATTTACACTTTATTGCATAGACTCGATTGCTGTCATTCTCATTAGTTTATGCTACAGCACGTCGATTTCGCTATATAAGCGTACCGCATGCTCCACGACATTGTTGAACGTTTTCGATGAAAATGGCAGCTATGCGACTGTGAATTTTTGCGACACACACATAGGTGACACGCTACCGATATCGCACACACACACACAGTTTACGTAAATATTTGTATGTATCGTGCTGTTCTACGCGTCATTTTGCTAGTTTTGTGCTGTTGGCGTTTGCGGTGATGACAAGACATTAACCGCTGGTGTGACGTCATTAACAAGGTGTGTGTGAGATTAACTACAGATATTTTGAACCTTATTCGAAAAGATTTAAAGACTTTTTTGATACTTTATATTTAAAAAAAAAAACATGTAGCTAATTTCTCACCGTCTGAATAAAATTTAACTGGTGATCTCGGCCGGAGCCGGTTGGGTGGCGGTGTAGATCGGCTAACACGTGTGTTGTAAGTAAACATATGTTACTAATGCGCTTGATCGACCCAGTACATCGTTACGTATCGCAATTTGATTCGTACTGTTTATTTACCCTTAATTAACTATTTAGTAGTTTATTCTTGAGTCTAGATGGGTTAAAAAATTGTTTTTGGTGACGGGCGTCCTGTGTCTTGTGACAGTTGTGATACGTAATGCATCTGTGGGATTTGCTTACAGCGATAACGCAGTTCTTAGGAGTCGCTCTCAGTTTAAAGTAAATAATACAATGATAGGTCAATTTATGGCCACACAAGTGTGTGGCCATAAATAAGGCTATGAACTAATTATTGGCCTGGCAAGTAATAGGAGTGTGGTTAGGTCTGTTACAAAGCAAATAAACCAATACTTGTTGTTACGCATCATGCCAAGTAGCGTGACAGATTGCTGCCTAGCAATGGCTGTCTACCTAATTAACGATATAATAGACCGATGGCAATGTCTCATTGTAATAGTAAATAAGAACTAGGGCAGTGTTGTCAATAAATACTTCTTTACTCGGCGCAAATATACGGGCTGAAATTTTAATCAGTGACCAAATTTTGTGTGAAGATGAAGACTTCACTGATGGATATGAACAACTTTTACTATGGGGGAAATAGTGAATTCGAGAAGAAGAGAAAAATTCCATACTTATTGACCGCGCGACAATTGAACTTTTGAATGCAGCTGTTTTTTTTCACGATTTCACTATTGCCCCCATACTTAAAGTTGGTCATATTCATCAGTGGAGTCTTTACACAAAATTTGGTCACTGATTAAAATTTCAGCCCGTATGTACAGAAAAAAACTGTCATTGTATCTAAATACGTTGTTTGATGGAAGGCGGCGGAACAAAAATCGACGCTTAATTAATCAAATGGATGAAAAATAAGGTCATTAAGCTTGTTTGATCGCTGGGATCATCATAACATATTTTTGATGAGGTAAATAAATTTCCAAAAAACGTGCCCAATCTTAAAAGAGACTAACTTTAACGCTTTGGTTTGAGTACTTACCATCAAATTCAATATCTTAACGATTTTAAACCTTATGATATGCCCAATTCATATGCATGATGTTGGTATTGGGAAAAACATAAGGAGTTATCATTTTGGTGACGGTTACAATATTTAATCAAGGGATAATCCATTATTTGTATTCATTATAATAATATGAGTGACCACCTAATTGCTGCGTTTCGCAGATGCTATGTAGTTAGAAAGATGACAGCTTGTGTCTTGTTATTATCGTAAATTGTTCTAAATATTTTCTAATACTTAATTCATTTGGCATAAATAACTTAATTAGGAACAAAACAGCTGTGATCTTAACAATGACATTGTTTATCATATTTTATGTTGCGTCGCTTATTATTACAATACAGCACAAGACACTATATTGCTATTTAGCGTAGTCCCCGACTGCTTTTTATGACCAAATAGTAAATATTTATCAATATTATTAGTGCTTTATTAAAAGTCCAGATCGGTAATCAGTTGACACGGTTGCTTATAACGATAATAATTTGTATGAATTTGATTTGTAGGCATATTGATAGATTAAAAATCAATAATAATAATAATGTTCTACCCAGTTCGGAAGCATTCAATAAATTCGTTATGTGGTAAGAGATCAGTTAAAGTGAATGTTTCTCTATTACGAATCAACTGACTTAATGAATGAATAGTCTAACTCGTTATTAGTCCATCAGCAATGAAAAAATATATAATAATAACATTTTTGTTTCTGTAGTGTTTTGTCACTATACAAACTTAATCATATTAATTGAACTTGTAAAAATCAACTTTGGCTGTGTGACAGTTGAGGTATCGAACCCCTTGTCTTACGCTATCCGGGCGTATGCCTAGACCACTCGGGCACCGTCACATTAGCAAGCCTGTTGAATTTTGCAAGCGCTTACTTTAATCTCTAAATTCTCTCTCAGAGCAATCTCGCAACATGATGATGTTACGCAGCCTACGCGTTAAAGTAGGCGCTTGCAAAATTCAACAGGCTTGCTAATGTGACGGTGGCCGAGTGGTATAGGCATACGCCCGGATAGCGTAAGACACAGGGTTCGATTCCTCGTCTGTCACATGGCCAGAATTGCTTTTTACAAGTGCAATTTATAATATATTATAATTTACGCTGATTGATTATTTACCTAAAGCCGATGTCGACCGATTGCCAAAACATGCATGTATGATAAGACAAATCTAATATGCCCACATTCAGGCCAGTGGAGTGCCATTCGTTTCCTTAATCCAGCCGTGTCAGTGCACGAGGTGATCCTGCGGCAGGCGCCCGGCGACAGCAAGGAGCCCGACGGAGGCTGCGCCTGCTAGTGGCAGCACGAAGCAACAGTAGAGTAAGCGAACGACGCGCCGCCGGAACACGTTAAGAGATGGCGCTAGCTTGGCGCTGTGAGACCATACAAGTAGTAGAGATAGAGTAAGGTCAGTCCTTCGTCTGTCAGGTTAGAAAGAGAGAGTTCGCGGTACCATGAGTTTACTCTTTAGGTATAGTTTTATTCGCTAGCGCAACGCTACTTTTTGTATGGATAATTTTAGTTCTATCTGTGACATTGATTGCACAGTTCGTGCAATTTTCCATAGACTTTTTATACGTCGTCGCTAGCTAGTATAGCCGTCGTAAACTCATGGAAGCGGTACTGTTTCTCACCGGTGCGTGCGCAGCCAGCACGGATACTTCACTACGCATGTGTTAAAAAGAGACAGTAAATCGATCTTCTCTCTCTTTCTCAGATGTTTTAGTAGGGCTACTCTACTTTATCTTTGGTACCTCTATGTCTAAGGCGTAATCCACGTAAGATGTGACGCGAACGTCGTGCCAAGCCCGAGTTCGCGCTGTGTGGTATGTGGCTAACGCCTTACACACTTTATGTTGCGTCGCATTTAGTGTACCCGTTACGGGACAGATTTTTGTATGCAATAAAAACTGAGCCTTTACACTACAATTTAAAATGTAGATAGTGTCTAGCACCATACTCGGGTCTTTGTGATCGCGTGCTTATGAAATAACCCATTGAGAAAATTTAATTATGATAATAATAAGTATATAAAGAATTTTGGCAGGCGGCTTACTACTGCCTACGCCGTGGCCAAGCAAGTGTTTGAGTGAAAAGAGTGGTTTAACTACGATAGTCCCATGAATGAACGTGAATGATTAAACTATAAAATTTTTCCGAGTTTCTACTTTATATTTATAAAATAACAACTATCAAAACACCCATCAAAAAGATTTCAGATGTGCTTAAATTCAAAATAGTATTTAAATTCTATTTTAGTTTGTGTGCTGAGTCTATTCTGACGCCATTACAGCAATTGCATAAAAAACAGCATTATGCATTGGAACTTATTTCAATCAATCAAGCAATAGCTGGTATAAATATATTTTTGTAACCTAGTGTTGGCTTTATAGTGAGTCAATATCACGTTCATTTAAGGTCTATTTAGTATGTCGGCCTGTAGACAAATACTTCAAATGTTCTAATCTGCTTTTGTGTGTCTCTAACTAAAGTGATATTAGATTTAGTGTCAATCTATGTAGTTCCTTTTACACTTTGCTGCCGATTTTATACAAAATTCAATTACTGTTTCATTGTGTCCGTTTGCTTAATCTTTTGAAATGCTATAGCATAATTTTAATACAATAAAATGTGATTGGTCACGTTTAATGACATTATGTGATCGCACACACCCATAATATATGTTACATTCGTAAACTTTTACTCTAGGATGCAATAAAACATATTTTACACAATCGCATTACGTACACAAAAGCACGATTACATTGGTTTGAGTTTGTTTGGGACGTGGACGTGATAAAGGAAAATATGTATCGAAATGTGTATTTAAGTCGTCTAAGACTGAAACTTCATTTGTCGCCATCTGTTGGTTTGAACAAGCAATAATTTCATATCAGTGAGCTATATCTACTTAGTTTTCTTTGCTACTTTTTATACTGATAAACTTATGGTTATGATTCTTATGTTGAACATTATATCCTTGTATAACATTGTGTCATAGGTGCATATTTAACGCTTGGGAAAGACGAATCCCAAGTAAAATTTTAATCATTCACATTTTTTTTAATCTTATGAACACTAATCACAAACCAAATCAATTCCCATCACATCCTGCGCATTGCTTTTAGTTATCGTAACAAATAACCTCATATTTATTTTGTGACGGCCATACAATATTGTCAATCATGCATTTCATGCAATTTCTAGTAGAAGCTTTACCCAACTACACTCAATGGATGCCTAATTTTTTATTCCCTTCGCCAACATTAAAAAGGCCATAATTTTTACGTGTGTAAATCAGAAAGCTGCTCGTTCTATTTTGTTAGACGCATCAGAAGTTCACAGGTGCTCACACATCGCAATATTCTTATATTCCTGAGTACCGTGGCTCAGATATCGTACACATTTGTGGGTGTAATATAACATATTAGTGCAAGTATGATGCGTTGATAAGGCTAATTTTGTAGTGCATTATCTATAGTCTAAAATTAAGTTGACATTGGATACATATGCTGGCAAATAGTATTCGTTTTAAATATAATAACAGACATATAATTTATTGAATGTACTACGCAATTAGCAGGATTATAAAGTAATAAATCTTCAATTTTTGTCACAGTGAAACTATTCAATATCACCGATTTTTTAACTGCTGTCAGCATATTGCATGAATGCTATATTATGACTCCTCACACGATTATTTTAAAGTTTATTTTCTCTGTGGCAGAGAAAGAAGAGTTATGAGCTACCTTGTGTTGTATGTATTGTATATAGAGAGTACCGTGGGGCATTTTATAAACAAAAAATCTTATGAATCGAAGACATGTTAAGTGTTCTTATAATAAATATGGAGGTTATTGATAAATAATGCCATTAATTGACCAATTTGGTCATACAAATTTCAGGGCTTAATTTGTGTTTTAAATTTTTAAAAATGTGATACCGAGAAATGAAATTAATTTATGAAATTATTATTTGTATTTATTAATTATATATGTCTGAGAAGTTCCACGGTTCCTGTACAATAGTATTATTTATTTACTTAGTGCTTAAGAGTGAAATCTTATGTAACTGTATTTTAAATAATTATTAGTGAGATTTGTCACTGCTAGCTTACAATACAAATTACACAATAAATAATACACTTATGAAACATAAGTCGCCAATGTTCTTTCATATATGTCATTTAATATGTCATTGTATATGTGTCATCATTACAATGATAAACTATCCAACTAAATAGTCGACATTTTGATAATGATCGACTTTCACAGTTTTGACAACTATCATTCCTTTAAATTATGTATGAAAGCAATCTACACATTATGATTATGCCTCAATTATAGTTGATATTTGAGTATTAATTATCATAATGCTTATTTAAATAAATTATTTTTATAAATAAATGTTAAGATTTATATAACTCCTTATTCCATGGTATATTGCAAACCAATATTTGTGCAGCTTTGTTATTAATGAATTTCACATAAACAGGAAAGGTTCAGACATACCAGTTTTATTGCATTTGCTGTAATTAATTTTATATTCTATGCAAGCTAGGATAAGTATTGCAATAATTTCAAAATATATTGTTTTTTGAAGTTGGAGACCATCACAAGTTGCATAGAACATAAAATTGATAGTTAAAACTGTATTATTTTACTATAGCGACTTTGTTATAATTTGTAAATATCACGCTGATATCATTCGGAATAAAACTTAAAACACTAAATACTTTTTTATAATTCTAAAATCTCACTGAATTCCCTACTCTATTTTTGGTTAGCTAATTTAAGAGGAACTTATAATTAAATACGAATGAAGAGGTATCTGTAGGCCCAGCACGTGATCTAGATCGAGAAAACATGGACCTACCTACTTCATTATACTTTATAAAAAAAAAACAGAATCGACCTGTCAGTGTCACTGCGAAAGGAAAAGTGTGCAAAAATGAACTATATTGACATGAAATGGACGAACGTGGCTGGGTGAGCGGGGAAGCGGGAGGGACTCGACATGTTTTACGATAACCGAGTAGTACACATACTAATAACATAATATACAAAAAACATGAAATTTATGTAGCATTATGCCATAAGATATGTTCTGCTAATTTCATAATTCTGTTACTTTTTTAACTTTCTGAACCGATTTCGATGGACGTTGGACGAATAATGAGAAATCGTAATCGTCGAAAGAAAGTCCTGACCACGTTAAATAAATATGTAGTATGCTAATAGACCAATAAACATCATGACCCCGAAGCTAAAGTCGTACACCAATTTATTACAGGAGCCTCAAAAGTAATGTTCAAATCCTATACAACCAAAAGCATAAATAAGTTAAAATATGAAATGCTAGTGTCTTTGGCTAGTTAGTAGCGGTTGGTAGGGTGTCTAATGCTGCATGATAGCACTGTCTACGCCAACCTCGCCACGAGCGCGACACTGCAGGGGACTGTTGGAGCTGCCACAGACCTTGTGAATCAAGGATGCTATGCGATGCCATAAGGCAACATCTTACCTTATTGTAGCATACATACGTGTAGTTTTGTGGTACTCCATTAAATATTTTTGTACTCGTTCTGACTTCATACGAGCCTACTGCTACATTGCGCTGTATTCTAAACAAAAAAATATTAAAAGAAAGAGATTAATAGGTGAAGATTTTTTTTTTAATTCTAACTAGGCTTACATTTGTGATGATTTCCTTCACCGTAATCACAGCGGTGGACCTGCAGACCCAGTCGCCGATGGGCTCGGAGGCGGAGGGCAGCGAGGGCGGGTGCGTGTGCTGAGCCGCCTGCGCACGCGCACACGAAGCTCTCTTCCCGGCGCAGAACATACAAACGGGGCTACGACTCTGGGGCTGACAGTTGGGCTGCGAGCGAGCTATCACTTATGTCCGGTTCGAATATTTATACAAAGATTCGTTATACTAGCGTTAAATGTCACAATCACAACTGTTAGACCTTTCTGCGCAGTGCATATATTCTATGACTCGCTATTGTGACTATCAAGCTTAAAAATGCAGTAGAAATAAAATACTGAAGAGCAACGAGTCAGTTTAAAAATATTTGAACCCGAGATGAGTAATTTCATGGGTGTAAAGTACTCGTAACTAGAGATGGTATTTCGCTTGCAGGTAACATTCGCAAGTGTGATTTGACGCAGTCTGACATAAAAAGTCATAAAAGTCATTGTGTGACCATCGTTACCATCTTTATAGCCTCTTTATATGTTCTGTGCTTCCTAACTAGCAATATTCGTTGTCATAGGTTATTCGTTCGCGAGACCCGCGCCCGCGCAGCGACCACACGATCGTGCCTGTTGCTAATTATACCTACCGCTTGTGACGATTTGAAATTGAATACGTTTACTGTTAAAAGCACAAGTACATTTTATTCTTTTAGGTAATCTAGCTCTATTATTGACCACGTCTGAGCCCATTTGCATCAGGTCGTTCTGAAGAGCAAATTTGAAAAGACCATATTTCCTTTTTTCCTAAAGATCACACACATTTTATTATAACATTTATTATATTATAAACGTGTGTGATCATCTTGAGGAAATTCTCTTTATTTTCACGACGCGTGAGTGACGGAAATTTCTGGGTACGAATATGTGAAAATAGCGGTCCACTTAACATTAGGAAGCACTGAGTAAAATTTGCATCAGGCATTCTCGTGAAGGTGCAAAAATCTTAGCTTTCACGCTAAATAAAACCGATTCTGCTTAGTTGTTGTAACAAATTCCAGGATGGCATTCCGTACACTGCCGCTTTAAGGCTGAATCTAACGTGATAATTTCTTTAGTTTACGTTAGTGGTTTTAAATAAATAATTGGACTCACACGCTGCACTGTTTGTTGCTCGATTGCAAAGCCGAAAGAATGCAACATCAACAACACGAGCTTTTAATGATCAAGTTACTATTTCTTGCATTTAAACAAGTCAAGCCTCAGTGTGTAAATTAGAGCATCGCAAAAATGCAATAAATAAACTAACATTGACTTCCGTGGAAAATTAAATAAAATTAATCCTATGTTAATAATGCAGAGATAATTGTAAGTTGTTTTTTCAATGTGGTTGCTTTTCGTGCAGCCCAAAAGATAATTTTCAGAGTAAGCAAATATTTTATAAACGCGATCTAATATTATAACATAAATCGCAATTTGATTGTGGTACTCGTATAAATTTTTCATGTTATTCTGATTTTAATAATTCTTACAATACCTAGCGAAAAGCTGATGCTCGATGCGGTCGATTTCGTCGAAACATAATTAACAGCTTTGTTTATACAGCGTGTAACGTTAAATGCGCTAAACCTGAAAATAGTTTAATACCAATTGAACCACTTGTTATAATAGGTCACATTTAATAACAGTACATTATGATACAAGTGTGCTAAGTTGACCATTATATACAAGGCGATATTGTGTGTGCACGAGCGAAAGCGAGTGCGCCATAAGAAAGCCGCGTATATTATGGTCACAGGCACACGTGTTTCATACGACGTTTTTCAACACACTTGCCATTAATCAAAACTTCGTCACAACACATCCGACAATTGTTTACGAAAAATGGCGCGTTATTTTTTTTTCTTGCCGCGATACCGATGCGCGCGCAAGGCAAAGTCGCGAACTACATAGATCGGCCAACAGCCAAGATTAAAAATGTAATAATTCGTGTTTAAAACATAAATTACAGATAAAATAAATTAAATTGAGTTATTTTTTAGTAATAAAGCTGGATTTTCCATTTATTGAAATAAATATGTACATACTGTTATTTTTCGCATAAATTCTGTTTGTTGCTAAAATAAAAGTTGTAACCCGACTAAATTATATCGCTTCTTCTTCTTACTTACTACTTGGTACTAGGGACAAATGTAAATTGGTTGGGTTAATAAACTAAAGGCACTAGTGCAATAATATACTGAAAAAGCACGCGTGTTTAATATCTAGGATTATGAGCCAAAAATCGGTGGAATAAAAACGTCATTTTGAGCAAGTGTGTTGAAAAAAACATTAATAATATGTCGCCCTGTCTATTTATTGATAAGACTGTGCGCATTTAACATTACACATTGTCTTTTCTAAAGTAAAGACTACCTATAGGTAATAGACATTTACATAGGCCTTGCATAATATTCAATACGGTCAAACAGCTCAATTTTTTCCATTCTTTCATAGCTTCGTCATTGATTAGAAAATAATTTTACAGAGAACTTTTTGAGTGATGTTTATAAAAAACATGTAGGTACTGGCAGCGGCGGCCTTAGGGGGTGGCGAACTGTGCAATCGCCCAGGGCCTCGCTCTTGGAGGGGCCTCGCGCAACAACCCAAGCTCATAACATAATCATTAAAAAAAGGTTACAAATCTAGCCTAAATTAAAACTTCTACTCTTTAACTAAATTGAACTTTTCTTTTTGCTAGTCAAATGTTGTAAACAATCTTGACATTCCTATTTATCGAAATAATTCATTTTTAAATAGGATAAACACAAAACTTATCAGCTACATAGTTAATTCATCGCTTAGATCTAAGATCTTTTAAAATCGAATACTAAATTAATTTTATTGACTGATATAATTTTAAAAGTTATAGAAAAAATGTTTACATCATGTGTCTAGCAAAGAAAAACGGACTTTAAAAAAGAAAATAACTACCTACGAATTTATATTGGATCTGACAAAGATAAATGTTATAAGTAAAATGTGGCAAAGCGATACTATGCACTTAGATGTGGCTATACAACACCTAGATTGATTCACAAATTGGCTCGATAATTATCGAGACTGATTTTTAGTCATGAGAGAAAGGTTTTCAGTCATCTAAAAGGCGGGAGTAATAGCCGAGGAAAATGATATTGACTGACAGTCCAAAGAAGTCAGAAGACGACGTAAAAAAACCGGTCAAGTGCGAGTCGGACTCGCGCACTGAGGGTTCTGTGCCAACTTTAACTGAATTAGGGAATCCATTTACTTCCACTTAGTAAAATACCACAATATTTCGTTGACAGCAAATATAACTTTGTTTTTCATAGTGTTTGTATGAAAAACAAGGTTATGATTGCGGTTGTAGAAAATGTACTTTATCTCAAAAACTTCTTGTTCGACCCCATCTGAACCAATTATCGTTGAAAGTATTGGTTTTGATCTACATGTTTTTTTTTCAAAATTTACACTCGCTTAGTTTAGAAGTTAGATGGCGGGGGGACGACCATTTTACCACTTTGAAAGCTTCTAGCTAAGAAACGTTAGACTTAAAAAAATGGTTTAAGAAACCTCTATGTCATTTTAAAAGACCTATCCATAGACACCACACTCGAATAGGTTTGACAAAAAAAAAATCGGTTTTAATTTCATGTATTCCCATACAATCCCCCCCCCCCCCCCAAATATCATTTTTTTATGTTTTGTATAAGAATCGTAAAGCGCTTAACGGATGTGACATACGGACGGACAGACAGACAGACTTGACGAAACTATAAGGGGTCCGTATTTTGCCATTCGGCTACGGAACCCTAAAAAGGCATTTCGATTATGAAGGGAAATACTCCTGAATTGAATGCGGAAGAGATTATCAAAATAAACAATTTTTATGTTATTTTCGACACTTCGCGCAACAACATAAGAGCATATTTGGTTTCATGTGTAATTCAAAAAGATTAAAGAAAAATAGTGATAGTGAACTTTTGAAGCAATGCAGGGACTTGCAAATATCTATGACAGTAGGAGAATAATGTGGTATTATGGAGATGAATTATATGAAGAACTGAATATTTCATCCGCGTGCATGAAGGAAACGACGACATTATCTCAGTGCTGAAATACATAATAAAAAATAAATTAACTGAAGTTTACCCCACTATGAAAATAGTTCTGATATTATGTTCACCACACCTGTAACAGGTGCGTCTGCTAAAAGGAGTTTTTCGAGGCTTAAAATTATTTAAACATATTTGGGGAACTTCAGCCCTTGCTATTCTTTCAATCAAGTATGACGTTTCTCATTCGTTAGAATATTGTACTTTAATTAAAAATTTTAGTCTTAAGAAAAGTAGCAAACATCTGTTGTAAATTTTATCAACTCTATGTTATTAATAAAGTAACACAACAGCTTAATAAAAAACTCTGTTTGGTAATTTTGTGATTCTTTGAATATAAAATATTTTAAAATTCAAATTTTATTCATTTGTATAACTTTAGCATTTCTCCTCAAACATGACATTTACCTAAATCAAACAACCAGACCTACTTTCGCAACACATACTTTTCACAAAGGACAAAGGGCCTCGCAAAGACCTGCCGCTCGTAGCCTCGCAATGGGTAAGGCCGCCGCTGGGTACTGGTAAAAGACCAATGTAACGATTAATTTAATTTTAATACGAATTGTAAATATACTTACTTTTTGTGAGCAGCAACTTGAAGTTGAAGCCTTGAGCACTGATAATAGCACAGTCATTTTTAGAACTCATTTTTACTTATGAGAAGCAATGAAAGAATCCGGCGCCAAAATGTAATTCGAAAAAAAACGTGTTATTTTTTTGCGGGCTCATTTTTGAGATTAACACCGAAACTATTCATTTTATGAAAATATTGCTGAGCATTAATTGTAGGAAATTGACTCTACTTTAATTTTGTCCCAGATATTTTTATCGTAAAATGAGCCAAAAAAGAGATATCGTCTGAATAGTATTATTGGACGCCATTTTTGCAAGATGGCGTAGCGTGCGGCTGAGATACGAGGCGGCAAAGTTGTCATTCAAAAAGAGCACATCATAATCCATAAGATAGCTCATTTTCAAAATTTCCGAACAACAGTCTAGGCAAAACTACCAATTTCTTGTGCTATAACCATAAAATCAATATTCCTATCGGAATAGAAGGACAAGTAAAAGCTGTCAAACGAAACCGATTTAAGATGTCAGTAACTAACATAAGTAAGTAACATTTGTAGCTTTAAATGAAATAACCTTTCGATCAGGTAATTTATAACAATGTTCCTAAGTTAAATATAGTAGTTTACTGCATGATAAACAGTCGACACAAAATATTGAACATGCAGCTCTAGTGTAAAACGAAATTTTATTTCATTATACAAAATATTCGTCGATATACATTCCCTGTGTTATTCTGTCTTTACTTTTTACGTAAATTAACGTTTGTAGAATAGAATAATCAAACTGCGTACTTTAAATTTGAAGCGCATTGGTAAATATAAGTCGTATATTAAGAGGCTTCGATTTGGACTAATCTACCTGTAAATGATTATTTGTTGGGGTTATGCCGCTGTAATGCATAACAATCGATCACCGATCAAGTCACCATGTTTCAGACGCATTATTTCTCCAAAATATACACAATTTCACCTTTAAATATAAAAAATCAAATGCACGTAATTTTCAGCGAGCTTCTGCAGGGCGGTCAACTGTTTGACATCTGACAAAAATGGTTCTGCTACCCATCTCTTTTTATCACACAGTTTGCTGCTAGTGACATCTCGCTTTTGTCGTTCTATTCCAAAGGGATAATAATTTTATGGCTATAACACATCTTTTGTAGGTGGATCAACGAACGCCAAAAAAACTTAGCAAATGCCTTTATTTTCACTCAAATAACTCGAATATTCAATCATAATGTTTAATGGAACAGCATTACATTATTTTGTCAATACGCATACGTTTAGTGATGTTTCTTGAGGGTAGGCTAAAGATTAGTAGGGTCGGGTAATATATCGAACGAGGGACGGCAGTGCCTGCTTCTACTTGTAAATATTAAAGCATTACATTAAATACTTGTATTGTATCTTCAGTTTTAGTACGAGATGCGCCATAATAATGCTAATTAATAAAATTTTAGAATTCATTTTAGAGTATCTTTAAGCCCATAGACATTTGACAAGTTTTAAGTCAATAATTAGGATTTATTTATACTTAATGAATTTGCATGTTTTCTTCTTTAGAAATCCAGAGCCCCTATTTTTGCATCATTCGCTTAGATATGGCGTGTGATTTTCGTTAGAAAACGAACTAAAAATCAACGAGAACCAAGCAAAATATACAAGTGAATACTCACAAAATTAAGGCATATTTATTCTAATCACTCCTGTGTGGAATCAAACTGTTTTGATACGTAAATTTGACATTAATTAATGAGTATCACACGCTATTTTTAAGCGAGTGATTCAAAAATAGGGTTTCAGAATTGATATTGTTAAAATAAAATCAGGCTAAGCGCATCCTTAGTTTATGATCGTACTTAGCCATTTTAAGGGTTCCGTAGTCGAACAACCCTTTAATTTTGCCATGTCCGTCTGTCTGTCCGTCTGCAGTCCAGCGAAAAGACCTTAAGAAGTAGAAAACTGTAATTTGGCAAAATAAAATTAGAATTCATACCCATGATGTATTTTAATTTTCCCGCCAAGGGGTTTAATAAAAAAAAACTTTTTTTTGTGAGGTACCTCTCATAACTAACGTGGAGATGTTTTTTCTTTTAGCTGAAAATAAATCACAATTGTGTGTCATCGCCATCAATAGATGTAACCGGTTTTGTCTTATAATTTCGAATATTTCATTATTTCGAGGGAACTTAAACCTGAATCATGTTTTACAGAAAATAATATTAGGACAATACAAGTGCTATATAGTGGATGAAAAGGATTACGGAACCCTTCGTGCGCGAGTCCGACTCGCACTTGGCCGGTTTTGATTGTGTCATGATGGGTTGTAAGTGTCGTGGCATACGTTTCGATCTCAATTATGAAACTACTAGCTATCCTTGTTTATATATGTTTTGTGTATGTATAAAATATATTTATTTATTTGAGCGAAATGAATTGTATAAAAATGACAAGTGTAATTTTTTTAATAAGCGCGGTATACACGGAGCTATTGTATAAGGAGTGGGAATGTAAGAAGTTTGGAATCGTTTAAAATTATTATTTAACTTAGTATATTACGTAAAATGTTGTTTTTCTCTAAAAAATATGTAATATTATTAAAATATTTGCATTAGAATGAATCCTTTTAGTAAATGTTTGGCTCTTATCACACGGTGTTATATAGATGTTTTAAATTTTAATAACTTGCGAAATAATCTCGCCTTTTTTGTTTGAACCAATATTGTTATTTAACCACTGTTCTTTCTTTATTTATGAAGCAAGAGATAACGAATAACTTAATCGTAATTAAGCTGTAATTACCTCAAAATTTACTGAACCTATTTTGTTCATATTCCTATAGTTAGCGAACTAGATATTGACACAGAAAATAAGAGTGCCAATTGATTGAGTTAAAATAAATATTACTGTTTGGAGCGGCCATTACAGTTGTTTTTTCCACATTAATATTTGTCTGGGTAGCGCTTTCACATTGCTTGCCTAAATGTAAAGTGTCCTCTTCTTATCACTGCTGTAAATAAAAACAATGGAGTAATATCTAAAAATGTAACAACTTGCTGAAATATAATGAAACGAAAAAGCATGTCTTTTGTATTAACTTTAAAATACGTCTAGCATTTCGTATTTGCTCGATACTGAAACAACATACAAGACTTTGAACTACATTAAATGTTAAACTTTTTTACGCAAAATGATAATGTATCAGCACACTTAGTGAATTAGTTCCGATATCTTCGTACCTTACGTGTCTATGTGTATGAGCCAAGCTTTTGATTTGTTTGGAATTCTACGACAGCTAGCAATAGTGATGTTTGTTTCATTAAGTAAAATCTTTATTTGAAAACACTTGTATTAAATCTTGTTTTATTTTACCACATAAGAAAACTTTTGGGGATAAATGAAAAACTAGATAGAGTTAACATTTGTATTAATTCATTTTATTTATTCATGTACTTTTATGAAAGACTAGCGGTCCCCCGCGACTTCGTCCGCGCGTTTTGAGTTTGCTCCCTCCCCTCCCGTCGCAGCGTCATGTTTAATATCCTAAAGCCTTTCTCGATAAATAAGCTATCCAACACAGAAATATTTTTTCAAATCGGTCCAGCAGTTCCTGAGATAAGCGCGTTCAAACAAACAAACTCTTATTTTTTTTATTTTTTTTAAAGACTTTATTGCACAAATTTAGTGTACAAAGGTGGACTTAATGCTAAAAGCATTCTCTGCCAGTCAAACCTTCAGGTCATGCAGAACTCTTCAGCTTTATAATATATTAGCGCAAGCGCACGTTGTACTTAAGCTGCGAACATTATTTTGGTGCGGAGTTATGTTAAAACTGTTGTAGCTCCTAAGATATTTATTGAAATCAAATGATATAAAAAGCAACTTGGTTCTAAATGAAATGCTCGTGATGATGAATGTATTTATTATGATAATAATAAATACCTGTGTGTATAATACACCTCTAAAAATAATGCATTATTTTTTTACAAATTTATTAATATAAAAAAGGTTGTAGTAAGTTAATCATAAAAGATAGACATATGCTGTCGCGGACTTTATTATAGAACTCTTAATGCTGAACAATCCTGTCGTACATGATTTTTGTGTAACTTATGCGGTTTCCGCAGCGTATGCAGCGGAAGCTCTCAAAAGGAATATCTTTCTCCCGTTTTCGCAACATTTTTCATTTCTGCTGTGGTCTTATGAGTCGTATCTTTATGTTATATAGCCCAAAGCCTTCCTCGATAAATGGACTATCCAACGCAAAAATAATTTTTCAAATCGGGCCAGTAGTTTTTGAGATTAGCGCGTTCAAACAAACAAACAAACAAACAAACAAACTCTTCAGCTTTATAATATTAGTATAGATATAACATTAGGCAGAACCGTAGACAAATGGCCGCTACGAAGTCACGGAGTAGGTACTAACTCCGTGAGTAAGCGCCGCGCAACAATCAATTTATGTATGAGTGATTGAATTACATTGTTTTCTTCAAGTTAGTATAAATAATGAATTAACTATTTACATAAATAGTTATTTATTTACAACACGGATTTTGCATCATCGACAGTACGATAGGGAAAAAAATATAAACTTCTTTCGACGTAACTTTTCTATCGTGGTTTACATCAACATCGATGTACATTTTACAAGGTATTACAGATAGTTCAACTCAGTTGTGCGCGCGGCCTTATGTGTGGGTAAACCTTGTACATATACAGTGACTTTGTGTGCGTGACAAGAGGTACAGTCGGGTACAAATACAAATACTGTTATTTACGGGTTATAATATACGGGTTTAAAAAAGCAGTTATTTCGTAATTTAATGTTTATTTATTGAACATTATTCTGCATCGCTACTTGAAAAATCTAATGATGAATTTTCGGATTCGCTGCTCTCACCAAGGTTAATTATGATATCTGACTCCATGTCAAAATGTCTATAGTATTCTTCTTCTTTCTTTTGTACATGTCGACAAGTATTACCCCACATCCCTTCATCAATTTGACTTAAACGTTCATTTATGAGTTTCATTATTTCCGTCACATTTTGATCGACATTATGTGAAGCAATATAATTTTTTAAAATTCCCCACACATTTTCTATGGGGTTTAGTTCAGGATGATATGGTGGCAATCGAAGAACTTTTATGCCATATGGCTGAAGTATGTCGTCAATCTTGTAAGAAATATATTTTTCTTTATTTTTTTTAATCAAATCATACAGTTCAATTTTTTTCATTTCTTAATTAAAAGCTATATTTTTTTCTGTCATCCATCTCTGCATTTCTATTTTTTTTGAATTAGAATTTGGGGCTCTGTCATTTTGAACGTTATGGTATGAGGCATTATCAAGCACAACCACAGAGTTAGGTGGAAGATTCGGTACTAGACGTTCTTTCAGCCACTTTTCATAGTTTTCTGCATTCATGTTAGAGTGGTAATCACCAGAAACACTATTTGCTTTGTATGTCAATAGTGCGTTAGGTACGAAACCTAGTTCTGAACCAGCATGCACAATGATAATTCTTTGTCCTTTCGACAGGTTTCTCTTTAAAGGTGGTCCATCTTTATTATCCCATCCTTTGTTTTGCACATGGCTAGTTAAGATGTAGCTCTCATCTGTATATACGATACACCTATTTTCTTGACGGTATCTGAGTAATTTTTTTAGGTAGGAAAATCGTAGTTTTTGGATGTCATGCCGCTCTATAATAACACGTCTGTTATCCACAGTTTTTCGCCACTTGTATCCCAACTTTAACAAAGCTGTACGCAGAGTCGAAATACTTCCATCATAGTTAAGTTTATCTTGAAATATTCTTTTCAACTTTAGCAACGTAGGTAATTCACGATGTTCTAAATGGTAATTTTGAATAGTGGAACGTATAACATCAACGTTAAAGTTGTCTAATTCTAACTTCTTTAAACGTTTTTTACGGTCTTTATGCGGAGATTTAAATTTAGAGTCAGATTCTTTTCCTTCAGCCAATATATTAGTAATTGTTCTCTCTGATACCCCCACTGCCATTGCTGTTCTTTTCCGTACGCTATTTAAATGTTCACTTAATTTCGATATTAAAATTGGACTTGCGCTGCAAACTGGATCACTTACTCGTTCCAATATATCTCTCGCATCTATTTTCAGAAATTCGTATACCTTAGCAATGGTTTCTCGAGTCTAAAACAATAATACGTAAACGTCAACAAGGAAAATTTTTTTCTTATATAGAATCATAATCAGAGATCGGAATTAGGTGTGTGAAAATACAAAATATCGAGAATATAACACGTGCTCCATATTATGTCCCGCTGCAAACTTTAGGTATTTTCACACACCCAATTCCGATCTCTGAATAATAAATATTAATTACATCTAAATTAAAAAAATAAAATAAAAATCTTTTAATATTTACCTGACTCCTTAAACATTTTCTCCGTGAAGAACTAGACATTTTCGTAAACGACTGTACCCGTAAGAAAAAGCGATAAGGACACGTCTTGCTCGGACGACGACTGCCGCGTCACTGCCACACGAATGAAAGTTGTATATTTACAAGCCCACGCACACATAGGGCCGCGCGCACAACTGATTTAAACTATCTGTATGTAAATTAAATTTCACCAACACAAATTGAGATTTTTTCAATCGCATTAAAAAAAATACAGTAGATTCATCAATATACCTCATATCGTTGCTTTCATCCTGTTGACCCTTTAAAGGAGTTTTTTTTACTAACAGGTGCTTTTTTTAACATATTTGAGTTATATTTCATTAGTGATAGATCAAGTGATAGAAATGCCTACTTACATTTAATCATGATCAATACAAACAGTAAGAATTTTCAGGATATTTCAATAACATAGCTTACTCATTTTAATTTATTAATAAAAATTAACTATGAGCCGGGATTTAAAGCTTAAATTTTATTTTATTTTAACGTTAAAGTTGGAAGTTCGTAGTTACACAATTATGGCACTATGCTAACTTACATTCATAGTTTATTATTTGATAAAAACTTCCTTTTATCCTCATCAACAACTGTTTTGAGACTGACTGAACCGTCTTCGGAAGAGACTTCTTTTCGTTTTGTATGCCTTTTGTAAATTTAAGAACACGACGTCATAAAAATACGCCCTGATGATAATACGGCTTTGAATTGAGAAGTTGCTCTACTAAATTGAATAAAATGCTAAGTATTTACTGAAATACTTACGTAAGCTCTTACGCAGGTTGCAGAGAATATAATTTAAAGTCATACAAAATATACGTTAGGTACCATAATTAGCTCTAGAACTAATTATACAAACTTAATTACACATTCATTATTTTTACAGTTACACCTTATTTCCTTTCGTTACATTTTTGGCTAAGTATTTTCTTTATTTGGTCCACATAGAAAATAGTAATAACAATCCCTACCCTCGTAGTTTTAACTTTACTTTTTAACAGTGTTAATGATAATTATCATAAATTAATCTATCTAAGGTTTTCGAGTTAGTGCAATGATCATGATGTCTGCGACATTCATAGCAAATCAATTTACCTACGCTGGGTCATGGTCATAGATTTTATAATTAAACTTATTATTAAGAATGATTCAAGTATTCAATTATGTATGTACAAAATGCATTTTATACTTACTCCTTGCTAAGAAACCTCTACGTAGGTACTTAATTTGTATTTGTTAATGCGAAAAGATTATATATAAGAAGAATACATATCAGTCTAATCTTATCCAAGTGGTAGGATGAGAAAGAGATAGGAGAAAATCGTGTCAAAGCTATACATTATTCAGGCTTATGTACACATTCATTATGTTGTTTAACAGTATTCACAACTACATGGTAGGTAATAATAATTATTTGGTTTTGTTTCGAATACATCTACTCTTATATCTACGAGAAGGTAGATCAATAAAGATACATCCAAAGGAGCAGTGTAAAGAAAAACCGGTGTACCTACTTAAAACTTAAAAGTCTTATCTACTGTACAATGAAGGAATATCCGTACCGTTTCCATGAGTTTACTCGCTAGCGACGACTGTTTACTCGTCAGCGACGACGTCACTTTTTGTATGGAAAATTTTAGTTCCGTCAGTGACTGCTAGAGGCGCTGTGAAATTTTCCATAGACGTAACGGTACCCTTCTTTGCGTGTAATAAGTTTTACATGCGATTTCGTCGAGACTGACGCGCATTTCAAAAGTAACTGCTTATAAGTATAAAATCTGATTCATGACATTTTATTTCTAACTACTTATTCTACTCCCGAAATGCTTGCCGACTACACAAATAAAGCAATCGTCTGTAACACTTTGGCACCAAAACGCACTATCATTCTTCTTAAGTTTATGACCAACGGTCGAGTCGCTGTCGGACTGCGCGTCGCGGCAGTTTCTTCATTGTTTCATTAACAAACAAATGACAATAGATTTGAGCGAGGTTCTCGCGGACAATTCTTTAGAAAGGAGTGTCCAGTGAACAGTTTATCGATGCAGTTAAACATCGAAGAGCAGCGCAATATTGTGCTGCGAGGCGCGTCGCTAGTAGTGGTCGGGCGTGAGCGGGTGCGCGTGCGCGCGGTAGGGCCGGTAGGTGCCGCTGCCGTACGCGCTGTCGTCCGATGGCAGCGGCCCGCGCCGCGCGCCTCCCACCCCCGCGCCCGCCCCCGCGCCGCTGCCCGCGCCCGAGCTGTACACGGACTCGCGCCTCTCTGTTACTGCTGCACCTAAAATAAAAATATTTTTTTTAATTATCTACTTCAGTTAACAATTCTATCGGTAAATCAATTATCCGAGACGTTGAACGATTCGAAGTCAAGGAGGCGTCGCACACGTATCCGCACTAGACGAATCGACCGCGCGCAATATTAAATAATATTTTTGAGTAATGCAACACAATTGCGTTGTGTTATTATTTAGTGATTAACGCAACCTTAAACATATTATTAATATTAATATTATTTATTATTAACTACCACTGATAATGTCAAATTGCAGATACCATTTTGTCTCATGAGATAGCGCCGTAGAATCTGATGACGTCTTTCGAATTTATCTGGAATTTCTGGGGTTTTCCCAAATTTAAACGATTCGACGCGGGGAAGTGTGCGACTTTCCATGACATATTTTTATATACAGAATTCTAAAATTTGTCTCGTTCGGCTCAGATAAGTGTGCGTTCACCTTTAAGGCTGTAATCGTGTCTGTCACCTCAAGGGGCTACCCGGATTTTTATCGCGCACACTAGCGCCACTTTACAAGAAAAATCATAACTCGTTAAATAAAAGACCAATCAAAAATCTGGTAGACACGATTGTAGCTCTGGTTATGTGGTTTAGATACAATGTTTAAGTTCAATAAAACAGAGTTATTGGCACTGACAGTTAGAAAAATTGCCAAAAGTGGCCATGTTTAGCAGTTTTTCTAACTCTAACTACAGTAAACTACTTTAGAAACAATTTAAACGTACTAAATAAACTATAGAACTTGTACTACAATCGTGTCTACCAGATTTTTGATTGGTCTTTTATTTAACGTGTAATGATTTTTCTACTAAAGTGGCGCTAGTGTGCGCGATAAAAATCCGGGTAGCCCCTTATGGCAGACACGAGCTGTGCAGCTAATGCACTGGAAGCGCCTGCGCCGTGGCCGGTGGTGGTGGTCGTCACACTTGCTCTAGATACAACAGTAGAGTTGAAGAAACCAACCGGCGGGTCCCGGGCGTGCTCCGTTCACGACGGTCCCGTAGGCGGGGTCTCGCTGCGCGTTGTGCGCGTTTTGATTGTGAGCGAGATGCGCGTGCGCATGAGGCCGCAGCAGCAGCGACTGCGCATTCGCCAGCGCGCCGCCCGTCGCCGCCACTCCACCTGCGCTCGTTGCCGCGCTGCCTTTGCTGTATACTGATTGTGATCTGGAATTTATTTTTGCTTTTTTAGTCACACGACTACACCACCTTCAAGTATGGATAACACAACAGCAGGCAAACATATAACAGTATGTAACACTGTAACATACATGCAAATCAACTTTTGTTAAACACAACAACAGAATACCATTGTGCTGTATAGAACTTGCTGAATTGACGTAAATATGTAAAGTGTTAAAATGCAAAAAAAACGGTGGTGGATGTGTTTTTCTTTGCTGACGGATTTAATGTGAGGGTGGTATAATCAAAATAAAAGTTTAGTGAAGTGTTTGCATTTAGAAAACAAAACTATATGCTGGTCATCATGCAGACAAACTTAATGCGAGTGTAGTATAAACCTGCGGTCACCGGGAGCCTACTACCAAAGCAGAATTAAGTATTAGTTTTTGAGTACGACCCCGGTACCGGACTTACGTTAACGAAAAAAAAAACAAAAAGGCATCGTCGCTGCGGTAATAGAACACAGTCATAATTACGTGCAGCATGCCGATCCGTCTGCTGACCTGTGCAGCGGGTGTCTCGCGGGCGGCGGCGAGCGACAGTACAGTGATTTCGTTCCGGAGTACAGGGGCTCTGACGTGTCTGGTCTAGGAGCTGACGCCGCGCAGTAGGTGGTTGCGTGTCTGTAGTGATGCGGGAAGGCTGGCTTGTCGATGTCGTCGAGGTCTCGTGGTGAGGAGGCGCGCGAGTTGGACCCGGTGCGTGGGCGCCGCGAGCCCCACTCGTGCAGAAGAGCGCAGGCCACGCCCCCGCCGAGACCTCCCACCCAGCAAACCCAGTGGCTGTCCCAGCGGGAGAGCACGAATGATGGGCCGAGAGAGCGAGCTGGGTTCAGCGATGGCATCTGGAGTTTGAAAAGAATGCTCATTTTAGCTGAAGTTGAGTACGGCTTATATTTAGAGCAGTAGATAATTTAGTATAAACACTGAGTTTTAGCATAATTATTTTAAATCCAACAGCATTCCATTCCAGATGAAAGGAATAAATGGGTATTTACCGGATTTTTAGGTACATACTTCTGTCGTGAATCAAACTCGGTTGAGTTTATAGAGTTCTTTATTCGATCAACACACTTATCTATGATACAAATCACTATCTCTAGCCACATTAATAATTATAACTACATTTTAACATAGGTTCTAGGACTGGCTCGCCTTTCGAGTGCACTCCGCAAGTCAGAAAATAAGAAGGGAAGGGGCAGCCAGTGTTGACATTTTTAAATAGCGATAACGTTATTCGATAAAGCAACAATACTCATTTTTATAGAAATATAAATAAAGTTAACTCTTATTAAAATTACTTAAGATTACAACAGGGGCCAATGAATCTAAGTACAATAATCATCGCACTTCTTAAAAAATCAATACAGACTTGATCACGCTTACTGCGATTTATAAGAGGTAAATCAACTGTTTGAATTACAGGTGTTCATCTAAGGGTATCACATAACGAGCTCAGGCATAGGCGTCGCAGGCATTCCAGACCAAGGGCTATTCAAGTCCATTTTCGTATCGGATTTCCCATTTTGGGTCTGACACGAGACACGAGCTAAAGCCTATAGGCATAGACCAAATATCAAGTGGCTCTTTGAAACGTGCGATCTCAATAGCTGAGATCTTCAGTCATTTTGTTTGTAGCTCTCGTACCTATCTACTCGATGTTTTAGATTCTGTCCGTGTTGTATCGTTGATGACATCAGATTCAATCCTGTTTGCGGATATTGGATCGGTAGACAAGCAAGGATCTTTTTGTTATCTTTACATACACACTTTTAATTTAAATTTCCATACGGCAAGATGTATGAAAACATAAAAGAATGCTCCGCGAAAACGTCGGCTGGATTTTGTACAATTCCCATTCAGAGCATGGATTGGGACGGAAGCGAGCGTGCACAAAAACGCCATTGAGCAGAAACGAAGGTCCTTGCAATTACTCCACAATGGACCTACCTGCTACTACCTGAGCCTTTTGTTGTTTGTTGCTCGCATCCACCACGTACCCTGTTCGCCCACAGTGTAACAAGGACGTAAAGGCGTAATTTACGTGAACGAATGTGTTTATGAAATTCGATATTTTGGAATAAGGCAGTTTAACTGTTTTCAGCTGAGTTAATATTGTAACTATTTTATCATACATTAAAATAATATATAAGTACGCTCTTTTATTTACAGTCTTCACCGCGCCTACTGTTTTCCCTTTATTCGACCTATCGTTGACTGGTAAAGAATGCTTTTGGCACTAAAATATATAAATAATTATATCGTCAAGTAATCCGTCTTAATGGAAAAATGGTAGAAAAGTCTCCAAACATTTAGCTTCGTAAATACTACCTTACGTAAGTGCCTACCGTATTTTTTTAGCAGTCCATTAATTTATATGAGCACAGGTAATCTTAATGCGATTTAGCAGATTAAATCTCCCGTGAATTATGAACTTCACGTAAGCTTTTGTTTGTTTGTTGTGGTTTCGTCTTTTTGAAATGAGCCCCTTAACCCTTCCCGGGCCTAAGTACTTACCTTACTATCTAAATAATACATTGTTGTTACGTGGTCTCATCTGTAATTTAGGTACCTGCCATCCCTGAATAATTTGCTAAGAATTGCTAAGACAACATTGCCTTATGTGACGCGATGTATCTGTCAATAAATCTACCTACCTATGTTTTTCTATCGCTATACCTTGCAAAGTAAATCAGAGCAAACATCAATAGAGGTGTTTTTTCACAAATTTTTGTTGGGTCTTTTGTCCGAGGCCAGATGCGGCGGCAGCTGTCTGTCGCGGACAAAGCAGGTAGCGAACATACAGTGTGGAAGTATGTAGTCTACATTCCTTCGCTTGTTTAGATGAATGGTAAGTATGTGTGCTCGGTACAAAAAAGGATGTAGCATTGGAATTATTATTTCAGATAGTATTCTAAGCCTGTGAATGTTAATTTATATTTGTTGGTAGGATCAGATAAAGTAATCCCTGCACACGATATATATAAAAATGATTGATGTTACCTAGCATTAACCAAACACGCCGTTTGCGCTATTGACAAACTGCCCGCGTCCGCCGAGTCAAGAAGTATAGTCGGCAACCTTGTCGGCAACAGATCGGCGTCCTGCTGGTGTTGCTAATGATACTTACAGAATTGAAATGAAAGACTTTACGGTTTATTTCGCGCACAATATGCCTGAAGTTTCGAATGCTTTACAGCATCCGTGGTCACAGGAAAGACTAAGGTGTTATTTTTTATCACATAGTTATGAAAACTACCATCACTCATTATTTCCTCACGGATGTGTTTATCAACAGTCTTTTGTTATGCTTTTGTTTATGCGACGGCCGGCGACCGTTTGATCCGTGAGCGTTCTAAATTAACGTTTCTATCCACGCAGAAAGAGCTTACTCTTGTATGTGCTTACTATGTGTGTGATTTTGCTCGGGTCTTCGAAAGAATAGGATCCCAAGTTGGCGGAACTTTCCAACCATCAACAACAACAACCATACTTACAGGAACAAGACTGTTAATAGCAGGAGTACAAGCGGCCCCAAATAACGTTAGTGCTGCTCCCGACCTCCGCCGGGCCGCACCAACCTATCAAACTGACTGCAATTATTGAAACACTTACAGAAACAAGGCTGGCAGCAGTATAAGCAGCTCCTAACAACGCCGGTGCCGCTCCGGTCCACCGGCGGTCCATAGCGGAGAAGTATGCGCCGGTGACTAGTGCAGATAACACAAGCTCAGTGCCAAGCCGCTCCCACGCCGCTGCGCCTGCGCCGGGCAGCGCGGCTGACAAGCTACCCGCGTAGCCTGGCACGCTGACACTGAAAAGAGCAGAAAAAATATATCAAAAACATATTTCGTAATACTTATTTGCAATTATTATTAGTGATTATTACTTATATAGTACTATGAACCTATACGGAATATTATAATTACTCTTATGTATTGGGTAGTAACAAGCTCATTTTAGGAAACTACTCCTATCATCGCTACACTAATAACTACTTAAACATACGACTTTGGAAATTCTTTATCCGAGCCGACCTCCGAGTTGTAGTGACTTAGCACGCTGGGTTTCGAGGCGTAGTCGCCGCTCCGAGGTCCCGGATTCGATTCCCGGTCGAGTCAATATAGAAATTAATTTTTTGTATATTGTCTCTGATCTGGGTGTTGTGGTACCACCGTTGTGCCTGATTTCCATAACACAAGTGCTACTTACTTTGGGATCAGAGCAATGTATGTGATCGGTGTCCAATATCTTATTACTAGTATTTTCATATCGATAAATTAATATGATAATTACGTAAGTAACTGTGTAATGAAAGGTTAAGACATCCATTTACAATTCATTAAATTTTGCTACACGTCTGTAATAGCGCGTGTATTATCCAATTTCCTAAAAAGAAGGCTGAAGCATTTTAAGATACAGTATGAAAATATTTTAAGGTTGTGGTGGTCGCAAGTATTTTTAGTCCCGGGTGGGCCGCGCGACGTTGGTATTTGCGGCGCGGTCAATATTCCTACCCTGAGGCAATTTACAAGTAAATTCATCATAATTTTGCTCGTTACAGAATTTAATATAAAACACGAAAGTTCCGGAGATTGACAACCTAAGTCTCTTTTAAGATATTTAAAGACGTTTAGAGGTTCTTCTGTTCATGTAGCTCTGCTGGACCAAGTTCAGTAATTAATTACCTTCTTAATAGCTAAAGCTTTATTTTGCAATATTTTGAGGGTCTCTGAAATGCTCGGGGTGACGTAGTCCCTCATATTTCGAGATGAACATGCAAAAGCGCTATGATGGAAATGTCCCATAAAGAGCTCTTGTATTTTTATCCCTGCTCCCATAGCTGGTCCATTTTTAAAGCAGAACGTATGGCAGAGGTCCCTAGAGAGATCCCACAATAATGTTGCCTACTTTATTAACGTCACTTTACTGCGTACCGGAAATATTTATTTCAACATATAGCTCAACTTTGTAGACGAAAATCGGACACTACTATTTAAGCAAACACAATGTATGATAAAGACGCGAGATAAATGAGGACATTTGAAACTCCGACCAAACTTCATTCCAATCAAACTTGCAGAAGTTACGCATTATAATAAATAGAAAAGTTTTTATCGACTTCAAAAAAAGGAGGTTATCAATTTAATGTGTTATTATATGATATCGTTGGAATTTTATAATATTTGAGTATATTGATCTAGTAAGGCTTCCAAACACGTGTGTTCAATTTCGTTAGTGTCTGTCCACGGGGTTCTCAAAAACAAGTAGTCATAGCGAGAAAGAAGAAAAAAGAATCATCTTTTTTAGTTCAATCAGGTATATTTCAACTTAGGGTACAGTATAAGTTTCATCAAAATCTGTCTAGCAGTTTTTAAGATATTTGTAATAATAAGTTAATATAAAAATCATGAATTAAAAAAAAACCGTCATCTATTTAAGTGAAACATAATAGAGTAGGTGCATGAAGTCAAGTTTACTTATTAACAATCTACGCACATCATGCATCGACTCTTAACGAATTTGTTTCACTTAAATAGAAGACAAATGCACTATTTTAGGCATTTTACTCAGTTTATGAAGTCGGTTCAATTTTTTATTTCTATTGTAGGTGTTTCTTTTATATTTTTTGAAGAAGGTAGAACGTCGTTATTCAAAGTCTCTCAGAGTCTTAAAATATTTTTTGCAATTGTGATCTATTGGGTATTAGTACGCTTTATTTTCGTGTGTCTATATTTTATACTTATAAGTGACTCGATAGTCACTGAACTCGCTATGAGACACGAGTACCTATAAAACGTAGCCATTCAGCCGTCAGCTTTCAATAGGCATTGTTACCGTTGTCACTGCGGCAACTTCTATGTTGTCACTCCATTTATCTACTAGAACACTTTGTTCATGATACGGACTGTCAAGATGGTACAACTTAGCCCATAGATTCCAACAGTTTTTTTTTCTGGTCGAGTGTAGATAACCTAAGGAATTAAGAGTATAACAAGTAATGTAAATTTAAAAAGCTAAATAGTCTCCTTTCAGTAAATGGTAAGTAGATAATTAAATAAATAGTCTGTTATATTAACTGGAATGCGATATTTATGTACTGAAGTTCTAGGCACTAACTCTGTTAATCGAAATCATTTTAAAGCTGGTCTCTACCAATCAACCAGAGGTTTATATAAACTTTACTATTATACTTATCCAAAAAATATCTCACGTCTTTTTGACAATATAATCTATTCAAAAGATAACATTCGTTATTTTTAAAACATTACACATATTGTGATTCAGTAATTCATCAAATCATAAAAAAATACGAGTATCCTGTAAAATATATTTTAATTATCATCATTAATTATGAGGATTAAAAAAAAAAACTAAATACTATGAAAATTCTAATAGTTTTACGCGCCACTGTTCCCGATACCATACAACAGGAAGACAGATCCAAAGTTAAACTGAATAAAGTTCAGGCTCTCATAACGTACTAATGGCACCATTCTACCTAGAGCCGATCTCATTATGCCCATGAAAGGACGACCGTATACAATATGCCGCTCTTAATTAAACTTTTATCAATGCTATAAATGAAGGGACAGTCTTTCGAGCGAAGGAAATGAGGCGGTCTTGTTATTAAAATGACTAGATCTGATTATAATGCTCGCGAATAAATTCTTCGCAAAATCTTAAAGAACGTGCGTGGGTGTATTTTCGACATTTTGACTGCGTTAGAATTCAAAGAAAGTTGGAAGATAAGAATATTTACAGCAATTATATTGTGCTATTAACTTTAAATTTGAAATAAAACACGTTTATTCGTCTTGATGTTTTACGGGTAAAAAAATACCTATGTGGAAGCAAAATATGCAGTATTTTGACACTAAATGAGGTGATGATGATTTATGTTGCGCCACTAAACCAATGACCAAACCTCTTGGTTATACATTAGACATACTCTTACTAATCTGTGTTACACATATATTACATTTACACCTTTTAGTAAGTTTATAATCAGTTTTTTTAACGTTTAAGTTATTAAGAGATCCGCTTATAAATGAGTCTTTTTAATAGCCCACGTTAGCTTAAAAAGCGCAACAAAAATAAACATACCCTAAAGATACATTGATTAAAGGGATGTCCAGTTGCCAGCATATCAGGCTACCCACTTTTGTTCCAAACTAGCCCTTATTACAACTGTATAAGCTACCGCAGTGTTTACCTTGACGTGCTGTTGTCCGTACTTAAAGATAATGTAAGCAAGTTTCTAACGTTTTTGTATGCATGGCAAAACACACGTGTTCGATTTTTACATATCAAACGAGATAAAGTCCTAACATCGTTCTAATGCTTCCTTTTGTAAAGCGATTACGAGGGCGCATTTAAATACGGTCCTACGCAGATATAAAGTACACTAATGCAACAGAAGGGAATGCAGAAGGTCCTCTGTTAGATCATTATTTAAAATCAAGTAGGTAAGTTAATATTGCAAATCTTTCGTAGCGCCATAGTTCGTAGCATTAAGATAAAGCTGCCTGAATAAATAACATATTAATTTTGTCACCCTTTCTGATATGGTTTTTCACAAAGTAATTTATCAGTTTTTTAATACACGATCGAATAGTGCTTAACATTCGACTTAATTTATGTAATATCAATGTTCAGAATGCCTACTACATAGTAGTGTTTTTAGCTAAGTTTATTTCAAAGACACGTGCGCAGTATAATAGGGATGACACTGCACTCTGTGTTATTGTGACAGTATTAAGTATTAGAGATTACAAAATGCGGTGTTTTTTAACATTTGGAGCAAATGTGCACAGATTGAATTTGATAGCTTAAGTAAGCGAAAGAGATCATCGTGATAGTTTAGGCCACTATGCTTACTGAATCGATTATTGCATTACTAAAAAGATCGTGTATTAATGTACGTATCTCTACTAGGTTCACGGCTTTAATTAAGTTTTATGTTGTCAAATAACTCAAATTCTAGCGAAACACTTAGACAAAAATTTGATTTTAGGTAAGAAATAATTCATAGCTCTTTCAAGTGGAAATTACCAATGCCAATTTTCAGTTTTTTTACAATATTCCTACTGAACAACCTACCAAAATTACATAAAAATATCACTGTGATTAATAAAAATCATCCGCCCATAAATTATCACCATAACACAAGAGGCATTAATATAGGCCATCCTGCATCGACAGATGATTATGCATAATTTATGCAAGGGTCAAGTGGTCTGGGGTTGTCGCCTGTTGTATGAACTTGTGTGGGACAAATGCGAACATTCGCACCTTATGCCACAATGACCACACTTTTTACCCCCCCGCGCGTCAGTTCGGCTATTTGCAGTGCAAGAAGACAATACGCGGATTAGTGAGGCTATTGTAGCACATAAAAATATGGATCAGGCTATTGTCCGTAAAAAATATGGCGAATTATGTTATGGTTTGCATGTAAGTGTGGGTGGGAAGTGCTTGTCACGATGTGTTCTGCTTGTAAGTAGAAGAATCTACAAAGTTTAGCTTATTTTTATGCGACTTCATAAAAGGGGGAGGTTATCAATTCGACTGTATGTTTTTTTTTGTATCTATGTTACCTCATATCTCAGTCATTTGTAGACAGATTCGAATTTTTTTTTGTTTACATAGAGGTTATACCTTCTAGTTGGTCTCATTAATGCCAACTTGGGATCTGATAGTAATCGAGGGAAATCCTCAAATATTAAAGGCATGTATAGTGTTTTTTACTAGAATCTTGATGTTGACGTGTTGTTACGTCTGATAGTCAATATTTTGTAGAGCTGAGCTGATGGTGAAACTCCTTAATGCTTAGGAGTTTAGTAATTATAATGACAAAACTTATGATAGGTAACTTGTAGCTTCTTAAAGAACAGAGTCATAAGGTGCAACTCCCCCCCCCTCCTGTAATCACTAAAAATAAATAATTAGTTAGTTTTGAAGTCGGTTTTTACTTTTGTAAAAAGTTAATTTTATTTATGCAACATTTCACTATACATGATTTCAAGCAAGCGGGGTTGAATCACTTTGTTTGTGTTTTTGTGGCACAGTACTTACTATGTAAGTAGCAATGCAATTTCATATAGCAAGCTATATGTAATAACTCTTCGAGTTTTGATTGCACTAGGTTTACTTGATACAGCTAAGTTTGATAAATTACGTTTTGTTTCAAGATTTTTTTTTATACATTCTACACATGGCCATTAATCTTAATAATGGATGTATTTGATTTTCACTGTTTGGTTAACGCTTAAATTCACCCAAAAATCGACAGATTTGAAAGCCACAAAACGTTTGCAAGAAGCTTGAAAACAAATCATTTATCGCCCCTCGCGGTTAACGAGCGAACAATTACATTTAATTTACGGATGCGTTTTTAAAGTGCCCCAATACGGGCCCTCAACTCATAGTTAGTGCTGCCCATCAATAGTTCTATCGACGTATCGATAGTCTATTTTCAACACCAACAGCCATACCACCTTTACATGCAAATAATCAAACTACTGTTGTTATATGTTGCGCCTAATCAAAATGTTTATCACCCTTATGTCATGTAACGTTTGACATGGATATTTAACAAGCTGTCTTATATTTAAACAGTGGTCCAAACCTCTTTTAACTTATTTGTAATAAGTTCAAGTATCTTCATTTTTGGAAAAGACACAAAGTCAGATAAATAGTTTTAATAAATTATTACATAGGTACCTACTATCAATAAAACGATATCGATCATCATTACCACAAACATAAATAAACAAACGGGTACAAGCGCAAGACTCCGGGGAACTGAAAATCTCTTACTATAATGACGCAGTATTAAAATAGCAATAAATTGATTAAATCCAACACTAAGATAGTACCTACGTATCGATATGTTTATCGATAATCTCGCAACACTACTCACGTGATGATCGACCCCTTGCCGTCCGCGACATTTGTTAAAAAACGGGGGTATCTATTACTGTTTCTAAAATTCAATTGTGCTCGAGTGGCACTTGTCAGGTCGCGGCAATACCGCGGCTCTAAAACATGTGCCAGCCCTGCCCAGTGTGTAATAGAGGCCGTTTTGATATACTGAGACTTTTCAGCTTAAACCGCCAGTGGAAGTAGATACTCAGTATGCTCATTTAAACAGACTTTCGGGGTGATAGTCACTACCGTGTGTATTGATTGGGGCGTTTGTCTTTTTTTACATACTAGAAGACTTTCTTTGTTTCAAACATTTAAGCTAAACTTTATTGCGTTTCAAATAAAGTTTTTGAACAAAATCTAAGTCAGCATCCTTATCATCATCGTGTTTTTTAAATATTGTGTTCTTATGGTACGAAATAAATAAAAAATAAGAGATATCAATTAAATCAATAAAATTAAGTATTTGCTAGCGTTTTTTAACGTGGTCATTTTTGATCTACCAGTGGAGAGTGTAAATGACCTTATTTTTATTTATAGTTTTTAAGTAATCTTGTTCTAGCTGTAAGTCTTTCAAAAATTGTAAAATTAAATAAAATGATGTATAGGTGGGTAGGCATTAAACATTTTTAACATAAATAAATAAATAAATAAATATCCTTCGGACATTCCCACACATCGCCATCTAGCCCCAAAGTAAGCTACTCAAAGCTTGTGTTATGGGTGCCAGACAACGGATATAATACTTAAATACTTTTTTTTTTGTAAATACATACATGATATACATAGAAAACACCCAGACCAATACAAACAGACATGTTCATGCACACAAATGTTTGTATTGTGCGGGGATCGAACCCGCACCCGCTGCGTAGTAGGCGATTTCTCGACCACTACACCAGACGGGTCAACATGATTTACTTATAGAATTTTAGCAGATGTTTAGTAAGTAAGGTTTAGTATAGATAGACAGTTAGTTACTGGATCACAGTCTACTGTGGCCAAACGGCAAGGGAGACAAGTGTGGCATTAAATTTTAATGTTTCGTTGATTCGCTATTCAGGTTTGAGCACTGCACGCTTAAATATGTATTACATTTTCATTTCGGATCTATTAGAATTATTGCGCATCCGTAATTCAATAGAAATAAAATAGTTTATCGCTCCATAATTACTGACGATTTTGGGCTTAAATGTTATGGTGAAAAATTATAAGTGTGGATTTTTACGGAATCCTATAAACGGTAAAAATTAAGAGTTGGCTGGAAGAGACGAATTTTGTTTTAGAACTGTTAAAAACTAAGCGTTCCGCTTTTTGGCATAGCACAAATCTTTGGAATTAACCAAGTGTATTTAAGTGTTCCTATAACTGCCTGTGACTACGTATCGTAGTTACAAATTAAAAATAAGCACATAGTTGACGGAAATCTAGTTGCCGAAACTTGTTCAACTGTAGTAACCAATTGCTTCTCACGAAGCTGCGAAGTTGTCTGCGCTCCTTTCATGCAAAACTTTAATTAAGTTAGTTGTACTGGACGACTACGATTTAACTTGAGAAGTTACTAGTTTATATGTGAAACCAATATTATCCCGTATTGACTTGCCTACCTTGACTTGCTACAGAGGGTAAAAATTTGGCATATATAGGTAACCTGGTGGACATAGTATGTTGTGTCAACAAGGGCATTTCACACTTTGAGTCTTTAAAAATATGTATATAGACAGATGTCGGCCTTTCCTAGTACTTTTGCAAATAAATTCAGCATCGTACCTACTCGTAGTTAAAGCGGTAGCTTAAACGTATCTTTAAAAGGAAGAGACACCTTTTTTACTAAATTGGTAAGTGCAAAAAGTCCTCATCCCTCCCTATCACTGTAAACTGTACTACAAAGTTTTCGTATAGCGAATGCTCGCGCAATTTGAGAGCTTACCAACTCTTCGAGTCGAGCAGTTGAGCCTAACTGCATAGTTACTACCCTTTTAGCAACTTTGCGATGCTTCTGCAGGCTTGGAGCGATCGCAATACTTATTCCGATGGATCCCATTGAATACTAAGGGGGAATTCACTGAGATAAGCGGTAAGACCAGTGTTTATACGATAGCCTGTAATTGCTAAGGATTTCGAAGACTGTAAAAGCTATTGCAGAACATACTATGGATGATATACCTAAATATAACAAAGAATGTTATTGTTAGCTAGTATGATAAGTAAATAGTCCTAAAGATATTTTCCCACTGCACCGTTTGCACCGGCACGAAAAGCAACACAATACGCTTTATCGCTGATTAACAGCGTTCTATCACAGCGTTTTAACAGCGAGAGCGAGCTAGAACGTATTTTGCCGGCGCCACACACTCCGTGCATGACACGCTATGGTGTTGATCGGTAACGAAACGGTCTAGTGGACAAGGTGTCAGTGTAAGTCAAAGAGTAGTTTTCAATACGAATACATTTTTTTTGTCTGACACGTTCCTATGTTCCTAGCACGGTCATGGCATGCTACGGTGTACTGGGCAAAGACCTAACCTTTAGATCCTTTACACACTGCGACTGTTAGTAGCGATGCCAACGCGCGTAAGCATCGATGCAGTCGCAAAATGTCAACCTTCACACACTGCGCTACTTTGAGCATCGATACAGTCGCAATGCAGAAGCCGGAAATTGTCAAATTATGTACTGAATTTTGGCGTTTGCATTGATACTAACGCGCGACTGCATCGATGCTAAATTAAATCTGTTCATTGCGTGAGTCGCAATGCTGAAGCGTGTTTTCAAAACGGGCGACTGAATCGATGCTAAAAGTCGCAGTGTGTAAGGGGTCTTAATCAAAACCAGAAGTGTAACCGACACTTGATTTAATTTGCGCCACATCAGTCAAGTTGTCGCCCCGCTCGCATTCGCGATTGTATGACACTGAATATGAGGTCCAATTTTTCAGCACATTGAGGCATCATCTATCAAAACACCTCGAGCTCGAAGGGCAAACCTTTGCGGGCTTATGGCATTGGTAGATACGAGGGCAACGAAGCGACGAAATTGGAATAGTTAGTTTTATGTTTTCTATATCGATGACATTTTATTTATGGCAACTAGTAGTGTATAAGTTTTGCAATGAGTTTTTTTTTCATCCGAGGCAGTGGTATACAGAAAATGACGACCCGTCTGGTGTAGTGGTCGAGAAATCGCCTACTACGCAGCGGGTTGCGGGTTCGAACCCCGCACAACTTTGCGACTAGATGGCGATGTGTGGGAATGTCCAAAGGATATTATTTATTTAAGTATTAAAACTACTTTTTTTAAATATAGCTTCAGTTCAAAAACATCAGTGGAGCAGTTGGCTTAAAGTTAATGACATCACGTTCAACCAATACAAATCGGGCTTGCCCTCATTACATTTACTTAATGAGTTCTTCTGATTGGATTCACAGGAAACGTTCTATTGTTAGACAACTTTAAGTTACCAAGTTAGTGGTACTGAAACCCGCATGGTTTAATCGGCGATTGCTTATTTAAACACTCTTAATTGAGACATCCGTAGTCTGAATCAATATTCATTGGCCCAACCTCGGAGTCCTCGCACTGTACTGACCGCCGCCGGTCCCACGGTAATTCGACTTATTTCGCTCGATTTAAGGAAAGGATTCATTAGGAAATCATTTAGCTCAATTAAATCTAAATTGCTCCAGATTCGTATCAATGCTTACATCGGCTTATAACGTTATTACTCATTTATAAGATTATTAAATAATTATGTGAGTGCTTCCTTATAAAATTTGATTAAATGGCTTGATTACTCTCACGTTTCTGCAACTTTGATGCAGGCGGAGCAATTGGCGGAATTTCATACATTTGCTCGCACATTGATTAAATTGAATAACCTTTTGTACATTATGAAGCATAAAGTATTGAGGAATGGCAGATGTGATCTAATTAATCTACAATAGACCTAATTATTTATTTATATCAAATGCCAAAGCCAGTAGTAAACTCTTTGACCCCTTACATACTGCAACTTTTAGCATCGATGCAGCCGCGCGTTTTGAAAACGCGCTTCAGCATTGCGACTCACGCAATAAACAGTTTTTATTCATGCAGAAATAAGTAAATAAATAACATAATAATATTTATTTATCGAAAAACAACGATCCATAGTGTTAGTAAAATTAAGAAAATTATTCATCTAATGTTAGTACTTAATAACTAAAAGGAAACGAGTGACATCACATAAATATCAAATATCTAGGGCACATCGTAAACGAAAATCTAAGTGATGACCTTGATATAGAGCGCGAGCGCAGGTCTTTGGCAGTCCGTGGTAACATGTTGGCACATCGTTTCAAGCGTTGTACTATAGGTGTAAAGCTCACTCTGTTTAAGGCCTTCTGTCAAAGCTATTACACCAGTGGTCTATGGACCAGTTTCACGCAGAGGGCCTATAATGCTCTCAGAGTGCAGTATAATAACATCCTTAGGGCCCTGTTGGGGCTCCCGCGATACTGTAGCGCTTCGGGTATGTTTGCTGGAGCCAGTGTGGATGACTTCCACACCATTATGCGAAAAAAGACTGCCGCTGTTGTGTTGCATATCCGCGGGAGCGCTAACAGGATCCTAAGGTTGATCGAGGGTAGAATGGATTCTGTATTCCTCAATAGGTTCACCGAGTTGCATGTTACTAAATGTGCAAATCGGTGAACCTATCTTGCCTGGCCTTAATTTAATTAATTAAAAAAATTGTACTACCTCACTAACATAGTTTTTAAGTATTTGTTGTAACTAACCCATATGGACACTGTTGGTCTGAAATAAAATATTTTTTTTTTTTTTTTTTTTATAAATGAGCGACAGTGGACAGTCCCCACTGTCGGCAATGACCTGGAGAACATTGTTGCACGACTGCATCAATGCTTACGCGCGTTAGTACCGATGCAGTCGCCAAAATTCAGTACATAATTTGTGATTTTCCAGCTTCTGCGTCGCGGCTGTCCTTTCCCTCACACGCTTCCTTATCTTTTGCGTTTGACATTTCATTTGCTCTTTATTTTGGAGGAGCTTTAGCGTTTTGATCCATCATTCGCCATCAAACTTTGCACATAATGGATCAGTCACGCGAGGGCGCAACCCCTTCACCGCAGATAATTTTAAATCAACTCAATTATTGTTCCAAAGACCTTCATTATAAATATGTAACTAAACGCTTTAAAAACACTTCCGATTTAGTGTCTGACCGTCCAGCAGCCCAACTACCAGCTATTCGGTGATATTTTGATGACATAAATACCTAGTGAAACCCAGTATACCTAACATTTCACGCATATTATGCAGTAGCTACCTATTGCAAAGTAAGAGCAACATAAAATAAAAACTTGATTAATCTGCACCGCTCTGCTTTAAAAAACTTCTCTACTCACAAATATAAAGTTTATATCTTTACTATACAGGGTGTTGATTTGGTCAGCGACGAGCGACTCAGGGGTGGCTGTACAAACGATACTGATGCCAAAAAATATATAAAAAAAATATTATTTTTTTAAATGGAAAAAACCCACAAAATCAATTTTATAATGCGGTACAGCGATCGAGTCAAAACTACCAACACCAGGTAGCCTCTTCATAGCTCACTAGCTATGGCGTAGTATTTCGTAGATAAACGCTAGCTACGCGCTAGGGTGCGAGTTTTCCCATTCGTTTTGTAATTTTTTGAATGTTGTGAAGAGGTTTTCTTGTATAAAACTTGCTCTGAATTTAAAGAAAACATTTTTTTTAGAATAAGCATAACTCATATTATCATTCCTGAGTTGGGTGTCACTGACCAAAACAACACCTTGTATTGATATTATACTAAATTTGATTTTATATTAGAAAATACGTACAGACTTTTCCACAAACATGTTTAAAACCGAGATTTTCCATAAAAACATAAATTAAGTTTAATTTTCATACAAAGTAAAGGCCTAAAGTAGAACAAAAAAGCAAAGAGAAACTACCTGCTTTCAAATTCCATTGAAACTCAGTAGGAGTATATTCTAACCATATTACTTGAAATGTCCAACTCAGACTCCCACACAAACTCAGAAGTTGTCTTCAGGACTTTTTCTTATTCATGAAAGACAATTTCCCAGTTCGTCGAAGAACGCAGCGACTTCTAATTCATTAATGAGAACAAAGAAAACCCGGAGCGAACGTACACCGGGTCACCTAATTTCCTGAGGCATCCAAACAAATGGATTAAGTTCAGTATAAATTATCACCAAGTCGAATTGTGGAGTAATCAAGTATGCACCGTCCGACGATATATCATTCTTAACTACGGCAACTTCACGAAGTTTCGCAGTTATATTTATACCTTTATGTAAAAGTATATCACGGACATTGTGACTTTTTCAGTACCCCATCAACTAAAATTTCAGATTTACTAGGTTGAATACCTTAATGTTGAACATTAAGCACCTTAAGTTAGACTATATGTAGTTAAATGCTGTCAATTTCTTTTAGCTTTTAATGTTTAAACGCTTCTCCAAAAGTCTATTTTGGCGCACATCTGCGCATATACATTTAGAGCATATTAATGTAACTACCCAAAATATTGACAAATAAACTTTAGATTTTGAGTTTGAGTATATTAATAATGTAAAATAACTCAGTTGGATGAACGATAGCTTATCGTAAACATATTACTTGAGGTAGATTCAAAACACTAACGTGGGAGTATCGATTGATCTATTTTAAATACAATCCCTTTTGGGAACACACATTTAGTATCAGCGATGCTATTAGGTAGAAAGCTAATGGTAAAGATCCGGAGGGACATGTAATAAGATTTTGTTGCTGCGGTGAAGGAAACGAAGTCTTAAATTAAAACCCTTGTCTTTCCCTTATTTCGTATTATTTGTTCTTCCACTCAAGCTAATATTCTTTCAAAGACATTAGAGTGTCAGTTAAAAATTACATTGTTGATTTTCCGTATACTATTTTTCAAAAATGGTAAAATGAAATTTCGCATTTTTGAAAAATTTTAACCTTTTCTTTCTAATCTGATTTAATCTGGTATAAGAGTTCAGAGTAAATAGGTACATAATCGCGTGGTAGATATTATCGTGAATGTTATCAGACGTCTAGTATGAAAGAAAAGAGATGGTAATTGGTTTCGGCCCGTAGGTACATGTAAATACACCAGCGCAGATAAGCCCGGATCAGACCCCCGGGAAATATGACGCCGTTATCAGCACCAAAGATCCGACCTTAAGGAATAACCTAGATAATACGCTTTTCGCGGCGAATCATAACATACGCAAATAACACCATATGCCCACCGCGGCTAACTAAATAATAAGCCGCAGACGTTCGTAATAAAAGTCGCATTGTGCGCACAATAGGATCATAAAAGTTTGGGGTGAAGATGTGAGCAAGCCGTATACCGCAGCGGATAGAGTGCAAATTGTGAGGAGTCGCGGGGATCGTTTATTGTTGTTTATTGGTGTGATCGAAGCGACAGCACCTACCTCACGCCGCGCTGACATGTGTCGCGAAGGGTTAACTCGTGGTTTCCTTTATGGTTTTGTCTATGTCGAGGGCAGAGGGCACAGGTCGCGCACCGCCCGCTGCGCCCTAACTGCACTTTTTGCGAAAGGATTATGATATATTTATGTTGCAAAAATACTTGATGTCTCCATTCCGAGTGTTATTGTCACGCAACTGGTGTTTATTGCAATCCTTTTCGCATACGAGTACTATTGCTAACCATATGAGGGGCGATAAAAAATACAGAATGTTTATGTTATACTAAAATGTTAGTAAGCCGACGAGCAAATATGTATGCGAATAATCCGTTTGAATTTTCCCCAGAAGAAATCTATACAGGTGCTTCGCTAAGTCGACATAAATATCGTATCACTATCTCACGGAGCCAATGTAGCTTAGAGCACAAAGAGTTTACTTTGCTTGATTACGTTTTGTTATTTTTCTTTTCACTAAAGCAATGGAATATTGTACTTTATTATGAAGAGAGAGAGGGTAGGTGCATGCACCTAGGTAAGTAAAAGGCAGCAGAGTTCTTTCAAATTCGCTGTGAATTTTCTGAGTCAACATTTTATGATGTAAAAGCTTTTCCCGGTATGTCAAGAAGTTTTCTCTCGCAGTGGGCGCGTCCATTGAATAAATATCACGGGCCATAACTCTGCACTCTTTGTCTCGGGGGGAGCCCGACGTGGGCCCGGGTACCTTCAGGGACGTATTTTGGCGGCTAGTTGTCGCAGCGCAGTAAAAACGACGTCAACTTTAATAGATATCTCGAGAGGGACAAGATGACGAGATTGAAATAACAACTCATTTTTTGTCGTAAATCGTAGAGCCGATACGGTTGAAATAATAATAATGATATATATATTTATTTCTCTTCACAAATAGGTAAATTACAAAGCAACTTTACATTAAGTTAAGGGTACTCATGAAATTTTTTACCAGTAATTTGTGAGAGACTGGTGTCTGAAGTTGGTTTCTGAAAAACCTGTGATACAGATCATCAGGCCCCCCTCACAGATGGCTTACAGTAAAGTATTAAGATTACCTTATGCATTAGTATTAAACATAACTTGAAGAGATACAAACTACAAGAACATATAGGTACCGCAGTACCGGTATGACCGTTAAGATCTGTTATTTTTAAAATTTAAGAACAATAGGTAAGTATTGATAGTGAAGGGGCAGTAAATCAGGATCAAAACGACCGCGGGAGGGCTGCCTTGTGGGCGACCGCAATTCAGCCTTCGAGTCAAACCGCAGAGGCCTGTCTGACAAACTGAGAAGTACCACTTGTACTAACGACGCACTACACTGGTGAGGTTGTGTTCAATTAATAATCTAAATATTTTCAACATACTGCTAAATAATATATACTATACTTTTATTAATAAGGCTAGTAATGTTTTAGCAAGTCCGAGGTAAATGCAGTAATTTATAAACATCCTATAATCAGCGTAAACACGACACCGCGTAGGTAGTAAAACGCATCTACCAAATTGTATCTACAATTTAGCTGTTCCTTTCCGTCATTATTCCAACCTACCTGTCCTTTCCCTCGATCCCGCTAATCACGTAGGTGTTTTTATGGAACCAGGTCCTACTCGATAAGGCGTTTGATAATATGTTGACCTAATAAAGCTGTCCTTGTCATTCATAATGTAAGCGAACGTGATGGTCATACCTATTAGCTGAACTGAGCGCACGGATATCTTATAGAGTAAGGCACTAACAGCTCAGGCCCAGAACTGAGGGTGATCTGGGAGAGGGAACGACCGAACTTTTGCCAGTAAATAAGCTGAAGTTACACGTGTCCCTAACACACCCTTCAGACACTTGTGTAAAGTTTTGTTGTACTCATTTTCATGGCGAGGCTTTAACTTGCTTGTAAATAGGTACTATGAGGCAATGCGGGGTGAAAATGTGTGGTACCTAGTTTTGCTTTTTAATTACTTAACGGCGATTTTTTTGAATGGCCTCATTTAGACTCAAAGCTCTAGTAGAGAGTAATAATCAGCACATTATTATTATTATGAGACCACACACCAATTTTTCACGAGTAAGTTCTTTTCATAAGTATAAAATAAGTTACCTAAATACTTCCTATCCTCCACTTTGAAATTAGTAAAGATGGCGTAAAGCGCCTACCTAATTTACATTTTAAAAAGGCTTACTCAATAACTTGAACTCTCATTAAGAGCGCTTTATCTACGTTCACGTGTAAAATAAAGTAGAAAATTTAAATATATTATAATAGATATTTTATCAATAACTAACAGAAGTTTCATCTACATTTTTATGAAAAAAAAAACATTTTTAAAATCCTTTATTGTTATCATTCCTTAATAGTTCTCAGAATAAAATTTTAAACTATTAAATCATAAATAAATCATAGGTCTTCATTTTTACTTCAGCTACTCTCCCTACTAAAATTGCATAGTACAGTGTACAAAATACTCATCGTCTTACAACACGTTTTCAAATAGCTAGGTACAGTCTTACGTCGGTATTTAGGGAATTTATAAGGCTTATGTTAATGAAGTGTGGGAGTAAGCAAAATCTACAGCGTTAATATCTCAGGATTGTATCGATGCGTCTCAGCCTGAATAAACTCGTTAGAAATCACGGGTTTCCAATAACCCGCGGCTTATATTTGAAAACTTAAAACATAACATCGTGAGTGTGTGGCGGTTGCCACAAGAACACATCTAAGATATGAAACAGTAAGGTTATTTATATGTTATTATTATATTAGGTAAAATATAATTAGTTTCCGATTATTGATTAATGTTTATCCATGAATCTGTGGTAGCGGATCTATTAGTTCTGATGATAACTACATATTATACCTAGCTGTACATTACATGACAGCAAGTTTTCCAATCAGAGTTTCAAAGTGTCAAGTTTTGTATATATCTGTCATGCTTATGATGACACATTTTGATGATTTGGGATCGGATTTAATAAACATATTTATCCAAGTATGTGACGTAATCGTAGCTCGCAGTAAAGATATACTGCATGGTAAATCGTAATGAAAATGTATTTTCTCACTGCGCCGTGTCATACCATGAAGGTACCATGACCGTGTGCTTGGAACGAGTCAGGCACGACAAGCAACACGATACGCTCTACCTTGACCACTGTACGGATTGACAGCCTTCTGTCTCACCGTAATATGGGGCGAGAGCGAGAGCGTATTTTGCACGCTCCGTGCATGCACGCGACGGTGATGGTCGGTAAAGGAAGGGTCTAGTGGGCAAGGTGTCATAGTTTTCAATACATGGAAAACAAATTTCCGGACACGTTCCTAGCACGGTCTTGGTATGCTACTGTGGACTGGGTAAAGAGCTGCCTTACGGATCGATAGGACGCTGGCGGGATCGTAGAGAAAAGAATGTTGATGAACACATCCGTGAAGGGTCTACTTTTTTATAGGTGTTAGTTTATCAGTATCTTTCTAAAGAGTGCGTAATGTTCGGATTCAATATTTCTAAATGTCATAGGTACTCGTAAGTCCGTGCTTTCTCTCATATTGTAAATCTGTACCCCACTGTCGCTTCGCACACAGCGGATGTAACTAACGACAACTCCAAACTGCACTAGGGCTGACGCCGCGGAATAACCCGTAAAACTATTTCATACGAGCGCGTGACAATCATACATAAGCACGTTTGCAGCTGCCCGAACTGTTCAGTTAAACTCCATATAAAATGTCGCAGATTGAACGTGTTATGGTAGTAACGCTATAGAACTTCATTTAATCTACTTAACTGTTTTGACGGAAAGTTTCCTTCTTTTTTGTAAAAAAACACTTTCTACTATCTGTAAGGAAAGGTTTTTTTGTAAAAAGAGTATTTTTATGTATCATAGAGTTGAAAAACATCAAGCATTTTTTAAAAGGTTCTAACTAAATTGGCTACGACCTGATTTCACCAACGTCAGATAAGTAATATTTGTCGAATAATATAATACAAAAAACCTAATTTAAAAACGTGACCTGTTTGTCAGCAATCATTAACGTAAATGTCATTTTAAAATCGGTAGTATATACTTATTTGGTAGGATAAGTCATATCTGCCGACCCTAAATTCGACTTGAAGTTTGAAGTCGAATTCGATTTGAAGTTAGTAAAATCGAATTTCAATCTGATAAGTCTTATTTGACGTTAGTATGATACACAAGACGAAGGAATACCATTAATGAATAAATATCAATCAGTCATTAAAATAAAACAGTACAACGGCAACTTTCCGTAGTCGCGTCGTAGAAGCTCGTAGTCCACCCTCGTAGCACCTGCTACGACGAGCACTAGACTTCAACGCGTGATTTAACACCTGTATTTTCAGCAAGCTTTGCATTTTTGTGTTGATATGTTTATGAAATATTACACGAGCATTCCCGGTAGTCAAGGGAAATACTTCAATATTAGTGCGTAACAAAGTTTATTTTTATTAATCTTTTACTTTGTTTAAAATTGACTCTACCCAAAAACTACGACTGCAACTCCTCTGTAGGCATTGTCTGCCTTCAATTCAATGTCCCGGTAGTCAAGGCAAACACTTCAATTGCGGGCGTCTGGTCTATAGCAAAATATTGGACATTTCGTGTAGACAAATTTAATTTTCTGATTTTCTGCTGCATCAAATAATTTTTAACTAACGTAGCTATATCGTTAATAAATAATAAAAATGTATTTTTTGAAGCTTCATTCAAAAATTATTCTCAATCATAAACACACGAAAACACTTATTTTGTCTCAGAATTATCTACGCGAAACGGTAAATAGCTTCACACTACGTCCGCAGGATCTATTACTTGACCTAATTGAAACCCCAATGCAATCAAAAATCAGTTTTCGCGCTGTACCTGCACTAATATTTAATAGCTGCTTTGTTATACACAATACAGCTCAATCAACCAAGTTACGGAACTGCTCCCTGTACATTTCAGTGTAGTGCGGGTGCGAAAACTTTCATAATAAATGTGCTAGTTGAATTCTCGAAGCATGTAGCGGGTTAATGGGTCTTTTGTTCAAGTTGATGTTGCAGCCAATTTTCCCCACCAGGCGCGAATGTGGGGGGGTGGTGATGTATTTAGGCCACATTAGGCGCGCTGGTGTTGTTTGTTTGCGAGACCGAGTTTAAATTTAAATCGCATAAGCAACAATTTTAGCTGGATATTATACTGACATAGATGGAGGATTTAATAATATTAATATTGGACACCAGTTACATACATTTGCTCTGATCCCAAAGTGAGTACCCAATTCACTTGTGTTATGGAGATCAGACACAACGATGGTACCATAACACCCAGACCCAAGATTATATAGAAAAAATGATTACTACATTGACCCGACCGGGAATCGAACCCGGGACGTCGGAGTGACTCCTTCTTGAAACCGAGCGTGCTTAGCCTACAACACCATAGATGTCGTCATGATCTGTAACATCAATGATTTTATGAAATAAAATTCCAACGATATCACGTATCAAAAACTAACTATATAAAATGCTTAGCGCTTTTTGATTTTGCTCCCTCCCTTTCCGTCGGAGTGTGATGGACTATGTGGCCAAGAGCCTTTCTCGATAAAAAAGCTATGCAACACAAAAATATTTTTTTCAAACCGGTCCAGTATTTCCTGAGATAACCTAGTTCAAACAAACAAACTCTTCCGCTTATAATATTTGTATAGTTAAAATTGATTATCTCCTTATTTTGAAGTCGGTAAAAAAAACAGTTGCGTATACCGGCTGTATTCATGAAATGTAGGTAAAGTTGATAATAATGCCACGAGCTACTGCAGCCACCTGCCAGCTGAATCTGGTATCTACTCCTCATCTACAATCTTAAACACTTCTTCATTTGTTCTTTATGTAAAAAAAAAAAAAAACAGGAAAATGTTCATAAATAAAGACGTGCAGAAGAACTTAATACCTCTTGATTAACACAGTTATATTATTTTAATTAAATTCAGTATAAAATGTGTTTTAATAAAAATACTTAGCTTTATAAAAATATTAACAATTGAAATAAAATTTTAACTAAAATATACATCTATGAAAAAATGTATACAACTTAAAGGATTATTACTATAAACTACAAAATAAAATAATAAGTAATAAACAAAGGAATATTAAAATAGTATGAAAATGGAATAATTATATTATTTATTTGTTTTAAAATTCAGACAAAAGAAAGAAAGCTACTACAAAGTAGGACAGGTAAATTGGGGCACTCGCTAATATCATTACGAGGTGAGTTCCGAAAGTTCTGACTCCGGCGCACGCTCGCGGCAGTTTATTAAAATAGTTAGCTTTGCTTTTATTCTAATTGCTTCGTGTTTGCGCTATTCATTTAACGGCAGTATGCTAGAAAAGGAGTCAGCGTCTGGTAACGGCTTTTAGAATTAAAATAAAAAGACAAGAAACCCACTAAACATCAGTACAGTTAGAAAAAACGGCCAAGTGCAAGCCGAGCCTAGCTCACAATTTTGATGATTTACAGCTAAAAGAGACATTCAAAAGCAATAGATGTTTCAGTTTCATATCTTACCGCTGTTTAAAGGTAAAGTTTGTTTACTTATCATAGCGGTAATAGTTTTTCTTCCAAATCCATTATAAATGCTAGTGCTCTTTTATTTCACGTATCCACCTACAACCGTTTAGTTGGGAAAGGGTGGGGACATTGGACTCTAACAAAAATTAGCCTTTTAAACTGAATGTTACGGAAATAGGCCACTTTATCGAAAAATGATGTTTAGCAATTAGCAAACGGACAGATGGACAGACGGAAATGGTGAAACCATGAGGGTTGTTTGACTACGGGATCCTAAAATATACTTGTAAGTTGTAGTGTTTTACTAGTTCTAGTGGTTAGAATTAATACACTGGATTAAAAAGTAGAATATACGACACAACAAGTAGAGCGAAATGTTACTGTTGAATTGAATTTAAAAAAAAACCATTTCATTTCTGCTTAGCTCAATACATATACATACTTTACACCATAATGTGTCTCAATACAATAAACATGATTATATTTTGTACAAAAACTGGTTTTCTAAACATTAATACGTCTCATATTTTTTTTAAAAACTTCCATGGTTACTTCCGATATTTCGGCACTGTAAATCCGTGATCATAGCGCTTGCAACAGTGACGAAATATCGGAAACTCATAAATAATCAGGTGACATGGTAACAATCCCGTATCTAACTATTCTTATACGTCTCATGACATAAAAAGGAAATTTTAGTTATCAAATAATGCTACAACAGAAACTACTACAAATCCTAAATACGTAAATCCAAACAGCCTAGTGCCCCAGTAACAGTTTAACCCCTTGTCGCCCGTAACGCGCCACAAAGATGCGGTGCGGTCCATCAGCGTCGCAACTTGTGATGTATTGCTTTTAAAGCTCCTACTCTCTTACTCTCTTAAAAATATTAAATTTTACTTGTCGAAGATAGCGCCGATATTATGTTGAAGGCATGTCAACGGCATTATAAAAAAAAATGGCCGCTATTTTTATACCACTGTAAAAATATATAATAATGTTTTTTCATTAGCAACCCTCCCGCATTATAGACCTTAAATCAGGGTAGCATTTCTAGTATCTACTTGCGAGTTTAATAGCTTAATCTAATTTAGATGTACTGAATTTTCATATCGTTTTCCATATACACTGTAACCTAATATTCGTAGAATAACGCCCACAGATTGTGGGTTGGAAAGTGCATTGATGAGTATTGGATACAGATTAGGTCCGTGCACCGTGAGGAAGACCTGGATTGATTGATGAGGGCGAGTTCTACTCACTCACTTGAGTGTGCATCTTAGTATGAGTAAGCAAGAAATTTTCCTGGTGCCGAAATTAACCACATGTCTTACAGAGTAGGCCTCTAGAACGACCGGGACTACATGCACGACACTTACAACTTTGTGCTTATAAGTTTCAGTTTGTTTGAACACACTGCGAGTGAAGTTTTTCGCTCGTCCATGATTTATTTTGTGTTAAGAATTGATGAATAATCGTTAATGTGTATTGTTTAACCAAGATATTATTTAAAAGACTAGGACATTAAACTTAAGACTTTAAGGCACATACATCAAATCAAATTAAATCATTTATTTGTAAAACATAGGTGACAGAATTCAGGTGGTACATGATGAGTAGAGCTCTATGTTTGGCCTATGAGTGGCGTACAAATTTTACAAACAAAAAACATGCTAGTTGAATCACAGTACAGTCATAATAATTCAATGACAATTTAAAAAATATATATATTTTACAAAATTATCATGTCAAAAATATATTACAAAGTATCTGTCAAAAAATCAGATAAGTATGATCCCTTTGAAATCCTAGGTACAGATATTTTTTTTAAATTGATTCTTTGCATACAATCAAAGAATTTACCTAAGTATAGAATAGTTTCTGAATTTCATAAAGAGAAATAAGAAACCAAAAATTTGCGCACCGGCGGGACTTGAACCAGCAACCTCTTGGCTGACCGGGCCAAACGCTCTACCAATTGAGCTACCGTTCAAGTCCCGCCCGTGTGCTAATTTTTGGTTTCTTATTTCATCTTTATGAATATAAAATATGACACTGTGGGTGTTAAAAACGTTCTGAACCATTAGTTTCTGACTTTTATTTGTTCCAACTTTCGGGTTGAATCACCTCACGCATTTCCCGTTATCGCGATAAAAACTTAACCGTTTTGGATATTTACACAAGCAGCGAATACACCGATGCGGACATTTTGTCTTCAGAACAGGCTTACATGCAGCCATTACGAACTTCGCCTGAAAAATATCCGTACAACGCGGCCTCCGTAAATTAATAACAAAAACCGTCAACTGTTTTTCTACGGTGCCCTAAAAACTTTTTCCTTAGCTGAAAATACCCATTGTTTTGCAAGAGTTATAATTTTAATTTCGTAACACGAGAATTTAGTAGCCGCTGGGAACACTTAACATTCTACCCAGAAGCTAACTTTCGGAAAAATATTAACATTGCCCATTTCCAACCCTTTTCGTGCAAGTTTCATATTTTATTATTATTTCCACATGAGCAATAATAACTGACGTAGTAAACTTTCACAGCAATAAAATATCCAAATCCAAAATCATAGATGTGTTCGAAATTTAACCCGACAAACTTAATAGGGCGGGCGCATTAGACCCTCTTCAGTTTTTTCATCATTATTTCGACACCGCTTGCAGCTGATGGCATTTTTTTTCCACATTCCAAAGCATTACTAATTTTGGATCAGAGCGGTGGCAAAAAACGGTAATATTCCGGGATTTCGAAGCAAAGCGGTATTTAGCGGAAGACAAGTCGATTTAACGAGCGCAACGAACGGAAATTACGGTATTCGTAAATATATTATCAGATGAGCCTTAGTTACGTCATGTGGCGTCTGTTCTCGGGTTGTATATTTACCACAACCCCTACTTACCTAATTTAGGTGCTAGGTGCCGGTTGGGTATATTCATTACTGAATATGTTGACTCCAGAAATCTTTTTCTAAGCCAAAATGTTATCTGATGGATGTTATTCCAAAGCAAGCGATTTATAATCCATCCGCATCCTAAGACTACTTTTATAATATAGTCATCGTTTATAACATTCACGTACTCGTAAAAGCAAAAGACAGATCAAATCTCACATAAACAAACATGTTCTCCATTTCCTGCGACTGAGATATATCGAATTGAAAATATTAGTTTTGAAAATCTAACGTTGAAGATGAAAAATGTGGTGGAATATCGCAGAAAATAATCTCGTTAGAGAAGACAGCGTGGAACGGATCGCGTATCCGATGCGGGTGGAATGTAGCGCGAAGGATTGCGCGAGTGACGCGGACGGGCCCGGGCGGGCTGTTATCGAGATCGCGGGCCTTGCAGACCGAGGCATAGGTGACTGAAGAGTTAAATAGAATATTCTTTGATTTAAAGCTTTGATTTGAAGCTACGGGTTGTCGATGTCAACAGCGGTGCTTTGAAATGATAGTTGCTGTATATGTTGCTGTTTTGTATATGCTAAAATATTTCACTGGTAAGATGTGAAAAATGTACACTTATACAGGGTGACCCAAACAGTCACGTCTACTTTTTTTTTTGAAAGCCTTACATCCAGGGCTATCCAAATATACCTTATGTATGCTAGCCGTTTTTTTGTAGTTTTCGAGATATTAATTTTTTTTGCAAACTTTAAGAATTTAAAAACAAATAATACCTACACTTTTTATGGTGCTATGTCGTTTTTTTTTAAATGCAATATGACCCTTATAAATTAAGATTACTCAGATAAAATAATTAGATACCAAAAACTAAGACTAACAAAAGTTTCAAAAAAATTGAACAAAAAAGTCTCGAAAACTACAAAAATTTGGTTATCATAAATATGGTATATTTAGACAGGCCTGGATGTAAAGCATCCAATAAACATTTGTGGAAGTCACCGTTTGGTCCACCCTGTATAATACAAATTTTAGACTAACATTTAATCACAATAACACTAATGAATAAGAATCTCACTTGTAAGAATATAGAGGTGGTGGTTTGGCTCTTGTGAAAATTTCAAGTGCCTCACTCACTACAAGCTGCTTATATTAATGCTCTATTTATAACTTCTCTGTATATATCCACCACATTAGATGATAAATAAAACACCAACTCGACATTTTATTTTAAACGACACACGTTTATAACTTGGGGCACTCGTAAGTGAATTGCTGGTGACAGCGGCTTGCACCCTAATCACGCGCGAGGATAAAAATGAGACTGGTTTACTAACCCTTTTTTGTAGTAAATTATACGCTAACATTTTACAATAAGATTTTAAAAGGTATGCTTATGAATATGGGGGCCTCGATGAATGAAATCTATTAATTAAACGATGAAATATGATGATTTTGTTTAACAAAATTGACATTAATTTCAATTTATTCGGACAGAAAAAGAAGACTTAAATACTGAAGCCGCTCTCCTACCCACAGGGATTGGCACAATGGCTACTTTAATGACCTAATCTAAGGTGGATTTATTCATCAAGTCAACTATTCATACATCACGAAACCGGCCCTCAGCCCATTATTGAGTTATTAGTAGGTGTAGTACTTACATTGGGGCAGGTTACAGGTAAGACTTACAGGTAAGTCGAAAGCAAATGTGTCGAATAGCGGTCAGCCACCATATGGCGGAGAGATTGGCCGGTCGCAGGTATCGTATGCAAATTGCAGTTAACCGAACCCATCTTCGTAGTAGATTTGAGTAAAATACTGTTTATTAGATTTCAAATCCGGAAAAGCGGAATTGAAGCCCTATTCTTCTTTGTCCTAAGTCCTATATTATTGCCTCTTACTATATGTAATTAGAAGAATTGTGTTTGTGAGCACTATGAATATTATGATACTTAAATCGTTGAATTATTAACACAAAACCGAATTTACCACAACTGGAATTGGAAACATGAAGTTCGTGCCACAGAACAAATATTAATTAAATATTAGGTACCATTACACAAATGCGAGCATGTTCTACCACGTTCTACCACATATTACAAATCAAATAACATTGTAATAACCAACTTTGAGGCACAACGCGCGTAATAAAATTTTATTACCAAAATTCAATACGGCTGCCCTTGTCTGATATAAAACCGATTACAAATCCTACCTGCGCTTTGAGAGTCAAACTTTTCCACCAATTTACGGGAACCCCGTGGAATAAAATTTAACTTCTTCCATTTAATAAAAGAGCTATGATTTACACAGTTATATAGAAGTGGGAAACCCCAAGGACCCGGTCTCATTTGAGGGTGCATAACTCACGTTTACAGGGCGTTGGCAAGAATGTTATATGTGCTATTTTTTGACAAAATAATATTAAAATAAAACTTTGTCAAAATTTGTAAATGACACCACTACAATGTTTAGTATCACCAAGATTAGTAAAAACTATGTAAACTAGTAATACTGCGGAAAAAAAATCAGTCAAATTGTTGCATTTACCAATTATTATTTTTTATACATAACGAATTTTACTTAACAATTTACATTCCAAAACAGTTTTTTTTTATAATACTAAAGATTTTTGTGAAAAGTAGATTTATTCGATTATATAGTGTGGCCGCGCTTTTGAAGTGCGAAGCGGTGGCATTTTCTCGCGACATATTGGTGCTGTAAATCTCTAGCGAATGGTTCTGAAGTGCTAAATTATACCATTAGATTGGAAATGTCACTGTAAAAACTTTCAATCCAGCTTAAAGCTTTTACGGTTATAGAACTTTTTAAGTGTCGCTACCCTGCGCTGGATAATAATAAAATCTTTAACCGTCCGCTCGATTACTGAAAAGTTTAAAGGAGTTTAGTCAGGATTTCGTAACATAGAAATTTTCGTATAATTCTGCATGTTAAATGACACATGGTTCTTACACATGTCGACCTTTGTACTAGCAAATGTTGTTTCCAGCGGCTCTCAGTGCACAAAAAGAAGTGCACTCAGTTCAGTGGCTGGTTAGTCTGCTACCACTCACGGTCGTGTTCGTTGCATCGCAATCCGCAATGTTCTCGCAAAAATAAAATTGCCATTTTCCCCAGTCGCCTCTGTCTGTGAAATAAAACCAACGCGATGATGCGAACACGGTTTTCAAAAAAGTATCTTTGAAATAGTAGTTTCCGCTTAATATAACAATGTTTCTTTTGCATGGCTGAATAGCTGTTTGATGTAGGAGGATTATAATAATCTGACCTTTTACTCAACAAATACAAATACAGTTTCCGGAAGACAGTCCTAACAAGACTATTCTTAATCAAAAACATAGGAAACCCTTCAATAGAAAATTTGCTACTGGGCAGTTTTATTTATTGACAAAATCGAAAGCCATCGGATAAACGAGGACCTTTACAGAGGAAATCCTATAAATCGGAGAGGATCGCCGGACGCTATTTATATTTTGTCCTATAAAACAGTACTACAAATCAAACAGATGTTGAAATAAACAAACCGTACTCGTGATAGGGCCCCTTAGAAAAGAAGGAAATAAGCCTAACTTTAAAAGTAAAATATATTTATCCACAGTAAAGAAAAATAAAATGTTTGTCAACCAGCTAATCTACACGCCCACACCCACAATGTTTAATTGAGGAAATTCCAATAAGTGAATTTGACAAATATATGTCCTATTACATTAGAATCTTTCTAATAGTAATACTTTTTAACTGTTTAAAATTATAAAGTCATAAGTGTAGTATTTTATTTATGTGAAAATTTTCTTACATTATACTAAAACAAGTCAAAAAAATCATTAGTAGCTTATATAAAACTCTAACGCTTATGAGCACCGCAGCCTGTAAGGCTTTGGGAGTAAACATGGGGTAAGTTTACTCCCAAAGCCTTACTGGCAGAATTACAAGTAATTCCCTTGAAATTGCTTACAAGAGCTATAATAGGCCCTTTACGCATCTGCGAGGAAATAGCAGATTCCTGACAAATTGTCCAATCGTTTCCAGGGAACTATCGCATTTTGCTCCGCCCTCCATAAACCTTTATTTTTTTGTTGTGACACCATTCACAAGATTGAGAACATCGTTTCAGCTCATCCATAAGTATAAGTTTCAGTGTGCTTTGAGATTCCCGTCGGACTTTCAATTTTAGCTTTTAGAGTATATCTACTTTTGAAAGTAATGTAAAGTGTTCAAGTAATTAAGCAACAAGGAATGTTTCGTAAAATCTTTCCGGTGCCTTGTAAATAACTCATAATGGTAGCGCTCATAAAAATGTAAGGAATGAAGGGCTCTAAAAGCTTTCGTTCAGCAACTGCATTGTTTTAAGCGATACGATTTTTTGTTCACCCACACAGGAGGAGTAAAAGTATTTGTATCAACAGCTCCGACCTTGAAGTACTCATTTCCACAAGTAGAAACATTTTGCAAGAATGTAAAAAAAATATAAGCATATCGTGCATTCCTGTTTTGTGTATATCAAAAATGTCGGCGTTGCTGAAAGGAGTGAAAGACTGAAAGGAAGAGGCTCAGTCCTGGCCTAGTTTCAGCGCTGTCGTGATGTAGCTCCCTCGTGTAATTATGTTGTCGCTAAACACGATACTCTTCATCTTGATTTTAGGACGAAAAGAAAACTAGTCTTGAATCTTGATCCATTTGGAAATTTGGCAACATCAGAACTACATTTCTAGATTGGATCGGGGATTCAGAAGCATGGTGTTGGATATTATTACTGATTACTTCCTTACTTTGAAACTTTGATGGAGTCGCTGGAGTGTAGTGTTGTATAAGTGTAAACTGGAAACATACCTGTAACAAAGAATTCTGAAATAAGTTTTATATACCAACTTACATAGATTGAAACATGCTACATTGGTTTAGTTAGAATATCTCAAAAGAAGTAAAATATACTCTGTTGGTACTTTGGCTACACTTAGATTGACTTTATTTAAGTTAAAATGAACGTAACTTTCTTATAGTTTGGCTTAACTTAATCAACGTAAAGTTAAGCGACTGGAAAATCTCACAAACTTACAGTCATCGAAAGCTTTGAAAAGGAACGCAATCAGTCCTTTGACCGATCAGAACCCGCTGAAGAATTCACTGATGTGAGGGGATCCCATCCCAAGCGCTGATCCGCATGAGGCTAATGGCGCGGCTACAGTGACAGCGTTTGAAGAAATGGCGCATTTCCACTCACAAATATACAACACAACATTTATCAACAGTTGTTAGCAGGCCACACAAAGCGAGGTGTTATGGCCACACACTTCTTGACATAATTGCACCGACTATTATTACCCGGTTATGTTATTGTTTTTAAACGTTGCTGTCTAAACGTGGTTTAAGTAAATTCGGCATGATAACATGATTATTTACAAGGACTTTTCGAAAGTTACTTTACTTTCGTTAAAGTCAACATAACTTATACAGGCCCTTGATATAGTTACCGAGAAAGATATCTGACAAATTGCTTTTGTAACTTGTTAAACGTTGACTTCGTACAGTTCCTTCTGGATATCTTTAAGATTATTCAGTATCTTGCCTAGAGCCTGTCACCGAAGTATTACTTCAAACATCTCAATCTATTTAAAGACTTGCCAATAATTTTCCATTAAGAATCTATGCCAACGTAAGTATCAGCTTATGTTTGCCAAACTCTGTCACTAACACGCTTCGTTGATAAGAAAATCAACTCATCTTACGTGTTCATTACCAACATTGAGGCACAGATAAATATGTAGAGATGCCAGCTCATATAACAATAAGGTATGGGGCGCAACATTGGTTCTTTATTAAAAATATACCTACTCGTTTGTGTGATCGAATCACATATTTCATTCACGTATGTCACCTACTTGTAATATCTAACTTTAGTTTCGACTTACGGCCTGTTTCACAATATCCTAATAGTCCTATCGAGGACCCAAGCCAAACCGGCTGCAGGATCAGACACAGTTAACTCTAACTGCGTGGATAGGAACGTTAATTAATATTATTGAGTGACGGTAGTTTATTTGTGTCAAAACTCTGTAAATGACAAGTAACACCTTAGAGCGCCTTCACACTTAGGCGACTTTGGCAGCGCGACGGTCGCGCGGCAGTCGCGCTGCTGTCAATTTCATACATAAAATAAAATGACAGCAGTAAGCCACTTAGTGTACCCGTGACTACCAATGCTGTAAAGTGTTCAAAACGTCGGGATAAAATTTAATAAATTTTCGCGAAAAGTATACGTAAAATAGTGGTTTATTGAATATATTAATAAGTTTTGGTTACTGTCTTCTAAATTCTGTCCAATATTTCATATGAAATGACATTTCATGTTTGAATAATTCATTGGCATTTTTGTAGATATTTTACCATTCCCTTAGGTTGCTACTACATTATGCAACATTTGAGAGCGCCACCTGAAGTAAAATATTGTTTTATTATTTTCAGTCTACAACCACATAATTGGTAATTCAAACAAAGATTAAGCGGAACACCTAATAAGTATACAAATAACTTGATTTCGTATCTCATTCAGATTCATCTAGATTTACATCAAGTCATGTGAATCAACTAAATCTTCATCTCGGTAAAGGAGAATACCCGAATGTAGCCGTCGGTAATGGATGTGAACTCATGGTAGCGTTTGCGACTACCCTGTTAATTATCAAACTAATTGGGAAGTAGCAGTGGCTTGAGTACGGAACATATAAATAAACCTGATTAGTCCGCTAAAAACGAACATCATCAAAGTTCTCGATAAGACTAAAATGGAGGATTATAAAACTAAAATGGAGGAAGCTGATCAAGTAATCTGCAAATACTTTATTGCTTCATACATTATTACGAAATACATTTGATTTTTTTGCGATTTCAATCCAGGAAATAGATAATAGCAATCTGTCATACATAACGGAACTACAGAGTAGGTTGCACGAAAGTTCAATTAAATTAAAAGCAATGTTAGGGTTATTTCAAAATGACGCATTAAACTACTTGGTTAAGTTAGCTTTACCGATTCAGTTACGATTGAATCAGGTTGGTACAACCCACCTTGGTCTAGCATCCCACGAATGTTCAAAAAAATTGCACTTACAATTACATTGACTGACAAGCATAGCGTTTATAAAGCAGTTGACTTTTTATTATGCTTTATGATAATTTTGACAAAGTATTGCATACCAATGAAAGTTATCGACACAGTTTTCGACGTCATCGATATAACCAGTATTACCAGTAACGTTATTCGCAACACTAAAGCTGTATTAACACATCTTATCCGACTCCCTCGTATTTAAATGGTACGTCGAGCCATCCATTGCAGTTACTTATCAATTTATCTTCCTTTGTTTGTGTTGATAGGACTCCGGAACATGACATAGTATAAATTAGTTTTAGAGGAGTTACGTGGAACGAACGAATAATGGAAAAATCTTTTTTGCTAGGAAAATTATTTCTTCTCGGTAGAGATACTTTTTCTTTTTTTTAGAAATTACCACTAATTAAATTGTACATTTTCTTTAAACGAATTTATAAATTAATTTATGTTATGTGCAATTAAATTTATCTTATATTACCACAGAAGTTCTTCGTATCTATAGTTTCTTAAACTAGGAAACAAGTCCACAAATCTACTTGGACTACTTCTATCGAGATTCTAAATACTTTCAAATATGCCAAGAAGCTCTAATTTGCTCGTAGGTTAAGTACTAAGAGTTTTGACGCAAATACTTACTAGTGTTTCCTCTTAAATCGTTACAAATTAACTCTTTTCTCCTGAAACGAGCGAGTCATCGCGTCCGATGCAGTCTCCATCTAATCCTGCCAGTATAAATTGATTAACGCCTGTACAGTTCGCTTGAAAAATACACCCACTTTCCTATTAACAGATATTTACTTGTATTTTTGTATAATAATAAATGTATAGTATTATACATATAGGTTAGATATTAGGTAATCTAGGCAGGGCACGGCGTCATCAGTCAATTAGTTAAAATACGTTTACGCAGTCACGCACCGAGATCCCAAACACCATAGCCGATCAATTGTTATCGCGGCCAACATTTTGTCGTTGGGGTTTTAAGAGTTTCATAGGACTACATATTTTTCGGTTTTATGTAGGTGTGCCTTAAGTACATTACCAGTAAAAGAAATAATGGCTTTATTTCCTCATGAAAAAGGGATCATTGGTGTTCCATCTATAGTTTATAACTATAGGAGTAGCTTAGTTTTTTCAGCTATCAATTAATAGCACGCAAATACATATATTTTAATAATTAACAACTAACCTAGTCAGAGTTCATAAATCTGTTATCACTTAATTTCAAAAAATGTGTTTCAAAGCAAGTTTTCTTTAGCCGAGCTTACACACATCGATACCAATTTGCCAACGCAGCCGAACTCTATGGCTAGGAAATTTCGCATAGCGAGGATTTTACGGTGGATTTGAGCCGAATTGATCAACTGTTTGGGAACAAATATTCAACGAGGATACTGAAGCTGTTTAGCATTTTAATACAGTAGATATTATGGGTTTCACATCATATTCCGTTTTCATATTTATCTTTATACCTATTATTCAATTTATAAACCCTCTTTAATCACATTAGTATTAAGCAGTATGGTTCTAACGAAAGTTGATTTGAGTCGTTTGACGAAAAGTATTATTCATTTAGAAGCAATTCTCTGTGAATTAATAGAACATTTTTTTATTCCATTAAGTATAATTTTAAAATGAATAACATAAAAGAGCAGGTGCAATTTTTAAATTATTGCGTGTATAAATAGCGGCATGACGTCACATTCATAACCGCAGATTATACTCTCATGTTCGAAAGAAAAAAAGTAAATGCAAAATGCCTGTCGCACGCATCGCACGCACTGCATCTGCCGAAGTGACGCACAACAGATAATGAACATACCTACTTTTATTTCTTCGAATGAAAATACCGACCAATAAAACGCGTTATGAGTAAAAAGCAAACAAATGCTAAAAAGTACTAGAGTTTATTACGAGTATAAAATCGTAGAACTAATTACGTAGTAGGTAATAACAGCATACTGTAAAAACATACGCTAGTTTTATGGATTTAGATAGCTGCTAACTGATGACCTATGAATAGGAATGGCCTAACTTTCAATAGCGCTTGATTTTTAGTTTTTGCATAGACGAAAGCAAAAATATTATTTGTGTGTGCGTTCGCAAGGACTTAAAACATCTTTATTTGTACGAGTAATACTTGCACAACCGGTTAAGGAATTATGGGCAACAAATGGAGTGTCGCGAGGCATGTAAGGTCGCTAAATTGCACTCATCCTCGATTAAGGATAAGAACGAAACTCCTTATACCGTGGACATCAAAGGTTTTGACTTCAAATTTTATCGATGGTGTAGCGGTGAGCGTAAGTCTGACAGATTAGTGATAAGTACCTAGGTTATATTATAGGTATTTTGATTCAACGGATCCTGGAAGTATAAAACTACTGGCAACTTTTTCTATCAAAGTACTGTCGAATAATAAATAGAAAGAGCCTGGTTGACTGATTTCCTTTGAAGTTAAACTGCCTGACTGATTTTCGAACCTCGTTATAAGATGCCGAATCTTCAAAAGTTAATGATGCTACAAAAAATATGAAATTGATTCCATGCCCTACCTAGCTAGGCACAACCCTTTCAATTTAAAGTAATTTATTTCGTAATTTCTAATTTAATTGTTACAGTCAAATAGAAGTTATTCAATCATCCGCCGTACATCTCAATTTCCCGTACATCAGTGCTCACGTAAAGGCGTATGCTCATAGTTTATTTTTTCCAACAAGTTTATCTCTTCTTTCAGAATTCTGTTTTTACTTAAACAAGTCTAAGTTTCAAATTGATCGAGTAGAAACGTCTGCATAGTCAAACCCAGCGGTGGTAAACGAAAAAACTTAAGTAGTACCTGTTATCTTTATCAATAATTAAAAACATCATTCCCCGCGGCGTTCCTCGGATAAATTTCGGATTTCTCGTAAAATATTTAAATGCATAACTCATATTTCAATTGGAATGAAAAGGCTAGAAACCATAGCGGTAAGCGCAAGCACGATTTGTACTTAAGCTGCACTGCAAGCATTATTTTGGTGAGGAATTATTTTAAAATTGTGATAGCTTTTAGATATTTAATTAAATCAAATGATATATGGGCAATTTTATTCAAGATTAAATGCTCGTGATAATAAATATGTTTATTTTATAAGTATAAATACCAGTGTGCATGAAAAATCTAACCCATAGTCTGTAGAGAGTGAACCATATCAGATAGACGTATACTGTCACGGAGTTTTCTGTAGAACTTTTAAAGCAAAATAATCCCGTCATACATGTATTATATGTATCATAAACGGTTTACGCTGCGTACACAACGGAAGTTCTCAAAAGGATAATTTTACCCACGTTTGCAACATTTTTCATAGTTGCTCTGCTCTTTTAATCGCATCGTGATGTTTTATAGGCCATAGCCCTTCTCAATAAATCAGCTATCCAACACTAAAATATATATACATATATATTTAATCGATCAAGTAGTTCCTGAGATTAGCGCGTTCAAACAAACAAACTTGTGAGCTTTAAAACACTCACCACATAAAAAATGCACCCAAAAAAAATAAAGTAATATTCAAGTTGTAAACATTATAACCTTGGAGAATCGAAAAAGTAAATTTTTCATAATCATTTATATGTTTTCGATTCTCATGCATGCATAGCACACATTGTCCTAGTCTACTACGAGGAAGACATATTATTAGCGTCATGTCATCTGCTGCAACTTGAAATATTATTCTATGCTCCATTTCGTTTACCCACTACGCAACTATAAAGATTCCCTTTCAAACTTTTGCAAAGTTTTCGCATAAAACTAGCGACAGCTGGAATATGTCTGCCACAGGCCATCTTGGAGATATTTTAATCTTTTTTTTTCTTTTTATATTGTTTCAACTTCTGAAGTGACGCAAAAAGTAATCAAGCTGTATGGCAGTAGGTACTGTAACTTTCAGAGCTGTTAGAATATTTATGCACGTTCAAAATAAAGAGAGAACGAACGCGAAATATAAATGTTACTCGTAGCTTGAGTGATGAATCGCCTGCGTGGTTTTCTCTCGTGAAATGATAATCTGGTGTGCACTGAAAGATTTATCAGCGATGCCGCTAATGTAGGTTCTGTCTGTCTGGGCAGGGATCCGGAAACGAGCCCATGAGGCAGGGCTGTCTGTGTCACTTCTTATGTAAATTTATACGAGATACATGTTGCAGGTGAACAAAACACAATGTATTTGACATTTGATTTCTAATCATAAGAGACAATGCTAATACATGTCTAGAAGCTTTATAATCAACTTGCGGACCCAGCGAACTTTGTTTCATCCCAAGCCCCGTCCAGCCCCGGCCCCGTCCTGCCCAGCCCCGTAATTTTTAAAAGTTTAACGATCCCAACGAATATTGTTTTGCTTCAGCCCCGGCCCCGTCTAACAGGACAAAAAGTATCCTATATCCTTTTCTTGGTTCAAAGCTACCTCCTCCACCAATTTTCAGTCCAATCGGTTCAGCCGTTTTTAGTTATAAATAGTGTAACTAACACGTCTTTCTTTTTGTTTAATCAATGTAAAATAGATGTCATAGGCACGCCTAAAATGAAATTCAAATTCATGTGTTTATTTGTCAGAATATTGTCGTTTGATATTAAGATTACACTTGTCAAATAGACACCTCAATTTTTAATTACCTATGTCATAGCGATATAAATAAATTCAGCTCTTCTCAATGTTGTTTTTGTCAGAATGCAACATATAAATTTAACAGAAAAGGAAAAAAAATAGCAAACAATCTTATTTACTTTGTATTAAATCCTTTCTACTCCTTACTGTAATATCCAAAAACCTCTCTGGTTTAATTAAATTGATTAAACTAATATTTAACTGTAATTAATTTAATTGTTGAATTTTTCCATTAGCCTAAAGCCCTAAGGCCCCCAGGTGAGCGAGTCAGCCCCCTTTGACCCCTTTCAGTGTCTGGAACTTAGGACAAACAGATAAGCAGATCTACTAAAATTGCCAGATACTTTCAACGTTTAAATTAGGAACCGGAGCAATTTGAACTCAACACTGCTGTTGTAGATATTATTTTTGCCAAATGATTAATTTTCAACGGGAAATTCTCCATACCACATGAAATCTCAAATTATGCGACTATACATTATTATTTTAATAAATGGTCTATATTATGGGTTTTAGTAACCTGAAATAAATGATTTTTAAAAATAATATGTTTCGTCCACATTATATCCAAAAGTTAAATCTTTTCGCAGCTATAACTATGAACTCTCTATCGCCCTTACGATCTTTCTTTCTCCTAAAAGTAGAAAATTTAATTCATAAAAATAATGTTAAGTACGTACGTAAATTTAATACGTCAGGTTTACCTTTAGTTGTACATTTAATTTTGAATACCCAACGCTTAAGTACTACAAAATAAAAGATTTTTAATAACAAAAAAAGATAGCTTGTCGACAGCCCTGTCTCGTTCAGTAGTGTTCGCGTTAAAAATTCACGCCCAACCTCAGGGGGCTATTAGTGCGTAATTGTTGAATGGGCGCATTTTTGCGCACGCCTGCGCCGCCCATAATTTACTCGTACGCGTCGATGTAAGCCGCGTAAAATAAGTACTGGCAAATTAACGAATGTTTTTAAAATAAAGTTTTTCAAAAAATGTTGTAGTTATATTTAAAAATAAAATTGATAGTTAAAAAAAGGAAAACTGGTAGTGCTTCTTAAAGATTTATTAAGGTGATTCCATCTGAGACATATACATGGCTGAGTAAAGAATCTTGGAAACGCTCATTATCTCCACTGTTTGTTCGTTCAAGCTTCTATACACCTAAAGGATGATAAGAAACCAAAAATTGCGTACGGGTGGGACTCGAACCCGCAACCTCTGGCAAACCGGGCCAACGCTCTTTCCAATCGTGCTACCGTGCAGTCTGTCCACCCGCGCGAAATTTTCCAACAGCAGCAGTGGGCCAAGTAGTTATTCATTACAGAATAAATTCATCTTGGAAATTGATAACGCTTCGCTATTCAATGTTAAAATCAATTCATTTTATTGGTACCTAATACTTATAGTAATAGAAAAATACACTGTGAGTGTTAAAACATTCTAAACTTTTGACATCTAGTCCGTTTACCTTAGTCCTTATTTGATGAAAATCTGGGCCGTCGAGAGGTATAGCCGTAGATACTAAATAGACCGACATTTAGACGTCTGTGGCACAATTTATAGTGAGACCTCAAATGCTCCAACTGAGCGAAAAAATTTATAGCGCCTTCTCAAACTTATTAGAATAATTCGACCCTGGAAAGTATGAAATAACAAATAACAAGGGATTTGTGGGATGGCTCTCAAAATTTACAGCTCCTATAAGTATTTGAAAGAATTAAAGGATACTGGCAGGTAAAAGGACATGGGTGGGTTATATGCTTGCATGCTGCAAGTTTGATAACAAATATTACTAGTAAGATGACCCAGTTTAAAAATTACAATATAGTCACAATGATTTCATTAAATACTTCGTTGATAATCAATGATATACACATGTGTTTAATTGAATTAAAACTGACAATAGAAGTACGTTATTGGGAATAATAAACTCCCACAGATTTTTCATAGTTTATCTACACCTGACGTAAACACTCTCAGTGTTTGTTAACGCCAACATCTCTCCAGTTCCCATGGGGTAACGCGGCCAAACACCAAATGTTCTAATAACTACATAACGATGTAAGTATACTAACAGAGGAGCGTAGGTGTATGTATACTCTCCCACTCTTATGACAGACATGCAGTGCAAACCTTCACACACACACACACACACACGTATATATATCTACCTATACATATTGAGTTCATTTGTTAGTTTGAACGCGCTAATCTCAGGAACTACAAGACCGATTTAAAAAATATTTTTGTGTTATATAGCTTATTTATAGAGAGGCTTTAGGCTAAAAAACATCACGCTGCAACGGGAGGAGCAACCTCAAAACGCGTGGACACAGTCACGGGGGACCGCTAATTTTCTAGATTGACAAATTGCTTTCAAACGCACTACGAAAACAATGGCCGATTTTAGTTAAATAAAAGTTGAGACAAGGTAGTTCAACGGAGCTTGAGATTCTTGAGAGTCAAGGGATGTTGTGTCGCTGCTCTCGAATAGATTTGACAATTTATTACTGAATTTACTGTAGTCTTACATTGATGCACTGAATAACGAGTTTATAAGCTAGGGAAAGCTATTTCCAGATTTGTTTCTCTATTATTTTAAATAGAGAAACAAAAAGTGGCACTAATTAAAATATGTTATTACTCTTTGCTTAACTCTATCTAAGTTTCAAAGTGTTATTGTTATCCTTTAACGAATAATGTAAACACTTACCACATGGACTATACTGAATTGAAAAATAACACATGTCTTACATAAATAAACTCCTTAACTTCATAACATGATGTCTTTGTAAAAACCAAGTTCTAATTCAAGATCGAGACTTTAATAACTGTAATTGAGGGCGTTTGCCAAAGCGTTGGCTTTTGTTGTAGTTTAGAATAACTTTCCATGATTACTTAGCAAAGGTTTCGAATTGTTTGCTTCAAACGAACCCTCAGCCAAAGGTATTACAATTTCTTATCTTGGTCTACCACAGTAATCATAGAGTTAAACTACCCTACATAAAAGTATAAGTTTATTCTTCAATTGGAATCCAAATCCCTTCTATGTGAAGTAAATAAATGTCTAAATAGGGCCGCAATTATAATTAAAATACGCCTAGCTGTGATCTCTAAAACTTGAACAAAGTGAACCTCCCATTACACTTTTTGTTTTGTAACAGACAAGATTATGTATTTTGTATAAACGCAAACAAGAATAAAGGGTGTTATGAGCAAACCAATTGAAAAAAAAATCAATATTTATTATCAAAATAGTTATATTGCTCGTAAGTAACTTAGTAAGCAAAATCTCCAAAAACGTAGAGACCTACTTTATGGTTTGAATTGTTGGGTTGTTTTATTTTTATAAGCCATTATGAGTCGTTTCAAACGATTGTTTGTAGGTTATATAACTCTTTTAATCAATTTATTGAACACAACCAATGAGTCAGACCCCGAACGCATCGGGAACGGCCATAAACACGATATGCAATTCACCCGAGCGAGCAATATCGATCGTACAGTGTGGAAATGACCTGGGGGCCGATTCTAGTGCAATTCGTATACGGAAAAAGAAAATCGGTCGAATTTTTTTTGTCGAAGAAAATATAGTTTTTGATTTCTCAGGGTCACGATTTCTGTCTACTTAGATTTTTTTCGTGCTATAGTTTTTTTCGTCTAGATATTCACTTCATTTTAAGGTAAATCGGTTAAACTCGCAATCGAATTACCACACGAAAAAGTACGATAGCCGCGAGAATCGTTCCCTTTGGCTGTGGCATGTTTCCTCTACTCCTGTACCAAGAGCTACACAAAAATCATGCCAATTAATACTATTAACGTGTAAAGCTAAATCAAGGTTGGTATCCTTCCTCCCTATCTATTTGCTGTTCCTGTCCTATGTGCTATGATATTTCTGTAATAATTTGACATCTCATTACTACATGTTATTTCACTACATGCAGAGACAAACACTTTTCTCTTGGTAATATTAATTTATGATAATCCTGGTTTTATATATAAAAGGTAGTTAACATTCTAGTGTTCGAATTGAGGTCTCCTAATCTCAGATAAGTATATTTATTTCACATCTAGATAGTTGTTATGATCATGACACTATACCTCTATACAAACAACTGCAAGTTAACCGTGAAGCCTGAACGGAATTCTTGGCATCGAGCCTACATAAATGTCGCTACTTCGTCCAACGCTCTTTGTACTTTTACAATAAAAGCATGTTTAACCTCTCCGATCATTAGTAGGAGACCTTTTTAAAGCTGAAAAATGCTTACTTGCGACTGTTAAATAATGGTTTTACGTACTAAACTCGCCTACAGTAAATGAGATGGGATTTTCAGATGCATAATTTATACCGGAATGCTGCAATTTTTACTCGATTGCAGAAACTTAAAGGGAGGAGTAATTAATGTTGAGCGTGTGTTTTTATTTTATTTTTACCGACTGCAAAAATGAAGGTAATCGATTTGACCTGTATGTATATGATATCGTCAGGATTGGATAAAATTATACTATATTTATCTATTAAGGTTTCCTAACATGTGTGCAAAATTTCTTACCTGTACATTTGTTTGTATATTTATATGTTTGTCTTAAGATTTCTCGAAGACGAGTAGTCATAGCGAGATACTTTTTTTTCAGTTCAATTAAATATAGTTCAAGAAAGGGTACAGTGTAAGTTTTATCATAATCAGTCCAGTGGTTTTTGAGATATGTGTAATATTAACTAAAAATCATGAAATAAATAAACGCCTTCAAAAAACTGGCCAATAAGCTTGAAATAACGCATTCATCTTCTATTTAGGAGAAATAAATAATTTTGGAGTCGGTGATGATGTCTAGCATACGTAAACGAACAGTCATACACATCACGCAATGGCTCCAAAATATTTTTTTACGCCTAAATAGAAGATGAATGCGTTATTTTAAGTTATTGGTCAGTTTTTTGAAAGCGGTACAATTTTTTTACAGCATTCAAAATGTTACTGTTAAATTAACAAATTAATGTTTTTAATCTTTTAGCCACCAACATATCAAACAACTTTGTAAGCAAAGCCAATTTTCAGTTTATATTCGCTAAAATAAAAATAAAATGTTTTTTTTTTTTATTCCACTCGTGTGTACGAGTTTGGACTCGTTCACATAGCGCGAAGAACTGATGGCCGTTGGGGCAGGAAAGTTATGGATAAGAGACCCTTCGACCAAAGACAACCACTGCTGATATAGAATCAATTTTTATATTACCAAAAAGAGCCGTGCGAGCTATTTATAATCTTAAACCTCAAGATTCCTTACAAGACGTGTTTAAAGAAATTAGAATATTAACAGTAGCCTCTCAGTATATTTACGAAAATTTAATGTATGTACGCAAAAAAATACATTTATTTACTAAAAAAAGTGATATACACAATTATAATTCTAGGAATAAGGATAAGCTTGCTATTCCAAAATTTAGGCTTCGAAAGGTTGGTAATTCTTTAATGGGGAAAGGGATAAAAAAATTCGATAAACTCCTAGAACGCATTGTAAACTTACCGGTTAATAGATTTAAAACTGTTATTAAAGAAACTCTTATGAGGAAAGGTTATTATAAAGTAGATTGTTTAAAAGATAAAAATGTATGGACTTGCATGATCACTACACACATTGTAAACCTTTTGAAAAGAGGCATTGACAATAGTGACTGAGTTTGTTGCGCAGCTTCTTCTCAGCACTAGCCCACAATTGTCCCGAAGCTAGCTGTGGTAGGTAGGGTTTATATCGGGACGTGTAAAAGTGCCCCTCGTGGGCCTATTTGCATAAATAAATGACTTTTATGACTTTTTTTATGACTTTTACTACCGACAAGATGAACAGATGACCTTGTAAAGATCGCAGGATCAAACTGGATGCAGACCGATAGTGATCGGTTGCTGTGGAAAGCCGAGGGGGAGGCTATGTTCAGCAGTGGACGTCATTTGGCTGATAATGATGATGATGTACACTTTTCGTTTTCAATATGAATTACTATCCGTCTGCCTCAACCAAGGTCAGTTTTAACAGATTTCCATAAAATAATTTTAGCAAATAAGTCTGATCCACAATATTGAGGTAACGTAATCCTCCGTAAAAAATGTTTCGCGTTAATTAACGCCGTATAACACAATACTCCGATGTAAGTTAATCTTGTTTTGTGTTGCGTAGAGAGGATATAATTATACCGATAGTTTATCGATACAGATAAGAAAATCCTACCGATTAAGTATCAGGGTATTTCGAAGTACCTATTGATAGTCAAATTCATTGCCAAAATCGGCTTTGTTTAAGATATACAGATATATATGGTGTGGCTTATATATGAGCAAAAATGTAAATATACCTGCCCTTTAAGCAACCAGTAATGAACTCAAATTAGTTTTAAGTTATTTAAATGAAATATACATTTATTTTATTTTATACATCGAACCAGCAGTGTATTATTGCAAACAAATGTATCCAGTAATAGAACATGACATTGTAATTTACTAGCGAGTAAGCAATTTTGAGATTCATTTATTAGGGATTATAACTTTCGATTACTATATCTCTGAGTTAAAGCTTTTTAGAGCACTGTGGCCTGTAACCCTGATTAGGTCAAACTAGAGCTCTGTAGAATCATTGCTCCTATTACTGGCCACACGCTGTATAGGAATGGAAATAATACAAAAATAGTATTAACTTGTTATTATGACCCAAAACATTGTCAAATATATCAATCAATCCTTAATAATGCCTATTTATAGTACTTTCTTTCAATGTCAGTCTTTATGATACTACCGATATTTTTTCCAAGTCAATCCCTCGACAATGTAGCCGCACTAGTTCATTTCTGACCCTAAGCACTAATAAAGAATTATGGCCACTATTAGGCCCTGTCTACGTGACTCAGTAGCAGTCGGTTATCAGATGGCAAAAAGAATCGCTATCATAAATTCCTGGCGTAAATACGTACACAATTAGTTAATAGGGTACGTGATTAGGCGCCTAATTTGACATCCTGATTGGTGGAGGAGTCTTTTCAATATTTATTTAGGTACGATAGTTCTAAATGAGGGTATAATACTTGAAACCAAACTCTTCACAATTGTAAAGTCTAAAATGAATTAAGAAGTAGTAGTGTTAATAAAACTACTAATAACGTAGATTGTCTTGTTAATGAAAGACGAAGCTCTTATTAGTGTAGATATTTAATAAAGCGTTTTTTAATTATGACACAGTCTGTATAATTTAAATGGCAGACATTAAATGTTAATTAAATCTTGTTTAACTCAATCAATGAATATTATTTCAATGATTTTATTAATTACTGTTCAGTTTCGATTTACCAAGTGGTTTTCATAAAATTTTCAGTAACTCTGAAATAGTGTAATGTAATTTGCTTTTGAAACGGGCGAACGAGGTTAGTGATCATATAACAGCTGTAGTATTTTTCTTGACAATTTTTAATTATTTATTATGCAACATAATAAAGATCTCATTGACGAAACAACCTTAATTTAAACTCTCTATTTTCTCAGGACTGTCCTCTTCGGTGACTTTTATGTGAAAAATAAAAGTAAAAACAACAAATAGAATCCATTATGAAGTGGATCCCGCGAGGATAATGTATGCGTGTGCGCTAGTGGGCAGCAAATGGTCGAGTCCATTATTTGTTATCCCGGATCGTGGGAACGCGCGAGAAGATGGACTCGCCCCTACTCTCGCGGGACCACTCCGCACGATAACAATGTTGTTCATTTACTTTTTTGTGGGAATATTTTGATTAAACGATATTAAATCGTGTTCATTGACATAAATTGAGATTTATTATTTATTAATTAAATCTAATCAACCGCTTGTAATTCTCAGGTTAAGACATATATTAGATAGCTCGAACACCTTATAAGGTTTAATTAAACTATGATCGCTTCATTTTCATAAACGCGTTGCTGTATCGATTTATGTTATGATACCAACTTTTGTTTGCAAACTGACTTTTGAGCTTTTTTGATAGGTTTACAATATCCTAGTTAATATATTCAAATGGATGTGTACCTATGTAATATTTATGTGGATATCTTGATTTTTGTTGACTTAAATTAGAACATGCCTACTTGTGGAAGGTAAAATCATACGATATGTGTGTATTGAATAGCAATATTCGGAAATAAAAAACAGCTATTGTATGACAAACAAAACGTTATTGTGTTGTGTTTGCGGTTATAATCTCCATTTGCCCAATACAGCTCGATAAATAAGTACCTACGAAACAAAATAAACTTTGTATCTTTTCAAAACGAACGGCTCCATTGCCCATTGACCTATATTAACGAGACCAATACAATCAAATAAAAATTAACTGGAAATATTTCTGTGTAAGCATACAAGTTCTCGAACAACGAAATTATATTTTTCTCGGTAGATAGGTACTTGGTATAAATAAGTTGTATTCATTTTAACGTAACATAATGATTCAAGAGATTTTACGGATACTTTAATCCGTTAAACTTGGGAAATGGAAGTTACTATTTCAAATAATATCAAAAATGCATAAGTGAGCATTCAGTTATATCAAATAACACTCGCAACACATAATGGAATTAAATTAAACAGGATTATTTCCCAACTGCACTTTTTCCAATTCTTGCAACATGCAAGAATTTTTGTCATTGAAAAACTCCGTGTTAAATCACGCTAAAATTAAAGCCCAACGAAATTGGACATACTAATGTGTCGTGAAACAAAAATGCTAACTGCATTCTCTTATTAACATAGCGATTCGTTCACCGTTTTTCAAGAGTTGTTATGCAAATCTCCAAACCATTCTGAACTCTGTAACGTTGACAATGAGAGCCAATATTGCGTTTGGTGTACAAGGGGTGCTAAGGGCAACCTGCCACTGCCATATAATTTAGCTGTACTCGTACAAGCTGGCAGCGGGTGTAACGTAACCGCACCAGTTATGGTGCTGTCCCCAATCGCAATTTAATTATTTTTGGATGCAAATGCATCTTCGACACGAATTTTTCACTTCTCTTCATTAGGCATAATATACTTCAAAAAATACTTATGGCAACGGTTTTCCGTGGCTTCACCCACGTTTATGTCGGATCTCAAACAATTATGATGTATGAGCTATAATATTGTAAATTTTTATCAAAATCCATCCAGTAGTTTTTGCGTGAAGAAGTAACAAACATACATCCATCCTCACAAACTTTTACGTTTATAAATTAGTAGGATGATACCTATCGCTCGAACGATTCTCTTAAATTTGAGCGAGTACGATTTCTGAGAAGGATATGTCTTGATTCAAATAAAAATATACTCCAACATTGGTAACAATATATTCCCGAATGAGTATTATTTGGCACAAAATTGCGAGAGCGCCTCTCAGCACATGGTTCATAATTGCCAAGTTTCTGGCAACTAACACTGTATCGCGACGATTCACAACTCCGCTAAACTCGAGTTTAGTGGGGAAAGTCCAGATATAAAGATATTTCTGCCGCTACTTACTTAAACTTCTGGTAGTAGGTATTCTTAAACTTAAAAGTTTTAAGAGCCTAAGTAATAATTTAAGATCTTATAATTTTAGTTTAAGCCGTTAAGCTCAAAAGTTATAATAATAATAACAACGAGGTTGTTTTGAAAACGGTTAAATTCAGATGACAAGATAATCTATAGATACTAATATCATAAAGCTGAAGAGTTTGTTTGTTTGAACGCGCTGATATTATCAGGAACTACTGGACCGATCAGAAAATATTTTAGTGTTGGATAGCTTATTTATCGAAGAAGGCTATAAAACATCACGCTGCGACGGGATGGGAGGGAGCAAAATCAAAACGCACGGACGAAGTCGCGGGGGACCGCTAGTAAATAGCATATGTATGTTTACTTCTGAATATTCTTACCATGCAAACATACATTTCATATATTTAATGTCTTTGCATTTCAACATAAGCAACCATTGTAACCTATCCTATTTCTAGCGTAAACGCAAACTGAGTTGATCAAAAGTTAATATCTAAAGCGATTTGCGTAGTGTTCGACTCGATAATACATACCCAGTAGATCTCTCAATTCCATTTCGCTCAGTTGTTTTACTCCTTTCACTTTACGGCGTTGTTAAAACTTGAGGGCAACTTGAGCTTTTACTTATTCCTATTACACCGACTGTGAGCTTTTATTGCGATTGCGTTATTCTGCATACCTGGGCCTGAATTTATGAATCACACGCGTCAAGATGGTGTGTGATATTCATTGATGAATGACAATCGAATGAAAATTAGTAAAATTCCACACCGAAGTAATTCGAAAAAAGATAACTGAATTTTGTGAGTACCAACGTCTATATTTCGTGAAATTTTAATTTATTTTTAATTCGTTTATAAACAAAATTCACATGTCACATTCATCCGAGTGATTCAAAGTAGAATCGGTCTCTTTAATACATATTTCGAGTCAAATAGTTTGATTTTCGAACGAAAATCAGTTGATAAACACGCGAGTGATTCAAAATAGGGATTGATTCCATATAAATTGCACTTGTAAAAAACAACTTTGGCTGTGACAGACAAGGAATCGAACCCCGTGTTTTACGCTATCCGGTGATTGATTTCATTTTCGACTTACCCGCGTCTACAATTCGTGTGATTCTTGTTAATTTCTACCTGATTTTCGAACGGAAACCAGTGGAAATCTACACGCGAGTGATTCAAAAACAGAGTCCCTTTTCATTTATAATGCGGATGCCTCATTTTATACGATTTTTCAGCTGACTAACGTATTTTATTACGCACTGCTGTTCTTGTTGTTTTGACACTTTATAATTCGAGCTGGTATTTAGAATTTAAACGTACTTACACATATTATAGGGAAGCGTCAGCCACGAAATTACTGCCATGTTCTGTTTTAAACGTTTGCGTGTAGGTACTTTTAATAGTTTTACGTTTGAGAAAGTGGTACTAGTTACGTGCTTTTATTGAATAAAATATATTCTCCCATAGAGCTAATAAAATAAATCTGATAACCACATAGTTAAAAAGTGCCTTTCCTTAGCTACAAAGAAAAGGGAAAGGAAAAGACCCTAAACAACCTGGATGATAAATGTCCAAAGGGATATGAAAGTATTAGGACTCCAAGAGCAAGACGCTCAAGATAGAAATAAATGGCGTCGCATGATTGGGAGGGTCGAACCCGCGTAACGGGATAAGGCGAGGCAAAAGAAAAGAAAAGAAGAAGAAGAGCTTATGAAATTATGTCCTAGAACAAATGTAAGCAGGTGTCTCCAGCATGCGGCGACGTGACGATAAGTGGCAGATTTATAGCCCGAGATACTGGAAAATATTGGACATATGAAATATGGCGAAGAGCATACTAAAATATGGCTTCTAATCTTTAATACTTAGTAGTTATTCGCTTATTTCTGTAAAGGTAACTTAGATAGCTGAGGAATATACTAGTAGTTGTATTAAGTTATATTTCATTTCCTCGCGTCTTGATGGTGTAGAGTAGAATACTACATATTTTATTGAGTGTATAAAATGTCCTTGCCCCGAAAGTTTAACCCAAGTTGAGTGGAATCAGGTAGCGAAATGAATTCTTTATTTAAAACTTTATTACATTTGGTGAACATAATTCCAAAAGCATGCTCTATACTTGTCAAACAAAGGACTGATAATAGAAAAAGCACCTTCTTAGACTTATACACTACAGGGTTATAATTATAATCAAATCTACCATCAGAAAATTTGAAATTGCTAGAAGAAATTGCAGGTCTCATATGTTCGTATAAAGTTCAGCAAACTAGAACAACAATATATGTCTTCAATGGACGACAAACACATAATATACTGCAGATTTATAACCTGAGATACGGTGAAATACTGCACCAATAAAACACGCCAGGTAAATCATGTTAACCGACAAAGATTGCGCAATGAGTTATGTCAACAGCAATCCACTCGGGATTTAAAATTGCAGATGAGGTATCTGATTATTGAACTACCATTAAACGCCATTCGGGGCGCCCGCTAGCTATCATATAATTAAGTTGAATCGAATTCCCAATTGGAAAGCAGTTTTGCGGTATCTACCTTTGGCAGCAGCCAGATATGTATCACCTAGGCGTTTTTGTCAACTTGTCAAGCTTAAGTTATTAACATTTTTTTGAAGTCTGCCATCCTGAATCATCATTCAACAATCATCTTTTCGATTATAAACATATGAGATGTGTCTGGTGGCAAGTAAGGCGCTTCTCTCTTTGAAGCCAGCCTTTTATTTAAGTAGCCTCTAATCGGCTATCACACAACAAATATATTATACCACTTTTTAAGTCTACGTATGGTTTCGACGATTGTGAGTTGCCCGGCGAGTCTTTTGGGGTGCTTTCGTAGTCTACGTTCATTCCAAGCAATGGGTGATTATTTCTGCTGTGACCATTGGTATGTCTAGAAAGCCGTGGACCTCTTTCATTCTGATAAACCATGGAGCATTGGATATCTGCTTAAGTATGTAGTTTTGGCTCCTTTGCTTTTTGCTTAAGTATGTAGTTGGGTGCCACCATATAACATATTAGCTTCGAGCTTTTGGTGTGGAGCTTAACAACTTTTTGGCAGAGTTTATTTGAACAAGATGATGCAACGATAGTGGGAGTTAATAGTCGTTACCTTTGACAGAAGGTGTAGAATAAATACCAAAGGGTTGACTGGTAAAGAATGCCATTAACATTAAGTCAACCTGTTGTACAAATTTTGGTTATACAATAAAGTGTCAATGAATATATAAGATATTTCTGCAGATCGACTCTCCGTAATCAACTAAACACGATGATTTTAGAATGTTTATAACACTCAGTGTCTTATTTTCATAAGATGCAGTTCGAGCCCCGCCCGCCGGAATTTTAGGTTTCTTATTTCGTCTTTAACAACTGAACTTATACTACACAGTCATAATTATTAATTATGCTACGAGCTACGTGCTACGGTTTGGGTACATTCTAGTATACCTAGTCTTGCCATAAATATTGTAACAAAGAAATATATTTTTTTAAAATGCAAACAATATTTATTACTTTTACAGTGTGTTAGTTTGAAACATGAATATAAAACAATTTTAAATATAAAACCGGCCAAATGCGAGTCGGACTTGCGCACTGAGGGTTCCGTGCCAACTTTAACTGAATTTGGAAATCCACTTACTTCCACTTAGTAAAATCCACAATATTTTGTTGACAGCAAATATAACTTTGTTTTTCATAGTGTTTGTATGAAGTAAAAAGTTATGTTTGCGGTTGTTGAAAATGTGCTACATCTCAAAAACTTCTCGTTCGATTCCGTCCGAACCAATTTTCGTTGAAAGAATTTGTTCAGGTCTACATTTTATATTTTTTTCAAAATTTACACTCGCTAAGTTTAGAAGTTAGATGGGGGGGGGGGGGGGCATTTTACCACTTTGGAAGCGTCTAGCTATGAAACGTTAGACTTTAAAAGAAAATGGTTTTAGGAACTCCGGTGTCATTTTAAAAGACCTATCTATAGACACCCCACACGTATAGGTTTGCAGATTTTTTTTTTGGTTTTAGTATCATGTATGGGATCCCCCCCCCCTTAAATGTCATATTTTTTTATTTTTTGTATGAGAATCGTAAAGCGGTTAACAGTATACATACTCCTACCAAAATTCAACAGTGTGATGCTTATAGTTACAGAATAAAATGGCTGTGACATTCGGACGGACAGACAGAAAGACAGAAAGACTTGACGAAACTATAAGGGTTCCGTTTTTTGTCATTCGGCTACGGAACCCTAAAAAGCTTATTCGAAGTGGTCTCCATTGGCTGCAATACAGTCCTTTAAACGTTGAGGCCAGTTATCAATAGAAACACGCACTCTTTAAATGGGAAAATTCTTCACTGACAATCGTATGGATTGTTTTAGGGACTCCAAATTAACATGGCGTTTAAAGCAAGCCGTACTCTCTTAAACTGACCATAAATCATAATCCAGCGGATTAAGATCGGGACTAGACGACGGCCAGTCTTCAGCTCTGGTGAAGTCCGAAACGTATGCTTCTAACCAAGACTGCGTGGACCGAGCTTTATGACCCGGCGCCGAGTCTTGTTGGAAAGACCATGCTTGGTTATTAAACATGGTATTGTTAAGGGGCTTCACTACCTTCTCAAGAATGGTATCTTGATACACTTGTGCCGATGTTTTGATACCTTTTTCACAAAAATATGGCTCAGTCACTGCTTCATAGCTAACACCCCACCAAACCATCACTGAAGTCGGGTAATGCCCACGTTGCACTCTGCTGACTAATTGGGAAGCGTCCTTAGAGGTTTGAGCATAAATACGGTCATTTTGTTCGTTAAAATGTTGCTCAATTGTAAAGATTTTCTCATCCGTAAACAAAAATTTTCTGTGACCTCCCTTTGCGTATTGCTTCAGTATTTTTTTTTTCGATTTTACCACCCTATTTTTTTTAAAATTATCAGTTAAAAAAGGACCAGTGCGTCTATTATAGGCTGCAAGCTGCTATATGTTTCTAGAGAGTATACGTAGTTATCTTGATCGGGTCATAGTGCTATAAAAGGCTTTATCTCAGAGATAAGGTTATCCAAAGTTATACGGAGTCGATATTCATTGATGAAATACGTAGAAGAACTAAGGTAACGGACATAGCCTTGAGAATCAGTAAGCTTCAGTGGCAATGGGCAGGGCACATAGCGCGAAGAACTGATGGCCGTTGGGGCAGGAAAGTTCTAGATTGGAGACCCTTCGACCAAAGACGCAGCGTGGGACGTCCACCAACAAGATGGACAGACGACCTTATAAAGATTGCAGGATCAAACTGGATGCAGACCGCTAGTAATCGGTCGCTGTGGAAAACCGTGGGGCAGGCCTATGTTCAGCAGTGGACGTCCTTTGGCTGATAATGATGATGATGATGATGATATACATTGATAAGGTATTTTGATAAACCTTATCAGTGTATATCAAAATCGCTTACTCGTTGTAAAAATGACAACGTCAAGTTCCATGACTGGACACATTTGTTTGCAATACATTGGTTCGATTTATTTTGTTAGAAAATAATAATAAAATTATTTTTCATTTAAATAATTTATAACCATTGAGGATCGATTAGTGGTTACTTAAAGGACCTATATTAAATTGTTTTGCTCCTATTTCAGCCCTTACCCTTATATTTATTCGCAGTTCTACAGTTTTTTTGAAAAAAAAAAACAAATTCAAGTAATTTACAACACTCCGGTCTGTATTACATAGTTAGTATGAGTATTACATCATAGTCATATTGACTGTCGAACCTTCATCTCGCCAACCCCCACAAGTCGTTAAGAACTACGATCATCGCCATCCGACTTATGACCGACTTGGAATGACGGTTACATTAGCCCACCATGATAGTTTCACTAATAGTTTCATCCTAGTAGTGTAACCATATGTTATCTGGCCAGTTGGTGGCGTGTGGGCCAGTATTGATTACTGTGTAGCCTAAGTAAAGCAAAGTGTAACTATCGGGTGTAGATCGAACAATACTTCAATATCACTTCCTTCGCGCCGCTTCTATAGGTTCCTGATTAATGACAGTCATGAGTACCTAAATCTAGGTACCAACATTTTATTGTTCACGATCACAGGCATTGGTTATTTTCGTTTCGTAAGGTACTGGTTAGCGTTAAATAAAACTAAGTGAAACGTAGACTTTAGCTGTTGATTCATTTCAAGTATTCATACAGCAATAATGCATAATAATATCAACATCACTTCAGTTTACCTACTACGAACCGGTATTTAATATTTTCACGGAACTCAGAAATTGTTCATTAGGCTATCGGTAATCGAGTATCATTTACGCTAATCGTGACAAGAAGCTACTCAAATGCGGATATCGGATGCCTCCTGCAGTATAAACACATATCATTTCCCGGGCCAATATAGTATTCATCGTCATTTATTTATTTTTTGTTCAGGTGAGCCAATCACAAACCAGGCCTACGTACAAAAAAAAGACAGTGAATCTAATGAGATTCGCCATCTTTTTTGGTACGTAGGCCTAACGTACGGAAATAATAAACTTTATTGTAATATCGCGTATTGATTCCATTACATACTCCATTTCGATTTCTATTTCAAAATATTCAGTACTAATTTGAAAAAAATAAAAATACACATTTTTCTCGGAACGAGGTATCGCAGAGATAGAAAAACGATGGCACTTGAATCAATTTTACTTCCTGGAATCGAAACACTCGCTACATAGTTTTTTCTAGAATCCCCGACGTTTTATGCACTAGAAAATAGGACGAGAATAAAAGATTTATTACGTGAGTAATTATGAAGTTGCTTATTACTTTAATATAAAGAACTCGGAAAACGCATCTTATTTATTTCTTTCTTTATTTATTCATGCTTCCAGAAAAAGTTACAGTCTTGCCGACATATTTTTATTTTCATTAAGTCCAGGGATTGGACATTTCAATAAATAAAGTATCTGATGTGGAATGGATCCGACAGTACATAAAATAATAATCATCTTGTTCTATAATTTATACTAGTACGAGTATAATGCCAAACCTAATATGCGGTGAGGATACTGATTGTAACCATTAGTAGGTATGTATTTACAAATAGTATGACTTTTTATTATGAGCAGCTTGTTACATAAATGTTGTGAATTTTAATATGTTCATAAATTGTAAAATTTAGCATATTTTAAAGCAACGTCCAAAAGCTTTTTTATTCGTTGAATAGTAAAGTAAATGAAGCTTACGCTGTAAAAGCTTCGTTATTTATACCGAGTTTACTGTTGGATTAAAGTTTTAAAATGAACATATTTTATATAAAAAATGCTGTCTCATCTCACTACACGTTAATGTTACAGCGTTGATAAATTGCAGTCGTGATGCAGTATGATGAGAAGTTATAACTTACCTCGATATGTACGGACAACAGCACGTCAAAGTAAACACAGCGGTGTCTTATGCTGTTGTAATAAGGGCTAGATTGCAATAAAAGTGGGTAACCTGATGTGCTGGCGACTCTACATAAATAAAGGCACAATATAAAAGGATATTGCAAAATACAAAGTAACATTCTTTTTGGCATTGGCTAAATTAACATTGACTTACCTCATTGTGTAAAAATACTCAATGTTTTAAGTGAATGCTGTCATATTACTATTGTCTTAATAATAAGTATCCAGCACCCGCCACATATGAAACAGTTCTGTTGTGGTCTTTTTAAGTCCTTACTCATAAAATTAGCATTCCGATAAAACACGCGCTCTATTTACCCGAACGAACCAAACCAAGTCAAAACATTAACCAAATTGATTCAGAAGCTCGGTGAATCGTGAATACAGGCGATGACAGGAGTAGATTGCAAACGTCAATACTACGAGCACCATCTATTCTATTAGCAAGTTAATATTGCGGCATATGGGCTGTGTGTGACGCCTCCATTTAACAGAACTGAATCCCATTTATCTGTTGAAAAGTAATTTCAGAAATTTATAACAATATTATCTCTCGTATGCTTATCTTCTGATTCTGAAATGAAATCATAACCCGAATTTAACTCAATCTGTTTGATTTAGTATTACATGTACAACAAAACATCATTTTGAATGCCCGAGTATAAGAGGGTACAGTTATTTAAGTTATACGAGTAAGCCAAAGGTTATCATTTCCATTTTGATAACATTTGAATGCTACCTTTTTATTTGGGTCAAACATAAACAACGCATTGTAGCAAAGAAAAAGAGCATAAACCCTCAGTACGTAGTTGGTATGTGTAGGTGCTGTTTTTGCGAAAAACCGCAAACAGCCGGATAATGTTTGGGCTTTGGATCCTGTGCTATGCAAAATAGCGCCATTATCTTGCTGAGACATATATGTGCATTACGGCAATGTTCAGCAGGCTTGCTTAAGTGTGCATGAGTATATCAAGTAAAGAAAATTAAGTAAAGTCAGCCGGTATTAACCCACTACTGGGCAAAGGTCTCAAGTCAACCTTAGACCCCTTACACACTGCGACTTTTAGCATTGATGCAGTCGCGCACAAGCATAAAAGCAGAAGCGCGACTTTATCAATGCTAACGCGCGTTAGTATCGATGCAGTCGCCAAAATTTAGTACATAATTTGAAAATGTCCACCTTCTGCATCGCGACTGCATCGACGCTAATGAGCGTTAGCATCTCGACTGCAACGATGCTAAAAGTAGCGCAGTATGTATAGGTTGACATTTTGCGACTGCATCGATGCTGCATCGCGACTGCATCGCTGCTAAAAGTCGCAGTCTGTAAAGGGTCTCAAGTTTAAGGTTGGACGAGCCATACTCCACCACTGAGCCATACACACCCAAATGTGATAATAATTCGAAAATAAACGCAATTAACCGAACTTTTCTAACAACTTATTCAATATGATTTATATTTTGCATAGAAATAATTTTGGTATAATAATGGTAGAGATAAAATCTCGTTTTAGAAATTAAGAATAAACGATGCAGGTGTTTACCACAAACTACCTACCAGCATATAACAAATTGTAGATGTGATGAAATTCCAGCTAAATTTATAATTAGGAAAAACAAAGTTTACACCGGTCGTCGGTTTGTTCGCAGACTGCACCGCGACGGGTTCACTGGCAGTTCGGGGACCTATTCAGCTCTTCGCTTGTTAGTAGAATACTACTATAACTACTCTACAAGTGAGGTGTTTGTTTGGTTTGCTGAAAAATTTGGCTATGACGTTCCGTAGCGCATAAACTTGCTCAGTTTCTAATAACCAGTTTCTGGGGTATGTATTTCTCTCTAGAGAAGACAGTATCTCTAGATACAGAACTGGTTTAGGTAGTCCATTTATTCGGTTTTCACAGTCAAAATTAATTCAAGATCGAACCGTTGCATACTTACTCACCTGTTTGAAGAAAAAACTCAAAATTGTGTAATATAATCAAACGAAAACAAATCATTCCGTTAGTCGGGTGATTTCGCCGAAGTTTCAATAAGAGACGAAATGGAACGGCCTCCTGTGTACTGCAGGCGGAATTTAGTGATGTGCGATATAATCCAGAACTCGTGAAGCCCAATAATCGCAGAGACTATGCCCCGCGAATTTTTCGGATTTTTCGAAAAAATTTCGGCTATTTGAGCCGTGCCCTTTTTAGGTTTCCGTAGCCGAATGGCAAAAAACGGAACCCTTATAGTTTTCTGTCTGTCTGTCTGTCTGTCTGTCCGTTTCCAAAGTGGTAAAATGGCCTACCCCCTATCTAACTTCTAAGCTAAGCGAGTGTAAATTTAGGAAAAATATATTATGTAGATCTTACCAAATACTTTCAACGAAAATTGGTTTGGATGGGATCGAACGAGAAGTTTTTGAGATATAGCACATTTTCAACAACCGCAAACATAACTTTGTTCTTCATACAAACACTATGAAAAAACCGACCAAGTGCGAGTCGGAGTCGCGCACTGAGGGTTCCGTGCCAACTTTAACTGAATTTGGGAATCCACTTAATTCCACGTAGCAAAATCCACAATATTTTGCTGACAGCAAATATAACTTTGTTTTTCATAGTATTTGTATGAAGTACAAAGTTTGCGGTTGTTGAAAATGTGCTATATCTCAAAAACTTCTCGTTCGATTCCGTCCGAACCAATTTTCGTTGAAAGTATTTGTTAAGATCTACATTATATTTTTTTTTCATAATTTACCCTCGCTTAGTTTAGAGGTTAGATGGGGGGGGGGGACGCCCATTTTACCACTTTGGAAGCGTCTAGCTATGAAAAGTTAGACTTTAAAACAAAATGGTTTTAGAAACCTCGGTGTCATTTTTAAAGACCTATCTATAGACACCCCACACGTATAGGTTTGGCTAAAAAATTTTTTTTTGGTTTTAGTTTCATGTATTGGAGCCCCGTTAAATGACATATTTTTTTTATTTTTTGTATGAGAATCGTAAAGCGGTTAAGGGTCCCGTTTTTTGCCATTCGGCTACGGAACCCTAAAAACAAAATTATATTTGCTGTCAATAAAATATTGTGGTATTTTACTAAGTAGAAGTAAGTGGATTCCCTAGTTCAGTTTAAGTTGGCACGGACCCCTCAGTCCCGAGTGCGACTCGCACTTGGCCAGTTTTTTAATTCTATCGCAAAGATCATATACCGACTGATACTCTATTTTCAGCATGGTAGCTACGTACTGACTAATGTAATGTAGCTTAGGTATTTTAGGTTATGTAACTGAGATATGGATTATACTAGTTGTTAGACCGAAAAAACATTTCTATATCCTAATAGAGATTTAAGTATGCAACATTAAATTATATTTTTCGATTTATAATGTAATGGGTGAGCTCAATAAGATCCAACAAATAATTTGGCCTGGCTGGTTAATAACCATCAATCCTGACTGAAACACAGATTGACGCATATTATTTGTCACCTGCTACACCACTAGTGACCTAGGGAGGGGGATGTAAAGAGTACACCCAAAACATTGTAGGGCATATTTAACTCTGAAATTACCGTGAAAACTGACGAGTTCTTCATTGCCGGGCAAATTGCCGGCAGCCCGGCGTTAGTCGCGACATCGAATAACAAAAGTAATGACTTCAGAGAACTACAAATGAGGCGCCCTGGATTTATGGCTATGTATAACTGTGCGTAAGATCGTTACAAGCTTTGAGCGTAATTAATGTTACAGATTAATGGTTATGAAAGTAAATATCTGTTAACTTACAAAGATAACCATCTACTGGCATGATGATTTAACCCAGGATACGCTAATCTTTATTCTGTCTCTGTCAACATCAACCAAGACGGAATGATAATTGAATCCAGGATTAGATCCTAGGTTAGATCATCATGCGCAAATGGCCCTAAGCCATGTTTAACCATCGAAAAATAAGCACAACTAACGAATAATTCAAATATATTCTGTATGAAGTAGTGTACAGATTTAACGGTAAATGGGAACTTATTCAGAAATTGTGAAACTGGCCATGTAAATTTGCATTACTTACATGTTAATATTTCACAGGTGCACAAATAAATATTTGGCATTTTTGTACGCTGCATCAATCGAGAGAAATTCACGTAAAGAACTTGAGTTTGCTAAACGTGCTCTACAGACGCATCGAGGGTGTTGAAATCTGTTTGAAAGTACTTTTAATATGTACCCGACTGCACCAGAAGGAGGGTTATTATTTTTATTGTATTGTAAGACATGTCTTCTGAATCCTTTAATAATATCCTTTAACAATATAATATCCTTTGGACGTTCCCACACATCGCCATCTAGCCCCAAAGTAAGCTACTCAATGCTTGTGTTATGGGTGCCAGACAACGGATATAATACTAAAATACTTTTTTTTTTGTAAATACATACATGATATACATAGAAAACACCCAGACCAATACAAACAGGCATGTTCATGCACACAAATGTTTGTATTGTGCGGGGATCGAACCCGCAACCCGCTGCGTAGTAGGCGATTTCTCGACCACTACACCAGACGGGTCGTCATATAGATATTAATTCGTCAATAAAGAAAGATAAAATTACATGGATCGAGTTGAGACTAGAAGATATTTTTAGCAGTCTGAAAAAGGTGTTATACGGTTAAATCTATACAAAGGTTTTTTTTATGTCAGAATCCTTAACAAAGCATTATTTATATCTTCTGTGATTTATGTTTTATCTAAATTATTCTCTTTATTTATTCTGTAACAAAAGTAGGAAGGTTTCTGTAAAATTAATGAATTTGTGCGGCATCGATCACTGTCGCGAGATATCACGTAGCCGATCGGCCTATCAATCAAGAATTAATTTATTCCCGATTTACGTGCAGAACCCGACGCCTCCTTGACATTATGAGGCGTCGAAAATTAAAGAAATTTGTTAAACGAAGCACTTTTAATTTTCACCTTAAATAAAGAGAAGTGGCAGCGTAGGACTGAGTTTTCAGTTGGGACATAAATAATTTAATATACCGAAAGAAGAGATATTCAAGTTCAGTTGAATGGAATTATCAAATAAAACATAATTAAGAAAGTTTGGTAGGAAGGAATATATTTATCATCAAGCTTAGTGTTAGCCTACTGGTTAGATTCAAAGATCTCCTTAATATGAAAAAATATTGTATCCTTAATGTCCAGTCACTTACTGAACTATCAATGTTAGAAAGCACACCGGAATAATCTACGAAATATTCCATAGAGATTTAGAAAAGTGATAAAAGTAAGTAAGTGAATGTCGAATATTTCAATTTCACACCGTCACGTCTCACGTCTGTTAAGTCGTTATTCATAGTGCCGTAGTAATATTAAGTCGGTTTGAGATGAGAAAAGTCTAGACTGAATCTCCTTGCCCTTGTACAAGTGATCTTAGGTAAAAAAACACTGAGATAAAAGCCGCGTAATAACATAACCATGATATGTGTATCATCAATCGGCATTACAAAATGTGCCGCTATCTTAATAGAAAAATGCTTAGTGACAAGCGGTGCGTTCAACAAAAACTTGTGCCTATACTGGGAGATGTCATTTCCTTTACAGCTTGATACGGACCCTTTCTTCGATAATTGAGTTCGATAATCAACCTTACATATTTGTCATAGAGATGATATTAAATTTACGGGACAAGGAAACACGTGTCAAAGAATCCACACGTGCGTGGTGCAGCACCATCTGCCGAACAAAGTTCACTGCACTGCACATGGCTTCTCAAGACCCGATAAAAAACAATAAACAAAAAATCTGGAAAAGAGTGAATTGAGCACGCACATGATAAGGCTCCGTACCTTGTAAATCACTATTTGCTTAAAGAACCCTTTTCCTAGTATAGAATGGGCATTTAATGTGAATTTCAGAATCAGTGAAAATAGCACAGACGTTAAGCCTAGTTGCGCGATCGATTAAATGGTAAAATGTCGTTACCGGCGGTTGAATATGATTATGATTGTGTTAAATGTTCTAATTGCTATTTTAATGACCAGTTTAAGGTTTTTGTTACACACAGAATAACAGTAAAAGTTTAGTAAAATGGTCTCTTATCTCACTCTGTTACGAAACCCTAAAACCGTTTCGGTCGATTATTATTTTAGGATAACATGGCGTCAACGATGATTTAAGACCTCTCGAACGAAGGAAAAATTGGGGAACTGAGCGATAGCCGATAAGAAACTGTTATTAAGATATTAATAGCTAGTCCTATTTTTTATTTGAAAGGAACAAGAATACTGCCCATAAGTAAAAGAATACATTCTTTTTATTTTTTATAATATAAATAAATATCTATCTCCAATCACATACACTGCTCTGATACCAAAGTAAATAGCACTTTTGTTATGAAAATTAGACACAATTATGGTACCACAACACCCAGACCCGAGATAATATAAAAATATGATTTCTACATTGTCATTAATTGATATTAAGATACAGGCATATTTGTGTCTCAGTTTTAAAATTCTAAGAACTCATTTAGCGCGAAGTGGAGAGAGTAACGCGATAAGATCACACACATTAACTGAACATCTGCAGCTTAAGTAGTATTCTTTTAGGACATAGCCGAAGTTGCAATTCTCAGACATCTCATAAATTAATTTAAAGCTTTTAATGTTAAAATTTAAAAAAATAAACCGTCTTCTAAAAGCTAACTAAAAACTTAAAATAATATTCGTTTTCTATTTAGGAGAAACAAATTCTTTTGGAGTCGGGGCATGACTGTTGTGCTAACATACACAAACAGTCTACGAGTGCACACATCATGCACAGATGCATTTATTTTTTGAAATATTTTTATTTATTTAATGTTTCTAGGAACTAATATCTCAAAACTACTGGACCGATTTTGATGAAACTTACACTGTACCCTAAGTTGAACCATACTTGATTGAATTAAAAAATAATCATCCCGGCTTGTCGTTTTCGAGAACTCTTGAGACAAATATACAAATATACATACGGTTATAAAATTTCGCACACATGTAAGGGAGCCTTACTAGCTCAACATACTAAAAAATTATCTAATTCTGACGATATCACATACAAACATGTCAAATTGATTACCTCCTTTTTTGCAGTCGGTAAAAAAGGAAAAGTAAAAATGCTTTGGACAGATCTCCTTTTTTATAAGTAAAGTATGGTGCCTACTAACATAGAAAACCTTTATCGCACCTAGATCGTTAACGCTGACAGAGATTAGATAAACGTCATCAAATATCATATTGAGGGCGAGTGTAGAAGTATTTCCCATAAGATTAAAGCATCTAATAGATGTTAGTGAACTTGACTGCAGAGTTCTCCTAAATACCAGCTGGGTAGATATTTATCGGTAGGCACACAATTGTCAAATGCTTAACATCGGAGGGACCTTTTCCAGGGCAAACACATTTTAATCTCAGGCCTCGACCCCTTTTCAATCACCATCCAATGATAAAGTCAAACAGTGTTCTGTTTATTCTAAAAAAAAAGTATTCGGAACGAGCGAAAAATCAGGACGGGCTGAAAAGGCTTTTATGAAGAATTCTATACGACATAATTCGGAGCTGGAACTTTAATTCAGGGATAATCTGTTTGCCTTAATTCTGTTACGTTCTACCTAAAGTTTAAGTCTGCCTTTTACCCGAAAGTAGCAAAAATATATTATGTAATAAAATGAGGGTTATGTGTGTGTGTCTGTATGTTATTTGTTTCCATCTAGTAATTTCTTAATTGATAACTAGCAATACCCAGGAAAACGTATATTCTTATAACTCGTCGCTTCTCTATAAATCATCACTCGCTTAATTTTGTAGAAAACATCATAACACCATCAATGATATAAACTGCTATGAGGCCTTATTAACCTACTATGTATCAGGCATGATCCTTAAAGCGGCAGCTGCAGGTGTAGGCCTAACACAAGTTGTTTAACCGACTTCAAAAATAAGTTTAGTTTTGTTTCAGAAAACATCATCAATTATGCTTAGTTTTAAGAAATTTTGATACATTCAATAGCATGTTTTCATCAACAATCTGGATAAAATCTCAACCGAATTATGACCCTGCGATGTCTTTTAGTAATTTTACTAAGAGTGTAGTAGTGAATTGGTATGAATGTGGATGGCTGGAAGGGAAGAGACTGCGTGAAACACGATATAAGTTTGAAAGGAGTGGATGATTCAGTGACGAGTGATAGAATAGTGTGGAAGCGAAAAACATAGGTAATGCGCCGACCCAAAATAAACTGGGAACAGGGCAAGAAAATGATGATGTCTTTCAGTAATTATCTCAAACATCTTAGCTCAGAAACGCCAAATCACGTAACCGCAGTGTTAAGACTTCATCTTTCACGGTGTTGTGTTACTCATGCGATATCAACCCGTCATCATGTTATTAGCAAAGTTACTGCAAGCTGCCCGTGGCATTGTTATGACGTAATTATTCGTACCAGGGATACGCCACTTCTGGGAACTCGATAATACGCCGAACTTCGTTAGCTATTAAATAATATTCTCTGCAACATATTGCGCCTTAGTTCAGAACTCACAAACACGCTCGCTGCTAATTTAATTACGCCTAGAACCAAATGTGAGCTCGAATAATAACATATGTACCGACCTCGATAAACTAATGGTTTTAGGATTTTAGGTCACTGTTTTAGTACTGCATCTCTTAATAAGTTTGTATGCGCGAAATAAGAACTGATCTTTATCACAACTTCAATGCTGAAATGCATTGAATATAGGCAGTTACCATTACTATATATTTAATGAAATTGGAACTATGTAGTCCATAACAAATAAATATAGGGGTGTCCGTACGTGTACAACCTACACTTTCTACCTTTATTAATATTAATGAAGAAGGAACCGAAGCGATCGATACAATATCTTAATTTTCTTCGATAACGAACGAAATTTTATTACAAAATTACAACTCACCAAGGAAAAGATATTGCCTTTTCAATTACTCGTCAATTTATCAAATAAACGATTTTGAAACAATATCTGAAAAACGGCCTAGGTAGGCAGCCCTGGGGAGCGGACCTCATTTGAATTTTTAATTCTCTAACCACAGTGAAATTCCTACCAGTATAATCGTCACCGCAGGCTTAACGACCCGGCACCGTACATTTGTAAATACGTTTTAATTCCAACAGTAATTATGACAGAGCTAATGTTACCCTTTTGGCAAACAAACAATTTAATATGCGAAGAGCGTTTCGGGACCGTTACATCCCACGCACCTACTACCCTTATAAAGTTTATCCAATTGAGCTTTTGACTCGTGGAGGTCAGTCATCGTTGCTAATGTTTTGTTTTACATCCTTATTACATTCAATTTTTTCACAACCATCGGTAACGCTACGCAGGGTCAATAGATAATTAGATGTCAATAAATACAAACCTATAAACATTAATATTACGTTTAAGTTATTTGAATGGAATATTGGATCTTATCATTAGGGTTCCGTAGCCGAATGGAAAAAACGAAACCCTTATAGTTTCGTCAAGTCTGTCTGTCTGTCTGTCTGTCTGTCTGTCTGTTCGTCCGTATGTCACAGCCATTTTATTCTGTAACTATAAGCATCACACTGTTCAAATTTGGTAGGAATGTGTATCCTGTTAACCGCTTTACGATCCTTATACAAAATATAAAAAATAATGACATTTAAGGGGGGCTCCCATACATGAAACTAAAACCAAAAAAATTTTTTTTTGACAAACCTATGCGTGTGGGGTGTCTATGTATAGGTTTTTTAAAATGACATAGAGGTTTCTAAAACCGTTTTCTTTTAAAGTCTAGCGTTTCTTAGCTAGACGCTTCCAAAGTGGAAAAATGGGCGTCCCCCCCCCCCCCCCATCTAACTTCTAAACTAAGCGAGTGTAAATTATGAAAAAAATATATAATGTAGATCATAACAAATACTTTCAACGAAAATTAGTTCGGACGGGATCGAACGAGAAGTTTTTGAGATATAGCACCTTTCAACAACCGCAAACATAACTTTGTTCTTCATACAAACACTATGAAAAACAAAGTTAAATTTGCTGTCAACAAAATATTGTGGTATTTACTAAGTGGAAGTAAGTGGATTCCTTTATTCAGTTAAAGTTGTCACGGAACCCTCAGTGCGCGAGTCCGACTCGCACTTGGCCGGTTTTTTTAATTTATGCGACAAGGACGTATCGAAATTCACGCATCCACTGTTCGCTTGTCTCAACTGACATCAATAATTCACAAAAACAGCGAAGCAGAGCTATATTCCAGCACAATCCATATTCATTAATCTTCCGTACAGATGGCCAGTTTCCTGCCCTCCACAACGATATCCGATGTAGGTAATTGACGATGGTGGCGTCAATTACCTCCACGAATCTGTATTTCTGCAAAATATTCCCACTTCAACAGAATTTCAATTTCCCCATATATTCCTAGGACGTGGTGAGTCTGCAGCGATACCTAACAAACGCCGAATGGACGGAACGTATTGCAGTCCATGCGGCGAGGTCAGGAAACATTAAGTTCGGAAAGATAGTAAATAAATCCATACAACGATCAAAACCTGGTTCGTACCAAATTTTGGCAAATTTTACGACTGACTATGCAATGAAGAGTGTGATGGGAAAGTGACAATACATAATAAGCCCCAATGCGACGACGACCTCCGTGGTGAAGTGGCTAAGAACGCTGGTTTTCAAGGCTTCGCCGCTCCGAGGTCCCTGAGGGTTCGATTCCCGGTCGGGTCAATATAGAAATCAAAATTTTCTATATTGTCTCGGGTCTGGGTGTTGTGGTACCACCGTTATGTCTGATTTACATAACACAAGCGCATTAGCTACTTACTTTGGGATCAGAGCAATGTATGTGATTGGTGTCCAATATTAAAAATATAAAGCAAAATTTTACCTAATTGCTTAACAACTTGAGAAGAGGTTCATACTAACTTGCTGACTATTCAGGTTATTCACTACTCACATCACACCTACATAATTCACAGCCAACATGAATGACGGAATTTAATTTGAAATTGTTTCAGAACCTCAGAAGCAAACAGCTTTTAGACGGCAGGACTCTTTGGGCCTTTTAATTACTGTTTGTAACGAAGAATTAATGATGAAAGGGGAATTATTCAGACAAAATTAATTGGCTGACGAATAACCTGAAAGTCAAAATGGAAGCAACCAATGTTATTAAAAGGGTCTCAAGCTATTTAACATTCTCTAGTGACCAATGGAGATGCCCATTACTTTGATCTTATATTGAACAATAACAGAAACACCAGGTAGGTTCTTTGAAAAGATTCCTTTTATAAACTGGCGTTGTAATATATTATAGCATTATAAGATGGTGATTCAAAAGCGGTTGTATACAACGTTACGTTGACAATATATGGCCCGATTGTCTGTCAGTCCTTTCTGTTCTTTGTTGCCAAATACTACCTGGAACACGTAAGTCGATTTTGGCAGGTGGTCGTGGGAACAGCCTTCCACCATTTTTTGGCCTTATCTGTATCACTTTTAGAGCCAATCTCGAATGTCGCATTGTTTTGTATTGATTCCCTTCCACAAAATAAGTTATGTAATTATTACAAAGAAATATATGCTTTGAATAAGGAAGTATCAAAATAACGGAGATATTGTTGTAACATTATTATCATCATTAAATTAATTGTGGGCATTCTAATTAGGTTAGGCCCCTGCCTAACATAAATAGAATGCCCACAATAAATTTAATAACCGCTTAGCTTTTTTGGTTTTCGTCATACCAACACTCTGACATTTCACGAGTATTTGTCTCTGCTCAGCTAGCTAAATAGGTCTCGTTTACATTTTGGCATATTTTCCCTTATTTTCCACTTTCAACTGAGAAATTAGAGAGCATTTACCCATGTGAGTACACAAGAGTAATTTCTCTTTGAGTGTATACCTACCTAATGAGCTTAGGATGTTTTCTTAGGAAATGTATTTTATTCGCTTTTTGGGACACGGCTTTTCGTTACGTTTTTTAACATTAACAAAGAATGATTGCCCACCATTGCTGATAACTTACAAACAGAAACACGCTAAAAATCGATTCAGAGTATGGAATTAGTATGTAATATGCTTATCAAGCTTAGTTTCAATAGGGTGACTAAAGCACCTTCGGTGTTAAAGATCGATTACCTAATGTATAAAAATCCTCCAAATTCTGTTAATTTAAAAATGAAATGAAGTCGGGAAGTAATCAGAACCAAAAGTATTTACGAATTCGCACCTACTTTTCTGTAAATAGGTCAAGAAAAAAACGACAAATAAGAAATTCACATCTAGTTTGCACCGCGGTACTGCAGTACTCCACCTGAGATCATGCTATGATTCCAAGATTTTAAAGGTGTGTTTGGAGAGATTTACGTGGATTTAATTGTAACTAAGTGGTACTATTGTGAACATATTTTAAGCTGATACCATAATATACTATAAAAAGGGACTAGTCAACTACTTTGACTATCCAATACACAATTAAGGGCGATCCGCACACAATCAGTGTCAGTGAAATGACATTGTAGCGTACATTATGTACGACGCTATCCGCACTCGGCAGTGACAGTGGTCACTGAACGCCACTGTCACTGGCGAATAGCGTCGTACAAAATGTATGCTACAATATCATTTCACTGACTCTGACGAATACGTTACTAAACGGCACGTATCGGCACTATGCCTGCACTGTTGTGTGGGGATCGGACTTTAAACAGCTGAATTTGGGTATTTAAAATACTAGCACTACGCTAGTTGGTACGCAGGACGCTTAATGCGCCTACACATTAGAGCGACAGCTCCTATGTCAATGCTTACTGCTGTCATTTATGTATGAAATTATCAGAAGCGCAGCTGTCGCGCGACCGTCGCGCTACTAAAGTCACCTAAGTTTGAAAGCGCTCTAAAGTTTGTCAATTCAATACTAACCAACATATATTTCAAATATACCACGTCATTTCATTGAGCAGAACTTATTAGGAGACTAGCAGTTTTCCACAGCTTCACCAGCGTTAATAACGTATCCTTTCTGCTATTCCAATGTAAAGCTATTGTAAAGATTTATCGAAATCCATTCACTAATTTCAGCGGGACAAAGTACAAATACATCCATCCTCAAAACTTTCGCGGATTAAATTTTAGCGGATTGTGAATCAGGTCCTTGATAAACGAACCACGTGAATAAATAAACAGATCAATGTTCCCAGCACCATGAGTAGAGGACTGCGTGGTGTGGTGGTTAGCGCTCCGGGTCATAAAAGCCGGCGGTTGCGGTTGGAATCCCGCCAGGGGCAAGTGTTTGCGGAGTAACCACACTTCCATGGATCATGTTCTCTATGTAGTACGTAGATATACGTAGATGCGGTTGAAGTCTCTTGCGCCTGACCACTGTCGAAGTAAAATCGCTTGAACACCCAACACAAAAAAAGTCCTCACTTCATCACTTCAATTGATCAACGGACCACGCGAGGTGCAGAAATAGTTTATTAGGCGTACGAGTAGTAAAGTTAGGCGACGATAGAGATGTGAAATTCTACATAAAAATCGATTATAAAATAATCGATTGTTATTTAAGCCAAAAAAACTATTATTTGGTAATAGATTATTTACAATATGAAAATTACTTATTGTTAACAATTCTTCCAACAAAGATAATCGATGTTTTATTAATTGATTATTTTTTCATTTCAGGCGGCGGTGATCGCGATAGCACGTGAAAGCAATGAAGTTAAGTTATCTAAGAGATCCTGGGTATGATGTCACGAACTATTGTTAATTAAAAGACTCGCATGAGCTTTAGAAAGCTTTTGCAAGCTTGTTATCCATAAGTTGCAAAGTTCGCATCCCCGAAACCTGTCTTTAATTAAACTTACACGTTTCGTAGTACACTCGCTCCGAACTTGTTTATCTCGTCTGCACACTCGACGGCTAACACAAACACAGCGGCATAACTTAGCCCGTCATCAGTGCGTCAACACCGACTAATCAATGTAAGGAGACAAACAAGTCACTGTACAAACTGACAGTTTCAATAATCCTGGAAATACAGTGCGACATGACTCTCTTGTGACGGCGAATACGGTTGTCACATCTAGCGTAGCCAAATCTCCCCAATCTTTCAGGAGATCTCCCAGTTGCCCCAAATGTCTTTTGGTGTTTCTGTGTCACTTTCGGATTGGTACATGTATTGTGGAACTTTTGATTGGACATAAAAATATTATTTTTAAATGCCCTAAAGCTAATCTCCTGACATAAAGTAATGAGTTTCAATAGTTGTTATTGTTTATATTTTTTTACGTGGAACATACATGATACAAGATAGATGCTTAATTTGCTTTAAAATAGTATCCTTCTATTTAAATCTACCATGGTAAGGTAAAAAAATATTAATTACCTAAGCAGCTTCCTAAACTCCTTCAAAAAACAAGGGAGCTTTTTAGAATTTGCTGACCTGATTGAATGCTAACCCTGTCAATGTCATCTATCGGCCAGATATGCTTGTCGCACCATAAGTACAGACGGTCCCTTAAACCGTTGATGTTACATCAGTAGAGATCTATCCTATAATCGACAAAAAAAGCGCTAAGAACCAACGAAAACTTAAATGAGGAACGACATTTCGTATGAAGTATTGGACAGATAACTTTGACCAGAACTTATTGTGATCGAAAATACTTAGGTTCTACTAAAATATCTAATATGTTCCTGCCGAGATGATGACAGTAAATCATAAGATAACTTAGCAGAACGCTGAATATAAAGTAGAATTACCCAGCTTAAAGTGTGATTTATGATTTAGGGCAACCATGGTGTTGTGATTACGTAATCTAAAGACACGCGTTGCCTTTGCAAAGTGGAGAAGGCACTAACTGAATATTAGACTCGCTAATCAAAAAATGTTTGTGTTTGTTAGGGTTCCGTAGCAATGGCAAAAAACGGAACCTTTATAGTTTCGTCAAGTCTGTCTGTCTGTCTGTCTGTCCGTCCGTATGTCACAGCCATTTTATTTTGTAACTATAAGCATTACACAATTGAAATTTAGTAGGAAGATGTTGTTAACCGCTTACCGATTATCATACAAAAAATAAAAAATATTGACATTTAAGGGGGGGAAATTATATTCCGTACTTATGTATTATGGCAGGTACTTTTTTAAACCTGTATGGAACCTTTATAGTTTCGTCAAGTCTGTCTGTCTGTCTGTCTGTCCGTCCGTATGTCACAGCCATTTTATTTTGTAACTATAAGCATTACACAATTGAAATTTAGTAGGAAGATGTTGTTAACCGCTTACCGATTATCATACAAAAAATAAAAAATATTGACATTTAAGGGGGGGAAATTATATTCCGTACTTATGTATTATGGCAGGTACTTTTTTAAACCTGTATGCTGTATGCTGTCTCATCTTTTTGACACTACATCAGCACTTTGCATCCATATTAAACTTACAATATCTCGTTTGTTTAATCAGTACTTTTTCTAGCAGATCTACTTATCTGATGGCTTATTTACACTAGAACTAGATAAAGGTCGGATTGAACTGAACCTGAAGCGTTATTTCGATATCTATTGTTGTCATTTTTAATGTTATCACAAGATGAGTTGGTGTACAAACATACATATTGAACAAACTTGTCATAGTATTTGAGAACGCGTCAGTTTGGACGTGCCCAATCGATATAACCTGAAACATTGCACCAGTGACGCCGACCGACGTCGTGTAAAATACACAGAAGCGATAAATTCGGAAAAAATAAAGATTATATTGTTGAATTCCGGTCGTGCGTACCTAATAATCTGATCCTAGAACAGACAAGTTTTACACCACATGGTTTCTACACATACAGATGTACTTTTTCATGTAATGGTTCCAATTTAAAATATCCTAGTTAATTTGTTTTTTGTCAAAGTTTAGAAAAATAAGCTCCATTTTTCACAATCGCTGCGCAAGCCGAATAACCTACTAAATTTGGAATAGTTTTAGATACATTATGCTTCGATGCTTTTTGCACACGAATAAACAAATAAAACTGCGATATGATTTTTCAATCGTTCCAGAAATATTCTGCACAGCCCCCGGGAATATCCAATCCAATTATTTCAATAAAAAACGTTTTTGTTGTTTATGAAAGTCACTCACGTGAGAAATATCAATCAGAGCCTGAAATTAAAACAATAACATATTAAAGATATAATGAGACATCATAGTACTTATTCGCACTTTATTTACGCACTTTCCAGATACTCATATGAACCTGTGGTACTAACTAATGATATAACGTGCAGCTCTTTACTACTTACGGTAATGAAATAAAATACATTTTGATGGATTCAATTTAAGATTAACTTTTCTGAGTTTGGAAAATATGACAGTTAAGTTTTTGTTGTGAATATTTAGGGATCTTCCAAAACAGAGCAAATTGTCCAAACTAAAAAATATTCGTAATTTTAGCCTGTTATCGCTATTGTCATAGCTCTGGAGAAGCCACTCGAACTAGTTATTATTTTAATCCAATTGGTAATCTAGTTAACTGATATTGACCTTCGTGGGTGGTAAAAGCTGCGTACCCATTACTGTCGGACTTTTAAAATTGTTGGTATGACTGATTTAAGTCTAGACGGGTAAAGTACATAGAGCCTGATAGAAAATCTAAAATATCTGCTATGTTAGGTAACAGAAATTTATCATTAACGATTCTTTTGTTTCATTTGCGGTTATCAATGACTAAACGCCACTTCTTAGTATTGTCATCTGATTTTTCGGAACCAATAACACAGGGCTGGACCTTGCGCTGCAGGATGGCTCGATTATATTTTCTGTTAATAATTTAATTACTTGATTTGTTATTTCTTCTCGTTGTGAACGAGGTAATCTATAAGGCTTTATGTAAGATCGCGAAACTTTGGCTTTAATTTGGCGGTAATTTCTAATCAAACGTTATGGTTTGTCGCGATCGATTAGATCAGATGTATCGTATCTTCAATTTAAATATATCTTTCCGGCACATCACATAGATAATAAATAACAAATTCATTTACAAGAAATCAATCAGATGAGGATGAGGATTTCTTTTCCGCTATTCAGCATTATCAATCTACAATTTAATTTAAAATAAAACATGACTTCTCTACTAGAACTAAATGGGTTCCAATTCAACTCGTTGATATTACAAAACAGGACACCATATTTAATCAGTACATGGAATCATTAGGGTTCTCTCCAGAGTACAGTAAATGTAGATTAATTTATGGAGAAGTTACAGCGGAACATGGCAGATACTCGATTAATTAGTAGCTGATCTTGTAGCCACAAAAGGGGTTAATGTTAACTTGAAGTTTTCTTTCTTGTCACATACTATTCCAAAAAAAACTTGCCTTTCCTCGGAATTTATAAATCTTCAATCAGTTACAACTTTATGTTTTAATCGACTAATATCACGTATGTGTTATTGTTTTGGTCAGCGACGAGCGACTCAGGGTTGGTTGTACAAATGTTAGGTACTGATAATGATGGCTGTTTTTTTTTTAATGTTGTAAAGAGGTTTTTATTTATAAAAGTTGCATACTTTTTTTTGCAAAAGCGTAACTCATATTATCTTCCCTGATTTGGATATCACTGAACAAAACAACATCCTGTGTAAACATATAATCATATTCAATATTTATTAAGATCCTAACTATAAATTCCACACCGTATAATTACATAATGATTGCATAAATCAGGTACTATCAAGATCACCTCTCCCTAACCACCTTATCAGCCAAAATTACTAGCACCTTGCGTCGTCTTTTGTTTGAAGTGGTACTCATTATTTACGTCGTGTATGCAAACGATTTTCGTTTGAAAGTGGTAACTTTGGGAGCAAAGCTGCTGGTTACTGATGAGATGATATTATAACTGAGGGCCCTTTGGGGGCCTGGCATATGTTGAGTGAGGTCGTCTTGATTGGGACATCACAGACACACAAAAAACACTGGGTTTGCTTTGTCTCGTCCAACCTATGTTTGCTAAAAGTTTTTTTGTTTTAATTTTGTGTCATCTGTTTTATGTGTTTTAAAATTGTGTCTTTTATTGTGTACAAACAATTACATTATGATGTCCTTAATTAATAAACTTATGTATGACTTATTCATGCCACAAACTGAAAATTCCTAGAATATTTGAGTAAAGGCTAATGGAAAAACCATTTTTCTTTGAAGCGTTCTCGCATTTTCTTTTAAAGATATGGAAATGTGAAAGCTTACAAATCTCTCACTCAGCATTTTGTTATGAGTTTGCCAACATAATAAAGTAGGTATCAAATCAATCACAAAGTGAAATGATGGGCTTACAATAGGTGCTTTTGTCACGTCTTTTTTATTAAAATACATGGGTATTTTTATTTAAGGTTTCGTATTAAGTCAGTATTGTCTGCTGTTTAACTAAGAGGCTTTTAAAAATCCTGGCTGGAAATTGCATAGTTTTATCCCCTGTAAAAAATAATTATAGTATTTTTTATTATTATTGCAGAGCCTACAATGTCTCTGAACTCGACATGAACTTGGCCGTGTTTCATAATGGCGTGAGCGCGTGTAGGCAAAACATCATTTACATAAGGCGAAACTCTCCTCGGCTTTTCCGCCGGGTCCAAGTGTCTTCGGTAATTTCTTGAAAAGTTACTTTACCTCCACTCAGCCCATCTCAGCAGCGAATTTCATTTCATTGAGGCTGTCTTGGTTTTAAATTGCACATTACAGTCCCGTCTTTTTGCATACTCCCATGCCAAAAGCAGTTAAAGTCCCATGGAGGACTATTGTTCTGAATCTCGCAAGGACGTTTTCTTTTTAATTTGTCGGAGCGGAAAGACTTAAGTTCCTTACATAAAAGAAACCTCAAGATGTAATTACTATCTGAAAATAACGAGCAACAATCTTGTTTTTACTAACCTATTTTTGCAAACAATACAGACCACAAATAGTTACAGAGCGCTCATGTGACTGTAACAGTTGTGGAAAATTATGATTATTTATATTGTAGCCGATTGCTTAATTTGTTGCAGCACGGGTTCCTCAAAACGAGAAAATATTGCAGAGCGGGCAGTAATTACCTACATTAAGTATTAAACAGAGTAAGCAAAAATATTGCCCTGGCTTGGCTTCATTCGATAGTTTATGGACTGCGACGAGTTTTCATGGACAATCGAACAATTCTTTACTAGCTAATCAAAATATCTGACCAAGTATATTTTGACCATATCGCCTTTTGATCAGCTTGATTTCATCATCATGAGTATGCTATGATGAAAATTATTTAATAAACTTACTTTCTTTTCTTTTTTTATTTTATCATTATCAGAGCGTATCATTGTGTGTATTATATCCCGGTATTCCCATAGCTAGTTCGCATTCCTATGGCTTGTGTAATGGGCCATTATTTGAGCACCGTTTTTTGATGGTCACACGTTTGTAATTTCAAACATATTGAATGTTTGATTAAATAATAAATTTTGTATGTTTTATTATGTATCTATCTCTATGAATTCACTTTAAAATGTGTTATTATGTTTGTAGTTTTGTAGGAAAAAATATTTTACCATCGGAATCGGGAGTAAAACTGCTGTTCTTCGCGCGTCACACTGAGTTGGCGCTCAGTTTAAACACTTCTATCTTGCTGGGCTTTTACATTATATTAACATTATATATTTTTAAAAATTGGATACTAAGTCAGGATTCGTTATATCGAGGGGGAAAAAATCAGTCTTTAGATTTAAATTTAACATACTTAATTTTGTGTCGGTCACACGATTTTACCATTTTCGAAAATGTGACACAAAATTGCTCATAACTTCAAAAAGGTTCAACCTATCGACACAAAACATAGGTCCGCAAAAACTTCAGACCTGTCAAAACACCAAAAGAAGACAAATAAATATCTCATAGCTATGATATAGCTAATACAGCTCCTTGATTTTTATTTTTTTTCTTCAGACCCGAGTTCATGTGACCCTTCATGGGTAATGTTTTCAGATTATAAGTCAGCGTCAGGAATAAATATCTACTATTGAATCATAAAACTCATAGTCAAGATTCATTAGAGCTGATTAGATTACATAAATGTTAGTTACTTAATTTAATATTTCTGAAAATGTTAAACTTTCGTCACTTGCGTGGCACAACTTTCGTGGTCAATTGCCCACGAAAGTTACAAACCATACCACGAAAGGTTATCAAAGTGGACTGATCTCACTAGAATTTATATTTTATGGTTTGTAAATGCAGTTAAAATAACCGCCTTGACGTTTCCAACTTGAACTTTCTACTTAGACAGTTTCCAGAGGCACAGATATGATTTATAGAAATAATGTAGCTTACTAGAAATATGTATAGAACATGACGTCTTAAATCTTGATTTTTATTCGGCTTTGAATCGCCTCATCAATCAATATACTAATTATATAAAGAAATCACAATATGTTACTCTAAAAAAGCAAACTCATTAATTAATTAATTTTCGTGCAATTAATTAGCCCAATTTGTGTAGTTTATATGAGAAAACATGAAAATGAATATCACAAAAGCAAACCTTGAAAAAATTCTTTGCCACTAATAAGAATGATGGCAGTTATGCCAGTCGTCTTAATTTATTCAAACAAGTGGCATGGCTAATATTTGAGCCTGGTATTAAGCTGGAAATTTGACCACTAGACCGATAAAAGAGTCTACTTTGAAAAAACTAGATAAAGACTGGAAATCATGAGTTTGCTTTACGGGAAAAAAACTACAATTAACACTGATACTATAACATCCAAGGTTCGACAAAAGCGCGTGACGCCTGGTGTTTATATCCAAAGATTAAAAAAAAAATATTTTTATTCTTTATTGGATACAAAAAGGTCATATTTTGAACGCTCTTACAGCTATAATCCAGCAACTAGTAGTCTAAATAGTCTCACTTCAGGCAAGCAAAATATCTAGAAGACTAATTTATTGCTTGTAAAGTTCCTAACCTATATACCTAATATAACTGAGCCTACCTTAAATGAGTTGATAATAGCCGGCAAATATCTAACTACTAAAATTCAGGGTACCTATATGTAATTTGAGGCACTACTTTGGAGGGTAAATAGTTAATTGCTACAGATTTGCTACATGAACCTTAGCTTACCCTTACATTTATAATCTCAGATAATTTCGACAGAATGCGACTACTTACCAAAATAGGTTAAGGAAGCGATCAAATTACAAAATTCGATCGTAAGTAAGGGTTTAAATTGTCGAATGTCAAAATACCATTGCTCCGAAAGTGTGAAACCGTAAAATTTAACAAAGTATCCTAACGCTGACAAATACTGTCAGTGTTGTGTGCCGAGAACAAATGAGAGTAAACAGTGAATTTGAGGTCAATGATACTGAAAATGAGTGCAATAAAAGACTTAGAAGGAGGGTAGACCATTAAGTCTGCAAATAAAAGCTCACTCGGAACAGTTTTAGGTACGCTGTGATCATGCACTTGCAACAGTGTCGAAATATCGGATACTCATAAATAATTTGGTACATAGTAGCAATGTCGAAGGTAACAAACTATTATTATGTTAGTGTTCATCATGAATGTTTAAAATTATATGTAATACCTAACCACATTACTATTTGTCTCATACATATATAATATTTCAAGTAATTGATACTTTTATTACCGAATTATCTATCCAAAAAGACGCTGCGTAACTTTCGTGTCACGGTGAGTAACTTTCGTGGCTTACGAAATTTCAATATTAAATATCTACATGAATAATGAACCGATTTTCATGATTCTAACAGATTATGTTACAGTTTGATAGTTTATTTAAAGCAGTATTTTTTTCTTTTGAATAATATCAGTATAAATTTTCGCCACGAAGGTGACGCGAAGAACACTTTCTGAAGAAATGCCCTAATAATTATTGTAATTCCTGTTTGACTATCCTTGAAAATTATCATCATTTTGGGATAGAATCTCAGCTATGGCGCTTAGTCAATTACCTAGCACTAGGGATAGGTTAGCCCACTGAATGCACTTAAGCTGGAGCAAGCGGTGCAATGCAGAGCACTTAGTTTCGTATTCCACAATCATAATTGTTGTTCGCAGCCACACCAAACTATTTTGTGTACAGTCAGCATACAACATTTTAGGGTACGAAATCGGGGGTCGTAAATATATTGACATAAAAAAGAGAGAGAGTCAAAAAAAAATAACAGTTTTTGGGACGTTATTATGGTGGAACTTTCAAGAACTCAACAAGCACTTCTTTGCTATCATAACATTTCTATAGAAAGATTGATCAGTTAGGATGTTGTACCTTTGATCTGCCCTATGCTCTTTCAAGTCACTATCACTAAAATAGTTAACGCTGTAATTCTAAAACGTCTTCAGTGTTTCAGTAAGAATTACGGAATTAGGTCGTCACGTGTCAGCCAGCCAGATATACTGCCCCAAGAAACACTCTACAACAGTATAATCTAACACTAGCTGCCAAGGAGATGCATTTTATACTAATCACCTGTCGCCGACAGAGCTAAGGCCGACGCCTACGGAACCATTATACTGTTTGCTGAAGCCGTGGGCGTTTGAAATCACTTGAAAATGGAGCAAGAGATTTAGACCATTTCTTAGCTCTGTAAATCTAGTGTTTTATTTATTCACCTACTCGAGTTATGCACCTCTTAAGTGAAAGCTAGGTATATTTAAGTGCACAGCCCAGAAAAACTGATTCATGGCAGCCATATGTCCTACTGACCTTTCCATAAAATTTTTGTAACGAAGTATTTTTTGTAACACATTGATGTGAACTAATGAATAGATACCATGCATCATTTATGCATCAGACTGTACCAACTATTCGCTTACATGCCTCCGGCAGATCCCCAACTGCCGGGCGCACAATAGATGTCCATGTTGGTTTACTGTGTCGGAGTAATAACTTCATTAAAGTACCTTACAATATCGCATTCACAGTTCGAGCTCCTATCCAGATCAAAGGACCAACTTTGTAACTTCAACATCTAGAATTTCTGTGATTAGTTCAAAACTAGATACATTGAGACTTGAATCAGTAAATCTAGGTAAATGGTATCATTGTAAATATTCAACGCTGCTAAACACAGCTCAAAATGGGGCCCACGGGTGTTTTTGTGCTATCTCTTCGGCTAAGTTTAGTAAGACTTGGTTGCACTATATACCAATCTAACGTGCATGCTTATTGTATGTGAGGGTTTTGATAGGTATTTGACGCTTGTTTGTTATACATAAAGTACGATGAAGCAATATTTCTAGCCTGAGCATACTAGCACTTACCCATAAACAGCTGCAGCGCCCGCGATTGCACCCCCGCACTGCGCAGCCACGTACAACGCAGCGCGCAGCGGCGAGACGCGCCTGCGCACGCATAACGCCACCGACACTCCCGGGCTCACGTGCGCACCTGGAAACAAGTTCCGGAGTTAAAGATGGTATAGAATGGCTGATAACATCGCAGGATTAATGGCCATCCTGAGTTAGAGTTTGTCATCCATGCTATATTCAAGCCAAATACGTATGATATGGATAAGTAAAATGTGCCCTTATTTGCAGCTCTGCCCATCGTGCTACTCGCTTGTCTATGGAAAGGACATCATTGTTTTACAGAACCTTTTGTATGGAACGCCAAGCGTCATGCAGAAGCTATGGAGGCTCGTAAGCGATCGAACAAATGGTATAAATCCTGAGCTTGACAGCACTTGTTACTAGTGTCGGTGTAGGATAAACAAGGTGAGTAGGTCCCTATTTAAAATCTTCAGAGCCTTTATCTCTCAACTTACAGAGCGCTCACAGTGCGTACAGCGGTAGAAGGGCTTATCAGGCTTTGGGCTTAGGCCGCCTAATGAATACTTCCCGAGTCAGCTCGCTAATCCACGCTTTGCTATCAGCCGTTGGCTTTGGGGAATGTTTCATTAAGTAGGACCCCGCCACTTGGGATGTTTAGAATTTAGGGAAAGGTGTAGGCTATGGCAGGTGCATCTCCAGATAATTATGGTTTTCGAGTTCTTATTCCGAGTCCCATTAATTACTCTCAATAAATCTAAAGGTTATTGTAAAAATAACAATTAAGTTACAGTCTACCGATATTGTAGAATAAAAGGACAATCTTGGGTTCCAAATTTTGACAATACTCTACTCGGACTTACACGGCCAACCAACCTATATAAATCAGTATAAGAATATGTAGCTCTGTAAACTTTGGTCTTCAATTTATGCAACGGGAAAAAGCTATAGCTGATAGTCAAAATAACATAAAATTCAATATTAATTCTTCCAAACTGGAAAAAAACATTTCATATTCGCACCTGCGAAGCAGCAAAAACCTTTTTCAAAGGTCGCTATTATTGCGCTCTTGACGACGGTGCTTGTTTTTTCCTTAAATCAGGTAGCAACGTCATAATAGGGTGGCTTGCACCATTCAGAATCACAAATAGCTGAACATCGATTTAGTATTCGCCCCAAACAACGTGGCCGTGACGTGAATAGCCTGGTATAACTAAATTGGTGTTATGAAATATCTTTGCGAGACAACATCTTGTGGCTTTACCAGGCCTTACCTTTACCACTTACACATATAAACCTCGATAATATAAATTCTGACAACTCAGGTTAGGAACACAGAATTTATTATTTTACAAATAAGCCAGTAGTTTTGGTTATAAAAGTAGTTTATTGAGGTTAGTGCCAAAATTAAAATCTGAAATTACCTTTCCACGAAACGGACCATAATGTAGTCGTTATTAAAAACTTAACCCGTATAATTTTAATTAACACTTTATTTCTTTCACGCTCGCGATATTAAGCTGAAAACAACTGTGGTGCAAAAAATACTGACGCAATAACCGACTTAAACGTTAAGGGAAATACGAAAACTTGACTTGGAAATAAGTTCATAGCCAGCCAGCCAGCACTTATTTGAAAAGCGATATTTAAACTTAATATGTTACCTAGTCGTAAATGTAACGAATGATGAGAACCAAATAGAACTTATATATACGTTCTCCAATGTATTAATAACAAACAATCATGTTTAGTTACTAAATAATTATAAACCCAGTATAGCACTTAAAATAGAACCTCTATCTAACTACCTCTAATAGTCCATGATTAAGATCAAACTAAAATAAAACCAATCTGCTCGTGACCTATTGACCCAGACCTAGCATTAAAAGCTCAGTCGGACGAATAAATTATTGATACTACCCTCAAATGCCACCGTCGGTAATAGTCTTCACTAGATTTAACTTGTTCTGTATCACTTTGTAAAAAAGGACCTGACTTTACTGTACAGCAGTTTTTTGCTGTAACCTGAATTTTATTGTCAGCTTAAAATCAAAAGAAAAACCGGGAGACCCGAGACGATCTACATAAATAACTTGAGAACCCAAAAAAGCGATGACAAGATCTTTCATACATATCAAATGGGGTCACATCTCATCGGTCAATATTGATAGATAGGGTATTCATTTTTGCTGATAAATATGTGTACTTACCTTCGATTAGAAGTTGAATGAAACGTACAATTTTAAAAAACTTCTATGTAATTTTTGATGCTCTTTTTTGAACTACCGAGAAAATGTTAAATGGTTTAGAATGTTTTTAACACTTACAGTGTCTTATTTTATATTAAGAGACCACAAATTTCGCAGGATCCGACAGACAAGTCCCGCCCGTGCGCAAATTATTGGTTTCTTATTTCATCTTTTTAAATAGTTAAATGTTAAAAAAGTTTGACTTGTTGCATGGAATAGACATCTAAAACTGTTGAGCAAGTTGATGAAGAGGAGAGCTGCAGTTACAAAATAACTTGACTCTGTTTGCTGGAGAGTTAAATTAGTTGTTATAACTAAAGCAGAAAATACGCTGATAAATGGCCCAAGAACAATACTTTTCACCTTAAACGAGTCACTCGAGACGAGTGCATCCTACTAGGCTGTCTGGGCACTGCAAATGAATGCAGCAGCTTTAAGTGTGAAAATAAAGGCGCGTACAAAACAAGGACTTGGCAAGGCTTGATTAAAATGCACGAATGCAACGCCCGAAATGGAAGTTTGACATTTAGCACAGTTTCGGTCACTGAGTGGGCCGACGCCAGAATTATATCGTCAACGGAGCTTCGAATGGAGACTGGAATAGAGCGGGGTCGATTTACAAAGAGCTAATTCGGACTATAAACAGTTTTTGGACCTAAACAGACATTTTAGGCGGTTACCTTCTTTTTTAATGCTTGAACTTAAAATTATAAATTGAAATCAGAATGGAATATCTTATTTCAGTAAAACCCTCAAAGTATTGAGGGGGTCAAAAAATACAACTTATTTAATGTTGCTTATTTATTCATAGATTTATAGACATTTATTCTCATAAAAACATACAGTTCATTTACAATAAGAATTACTTACTAAAACATAGAAAATAAATACCCCTGGAGCTAAGAGATTATTTATATAATACCTAAATATAAAGAAGATTTTGTTTGAGAGTGGAATCATACGTGTACGTACCTATTGCCTGAGATCAATATTATGTAATAATCTTACCACAAAAATTCGTTAAGGGACTCACGCGGGTCAACGAATCTCAATACCGATTGAGAAATAATAATATAAAGTAAATGTCAGTATGTATTCTAATGAACGGTCATCAAACATGCAACGAGTAAGCGCGGAAAGTGGGACCACATAAGCTCGTCCTAATGTCAGCCGGTGCGAGAAATTAGAGCAGATTCACCCGGGTGGATGTGGTTAGTTTCTAATTTCAATCTGTTAAACATAAATATCACCTGTTTAGTCCGAAAGGGCACTTGCAAAATTCAACATGCTTGCCAATCTGTTGTTTGCCAAAAAAGCAACTGTGTCAGACTAGGAATCGAACCCCGTGTCTTACGCTATCCGAGCGTATGCCTATGACACTCGGCCGTGTCGGTGGCCGAGTGTCATAGGCATACGCCCGGATAGCGTACGTCGCTTTCGCGTCAGTTGCTTTTTGCAAGTGCAATTTATTCTATTAAGTTTGTGTAGAACCAAAACACTATTAAAACAAAAATATTATTGTAAACTACGCTTTTTGTAAGAAGATCGACGGTTATTTGAGTTAAAGGATTGCATGATTACCAAATTGGAATTGAATAAAATCTCATACTTGAAAATGTAAAAAAATAAGTATGCGCCAGATGACAGAACAATTATTATTGTCTAGGTGTTTTATTCCTAAGGAATTTTATTCCTTGTGCTACGACTACCTGAAACCGACCATGTCATGACTTGGGTACTAATGTTCTTGCTCATCACAGAAACATTTTGCCCCTTGCGGGATTCGAACCCGTGACTGCTCGCACATAATAGTCACAGGAGCGCTAACCACTAGTACACTAAATGCGTCGTCAAAACCTACACTGTACCCTAAGTTGAAGCATACCTGATTAAGCTAAAAAATAATCATCTCATTTTCGAGAAATCCTAAGACAAATATACATACACTTGCGAAATTGATCACACGTGTTAGGAAGCCTTACTAGATCAAGATACTATTTTTTTTGCCAATACTGACGATATCACATACATAAGCATACATACAGGTCGAATTTATTAACCTTTTTTTCGATAACAAATGTAAGGCTTGGTCACGTGGCTGATGAAAATTGTACTATAGGTATTATGGGACAATAGATCGACACTTCTTAACCCACTTAAACTAGAATTTACACCAACCAAGGCCGAGTCAAGCGAAGCGTAAGGGCACACCTACCTTGCATATTTATTTACACAAATTATTTAGGAGTACGACATGTAAAACATAATTTAAACAAATTTATAAATGTAATGCTCTAAAATTTTTTTAATAAGCAATGTAGTTCATTAACCCTTAGATGGCCTTAAATGTATGAAACTGTCATTAAAATTTTTCGTCCCTTCACATCAATAAATATCGCATCGGTCATACACGGTCACCCCTTGGCCGAAAATTAGTTCAATTGTGGCGAGAGCGCGAGTACCTCTTGTCGTTTTTATTATCCGATAATTTAAACTGTCATACGACATAGTGACATCGCTGCTATTATGACTTCGGCAGAGCAAAGGGTGAACGCACGTGTACCCTCGATTATTATAATGCGGCTTAATGTGCCGTGGATTTTTCATAAGTTTACGCGGAAGAGAGGAGTTTTAAATAAACAATTGGGCAGCTAAGGCAGGGTAGATACATGGGCCGATGTTTGGGAGTAATTAGTCTGTTATTTAACTACAACAAGAAATCATTTAAATTAAGATTTCCATAAAGGCCTCGCAAGGTCGGCAACGCATCGTATCGGTATGCCCTTGGAACTGCAGGTGTCCGGGGCAAGCGGTTCGATGGTCACTAACAATCAACACTTTGTTATGTATTGAACGCCACTCTGTAGATTCCGTGTAAGTTTTGTCTTTTGTGTTTTTTATCCTTACTTGCTCGTCAAATGTAATAACTATACCTACATATATATCTTCTAAAATAATCGATTGAAACAATCATATTTGCGTAGCCCAACGGTAAGACTTTAAAAGGATGCCGTATGACGTATTTTGTACAAATTTTGGTTGTGCAATAAAGTATAAATAAATAAATTGCTAAAAGTAAGTTCACTGACTCGTCTCAAAATTATCTACATACATACTTGTATTGGGTTACAATATGGATAAGGAACGTAGTGTAGCAAGTGGCTTAACTATTCAACGCTTCGTTAAACTTTCATTTATTTAAATTCTACTAACATCTTTGCCACAGGGCCGCCAGATTGAATATTGCACCATGCGTGAACCGCAAAAGGTGCTTGAAGCGTCGAAAAAACGCGGACTGCGCCGCAGCCGGCGACCCTCGTTAAAAAAGGAGCGTAATTGTGAACATCTGCCTGCGCGCCGTAACTCATCCGCGCGGCTATCAACTGGAAATATATTATCCGGCTCGGGCTCCACAGGGTTAATTGGACTCTAGGCACTCGGTGACCGGAGTCCGAACCCGAACGTGCCGCTTAAATGCACTTGTTTCTTGTTTATCTAACGCAAGTGGATAGGAATAGACAAAACCAATTTACGCTGAACGTAACTATAAAAATCTATACTAATATTATAAAGCTGAAGAGTTTGTTTGTTTGTTTGTTTGTTTGAACGCGCTAATCTCAAAAACTACTGGCCCCATTTGAAAATTTTTTTTTGCGTTGGATAGTCCATTTATCGACGAAGGCTTTAGGCTATATAACATAAAGATACGACTCATAAGACCACAGCAGAAATGAAAAATGTTGCGAAAACGGGAGAAAGATATTCCTTTTGAGAGCTTCCGCTGCATACGCTGCGGAAACCGCTTAAGTTACACAAAAATCATGTATGACAGGATTGTTCAACATTAAGAGTTCTATAATAAAGTCCGCGACAGCATATGTCTATCTTTTATGGTTGACTTACTACAACCTTTTTTATGTTAATAAATTTGTAAAAAAATAATGCATTATTTTTAGAGGTGTATTATACACACAGGTATTTATTCTTATCAAAATAAATACATTCATCATCACGAGCATTTCATTTAGAACCAAGTTGCCCTTTATATCATTTGATTTCAATAAATATCTTAGGAGCTATCACAGTTTTAACATAACTCCGCACCAAAATAATGTTCGCAGCTTAAGTACAACGTGCGCTTGCGCTAATATATTATAAAGCTGAAGAGTTTGTTTGTTTGAACGCGCTTATCTCAGGAACTGCTGGACCGATTTGAAAACATATTTCTGTTTTGGATAGCTTATTTATCGAGAAAGGCTTTAGGATATAAAACATGACGCTGCGACGGGAGGGGAGGGAGCAAACTCAAAACACGCGGACGAAGTCGCGGGGGACCGCTAGTAATTAAATATACAGGATTCTTAATTAACCTCAGCTCTCTAGAATAAGTAGTTGGGACATCAAAGTTGCTGCTACCCGCGATGTAAGTAAATATCGAACGCTACAGTTTTTGCCCCAGGCAGTGCAACGTTTTTCCAGCCCCGGATCTAGGGGGGGGCAAGCCGGGGCCTATGCCCCGGGCGGCAAAATGAGGGGGCGGCAAATATAGGGGGCGGCCAAATTCACACTTCACAGACCAATGGACAACTCATCATTTATTTAACTTTGACCACGGAATAAATAATAGCACAAGTACAGCAATGTTCGAGGAGTCGTGCAGCGACATGCTCCGACACGCACGACTCCTCGAACATTTATTATTCGCGAGGCGCGTAGGCATAGTTCAAAATACGCCCTGCCATGCCCTATTAAATAATTTGCCAGAAATAGCCTTAGAAGAAATTAAACAAACTTCTCGTGCTCCAGAAGCCAAGTTCGAGGCTGGTAATATTATCTTAACTGCTATAAAGGATTTTAAATTTATTCTTAATTTAACTCTTTTGGCGAATATTCTCCGCGAAATTAATCGAGTTCCGTTGCACTAATGGATGGTCTGCTCAAAACTTTGCAAAAAATGAGACAAAATCCAATGGAATATTGGATAAAAGAAGCTGACGAAGAAAAAATGTGGTGTTGACCCTATTTTGCAAAACAAACGAATTCCAAAACGTAAAAAAAATCGATGAGATGTGTGAAGACGAATTGCCAATACTCCAACATGTTCAACTTTTTTCTTAAGAAATAATGATGGTATTTGATCGAATCATATCCGAAATTAAAAAGAGATTTAATTGTGCTACCATGCTGAATTTGAGTTTTGCTTTTCTTAATGGTACTAATATTTTGAAAATGTCAAATAAAGATCTGCAAAAGTATGGAGCAGATTTGGCTCAAAAATATGAGCGAGATTTAAGTGCCGTTGAATGCTGCCAGGAACTTTATGTTTTTAAAGAGCAAGCACCGGTTTTATTTGGTGATATAGAAAAGGCTAACAGTTTATATCTCTTGCAACAGATCTATGGGCATGATTTGCAGGATGCTTTTCCTAATATTTGTAATGATCTGCGAATTTACTCTACGCTTCCTACTACGTCCGCAAACTGCAAGCGAAGTTTTAGCATACCAAAACTGATTAAAAATGATTTGCGATCTTCTATGAGCCAGGAACGATTATCGGGTCTTGCAATCTTGGCGATAGAAAATCGTATTGCACACGAGTTAAATTATGACAAGGCTATATTTGCGAACCAAAAAGCTCGAAGAGTAAAATTGTAATTTCAATTCACAAATTTAATAGTATATTAATAACAAACAAGAAAAAAATAAACTAAGACATGCAACATAAAAAAATTACTTAATATTAATACCTATTCAAACACGAAACCATTTCCTTGCGGCAAGGAGGCTATGATGCTGGCTGCGTTGCCGCGTTGGATAGCTATGCTGATCCTTTGGGCTAGGAACCAGCCAGCTTTATTATTGGCTGTTAAAGAATTTAATTTTGGCGCAATTTTTCTAAACAGTAATTTAGCAGAGGGTCCCCACGGCCCAAATGTTTCAACGCCAAACGGCGCAAACACATAATAGTATATTTGATTTTAATTTTTATTATGCCTATTTATTTTTATTTTAAACTCTACCCTGTTAAATATATATCCTACATATTGATAGCAGAAATCATATAGACGATAAAGGTGAAAATAAACATAAGCAGGAAGGCGGGGCGGCATTTTTCAGATTTTGCCCCGCCTAAAAAAAATTGAAAATCCGGGACTGCGTTTTTCCATTAATTTGAGAGAAATAGGGCTGTCCGTAGAAAATTACCTAAATACTCGTAAAATTTATTTTTATACTTACGAGTAGTCATTAAAGTAGGGTGACATTAACTTTATTTATCTATCAAAGATAAACAAAAAATATTAACGACAATATTCAGTCAGATCTATGCCATTGGATATGGAAATCTTTTCATATCCATTTCATTAATGAACTATTATTTATTATAAAAAATAATAAAATAAAACAATATTTGTTTAAGTATTTCGGACCAAGGACCACGAGCATATTTTAGAATTCATAGAGCAAGCGTGAATCGATTTCAATTCGGTTCCCACGGTAGGAGGTCTTTTTGTTTATGTGCAGTGTATAAAGAGCACTGACAGGGAGCAGCTTGCCACGCTCTACGTTCGAGTATAAAAGTTTTTTTTCGTTTTCTTGCAATCCTACGCAACGCAGCCTATTAAAGCTTGCAGGCTCGTTTTTGTAAGAAAGGAAGATCCGTTATTATTTTCAACTATTGTTGTCTAAGAAATAACGCTCTTATTCTCAGTTTTTTTTAACTAGCATAGACATAGCAAACCATGTGCCAGCTGAAAATTTTGAATGTTGAGATAGTGTCCGTTTAAAGTTCAAACTAAGTCGCAGGCGTTTGTAAAATGCTCATTAGTTTGCGGCTGCGAAAACCAACTAAATTGTAATTAATGTTCCTTAATAGAGTCAGTGTTAAGTACTTAATGATCTCCTATTCATAGTCAAATTTGTGCTGAATGCCACGTCTTGATCACACTTAGTACAAACTTGAGTACTTGAAACATTCGCAACTTTGATATGATAAGTTAATCAATAAAAAGATGATACTAGTTCTTATATGAAGATTGAATTGGTATGCAAGTCACCAGCCACCTTAATAATCCTTAAAAATATTTATTTAAATTATAAGTACCTACAGATAATTTATCATAATAAAGGTATCTACATATAATTCAAGGAGCGGAGCCTAGATGTTGTCACATTGTTGCGATAACTTTAACATTCACTTAAATACTTACCAGATATATTGGCGAAACATAAAGTTATTGTTGCGATGGCACATCCAGAGGCTAACGCTGTGGCCAGCGACACGGCTGAGGCGGAAGCACCAACTCCAGCGCCGCCCGCCGCACCGCACACTATGAACACGTACAAGAAGGAAGCCACGCACTCTGCCACCACGGCCTTCCACAAAGACAAGGTCCTCACTTCCATACGAGCCGGCACCCGCCCCGGCAGAGCCGCCTCACCGTTCGCCTTCGCATTACTCCGTAAACACTCCAACTTTTCAAACAAAGTAATGATATGCTGTTCCAAATGGTCATCTGGTATCGTAAACGTTTGCTCACCCATTTTGGAAGAAAAAAAGTTAGCACAAGTTCAAAAAAAAACCGGCCACATCGCGAAAAAAGTTAGAAAACAAAAGTCATTTCCGGAGTAGAATTCGCGCGCGAAAGTCGAGACCACGTTCGGATGCGATCTCCGGATAACCACCCACGCGACCGGAGGACTCGATCGGTGTGAGCCGGCGCGGCAAGTGAATGAACAGTTGAATGGGCGTCGAGCGGGGGCGCCGCACACATCCCGACTATCCGTCCCAACACTTGTTACACCCCGCCCCCGGGACCTGCACTCGCGAGGGTGTAATCAATTCACCAGCTCGTCGAGCATCACAATAGCACTTAATTAGATAAACATTATCGCTGTGCATTTTAGTATCGTTAAAAAACTGGCACGATGCCGATATGCTAAACATTTGCATCTGGTTATATTTAAATGAAATTAACTACCATATGGAGTTCTGAAACGTGGCATTTGTTCGTAGTAGGTAGTCCAATGAGTAGCTTTTATGTAGAAGATACATAAAAATAAACATTGTAACTATAATTATTTTTAATTTTTAAAATGAAAAATTCTGCCTCTAGAAACCCCGCTGGTCCTGCTTGCACATGACGGGTGAATGCCTAAAGAACCGCTCTGCCACCCAGACATAAAATAAGATAGGTAATGATATCAAATGTAATCATAGTAACTTTATCGACCAAAAGTACGGGGTATACTTTACGTTAAATCCGGTGGTTCTGATTTGTGTCTACTTAATTTACTTTAAAAACTCGAAGGCGAAAGTACTATCAATAATTAGTCCTTTTGACGGTAATGGATAAAACTTGAATTATCTATTAAGCCAACATCATAAACGAGTCAGTTAATAATCATAATAGGATTTAACGCAATTTGATACACAAGTGACTTTATAAAATATTTTACATCAAATCCTTATTCTGGAGGTCAAATTGGAGCTGTCACTACCTCATTATATAATTTACAAAATTGCTCGCTACTATAACTTATATAATCATTGTTTATTTATTCAAGTTGAGGCTACTTAGTGCTTAAACTTTGTTTTTCTTTACTGCCCTAAGGGCGTAAGCAGTATGTATGCTTTTTTACTGGATGCTATAAATCGTTCGAAACGTCAGGCGTTTAATTACAAAGAAATGTGTGTGAAATCAATCCGTAAAGTGTTTTATTCTTTTATGAAGGGTATTGGTTTTGATTAATTAGTATTATTCGAGTTTACTTCAGAACTAAATATAGTAAATACTAATTACAACTAGATAATTTTATTAAATGTATCTTTGTTATGAAGGTAGTTATCTCTTAAAACTAGGCACTAGGCTTTGTGTTTCTCACAGACATATAAGATTCGGTTATTTCTCTAAAAGTCTAAACAAGAAATCAACCAGTCTTTCCCAGTGATGTATGTAGGTTTTCTATTCGTTTTCCGCGCCTTAAATATAAGGGCTGTAACACATTCCATACTTTGGCACGAAATACCGGTATGAATAACGTTATGATATCCATAACCTATAAAGACTACACCCATAGAGGTAGAAAAAAAAGCTTCGCTTCGCATGTTTTATTGCTAAATGTGATTCTTTGATGAAATTTTGAGTTTCATATTTATTACATTTTATGACTTAAATCGTCTACAAAGACACTTTATTTACCCACGAGGTAATCGAATTTTCTTTGATGTTTTCCAGTTTCAATTTTCATTTACAAATATTAGATTACAAGTAAAATACAAACCACATAGGCTGCGTTCCGTATTGCGCTGACAGCGAAAATATCACTGATATCGCGCTTACAAACCGTTCCGATTTGGCGTTAGCGAGTCAACGATAGCTGTAGTGACGTCACGGCTGACGTCACTATCACCGCCATCTTGTGTTCACAGTGCAATCGTTTTGCTGCGTTAGCACCGTGAACGTCTGTGAACGGCGGACTGTCACATTGACGCATTTGACGTCAAAGAACAGCAAATGTAGGCTGCGTTCCGTTCCGTTTTGCGCCAATATCACTGTCAGCACTGTAAGCGTCAAAAGCCGTTCCGATTTGATTAGCGTGCTGACAGCGCTGTTGACGCGATTTCATTTCGGAACGGTTTTAGATTACATTTGCTGTTCTTTGAAGCAAAAAGACGTCAAATGCGTCAATGTGACAGTCCGCTCACAGCCGCTCACGGTGCTAACGCAGCAAAACGATCGCACTGTGAGTGCAAGATGGCGGTGATAGTGACGTCAGCCGTGACGTGACTATGGCTGCGTTCCGTTTTGCGCCAATATCACTGTTAGCACTGTGAGCGTCAAAAGCCGTTCCGATTTGATTAGCGTGCTGACAGCGCTGTTGACGCGATTTCATTTCGGAACGGTTTTAGATCACATTTGCTGTTCTTTGAAGCAAAAAGACGTCAAATGCGTCAATGTGACAGTCCGCTCACAGACGCTCACGGTGATAACGCAGCAAAACGATTGCACTGTGAACGCAAGATGGCGGTGATACTGACGTCAGCCGTGACGTCACTACAGCTATCGTTGACTCGCTAACGCCAAATCGGAACGGTTTGTAAGCGCGTTAACAGTGATATTTTCGCTGTCAGCGCAATACGGAACGCAGCCATAGCTTTCGTTGACTCGCTAACGCCAAATCGGAACAGTTTGTAAGCGCGATATCAGTGATATTTTCGCTGTCAGCGCAATACGGAACGCAGCCGTAATCTAAAGCCGTTCCGAAATGAAATCGCGTCAACAGCGCTGTCAGCACGCTAATCAAATCGAAACGGCTTTTGACGCTCACAGTGCTAACAGTGATATTGGCGCAAAACGGAACGCAGCCATAGTTAGCACCAGTGCTACGTTTAGTTCTGACGTCACGACAATCGATATAACGTTTATAAATACTTGTGTTACTTAGAATATATATTAAATTTGAGAATGCACGTTAAATACTTATTCTGTTTATTCGGGCTTTGTTTTAATTTTACTAAGCTTACTTTCATTACCTCAAAATTTATTCTAGGAATGTTCAAAACACAAAATCTGTTACCCAAATATTAATTACATATTTCATTAAAGCGAAGTTTTCTGTAATGTTGTTATAATATTGATTGTAGCTTTATCGATACAACTTATCCCCCCTTCAATACGGTAATTCGTGCCTTTTCTGGCCTCCGGCAATTCGCGGCCACCTGGTGACTGGTAAAATATTAAGGTATTGACCATAAAAATAGGTACTATTCTTAGTGTTTTCAATAAAATCAAATTTTAGACAGTCGGTTGCGAATTTTCAGAAAATGGTGGTGATCTGGTTTTTTTCTGCTCCGACGGCTATCATCATTGTGCTTTAATCTTTGCGCATTGCCACTCGAGCTCACTGTTTCGCAGGGTTATGTTCGTAACAAAGATTTGTTTTGCGCATCTTCTCATTTGTAAGTCGATTTTGAAGGAAAATACTTAGAATATTCCATATAGCTTGGCTTAGCTTTTCGGTTAACCCATTTGGCGCAACTGTGTTAAGAAGGCAAAGGTAAGCGGTTCCTACAGACCGGGTGTTATGGCCGGGGACCAAGGTTCGATGATCACCGTCTTGGTTTGTACATATGTAGTCAGTCCGCTCTAAATCTTTAATATCGCGGTTCAGTCTCCATACTTCGACTATAGCGCCATCTAGTCGCGTCGAGCTAAGTCAGCGTATTGCGTTGAAATGTAGTGACATTGGTTGCTCATAGATGTCGCTACAACCCATAATTGGTTTGGATATGTTTGAGCTTTTTATTTCAAGTTGAGGACTAATAATCGAAGTAATTACTGCTTAGTACGTAATTAATGGAGTAGTACTGCATCGGTGCTCGACAATGTTTTCTTCTTTCTTGATGAGACACAAAATCAGGCTTTAAAATCGAGAGAAAATAGATTCATGACTAATAATTAGGTACTTATCAAAATAATATTATGAGCGAGTAATGCAGCCCAGAGAAATTTTTGAATCAGTCAAAATCCATAAAGGGCCAGAAACTACACGAAATACCTGTAGGGTATTTCGTGTCACACACTACATTATTGGTTTCGCTGAAAATCCGCTACTATATACACCAGTGTTTTTCGTGTCGTGTGTCATCGCCTTCAACCATAGTGAAAAGAGTTTCAATATGACAGCAATGTTTGACAGGTAAAATACGACCAGCGCCCTCTGGTGAAGGAATAGTCAAACTAACTATTGGTAATGGTGGTGATTGTCGTGAATATTGACTGATTATATCTATTATTTGTTTGTATTTTAGCGTAATTAAATATATTTTAATTGTTTTATTAGTGCAGTGGCTGCGGCCATAACATGCTTTCTTATGTCGGGTTTAGCTAAGACGGCAGTTTCGGCTGAGGAGGGTGGAAATCAGTGTAGAAAACGACCCCTTGCTACCAACGATCAGTGCAATATAAAAAGATCAAAATCAGACGAAATGAGTGCCAATGAGAAGAAATCGAATTTTTCGATGCTCACCCCTAATTCCAATGGGACCGTCACAACGATGATGAACAAGCCTGGTGCAACGGCGAAGAAGCTGGTGATAAAGAACTTCAAAAGTGTGTTTACGCTTTTCTCGTCATCATGACATTCTTATAACCTAAATGTTATCTAGAAGTTAATTGCGCGTGTTTCCTGCAGGTAAACCGAATCTTCCAGAAAACTATCAAGAGACGACATGGAGCAAGCTGCGAGAAGCCGTAATTGCCATCCAGACTTCCAAGGCCATCGCCTACTCCTTGGAAGAGTTATACCAGGCGGTAGAAAATATGTGCAGCCACAAGGTAAATAATAATAATAATAAATCCCGTAGCATACAGACAGTAACTATTTCTTCCTTCGATACAGTAATACTTTTTTTTCCAGGCTATTCCGGAAAATACTGCCTCTTATATTTGGCCACTATTCAGTAGTTTTAGTTTTGACTAATATTGTTTGAATTTTAAACTTAGAGCAAATATGATTTCAGCAATCCATTATGCAGCATCATCTATTGTTCTTCTTTATATATATTTTTCCATCTATTGTATTGTCTGTGATTCATTGTTTTTGTTTTACCTCAAGTTGAAGTTGTTCAATAAATGTTTAACAATGTTTTTATTTTTAATTTATTTTTAGATGGCATCACAACTGTATGTGAACCTGACAAACCTAGTTGAGTCTCATGTGAAAGCAAACATTGAGCAGTTCCTCTCAGAGAGTATGGACCGACAGGTGTTCCTAAAGCGAATGGATGACTGCTGGCGGGCCCACTGTCGGCAAATGATTATGATCCGTAGCATCTTTTTATATCTAGATCGGACTTATGTGCTGCAGAATCCTAGCATACATTCTATATGGTATGAAACAATGTAACAAATACAGAAATAAAGTGAAGTTTTTTTTTTGTTTTGTTACAATATTGAGCACATTTATTTTCATTAGACTATGCACCTATCTTTACTCATACATTGCTTGGAACTTGCAGGGATATGGGCCTGGATTTATTCCGTCACCACATAGCAATGAACACATTGGTACAGACTCGAACTGTGGATGGCCTACTTCTACTCATCGAGAAGGAACGAGGCGGTGATGCGGTGGACCGCTCATTACTCAAGAGTCTATTAAGGATGCTCTCTGACCTACAGATTTACCAGGATGCTTTTGAACATAAGTAAGATGCTACCTTACAGGTTTCGGTTTGTGATATAAATATATAAAAAAAACAGTATTATTTAAATAAAAACCAGCCAATTGCGAATCAGACTCGCGCACTGAGGGTTCCGTGCCAACTTTAACTGAATTAGGGAATCCACTTACTTCCACTTAGAAAAATAACACAATATTTTGTTGACTGCAAATATAACTTTGTTTTTTATAGTGTTTGTATGAAGTACAAAGTTATGTTTGCGGTTGTTGAAAATGTGCTATATCTCATAAACTTCTCGTTCGATCTCGTCCGAACCAATTTTCGTTGGGAGTATTTGTTAAGAGCTACATTATATATTTTTTTCAAAATTTACACTCGCTTTATTCAGAAGTTAGATGGGGAGACGCCCATTTTACCACTTTAGAAGCGTCTAGCTATGAAACGTTAGACTTTAAAAGAAAATGGTTTTAAAAACCTCTAAATCATTTTAAAAGACCTATCCATAGACATGTTTAGGTTTGACAAAAAAATTTTTATTTGTTTTAGTTTCATGTATGGGACCCCCTTAAAAGTCAATATTTTTATTTTTTATATAAGAATCGTAAAGCTGTTAACACGATACACATTCCTACCAATTTTCAACAGTGTGATGCTTATAGTTACAGAATAAAATGGCTGTGACATACGGACGGACAGACAGACAGACTTGACGAAACTATAAGGATTCCGTTTTTTGCCATTCGGCTACGGAACCCTAAAAATGTTTATAGGCTACCCCTTCCCCCACTTAATATAAATTTAAAAAAAAAAGTGTAAGATAGTGATTACTGTCCAGCTTATTGCTAGGATACAGCTTATTGATATAATGGTCCTAAAAGTTAGATTGCCTAACAGTCAATAAGACTAAAAGTATTATAAGACTGACTAGATACCTTATGGTATTTTTAAATCCCAACATAGTGAATCACCGGGTACCTGGCCTGTAATCTGAATCCGGTGTGTTATTTATTATTTGTAGTTTTTTTGTCAATTTCGCTAATGTTTGATCGATCAATAACACAAGTTATAACTTGTGTGCACCACCATTATTGTGCTTGATGCATTGGGTATTGTTTTGATTCTGTCTGATTGCTTAGTTTGAATTTTAAGTTAAGAAGGAAGATTGCAGTGCAGGCTAAATGGCGGAAGAGCATGTAGAATTGAAAAATCTCCACTGACAAGAGCAAAGCTCTTAGGGATGATGATTATAATAATATTTAAACGATTAATTTTTGTATAATTATTTTTAACAATATCTCAGTTCTTTTACGGCGCCTCAACTATTTCTGCCTCACTAATTGGTTGACTGGTAGATAAGATAACTCTTTATTGCAGATCAGATAGGTTAATCACAAATTTGTTTCGAGGCGACTGTACAAAATAGGGGGTAAAGAATGCTTTAAATCATTAAGTTCGCTGTTTGTACTGTATTTGTGCAATATAGAATATATAAATAAATGTCATCGCTCTGTCCCAGGTTCCTGTTGGCCACGGAGCGTCTGTACGCGGCCGAGGGCCAACGTCTAATGCGGGAGCTGCCCGTGCCGCAGTACCTAGCACACGTCGAGAAGCGCCTGCGCGAGGAGAACGAGCGGCTGCTGCACTACCTAGACCACTCTACCAAGTGAGTTGTTTAGCTAACAAGAAACTTGAGGCCTATCCTTAAAGTTTACTTTGTATCAACAGACATTGAATGTGTCAGGAACGTGCTGTGCCAGAAAGGTATATGCCATATGTAAGCAACATTTACGATAGATATGTTAATACAAACAGAAAGATATAATTTTGTCAGTCAGGGCGCGTCGACACATTTATTGTCTGTAGCATTTTTGAGCTCTCCTTTCGCGTTGAAGTCGGTTCGTCATCATCATCATCATCCTCATCAGCCAAAGGACGTCCACTGCTGAACGTTGGCCTCCCCCACGGTTTTCCAAGCGACCGGTTGTGAGCGCGCTACATCCAGTGTGATCCTGCGATCTTTACAAGGACGTTTCTTCGTCGTATTGGTGGACGTCCTACGCTGCGCCTTTGGCTTTTGGTCTAAGGGTGTCCAATCTAGAACTTTCCTGCCCGAAACCTCCATCAGGTCTTCGCGTTATGTGCCATGCCCATTAGCTTACTAATTTGCAGAGCTATGTCCGTTACCTAAGTTCTTCTATGTACCTTCTCATTTCTGATTCGTCGATCTCCTAGAAAAACACCAAACATAGCCCTCTCCATCGCTCGTTCTTTAATTTTGGGCTTCCTTATAAGGGCTATGGGCTAACTATGGTTAGAGATCATGTTTCGAATCTGTATGTCATCACCGGGGTAACACATACTGTTTGGACACCTGAGGTAATTGAGACGAGAAGGCGCCCTTGTGCAGATTCCCGAACGCTGCCTAGCCAGTTGGATTCATCCATTAACCTCGTTCTCAAAGTTGTACTTTCCTAATTGGATTACTTGTCCCCAGTAGCCATACTCGTCGACAACTTCGAGAGTTGAGCTCCCAACAGATACCGGATTGGGTGGGTACACGGATAGGGATATAATTTAGAAGAAGGTTAGCCGGGGCATTAATCTCTCTTGTGTTTCAGAGTCATGCTAACGCCGACGCGTGCGGTAAGGACGCTGACCCATAGCTAGGTGTAGTCTTGTACCATTTTAAAGTGAAAAGCTGCCCCGCGTCTGCGCTTATTACAGTACAAACGAGGACTTACATGAAAGCTGCCCCAACACCAGCCTTTCCTCTCTGCTGTTTCGTTTTCCATAAACTGTTGCTGAAAGAAGCCACTGCTACCCTCGCATCCTCGCTGCAATTTCTACTGATCACCTATTTCTTTCCAGATGGCAGTTAATCCACTGTGTGGAACGGCAGCTGCTGAGCGAACACCTAACCGGCATCCTCAGTAAAGGACTAGAGGCTTTGATGGACGGGCCGCGGCTGCAGGACCTCACCACGCTGTACAGCCTCTTCAGCCGCGTCAAGGACGGGCTTACTGAACTATGCAACCACCTTAACGCGTACATCAAGGTATGTATGTCAGAGACACTGGCTACTCGGCAAGAGATTCATAGAGACACTGGGCATTTAACAACAGCCTTTAAAGTGACAATGGCCTATCAGCAACAGTTGATTAAGCAGCAGCTGACTACAATAACACCAACTTTCTTTTTGGTCTCGAAACCATTAAAATCAAGGAAATAAAGCTTCTTTTTATGGGAAATGATTTACGTATGTAAAGTGGCCCTCGGAAATCATAAGGCTTTATTTAAGCTGGCCCTTATGTTTTTATAAAAAAAAGTATTTTACCTAACAAAAAAAATATATTTTTTAAAACAGTATTCAATGTACCAAACAGTAAAATGTCCTGTCATTTTAATGACTAGTTAGTCATGAAAATGTCCTGTCTTGATTATACCTTTGTTATTTGAACACCACTTTTTGGCTCCCATCAAGTCATGTCGTAGTTATGTTTACGCATTAATAAAGTTAAGACTTTGTTAACACTTGGTTTTTATATGCTAGTTTAAGAGAAAATTAGAGATTAAGTTAATATATTTTTTTAACAGATTTTTACTTTTATTAATTAAGGCTTAGATAAGAGAAAAATGAAAACTCTTGGTCATTAAAAAGAGATGGACGGAGCTGATGAAGTAGAAATCTTCTATAGAGTACTGTTTTAAAGAATACAACTTTTTTTATTAGGGAAAATACAGATTTAAAATTCTCGAATTTTCAAAAAATAATAATATTATATTTATGAGAATTTTAAATCTGTATTTTCCCTAATAAAAAAAGTTGTATTCTTTAAAACAGTACTCTCGAATTTTCAAAAAATAATAATATTATTATTTTTTGAAAATTCGAGAATTTTAAATCTGTATTTTCCCTAATAAAAAAAGTTGTATTCTTTAAAACAGTACTCTCGAATTTTCAAAAAATAATAATATTATTATTTTTTGAAAATTCGAGAATTTTAAATCTGTATTTTCCCTAATAAAAAAAGTTGTATTCTTTAAAACAGTACTCTATAGAAGATTTCTACTTCATCAGCTCCGTCCATCTCTTTTTAATGACCAAGAGTTTTCATTTTTCCCTTATCTAAGCCTTAATTAATAAAAGTAAAAATCTGTTAAAAAAATATATTAACTTAATCTCTAATTTTCTCTTAACTAGGGCCCTATTTCTGTGATGTAATCCAAGAAACTGTAAAAATATTTTCACCTAAAAAGATTTGACCTTATATACCTTTTACACACCTAAAAACAAAACACCTAATCGCATCTCAAACATCCCTTCCCCATACAGAAAAAGGGTCGCACGATAGTAATCGAGCCGGAGCGCGACAAGACGATGGTGGCCGAGCTGCTGCAGTTCAAGGAGCAGCTGGACCACGTGGTGACCACGTGCTTCCAGCGCAACGAGAAGTTCACGTACTCCGTGCGCGAGGCCTTCGAGCACTTCATCAACCAGCGGCAGAACAAGCCCGCAGAGCTTATAGGTAAATAAATAAAATAAATATTCTTTGGACATTCCCACACATCGCCATCTAGTCCCAAAGTAAGCTACTCGAAGCTTGTGTTATGGGTGCCAGAAAACGGATATAATACTTAAATACTTTTTGTTTGTAAATACATACATGATATACATAGAAAACATCCAGACCAATACAAACAGACATGTTCATCACAAATGTTTGTATTGTGCGGGGATCGAACCCGCAACCCGCTGCGTAGTAGGCGATTTCTCGACCACTACACCAGATGGGTCGTCAAATACAAAATTCTTTATTGCTTCATTTTATGATAACATGGGTTGGTTCTCCCTTTTGAGTTTGTAAAACTCGTGACAGGGAGTGCCACTCTTTCGTATCTAAAGGTACATAATACATGATGAACTATTATGAAAAACATATGGAAGCACAATGTTAGATACAAAATAACAGAGTTTATAAGAATTTAGAACATTCAGTGACACAGAAAAACCCTAAAAAAAACCAATAATAGCTTAGTTACGTAAATCAACTTACAGGCTGACTTTGTAAGGTGTTGCTAATATTTAGGAGGTGAATGAGACTTTTTAAATAAACAACTTACTATCGAGTCACTGCCGAAAACTTATGTAATATTTCCTCGGTCTAGTGGCTAAGCACGCTGGGTTTCAAGGCGTCGCCGCTCCGAGGTCCCGGGTTCGATTCCCGGTCGGCTCAATTTAAAGTCCGTTTCTGTTTGCTTGTATAATATTGTAAACAATCTTGACACTCCTTTTTAACGAAATAATTCAATTGTAACTAGTAAATACGAAACCCACATAGGTGATACATCGATGAACAATGATATCTTTGTTAATAAAATTGATAATTCATTTTATTCACTCTTATTATTTTGAAAGTTATAAAAATATTGTTTATAATATTCGAATAGCAAAGAGAGACAAACTATAGAAATCTCGGGTCTGGGTATTGTGGTACCACAATTTTGTCTGATTACAAATAAGTTCATTATTTTTTGAGAGGTCATATTTTCATGTATTTTTTGCTTACTATTTTATCCTTGTCAAAAGAGAGAGGTGCACCTCTCATACAGGGTGACATGAAGATGGTTGCAAAGCTTGGAGGCGAAAGTAGTATAGACCATTTAGAACCATTTGAGCCATGGTTGTCTCAGAGGAAGTTTCACTTTGTTTATACTTATTAAGTTTCATTAAATCTTTGAAATTTTCATGGCTTTAAAGGTCTTGTTAAACTGCTTACACATTACTTTGATTAAGAAAAATATAAAAATTACTCACTTATCATTAAAAATGGCCATTATCAGCAATTAATTTTAAATGTTTAGGTTTTTTTATAAAAAAAAAAAACAATATAATTATTTATAAAAAAATAGTGAAACTTTGTCTAAGACAACCATGGCTCAAATGGTTCTATATACTCTATACTACTTTCGCCTCCTAGCTTTGCACCCATCTTCAAGTCACCCTCTATATTTTTTAAATATAAATCATATTCTTATACACTCGATTTTTTGTACGCAGCCAAATTCGTCGACGTGAAACTCCGCGCGGGCAACAAAGAAGCGACCGAGGAGGAACTAGAGCGGCTTCTCGACAAGATAATGGTTCTCTTCCGCTTCATCCACGGCAAGGACGTGTTCGAGGCGTTCTACAAGAAGGACCTCGCGAAGCGGCTGCTGGTCGGCAAGTCGGCGTCGGTCGATGCCGAGAAGTCGATGCTTAGTAAACTGAAGCAGGAGTGCGGGGGCGGGTTCACTTGTAAACTGGAGGGGATGTTCAAGGATATGGAGCTGTCTAAGGACATCAATATTACTTATAAACAGGTGAGATTCATTTTAAATACTAATGATTATTTTTTTTTATTTGAAATATTACAGTGGTCCGTGATATTTTATTTTTATTTTAAAAGGAAACAAACTGCTTTACAATATAACATTTGGCTTAATATTAAGAAGTCACGCATTAGCATTTAAAGTTTCCAAAGATAATTAATTCAATTTTGCCAACAAGGTGACAAATGTAGTATTTGAATAGTTTCCCGCGACAACACCCTATTTTTATACATATTTTATAATATTTTACAAAACACAGCACATAGCTATATTTGTATGAATAAGCTGTAATACCATAACGTTTAAATAATTTTGTATACTTTTTGTTAAGTTAAAAGTAGCAGTTTGTAAAGTAGCAATATTCTATCCTCACAAATTCGTGGGTAATAATAATACATAGTTAAAGTTATAAGGTAATAATAGTAAGAGTTGAATTTGCGAAACGATGTAACTCATTATTTACATTCCTGAAGCACATGTTTTGGCTTACAGTTTAGCATAATACTCATTTATGTATAAAATTTGTTTCTCCTCAACTGTAAACTGTTTTGTGTTTTTAATAAAAAAAAAAAAAAAAAAAATGCGAAAAACAGCAAAAATAATAAGTACATGGAACTGGGAGCCTAATAAACTAAGATTACTTAATATACTAATATGCCCTAGCCGAACGATTTCTTTTAGAAATCGTTTGGCTCATTACTAAGACTGTTATGAAATCGTTTTTACTGTGCCTCCTTTTTTCTGTTTTTTTATCAATTTTTTTTATGGAACACATTATTGGAATAATAATATAGAAAAAGCAACACAATACATTCTGCCTTACCCATTGAATGGATAAAAAGCGTTCTGTCTCACCGTTGTATGGAGCGAGAGCGTATTTAGCCGGTGCCGACACGCTCCGGGCACGCCTCGCGACTGTGCTGGTCGGTGACGGAACAGTCTAGTGGGCAAGGTGTCATAGTTTTAAACACAAATATATTTTTGATGTTACGTTCTTAGGATGGTCATGGTTAGGGGTTAACGAAATGAAACTGCTAATTACAATCAAATAACCTGTTAAAAAAGCAGTTAACGTTATTAACTGGTTTGCAGTAATGTCAACAGATTTGGACGTAGCAGTTTATTAGTCAAAACAGTTAATACACAACTGAAACAACTTTTTTAAAACATACCTGTCTAAGAGAAACAGCTAATAAATTCAACTGGTTTTACGTTAAAAGAAAAAGCACCTTCGGATAATGTTAAGCGACTGCGCGTTGAATGTGCGTTGAGTTAATCCACGCGTTGCATTCGGAAATCGTTGAATAAAACAGTTGATAAATTGAACTGGTTTTGCAGTAGACGAAAAGCAGTTAATTCGTTAACATTACAAAAGCTGTTTAAAAAAACAGTTTGTTGAATTAACGCCCACTCCTAGTCATGGTATGCTACAGTATAGTGGCCACACGGCGTAGACTTCATATTTGAGGCATAATTAAAGAAAATGCAGTTAGCAGAGATGAGAATGCTGATAAGGATATGTGGAGTTACAAGAATGGAGAAGACAAAGAATGAGTACATACGAGGAAGCCTGAAAGTTGCACCGGTAACCGAGAAAATGGTCGCAAATCGTCCGTTTTGGTACGGTCATGTAATGAGGAGGGAAGAAAGTTATGTTTTTAATTAAAAGAGTTATGAGTATGAATGTGGATGGCTGGAAAGGAAGAGGCTGACCAAGAAAAAGGTGGATGGACTGTGTGAAGCAAGTTATGAGAGTGAAAGGAGTGGATGATTCAGTTACGAGTGATAGAATAGCGTAGAAGAAAAAAACATGATGACTGCAGTTGAACTGAGAAAAAGGCAAGAGAATGGTTCCCTCTTTCTCATTTCCTCTAATAAATAAATACTATAAATAAATATCCTTTGTATATTTCCACACATCGCCATCTAGTCCCAAAGTAAACTACCGAAAGCTTGTGTTATGGGTGCCAGACAACGGATATAATACTTAAATACCTTTTGTTTGTAAATACATACATGATATACATAGAAAACACCCAGACCAATACAAACATACATGTTCGTGCACACAAATGTAGTGCGTACATGCACCCATAGTGCGTTGACTCTCTCTCGACTAACATTATATTCGACGCAGCACCTAGCGGCGTCGCAGGAGGCCGGCGGGCTGGAGCTGTCGGTGTACATCCTGACGATGGGGTTCTGGCCGACGTACGCGCCGGCGGACGTGCGGCTGCCGGCCGAGCTGACGCGCCAGCAGGACCACTTCGCCAAGTTCTACCTGGCCAAGCACTCCGGCCGCAAGCTGCAGTGGCAGCCCACGCTCGGCCACTGCGTGCTCCGCGCGCACTTCGCACAGGTGATGTACCCTATTCACCAGCCTTAGTCCATAAATGTAAACAAACCATTGACTAACCTAAACATGAAATAAGAAACCAAAAATATATGCACGGGCGGAACTTGAACCAGCAACCTCTTGGCTGACCGGGCAAAACGCTCTTACTAATTGAGATACCGTGCTGTCAGTCCGACCCTGCGAAATTCGTGGTATCTTATGGATACGTCATTGCGTGACGCTAAGCGCCATCTACCCGTCTGATATGCGTGCGCTAATTTTTGGTTTCTTATTTCATCTTTATGAATATAAAATATGACACTGGGTGTTAAAAACATTCTAAACCATTAAATAGCAAAGCGTCATCAATTTCCAAGTTGAATTTATTCTGTCAAGAATATCTATTTGGGCCCTCTGTTTTATAAACAAACGGCTAGATGGTGCTAAGCGTCACACAATGACGTATCCATAAGATACCACGAATTTCGCAGGGTCGGACTGACAGCACGGTAGCTCAATTGGTAAGAGCGTTTGGCCCGGTCAGCCAAGAGGTTGCTAATTCAAGTTCCGCCCGTGCGCAAATTTTTGGTTTCTTTTTTCATCTTTATGAATATAAAATATGACACTGTGAGTGTTAAAAACATTCTAAACCATTGACTAACCTATTTACCCTATTATCTTAAGATTCTCGGCACATACACTGGTGCATTTGTTTAAAGAACACACAAGCACCTTCACCAATTTCGGCGTAACAATTTAAATACGATAATTGCATTCTAACACAAATAATTACACTTACACGTAAATCATTTTGACACAGACAACAAAAATGCCGGCAAATTCCATATTTTTAATTTAGTGATGGGACACCATTTTTTTCAATTGATCGATTCAATCGGTCGTTCGAAACCCGCATGTTAACTGTTTGTTTGCGAATGTTTGAAAGGAATGATATTAAAATGATTTTGATTAGCGTAGAATATCTTTGAAATATTATTGTTCATTAAATCTTATATATATTGACTAAGATTAAAGTAATGTGGTATTAAAAAAAGAAGAAATATAATTCGATTTATATTTCCCTAATTCATTAACTGTCTGAAATAAAACTTGTAAATATGAATCAAACATTTTTTGATGCTACCAAAACAGTGTATAATTATAGTTTATCTCGCAATTGCAATATGTATGAAATTATCAGCAGCGCGACTGTCGCACTACCATCGCGCTAAATGTGAAAGCGCTTGTGAAGATTCCATCGCAACCGATTGTATAAATTCAATTGATAAAATTTCTCTACTTTTTCCCATCACTAGATATTGTTTCATCACTTGATATGGTATTCAAGTCGCTATGTTTGTTTACATTTATAGACTTACGATTCTGAATAGAGTTTAAAGTCGTCGTTTTCTCACCATGCTACAGACTAGTGTCGCGTTCCGAATTTTCTGGAATCCCGGGTTTTTTTGTATTTAAAAATAATAATTAAGAAGTCGCCTCTATAATATCTTAGCGAACAAACAACTTAAGGTAAATATGCATCCAATCACTGTACATGACATACAGAATTTAAAAAAAGTTTGCGAAAATTAATATCTTTTTTGTTACGCTAAATGATATCTATACTACCATTATAAAGCTGACAAGTTTGTTTGTTTGTTTAAACGCCCTAATCTGCTAACTACTAGAACGATTTGAATTATTTTAGTGTTAAGGCTATAAAACGTCACGCGTATAGATTTGCCGCACGAAAAATTTGCTGAACATTCCCCTTGAAAGTATAGAAGCAACATTGTTCAATTTCTTTCATTCTTTGATTGAAATGTGAATATTTATGCTTAATATTTTAATGCATAGATGATAAACTTTACAATTTGAGTTTCTTTAACATTGCCAAATTGCCAGGCTATTTAAACTGTTATTCAAATATTCCTCTCTATGGCATGTTGCCGGCAACAGCACATTCTATAGCCACGCTGCGACGGAAGGGGAGGGAGCAAACTCAAAACGCGCGGACGCAGTCGCGGGGGAGCGCGACTCATTAGATATTATTGTTATTATAATACTATTACACACAACGAATGTTTTATTGATACAGTGGCATTAAAAAAAACAATCAGTGTAGGTAGTGATCGCAAACTTTTTTGAGTACCTTAGACATTTGTCATAAAGTACTCAAAAAAGTGACATTTTGCGACTGCATAAATGCTGCATCGGACTGCATCGCTGTAAGCCACAGTGTGCAAAGGGTCTTATAGTAATCGACACAGAAAAAACAAATGTCTCACACAGAAAATTTGCATTTCTCATAACTGTTACATCATGACATTTCACACAGATGAAACACAAGCCTTGTTTTACGTAGATAAAATAACTATAACGTTAATATTTGTTTTTCTTTCAGGGTAACAAAGAATTGCAGGTTTCACTGTTTCAAGCACTAGTCCTGCTACTATTCAATGACGGAGACAACCTCTCTTTCGAAGAAATTAGAGCTAATACCAATATTGAGGTAAGATTTTGTTATTCTCTCATAAGCTTTTATATTTCTTTATGAATGAATTGTATTTCATAGTTTATTTTCCAACACTACAAAAATAACTTCATGATCAGTAAAATAAACCAAAGAACCTTTTTCCTATATTTAGGATTAAAAAAACATTTTTACTTCTTACATCCGCTTCACAGTTTTATTAGGTTGTGTCGTTTTATAGTGATATTAAAGTTTTGCTTGCGATATTAAAGTTTTGCTTGCGAAATTAAAGTTCGATACAATACTCTGAATCTAATGCGATACGTTATTCGGGCCGTTCCTTTTCAAATTCTTTTGATGACACGAAGTAATCAGGTGAGCCTATTTTCGTTTTTCAACATCCAAAGAGACATGTAAAGTGCCTATCTAGCTTTCACCGTACTGCGGGCGCACTGCAGAGTCGCAAAGTATTAAAAAAGTAAAGTAAAGTTAGCGTGCAACGTCCCACTGCTGGGCAAAGGGCCTTCCAACTATGAGCTAGTTCGAGCCATACTCCGCCACGCGGGCTCAGTGCGGGTTGGTGGAGGTGCTCGTAGCGCAGTGGTAGCAGCGCTTTGGTAGTGATACCGAACGAAAGCAACCTACAGCGCGGCCGTGTTTGGATGGGTGACCATTCCGACCATGTAAGTGACGTATATCACGAAAATCTCCGTGCTTCGGAAGGCACGATAAGCCGTTAGTCCCGGCTGATATCGGTTGATATTAGTCGTTAAGCCTAGTTAGTGGCCTTATGCCCATAAAGCCTCTGCGGCTGCACCGGCTTGATAACATCTGACAGCAGGGTTAGTCGCTTGCCTTGCAAACCCCTCCACCATTAATAACTATTTTTTATTTTTTTTATTTAGTATGGGTTCGCTCTTGACTTCAGCCCAAGCCTAGTGTGACTAAGACGAAGTCGAAGATGAAACGAGCTCGCCTAGAAGAAGCCTGTTCACTCGAACTTTGAAAAGATTCGAATTGTAATTCCTAGGCTACACCGACGCGATGATTGTTTTTGCAGTCACACAATATGTGGATAAAGTTGTTGGTTGTGCAATAATGCTAAACATTTTTATGAAGGTTGCTAATTAAGAAGATTATGCAATTGTTTTTGGCTCTAAATATAAATAAAATATAATAAAATGTACACGTAAATTATCAGAGCATTTTGTTTTGCATAGGCGGGCGAGCTGCGGCGGACGCTGCAGTCCCTAGCATGTGGCAAGGCGCGAGTGTTACTGAAGACGCCGCGCGGCCGCGAGGTGGCCGACGCGGACGCGTTCGCCTTCAACGCGGACTTCACCAACAAGCTGTTCCGCATCAAGATCAACCAGATACAGATGAAGGAGACGGTCAGTGTGATAACGGCTTTAGAATAGACCTGTGTTACTCTTTAGGGAAATGACTCGCTGAAGCGTTACTTCAAGATGTCACTCCAAAACGTATCTGCATTATTTGCAACTTAAGATCTAGTTCGGCCGGGCGCGGTCCGAAGGGAGGGGGGGGGGGTCCACAGACGACTTCCCCCCCCCCCCCCCTCCCCCCAAATCTAAGGTCAAATTGAAAAAACTCAAAAAATTGCCAAATAATAAAAGTTGCGTCAAGTCTGTCCGTCCGTATGTCACAGTTACTTTATTCTGATTATTACACAGATAAAACTTCGTAGGTAGGTAACCGTTTTACGATTCCTATACAAAAAATAAAAAATAATGACATTTGAGGGTGGCTCCTATATATGGAACTAAAGAAAAAAAATTTTTGCTCTAACCTATGCATGTGGGGTAACTGGATAGGTCTCTTAAAATGACATCGAGGTTTGTAAAACTATTTTATCTGATAGTCAAACGTTTGTAGGGTAGACACTTCCAAAATGAGCGTCCCCCTCTCTAACTTGTGAACTAAGCAAGTGTGAATTATGAAAATTATATATGATGTAGAACTTTACAAATACTTTTGACGACCCGTCTGGTGTAGTGGTCGAGAAATCGCCTACTACGCAGCGGGTTGCGGGTTCGATCCCCGCACAATACAAACATTTGTGTGCATGAACATGTCTGTTTGTGTTGATCTGGGTGTTTTCTATGTATATCATGTATGTTTTTACAAACAAAAAGTATTCAAGTATTATATCCGTTGTCTGGCACCCATAACACAAGCTTTGAGTAGCTTACTTTGGGACTAGATGGCCATGTGTGGGAATGTACAAAGGATATTTAATGGCTTTAGACCTGTGTAACTCTTTAGTGAAATGACTCACTGAAACGTTACTTCAAGATGTCACTTCAAAACGTACTCGTATCTGCATCATTTACAACTTGCGCACTTTAAAGCGACGGCTGCGCCAGAGGTCCCGGGCTCGATCCCCGGGTCGGGCCAAAAAAAATATACCTGAATTTTTCTGATCAGAAATTCTTAGAGTAGCCCGGAGTTTGTAAGTTGGCGGTGTTTCACCCCCGTGCCTCGGAAAAACACGTAAAGCCGTTGGTCCTGCGCCTGAACTCTCTCCGATCGTGTCAGATTGCTGTCCCATCGGGATATGAGAGTGAAAGGAATAGAGAGTGCACCTGTGTTTGCGCACACACGCGTGCAAAAAATGTTTTCTTTAAATTCTGAGCAAGTTTTTTACAAGAAAACCTCTTCACAACTTTAAAAAAAAATACAAATCTAATAGGAAAACTCGCACCCTAGCGCGTAGCTAGCGCTTATCTACGAAATACTACGCCGTAGCTAGTAAGCTACGAAGAAGCTACCTGGTGTTGGTAGTTTTAACTCGATTGCTGTACCGCATAAAAAATGTTTTTTTGTTTTTTTTCCATTTAAAAAAAAATACAATTTTTTGGCATCAGTATCGTTTGTACAGTCATTCGTCGCTGACCAAAACAACACCCTGTATTATGTATATTCGACACCAATCACATACATTGCTCTGATCCCAAAGTAAGTAGCCAATGCACTTGTTTTATGGAAATCAGACACAACGGTGGTATCACAACACCCAGACCCGAAACAATATAGAAAAGATCGTTTTCTACATTGACCCGACCGGGAATCGAACCCGGAAACCCACGAGATGGCGACGCTTGAAACCAGCGTGCTAGCCACTCGACCACGGAGGTCGTCGATGTAATGGCTTTAGAATAGACCTGTGTAACTCTTTAGTGAAATGACTCACTGAATCGTTTCTTCAAGATGTCACTTCAAAACGTACTCGTATCTGCATCATTTGCAACTTGAGATCGAGTTCGGCACGCGTCGCTCAGTGAACGAAAGATCCGAGAGAAAGAAACGCGCGCGCGTTTGCTTCGAGCAGCTCTAGCGCGCATGCTTGCCTTCTCTCTCACACACACATTGGCACATCGACGCGCTTAGATGAGAGGGACGACACATGACGCAATAATATTATCTTACAGTCAACACGACTGCGTTTGCGGAACTACTACTATTTTGAGCTAATTATTGGTACCACAAGTACATTACATTAATCCAATCAATTTACACGATATATGAAACGCGAAAAACTTGATTGGATTGACATTTAAATTTGCAAATATCAGGCAAACAGAGAGAGAGATATTGTTTGGTTAAGTACTGTGACGCGGCCGCATCGAGTAATCACCGCATAAAAGGTATCTTTTGAATTGAATGCATCCCCTATCTCGTATAGATACGCATGACGCAGATGAGACAGTAGTAATAGATAAAGGTTTTTCTGAGTGTAGCTGTTCCAAATGATGCAGATACGTTTTACGGGGTCGTTTCTTTTTAGTGAAGATACTTTTTCCAGCTCTACGAAGCTCGCTCAAGAAGCGTTTTGTTGAGTAGTAAAAGTTACTGCTGAGTATTGAAATATACAAAAAAAATCTACTAGGCATGGGTCGCACTTGTTAATTCTAGTACAAGGACTTACGTCATAGAGTCCGACCGAAACTGGTTTTCCAGCCGAAACCGAAACCGAATATTCGGCCGAAACCGAAACCGAAATTCACGTAGTCAAGTATAAAATTCCTTAAAATACTGAAATTTGGTGCATTTTACACATTATTCTGCATTCATTAGGACATGAAATGGAAACAAATTAAACACTTCACATTTTTCATTTACAATCTCTTTTTTTTACATGTGACTTGATTTGTTAATTACAACAAAACAACGTTACTGACTCAATATTTAATTAACTATATAAATCATTCAAATACAGAAACAAAACAAAAACTTACATTACATGTATTCAGTTCCATCAAAATTATTATTATTAATAGTTGGTACAGAGCTATCCGAACGTTGCACGAAAATTCCCAAACAGGGCATTCAGCGTCCGCTAAAGCGTTGCCGCGAGAAACGTTACCTAGGCGAGCGTGCACGCCAACTTCCGAAATCAGTTTCGGTCTCGGCAAAAGTTTCGGCCAACTTTGGCCGAAACCGAAACTGTCGCCGAAACTTGATTTTTGGCCGAAACTCGGCCGAAACCGAAACCGAACTTTCGGTCGGACATTAACGTCAAGTACCAGAAAGTACGTCCATAAATCAGCACCAGGGTTCAAAACCAGGTATAAAATACTTGCAATAATTTTTAAACGTTGAAAACTGAACCTAGGTACATTGCAATAAGGAACACTATGGCGTAATCGTGTTTGCGTACCCAAATACTTTACGTGCTTTGTTTATTTATTGTGTAATAATCTCGTAAGAAGGTCAGGTGTGCCAGGAGGAAAATGGCCAGAGCCAATTTCAGGATTAGAAATGACCCCGCACGAAGATCAGTGTACCTTACCCTGAAGCGACGACCCACCTCAGCAATGAATTTTTATGCCTCGGACCCCCAACAGCCCAGTCTCGACAGCAATGATTGCTAACAAATAGGACATTTTCAAATTAGCCGTATCGTATTTTATTCGACGAATATTTCTCATCTGGCTTTTAAAAAATCAGGCCGCAGTCTAAAGAAGTATCCTATGATTATTCTCGTTGCCTAACTTGTATTATATTATATCAAGTGGCAATGGGGAGGGCACATAGCGCAAAGAACTGATGGCCGTTGGGGCAGGAAAGTTCTGGATTGGAGATCCTTCGACCAAAGACGCAGCGTAGGACGTCCACCGACAAGATGGACAGACGACCTTAAAAAGATCACAGGATCAAACTGGATGCAGACCGCTAGTGATCGGTCGCTGTGGAAAGCCGTAGGGTAGGTCTATGTTCAGCAGTCAGAGGCGGCGTAAAGCGTGGGCGACGTAGGCGACCGCCTACGGCCTCGCGGTCCAAGGGGCCTCGCGCCTCGAAGGCCCGCTAACGAGAATATAGAAGACGCCAGAACTCCAGACGCGTAGAAGTTCGTCCAGAATGCGAAAAAATATTCTTCATAGCATGAAAATATACAGTTGTTTCGAAATTATCCTTAACTCATTACCATCATAGTATTATTGAGGTGCGCGTAAGACTATTAGCGATACTGACGCGACGCATCTAGCCAGCGGCAGCGGCTTTCAAAAAGCAAGAGAAAAATGTTTTACTTGTTCTGATGAATATTATTTTTATTTCATACATATATCTTTCAACAAAATCCTGATTTTATAACACTAGGGGTGGCGGTACACCTTGTCATAAAAAATGATTAAAAAAATATCATAATCTTACTATAAACGGGTTTCCATATAAGTCCCTGAACAAACTTCATAGCCTTTTTCTCATGTCAGACGGTAAAAATTATGGTATTCAGTATATCATATTTTTATACGAATTTAAAAAAAAATATTTAAGAAGTACAATGAGTCAGGAAAGACTTTCAGCGTTGGCAGTTTTATCTATCGAGGCAAATATAATATCTACTATGGATTACGATTCTCGATCGATTGATAATGTACAAAAATTACAATGAACAAGTTTAAAAATGAGTATGAAAAAAAAATCTCAACAACTCTGTCCTCTTGCATCATTCATCAGGGGGCCTCGCAAAATATATCTTGCCCACACAAAAATTAGGTCTTGCCCCGCCACTGACAGCAGTGGACGTCCTTTGGCTGAGAATGGTGATGATGATGATGATGAACTTATATTATATATTTTCCCATTCGTTAGAGCGAGGAGCAGAAGGCGACGGAGGAGCGCGTGTTCCAGGACCGGCAGTACCAGATCGACGCGGCCATCGTGCGCGTGATGAAGATGCGCAAGGCGCTCTCGCACAACCTGCTCATCTCCGAGCTCTACATACAGCTCAAGTTCCCCGTCAAGGTATTACTATACTACATTTATTTTGTGATGATCGCTGAGACGGTGACATTTCGTCATGCCTAGAAATGGACTAACAAGGTTAGAGTTCTTCTGATTTTTCGAAAACATCCCCAGTCCATACATTTTCTAAAAGTATGCTAAAATTGTTATTATCACTTATAGTTCCGAAGTTATTTTCCAATTTCACTTTTTACCTTAAGTTTGTTGTGTTAGCGCTAGCAGTTTCATTAGTTGAAATTGTTGCTTAAAGTGCCCTAGTTGCGGGAATTAATTAATAACTTCGGAACTTAAAGGGATAGTAACATTTTTAGCATATCTTTAAAAAGGGTATGGACTGGGGATGTTTTCAAAAAATCAGAAGGACTCCAACCTTGTTAGTTTTTTTTTAAACCCCATAGAAATTTGCCCTGAAAATTATTATTTTTTACCTTACTACCTCAGGCCCCATAACTTTTCTTCTCTACAATTTTATGGTGTGAAATTAATTTTCTCAGTACACTAATAACGATTAAAACAAGACAATTAGCAGACCTGTTCCATTAATAGATTTTGAGCTACAGGTAGTTTTAGTCCAATAAATAGTTTTTTTTTTCTAAAAAATAAAAATAAAACCTTCAGGCCAAGGTCAATATAATGGGCGGGGGTAGGTAGCAGGCTATCCCAAATTTCTACCCTAGGCGCATGTACAGCTCCCTACCAAACACCCTGTATAACCCACATATGCAGGGAATCGGCTAGTTTCTGCCGAGCAGAGTCCTGCGGAGTGGCACAGAGAGAATATTTAGAATTTTCCTACGTGGATATCGGTAGGATATCTTAAAATGAAATTTATTTTAAAGTTGGGGACAGTCAATTTGATTCCCCAGAGTTTTAAATAAGAAAACTAAGTCAAGCATGTCTCTCCTTTTATCAAGATTGACTATTTTAAATCGTTCCAGTCTAGCGTCATATGACGGTATTTTTTGGCTATTCCTTCCGCAAAGGCCAAGTGCCACAGAAACCTTTTTTGTATCCTTTCAATCCTCAGTATATGGTTTGCGTAATGTCGTCGCCAGACAACTGAGCCATTCTCCAATATGCTTCGGACCAAGCAGTTGTAAAGTAGAATTTTGGTTTTATGATTTCGAAACGATTTAATATTTCGCAGAACGAAACCTAGACCTAGTCTTTGATGCTTAATTAATAATCTTGTCTATATGTGGAACGAAAGTAAGTTTTTTGTCCAGAAGGATGCCCAGATCTCTGATTGTGTCCACTTCTGTCAGATGATACTTATTTATTGTGTAATCATACTTAATTATGTCAGTGATCTTCCGGTTGAAATTGATATGAAAGCACTTAATGGTGTTAAGACTCATGGCATTTTGCTCGCACCATTCTGCAAAGCGATCGAGGTCAGTTTGTAGCATAGCCGCAGCTGAATATCTGTCAACCACTTTTAGAATTTTTAGATCGTCGGCGTATAATAAGGGCTTTGAATGTCTTATGTAATCTGGAATATCGTAAACAAAAAAGTTGAAAAGGACTGGACCAAGATGGGACCCTTGAGGGACACTAGTATTGATATTGTAACTGGAAGATTCGAAGCCATTTGCAACGACGAAAAATGAACGATTATATCTAGTGGTTTACTGTATTTTTTTTTTCTTATTTTTTATGAGAAAATATTACTAAAAATCATTCACGGTGGTCAGGTTTAATGTTTATATTGATTAAGACATTGTTTTATTATATTTTGGCAGTAATATCAAAATTCTATTTTATTTACTTAGTAAAATAATATTTTCGTTCTTAGCATGTAGTATGCCTAAAACGGAAGAATGTGTCATGTCAAGTAATGTCTTAGCACACATAAAGAACAATGAAATTAACACTGAAACACACTTTGCCATGAATTATTTGTTACTGAAAACAAATCCACACAAAATTTAACGCGCGACACTGGCGCAATAGATGAACTATTGCGCCAGTGCCACAGCTTATCAGCGCCACAGCTTAACAGCCTGTTTAGCGCGGGGCACCACCACGTGATTGCTAGTGCAGTTCTATGCTTCTCGGTTTTCTGCTAACATGACTTACACTATTGTTATTCTGTCTATATCTTACGACCAGTAAATTAATGGAGTCCTGTTGTTCAAAACTCCCGCTAACGGCTGAAATTATTAATTTGTCTATCGAGATAACCGTTTTTTAAGTTGTTGTAATTAAATAATTGTGTCAATATTTATTTAATAGTGTGAATAATGATGCTAGGATTCACATTTTGAATATGTTTAATGGCTGTGCTGTGCTATGTGCTGTAGGTGGTAGGGAAACCCGATTAGATGACAGCGCTCGCAGTGGCCAAAATTAAGACATTTTTGTAGTACTTCTAACGTCTGTCACCTAGCAAGCAAAAAGCAAAAATCGTCTAGCAATTTCAGTACAAAATTGTCGTCTTGGTGAATTATATTTCATTAATAAATAAAAATGGCATTGATTTAAAGAAGCAGTTGTAAATAACAGTTTTGGTAAGTTAAAAAATATAAATGGCACATACAATAACTAGTTCAGCAGTTAAAACTACGCAGTAAAATGAATAAAAATTTATTAAAAAATATTGAAATGGATCAGTGAGTATATAATTGAGCAGGAAAATAATTCAATGGGCGGTAAAAATTATTGAATGAGCGGTTACGTGTGGGCAGTAATAAACCGGAATTTGTCGGTAAGAAATCTAATTTTAAGCAATTCTATAAACAATGAGGTGGTAAAATAAAATAGTTAAAAATTATAAATGGCACATTCAATAACTAGTTCAGCAGTTAAAACTACGCAGTAAAATGAATAAAAATTTATTAAAAAATATTGAAATGGATCAGTGAGTATATAATTGAGCAGGAAGATAATTAAATGGGCGGTAAAAATTATTGAATGAGCGGTTACGTGTGGGCAGTAATAAACCGGAATTTGTCGGTAAGAAATCTAATTTTAAGCAATTCTATAAACAATGAGGTGGTAAAATAAAATAAAAAAACAGTACTTAAAGTAGTAATAAACATTTAATTACCTTTTTTAAAAGAATTAAAAAAACAAATTGTATAAAAATACGAACTTTTATTCGTAATTCGAAACATACTTAAGTAATTAAAATGACATAGAATTTGCTTAATAACAGCTTAAATAAAGTTATTGTATAATAAGAGTAAGTTAAGCTTTCGACGGTCTGCCTCTCTTCCTTTTTTGTCCGAGTGGAATTGTTTTAGCTTCAACTGGAAGTACGGCGTACTTCGGGCGTATAGACAGGCCAATTATATGTTTACTTACACATATACATTTTATAAAAATTTGGGCAAGTTCATGTTCCTTGAGTCCATTTTTCCGTTCCTTATTTTGCAGCAATATAACTTCCCATTTATTGAAAAATTGCTCTTTAATGTCATCAAAATTTTCTGGTGGATATTTGAAAAAAAAGCGCATTCTTTAGCTTCTGCAGCAGTAGGCCGATTCTTACGATTAACAGTTTTACCGGAAAAATCAGGTAAAATATCTACATATTAAAAAACTATCCCACGAACAAAATCTAAATACATGGAATTCGTGACCCTTAGAAATTCAAAACTTTTTTTTCTTTGACATAGAAAATTCGATCGGTGAACTTTCTTCGTATACGAATGGCACGAGAATTGGCCCCATACTTGAGAATGCGTCAAATTTTACCTCTTTTTTTATAAATTTAAGTTCGGGTGTCACCGCTCGCTATGATATGCCAAACTATTTATCATACTGCTTATTCCATCATTTTTACCGCTTATTCAGTTATTGAACTGCTCAACTATTTTTAGGATTGACATTGTATGATAAAATAACAGACTAATTGATATTTTATTACTGTTCATGTTTTACTGTCGTAATAATTAATCAGCCGCTATTAAATTAAATAACTGCTCAATTGTTTTCCAACTGATCATAATAACATCTCGAATATTTAAATAACAGCTCAAAAATTTAGTTCCCAATAAAAATCAACAATTAACTTCATTGCATAGAATAAATGAATAATTACAATATTTTATTGAAACAACATTGGTTTTTATCACTTTTCGTAATGACAACCAGCCATTTGTCATGTCAACGTCCGCCAAAAGTTTGTGACGCGCACGACATTACGCTGTATACCCCATTCACTGGGGAAAGTCTTTAAATGTAAACAAACATGGCGGCTTAAATACCATAGACAATCTTTGGTGTTGAGAAAAAGTAGAGGATTTTAGACAATTGAACTGATACGATATACAATCGATTGCATTGAATGAAAAAAAAGACAAGTGAAATGATGTAACTTCACTTAATCAGTGATTTAGAAAAAAAGGGGTTACTCACTAAAAGGTATTAGGTATTTATAATAACGGACTTACCTGAAAACGAAACGTTGGAAACTGAGTAGTAATTTAATGTTAATTTAAAGTTTAATTGAAATCTTACTTTCGTCATGAAGACTGAGGTTAAATGTCCGTGATTATAATATATTACGTTGTACGTAATATATTATAATCACGTTTTTGAGCTGTTATTTAGCAACATGATTCACATTCAAACAAAGAAAAAGAGGTTCAGTCACACAATATTACGAAACTTACATGAATAAACACCAAATATAGGCAAAAGGATGACATTCAACATGAAAAGCTTTGCACACGTTTTACATTACAGCTTTTAGTTGCTCAATTTTTTTTTGCGGTATTTATTTTTGTAATATACATTATAATATTTAATCGAAGCCACCCCAAAATCGAGCCCAATGCATTACCTTGTCTATTGTGATGGTGTTGGGTAGTTTTTATTAATAGGGATGGGTGACATAGTTGAATATTGACTCATTCAGAAATAAAATATACTAAACACAAGACATTTTTATTTATTTCATTTATTTATTTCCACAAAATTTATACAATATTTTAACTGATATAAATAAATGTTTTTTGCGAACTTTAGTTAATTAATTTTTCACATAAGTTTTTTTTTATCAATTACATGAACATGAAATAAGAACTTATTTGAATATGGTTTATATTAGGACCAGAACATTGAATGGTCTTGTTTAAGATCTATTTTTTTAAATAACATCTTTTTCATCTGGAAACCGTGTAGGTCTTCGAAGGTTAAATTATGTACTGACTCAAAATTAATTTTGTCTCACCTAATTACAAGCTAAAATTGATATTAATGCGGTTTCAGTTAAGGTTAGAATCCTTAACTGAAACCGCATCAAAATCGGTTCATCATACATACCTCTATTTAAGGTCGGTTAAATTTGTTTAGTAATATTTTATAACTGTAATTCATACTTTGAAACCTTTTTATTATTATTTTTTATGAAATTATACATTCGATTATATTATTTTATATAAAAACTATGTACCTACGTTTAATCTTTCACAATATATCATTTCATGAACAGTAATCTATCAAATAAATGCTAGAATTAAACAAAAAATAATAATATCATTCCTTTTAGGGTCAACATGACTAAACTACTAGTTTCGAATAACCAATTGAATCGATCAATTGAATGAAATTGGTGTCCCAACACTAAATTAAAAAATATGAAGTTTTCCGTCATCTTTTTGTTTATGTCAAAATGGTGATATTTTTCGTATGAATCACGTTTTTGAGTGTAATTATGTGTGTTTGCAAACAATTATCATATTTATATTGTTACGGCGTAATTGTTAAAGGTGTTTGTAAGTTCTGCAAAGAAATTCACTGGTGTATGTGCCGAGAAACTTCAGATAATAGGGTTAGAAGGTTAGTCAATGGTTTGTTTACATTTAAAGACTTTCCCGTGTGAATAGGGTATAATACGATAATGTATTTATTCCAAAGAAAGGCTGTTTCTTTCATCCTTGATTAACAGTGATAGATAGGTAATTAATTATTTTAGCCGTAAGTTAAAATATTCTCTAGAATTTCCACCTCGATATTACCTTCTCATAATGTAATTATAATAATAAATTCCCTTCCCCCGCAGCCGGCCGACCTGAAGAAACGCATCGAATCGCTGATAGACCGCGACTACATGGAGCGCGACCGCGACAACCCCAACCAGTACAACTACGTCGCCTAATGGTACCCCGCGGGCCGCCGGCCCCGGCCCCGGCCCCCGCCCCGGCCCCGCTCCGCGCTCCGGGACATCCTGCTGCTCTCGTACCGGCGCGACGAGCGCGTCAACTACTGCGTCACGGCGCTCTACGCGGTCATCTACCTGCTCGTGTACCACGCCTGCCAGGCCTACTGGGAGTACGCCCTGAACGTGCTCAAGGCCGAGGGCGCCTTCGACAAATACCGTACCAATTGATTTCATGTTTACCGGACGGAATACGATAATGTGTATCAGTGATGGAATAAAGATTAATGATAATAATTATTAGTTTCGAATATTATTTATGTGTGTGCGATCGGGCCTCTGTTGTAGATGTCGGTGGAACGAGGTGACGTTAACTTTAAAGTTCTCATTGGATTTTAATTTTTAGTTTGCAATTTTGTTTGAATGATAATGTATAGGAAAATTGATAAAGTCTTGACTCGTTTTGTAATGCTTTCCACGCTTTTAAAGCAAAATGAAAATGACAAAATAGCATTCTCTGAGTGGCTATATTTTAAATGTAGGGATTGCCTACATTACACGTTTATGACCGCGCATCAACCGAATGTAATAGTTTATACATATTCTTTACATTTTACCTCTGAGTATGCAGCACCTCGTTTTACATTGACAGACGCAATAGCGCGCCTGTGAGATATTAAACGACCATTTGAACTTGAAAGATTGTTGGAAAAGACATAAATATTGGATATGGTGGACCTTTGATATACTAGAACAGTGTGACTCAAGTGAATGGATAACTCGAGATAGAGGTTGGTTGTATAACTTAATTAATCATTAATTCACCGGCTAAGCCAAGACGGGCTAATTGAAATATATGAAACATGGATGTTCAGTGTCTATTAGTATATCTACATGTATAGTTCGAAAGTTTGAACTCGATAACAAATAAAATAGCCGTTGTATTATAGGTATAATTAACCGTCCACCGCATTGGGAAGCAGGTATGTGAATTTCAGTCGGGAATTTACTATGGAAGAATGCTGTTTTTTTATCTAGTTATGGTAAACGCTCAACGCGGCGGACGCCTTATAATCGATGTTTGAATTACAAATTACTGAGACATTGTATGTACTAAATCTTCGACTTATAAGGGGTGAAGAAATGGTCTTGAAAAGGGTTCAAATGAAATCAAAATATATTAGAAAGAAACTTAGCTCATACCTTTGCATATAAACATCTTTCAGCAGTATAGGTGGAAGCCTAGAGCTGATATCAATTTCTTCTTTATTTCTGGATAAAACCTGGCGTTATCTAGATCGTAAAGCCGACATGAATAGCTCTATTCTCACACACCGCTGAAAAGGGACGCGACTCTGTGACCGTACGCGTTGTAAATATGTTCTATAAACACTTACTTGTCTGTCGTTCTGGTATTTTACATCATAATATTAAAGTCAATGGTAGGAAGAGCAAAACGAATATGTTTTAATGTATAAATGTTTGGGTGGGCATGCCAAAAGGGGCGAAATCTATGTGTATTAAAACTATCAAACACATAATAAATACTTATGCTCTAGATATGTAACGTGTGATATTAGGAAATCGGTTGCCCTCTGGTCTTGGCTGCAATTTTTGGTTGTTTCATTTTAAGATCGGCCGCTTAAAGAATGCTAAAGAAGTTTTCAATTTTGACACAAAATATATGGAAATAATGTCAAACTTCCGGCCTTTGTTTATAATGCATTCCTATACATTTTCTGTCAAAATTGGAACTTCTCAATAGCATTCTTTGAGCGGCCGATCTAAAGTTACGAGTATTTATGATAATTTATTACTTTACTTAACCTGGATGCAATACCCTTGCTTAATGATTCCATACAAAATGTAGTCTTATGTGATGTCACTATTATTTTTGTATTCCGTTTATTATAGAGTTACACATTTGCCATTAAATGCTAATATTTCCAGTTGTTTTCAATCTTCAAGATTGATTATAGTAACATCCACCCTATAGATACGGTAATTAATTATTATTTATCAGGTATGTTTATTTATAATATAACATGCGACATTGTTAACGACAGATTTTCGTATCGAGTAAGCATGATTAATTCGACCTAGCAGTTTTATTTCAACGTAATGAAATCTCTTATTTTCGGGAGCCATCCTAGAGGGGTCACTAATTAAAACTATTTATAATTTTCAATTGTTGTTTTATTTATGATGTCTACGAAATAAATAATAAAGTCATTTATTTACACTAAAAGATCTATTAAAATTCTAATACAACTTTACAATGAAATTCAATAAGGGTTTCATAAAATAAATTTGAATCTGAGCGAAATTTTTCTAAAACCTAATTGAATTGATGAGAAAATCCTAAATTAGAGGAACTGAAGCTGAATTACATTATTTACAAAGTATACAGATAGCAAATATCTGCGTAGTATCGCAGAACAAAGGCAGTGTAGGAGGGATAAAACTTACCCATATGCGAAGTTTTATCATAGCATCGAGTTTTCTTCTAATTATAATTATAAACTATTCTTGCACCATGAGCATTACTTTCTTTACTAATTATACTTTAATAACAAGTCTTTGTATTTTCCGACCTGCGGATTTCTAATAAAAGAACGAGATTAGATAATTGATAATTCAAACATTCATTATAAACACAGTTTTAGCACCAATGAATATCTTCCTGATTCAAGCACTTTAGAAACTTTTGTCTACCGGTTCATAGCTCAACTTACGTCATCAATAAAACGATTGTTGACGTTTCTACAGTTTACCTCTTGAACACAAACTTTATTGCAATTTTAAACCCAAACATTGTCGATAAAAAGCACATTTTCTTTTATCCGCCACTAAAACGGTCGCGTCAAGCGTCACATCGACATCCCAATTTGGTCCTTATAAGCTAAGAGATAGAGTCGCGTTCACTTGTTGATGACCTTGAGCACGGTGTCGAGGTGGTCCTTGTGGTAGTCCAGCTCCTCGGCGAGCGCCGTGGCCAGTGAGTGCGGAGTTATCTCTGTGCCCAGGTAATCGGTCAGCAACACCTGCATAACAAGAAAAAGAAAGCCTTATTTTTATGATCATAATTAAATACAGATAAAATGTGGCCGCTTTTAAGGCCGAGATTAAAAAAAAAAAAAAAAAAAAAAAAAAAAAACGTTTATTTCATTTTCTACAAAACAATTTCAGTGCTAAGGCTGGAGCCTACCTAGTAAGTACGCGTGGTACCTGTGGCAGGAGACCCCGCTCTTTAACAAAGGGAGTGTCGCGTTTTAAGAAAATACATGAAAAAAATAAAAATTCAGTACAACATGTATACAGCAGAAACAAAATTTCAAACTTATTTTAAACAAATAGCTATATTTATATGAAAAATATGTATGTGTGTGTGTGTGTGTGTGTGTGTGTGTGTTGTGTGTGTGTGCGCGTGTGCGTGTGTGTGTGTGTGTAGTGTAGTGTTGCAAGAGCCGTAAGCTACAAACACGGTTTTGATAACAAATCTTCAACTTCTTTGTAACCGAGTGTGGCGAGCCCTTTTAGCAAACTAATTTTGCATGCGTGGTATGGTAAGGTATAGATTTGGTATAGTCTGTGCAGTTTATTATAAAGAAGTGCAGACTGTGCGCGGAATTGACGCCTTGCAAACGTGGTTTTGCAGACAGGTATTGGAGCTATCCTGTTCTGTCTTCTGCCATTAAGCACAGCTGGGTCAAAAGGTAAAGCTTTGTGAAGTTTCATTACTGATGCTATAATGTAAAGTTTTCTTACAGACATGATTTTATAATTTTTGTACAGTTCATCAGTGGGAAATCTGTAATGCTTAAAAAACATCGTTTTTAGAAGACACCTTTGTGCCCTTTCCACTTCTAGGATTTTTGTTTTGGTAGCGCCCCCCCATACAGATATGCAGTATACAGTAACCGATTGAGCTAAAGCAAAATAAATACTATGAAGGAGATTTTGCGATGTGATGTGTCTTAGCTTTTTAAAAACCCACATCAGTTTCCTTACCCTGCCATTTACTTGTTCAATATGGGAGTGCCATGATAGACGTTGGTCAAGAACTATGCCGAGATATTTTGTGGAGCTAACACATTCGATTTTGTCACAACTACATCCTCTGACGTAAGGGTAGGCACAGTGATGGATCTTAAGGTTACGGGAAGAGGTAGGTTGAGTTCTTTTATTTATGGCAAAACAGATGTAATTGGTCTTGGCAATGTTTAAGGTAAGAAGTGCAGATATGAGCCAGTTAGCAACTTTAGAAAGGCCTTTTTCAGCCACACCAAACACCGAGTCCCAGGAAGTGCCCTCGAACACTATGGCTGTGTCGTCCGCATATGAGAATATACGACCGCCCTCTAGGTCAAGGTTGGTGAGGTCATTTATATAAATTAAGAATAGTGTTGGGCCTAGTACACTACCCTGAGGTACTCCGTATTCAATTAAAACATCCCCGCTTATGTGACTATCAATTTTCACGCTTTGTGATCGGTTCCTTAGGTAGTCTGTCAGAAGTGCAAGTGGGGTACCCCGTATACCTACTTTTTCCATCTTTTCCACTAGTATGGGTACAGAAACTGTATCAAAAGCCTTTTTTAAGTCTAAAAAGACTGTAAGGCATTTTGTACCATGATCCAGGTGTTCAGTGACCAGTGAAGTCAATTTCAAAATTGCGTCTTCTGTGGATTTGCCCTTGCGGAAGCCAAATTGGGAGTCCGAAAGTATATTAAATTTTTCAAGGTAGTTGATAAGTCGGGAATTGATAAGCCTTTCTATTATTTTAGAGATGGCAGGCAGAACCGAGATTGGCCTGTAGTTGTTGGGGTCACTTTTGTCACCTCCCTTATGGACTGGTGTGACAATTGACTTTTTAAGCATAGTGGGAAATATTCCTTTGTTGATACAAAGGTTAGTAAGGTGACTGAGAATGGGGGCTACAGTAGGTCTGACTAGTTTTAGGAACTTAATCGGAATTCCATCCCAACCTGAGGCACTATCACTTTTTAAATTCTGAATGACTGCGTCAACTTCCATAGGATCAGTTTCTGTAAGAACAAAAGAAGAACATTGAGAAAGTTGTGTAGGCGTATGAGTAATACAATTGTCTGAAGAGGCAGGAGTTGCAAGGATGTCTTCAGCAAGGCTTTTTCCTACGTTCGCAAAGAAGTGATTTACATTATTTACAGATTCGAAGGGAGTGTTATTAATGCCCAGCAATTCACTATTTCCAGACTTAGGGGGATTAAGGTTTGTAAATTCTTTAATAGATTTCCATAATGCTTTAGAGTTATTAATATTACTTCTAAGTTGTTGGGACTCGTATTTATGTTTGAGCTATTCCTAATGCAGCGCAATAAGCCACTGGTTATCCAGGGCTTGATTATGTGTTTACTATTCGATACCTTTTTTACTTTGAGGCTAGCGTTCAGAGAGTCAGACAGAATATTAACCAAATTTAGAACTAGATTATTAGGATCGTTGATAAGTAGTAATGTTGTTAGATTTTTGTTTGAAAGGTGTAGTGCCGCTGCGTTGTAGTCAATGAATGTTTTAATGGTAGGGAGGTTATGTGTAGGTTTTACTTTATATAAACTCATCAGCACAGCGGCATGATCCGTAACAGAGGTATTGAGAATAACAATGGAGGCAGATACATTTGTTTTGTCAATTTTTAGCATTACATGATCAAGACAGCTATGTTCTCTAGTTGGTATCGCGTGCCCAGGCATAACACCGTTAGCGGACAGCATGTTAAGGTAATATGCTCGATTTTTACCTACGTAAGACGGTTCATTTAATTTTCGAATTAAATTAATGTTAATATCACCTACAATTATTATATTCTGAAGATGTTTTATTGATTCCAAGTACGTGTTAAGAGAATTAATGAAATTGCTAGCATTATTCTTTGACGGAGAGCGGTATATACCCAAAATAACAGTATTGTTAATATTCAATCGAATGCAAGTAGCGTCAACTAATTTTATTTCTTTAAATGTAGGGCTCAGTTGAGATTTGGCATATATGACTACTCCATCATTTTTATTTGAGTTAAATGTACTACCAAAGTGGGCGTAATTTTGTACTAAAGGTATGGGTTTGCGTGAATTTAAGTGACATTCACTAAAAATCATGACATCCACGTCTATTTTAGAGTTCGAGAATGTAGCTATAAAGTTATCGAGATTGCAATAAATACTACATATATTTTGCTGTACCACGGTTAAGTTATTTTCATTCTTAAAATGAATGTGATTGCTAAGATCTATGTTGTCACTTACCGCGGTTGCAAAACCCAGATTATCCAATTCTTTTAGGTTAGAAAGGTTGTCCATCATGTAAATAATACATAAGAGCTAATTAAGTATTGTAGGTCAATGTGATTAAAAGATTGACAGATACAGTATATTAATTGACCTTCAAGATTATATTTGTGTGACGTGTTTATAGTGAGGTAAATGCAGACCCATATACTGAGATTAACATAAGTTATACAACAAAGACGGCATGTTGTGTAGCTGAGAAAGATTTGTGTAATTGTGTCATATATGTATAAGATGTGTATATTTGAAGATATAAGAGTGATAAGTGTATAGTGGATGATAAAATTCTTAAACAACATAAGGTAGTTCATGTTGTAATTGACAGGCAAATTTGTTATACAATTTAATATGACAATATAATAAAGAAAAAACAAATAAAGTAGAAAGTTAGTGGAGACTGTTTTGTGTGTGAGCGAGAAAAAGATGTTGTCAGAAAGTATTTCAGGCAAGGTTTATAATTATTGTTACTTATTCTATTATTAATACTTAAATTATATGAATAATATCTCAACACCCGAGCGGTCGCATGAGACCGCATAACAACAGAATATCTATTGTCTCGTTCACATACGCTTATTGTTATGATTCAGCATATTCCCTATGCTGAGTCAAAACAACAATAAAGGTAAATAACGGATGAAAGCTGTTGACTTGTTATTAGTCAGGTTATTTAGTTACATAATTTATAAATACAAACTATTAAATAATCACAATATTAAGGGTTTGAAATATGAAAGCTGTTGACTTTTGTAATAAATCAGGTTTGCATTTCGTTACATAAATTGTGGAAACATGATGGATTAATTACAGTGATTAATATCCATGAAGGATGACAGCTTCTGAAACAGCTTGCTATAACCTATTATATGTCTATAACAAAAACAAAGAAAAACAGTTAAAATGGTTGAGATCTTGTCTATTCTATATGTAGAAGATGATGTACTTGACTTTCATTTTGGATATGAATTATCCTGCTGGTGTCATCCTTTCTCACAAAAACCTTACCAAAAGAAGACCAGCAATACTTAAACTTTTTAGATTTCACGAGTTCTCGTGAGAGAAAATGTAGTCGAGCGCCCTTTGCAGTGAGAAGTTCAGATAAATAAACTGGTGAGTCTTCGTTGTAGGTACAGCCCAAGTGCTTCGCATGCAGTTTATACTTATTTTTGAGGTTAAATTCCTTCACCTTTTTCAGAAAAACTGTTCTCATAATGGTAGATGTTAGTTCTACTATAATGGGGGGATTTTTTTCAGACTCCTTCCTTCCCTTTAGACGCGAAATGTCCTTTATATCCCTTGTACAAAAATCTATGTTTAGTGTTTTAGCCAGGCTTGTGATCATGCTGATCAAATCATTTTGGTTTTCATGTTGCTTTCGTGGGACATTTTTTAATTCAAAACTAGATTTACGGGAGTATCTCTGGAGGTCCTCGATTTTGTCCTCAAGGGTGCAAATATATTCTTTGTCTTTTTTAGCCTGCTGCTCAAGTAGCTCGACTTTTTTACAGAGTTCCTCGTTTTGCTGAGTAAGGGAGAAAATAGATGTTTCTATGTTAGAGTTAGTCTGTTTAATCTCTTTCAAGCTCGTTGTTATCTCAGCAATTTTTTCAGCAATATTTTTCCCTTGGGCATCTATAAGTGTTGTAATCAATAGCTTAATTTCGTCTTGAAATCTCGAGAATTCTGATGGTGAGGTTTCAGTCTCTCTTGGCCTTTTGCTGCGCTGCGAAACATAATTAGGCGGCGTGACTAGCCCTTCAGGTTGTTCACTTGATTCGGAAACAAGATGGGGATCTGATGTAGACGGAAACATCTCTGTCTGAGTGTTTACCAGCGGCATTCGTTTCTCTTATTTATAATCGTCGATGCACAAGTAGGCCTAAATGATAGATAACACGACCCGTCGGGAGTAGTGACACTTAGCGGGCGCGGGCGAGGTAAGTAGGCGCAAGCGACGCGGGGAGTAACTGGAGTGCGTAACAATAAAAAGTGGGCGGAGATTAAGTTGTTTGCATACTTAGCTGTCAGCTGGCGCGTAAATAGCTAGTCGTCTTTTCTTATTTCATAGTTCTCGGTCACACACTACACTCCACCACTTTACGCCTATCACATCCTAGTACTTTGCACGCTTTTTTCACACTTGTTTTTTGTGATAATAATTTAAATAAAATGCGGAAACTGCTTAAACACGTTCGACACTGTCGAGATCCGAGACGGAAGAGGAGATTAAGATTACAGTAACGATACAGTACTAGATTCTATCGTATATTATGTAGGTGTTTGTTTGTATTTACATAACAGCTATGAAATAAAATAAAATGCTATGAACACTTTTCGATGGGAAACTTATCTTGGGCATATTAACCTTTAGAAGCTTGACGCGGCGAAAAAAAAGCGGCCTTGTAGGATGATCGATTACGTCACCCGCTGCGCGCCGATCCCGGGTCGTAAACATGCCGTTTTTACGACTTGTTTACAGAAGTGGGTTGGCTCAAGTGACGTTTTTATTTTAGCTAATGAATGAAGCTTTTAAACAGTGTCGAGTTTGTTGTGTTTCATTCTACCTGAATAAGCATATTGAGCTGTGAATGTCAAAATCGTACCGCAATGATCATTCTTCTGCCTTTAGATATTTTTACTTTGAAAAGTAGATCGATGACGTGTTATTTTTAATGATTTAAAAGGAAGATTGGTTCAATTTACGTAAGAGAATTAAATAAAACGAGGCATTTCCGTATATTTTTTATCAATTTAGGCCTTTTAAAAATATCATAAAATTTTGGGATCGACGGAAGTTTCTAGCCGTATCAAAAAATCATAGTTGTACTAGCTATAAGAATCAAGTAAAAATATTGATATGGTTTAATAGCTACATTCTTAGAGTAACCACATTTGTCAATACAAAGTAGATTAAATAAATCAATGTCGAGAAATAAGTAAAACACTGAAGGAATACTACTTTCCACAATATTATTCTGCGTTTCTAATGTGTTTTATGAATAAACCTTAGTGATAGTTACTTGGAATATTTACTATTGTTTTCTACAAGAAAAGCTTATTACAATGATATATAATAGTCTGATATAAATCAAAACTAATAGCAAGTATAACACAAATTAACACAAAAGTCGTAATTTAATTTACGTAGGTATCGGCCATTTTTTGCCGCCAAAATTGCACTCGAATTGTATTATCACTTAAAATGTAGCTTTATCTTTTAATATCTGAACAGTTTAATGGTTTTAATGGTATCTTGACTAATTAACCTTTCTTGTAATACACTGTTTATCTCGTATTATGCTATAGTTTTGCTAGAATAACCATTTGTATTTCGATGATTTCCCAAAACCGAGTGAATTGCTTGGAAAAAACGTAAACAAATCAAGTAACCACATGGGTACGAAGAGATCAAGAGAAATACTATTCCACCGCATTATTTATCATATTAACTATGTAAAAACACTAACATACCTGTAAAAAGTGAATAAACATAATACATAATGAATTTTATAAGTTCATAGTCATGACAACAAACACGGCAAATTTGGCACAGACCACGCACAGACTTTAAATATTTTTTGTGAGGTTGTCTTTGGCAAGATTCGGCTTTGGACCACTGTAAATTAAGACATAGATTAATTTATAAATTACTAGCGGACCCATCAAACTTTGCAAGGCCGGGGCGGGACGGTGCTAGGGCCCCGTCTCGCCCAGCCTCGTAATTTTAACAGTTAACAAAAACTATAATTGATCAGTTATCGAGCGGGATAAAAAATATATCAAATTACTACAATGGCTATAAAAAAAAGGGGTTAGTGATAAAAAAAATAAGAGTTGTATGTATTTTTTAATGCCACATTATAAAAAAATAAAAACAAAATTTAAAAAAAAAATAAGGGTCGACAACCCTTATCACTTAGGGGTATGAAAAATAGATAGTAGCCGATTTTCAGACCTACTGAATGCGCATATAAAATTTGGTAAGAATCGGTAAAGCCGTTTCGGAGGAGCACGGGAACGAACATTGTGACACGAGAATTTTATATATAAGATTATGTAGGTATTTGTTTGTATTCACATAATAGCTATGAACACTTTTTGATGGGAAACATATCTTGGGCATAATAATTTATAAATTATATTTGCTAATAAATAAGTATGTCTCATCGATTTATCGGGTCGGTGAAGGTCGATCTTCACCGGCTCAGACTATAAGCGACGCCATCTAGTTCCGCTGTGTGATCGCTCGGCTAATATCGCAGCTCGAAACGTGCTTTTTTGTTTATCTTAACTTTTACTTCTTGTATCATTTATTTTCTTGTAACTATTTGTTTATTTGAAATGGAACTTGAGAATGTCGAGTTTTATTTTTGTCTTCAAAAAGTTTGAGTTTTGGCTTTAATATTAAATATAAGATAAAATTTTGATTAACCTTAAAAATATTGTGAGGAAATAATGAAAAAAGTATTTTTAATTTTATTTAACACTACACACCCTAACTGTCTGTATGTATGTATTATACAAATAAATTTGTAAAAATGAGACTAGTTCTCAGAATTAAATATAAATTTCGATATACATATATGTATAAAAGTTCCAGCCGAAACTGAGATCCTAGCTGTAAGTTCGGTTTCGTTGTCGGCTGAAAAACCTGTTTCGGTCGGTCACAAACAAGAGCACTTACTTGAAAATGAAAAATGAAAAAATCTTTATTACGTATCTTGTAAGGGGTTTACATTTACATAGGTGGAGGTCTCCTTTTAAGTAGGACCTGTGTTAGGAGACCCCGCTCTTTCTTAACCCATTAACCGCCGCAGTCGTATTTATCCGACAGCAAGAATTCGGGTCATAACCGCCACAGTCGGGAAAATCCGACTGCAACTTTCTCGTCTAATTTTATTCAAACTATTGACTGAAAAAATATCACGAAAATAAATAAATAAAATAAAACGTATACACGTTCGTTTTATAAAATGCTCTAGCCTTCTTATTTCCAATATGATCTAAAAAAATATCAACAAACATTAACATCGCATAGGCTGCTCAATTAGTGATTTACTTATAGTTGAAACGCCGCAGTCGTATATATCCGACAGCAGTGTTGTGGTAAAATTATATTTTTATATTTTTTCAGAAAGTGAGATATTTTACAATATGTATGTGTTGTTCATGATAGAAATAAGTCAATCATATTGGCAATTCTATTCTGTCATTACTTTATTGGTTTTAAGTATAAAAATGCTGATTTTATCACAAAATCATCAAATGAACATTCAAGTGTTATTGGTGATGTGACATCACTATTGTTACAAATAATAAACTACTGCGCCAACGCCGGAGTCGGATATATCCGTCCGCTTATGACGTCTCAGGCGACAAAAATATTAACAAAGTGAGGGTAAGTAGATATTTTATCGACATGTCTATATTAATTTGTGATGATTAGTAATTTGTTTATAAAAAGGTGGGTACGTTAAACATGTCAGTGAAGAATAATTAATTAGAATTTTGGAAGGCTGGGAGGGAAATGACATATTTCGAGTCGGATGATGATTTGGAGTTAGACCAAGTGCAGATATGTCAAACTCGTAGGCACCTATTAATTTCAGTTTTTAGATGATAAAAATTGATACTTAAAAAAAAGTATCAATTTTTAGATTATCACTTCCTTGGGCCACGTATCGATTATGTAATATTATGTAGGTATGTGATGTTGATTGATATTATGGAAGTATTATCATGCTTATTTCCCGAAATAATAAAATCGCTAGTTGTGTGTGTAAACTTAAGAAATTGTCCCGTGTTCGTGCGTGCATCAAAGAACACTGGTCGATAGATCCTTTGTTCAATTCATCCTTTAAATTATAAAGATATACCAATATTTTTATGTCAATGATTATTGAAAAATAATTTTATCATAAATATAAAACTTTTACTAATAATAAAATTTGAACTAAACAAATTACGTAAAAAAGGTATGTGATTGACCAGCTGAAAAAAGTTTCTGCAATATCGAAACATGCACATCACTAAAAATAAAAGTATTACCTTGAATCACAGAGCCACAGTCGGATATATCCGACAGTTTGTGAATTCAAGGTCACATTAGGGCTTGAATCATCGATATTTTTTAATGTTTGCAAAATACTACTTTACTGCCTTAACTTTGTTTGTTGTTTGTTAGTTAAAGTATTAAGTTATAAAACGATGATTATTGGTTTCAGAATTTAATATTTTACCATAAAACATACTTTTGATTAGTTAAAAATAGTTTTTATACTGACAAAAATTGCATTATCGTGAAGTTATTTCCCACCACTACTGTGGAAGTTCTAAAATAAGTGTCCGGCGCTAGGGGCACGTTTTTTGGGCTGGACGTCCGGCGGTTAATAGGTTAAGGTAGGTACTTAGATATAAGATACATAATTTTACTATGTACTAACTGTTTTAGCTTTAAACATAACGTTTAGAGACAGATTAGTATTTTTTATAGTTTGTGTGCGAGTGTGTGTTTGGTCGTGTGCGTATGTATGTATGCGCGTGTGTGTGTGTGTACTTACTTGCGGAGGAACAGCTCCGCCATGCCTCAACACGCCGTGCCTGAGCTCGTCCCCAGCCGAGCGACTGAGCGGCTGCCGCGAGAACTTGCGCTCCCATACAGTCCAGGCCGTAGCGCGCGAGATCAGGTACGAATAGTACTTCGCGCCGTACCCTATTAGATGGCTGAAGCGATGTTGCCACGCCTGGAAAAAAAGTAGCTGTTGGTTTTTTTCAATGAAATCAAATCAAGTATTTTTATTTCAGACGTATTCACAATTGTATTAATCCCTCAAGCGTATGTGAACGAGACACAATGCAAATTCTATTGTTATGCGGTTGCCTGCAACCGCTCGGGTGTTGAAGCATTAAAAACAAGAAATATATTAGGTCAAATCGTTTTAAGTGTTAATATTTTAACTGTGTATTTGTATACATTATAGAAACAGGACACTATCATTATTATTTGAAAATTTGAGATTTTTTTATTGTTATTTTCTCTAACAAAGATTTTTTTTTTAAAACAGCACCTTGACGATTTTAAAAGTTACCTATGTCATCGGCTTCACCTCTCTCAATTCAATGCCCTATCGTTCTTTTAATTTAATCTCATTATTTCATTATTAAAAAAAAGTGAAAAAAAAAATATCTTAATCTTTAATTTTCTCAAAAACTAGCGTATTCTACAAAAATACCCAAAGTGTTTTCTACAAAAAAAGTTCCATTTATTGTGCTGAATCAGCCTTTTAAATATTATCACTTAAAACGAGGTGACCTTATATGTGTATAAAATACAGTAAGCAGCCTAAACATTACAAAATATGCTGCCGAACCCACTGCCTCATGTAGGGACAATCTACACGCCCAGTACAACGCGCAGGATGCTATTGGGACTCCCACGGACACGGCTCAGGATCAAACTGCTCTTTTCCGAAGGATAGCATGAAAGCCATCAGTAGGTATGGGCATCGGCGAACAAACCCGACGCATTGCAGTACCGCGGCAGACCCAGCAGCACACTAAACGGGTTGTTATGTTGCACACGCAAGGCGTTTATGGCCTTCTGCGTGTAGCTGACCTACATGCTGCACGTGTAAAATGACTGACAAAAAGCCTTAAAAACTATCACTCTAACGGGTTCCGTACAGCCTGCGAACCTGCATGTATATGCTGTCTAAAAAGTGTAAAAACTATACCAATAGGTCTTCAGCCCGCACAACCATGCCAAGCTGCAAAGTCTTTGGCTTAAAGGTAAGACGATAGGAGACTTGTCGACGCCTATAGACACTTCTTAGCGCCTATAGACAAAGTCTATAAGTTCCTCTTCTTTTCTTTTGTGGCGACGAACAGTCTTTACTATTTCTTATAAGTAAAATATAATAATAGGAAATATGAATCAGCGTTTGCTTCTCCTGGGAGTCCTTATGAAATAGGTCGATTTTGAAAAGCTGAGTTTACGCATTATTCAACGAGTTGTACCACGAGGCAGGCCCGTACTGTAGTACAAGCTAAAAAAAAACAATAAGATTACACTTTTTTTATTTATTGTCTTGCTTTTTTACTATTTTGTTTTGGATACTATTACGTTTAACTTGTCTTACTTCTTTATTTGGAATACTATTTGCGAAGTAGGTGGTGGGAAACCCAAATCGTAGCCGTGCAGTATATTTTATTAATATGTACACATTAACACTACAAATTAACGTAATTGAATAGAAGATTACTTTTCGTATTGACAGCCAGCCATTTGTCATCTCAAAGTGAGTGTCAAACTGCAAGTGAAGTTTTATCTACACCATAAAATTATTATCCCTTCGGAATAGAACGACAAGAGCGAGATGTCACTAGCAGCAAACTGTGTTATAAAAAGAGATGGGAGATGCGATGTAGCAGAACCGTTTTTGGCGGCTGTCAGTCAGTTTGGAAGCCCATGAAGCCTCACCGTAATTTTTTTTCATTTTTTTTCAAATGTAGTGAAATTGTGTATATTTTGAAGAAATTGTTGTCCTGAAACATGGTGCCTTGATCGGTGATTGATTGTTTTTCATTAAAGCGAAATAACCCCAACAAATAATCATTCAACAGGTAAATTAGTCCAAATCGAAGCCCCTTAATATACGTCTTATATTTGTTAATGCGCTTCAAATTTAGAGTACGAAGTTTGATTATTCTATTCTATAAACGTTAACCGACATAAAAAGTAAAGGCAGAATAACACAGGTAATGCATATCTATGAACATTTTGCATAAAGAAATAATATTTCAGTTTACACCAGACCTGCGTGATCGATATTTTGTGTCGACTGTTTATCATGAAGTAAACAAATATGTTCAACTTATCACCAGATCGTAAGGTAATCTCATTTTAAGCTACAAATGTTTCTGACTTAAGTTAGTTACTGACATCTTAAATCGGTTTCGTTTGACAGCTTTTACTTGTCCTTCTCTTTCTATAGGAATATTAATTTTATGATCTACGATAATATTATAGACTTTGTTGTTTTGAACGCGCTTATCTCAGGAACTACTGGACCGATTTAAAAAAGTATTTTTGTGTTGCATAGCTTATTTATCATATACATATGCTTACCGTGTTTTCCACATAAGGCAGCCCGTAGTACTGCTTTTGTACTTCTTGTAGGACGTCTGTGGTGCGGCCGCCGAAGGACGCGTTGGGTCCGTGGTAGTGCTGGTCTAGCGCCGAATAAAACACCTAGGTGACAGAACATATACTTTATCTAACTATCTTGTAAGTAAATTATACAGGATGTTTGGTACATCGTGTGCCAAATGACAATAAATTATAAAAGGTGTTTAACTTTTATTTTGTGCCTTTTTTTTCTACTGCTTATATTATATGATTTTTTTTAACTATTAATGTTTTTCTGCATAAATATTTTCTATGTTGTTGTGAAAAATTTTGCGGTTTTAATAACATCAAAATAATATACATAAAAGTTTTATTTTTATTCACTTGCAAAGTTACGGAACATATTTTTTTCCAAATTGGACGAGCAACTACAGCTGTGAACAACAAACAAAGTACCAAACAACCTGTAGTAAAGATGATCCATTTCGTGTGCTTTAATTGGAAAATCACCCCTTTTGCACTGACTTAAGGTTAAAGAGTCCACAGTAAAAATGTAATCTTCAAATTGGTCATAGGTAAAAGATATTATAACTAAAGTTCAATATATTTCATAAAAAATATTTAACTAGGATCAGTAATCAAGATATTGTGTAAGGACCTGTAGTTGCATCTCGCTGGCTCCGAACAGATACTTGGACGCGCAGAGGCGATGCAGCATGTCTTCAGGCATCGGCTCTCGTGTTTGGAAGTGGCGCGCGAAGCGGCGGACCACCTGCATATAACACTTTTTGTTACAAAATGTACCAAAACGAATGATTTGAAAGAAAGCCTAGTATTTACTACTTATAAATAATTGGTTTACTATATATAAGTTTCACGGGGTTGTGTTACTAGCATAAAATAGAAACATTTGAATTAACTCCGGCGGTTAGTAGTAGCTGTTTCTGTAATTGTGACATCAAAACTTATCATGATGGCTCCACACAACCTCGACTTGACTGACAGTCAGATGTTATGACTTTTGTGGACCCGCACAGGAGCAGATGGCTAACGTCAAGACTTATTAGATACTATGTTTAAGCCGGCTATGCCGCCGGGCAGTGTGGTGCCTAAAAAACGTTTTACTGCGACAGTAGCGGTAACAGTGACAGCAGCAGGTCTCGCGCGTGCCCGGCCTCGTGGAACAGTTGTCGCTGCGACAGCGACAGTGACAGTGACAGCTCACCGCGGGGCTGCTGGCGAAGTACTCCATGAGCACGCTGGGCAGCTCGGCCAGGTCGGTGGGGCAGCGCGTGCCGGCCACGTGGAACAGTTGTCGCTGCGACAGTGACAGTGACAGTGACAGTGACAGCTCACCGCGGGGCTGCTGGCGAAGTACTCCATGAGCACGCTGGGCAGCTCGGCCAGGTCGGTGGGGCAGCGCGTGCCGGCCACGTGGAACAGTTGTCGCTGCGACAGTGACAGTGACAGTGACAGTGACAGCTCACCGCGGGGCTGCTGGCGAAGTACTCCATGAGCACGCTGGGCAGCTCGGCCAGGTCGGTGGGGCAGCGCGTGCCGGCCACGTGGAACAGTTGTCGCTGCGACAGTGACAGTGACAGTGACAGCTCACCGCGGGGCTGCTGGCGAAGTACTCCATGAGCACGCTGGGCAGCTCGGCCAGGTCGGTGGGGCAGCGCGTGCCGGCCACGTGGAACAGTTGTCGCTGCGACAGTGACAGTGACAGTGACAGCTCACCGCGGGGCTGCTGGCGAAGTACTCCATGAGCACGCTGGGCAGCTCGGCCAGGTCGGTGGGGCAGCGCGTGCCGGCCACGTGCTGGTGCGGCGCGCGCCCCAGCATGCTGTGCAGCGCGTGCCCGGCCTCGTGGAACAGGTTGTCGACTGCGCCGGCCGACAGCAGCGCGGGCCCGGAGCGGTGGCCGCCGCTCAGTGACAACATTATCACAACGATTGGATTCTGGAACGGGAATTTCAAAATACTTTAAGGAAGAAGGCCTGTGCGGCTTAGCAGTCTCGAAGACCAAATCGCTCAGAGGGCAAGCGGGTTTTCTCATATCCGTCCGTCTGTCACCAGACTGTATCTTAAAAACCGCTATATCTCGACAAATTCTTAAAAAAAATGTTCAGAGGGCTCTAATACAATAAACGCGAATTAATGGCCTTTTCTTGCTTGACATCAATTGTTTACCTAGTCAATGGTGCAAAACCCTTCGCGTGCTAGTCCGACTCGCACTTGGCTGGTTTTCTCTTTTTAGCAATAGTGCAAAGCATAGACAGTGTGACTTTCTTAATAGAATAATAATGATTTTTTTACCTGATAAGTGCCGTCGGGCAGCAGCTTGCCACCTTGTATGGTGAAGTGGCAGTCCTGGTGCGGCTTGCCGGGCCGCTCGTACAGGTCGCAGTAGATGTGCCCGAGGAGGCCTTCGCTCTCGTGGACCACCGCCAGCTTGTACACGTCGGGGGACCAGGACTCGCCTGGTAGAACACTTAACTATAGCGCTTCAGAAAACGTAAGTAGTAAACGATAAAAACACCTAAAATTTACGTTATTTGTTTGGTCACAACAACCGACGAGCTATGAACGTGTCAGGCAATAAAATATTATTTGTATTGAAAACTATGACACCTTGCAAACTAAACCCATCCGTCACCGACCAACACCGTCGCGTGCCATGCACGGTGCGTGTCGGCACCGGCAAAGTACGCTCTCGCTCTATATAGGGTGACTCGAAATCGAATAATAAAAACAGCTGTTTTTTTTTTCTCGATTTCACTATTGCCCCCATAGTAAAAGTTGTTCATATTCATCAGTGGAGTCTTAACTCAAAATTACTGTACTGATAACAAAGTCACCCTGTATAACGGTGAGACAGAACGCTGTCAATCAGTTCAGTAAGCATAGTAAAGCGTATCGTGTTGCTTTTCGTGTCAAAAACGTGACCGTGCACGTTAATGGTATGATACGTTGTAGTGGGTAAAAACCTTAATACAGAATGATGTGCTTGACCCCAATGAAACCCACTACCAGCAAAAAAAACTTGGGTAGGATCACAACGGATTGTAACAGAAAGTTAAGGGAAGAATCTAAAAGCTTGCCATAAAATACAATATAATTAAAATACATATGAACTCCAACCGTAACATGCACTGTTTTTAAATGGTGATTATTAGCGTCTTATTGCTAATAAAAAGTTTAACGGAATAATTATTAATTAGACATTTTTGATATTCACCAGACAACTTACCAGGCAACATCTCTTCAGAAATCAGACTAATCCCATACAGCTCTTGGCACAGCATATTCAATCCCTCCATGCACCCGCCCAACGAGAAATACGGGCTGAAGTCTGAATTGGCCACGTTCAGCAGCTGCGTCTTCGCCTTATGCGTGAAGTATGGTGTATCCCAGCACATAAGTGAATTTTGGTAGGGTGTCTCTTTCCTTTTCATGGAGAGCATCGCGTCGAAATCCATGCGAGCGCGGTCATGCAAGTTGTCCGATAGAATGTCTAAGAACTGTCGCACGTTGGAGGTGGTTTCCATTGTGCTCGCGTTTATTGCTCTGAAAGATGTGGAGTGGTGATTATTATTATTTTTTTCAAATCTTAATCTTTTAATCTATGGCAAAGTAGGTACGATGCGGAGTTGTTATTCATATTTGTTTTTCATAATTTATTGCAAAGTAGGTATTAGTGGAGTTGTTATTCATATACATATTTTTTCATAATCAATGGCGAAGTAGGTACTATGTGGAATGGTTATTTGTATTTGTTTTTTATAATTTATAACAAAGTAGGTACTATGTGGTGCGGTTATTCATATTTATTTTTTATAATCTATGGCAAAGTAGGTACTATACATTTTTGGTTTATGTAAAACTTTAGGATTTGTTACCAGTAATTTGATAGCATAGCTCAACATCAAAAAATAGATTCTAATTAATAAATGATGGTTATTTATAATGAGATTGTGAGATATTATTATCATTATTTATTTTGCAGGAAATTATGTTTGTTGTTGTTTACATCGACAATGACCTGACTGCTGACCTATGGATCTAATGCTCATTGATCTTTAAAGAAGTAAATACAATTTGCTTTTGTGTTGTTGAAAGATTAAATTATGATTTTGTACTATTGATGGAATAACAGTTTACTGACATTGAAGAGATGTTAATATTTTTTGTGTAATATAAATTAATATTAATTAATTAATCTATACTAATATTATAAAGCTGAAGAGTTTGTTTGTTTGTTTGTTTGTTTGTTTGTTTGTTTGTTTGTTTGAACGCGCTAATCTCAGAAACTACTGGCCCGATTTGAAAAATTCTTTTTATGTTAGATAGTCCATTTATCGAGGATGGCTATAAGCTATATTACATAAAGATACGACTCACAAGACCACAGCAGCAATGAAAAATGTTGCGAAAACGGGAGAAAGATATTCCTTTTGAGAGCTTCCGCTGCGTACGCTGCGGAAACCGCTAAAGTTACACAAAAACCATGTATGACAAGATTGTTCAACATTAAGAGTTCTATAATAAAGTCCGCGACAGCATATGTCTATCTTTTATGGTTGACTTACTACAACCTTTTTTATGTTAATAAATTTGTAAAAAAATAATGCATCATTTTTAGAGGTGTATTATACACACAGTTATTTATTCTTATCAAAATAAATACATTCATCATCACGAACATTTCATTTAGAACAAAGTTGCCCTTTATATTATTTGATTCCAATAAATATCTTAGGAGCTATCACAGTTTTAACATAACTCCGCACCAAAATAATGTTCGCAGCTCAAGTACAACGTGCGCTTGCGCTAATTATATTATAAAGCTGAAGAGTTTGTTGGTTTGAACGCGCTCATCTCAGGAACTGCTTAACCGATTTGAAAAAATATTTCTGTGTTAGATAGCTTATTTATTGAAAAAGGCTTTAGAATATAAAAAATCACGCTGCGACGGGAGGGGAGGGAGCAAACTCAAAACGCGCGGACGAAGTCGCGGGGGACCGCTAGTTAATATAAATAAGAGTCCAAGAGGGAGAGAGGACGGCCTAGGACAAGCTATTTCGAAAGTGAAAGAGAAAGTTAATGTAATGTCGTATCGGGAAGTCAAGATGAAAGCAGGCAAGAGAAAAGTATGGCGATTACTCCACCGACAAGAGCGCGGCTCTTAAATTGAAAAAGAAGAAAGTACCTAAACCTGAGCATTAACTCACCTGTCGGCATAGCACTGGAACCCGCACACAGAGGCCATCTCAAGCCTGGCATCTAAGGTGGTCGTCAGTAGGTGGTCCTGGTGCTTGTCGGGCGCTAGGTACAGCCTGTACGCAGCCTCCCGCGCGGCCGCCTCGCCGCACTCCGCGTACACTCCGCTCACTATGATATTGTCGCCTTCTGTGCTGAAACTATGGCCCAGAATATGTCTAAAACTAATTGATCTTGTTAGAAGATATCCATACATCAATGTAGGTATCCTTGTCACTCAGGATATGACACAGTTCTATGATGATGAACTCTAATTTCCGGCGAAAATAAAGACACTCTCAAAGAGGTATCTACAACCTTATATGGCTCAGAACTTAAACAGTTACCAAAATACAGTATAAATTATCAATATTAATTAACTACATCAGTGGTTAATCTACTATTTAGGGGATTGAATGGATTAGATGTTAGACAATTTTCAAATATATTTGCAGAAAAAAAATATAGAACAATTATATTGTTGAATACTTACAACTGCCTGATATTAGCTGGCACAACATTCCTAGGCACCTTTCTGGGCTTGGCAGCTCCAGCCATGAATCTCTGTCCAGTTTGCAGGATCAAGTCATTGAGGGCCACAACTTTCTTCCTGGGACCCTCTTCTAGTTGAATCCCACTCTGTTCAAAGTCAAATAGGAACAGTTCTGCTAAATGCTGATCACCTGATGTGCCGCGTTTGACTGAATCTCTGAGTGCTTCATATAAACCTTTATGAGTATTTAACCTGTGGGATTTTTTAAAATAATTTACTCATTGTTTATTCCCATACACTTTATTTTAAAGTCAATTTACATACCCTATTACGATAATATGGTAATTTTCCGACATCAATTAAGGAATTTTAGTTGAATAAAATTCAATATGAGTATTTTGAAAAAATCACCTATCTGTCAGCAATCATTTATGTATATGAAGATGAAATAAGAAACCAAAAATTTGCGCACGGGCGGTACTGGAACCAGCAACCTTTTGGCTGACCGGGCCAAACGCTCTTACCAATTGAGCTACAGTGCTGTCAGTCCGACCCTACAAAATTTGTGGTCTCTTATATGAAAACGTCAATTGCATGACGCTTGCGTGGCCCGGTCAGCCAAAAGGTTGCTTGTTCAAGTCCCGTCCGTGCGCAAATTTCGGGTGTCTTATTTCATCTTTATCAAGATAAAATATGACACTGTGAGTGTTAAAAACATTCTAAAGCAATCATTTATGAAAATGTAATTTTAAAATTGGTTGTTTTAAATACTTGTTCAGTGAGATAAGTCTTACTAATCTGACGTAAGTTGATAAGTCTTACTTATCTTACGTTGGTAAAATCGGCCCTTAGTAACTGCTAGGCAAGGAATATCTTTTAGATATTCATGGGTCAAGAAAAACAAATCTAAATTCTTACTTTTCTACAACTCCACTGACACTTATACAGGCTTCCTCAGCAGCTGCAGCAAAGTGTGACTGTGGATGTGCAATCCTGACAAACTCAGCCAGATCTGCCACCTTACACAAAGTGTCTGACAACTCATCAAAGATCTCCACCATAGGTCTAGTCGGGTTAGAGGTGGCCTCCTCAATCAAGCGGTCTGTTGCTGCAATGGCCTGGTCTTTAAGTGTGTAGAACCCTTCAAAACTGGTTAATTCTGGTTTATTAAAAAGACCCTGTAAAAAATATATTTTTATCATTGTCAACAACTTTAAAAGATGGAAACTTGAAAGAACAAATGCAAATTAGAGTGAAAGCATAACCAAAAGTTATAACAATTGTTTATGTAAAATGACAGAAAGCCTACATGAGATATTGTATATTATTTTAAATGTACACATATTGCATGTCAATTTGCATTTTGGAAAACTAAGTATTAGTTAAAGGAATGTTGATTTTTTAAAAGTAGGTAATACTACTTGATAATCATGAAACTAACTACAATGATAATAAATGCATACTTGATTTGATAAAAAATATTTTTAAAATATGAAAATTCTCACAATGTTATCTCAAAGGTTTTCACTTTATCTTACCGTTCTTTCTCTCAATGTGTCAAAAATAGGTCTAGAAGTGGGCCTTGTGTTGAAAGCTGTGGCCAGGGGTGACCAGGTACTGACTTCACGGCCCGGCTTCCGCCGCCGCGCATGACGAAGCGCCCAAATCGGCTTTAGAAGTTTCATGATAGTTCAGGAGCTAGAAAAATATGAATATATAATATATAATAGGTATGAATGACCTGCATATTAATGCTTCAACACCCGAGCGGTTCCAGGCAACCGCATAACAATAGAATTTGCATTGTGTCTCGTTCACATACGCTTGAGGGATTAATAGAATCAGTATAGACCAATGTACTAGTTAAGCTGTAATTTTTAGTTGTAAAATACAATTAGGAATAGCCAAATCTGTCTCTTTTAAACAGAAAAATTACCACCTTTAAAGGTTATGTAGTAAGTGTAATGAAAACAGCTCCTGAACCAAGTAATAAAGGATTTATAATTGTAATATGACCGTGAGCATCATTCCTGTGGTAGCTTACTTAAAAGATAAGCTAATCGTTATGAAACTTGTTTACAACTTCCACTTTCGTTCACATTGAAACAAATTCATTCAGTGTGGACTAGAAATAAAACATTTAAGGTAGCTTACCAAATTGCAAACAGATATAATACCACGGTAAGATCAAACAAATTGAAAAGATTTTATCAAAACAAATCCAAATTACATTCTCTTTTGAGGATTGATTGCGGAATAATCGTGGATGGATTTTTCTTCTTCAATTTTTGACACTTTTTGACAAAACAAATGTCACGGTCACGGAAGACCAAAATGTCAAACTATTATCACGTCGATAAAAAACCTATGGCGACCACCACATCACACCACTACAGTTAATTATTAAGCTAAACGCACATTTCTCCGAGCCAAACGCGCCGAAAGAAACGAATTTTAGAATTATTTAAATAAAATCTCATGAAACCTCACACACTTATCCGCGTCCGAATATGGAAGAACCCTGGAAATCCCAGATAAATTCGGATGACGTCATCAGATTCGGTGCGGCTAATACGGTCGACTCGGATGATTCGGATGACTCGCCAGATAATCACATGATTTCTTCGACGCGGTCGATTCGTCCGATTCGGTCGATTCGGCAGAATCGGTCAAATCACCGGATAAAATCTTCATACTCACACCCACCTTAAGGTATCACTCATAGCGCTATCTCATTATTTCTTCGACGCGGTCGGTTCGACCGAATTGGATGTGTGTGCGAGGCCTCCATAACTTCGTTTCGTTCGGCGCGTTCGGCTCGGATAAGTGTGCGTTTACCTTTAAACACAGTTGTTTGTGAAAGGAGAGCAAGCGACTGAAATTGGTATATGATTAAGGTTAAGGTATTTCTAGATCTTGAAAACTAACTTAACAGATAAAAGTATGGTTAGTACGAAGGTACGCATTTTTGTGCGTATGGGCCAAAAATAAACCGACGTACAGTATGTGTGTAGCCGAACCGAAAATATAATCTGCTGCTTAGACATACTCTTACTAATCTGTGAATCTGCTCAACCAACATACTCGTACTAATCTGTGAATTTGCTTTTGAGCAGCTGTTTGGGGTTTTACGCGGGAAACGAAAAGGGATTAGGGAAGGACGGACCTTATTTCTTCGTTTTAGTAATTGTTTTTTTCGGGTCAATTATTGTGATTGTGTTGATAGCTCATTCCTACCGCGAGATATTTATATTTTTGTTAATTGCGCGGCCCGCCCGATGGCGGGCGCTTGGTAGTACCAGACAGAGTCGAGGCCACGCGCGCGTTTGTCTTATGACAGTTGCGCGCAGTTCTCGCAGTTCTCGAAGCGGATTGACAGGTTAAATATCAGAGTGTAGTTAGGTTAAGATAGGCTAGTTTAGTGTTAGTTCTAGTCAATAAGTTTAAAATGAACATAATTTACTGAAGAATAGTCTGTATGGCATAGAGCCGAAGACGTAAAACTTGTATGAAAAAAAAAAAGATTTTGACGTTGATATCGTTTGTCTGTCAGTCTGTCAAATCGAATCGAAATGAAATCATTTCATCTCAAAAATTGAAGTACCTACCTATTTATTACCATAAATGTATTAAATTATGTGCAATATCCTGAGTAAATGATCATGTAGTGCATGTGCTTGTAATGTGATGAACGAAATAAATTGCTGTACATGCCGAAGTTCTTTTATATATTGGTCGTAAAGAATGGTGAGTCCAACTTGCATTACTGCATGCTTTTTTTGGAGTTGGCGCGCAAATTTTATGGTTGGGTAGTTTACTAGTATTGTTTTATATTTTTTTAGTCTACCCCACCGCCGCCGCAGCCGCGCCGCTCAGCCGGCGAGGGCAAAAAAGCCACCCCACCAACTTCCAGTATTGTAACCCGAAATGGAGCTCGCAAGGCCAAAATCCAAACTAGGGCTATGTCAGCCGGGGCTAAGGTAAACCGAACTACCTTGATTTATTCTTTGTTCATACAATTTTAAGAGTGTTTCTGTGGTTATAGGAGTGATTTACCTGATTTTACAAAAAAAATACAAACATTTGCTATGGAAATTAAGTGTGTGGGTCAAATAAAATTAATGAAGTTTGGTTGTTTATTTTTTTCATCAAATGCAATAAAACTAATACAAGCTAACCCACATGCTCAAATTAGTTCATTAATAAAGCAAAGAAAATTAAAACAAAATCACTTTTGTTCATATCTAAACTCAATGTTCTTATCTCTTTGCTCATTATTATACAACATGTGTTATCATATCACTGTTTTATTTGACTGCATATTGACCGAGATTATAATATTATTTCTCCAGCCATCAGCATCATTACTGGCAGCTAAAAAGAAGGCTCTACAGAAAAAGAAACAAACTGTAGATACTGTGATCAGGGACCATTATCAAATTGTAAGTTGTTCCTCGTCAAATAAGTTATTGAATGAATGTTTTTTTTTAAAACTTCAACTCCTAGATTTTTTAAATACTGTTATCAAACCTATTTGAGTTTACTACTTTGTAAGGTAAAAGAGAGGCCTAGTACATAACATACTAAATCAGTGTTTCTATTATTATTATTATTAATTAATAAGAACACATACAGAGTACAATCAATACAAAAATATAAGGCTTAAAAATGGTCTAAATCATAATCCAAAATAGGTGTTCCTAGCATGTATTAAATATCAGAAAAAAAATAGGTTCAAGTTAGGTGAACCAAAAAATAAATAAAAACAGTGCCTGACAAAACCATTACATAAATTGGTAACCAGTGTGTACAGTGCATTTTTTTTTTTGAGATGAAAACATGTTTATGCATCTTATAAACTAAACAATAAAAGAAATGACCAAAGAAAATGCAATCAAATTGCCCAAATTTTGCCAAACATTGTTCTGCCATGGCCCATTGATTTTCACATTTCCCCTATGTGACCCACTGAATAAACCCAAGCTGGTTAACTAATATCACTGCTTACAAATATTTACGTCAATTGTTAATAGGTATCATTTTTAAAACAAGGTGTAAATGTTGCTATTATATTTTGGCAACCTGGTGTGGGAAAAGCTGTACTAAATTATAGTTGTAAATCATTTGTGTAAAAATTTTGCAGGCTATGGAATCCAAAGGCAAAGTGAAGGGCCCAACTGGGTTTGTAACAGAGCCTCGGATGGCTGAGCACTATTGTCTTTGGGATGAGAACTACCCAGAGTGCCCTGAGAGACTTATTGGAGTTATAGACAGGTTTGTTAAATTTTATTGTTTACCAGATGTGATAAAACATAATCACACTACAGTTAATCTTTATCTTAACTTTAGATAACTAGACAACTTGTTTATTTACAAAATATCATGTAAGAAGTTATTCAGTCAGAAATATCACTTGATAAATAACTTATTACACCTTGAATTTTGTTATTGAACCAAATACTTTAAAACCTTGGATGAATCCATCCTTCAATAAAGAAGCGACAAATATTTTTGTTACATCCAGTAAATACGCATAGGTACATTATTTTCTTAGATACCTTGCTCAAAGATGCAAACTTATGAATGATGAATGATAAACTGATGACTTATAATAAAATTTCTAGGTGTAAAGAATTGAATCTCATTGAACAGTGCAAGGAGATCTCTCCCAGATCCGCTGCAAAAGAAGAACTGAATGTCTTGCACTCGCCGTCTGTGTATGAGATGCTTGAGACCACCCACCAAAACCAAAACATTGGGTATTTGGAGGACCTGTCCTCTAAATATGATGCCATATACATTCATCCCGTGAGTATATTCTTACTCCTATACAATCTACTGTTATACTACTAGTTATGTAGAAGCCACATCTTGTAGTGGCAAAAAAATCATCATCAAGAGCAACCAATCACTAGCAGTCTACAACCAGTTTGATCCTGCGATCTTTATAAGGTCGTCTGTCCATCTTGTCGGTGGACGTCCTACACTGTGTCTTTCATTTCATTTATTCATGCATGTCTTCGGGCGAAGGGTCTCCAATCTAGAACTTTCCCGCCCAAATGGTCATCAGTTCTTCGCGCTATGTGCCCTACCCATTGCCTCTTGAACTGAATGATACTCAAGGCTACATCCGTTACCTTAGTTAGTTCTTCTACGAATCTCCTCATTTCTGATTCGATTCCGTAGATAAACACCAAACATAGCCCTCTCTATCGCACATCGTGTGATTTGGAACTTCTTCATCAAGGCCTATAGTTAGGGACCATGTTTCGGATCCGTATGTCATGTCTGACTGGTAACACACACTAGTTAAAGACTTTCGTCTACAGACACACACAAGAAAATATTTATACAAAAACATTTGTCACACATTACCTCATCCATTCATTAGAATTCTGTTTAAGGCGATTCATAATGTACACTTAGCATATTTGAATAAAGACGTTAAATATTTATAGTATGAGTCATTGTTTTTATGGTTTGAGTTTGAATACCAATAAGAAACAGAGTAAAATGATTAAATATCGTCAAGAATTTCTTATTAATTTATGCTTTTCGAAATGATTGAAAACGTCTTTAGAATTTCGTCTATTTTTAATGAATTAAGCCCATTTTTTTAAATTACAACACGTATAAACTGGGTTTCGGTTCTATGAAAACAAATGAGGCCAAATTTGTTCAATTCCATAAAGGTTTACGGGTTGGAAAAAGTTATCGCCCCCCGCAAGTTTATTTCGACCGCAAATGTAGACAATTCCGCTAATTGTTCCGCCTACTCACGTCTTGATAACATGTGGTATCCCACAGCTTCGCCTGCGTAAATAAGGATTTCCTGTTCAAACTTTCACCTTAGGGGTGAGATAGAAAATGCATACCTACATCCCATAGAGGTATTTTCTATGAGTTATCCGTTTCGATAAGCAACACTATAGTCTAAGTAACATCTAACATGATCTTTTTTTTTCAGAGCACTCACGAGCTGGCTCTAATAGCGGCCGGTTCTACCATAGACATGGTGGACAACATTATATCCGGCGCAGTACAAAACGGCGCGGCGTTCGTCCGGCCGCCGGGCCACCACGCCATGAGGGCGGAGCCCTGCGGTTACTGCTTCTACAATAATGTGGCGCTGGCCGCGAGGCATGCCATAGACAAGCGAGGATTAAACAGGTTACTAGACTAGACCATAGATAATCTTCATTGAAAGTGTAGCACTGCAGATTTTGTGTCGCTGGCAGTGAGAAATACTTAATATGTTTATAGGTTGAACAAGTTTATTCATAAATAATAATAATAATAAAGCCTTTATTTACGACTACATTAATTCTTACAGATACACGTTTTGCATTTGTGATTAATTATAGTTAGGATGGTTGTTATGTAGTGGTCTGTCTTGTGACATAGGCCTCCTCCAAAGCCTTCCATTTTTTTCCTGTTTCTGGCCGATCGTGTCCAGGTTGGTCCCACTATTTCCTTTATGTTGTCATCCCACCTTGTAGTTGATCTGCCTCTCATTCGTTTCAGTGAATACTTACAGTCAAACCTTGTATGTAACAATCTAGTGAACAGGCAAATAAAAGTGTAGTCAGTATCACACACCATAGATAATCTAGATTTTAATAAATAAATCTTCCTTGAGCCATATGTCTAACTAATGTATTTTTAAAACTTACGGGTTCGACAACTGAAAGTGATCTACACTCAATCTTAAAACCATAGCGTGAATAGCCGACATTACTATTTATTATTTTTATTTATTACTATGATTGTTTAATTAATTATACAGTTTTTTTTGTTGCAGGATACTGATTGTGGACTGGGACGTACACCACGGGCAAGCTACGCAACAGATGTTTTATGACGACCCCAGGTCAGATACTTTATACAATACTACTTTTCCATTATATTATAAAGGTTTCAAGGCGTCGCCCCTTCGATGGGTTCGTTTCCTGGTGGGGTCAATGTAGAAATCATAATTTTCTATATTGTCTGAAGTCTGGGTGTTGTGGTAACCCCACTGTCTGATTTCCATAACACAAGTGCAATAGCTACTTAATTTGGGATCAGAGCGATGCATGTGATTGGTGTACATTATTTATTATTATTATTATATTTGTTTGAAAAGATTTATTTAGTTAATGGCCAATTTTATCAGAAAGAGGTCTGATTTTTCCAACGTCAGATAAGATATTTTTGCCGAATAAAACTGAAATACGCCTGATTTGAAAACGTCACTTATAATTTATCTAAATGTCATTTTAAAATCGGTTGTTTTATACCTATTCAGGCTGATATTTCTTATCTGACGTTGGTAAAATCGACTCAAAATAAGTATGAAATGACAGATTTTAAACTGAAATTTACATAAGTGATTGCTGACAAGTAGGTGACTTTTCATGTTACGTGTTATGTATTTCGGATTGCGGAATTTGGAGTTAGAATAGACTGATGGTGTTGTTAGGTTTTAATAGTACATTATGATACAAGTGTGCTAAGTTGACCATTATATACAAGGCGATGTTGTGTGCGCACGAGCGAAAGCGAGTGCGCCATAAGAAAGCCGCGTATATAATGGTCACAGGCACACGTGTTTCATACGACGTTTTTCAACACCCTTGCCATTAATCCAAACTTCGTCACACCACAGCCGACAACTATTTACGAAAAATGGCGCGTTGTTATTCGATCGGCCAACAGCCTAGATTAAAAATGTATTAATACGTTATTTAAAACACAAATTACAGAAAAAAATAAATGAATTTGAGTTATTTTTAGTAATAAAGCTGGATTTACCATTTATTGAAATAAATATGTACATACTGTTATTTTTCGCATAAATACTGTTTGTTGCTAAAATAAAAGTTATAACCCGACTAAATTATATCGCTTCATCGTCTTACTTACTACTTGGTATTAGGGTACAATGTAATTTGGTCGGGTGAATAAACTAAAGGCACTTGTGCAATAATGTACTGAAAAAGCACGCGTGTTTAATATTTATGATTATGTGCCAAAAATCGGTGGAATAAAAACGACATTTTGAGCAAGTGTGTTGAAAAAGTTTATTATTTTATTACTTAAAAATGACGAAATAAATTCTGATTAAATATAGTCGTCTGATTAATTACGTGTATTTTAACATTTTTTAGAAATACTGTACATGGTCTTTGTATTTCCGTAAACGTACTTCCTTTGCAAATAAACTTAACTTTTACAAAAAAGGGAAAAAACCGACTTCAAACCCAAAATTTACTAAAAAGTCTATAATAAACTCTTGACTCTTTAAAGAAAAGGTTTTTACTTATTTTTGGTAAAAAATATTGTGTCCCTGTGTTCGACTATACATTAGACGCGTTTTAACTGTCACTTCCTCATACAGGGTGGTATACTTCTCGATCCACCGCTACGAGCACGGTTCCTTCTGGCCCAATCTACGTCAATCGGACTTCCACTACGTGGGCTGCGGGAGAGGCAAAGGAACCACCTTCAACGTGCCCCTGAACAAGACCGGAATGGAGGATGGAGACTACTTGGCCATTTGGCACCAGCTGCTCTTGCCTATGGCGCTCGAGGTGAGTTGATACTTAATGGATTATTTGGCTAGATTTCGATTTGGGTATTTTTACTAATGACCACCTATTCTTAGGTATAGGCTTGCTAGAGTCGGAAATACAACATCGTTTTACAGATTGTCGTTTTTTTTAACTCAACTTTTTAAAAACTTACATTTTATCTAAAACTTGCGTTGGAAAACCGCTGACATTGATCCATTCAATTAATTTTTCGAATAATCTTATAGTTAATAAATTATTTAAAATGACTCCTGTAATCAGCGAGTCTTGATGCCCTAATGACAATTGAGATAGAAATATGCAAGGCGCTGCTATATACGTAAGTGGAAGCGAGATATACACGAAACTGTCAATACTTGGTTGAAAACACGCTGACAATATAACTTAAATGATACGTTTGATCAAATACACTCCTTACTCCAATTTTTATCTATTCAACATTTTCCAGCGCGGTTAACGGCTATAGCCGTAAAACAATAAAAAATCTATTGTGTCTGAGATACCGCCCGGAAAGAGTTAAGCAAATATGTAATCACTAGCGGTCCCCCGCGACTTCGTCCGCGCGTTTTGAGTTTGCTCCCTCCCCTCCCGTCGCAGCGTGATGTTTTATATCTTAAAGCCTTTCTCAATAAATAAGCTATCTAACACAGAAATATTTTTTCAAATCGGTTCAGCAGTTCCTGAGATAAGCGCGTTCAAACCAACAAACTCTTCAGCTTTATAATATAATTAGCGCAAGCGCACGTTGTTCTTAAGCTGCGAGCATTATTTTGGTGCGGAGTTATGTTAAAACTGTGATAGCTCCTAAGATATTTATTGGAATCAAATGATATAAGGGCAACTTTGTTCTAAATGAAATGCTCGTGATGATGAATGTATTTATTTTGATAAGAATAAATACCTGTGTGTACAATACACCTTTAAAAATGATGCATTTTTTTTTACAAATTTATTAACATAAAAAGGTTGTAGTAAGTCAACCATAAAAGATAGACTTATGCTGTCGCGGACTTTATTATAGAACTCTTAATGCTGAACAATCTTGTCATACATGATTTTTGTGTAACTTTAGCGGTTTCCGCAGCGTACGCAGCGGAAGCTTTCAAAAGGAATATCTTTCTCCCGTTTTCGCAACATTTTTCATTGCTGCTGTGGTCTTGTGAGTCGTATCTTTATGTTATATAGCTTAAAGCCTTCCTCGATAAATGGACTATCTAAAATAAAAATATTTTTTCAAATCGGACCAGTAGTTTCTGAGATAACCGCGTTCAAACAAACAAACAAACAAACTCTTCAGCTTTATAATATTAGTATAGATTAGCGCAAGCGCACGTTGTACTTAAGCTGCGAACATTATTTTGGTGCGGAGTTATGTTAAAACTGTGATAGCTCCTAAGATATTTATTGGAATCAAATGATATAAAGGACAACTTTGTTCTAAATGAAATGCTCGTGATGATGAATATATTTATTTTGATAAGAATAAATACCTGTGTGTATAATACACCTCTAAAAATGATGCATTATTTTTTTACAAATTTATTATCATAAAAAAGGTTGTAATAAGTCAACCATAAAAGATAGACTTATGCTGTCGCAGACTTTATTATAGAACTCTTAATGCTGAACAATCTTGTCATACATGATTTTTGTGTAACTTTAGCGGTTTCCGCAGCGTACGCAGCGGAAGCTCTCAAAAGGAATATCTTTCTCCCGTTTTCGCAACATTTTTCATTGCTGCTGTGGTCTTGTGAGTCGTATCTTTATGTTATATAGCCTAAAGCCTTCCTCGATAAATGGACTATCCAACATAACAATAATTTTTCAAATCGGGCCAGTAGTTTCTGAGATTAGCGCGTTCAAACAAACAAACAAACAAACTCTTCAGCTTTATAATATTAGTATAGATGTATAATTTCTCACTGCAAACTTTTTTCAAACCGCAGTATCAACCAGAGCTGATAATAATATCTGCGGGATACGACGCTGCGATTGGCTGTCCGGAGGTACTACACTTTTTTCTTTATCTCTACATACGTCTGTCTCTTTCAGTTCTCGCCCGAACTGGTAATCGTGTCTGCCGGCTACGACTCCGCTTTAGGTGATGAAAAGGTCGAGTGAAATCAGATTATTTTACTGATATTTAATTTTGCTATGGGGCTGTTGCTTAGCATCTTACTAGAAAGAAGCTGATGAATTATGTAATGACTTTGTAACCTATAAATCATCTTTGACTACTCGATATACTCGTTTGAGACTGTCGACAATAAATTTTAGGGGTGGGTTTGGAATTTACATGGGATCTTATTTAATTTACATACCTAAAATGTATTTAAAAGTAAAATTCGCTTATTACACACATCAGCGGTAATGCTTAGCTTAGGAGAATGTTCACAACTTAATTATGATTCGTAGGTGGTAATATAAATTATTTGATACCGTCTGTTTAGCATGGACTGAGCTGACTTATCATTAACGGGTACGTATTATAATACCGAAAGTTCATAATACCTACAAATGAAATACCTACGCTTGAAACGTCGAAAATCAAAATACCGAACGAATGAAATACCTATACCCGATATACCGAAGCTCAATATGCCGAATTTCAAATAACCGGAAGTTCAAAATCCCGAAAGTTCGAAATCCCGAAAGTTTGAAATACCGAAGGTTCATATCCCGAATGTTTAAAATCCCGAAGATTAATATACCTACAGTCACGGACGTAAAAAAAATACGGACGTAATCTCGTCTAATCATGAGTGAAGCATAATAATGGCCGCCCGTTTACGCTGTGTGAGTGATTTGAGGGTTGCTATATAAATCATCAAATACCCTTCTGTTTGGTGGAACCAATCGACCCCAGTTAAATTATGTAATTAGCGTATATATTTTTCAACAGAAATATAAACGGTTAACCTATATTAAACTACCAAACATAATTTTTATGACCTCTGTGATAGAAAATAAAACACATGTTACGTATAAAGAAATGTATTTTTACACATAACATTATTAGGGATTAGGCTATGACTATCTATAAACTGCCTCGGTGGCGCAGCAGTAAGAGGGTCGCACTTTAAAGCGACACCTGCGCCAGGGGTCCCGGGTACGATCCCCGAGTAAGGCCAAAAATATATACATGAGTTTTTCTGTTCAGAAATTCTTAGGGTAGCCCGGAGTTTGGGAATTGGCGGTGATTCACCACCCCGTGATACCTTGGAAAAGCACGTAAAGCCGTTGTCCTGCGCCTGAACTCTCTCCAGTCATGTCAGATTGCTGTCGCATCGGGCTATGAGAGTGAAAGGAATAGAGAGTGCACCTGTGTTTGCGCATGCACACACTTGTGCACTATATATAATATGTCCCGCGCAGTCGGTTAGTCGTTGTGACTGGCCACCGTAGTCGAAATCTGTTAGGGGGACTACCTACTTTCTATAAAATAAACCCCTTAAAAATCGAAAACACGTTTAAATCACGTATCACATGCTATAATAATAATGTTTAGAACGTATATTATTATTAAAATTTATAAAGACGCGCTAAAATCCTCTATGTTGTGTCAACTTTTTGTACACTTGTCTTTAGGAAAACTATGAAAACGATGGAAAATATACTTTTATATTAGAAGTATGGGATCTTTTATTTTATTTTTGAAAAACGGGACCCAAAAACTGACGAAATATGATTTTATAGAGTCACATAGTTTGTTGCATACAATAAAAGTGCATATACAGATTTCCCCATTTTTAGGGAATTTTCCCCGTAAATAAAGTGACAACACTGTTGCATTTTACGTCTGAAAGACTTTTTGGCGGGCTTTTGAACGCAATAGGCGCGATTTTCAAAGATTTTTTCTAATTTCTATTTGTGTGGTCTAAATTGATTATTTCTCATTAGAAGTAATCTCAAAATTCGACAAATTCACCATGCCAGACGGGGACGGTGAAGACCCCCCGGGGAAAAGTGCTGAAAAGCGGAAACAACCCAACAGAAATCCTGGCGCCGAAGCAGCGGTAGAGGACTTTTACAAACCGTATGTAAAACCCAATTATAGAAGATTGTTTGGAGAAAATCCGGTGAGTGGAGTGGCTGACTATAGTGTATATGTAGAGAGCACTAAACTAAATGAAAAAATTGGAAACAACAACCCAATAGTTACCACCAATATATTCAAAAATGATATCAAGGGCATTATTAATATCAAAAGAGTTAATGCTAATAAAATCTGCGTTACCTTTTCCCAATCGAATTACGCCAACAACTTCCTAAAGAACGACACATTTTTAACGAAGCACCAGCTCAAAGCTTACATCCCTGCAGCAGCGGTCGAAACAGTCGGCGTGCTTCGTTTTGTACCCACAAGCATAAGTAATGAGGAGTTATTTAGAAAACTTTCGTCAGAATATGAAGTTATAGGAGTACGTAGGTTTACCAAGAAAGAGAATGGTACTGTAAAACCGTTCCAAACAGTAAGTGTAACATTTTTGTCCACCAAATTGCCAGAGCACGTTTATCTAGATCTGTTCAGATTTCGTGTATTCCAATACAATGCACCATTACTCCAGTGCTTTAAATGCTTTAAATTCAATCACGGTGCAAAGATATGCAAGTCTGTACAAAAATGCTCGATCTGTTCCGAAGACCATCACTTTAGTGAGTGCACATCCGATAAAATTTCCAAATGTATAAATTGCCAGGGTGCTCATCTTGCTATCTCGCGTGACTGTCCAGTAAAAAAGCAAAAGATGGAAGATAAGAAAAATAAACTTACTTATGCACAAAAGCTTGCTACCCCCAAAACAAATAATTTTCAAGATTTTCCATCACTGTCTACTCCCAAAACTAACTCTAAACCCTTACCGCCAAGAAAGACACAAAACGTTACCATTTCCCCACCCAATCCTCCCCATGTTAATACGACTGAAAGTAAAGAAAAAAATTCTAATGAAAAGTTAATAGATGAAATTCTAAATAATGACTACATACGTAAAGGGCTTGTAGGCGCGTTGGTCGCCATCAGCAATGAAAACAGAGCGCTCACAAACTCTGTTATACAAGAAATACTTATAAAAAGCTTCAAAGAAAAGTCTGTAGATGGGTAAAAGTTTTATAAGGTTAGCGCAGTTTAATGTTCAAGGTGTTTTTTTTTTTTTTTTTTTTTAACCTACACCATCCCACTGCTGGGCAAAGGTCTCCCCCAAACTCCGCCACCTATCCCTATCCTTGGCCAACGACTCCCAATCCTTAGCAAAACTGACCAAATCGTCACACCAGCGCTTTCTAGGTCTACCCCTGCGGCGATAACCATCTGCTGGTATCCAACGCGTGACGATTTGGGTCCATCTATCCGGGTGCATCCTACATATGTGTCCCGCCCACTCCCACTTTAGCCTCGCTGTCCTTTCGCCTACATCCACTATACCAGTTTTGGAGCGAATTGTGGTATTACGGACCTTATCCATCCTGTTAATACCCAACACGCTCCTCTCCATGGCTCTTTGGCAAACCCTGAGCCTGGATTTTTGACTTTCGGTCAGTGACCACGTCTGCGCTCCATACGTAAGAACGGGCAGGATGCAAGTGTCGACGAGTTTGCGTTTCAGTGAGATTGGAAGGTCTCCCTTCATATACGCTTTCATGGACCAGAAGCTCTTCCAGGCGTTATCGATGCGTCGTCCGATCTCTTTGTCCTGCCTATTTTCGAAGGATACTATCTGGCCCAGGTATATATACTCGTCGACATACTCCATTCTCTGCCCATTCACCACTATGTCGTGTTCTGCGGCGTTGGTCATGATTTTGGTCTTGAACCTATTCATCATTAATCCAACCTCAAGGCCTGCCTCGCTCAGCTGATCGAGCATAGTGGCAAGTTCAGATGATGTGTTGGCAAAAAGAACAATATCATCCGCAAAACGAAGGTTTGTTAGCTTTTTTGTCCCGATATTTATGCCTTTCGTTTTCCATGGACCGTCCAGCTTCTTGAAAACTTCTTGTAAGGCGCTCGTAAACAGTTTAGGGGAAAGAGGATCTCCTTGTTTTACACCCTTTAGTATAGAAAATGGTGGTCCATGTGTGTGTAATTTTATATCTGCCGTGCTTCTTTGGTAAATAAGCCGTAGGAGTTGTATGTAGGTAGGCTCAATATCTTGTTTTTCTAGTGCAGCAAATATGGGTTCGTGTTTAAGGCTGTCAAACGCCTTGGAGTAATCGACAAACCCTATGTAGAGTGTCTTGTTGAACTCTTTGGACTTCTCTATTATTTGATTCACTGCATGCAAGTGGTCAGTGGTAGAAAAATGTGAGCGGAAACCAGCTTGCTCAGGGGGTTGGTGTTGATCTAGTTTATGAGTGATTCTATCTTGTATTATTTTTGTAAGTAATTTGTAAATGTGAGAAATCAAGTTCAAGGTGTTATAAATAAAAAACCATTGCTGCTTAAATTTTTAACTGAAAATGATATTGACATATGTTTATTAAATGAAACGTGGCTTAAAGTACATAACAATTTTCGTGTTCCAAACTACAATATAATAAGTCAAATAGGTCAAGAAATAGAAGGTCGCGGTGGCGTTGCCGTACTTATAAAAGACATTTTTAAATATTCTCTGCTAGAGCTTCCATACTATCACTACTTGCAATCTGTAGCCATTAATTTGCAGACTGGTGTTGGTAATTTATGTATTTTATGTGTTTATTGTCCTCCTCCCAGGGATGGCCGACCTCGCTTCAGAGTCAGTAAGCTGAAACAAATAATTCAGAGATTACCAAAACCGCTATTGTTTTCTGGTGATGTAAATGCACACCATATTGCGTTTGGTTGCGCAACTAGTAACAGCCGTGGAAATGAAGTTTATAACACCTTAGATGAATGCGACCTATGTATTTTAAATTCAGGAGCGTCAACCACGGTCGGTACATCTACTCATAATCCTTCGGCGATAGATATTACATGCGTAAGTCCCACTGTGGCTCCATTATGTGATTGGAAAGTTCACGATGATCCAATGGGAAGTTACCACTATCCCACAATAACTGACATGCAAACCTCTGTAGAAAAATATGAAATAGGTGATCCTGTTCATAGGTATATTTATAGTAAAGCTGATTGGGTTAGGTTCAACTTAGAAACAGAGAAAATATCTGATAGAATACATTTTGACAATTCTGATCCCATATTGATTTATAATGATTTCTATAATAGTTTAATTAGTATTAGAGATAAATGTGTACCAAAAATAGTTAAATCTACTCCCCACATTTTCAAAAAACCTGTTCCTTGGTGGAATGATGAATGTAATAAAGTAGTAAAGGACAGCATACAAGCTTTAAATTTCTATAGACGTAACCCAAGTATTGAAAACTACATTGAGTATAAAAAATTAGATGCTATAAAAAAGAAAACTTTAAGTGACAAAAAGAAGTCTAGCTGGTCATCATTATGTGAGTCTTTCAATAGATATACTCCTGTAAGCACAGTTTAGAATTATATGAAGAGGTTTAAACGCTTGCCTATTCAGAAACCGCCGAAGAATGATGAATGGATTCCCTCTTTTTTCAACAAATATGCTCCAACATCTCCACCTGAAAAAAACATAAATAATCCATTATTGCAACAATATTTTTTACATAACAATGCCAGTAAAGCGTCATTTCTTTCACAACCCTTCTCTAAGAAAGAATTTGATACAGCCTTAAGATCAAGAAAAAACACTAGTCCTGGTTTAGATGAGATCCCTTATGAGCTCATTCACCGCCTTCATTTCAAAGCTAAGCAGTTGTTATTAAAGATTTTTAATCTACTTTGGCAACAACAGGCTATTCCAGAATCATGGAAAACTCAATGTGTTATTCCTATCTTAAAACCTGATAAGCCTCCTAATGACTGTAATTCATACAGACCTATTTCCCTAGCTTCATGCATAGGTAAGATTTTCGAATGTATGTTAAAAATAAGATTAGATCATTATATAGAGTCAAATAATATCTTACCTGATGAACAATTTGGATTCAGAAAAGGTAGAAGCGCTGCAGAAAGTTTTACAGCTCTGATTTCCGATATTAGGAACTCTTTCCATAGTCATTCTTCAACAGCCTGTGTCTTTCTTGATGTGCAGGGGGCATTCGATAACATAGGTCCATCCATCTTAGTCAGCATCTTGAGCACTATCGGCATACCAGGTGATGTCTGTAAATGGATTTTCAACTTTTTATATAAAAGGACAATGTTCATACGGTTTAATAATATTCTTCATGGACCAAAATATGTATATAAAGGAATAATGCAAGGGGCCTGTATCTCCCCTTTACTGTACAATTTGTATACTAGCCAAATATCTAAATATTTAAATCAAGTTAATGTTAAGTTTCTCCAATTTGCAGATGATTTGTTGGTTTATACTGTAAATAAGAATGTAAATATTGCTGTTAATAGTTTAAATAGGGCATTAGCTGAGATTTACCATTACTACCATGATAAATTAAAACTTGACATCAGCCCTCACAAGAGTGGTGTAATGTTGTTTTCCAAAAAGTTAGCTGATTGCAGTTCTCAAGTTTACTATGATAAAAAACCTCTTCCATTGATAGCTGAGAAAAAATTCCTAGGAGTGTGTCTTGATAGCAAACTCACATTTGAAAGTCATATTAATCTACTAATTAAAAATTCAACCAAGGCCTTAAACATATTACGCTCTCTAGCAGGTGTAAACTGGGGCTCAGATCCCAAGATTTTGTCCATGCTATACAAAAGTCTAGTACGTAGTCATTTTGACTACAGCTCTTTAGCTTACATGAACTGTAGTGTTACTTTGTTAAGAAAACTTGATATTATTCAAAACAAAGCACTTAGAATAATAACAGGAGCCATGTGTTCTACTCCCATTAATGCCATGCAGTGTGAGTCTTGCATTCCTCCACTTGTAATTAGACGCATTCAACTAGCTTCAAACTTCTGTCTCAAACTCATTTCCTCAGATAACAAATCTGTTTTGAATAGAATATTACCTCCAGAATCGCTAGAGATCAGCTCATCCCCAACCTCACAAGTGTTAAGTTCAGAATTGATATCAGGACACACTCCACAGTTACTTAGGATTGCAATGTACATATATTGTATGTCTGTAAATATGTATATAGATAAGCCATGGCCATTATATAAGTTAAGTTATGATGTCTTAGTCAATAATTACTATACCATTATATGGGAAAAAGTTAACAACCAGAGTGAACTGGATCAATTTTTAGATAACAAGGCATATTATTATAAAGTCTATACTGATGGTTCCAAGTCAAATAATGGTGTAAATTCTGCATTTTATGATCCCCAACTTAAATTAGTTAAAAGTTTTAAAGTTGATAACCACTGTAGTATTTTTACTGCTGAAAGTTATGCTATTCTCTTAGCCTTAGAGCATATTAATAACTCTAACACTTCACCTAATATTCTCATTTTAACTGACTCTAAGAGTGTGCTTTTAGCATTAGAAAACTACTCACATAAATTTAATATAAATTATTTAATTTATCAAATAAGATATAAAATTTATGAAATAGTTAGACTTACTGGCAGGACCATAAGCTTCTTGTGGGTACCTTCACATTGTGGCATCAGTGGGAATGAAATAGTTGACAGAGCAGCAAGAAATAGCTTTGATTTTGATCATTCAGAATCTATGAAGGTTCCCCATACTGATTATCGAGCAGACTTAAATGTAGACCTGAAAAAGTTGTGGCATGATTATTGGATGGCAACAAGCGCAGAGAAGGGAAAGTGGTACGCTAAGATCCAAGGAAGCCCGCCCGCCAAACCTTGGTACCATCGCAATAATTATAACATAGAAAGCAGAAAGTTTATAACTGTTATAAACAGATTAAGGTTTGGCCACTGTCACACTCCAGCTCACCTGGCAAGATTGAGGATAATTTCAAGCGCAAATTGCACATATTGTGGAGAAGATTCTGCAGACCTTAGTCACTTATTATTGGAATGCACCAGATTCGGTCTGCAACGACTCTCAATGATTGCCGATCTCGAACAATTGTGCCATCCGCAACCGATTCCCCGTGAACTTCAGGAAATACTTAGAAATCCAAAGTACTTCAAGTCCATATACACTTTCATAGTGTCTACAGTTGGCACGATTTAGAAGATACCTATATAAAGATGAAGAAGCAAACAACAATTTACGAACGAGAAGATAGAAAATCACCACCGAATCCCTATTTTCAAACTTAACTGCCCTGTCTAATGTCTTCGAGAAGAAAAATGAATAAATCCACAAAGAAACGAGGAAGCAAGGAATTTGAACAAACTGTCAAAAGAAAGGAAGAAGAAATAAACGAATGGCTTAAAAGGGCTAGAACCCAGAGCCGTGAAACCCTGTATTAAAAAAAAAAAAATTACGTCTGAAATTCTTGTCAATGTTTAAAAAACATTATTAAAAAAAATCAGGGACAGAAAAACCGAAATTTTTGAGGTACCCGAAATTGCGATATCTGTTTACGCAGTACCCTTATTGCCTGCGATAATAAGAGTACCTAAATGTAGGGTACCAGTATATTAGGGTATCATAAAAAAATCGGTTGGGTACTTATAATTTTATTTATTGGGTACCCGGTAAAATTGGCAACAACGCATGCAGATTTCGATCAATGCGTTGTTGCAGTTATTCAGTTGAGTGCGATCCTGACGCGTCGGTCTTCTCCGCCAGTTAGATACGAGAAGTGACAGCCGTGATGACAAGCAGGTATTTGTATAACTTTTTGATAAAGTTATCGGTGATATGGCAGAAATGGCAACCAGGCGTGGTAGTTTCGACGCGAAGTGACGTATGCTAACTCGAGTAACTCGTGAATTGCGAGACTCGACACGGTGTTTTGACAGTCGATACGCCGACAACGCATTTTTGCAGGACTCGACACACTCATTTTGACAGAAGTTTACGATAATGCTATCGAGGGTAATGAAAATCTGTAAAAGCTCATCTTAGCAGAAAAATCGAAAATTATGCTAGAATTATATTAGAAAAAAAATTAAAAGATTTTTCTATGTATTTTTTACCTTTACTCAAGTGTTTAATTCCTAGATACGGTGTACTATTTTTTTCGAATGTAGAGCCTCTTGCGGATACTTCTATGAACTAATTTCTAGAGACATGCTTTTTAATATATTACGATGCTTTTAAATAATTTTCATACATTTCCTTTACTTAGGATTTGTTTTTGAATACGGCTAATTTTATCTATTTTCGACGATAACTACATTCGTCGGGACTTGCATTTTTTACAATTGTCAATCTCGCTAGCACAATTTTCTAATGTCATTTTCACTATCGTCGAAAAAAGATAAGTAACTAGAAATTATTTTATTTAATACTCGTGGCCCAGTTGTCGCATTTGTGCGGTAATAAGGTCAAAATAAACGCAGTATTTTTAATTATCATTTTGAAAAGCCTGATAACAATTTCAATGATGTGTACAACAAATTGTGTTGAGGGTTGAATAATAAGAAAATAGGAAATCCCGTCGGAATTCCCTAATTTAACTCCGTAATTGATATTTTTAATTACATAACGTATTTACTACTTAATTTACGTACCTTCTTACCTACAGCACCTCAAGATTTAAGGAAGTATACGAGGGTCAAACTGAAAGTTCTTAGAAAATCAAAAACTGATTACATTAGCCAGTTATTAGTTTTATTATATCTTTTCAAAATATTGTCCATTGACGTCAATACACCGCTGCATGCGATGGAACCACTGGGAAAAGCACTTTGCCCACTCGTCCTTAGGGGTCTCTTCAATGGCATCGCGATACGCAGCCACCGCTTCTTCAGCATTCATAAACCGCTTTCTTTTAAGTTTTTCTTTAATTTTTGGAAATAAATAAAAATCACAAGGCGCGAGGTCGGGGCTATACGGCGGGTGACCCAGTAATTCAACGTTTGATGTCGCCAAATAGTCGATCGTTCGCTTGGCGATGTGCGACGAGGCGTTGTCGTGGTGAAGGAGGATCCTACTGCGAGGTCGTTTCTCTCGAACTTTTTCCAAGACAAGTGGCAAACAATTGGTAGTGTACCATTCTGCAGAAACTGTTTTTTGATCCTCTAACACAATTGTTGCGAAATGACCTATCCTTCCAAAGAACGAGGCCACCATTTTTTTTCCCGCACTTCGATCTCTCTCCACTTTAGTTGGCAACTCCTCGAAAGGAAACACCCACTGAGCAGATTGTCTTTTGGTTTCAGGATCATAACAGTAAATCCAGCTTTCGTCACCTGTTAGTATGTCGAACACAGCATTTGAGTCACCTCCGTTGAATCTTTCAATCATTTTACGGCACCAATCCACACGATGGAGTTTTTGAGCCTTAGTCAAATTATGAGGTATCCACCGGGCGCAAAGCTTCCTGACCGCTAAATGTTCGTGGAGGATTTTGTGCACTTGACTCATACCGATGCCTAAGCTTGTCCGAATCTGCTGATAGGTCACTCTTTTGTCAGTCTCTATCATACGCCGCACAACACAGATGTTATTTTCAGTCGTTGCCGTAGAAGGCCGTCCCTCACGTACATCATCAGTGAGATTAGTGCGACCACGTTTAAACTGATTAAACCAGTTGTAAACAGTCGCACGAGATGGGGCTTCATCGTGAAAGGCCAATCGTAGTCTATCATAGCTTTCTTGTTGACTTAAATGACATCGAAAGTCATAAAAAATCATTGCACGAAAATTTTCTCGTGTTAAATTCATGTTGACGTAACACAGACAATTTTCAATTTGCCGCCATATCGTAAAACAAATGACAAATGAATGAAATATATACTCAGTAATATTGGCAAAGAGTTCTATTTTCAAATTTTAGAATATTTTTTTTATTATATTGTTTATAAGTGGCCAGTTCTAAGAACTTTCAGTTTGACCCTCGTAATAATGAAAGCAGTGATTCATAGTAATCATAGGAAATAATTTTATTTAGATACGATAAAACTACCTATACTGTTGCGACTTTACATGAACTCATATATAAAAAAATATTAAAGACAATAATGCACGATGAGAGGGCGGGCGGCAACAGTTATTAAAATAATGTTGATAACCACTAAAACAAAGTTAAGTGCGGTAAAAAGGTTATATGATATACACGAAACAATATTTAAAAAGGAAAAATTATGTTTTTGCCTATCGGACTTGCAACTGTCTCTATCGCACGGTGCGAGTCCAAGGGCAGGGGCAAATTGTAGAGAAGAAGAGAAAGAAGAGAAATTGTAAAATAAAAAAATAAAATAGATGTGGAATATATAGCATTTTTGAAAATACCTACTCGCGCCGCGTATCGGCACTTCACAATCCTCTTAATTCATTCGCTCCGGCAAAGCTGGTAACGCTGTTGCACCTGAGTGACTTTTTTAAATTGTGCGGATAAATTGTTATTTAAGTGCAAACAAATACACCGCGATATCAAACAATCTTACAAACAATACGAAAATTTTATCTATGTATGGGCCGTCGCCGTGGTCCATCTTGTTGGTGGACGTCCTACGCTGCGTCTTTGGTCGAAGGGTCTCCAATCTAGAACTTTCCTGCCCCAACGGCCATCAGTTCTTTGCGCTATGTGCCCTGCCCACTGCCACTTGAGCTTACTGATTTTCAAGGCTATGTCCGTTACCTTGGTTCTTCTACGTATCTCTTCGTTTCTGATTCGATCTCGTAGAGAAACACCAAGCATAGCCCGCTCCATCGCTCGTTGTGTAATTTTGAGCTTCTTTATGAGGCCCATAGTTAGAGACCACGTTTCGGATCCGTATGTCATCACTGGTAACACACACTGGTTGAAGACTTTCATCTTCAGACACTGAGGTAATTGAGACGAGAAGACGCTCTTGCGCAGTTTCCCGAACGCTGCCCAGCCGAGTTGGATTCGTCGATTGACCTCTTTCTCAAAGTTGGACCTACCCAATTGGATCACTTGTCCCAGGTAGACGTACTCGTCGACAACTTCGAGAGTTGAGTTCCCAATGGATACTAGAGTGGGTACAACAAGAGAACTCGACATAATTTTCGTCTTCTCCATGTTCATTTTAAGACCCACTTGTTGGGATACTCGGTCGAGGTCTTCGAGCATAGTGCCAAGATCATCCAGCGTCTTTGCCACAACGACTATGTCATCGGCAAACCGAAGGTGTGTTATGTATTCGCCATTGACGGAGATGCCGAATCCTTCCCATTCCAGGAGCTTGAAGGCGTCTTCCAATGCCGCTGTAAACAGTTTCGGAGATATAACATCGCCCTGTCTTACACCTCTTCGCAATGGAATCGCCCTCGTATTCTGTTCCTGTACTCGGACCGATATGGTGGCGTTGTTATATAGACATTTTAACACCTCTATATTACCTATAGTCTATGTGACACCGCTGAAGAGACCGAAGCACTGCCCAAGTTTCGATCGAATCAAAGGCCTTCTCATAGTCCACAAAAGCTAAACATAGAGGCATATTATACTCCTCGGACTTCTGTATAATTTGCCTTAGCGTATGAATGTGGTCTATGGTACTGTAGCCTTTTCGGAATCCGGCTTGTTCGGGAGGCTGGAAGTCATCAAACCTACGTGCGAGACGTTTCGTGATGACCCTTGAGAACAGCTTGTAGACATGGCTCAGGAGTGAGATGGGTCTAAAGTTCTTCAATAAGGTTTTGTCTCCTTTTTTGAAGAACAACACCACCACACTCCTGTTCCATGCCTCAGGCGTGATGCCCTCTAGCAGAACGGAATTAAAGAGTCTCTGAAGGACTTAAAATACCGGTGTTCCACCCGCTTTCAGGAGCTCTGCTGTGATTCCGTCCTCGCCAGGTGCCTTATTGTTTTTAAGCTGTTTCAGGGCCATCCTAATCTCGTAGAGGCTGATGTCCGGGATGTCTTCAGTGTAGTGTCGGGTCAGGATAGCTCGTGGGTCTCCGGCCGAGCTATCAACGGGTTTGGCTACTGAGGTATACAACTGCCCATAGAACCTTTCGATCTCCCTCAAAACCTCTGCTTTCGTCGACGCTACACTGCCGTCCTCCGTCTTAAGCTTCGTCAACAGGCTTTGCCCAATAGACATGTCCCTTGCAAACACTTTGGAGCCTTGGTTCCGCTCTATTGTTTCTTTAACACTATTCGTGTTAAAGAAACGAATGTCATGTCGCAGAGACTTCAATATTCGTCTATTAAGCTGCCTGTAGGTTTGAGCATTAACGGAGGTCTGCAGTGCCATAGATCGACGTTCTGCCATAAGGTCGAGAGTGTGGACCGAGAGTTTTTGAGGACCTTAAAAAGATCGCAGGATCAAACTGGATGCAGACCGCTAATGATCGGTCGCTGTGGAAAGCCGTGGGGGAGGCCTATGTTCAGCAGTGGACGTCCTTTGGCTGATTATGATGATGATGAGCCGTCGCCGTGGTAGCGTAACGATTTCATAAATATCACTCTCGCGCCGCCTAATAAATAAAAGTTGTTTTTTTTTTAATATTTTTTATAGGGTTATTTTATAAGTAATTAAAAGCACAGTATTTAAAAAAAAAACATACCGTAGGGATAAGCCTTGATGTCGGACAACGACGCTATCAGTCCAAAATATGTATGGGTTGTAAAAGAGAATAATAATTAGGTGAGATTACAATGGAATCACCAATTTTCGAGTCACAAAGTCTCTCTATCCTTGTCTCGCAAATGTTTATATAAGAGAAGCGAAAGAGATAAAGTAACTATGCAACATAATTTTGGTTTTTAGAGGTATCGGACCCGTAAAATAATGGTACTGTCACAGTCACTCCCGGCTAGTGTGGACAAAGGGTGTTTAAAAGGTACTAATATTCGAATGAAATAAAGAAATCCGGGTATAGCATTTGGCAACAAAAGTTTATTCAAATTTGCTATTACACATCTACCTTTTAACACCTTTAAACAAATCAAATTCAAAACTTAATAGCTCAGAATACAGTAGAGACTAGGTTAGGTTCTAATTTAGTTATCAATATCTATACTATTACAAATCTTAATGTTCCAAATTTCTAATTAAATAAAGATAAACCACCAATTTAAGTGTTTAATTACCTAAATAAATTCCAAAATTTATCCTCAAAGGGATTCCTAAATTATGCCTAAATTAATAGCTAAATTATCCCACTTTTCACTAAAGTTAAAGTAATACAAGGAAAACCAACCTTTGATTTCAACGGAGGTTACTATTTCAAATCTTTGTTGCATCAAACTACAAACAATTCTGCAACATTACCCCAAAATTTCACCGATACCAATCCATCCTCAAAACAGCAGACAAGAAGCAAATCAATCCATAAGGAAGTTCTGACTTCAAAAATTAATCCAAATGAGGTCTTAGTAAGGTCTAAGTAAGGTCTTAGTAAGGTCTAAGTAAGGTCTAAGTAAGGTCACTGAGGTTACAACATAATCACCAAATTGTGACTGTTCAACTTACAGACACATATCAAAAGCGAAACCTGCAAAAGCTGGCTCGCCATATAATTTCTGAATTGATTACTAAACATTTATGCAAATTTTTCTATTTGAGACCATTTTTCCAGTAGTTTATATCAAATCATTTTCGAATTTAATTTATCCAAATTGACATGTTGGCGGCGTCAGGAATAACTATCAAACTACAAAATAATTTGGGGCGTGCCCCATTAAATTTTTCTTCTAATACATTATTATAACAAACGTTCCACTCCGACGCACGACCAACAGTGGTGCGGCACCGGAAAAAAAGCAGCTGTCACACTTGACACATGTCAGTGTCACCATCCATCTTATCTATGCCAAAATATGGACTGAAGTCCTACATCCATTTAGCTTTTCGTTTCACGCGAACTTAGACAAAAATATACAACGTTACAATACCCCCCTCCCAAAGAAAAGAGGTTCACTACAGTGAACCGAAAGCTGTCCCCAGCTTCCGTAACTGTAAAAATATGTACTGTTACCAAATGCCAAAACAAAATCAAAATAATCTCCTTCCACTATCCAACAATCTCAACTGACACTAATAGGGCAAACAATTTCACAAGAAGGATTCAAACTATTACTGTAGATCAAAAGTATATACCAAAAAAAAATATGTCCCAAAGGACCTCAAAAAAAGCCAACCCTATGTTATTTAAAGGTGCTCTGCTAAAATTATTCAAAAGATCTACAAATAGAAACTCAAAATCAACGCTATTTAAGAATATTCCATTCCAAAATATCGACGATACCTCAAAAAAATCTTAACTCAAAGCTATTTAAGATTTTCTGTTCAAAATATCCAAAACACCCAAAAAAAGAACTCAAAACGCCGTTTAAAAATATTTCAACTAAAAACATCCAAAATACCTAAAGATCTCAACGTCAACGCCATTAAAGATTGCTCTGTTCATAATAATCCAAATGCTCACAAAAAAAACAAATTAACTACCTACATTGAATGTTCTGTTCAAAATTATCCAAAAGCCCTCAAAATAAAATCTCAATATCAAAGTAATTTCTTTATATTTTCTTAATTTACTCATAAAGTTAATTAAGTCCAAAATCGGGCAAAAAACACATTCAAATAATTCCAAAACGACCTCATGCTAGACAACAATTCAAAATCATAAGTTTCAAGCGACTTAACTTAAGGGTTTCCGCTAAAACATACCCACAAACAAATTAATTTCATTCTTCCACAAGCAAACCATCTTATCAACCTCGCCTTTCATACTTCATCATACAAAAACTAAACAGTTTTATTTCTCAATCTAAATAAAACTGAACCCTTTCACTTTTGTGTTTAGAATTTTCAACAATTTAAACACAACTAAAGAAACTCTAGTCGAATCAAAACTTATGTCTTAATAACCTCAATATGCCACGAATCGAGTGAACGACCATCCATAGCCTCCAACTCGTAAACAAAATGGTGAAAAATACCTCAGTGATCCCACACCAAACAAAAAACAAACAAACTGGTGCCAAATTGGGCATCACTTGAGTGTAGCTGGACTCCCAAACTACATCACCAACCAAAAATCAAAACGCATTTCTGCGCCCTAAAACAACAAAATTGTGGCATGTCTAGCACGGACACTAAAAACTTTAAAAAAAATTTTTCTTTAAACAACCGAACTCACCGACATAATACTCCTTAGGCATAGTTACTGCGTACTCCGTCGCGGTATCCCTGTAAAATTATGTTAAGGAATGTTGTAACAAACCAGTGCCTCCCTGAATCACGATCCCATAATATGTGTCCAATTAACCACAATCACGGTTTCATTAACTCATGAATCACTATAAATGGTTTCTAAAATTTTTGGCAACATCCGTACCAGTAGCACGCCTAATAGGAAACAAAGAGTCGATTTATCAAAACAATGCGTTACACCGAGAAAGTTGTAACTGATTTCTTGGTTTATATACAAAACAGATACAAGAAACATAATTTATTTCGTTTTCAGAACAACTCCAATAACGCTGACACGTAACCACAATGACCCTACATTTACTTCATAACTCATTTATCAATGTAACCACAATAAAAGCAATAAATAAAATCCAAAATTATTTCAACTAATTCTCAACGCAAACTCATATAAATTACACTGTAATATCACTGTTAAGTCAAATTATTTACTATTTCTTTTGGTGGTTTATATTTTTACAAGTTGTGACCTAGGCAAATGTTTTCTTTTTACAACAAAGTTATAATGGTTAAAATAGGTGTGAAAATATCACAATCAAAACAAATACAAAATATACCTCAATACATATACAGGTTTAGAGAATTTCATTAATGCTAGGTAAAAGCAAACAAAAGGTTTTGGGATTTCACAAAATAAGGTTCACACCATAACAATAACTTTTATTTGGTTAGTAAATACAAATTGTTTGATGCAACACTAAACTTGTGGGATAATTCCTAACCAGTTAGTAACACAGGCAAAATAAACCTAAGCTAAATAATATGGTGGTTAATTAGCATTCCAAAAAAATTCTAACAACAAAGTGCTCAAAATTGTACTAATAACTAATTCTAAAGTTGGGCGCCATTTGTCACTGTCACTCCCGGCTAGTGTGGACAAAGGGTGTTTAAAAGGTACTAATATTCGAATGAAATAAAGAAATCCGGGTATAGCATTTGGCAACAAAAGTTTATTCAAATTTGCTATTACACATCTACCTTTTAACACCTTTAAACAAATCAAATTCAAAACTTAATAGCTCAGAATACAGTAGAGACTAGGTTAGGTTCTAATTTAGTTATCAATATCTATACTATTACAAATCTTAATGTTCCAAATTTCTAATTAAATAAAGATAAACCACCAATTTAAGTGTTTAATTACCTAAATAAATTCCAAAATTTATCCTCAAAGGGATTCCTAAATTATGCCTAAATTAATAGCTAAATTATCCCACTTTTCACTAAAGTTAAAGTAATACAAGGAAAACCAACCTTTGATTTCAACGGAGGTTACTATTTCAAATCTTTGTTGCATCAAACTACAAACAATTCTGCAACATTACCCCAAAATTTCACCGATACCAATCCATCCTCAAAACAGCAGACAAGAAGCAAATCAATCCATAAGGAAGTTCTGACTTCAAAAATTAATCCAAATGAGGTCTTAGTAAGGTCTAAGTAAGGTCTTAGTAAGGTCTAAGTAAGGTCTAAGTAAGGTCACTGAGGTTACAACATAATCACCAAATTGTGACTGTTCAACTTACAGACACATATCAAAAGCGAAACCTGCAAAAGCTGGCTCGCCATATAATTTCTGAATTGATTACTAAACATTTATGCAAATTTTTCTATTTGATACCATTTTTCCAGTAGTTTATATCAAATCATTTTCGAATTTAATTTATCCAAATTGACATGTTGGCGGCGTCAGGAATAACTATCAAACTACAAAATAATTTGGGGCGTGCCCCATTAAATTTTTCTTCTAATACATTATTATAACAAACGTTCCACTCCGACGCACGACCAACAGTGGTGCGGCACCGGAAAAAAAGCAGCTGTCACACTTGACACATGTCAGTGTCACCATCCATCTTATCTATGCCAAAATATGGACTGAAGTCCTACATCCATTTAGCTTTTCGTTTCACGCGAACTTAGACAAAAATATACAACGTTACAGTACCGCAATTTTGGGTACCTATATTAAAACTTTTGATACGGATATCGCAATTTAAAGGTATCGAAATACAGAAATATCGGTCGGGTATCGGGTTAAATAAGGGTTCAAACCTTTATAATGGGTACCCTTTTTGTCCCTGAAAAAAATATCATGAATCGTAATAACTTATGTATGATAGGTGATTCCTTGTGACTTTTTACGTTTACTCATGTATTTTTTACATGACTTCACAATACATGACGGCATTTTTGCAAAATAAATCGTGGACGCAACGAACGCACTACTACGTGTCACCGGCGCTGTCACTCAGGACGAAATGGCAGCGGGTTGTCGGACCTAGTGTGTATGTGTGAGTGTAGAGCATGTACTACAAACGAAATTGTAGTAGCTTGCATGCTTCACATTTTTTGAGTGTAATGTTACGTCCGTATTTTTTTTACGTCCGTGCCTACAGTTAGTCTACCGAAGTTCAAAATCCCGAAAGTAAGATTAACTTTACGGTAGGCATGCAGCATGCAAGCAATCAAACAGGCATGCATGTAGCAAGCAGGCATGCAGCATGCAAGCAATCATGCAGGCATGCAGCATGCAAGCAATCAAGCAGGCATGCAGCATGCAAGCAATCAAGCAAGCAGGCAAACATGCATGTAGCAAGCAGGCATGCAGCATGCAAGCAATAAAACAGGCACTACATGAGCTTGTTATAGCATACATCATAATATGTATGATGCAATATGTTTATGTACGTGTATGTGTATTCTTATACATTTATAATGATCATTGTTTAGTTAAAGCTACACACTTAAACTAAGCGAGATTCGCACTCGCAGTCAACCACTAAAGTGGTTTGCGAGGCAATTTAGTTAATTTGTATTTATATTGTTAAATTAAAAATCAAAATAAAAATAAAAATAAAATAAGGCATGCATGTAGCAGCATGCATAGGTTTTGCTCTTCTCCGGCGCTGCGGGAAGTGCAGCCCTTTCGCCCTAGCGTAGCGAATCTCAGGCAACCACGCTCTCCTCCGCAGCTTCGGCTTGCTGCAGCCTCAGCCGCTCCAGCTCGCACGGGAGCCTGAGATTCGCTACAGCGGGCGAGGGCTGCTCTCCCTCCGCGCCTCCAGCTTTTGAATTACACTCTAGTATCGGGCAGACTAGTACCACGGCGAAGGACCACGGCGATTCCCCTGAATCCCGAAAGTAAGATTAACTTTACGGTAGGCATGCAGTATGCAAGCAATCAAACAGGCATGCATGTAGCAAGCAGGCATGCAGCATGCAAGCAATCATGCAGGCATGCAGCATGCAAGCAATCAAGCAGGCATGCAGCATGCAAGCAATCAAGCAAGCAGGCAAACATGCATGTAGCAAGCAGGCATGCAGCATGCAAGCAATAAAACAGGCACTACATGAGCTTGTTATAGCATACATCATAATATGTATGTTGCAATATGTTTATGTACGTGTATGTGTATTCTTATACATTTATAATGATCATTGTTTAGTTAAAGCTACACACTTAAACTAAGCGAGATTCGCACTCGCAGTCAACCACTAAAGTGGTTTGCGAGGCAATTTAGTTAATTTGTATTTATATTGTTAAATTAAAAATCAAAATAAAAATAAAAATAAAATAAGGCATGCATGTAGCAGCATGCATAGGTTTTGCTCTTCTCCGGCGCTGCGGGAAGTGCAGCCCTTTCGCCCTAGCGTAGCGAATCTCAGGCAACCACGCTCTCCTCCGCAGCTTCGGCTTGCTGCAGCCTCAGCCGCTCCAGCTCGCACGGGAGCCTGAGATTCGCTACAGCGGGCGAGGGCTGCTCTCCCTCCGCGCCTCCAGCTTTTGAATTACACTCTAGTATCGGGCAGACTAGTACCACGGCGAAGGACCACGGCGATTCAGGGTCAATCAAAATTTGTTTTTCTTAATGAACCTCAATCTCAATGGTATACAATTTGTTTGGCGTTTCGTTCATAGGTCTTGTAAAATTCGGTATTTTTAAATCTTCGGGTTTTAAATTTTTCGGTATATTAAACTTTCGGTCATATAAACAGTCGGTATATTGAACTTTCGGTCATACGAACATTCGGTATTTTAGTATTCGGCATTCCAATCATAGGTCTTATAAGATTCGCTATTTTGAATTTTCGGGATTTCAAACTTTCGGTATTTAAAACTTTCGATCATATAAACATTCGGCATTCTAAAATTCGGCCTTCCATTCGTAGGGCTTATGAAATTCGGTATTTTAAAATTCGGTATTGTAATACGTACCCATCATTAACAGGGGGAAATGGAAATAACTCCAGCGTGCTACGCCACATTGACGCACTTGTTAATGTGCGTGTGTCCGTCCGTGTGCGTGGTGCTGGAGGGCGGGTACTGCGTGCGCTCGCTGGCCGAAGGAGCTGCGCTAACGTTGAGAACCCTACTGGGACATGCACCGCCGAGATTAGAAGATCTTACGGAGCCGTGTGATGAGTAAGTATTAGTTTTTCTTTTTAAATCAAGTCTTGAATGGACTAATGGCTAATTTTTCAATGGTCAGATAAGAATTATTCGTCTAACAAAATACAATATGGCTAATTTGAAAACATCACCTAATTGTCAGCAATAATTCGTAACAATCGAACAATCGGCCCTAAATGTTTTGTCTACAACTTGTGGTGATGAGTTTGATATTCTTATAATAATTCTACTTCTGAAATATGAATCATTGAAACCTTTGAGAAACTCAGCAACAAGTTGACTGTTTATAAATTTAAAATACAGATCCGTACAAATTGATTCAAAATGATAAGTGACATAAGGGCAGTTGTAGCAATATCTCATTAATATGTCAATATTTATACACATACTATAACTTTGTTCCTTTATTCTGTCTTAAGTGCAAGTAGTTTTTTAACTTCAACATAATATTGTATTTACACTTATGCAAATTTATAATTAGCTGTTCCTACTAGTCATTACGAAACACACTATAAAATTATATATTGTATCACCGTTAATATCCTTAATATATGAAAATAAATATAAATCCTTGTCAATATCAAAAGCACTCTTATTAAAAATCATGATATAGCAGCTGATACATACTTCTTATTTGCCACAGAATCCGAGAAACCATCCTCAACAGCATATACGCTCACAAGCCGTACTGGCGATGCTACAACTACCAGCCCACATACAGCACAGACGAAACAATACCCAACGTGTGCGACGGAGCGAAACAGAAGCATACGGTATCCGTTAGGTGGGAGGGAGACGAAACGAGGCCTGACAGGTTCGCTACGAGGGACTGCTACCCGTTGCAGGATGATGAGACGAAGAAAAAGATTATGGAGAAGCTCAATAGGTTAAGACTAGGTAAATATGGATTTGAACATTATATCTATTGATATAAAGAGAAGTTTATACTATTGCTGCCATTTTTAGGGGTTCCGTAGCCGAAAGGCAAAAAACGGAACCCTTATAGTTTCGTCAAGTCTGTCTGTCTGTCCGTCCGTATGTCACAGCCACTTTATTCTGTAACTTTAAACATGACACAGTTGAAATTTGGTAAGAAGATGTAGCCTGTTAACTGCTTCACGATTTTTAAACAAAAAATAAAGAATAATGATATTTAAGGGGGACTCCCATACATGAAACTCAAACCAAAAATTTTTTTTAGTCAAACCTATGTGTGTCTATTGGTCTATATATGTGGATAGGTCTTTTGAAATGAAATAGAGGTTCTTAAAACCATTTTATATTAAAGTCTAACGTTTCACAGCTAGACGCTTCCAAAGTGGTAAAATGGGCGTCCCCCCATCTAACTTCTAAACTAAGCGAGTGTAAAATTTGAAAGAAATATGTAATGTAGATCTTAATAAATACTTAATTTTACTTTCGAGATCTAACTAGTAGTTTTTGAGATATAGCATATTTTCAACAACCGCAAACATAACTTTGTTCTTCATACAAACTCTATGAAAAACAAAGTTATATCGACAAAATATTGTGTATTTTAGCTAAATGGCCGGTTTTGAATATTTTTGACACTAAGCTTTCACATATAGTAATAGTAAAGTGACTGTAGCACTTGTATTGGTTATTATTATTGTTATTTATTCAAGATATAAGATAACGTTCATTCATTTCGTTTGAAATTCTTAAAAAACTATATTAGCACAGAATAAAAATGTATTATTATTATTGGAGCGATAGAAGCGCTACTGCAGTGCTGTAAGGTAAAAAGTAAAAAGTGTGTCTCCGTTGCAATCCATGTTTGAAATGAGCCAGTAACCCTGTCTCAATGGCTAACGCTGGCGTTGCGAATAAGCTGCGCTACAGCTTCTGTAACATGAAGGGACTCGCTGTGTAGCGCTTCAAGCGTTCTTATTCGTTAGTTGGTTCATCATTGCTTTATTGCTCATTTGTCAGTTTTTCATTTTCAGTTACTGATTTGACGTTACCACAACACGCCGTGGGGTATATTTACGATCAAGCTATGCTGAAGCATAAAAACATTTGCGAACCGTGAGTATTTTTCTTCCAATATATTATTACAACAATAATACATGATCCAACGCCCAATCAGTGCGGCTATGGCCCGCACATACCGCAGTACTACAGCCGAAATACCTGACTATACGATGAGATCGTTTGTATACTTTGATATGGCAACATATGACATCACATAACTTTTCAATTTTCTATCCAAACTAGCGAACCCAGCGAACATTGTTTCGCCCCCATCCTCGTCTTGCCCGGCCTCGTCCCGCCCAGCCACGTAATTAAAGAAAAATGTTAAGGGTGGACCCTTATCACTAAGGGTTATGAAAAATAGATGTTGGCTGATTCTCAGACCTATTCAATATGCTCACAAAATTTCATGACAATCGGTCGAGCCGTTTCGGAGGAGTACGGGAATGAACATTGTGACACGAGAATTTTATATATAAGACTAGCGGACCCAGCGAACTTTGTTTCGCCCCCAGCCCCGTCCCGCCCCAGCCCCTTACCGCCGAGTCCCGTTAAAAATTAAGCATTCCCAGCGAATTTTGTTTCGCCCTTAAATTACTAAAATGGCTATTAAAAAATAAGGGTTGATCGTAGAAGGGTGAAAATTGAGGATTGTATGTATATTTTTATATGTTGTATCATAAAAAAATAGAAATTAAAATGTTGTCTAAAAATTAAATTAAAAAAATTAGGGGTGGACTTCCCCTAACATTTAGGGGGATGAAAAATAGATGTTGGCCGATTCTCATAGATACCACAAAAAATTTCATCAAAATCGGTCAAGCCGTTTCGGAGGAGTATGGCAACGAAAACAGTGACACGAGAATTTTATATATTAGATGTCGACTCAAAATCCATCACTCTTATACCCGGTTATCCTAGGTATAAACCTATCATGCATGTCACGACACTCCCGCTCACTCGCGTTCGTCCGTGTCCGTAAAGTTCAATTTTGCACACTTTTCCTTGCGCGGCGCAGTGGCAGGTCTTGCTATAACCAGGGTATAGCTAAAAAGCAAATTCTCATTTCAAAATTCAACCATATTACTACAACAACAGAGTCCATTTCAGCGGTCACGTGGAATGCCCGGAGCGCATAATGCGGATACACGAGCGACACCGCGACTTCGGACTGCTGGAGCGGCTGCACCAGCTACAGCCGAGGGCGGCCACAGATGAGGAGATACTGGCCGTGCATACGAGGAACCATCTCAATAGGTAAGTGGAAATGGGCATGTTTGGTAGAGAAAAACTATCAAAGCGCAATAATCATAAGCGGTAAGCGATGTTAATGCTTAGTTAGCTACTTTCTTCCAGAGCTTAGTTCTCTTTCTCCCAACCTTGCTGATAACTAAGTTCGTACTTAGGTTATCAGCAAGGTTGTTTTTTTAAAGGCATTTACGTCAAAAATACTAAATAAATGCCGACTTTGCCAGTTTAATCTAATAAATATATAATTAAAATAATAATTTAAGCAAAAGTGTCCTGACAAAATAGTGCTAACATCACTGCAAGTGCTTAAGCACTAAGGATAGCTATTATCTGCCACACACACACCCTATTTCAGAGGTCACGTGGAATTTCGGTTCTTATGCAGAGGTGGAATTGTGTAAAGCAATCGTATTCATTTGACAGTTCATAACTAACATACGGTATGATCTGTCAAACGCTTTGTTCTTTGCCGTTTGATAGATCATACCGTACGTTTTGAACTGTCAATGTCAAATGAATACGATTGCTTTACACAATTTCACCTCAGAACTGTCATAATTGGTAGGATGAAAAAAACGTGACGAATGTAAATCCTTATCGAAAATTACTGCCACTACTTTTGAAAAGGCATGTTAAACCAGGGCTTGGAAACCGGTATTTTTTTGAACCGGTTTGACGAAAATACTGGTGGAACTTTTTGATGAAGGTTATGTTCCTTTAAACCGGTTTTTGAACCGGTTTGGAAAAATATGAGTATTTTGAATTAACCGGTTCAACTTTTCGTTCAGGCAGGACAACCACTCTGAACTTCGTTAAGATCTGTAAGCGGTGAGCGCATCTAACGTTTGTTTCTGAATCTGATAATTTAACATCTTTTGAAGAATATTCGGTCTAAAGACAATTCGCGTTGCGACCGTCGCGAGCGGCTACGAATTAACCGGTTTATTGAGGTTCATAGTATCGGTCTTATTTGGTTCCGCTCCGGAACGGAATTTTACGATAAAACCGGTTTAACCGTTATAATACCGGTAAAATTTGAACCGGTTTCAAGCCTTGTGTTAAACCTCTGTCTTTTGTTAAGTCACGCGATTTATATATTACAAACCTCGGTCGCCGAGTCTCACATCTAAAACTTGAATCGTTTTCAGGTTAAAAGAACTATCAACAACAAAACTCCGAGATCTCAACAGTCAGAAAGAAGCGTTCGATTCTGTGTACTTCCATCCAGATTCGCTGGAAAGCGCTTCGGTTGCCACGGGTTGCGTTTTACAGGTCAGTTACCTTATTTATTCAAAGAATCATTTATACATTACGTAATTTTTGACTTCAGCTTTTTGTTTAGGTTTTTTAAAAAAAATATGAACGCGTCTTGTACTAAGATACGTATGCTTGAGCAGAGTTGTACCTTTTTATCGTGTCGATGCCGTGGTAGACGGGCAGTAAAAAGATTGTGCTCCGTCGAAGTAACTTTGTCACTAAAACTTTAAATCTTGTATCCAGAAGTTGCTACGCTGAAATCATTAGAAAAAGTAGAAGCTATTTATTTACTCGATTTCTGTGCATTTATTTTCATTTTGTTCCAATAACACCCTGTTTTCTATACTCAGATGGTAGACGCAGTCTTATCAGGGACCTGTGGGTCTGGCACCTGTGTGATCAGGCCTCCAGGTCACCACGCCGACCAAGAGATACCCAGCGGGTTCTGTCTGTTGAACAACGCGGCCGCGGCAGCCGCGTATGCCATACAAGCGCACGGGCTGAAGAGAGTGATCATATTGGACTGGGATGTGCACCATGGCAACGGGACGCAGAGGATCACTTATAGGGACAATAAGGTTTGTTTTCAACGCGATACTTCTTATATTTATGCGGGTTATGTATCCTTAACAACGCGGCCACGGCAGCCGCGTATGCCATACAAGCGCACGGGCTGAAGAGAGTGATCATATTGGACTGGGATGTACACCATGGCAACGGGACGCAGAGGATCACTTATACGGACAATAAGGTTAGTTTTCAACGCGATACTACTTATATTTAAAGTGGGTTATGTATCCTTAACCACGCGGCCGCGGCAGCCGCGTATGCCATACAAGCGCACGGGCTGCAGCGAGTGATCATATTGGACTGGGATGTGCACCATGGCAACGGGACGCAGAGGATCACTTATAGGGACACTAAGGTTAGTTTAACTACGAAATTAGTGATATAGATTTTTATTCAGATGAATTAAGGATTCGAGAAAAAGACGCCTGAAGAAAAAGAGAAGGGAAGAAGCCTGTAGCCATTGGTGTAGATAACTTTTAAAATTGTCAGAGTGCTGTTTTAAAGATATTGTCATTGTCAAAGGAAATTTAAAACATAAATATCTCAAATTTCCAAAAAAAATGATGGTGTCCTGTTTCTATGATGTAGAGACTGTCAAAATATTTTCACTCAAAATGGTTTGACCTTATATTGGGCTGGGATGTGCATCATGGCAACGGGACGGAGAGGATCACTCGCAGAGACAACAAGGTCAATTCCAAAATACATATTTTCCAGATGGTTAAACATATAATGCTAAAGAAGCTAGATAGGGCACTTAGCTAAAAATTTACATAACCAACAGTGTTTCGTGCACATTACAGTCTAGTATTGTTTTGATCTCTTCACTGCACCTCACCAGGTCTGTAAAGGCCGGTGTTTAATACTACTCCACTTAGCTATTTGCTTTAGCGCAGCGATACTCAAACTGTGTTCTGCTTAATTTTGAAAATTCAAATTTTATTTATTTTTTACATAGGCTATTGCTAGCACTTATACACGTCCCAATATTGGCCCTACCACAGCTTCGGGACAATCGTAGGCCTGTGCTGAGAAGATGCTGTGCAACAAACTCAGTCACTATTGTCAATGTTTTTTTTAACATATTTCAATTTTAATGTTCTTATAAGCTAGACCATACATTATTTTCAATCATGTCATCATTAATACTATAATATCCATCAATCATAAACATTGTTTAACAATCAATTTTAATAGATATATCTAAGGGTGGATCAATTAAAGTTTGAAGTATTTTATTAACTCAAGCGTATGTAAACGAGACACAATAGAAATCCTATTGTTATGCGATTGCATGCAACCGCTTGGGTGTTGAGGCGTTAAAAAAAAGTTCCAATAAATAAATGAATGGTTCCGCAAGAATTTAGAAAAAAACTCATAACACTCTGGTAGACCGTTCTGACGCGGCGTATTATTTTACTATGCTGCCACCGTCGATACCTACTTGTGTCTTTCCATATCTTCTATTATTATAATTAATTACTTACAAAATACCAGTTACATAGTAGATACTTTTAATATGCTTTAAAACCATTGTTTTACCGTAGAGTTCCATCAAGTCTGTCGCTTTCCGAAAGGGTACCGTCACCAAAAAAAGATTAAAAACCGCTGCTTTAGCGAAAATAGCGCCAATTTGAAGTATACCTTATTATTAACCTTATGTTTTACCGCAGATCCTGTACATGTCTATCCACCGGTACGACAACGGCTCGTTCTTCCCGCACTCCAAAGACGCGGACTACACGGCCGTGGGAGAGGGGCGCGGGGAGGGGTTCAATGTCAACGTACCTTGGAATAAAGTGGGTAGTTTTTTGCACACTAGTATTAGGTAGTAGGTAAATCTAAAAGACATGATATTTGTATCAATAATTAGATTTTTGTGCCTCTCTTTAATTGAGCTTTTCTCTCTAACGATTTTGTAATTTAGTATTTTGGTCCTTCGAACCGGATATTAAACAAATATAATAAAATTCGTGACAGAAAATTATAATATAGGTTATACCCAGAAGGGCTTTTATGACTTGCTTATTACTTTTGCAGTGCAAAATGACATATTTAATTGTATTTTTATACAGGTACTTGTCTTTTTCAGCGCGGTATGGGCGACACAGAATACCTAGCTGCGTTCACGCAGGTGATACTGCCGATCGCGACGGAGTATAATCCCGAGCTTGTCATAGTGTCTGCTGGGTTCGATGCCTGTGTCGGGGACCCGCTTGGAGGTACTTAATTATTTACTATTCTCTACAAACGTAATAAACATGTGTACAGGATGTTGTTTTGGTCAGCGACGAGCGACTTAGAGGTGGTTTTGCAAACGATAGTGATGCCAAAAATAAAAGTAAAAAAGAAATAACCCACTAAATCAATTCATTATTGCGAGCTAGCGATATACTAGCGAGCGAGTCAAAACTACCAACACCATGTCGCCTCTTTGTAGCTTACTAGCTATGCGTGTTTCCCCATTCGTATTGAATTTTTTTAGAATGTTGTGAAGAGGTATTCTTTCTAACTTGCATAAAATTTTAAGAATATATTATAAAATTATATAAAATAAGCATTACTTATATTACGCGGCGCTGCGTCTCAGATTTTATTTATATTTTTAAGACATCCTTTTGGCGCACGGCTCCAACTGGCCATCTGTGCTAGATATAAAAATGTCAAGAAAATAACGTTAGTTCAAAATCGATATCCAAATCCAAAATCCAAATAATGTGTTTATTTTCCATGTGCCTTATGAAATAAATAGTCTTTTCGTATATTTTCATATTTTACTCCGTGTTGCACCGCCCGTTGGCGACACATATTATCATCCCACAGTTGGATGTCACTTGCCAAAACAATATTCTGTATGTCCCAAGGAAAAGTGTGGAATAATGAACTGTATTGACACGAAACGGACGAACGCGGGTGGGTGAGGGGAACTGCGGGACGTGACATGTTTGTCATGTCCATTTCTACGATAACCCGGTGTTAGCAATCCTTTTTCATAAAAGAATATATACTGGCATTTGCTAGTCAATACGGACCAAATAGGTCCGTCGCGGTGCGTGAACACCCGGTAATAACATATGTTATTGACATACCTACAACCTAATATAAACCAGGCAATACTACCATCTTTGCCTGATAAATAAAATCAAAAGTTGTAGGATCTTTCAAAATCGTCTATGTACTCAAACATACCATTTGTTTAACAGATTAATCAGACATTGACCCCTTTATCATTTTGTGTGTATTTTTTACAGGTTGCAAAGTATCTCCAGAATGTTACGGGCGGATGACACAACTCTTAAAATGCTTAGCGGGCGGGCGCGTCATACTCTGCCTCGAGGGCGGGTACAACGTGACCAGCATCTCGTACGCCATGACCCTGTGCACCAAGGCCCTCCTCGGCGACCCCATACACCACCATTACGACCCCAAACCCACTACACACTGGTCTGCAGTTGAATCGATCAACAACGTCATCGATGTACACAAGAAATACTGGAAGAATCTCAAATTCCAATTAGCGCTTCCTATAGAAAACGTCATCGGCGATCCCCTCCCGTCCCGAGGCCTGACGATCGCGGACGACCCGAACGAATCTCAGGAAAAACTCGGCGAATTATCTCTGGCCAGTTCGCTAGATGACTCCAAATCGAAGAGTCAGTTAGATGGGTCTTTAGAAAGCAATATGGCGAATCTGAGCATAGACAGACCGAAATGTGACGATGGTATTCATTGCGGAACTGATGATGAAGATACTCCAGAAAGTGCCAAAAGCAAAAGCGATGCTGGTGATAAAGAATGTGTTCAGACGAGTAAAAAACAAAAGACAGAGCAAGGAGGTTCGAGTTCAAAAGACGCAGGTTCGAGCGAAAAGGATGAAAAAAAGAATACACTAGTGGATTATCTAGCGGATAACATGCAAGCTATAGTAGACGGAGAGATGTTTGCAGTGATCCCAATGCCGTGGTGTCCTCATTTAGAGACGTTGTACGCGTTGCCGAGTGACGTGAAGTTTGAGCAGGGCGTCAAGTGCGTGGATTGCGATGAGACCGTTGAGAATTGGGTGTGCCTGCATTGTTATATTGTGAGTATATTTTTAATACACATTTAGAGGCCGATTCTCCCGGCAATCGAACTTTTTTCGTGTGGTTATCCGATTGCGAGTTTAACCGTTTTAGCTAAAAATCATGTAAAGTATCACGTAAAAAAAAACTATTGCACGAACAAAATCTAAATACATAGAATTCGTGATCCTGAGAAATCAAAACTATTTATTCTTCAACAGAAAAAAAACTATTGGTAAACTTGTTTCTTATACGAAATGCACAAGATTTGGCCCCTGGTCAGCTTGTCATGATCTTTTATTTATGATTGTTTACTTGAAGTTTAAATTTTTTTCAAATGTTTGCAGCCAACTTAATAATATTAAGGCCTGTTTCACATTGAGTTATTAATACATAAGCAATATATGAAAATACATTAATTTGAAGTATCTGGTAGATAGCGCTAACCAAAACTTATTAAGACATTATGAAATAGGCTGTAAACATTATAAAATTTATATCACATTGTGAATTGTGAAATGTTGTGTATTTAATTTATTTCTGATTACGGTATTATACCGATATAAAAGTCAAAGTAATCAACATGTCAAAATTGGTTCTATCCTAATGTATGGAACTAGCAACTAAAAGCGCTATGTATTCATATTTAAAATTAACCAATATTGGACACCAATTACATACATTGCTCTGATCACAAAGTAAGTAGCTAATGCACTTGTGTTATGAAAATTAAACACAATGGTGGTACCGCAACACCCAGACACGAGACAATATAGATTTTTTTTGATTTCTATATAGACTCGACCGAGAATCGAACCCGGGACTTAGCCACTACGCCACGGAGGTCGTCGAATATATGTGTAATGAAATGATCATAGATATATTTTGAATCCTTTCAGACGGCGTGCGCGCGCAGCATCAACGGCCACATGCAAGCTCACTACCGGTCCTCGTCCCACGCGCTAGTGCTGTCCCTCTCCGACCTGTCTGTGTGGTGCAACGCATGCGACGCGTACGTCGACAACGAGCTGTTATACGACGCGAAGAACAACGCGCATACATATAAGTTTGGCGAGCACATGCCGTGGTGCTATAAGAGCGATACTATACATCTGAGCTAAGGGACGCGGAAGTGTATGTGACGGTTGGCTTTAGCGTCGTAAAAATTTAACACTATAAGATTCCAAGGAGATGCAACATATTTTTCATTGGGTGTGTTCAGCGGAAATCGGCTAATCTACGCGCTTACCTTAAGGGGCTACCCTGATTTTTCACGCGCACACTAGCGCCACTTTAGTCGAAAAATCATAACTCGTTAAATAAAAGACCAATTAAAAATCTGGTAAACAAGATTATAGTACAGGTTCTATAGTTTATTAAGTACGTTTAAATTGTTTCTAAAGTAGTCATCTGCAGTTACAGTTAGAAAAATTGGCAAAAGTTGCCATATTAAGCAGTTTTTCTAACTCTAACTACAGTAAACTTTAGAAACAATTTAATCGTACTAAATAAACTATAGAACCTGTAATACAATCTTGTTTACCAGATTTTTGATTGGTCTTTTATTTAACGAGTTATGATTTTTCTACTAAAGTGGCGCTAGTGTGCGCGTTGAAAATCCGGGTAGCGCCTTAATCTCGGCGCTTTTTCGGCTAAAGTCCGTTCCTTTTTCAACAATCACAACAATCTTGACATTCCTTTTTACTGAAATAATGCGTAATTCGTAAAAAAAATACGAGATGTGATGTAGCAGAACAGCTTTTGGCGTCTGTCAAACAGTTTGGAGGCCCGTGAAGGCTCGCTGAAAGGTTCTTCCCTGTGATTTTTTATAACATCAAGTGAATTGTGTATATTTTGGAGAACTTGTGCTTCTGATACATGGCGACTTGATCGGTTCTTTTTTGCTTTTCGACACGGCGAAATAACCCCAACAAACAATTTGTTGGGTATTTGTTTATTAGTTAAAATATTTCAAATCGATGTATTTACTATACGATTTTTTTTTTGCTAATGTGTTTAAAATTTTAAGTACTCAGTTTGTTTATTCTGTTCCATAAACGTTTATTTACTTTAAAAAAATATCGAATAACACAATGCATATTTACGAAAATTTGGCTGCAACAACATATCGATATTATGTGTCGACAATTTATCACGCGGTAAACTAATAATATTGAACCTAGACTGATTTGGTATTTATCAAATGGACGGAATGTAATAATTAATATATTTAATTTTAACATGATTTTTATATGGTATTTGTAACAAGAAGAAAGCTTTTCGAAAATGGTAACAAACATAATCAAGTTAAAACGGAACCGTTTGTGAGCGAGTCTTTATATCGATACCTTCTATTACTGATGCTAATGAATATTATTGATATCGATATTAATAAATGTAAAAACCTATATGGCATACATCACTGGCACGCATACTTAGACAACATTACATTGACATTACACACATAAATGTCATCCTAAATCGGTTTCGTTAAATAGCTTTTATTTGACCTTATATTGCCATAGGAATATTAATTTTATGGTTTAGCGCAAGTTGGCTGTAAACGGAAAAGCTGTTATACATTCGCCATTTTGTTGATCGGCGCTTAGATAGCTGTTTTCTGCAGAACACACCTATTCTGTTTAGCTCAAAGTTAGTCAACCTCGAGCCTTAGAAGATTCAAACATTTATGCGGCTACAGACCATGCCATCTCAGCATTTATTTACATCTTACCATAATATACTCAAGATATGCATGGAATTCTATTAATTATGATATTTTGAATAAATGCTTTGAATTTAAAAAAAAACATATTATTTCTATGAGATTAAATTTTGGATCTGAGAGTTACTTGCTAAATGCCTTGGTGCTAAAGTGAGATATTATAATGCATTTTAATATTGTACTCTACTTTGAATCAAATAATTCATTAAACTGAGATGTACAATATTTTATTCGTTATCTTTGTCATCCAGTCATCACTGAAAATGTAATTTAGAGCATCGAATCTTTTAGTTAGATGTGTATCGTCACATATTTTCTTATTCCAAGTTTAGTATTTAATAATAACTATTTTGAGTACAATAAATCAAATAAAACAATAACTAATCATAAGTTTTAGTGTTGCCAGCTTAGTAAACGGGCGTAATAGTTAATGTGATACTAATTAATAAATTAATACATTCACCATTATGATTGATTTACTTTGATTTCTTAAATTGTGGTTGATTTAAAATAGGGCAGCTACATAGCCATCTCGAATTAATATTATTGCAAAGTGCAAGAGTTTTAATATGTAAACTCCAGTCTCTCGTACAACAACATATAATCAATTGTCCGAGCGTAATTATTTTTCAAAGTTAGATTTTGCAGGTTTTGTTCATTTTAGCTATGTACCTGAAATTGTAACTATGTATCCAGTTGCCCCGAATTAAAGTACCGTGTGTTATCTCGGAATTTACCCCAGTATTATAATTATAATGTTATCAAATGACGTTCTTCTGACTGCACAAAAGTTTTATGTGCTCTTTCTATCTCATAAATGTAATACCTTGGACATGGTATATAATATTTTATGTAAATGTAAATTATTTTTCCTATGCGTACTTGCGTACCTATTTATTACTTATACATTGTTTTATGCCATACTTGTTATACTGTACTTTGATTAGGTCGTTTCTTGCCTTACGAGCCCAATAGGGTAAGGTAGAACATTGATATTTGCCATAAAGTTTTAACCAGAAATATTATGTGGGTGTTTCACGTTTCATTTGTCATTATGAAGCCTCATATTTGGATGTATATCCATGACCGAGATATAATTTATTTTACAACATTGTGCGATGTTAATGTGGCAACGTGTAAATTACAATAGAGTAAGTATATCTGTTAAACTGGGCATTAGCTCAGTAAACAAATAAGCACCAATAATAGGTCAAAAAAGCAAGGAAACTAGAGGGAATCGCTTAGAACTCAATTTTTGACCTCGTAACTTTGTTTGGACTTAGGTTAACATACCAAAAGTTCGAGCCGAATATATATCGGAAACTATGCGTCCTAGCGACAAAAGACCTTCTACAAAATTAAAGCTAATAAGATTTGCTGCAAGTTCTACTCAGTTAAGTTTTGAACCGCATTATAATTAAGGAGATATTTTATTCGCCCTGTATTTTTTGACATCGTTGGAATTGGATAATATTTGACTATGGTGTCCAAATGAGTGTGTTAAATTTCGCAAGTGAATGGTTGTTCGTATCCTTTATATTAGTATACGTGTAGAACTTTGTTCTTGTGTACGAATACACTCGTATTTTGAGATTATTCTTTTTCTAACAAGTAAGTAGTTAAAAAGGAAATACTATGAAATAACAAATATGTGTTCAAACTTTAAAACCGCCTTGAAGAAACTTCTGCTTAGGAAACCTTCATTTTGAGTCTTAAGAGCCACTTTATGGAGTTTTACGAAAGCGGTTTAAAAGTTTGATGCTAATATTTTGTATTTCATAATATTTCTTTTTGCACATATCTCAAAAACGAATGCACCGATATTGATGAAACTTACACTGGTCTCTGAATAGAAAAATCGTTATTCAGCGTAATATCGAAATATCCGTGAAAAACAATAAAATTATACAAATATGCGGATGTTAAATATACAAACATTTTTACACTTACAAAATTTACCACACGTTTTTTTTAAGTCGGTTAAAAACTTGAATAAGTTAAACTTGTGTCAAATTTTGTCAGCTTTCTTTTTGTAGTAGCCCTTATGACGCTAAAACGTATAGTTTCCGGTAATTAAGGCGAAACACCTTAATATAAACCTTCAAACCCACCTCCTGCTCCCGGCTCAATGGATACGGGCTGAGACTGTTAATATGATGACCTCTTCATTAGTCTTAACAAAGTTACGAAGTCAAAATCGTAGATATCCTTGAAATTGTACAAGATTTAACGATACTTATTTGACTAGCCCATAATATTTTATGTAATTGTAACAAACAGTATGTCACTAATAAATTATTAACATATCAAAAGCGTTTTACTTAAAAATGTATATGTATGTATGCCTGAATAAACCCCATTTAAGACAATACTAAACGGCACGCGACCTTAGAAAAGAAGCACGTGGAAGATGCGGCAAGCAAGATTTACGCTCTCCCCCTCATATAAACGGGTAGGGCGTATCTTGCTGCTTCTCGTAAATGATACGTTCCTAGCACATGATCCTAGTATTATACGGTGCAGTGAAGTGGGCCGAGACCTTTTAGCTGGATGGTTAATTTATTTTATTCTTTGTTGCACTGACAAAACTAAAGTACAAATGGCGGATTTAATGCTGAAAGCATTCTCTACCAGTCAACCATTGGGTGAAGCAGAAACGATTGAGGCGGCGTAAAATTACACATAAAAGCAACAAATTCATTTTAAGCTACTAATATACTTACATATATAATTAAAAATAAACCTACTTAAACATACTTGAATACATACAATTATCCATACATAGGCTAACAGAGATTATAATAGGGGAAACAGAGAAGGACAAACCTTATCAAGCATCACGTGGTATTCTCACTGAGAAAAAGCTCACGAATGTCTATTCGTGAGCTAATACTGATAATTCTTGAACGAATACTTAGACGATGAAGTCTTGATGGTATCAGGGAGGGAGTTCCAGAGTCTTATAGCACTGAGGGTAAAGGAGGTAGAGACATAAGCAGTCTTATGACGAAGTGTGTATAGCTGGAGGGCATTGTTTGGACGGATGGTTCTATCTCTATTAAGATAAGGGTTCCGAGACTCACTTGGTTTTAAGCTGACTTTAGTTTTATTGACTTTTTAACATAAAATCGGATATAGATCGATCTATTTACAAACACATTTAACCTTTAACAGTCAACTTAACCTTTCCATGAATAAATAAAAAACAATGATATGGCAAATATGCATTTATTTATGCGAAAAGCTCGTTCAAATAATTAACTAGCAATGTGTAAAATATCTTGCTTTTTCCGCTTTGTACCAGTTTGTGGATACACAATATATATTGGCGAATCCGGACGCCTCTAATGCAAAAAATAAAATGTTATCTAAACATGCGTTCTATTTAAATAACATTAGAAGCATTTGGACTCGGCTAAGTTTAATAATGGTAATACAATTTTCGTAATTCAACAACCTTGCTCTTAAAATAATTTAATTAATTTCATAAAAGTTCAAGTTCTTATTTATTTTATACCATTAAATTGATAACTATAGTCGGCGCGTTATCAATTGAGTCTTAAGGCCACAATGGCATCCGTACTAATATTATAAAGCTGAAGTTTGTTTGTTTAACTTTTAACGCGCTATTTCTAAGGAACTACTGGACCGATTTGAAAAAATCATTTTGTGTTGGATAGCTTATTTATAAAGGAAGGTTTATACCATCACCTTGTGACGGGAGGGGAGGCAAACTTAAAACGCGCGGACGCAGTCGCGAAGGATCGCTAGTTAGAGATACGCAGCACGACGCCGTTTTACCGGTAAGTGCAATCTAGAGGACATGACACTGCCAGGTCGCAGTTTAAAACACGCCGAATATAGTGTTAATACGTTGATTGATATAAAATAACTTCGAACTTTCTTGAGATTTCCAGGTCGCAAACATAAAAGCTTTTAGTTTAGAACCGATATCAATCACTTAGAAACACCCAAGCGATAGCGTTTATTTTATTACACTTTGTTTAGCCAAATTTCTGTCATTATGTTTTAACATTGAGTATTATCGTGCATTACATTACAACATACATACATTGGAATGCAATTACTGTAAAAACGTATCTGAGTTAAAAATAAATTAAAGCTGATATACAGACAGATCTTAATTATTGACAATTAAAAATAACAATTTTTTTTCTTAAATAAAATTACATAACTAAGTCATATATATAAATATAATGATTTATAAAAAATGTGATGTCTTTCATAGGCGTCGGACGGTAATATAAGTAGGTATGATCGAGGTCTGTGCATGCCGCCTCATCAGTCATCACTTTCAAACAAAAATCGCTTGCACAATCAGCACAAAAACGGGGTTCTCTTCAAACAAAAGATAACGAGAGGTTCAAGCGATTTCGGCTCTTGTATGCGCGGTGACCTCAACAGTGCCCTCTGTACCTAAGTATTTTAAAACCTTAAAATACAAGTTCACCTACATGGGTATAGCCATAGATATTTTTGATTAAGCCCCATCGTAGACTGAGATTTTCTTGTTTGTACAATAATACTATAACAAAATAATGAATAAACCAATATCTAACAAGTGCTTAACAATATTGAGCAACTAAACTGTAAAAAAGGCACATTTACAAAACTTAAAGCTTTGAATCTAAATAGAGAAAAATCACATAAATGTTTCTGTAGTAAAAATTACACACCAAAATGATGATGATGTCTCTTATCATAATATATAACTGGAATAATGTTTTTATAATTGAATACATAAAAAAATATGTATTGTAAAATAATATCTATGTATTAAAAATGCGTTATACTTTTGCAGAGTATAAATTTACATTACATCATCAACCCTATAGCATTCAGTATTTGTATTAATATTGCTTATTAAGTAAAATATATATACTAAAATTAACAAAAGTAAAATAAATATTATTCTACCCTGTGCTAAGATTGATTTTTGGCCGGGCTTACTTTATAAACTTTAAGGCAAAACTTTTCCAAATAACATGAGATTCTTTGGTAAAAATTCAGATCTACAACATGAGACTCGTTTTTCCGAACGTAATTATTTTGTAAACAAAATTGGTCGCGATTGCTAGGGAAAGCGGGTAGTGCTTCCGAGCAGAAATGCGGGAAGTATGAAAATTCTTCCACCATATGAATGTAGTAATAGTTACTTGCCGTCTCCATAATCCGTTTCTCTAGCGAACAAGGTGATACCACATAAAACCTGTACTTCTTTTTGTATTTGTGAAGTAACATCTCTGCTTCTGTCAATACCTCGTCTATTTTAGTGAAGAGCTCATCCATGGGCATTGATCCATATTTGTACAAAAACGTGGTCGGTGCCAATTTGTACTTGTGGCCTGTGGTTTTGTCTTTCCACACCTTTGTAGTGCTCTCTAGCTGCAGTAGAAAGGTTGGTATGCTGTAGCTGTGTGTCGTTATGACGTGCGTGTGAGTTCCGTACGTGCGTTTTATTTCGCGATGTAGGTTACTCGCAAACGGGTATATGCCACCCTGGTGTACGAATCCAAAAAACACCGTGAGGATAATATTTAGTGCGTACCATGTGTAGAGTGACAAGTTCTTTAACCTCCTGTGGTGGGGCCCGTCACTCTCGTTGATGTGCAAGTGGTTTCCAAAGAGGTACACTAGGGGCACGAGGACGGGGATGATGAACCGCGCCTCCTGGTGGGGAAACAGCGAGAGCACGGCCACTGGAGTTATCAGAGAGAACAGCATTAGACCAGTGATGCTTTGGATTCTAGGCAGCTTACTGTATTGTCCACGAATGAATCTGAAAATATATTTTTAATGAACCATATTTCTTACAGTTATTTCTATATTGCACAAGCAAAAGAAATTACCATATAGATAAACCACAACACTGATCCTTCTCCTCCCAATATATGTACTTCATATTATTATTATGAATTAAATGTTCTCCTTTTAGGTAAAGGAAACATTATACAAATACAAATGCGTTTATTTGCGTATTTTGGGTGTACAATATAGGTCTTAGTTTATAAATACATTTGAGTTTACCAAAATTTGCTTCCATTGTTTAATACACAAGGATGATATGGAGTACATTAATTGGGAGGCAAATGAAAACGAAGGCGACATAAGTGACGTCAAAAATGCCTCAGTTTTGCAGTTGACCTATAGCTGACTTAATGCTTTATGGCATTCTCTACTAGATATTGTTACCATTACATTAAAATTGAAGACATCATCATCATTGTCAATTGTCTTTTCGTTTATTTCAGATGGTTTATGGTGATATGTTGCAATGATAGCAATTATAAAGATGTGATTTAATGATTTTGCAATGATAGCAATTATAAAGATGTGATTTAATGATTTACAAACATGAGAGAAATGGATTCATACCTGTATGCATGTCCAGACAATGATAAGATTGCTAGTATTCCCAGGACATTAAACAGTAATGGTATATTTACTGCCAGATGGAGCCACCTGGGGTGGAGTCCATGCTGAGTCAGGTTCCTCATATCAGAGTTATATCTCAAGAAGTTCAGCGGAGTCACAACCCAGTTATCCCATGTAATTTTAAGGGACTCAATATCCGCCATAGTAAGATAACCATAGTAACTAGAATCAATTATAATTAAAATAATAATAGATGGAATACTACATAAGATAAGCATAAAGATTCTGTAGTGAAAATCTTTAAAACCAACCACTTTTGAACCAAGCCCTCTATGGAGCCAAAAAAAGATAGGTGGAAAAGCAAAGCCTATAAAGGTTGGGCGGCTAAAAATCCCAATAGTTACTAAAGTTGACAATAATATCACATGGTTAAGAGAGTGCCCTGGCAAATGTGTTGACAGCTTGAACAATTTTACTTTCTCCACAGCCGTTTTAGCCTGTTTGTATTTTTCCCGTAGGAATTCATCATGATATATTATTTTATCAGACTTCAACATGCATTCAGCAACAATTAACAATAAAATGGAAAAAAATATCATTTCAAAAGTATTTGAGAAGCTTCTACAACAATAAACAAAGACAACATAAGAGCTAGCAAATATTTTTAGTCTGTTTCTAAAGTTTTGTCCATACAATACACATATTCTATACAAACAATAGTCATTTATGAGGGATAGAAGGCAAATAAAGAGGCGGGGAATGATTAGCAGATAATATGGGGTTCTCAAATCTATGTTCAAATAAGCTTTTGCGTATGGGTTTGCAACACGTATGAAATGTAGTGGTGGACCCAGTATCAGTTTTGGTACAAATATGTTCCTGATAGGAAATTTCGGATTGAATTCCCATGTTCTAGCAACTTCCACTGTGAGGATATCACCTGTAATATTAAACAAAGTTTAATTATGTACTTAGTTTGTTTTGACTTAATGCAGTAACTTGATGGCATTTTTAATGCTAGGTAATTTCATTAGAGTATGCAGGTAAAGCCAATACATTTTCAATGGTACTGTGAATAAATAACTTACCAGCGATAACTTCAACATTTTGGAAGAATTCATCAGGGTGTATATATCCTCGCTGCGGTACTAAAGTAAGCGCGAATCGCAGGATTACGAGTATCCAATAAGACAAAGGTAACTTCACAGGATTTCTAAATGAAATTGCTTTTAGGATGTCAGATTTTAAAAACATGTTATCATCGATGTGACCTTTATCTCTATTCAAGTACTCAGCAAACGTGTTTATTGGATAATTACTTATTCTTATTTTATTTATTTGCTACGCAAGCCATAGTGTGTCCGACAGAACATGTTTTGTTTGACTGTCGTCAACCAAAGCAAAGACGACATACTCTTACTTTACTAATCTGTGAACCAAAGAGTAAAGCTGTCAACTCTGCTGTCTGACTGACAGTCACAGACAAGAAAGTGACTAATTATGTATTAAGAACTAGATCACCGGTGAGACGCAAAAAGATAGTCAAGCAAACACCACTTCACGTCAAAGTGAGGTCTTAACTTTGACTTAGTCTGTTTTTGATGGCGTCAGCGTTCAATGCCTCAGTGCGTCTTTCAAAGCTGCAGAAACAACTAACTAGGTAAATAAAAATGTTTCAGTTGGAATATCATAATTTCGTTAAGTAAATTTTATTTAGTGAATCCTATTATTCATAGTCGAAGTATTTTTTTAATAAAATTAGCGAGTTTTGTTTCTTAGTCAACCCACGCACCAACATGGTCGATATTTCGTCGTCAAAAGTCGATTTTCTAAGACAGTGCCATACATGAAGTAGTTTGCTACTATTATTTTTTAACAATAATTTAACGACCGTCATAGTGTGGTGTGGTGGTTTACGTTCCGGACTACAAAGATAAGCAGTCGCGGGTTCCAATCCCGCCCGCACGACCCTTACACTTATGTCTATGGACATGTATGTATTATTATCCGACTCTGTCTTATACACACCTTTAATTTCTTTAAAGTAACAGCGTAGGCGCTCAAGGATTAAAAGGTCGCCGGCGGTCGCGTATACAAAAGTATAACAAAAGACTGTTGATAAACACATTCGTGAGGGACGATGCTCACCATTGTAGAAAAAATTGGTACGCTAACTTTTAGCATGTTATTTTAAGAAATTATCGTGTTTACATGATGCCAGATGACTATTGTGTATCACTAATTATATTTTTATTTGTTTAAATAAGGACTAAATATTTTCTTTGACTAAATATTTATATACATGTGGTCACGTGATCGTGAATGCCTAGCAGTGAACGTGACTCTGCTGTTGGCGCCATGACATTTCAAGCATTTACGATACCTATTCAAATTGCATATTTAGGTTATTATAAAATATTGTAAATGTTAAATATTTAAAAAATAATGTTTTTTTGTTGATTTTATACTACCAAGTTAAAGTGTCAACTCATTCTTAAAATTAAGTCAACGAGTCTATTGTAATGATAATTAATGGAATCAGGCGTTACTTTGCGCAAAATCCATTATTAAGTTGGATTTTATAAAATTATTTTGCTTTAAATTTCCGCTTAGCGAGGGCGGTGCAGGCTACTTACAACAATAACCGTCACCGCGTTAAGTATTAGTTCAGGCAAATGCAGGATGCAATACGCTTACCTTGTTAAACGAACAGGTCAGTTATACCGCCTCTCCACTTCTGAATATATTTTCAAATCAACAATGTATTAATAATAGCCGTCAACTACCAACGGATTAACTTCATTTTCAATTTCCGTTACAGCGATTACGTCACCTCATTAGTGGACGGAAAGTATAAAAGGCCTGTTCGCCAGCGTCACAATTCAGTCGTCCGTGCTCCGCCGAGGCGACAACATCTCCTGAGGATGCCACGTGTAGGGGCGAAACGCGTTGAGGTTTTTTGCACGTTGGTGTTGGGTACTAATAATTGCATCAGCTGTGCCGCATGCGTATTGAGGGAGGGCGGGTGGTGCATCCTGCATTTGCTTAAACTAATACTTAACGTGGTGACGGTAATTGTTGTTAGTTGCCTGCACCGCCGTCGCTTAACGGAAATTTAAAGCAAAATAATTTTATAAATTCCAACTTTTTATTGTTATGTACCTACATACTTTAAAAATATAATAAGAAAGCTACTTTATTATGACTCGGTTCTGAAACTGAAGTCTGATGTGATGGATGTCAATCCATTGACATCCATTAATCAGACGGTGCCATGTTTGTGTACTCTTTTAGTTTGCGAGGCGTCATCTTCTTTTAAATACACTATCACTGGACGCGGCTGACAGACGCGGTTGAATTTATCCCATGCCTAAGGGAAAGGCAATGGGACTGAGCCATAAAGCCTGATAAAGCAAGTGACAAACTCTGCTCTTCTTCTTCTTCTTTGGTGTTAATGGCAATGTGCGTTTCCGCAATTATTGTTCTGCCAATGTTACGTGTGAAGCTTTTGCAAGGGAGCACAATTAAATATACATACAGTGTGTCCCTGGATAAAGTGCAATCCCGAAAGGGGATGAAACTAGACCATGAATCATTGACTAGAAAAATATTAAAAAAATATACAAAAAATTATTGTAGGATCTATTGGTATTTTAAGATTTTCATGTTTCATTAAGGACTCTATGTACAAAAGTATTGATTTCTTCCAAAATAATGGGTCTATTTCTTTGAAAAAAAAAACAGTATGCCTAATACCTGGCGATGACTATGAAATAATAAATAGTCCGCAAAAAAGTAACTATCTTGGGTAAAAAAATGTATTTTTAGGAAAAAAATGATTTTTTTAGACGTTTATTTTAAAAAACTTCAAATTACTAAAAAAATGTGCCCCTATAACTATGTAATTTTATAGCTTACTTTTATTCTTTACCATTTTAGCTTCCAAATAAAAAAAAACCAATGTTCTAACTAAAAATGATGAAAAATTTTGCTAGGATGTCTTCAACTGGGGAAAAAGAGGAAAGGATATTATTAATATTACAGGGCAGGGGGAAATGATCAGGAAGGAGCTCATAGAGTGAGTAGTGACCCCCCAACTTCCGGACAACTGAAAAATATATGGTCGAACCTTCATCCGAACCTTCATCCAAACCGCACTCGTAAATTGAGCTATCCTTTACTCTGATTTTGGCCAAATGAACAGGCGTAGAAGCGTGATCTAGCCGAAGACGATAAATAACTAACACAAAGTGCTTGCAAAGAAAAGCTTGTAGAACCACGGTTTAATTGGGATAAGGTCTTGAATTTTATAATAGTGTTTCCCAGTTGACCTTCTTGTGTTTTGCCAATCCGTGTTCCATGATTTAATAAGGTGAGCTTAAACTAGAGAGGGAAGGTCATGAGAGAAAAGATTGAAATCTTCTTAGGAACCGTTTGAAATGGCAATCTGCTGTTTCATTACCTGGGATTCCGTTGTGACTAGGAACCCAGGCAAGGACTACATGTAAACCGTTGGTTTTGCATTTCCACAAGTTTTCTAGAATTTTCAGTATAATTGGGAATTTGGATATTGATCTAAAAGGATTAGCTAGTATAGCCTGAAGGCAGCTTAACGAGTCAGAGAATATTATAGCCTTTTAGATGTTGTGTGAATGAATAAATAGAGTTGCTTCAAGAATGGCTATACATTCGCCAGTAAATGTGGAAGTGAGGGGAGGTGATTTAAACATTAAAGATATTCTAAAAAAAGGGATTCAAACAGCAGAACCCACTTCTCCATGATCAGCGAGCTTGGAGGCATCCGTGTAAAGAGGGAGCTAATCTTTCTAGTGAGATGAGAGCTCATCCAAGAACAATTGACGAGCACCTGGAGAATTTTTGTTAATGCCTAAATTAAGACAGTTTTTTTTGAATGAGCTCTGAAATGATTGCCTTTGAGCCCGCAGTGCTATCGGTTTACTCCGCGATAACAACTGGTGTTATTGTAATAGTTTAATAATGCTTGTTAATATTTAGGAAATGTTGTTGAAGTCTTTAAGATGGACTGAGGACACGACAATCAGAACATTGAATATATCGTATATTCAATGTTCTGATTGTCGTGTCCTTAGTCATGATTTCAGAGATGTTTACAGGGTCTAAATTAAGTATACGGACGTTAGGAGGGAAATCAAAGAGTCGAAGCTGTTGTTGAAGAGGAGGTTAGAAGAAGACTTATAAATTTAATACGAAATTAATAAGAAAAGAGGATAAAATGAGGTTTTTGAGCCGGATCTGCAGGGTACATCAAAATAGTTAAAATACGAAGTTTATAAATAGCAAATTGCACTTGTAAAAAGCAACTTAGGCTGTTGTGACAGACGAGGAATCAAACCCCGTGTCTTACGCAATCCGGGCGTATGCCCGGATTGCGTACTTGTTGCGTACTTGTACGTTGCTTTTTACAAGTGCAATTTGCTATTTATATTATTAAGTTTGTATAGTGACAAAACACTTTAAAAACAAAATAATAATAAAACGAAGTTTATCTATTAATAAATGGGTAGAATTTTGGATGACTTTTGTGAAAAAGCGATGGCAGAGGAACTGTCTGCGAAGATATAAGGGGGGATCGACGCATTCTATTTGGAGTCCATTGATCGGGGACGATTTCATTGCGCCCATAATGATTCGCAGGAACTTCGATTGAATTTTAGAAGTAGTCGTAGAAGGAATCGACAAAGTTTAAAAATAATGATTTAGAACGATCAGAAAATTGAATAATGAAGGAATAAGGTATACCTTCCAAAACTGGCGAACAGTCGACTAATCTATTTAGCAGTAAGGAGTTCTTTAAAAGTGAAAGCGTCATCAGGGTGATTAGATGGGGGAGTAGAAAGAAGACTATTTGATGGAAAGCAGTCAATATAGGGAACAAATGAAGGAGCTAATTTGTTTTTGAAAAGTCATATATCCAGCTTCAGGGATCATTAGAAGATAGGTATTGGAAATTTTGCAAAAACGTTTTATTTGTATCCAAACGTGTGAAGGGGGGGGGATCCAGGGAATATAATGTCGCAAAAGCGTATCCAACGCATTTTTTCTTGCCTGAGAGGATCCAAATCAAATCAAATCAAATCAAAAAAATATTTATTCAATTTAGGACACAATATGCCACTTATGAACGTCAAATGTACAGTGAAAAATAAAATAAAAATAATTGTGCCCTGAAGGGGCCGAATCATGTCTCCTTATCTTTTGGGCCCTACCAGCGCTTCGAGACAGAACACAGACAATTAGGCAAGTGCTGAGAAGAAACGCCGGAACAAACTCAGTCACCACTAGCTGCCGTAAAATCAAAATCATCAAAGGTAAGTACATCCCGATCCTTCTAGTGCTAACAGCTACGTGTTTGTATTTTTAAAAAATGTCTAGAGACATACAAGAACTGGTACACTTTCTCAGCTTCCTTTCTTTTATGCATAACCGTGGGCACGATTTTCTGTGGGATATGAGCATCCGCCGAAGGTGATAAGATATATATAAATTTATAATAAACTGTAAAAGATTTTTCTGTGCTAAGGATGGGGAGTGAATTTGTATATTCTGAATCATAAAAAGCTGGCCAGTCACCTTTAATGAGTTTATATGTCGTATGTGCTCTTCAGTAATGTGGTGAGAATTAAAATCACCCATCACTAAGACAGGAGGAGGGAGGGATGAAATAATAGAACGGAGTCCAATTATCAATAAAGAATCATCATTGGGATTATAAACTATTACTATTACTATTAACCTGCATACCCGTCGTTCCTGTCGTCACGGAGACATGAAAATCCTGGGATACGATAATGTGACCCAGGAGAGAGCCATGTCTCCGAGACGGCAAAGACAGATGGGGAGAATTTATTAATCATATGTAACAATTCATGTTTTCTTCGCCTGATAGTCTGACCGTTCCACTGCACTATTGACAGAGCGAATGTCAATGTCCAAGGGAATCTGGGTAAGATTTTCAGCAACGTTGTTCGGTAAGTAAGATTAATGAATGGTAAGGAACTCTAATAGAATAGAGAAGATTGTCTAAAAGCGCATCTCTTGAAGAGGGGGAGGGGGAGGGAGTAGCATTGAGCGCGCACTCATTGGGGAGTGAAGATGGAACATCAGCAATAATAGATTGGTGGGCTTGACAGACGTAACCTTTCCCCAGGGGAGCATGGGATCGAGAGGGACGAGTAACCGTCTTTCTATACGAGAGAAACTGAGCAGGTGGAGTGGCTTTTTGAGAGTATGCTTGCGGTTGTGACCATGAGATTAGATTACAGTCTTGGTAGACTCAGTATATGAGCGTCGTACAGATAGAAACTGCGGAGCGGCCTCTTCATATGATATATGGTCTTGTGACATAATGATTTTAATTAATCTCTGTCTTGAATGTTCCGGACAGGACTTGTTGAGTGCGAAGTGAAGGCCTGAACAATGGATGCAGGTGGCTTTATTTTCATTTATGTTGCAGGAATCCATACAGTGGGGTGGTAGCATCGGAAGTACCTAGACTTTTATCTGCACTGAGTTTTCACATGACCGAACCTACAGCCGCTCAAACACTGAATGGTTGGCAACTGGTAAGTCTCAACTGGAAAAGATTCATGGTAGCAAAAGACTCGGTGAGGGAGGGTCAAACCCTCTATCTATTTATGCATGATTTGTGCATGATGTCAAGCTTACCTACATCAACAGTCTACACTAATATATTTTTAAGTAGGCGGTTTCATTCTCATCTCTTCATTCTGCGCCCCGCGCATTGCCTTGCATACACCTCACGTTGTCTTTTGCTTAGAATATCACCCGTTTGTATCGTTTAAATCCCTCAAGCGTATGTGAACGAGATACAATAGAAAGTCTATTGTGATGCCGTTGCCTGCAACCGCTCTGGTGTTGAGGCGTTATTCGGCCGGCAGACACCTCGGGCGTAGATATTTACTTGCGAGATCTGATCGCGCCGTCGTACTTGGATCGCTGTTCCTGCGCTGAGCTTGCATGTAGTAGGGCATTGAAATGCGAAACACCTCGCATTTTAATAAGTTAAGATAGGCTGGTTCTAATAATAAGTGTTGAAAATTGACATTCAGTTAATAATTGACTGTATAGCGTAGAGCCGAGACGTTAAAATTTATTTTTTAAAAAATGTGCACGCCCGCCTGAGAGTACACAGGTTACAAATTATGGGCTATTTTGACAGTCGGTTAAATAAATAAATAAGTTTATAATCTGTTTTGGTAAATAATTTGGAACAGAAAGGAAAGTTGAAAAATTTGGAAAATACGTCTTATTTCAAGTTTTATTATAAAAATGCTTTCGCAAGAAGACATTATAAGGCACACCATAAAATCGTCTTCAGAAGTTATAAGAGGTTATGACTGGCTTCTTGACCTGTATGTTTTGGTAAGAAAAGTGTTATTACCTACTTTCACATCTAAAGAAGGAGAAAGTCATTTAACTTAAAATTAAGGCCTACATTCTTTTATTTTAGGGCTAAACTATAATTTTAGTAGAAATTAAGAATTCAGCTGAACCTTACTTCCAGGATTTTTTCGTTGACAACCACTGGGAAAAGTTGCCTCTTTCATGGCGTAGTGCATTCTTCAATATGGATCCAGGGAACTTAGGAAGTATCTTAAATGGGCAAATCCCTAAGACAGTCCTGCCATTATCATTTTTAGCTTTATTGAAGTCTGCCAAGTATTTAAGTATAACCAGAAAAGATACTCAAGTTAGTAAAATGTCTGATAAAAGCCCTAGTGACAGCTGTGGTGGTCACCCAAGGCTAGTAAATTTATTTCTCAAGCATGTGAAGTTGAAAAAGAGGCATGAAATAAGTTTGATGACTGAAGTGGTCCACAGCACAGCCAATCTGAGTGGGTGCAATGCGGTTCTTGACTTTGGGTCTGGCTTGGGTCACTTAGTGCGTGTGCTAGCTTACAAATATGATCTGTATGCAGCAGGAATTGAGAGCCAGACACAACTGGTAGAAGAAGCTAGGTCTGTACTGGTGGTATGTATAAAAATAAGTAAACTGATTTGGTAATTCAGTTTACTTATTTTTATAAATTTATTATATGGTGATGAAATCTTTACAGGAAACTTGATTTGGAACTAGAGTATACTGCAAGTAAACATATTTCTAAGGAAAGCATGGATAATTTGAAAAGACCAAGCCATTATGACATTACATTATCATCTCATAAACAACTGTCAGATTTAGAACTACCAAATTCCATGGATTGTTATGGTTTGGTGGGGCTGCACCCGTGTGGTGATTTAGGCCCATTACTTCTGAAGCATTTTATCAACTGTAAAAGAGCTAAGTTCATCTGTCTTGTTGGCTGTTGCTTCATGAAGCTCACTTCAGATGGGTATCCTATGAGTAAATATGTGAAAGAATTAAATAGTGGTCTTTCATACCCCAGCAGAGAGATAGCCTGCCATGCTATTGAAGTTTATTGTGAGAGACTCATGAAAGGAGATTATGAAGATTTGAAGGTGATCAAATCATGCACAAACAGTTTTATTTTTTTATTGCTGAATGAAGTTTAACTAAAATATTTTTTTGTTTATAGATACATGCATACAGAGCGGCTTTGGAGCGTATACTAGTTGAAATTGACCCTAAACTCAAGCATGCTTCAGTCAGAAGCATTAAACATACAAATACTTTAACCTTTGAAAGGTATACAACCTTTATTTATGTAAATATTGTAAATACAACAAGTAAATTGAGTTTAAGGATTTAATTTCTTAGCTAACTTAAACAGGTACTGCAAACTATGTAGCCTTATAGAATTCAACTGTTAGTGCTGATATCATAGGTGTGCGCCTCCCTAGCTGCGAAAGACATATATAATATGTATTTATGTATAATTGGCAAATCCCATTATTACTAGTTCACACAATATCCTTTCCAGGTACTGTAGTCTAGCATTCGAGCGCCTCAACCTGCCTGTCCCGTCCGACCCAGCGGTGTGGTCGCGCGCGCACTCCGACCTGCAGCAATGGAGGCGCGTCGTGATCGTGTACACGCTTCGGCTCGCGCTGGCGCCGCTCGTGGAAACTGTAATACTGCTGGACAGGATGCTGTATGTGCTGGAGCAAGGTATGTCCGTTATAAGGATCTGGATCTTATTTCTTTGTTTCATCCACACAAAATATACTGTTTTGGTGTTTCCAATTTTAACACAAAATATAATTTCTTGATCAACATTCCTATTTTGTCATAATTGAAAACTTTATAACATTATTTTGGGGTGACAACTTTATACTTTGTTTATTTGTTATTTTTTTGCTAGCTCAGCTTGTGTATAAGTCCACCTGAGCATGGCTTTGTCTAGTCCCATAAGCAAGTTGTCATGTAGTAGAAGAAAAAAGGTACAGTCAGTTTAAGGGCGCTGGCGCTGGGCGAAAGATTGCTATTCCAGGCTGACTGCAGCAGACATAGCAGCATGGTGGGTGATAGTGTATTAGTGTGTAAAAAGACTGATGTGAGGTGTGACTGGCTGATATCGTCTATTCCCAGATAAAGTACTAAAGTTATCACTATCATCGTCAGCAAAAAAAAAAAAAAGCACAAGTCCCTTTGAAGAAAATTTTATTACAGAAGAAAATAAACACATCTATAACATTGATTTAAAGTACTTTACATTTTTACAGACAAAGATACAAACATTGACTTTCTTAACCATAACAGACACAAACTTAATTCTAATTTCATAGGCCATGAGAAACTCCTATCAATGTTAATGACTAGATTTATTTGGCACTGTTTTCATATCTAAAATAGGGTAATCTTTAGTGATATCATAATACTAGTTGTGCTGTTTTTTTTCCTAGAAGTCTGATTGCTCGAATTTAAGGTCTTTGCCCTGTACACAGTAGTATACCATGGCCGTGCCAAGACCGAGCTAGGAATAAGTCCGGCAAAAAAATATTTATTTGTATTGAATTGAAAACCATGATACCTTCCCAATAGAGCGTTCCGTCCCCGTCGCGAGTCATGCGTGGAGCGTGTCGGTACAAAATACGCTCTCGCTCTCGCCTCGCTCTTTATAACGACGAGACTAAACGCTGTCAATCCGTTCAGTGTGCAAGGTAGAGCGTATCGACTTGCTGTTCGTGCCTGACACATTCCTAGCATGGTCACGGTATGGTACGGTGCATTGGGAAATAGTTTTAACCCAGATTATACTACTGGCCATTTAGAAGGACACCTTAGTTATTGGAAAGGACGTGTAGTTATATCAAGTATAGCTTTCTTTTTATCAGTTTACATTTATTTGAAATTAGTTAAAAAACATATTTTCGTTGAACCTGACACTCATATCTGATTACCTATTTTTAATTAAATTTAGCTTTGAAAAATATAACTGGATGAAGTAATAACTATATCTAATAAACAAGTCTTGTTCCTATTTTGTACATAGGACCTTATGTTTCTAAGTCGGATCTTGTCCGTATTAACTGGGTAAATGCACAGATTTACCTAATTCCTATTAATTTTGTGCAGTTTCAGATATATTTAGTATAGGTATGTATAATAAGTAGATGATTTCATTATATTCTTTCTATTGCAGGTTTATCGTGTGAAATACGACCAGTTTTCGATCCTAAGCTATCGCCCAGAAACCACATCATGATAGCGAGAAAAACGTGATAGATATATTGTTTAATTTACATGATTATGTACAGAACTGTTATTTATTATACATACAAAATAAATTGTTACTGATTTGTGAAGTTCTAACTTTACTAATTTACTTCTTAAAAACATGTGTCATAAATAAAGACCTATGTTAGTATTTATTATGAGACTATATTTATTTACAAAGGAATGATTGTTAATTGTTGAGAATGTTGGTTGTGCGCCAGTTTACGAAGCGGTTTTCTTAAATAAATAATACGCCTTACTCTATAACTGAGCCAAAATAACTAAACATTGTACTATTGTGAAAATCTTCAACTTTGTAAACGGCGCACCGCCAACTTTTCCTCTATGTCATGAGATCATTGTTTTGTTCTAAAATTAAAGTCAAGTGTTCAAAAATTTTCCTAAGTTAGCATTGTGGAATGAATATCTTTGAGTATGGCGGCAAGTATCCGCTTACAGTGTAGGACGATTAGTGTTAAAATAGATTTCTTAACAAAAAGGCATTGAAGCTTAGCCACCACATATCTACACAAAGCATTCGCAAATGCCGTTTCAAAATAATTTGTATTCAATACAGGTCAATTATGTATTTATCCTTTTATCTCATCCTCATTCATAATCATTTATGGAAAGATATTAGTCACTATGCTGTTGTAATCACCACTGACTTTTACGACGTCGTTATGAGCTCATAGATGTAAGTAAATACGCCGTTGAGTTACATCAGAAGTGTTATCCCCATTGTATGAAGTAGGCTTAATTTATGCACTTATTTATATCAAACATGATGACGCCATGGAACTGGGGCATCTGTATCTAAGTAAGCAGAGGGGTCAATAATTTTTTTAACACTCAGTGTTATTTTTTAACTCTTAGAAGATGAAATACTAGTCCAAGTATTTCACCACCGGGCCACCGTGCTTTCGAATCGAGTTACCGTGCAGTCGGTCCGAATGCGCGAAATCATTTTTTCTTGCTTAGTGAATATAATTATAATATTAGATTTAAAACGATCTCAGTGTTTAACGATGAAATGACCTAATGCAGATTGTGATTTTGCATATCTCATTTAAAAAAAAGTTATTTTTTTTATGTCAAGATTGTTTTCAATATTCACGAAGCATAGAAGATCGGACTTTATCGTGTTTGGGGGCTGTTGTATCTTAAAAAAATCACAGACTGTCACGCTGATGGCAGTGGCCACTGCACGCTAACTACGAGGAAAGTCAAGCGCGATCATTGTACCAAACGGGCTAAGTACTGTGTCTTTGAAAGAAGTTATTGATGTTATCACAGCTGGGCAGGGGCAGCTGTATCCATGTGGTAAGATGCGCAATACGGCCGGAGATTTCTGTATCTATTCTATGAAGTTAGTCAGAGGTGCGTCACGCCGGTGTTGAGGGCTGTTGGATCTATAAAAAAAGATCACGCAGTAGCAGGTGGTAGGGACCGGTGATGATTAGGCAGCATAGGAGCCAGTTCGTCGTTGGAGTCGTCAAACTGAATACATGTGAAACGCTGCCCTTCGAGCAGTCATCGCCGCTTGAACTGTACTATGAAGGAAGTAAGAGGTGTGGACACACTACATCGTGTTTGAGGGCTGTTGTATCTATGGAAGGAAGGTGGGATCATGTTCACGCAATTGCAGATATTGCCTGTTGCTGATGAAGCAGCATAGGAGGCGGTTCGTCGTCGGAATCGTCAGAGTAAACGCGTGTGAAGCGCCGCCTCTAGCAGTCGTCGTCACTTGAACTGTATCTATGAAGGCAGTCAGAGGTGCGATCACACTACATCGTAGTCGAGGGCAGTTGTATCTATGGAAGGAAAATGGGAACATGATCACGCAGTAGCAGGCGGTAGTGACTGGTGCTGATGAGACAGCATAGGAGCCGGTTCTTCGTCGGAGTCGTCAGAGTGAACGCGTGTGAAGCGCCGCCTCTAGCAGTCGTCTCTGTTTAAACAGTATCTATGAAGGCAGTCAAGTCAAAGGTGCTATCACACTACATCGTAGTCGAGGGCAGTTGTATCTATGGAAGGAAAATGGGGACATGATCACGCAGTAGCAGGCGGTAGTGACTGGTGTTGATGAGGCAGCATAGGAGCGGGCTCGTCGTCGGAGTCGTCAGAGTGAACGCGTGTGAAGCGCCGTCTCTCGAGCAGTCTTCGCAACTTAAACTCGCCGCGCCCGTACTCCCACCGGCGCCGCGGTAGACTTTTGCGACCTGTTTAGTATACTTACACTAGAAATCTAGTCTAAGAGACAAGTTACACGCTTCCGAACACATAGAAAGGGTGTTGTTTTGAACAACTGCCAAATTAAATAAAGTATAGTGCAAACATCTTTGCTTCTTTGTGCGCGGGAACAAGAGGTGAGCGCTGGCGGAGAGCCCCGAGCCCCGACGACATCTCACGACCCGGTACTAGCACGTGCACGCGCAGCGAATGTTCGAGACTCGCCTTCATTTATTTTATGCAGTCCGCTTTTATTTGCTATCGACAGGTATTGTATCCGAACAAGGTATACGAGTATTATAAAAAAATCAAGACTTTTCGATGATAGTATCTTCTACATTTAGCATTTGATCATAACAACACCCGTACTTTCGGATAAGTTTCGATGCAGTTACATTTCTATCCAGGAACTTCTTAACGCTTTAGATCCTGGTTTATTGAATAGAAGTGCAGCAATGACAGCAAAGTTGTGAATAACTAAATTACAACTTTCAGTTTTAGTTTAGCAGTCTTTTAACCATACGGTAATAAGCTAATGGCGGAGTTGTAAAATATGCTAATACCAAATATGGTTCAAGTACCTATTTGTTGGATTCTAAAGTAACAAAAAAGCCATAGGAGCGATGCTTTACATTTTCAGAAAATATTTTCTCTTCATTGCCAAAAGGCACTTTTTTATATTTCACAACATCACATACATTGCTCCGATCCCAAGCTAAGTAGCTAAAGCACTTGTGTTATGGAAATCGGAAACAACGGTGGTACCACAACACCCAGACCCGAGACCATACAGAAAATATCGTTTTCTAGATTGACCCGACCGGGAATCGAACCCGGAACCTCACGAACGCTTGAAACCAGTGTGCTGGGCACTCGACCACGGAGGTCGTCGTTACAATAATAACAATACGTATATTGTTTTTGTTGAAAAATGAAACTTAAGTAATAACAAAATCATGATTTCAAGTAAAAAATCTGCTAGATACGACATGCTAATATTAAAATTTTTAAATGGACTAGCCCAATAAAAAGTTAAAATGTGTGCAAATTATTGTAAAAGGTGCTCAGGCTTTAATAAAGGTGGCATGCAAAGGTGCGTCTAAATAAAAGGCAAAAAGCTGCTCCAATAAATATATTTGTATAAATATTGTTACATCACATCACTACACACTATCAAATCACAGTATAATAAGCACAACAAAAAAAACTTGTGCACATTTGCAACGGGTGTTACTTATCTAGAAGAAATAAAAAAATATTAATCAGAACACAGACAATCAGAGTAACAGATAATTTTTTCAAGATCAAAATAGGTCAGGTGGCTAGTATTCAACAGTGCAATTACTGTACTATGTATTTTATGGCAAAGTGTTGTCTTCTGTGTTCTGATGTATCCTTAAATAAATTCGTGATGTTTTTACTTAACTAAGTACTTAAGTATAAACACCCGTATTCATATACAAGTCCAAGTAAGTCGAGCTTGTGTCACCTTATATGCAAATCCTTTATCTTGCTTAGTATTGTTTATCAATGCGAGTGTTAGTGCAAAAAATCTAAAATTCGCAAAGAACTCAGAAATATTATTAAGTTTCTAGTATAACACAATAATGCAAAAAATGGAATGTAAATCATAAATTAATTTAAATCTAAAGAATATTTTTTTGAAGTACAGTACGTTTACCACGTTTTTTTTCAGTCTTTTTATAACAGACCTTTTTTTAACTCGTACAGCTACTACACACATTAACTCCTATTCTATAATATTACTGACTATTACTTATAAATCTCTTTCGTTGGTTCTTTATACCTACATAACATTCCAATTGTAAGAAGGATTATATTTCTAGTTCCTGGCATACCTAATTGCATTAGCAATGTGTTTAAAATGGCTGTTACATTTTTGTAGCGTCTCCAATACAATGACAGTGTGTGACAAGAAAGGTCGTCATTTATCTGACCTACAAGATTATGTGTCGTAACTAAACTATATATTTTTAGGTACGTTATTATTATATTGCACAAAGCAAAACCGGCCGTGGTCCGTTTATTTATCAAAAATATACTACAGCTGTGGAGCTATCACACTTGTGTTTATTTCGTAATAAAATAGCATATTTTCATTACAAATCGATTATGCAAACAGTTATTTTAATGGCAAGTTTCAACTGTAACCAATGTAAATATTTATGAAAATTATAATTACTATGCAATAGCATATTTTTTTAGAGGAACTTTAATACACTGCAATTGATTTTGAACTGGGAGAAGTCACTGCTTATTTGTTAAATTACAAGACATTGTTTTTTTAGTATTGGGTGTACCCATCCAAATGCTGAAATAATACTGTCCACAATGGATTGAGCTTATAAATAAGGTCCTAGCTAACTAACGGTAGGTAAGTACTGGTTCTAAAGTTAAAGAATAGTGATGTATGATCAAAATGTTTTTGTCCTAAACTAAATTCATATTTTAACAATTAGAAGCATGCATTTTATACTGCCGGGATTGAGGCTACAATAACAATTGACGTGACTACAATAACAGATTGAAAAGAAGAAAAAAGCATGGCTTATTTTCACTCTTTCTAATTCATATCGGGATAGAAATATTCAGGATTATATATGGGTCTCAAATTCTTCATCTGTCATCCTCTAACAGCACTAGTGCGCATATATGTAGCGCCAATAGTTAGTAGTTTAAGGAAACTAATACTGGGGACAGTGTAACAGAATAACGATAGAGGAGAAGCTATGTGGTCAAAAGATCGCATCGGTCTATTCTCGTCTACTCATTTTACGGCAGAGCTCGTGCGTGAAGCGAGGCCAGCTAGCTAGCTAGTTAAAATAATACTTTACTTAGAAAATGACAAGGTAATAATGATAAATAGGTAGGGTAAGGTACGGGGTCAGATGTGGGGAGCAATTCTCGTGCAATTCGTATGCGTAAAAGTTCACCGATCGAATTTTCTTTGAAGAAGAAAATATAGTTTTTGATTTCTCAGGGTCACGATTTGTATCTATTTAAATTTTGTTTGTGCGATAGTTATTTTACGTGTAGATATTTTACTTGTTTTTTTAAGGTAAAAGTGTTAAATTCGCAATCGAATTACCACACGCAAAAAGTTCGATTGCCGCGAGAATGGGCCTCCAGGGGGCCAATTCTCGTGCAATTCGTATTCGAAAAAAAGTTCACCGCTCGGATTTTCTTCGTCGAAGAAAAATTGATTTTGATTTTTCAGGGTCACGATTTCTATGTATTTAGATTTTGTTCTAGCGGTAGTTTGTAACGTGTAGATATTTTCCTTGTTTTTTTCATGTAATGCGGTTTAACTAGCAATCGAATTACCACACGCAAAAAGTTCGATTGCGCGAGAATCGGCCTCGAGATCGCTATTCGTGGTCTAGCGTCTACTCGTCGTCGAGCAGCGCTTGTGCGTCGCTAGTGCGCTTACCGCGGTTGCGCGCGCGCAGCAGCGCCAGCGCGGCCAGCGCCAGCAGCGCAGCCGCCGCCGCGCCCGCCGCGCCGCCCGCGCCCCACCACCACGCCCACTCCGCGTCCAACGCAGCGAGTGACGCGCGGCTGCTCACCTCTGCAACCATAAGTAAAAGTATAAAAGCACGAGTAAGGCCCGGTTTCCATCAAAGCGGAGAGGAGAGGAGACGGCAGGAGATGTGTTTGAATAAACCAATCAGATTTCGTTATTTTCATATCTCTTGTCCTAACTTCCAATAACCTGCCAGCTTTGCAGCACATCTCCTCCCGTCTCCTCGCCTCTCCGTTTTGGTGGAAACCGGGCATAACTCTCGGGGGCGTAAGCTTTAAAGGGCAGAAAATTTGGGTTAAATTTACTAGCTACTTACAACTAATGTTTAATGCATAGAGCCGAACTGAGCATCGTTTAGGTGTAAATATGTATTTAACTGTTTCTCAAGGAGACCGTCAAGCATCTTAGTATTGTACACCAATCACATACATTGCTCTGATCCCAAAGTAAGTAGCTAATGCACTTGTGTTATGGAAATCAGACACAAGGGTGGTACCACAACACCCAGACCCGAGACAATATAGAAAATTTTGATTTCTGCATTGACCCGTCCTGGAATTGGGGGACCTCGGAGCGGCGACGCCTTGAAACCAGCGTGCTTAGCCACTACACCACGGAGGTCGTCAAAAAAACCATACGAGGAATAATAATAAAAGTCCCCCTAGCCGGTTTGCCCCAACAAGTTTGTGAGCAAACACAGGTGCACTCTCTATTCAACTTCTGTGTGCTTCACTCAGTAGGGGCCCACTGAAAACCAGCATCAGGTTCTCCAAGAGACCTGGCTTATGCTGAGTGAGGTCCTCTTGGGTATAGGTGTCATAAACAAACACACACACACACACACACTAATTGGCTGACATGGATACTTATATTCATTGTAGTGTAATTATTATCTTTCCTCTCATTTTCACTTTTTTGTGTTTAGTACTTTAGTTTTCTTACTTGGTTAGTAATTTAGGTATAATCCTAAGTATGTGTGTGATTGTGTTGTCCTTCCAATAAATACTTTTCTTTATTTCTATTCCTTTCACTCTCATAGCCCGATGGGACAGCAATCTGGCACGACCGGAGAGAGATCAGGTGCTAGACCAACGGCTTTACGTGCTTCTATGAGGAATAATATAATACTTAAACATTCTGCCTTCTACACCGTCAGCGTGACCGTGCTAGAAACGTGTCAAGCAAAAAATTGGACCTAAAATCTATGACACTTCCTACCAACACCATCACGTGTCATGCACGGAGCGTGTCTGCGTTCTGCATATAAAGCGTATCGGATTGCTTTTCGCATCTGATCCGCTGCCAGCACGTGGTAATGGGATTCATGGTATGAATGATACGGTGTAGTAGTGTACGCAGTAAAGTCGTTCTGATTTTTTATTTTATTAATTGGAATTGGATTTCTGATTTCATTTTATTGGAAACAAAAACAGTCAAATAAATGATATTATAGGATAGAAAAAAAAATTTAAAACTATAGGAAACTGAACTAATACCCTGAAATGTGCGCCAAACAAGTTTCGTAGGTTGTAGTGGATGGCGTAAGAGTCCAATTTAAAGGAAAATCCTCAAATCGATGTACAGTTTACCCGTTTAGCACCCGCATACCTACAAGAGGTCATATATTTTTGACCCGAAGTACCTAAAAAAATCTTCGATACGTTGTTAAATCAGATTAGAAATAAAAATAAGTATAACAGTCGCCTTGGACAAATTCTTCTGTCAGTAACACAGCTCCTACACGTTAAGGAGTTCCACGATCAGCACGGACCCACACTATGATGACTCTCAGACGTAAATATTTGTCAAAATTAAGATACTGGTCTTAAAACGCTAACGTGCTCACGTGCGAGGATTTCCCATGAAATTTCTCGAATTACAACTTCCTCCTATTTTGTAGTCGATTAAAAACACCTAAGTCCTTATTATTATGATGGCAGGGGCATTTTGGTATGCACTCAACGCATTTAAAAAGTGATATGTATACATTAGCAAGTGTTATACTATTTTAGAACCCGGTTTCGGCTTGACCTTCACTTTTTGGACCTTGTCCTTTTCTTTCCTGTATAATATCCGAAGTTTAAAATAAAGCACATGTTATTCTATACTAAGAATAGCTCAAAAGTTATCGACGAACAGAATAAAATGGCTGTGACATACGGACGGACAGACAGACAGACTTGACGAAACTATAAGGGTTTCGTTTTTTGCCATTCGGCTACGGAACCCTAAAAAGCTTATGCAAATTTTATAAAATAAACCCCTTTACAACATTCTAAAAAATTCGGAACAAATGGGGAAACTCGAACCCTCGCGCTGTCTACAAAGTACTACGCCGTAGCTAGTAAGCTACGAAGAGGCGACCTGGCGTTGGTAGTTTTGACTTGCTCGCTAGTAACGCAATAATAAATTAATTTTGTGGGTATTTTCCTTTTTTTTTGCATCAGTATCGTTTCACAAATCTCTGAGTCGGGCGTCGCTGTCCAAAACCCTGAATTAATTGAGAAATAATTTGTTAAATGAAGGTGTACTTAACCTGTTTACAAGTACGAATAGACCCCGCCGTCCTTGTACAGCCGAGTTGTTGTGTTATATGCTGAGAAATAATACGCAGCGGAACGTAAGCCCGAGGCGATTGACTCGGTATACCAAATGATTATTCAAAGGCATATAATCTATATAATAAAATATACATGACTGATTATTTTGCTTTCTGAAAAACGTCACACATATCAAACATAAGTTATTCACAAGGAAATATTGAAGGTTTTCATAGCATAAACAAATTTTTGAAAGCCATCAATCAAAAATATGTATAGTACCTAATTCTGTTTAAGAAAAAAACCGGCCAAGTGCGAGTCGGACTCGCGCACTTTGGGTTCCGTGTCAATTTGAACTGAATTTGGGAATCTTATTGAGCTGAAATACCACAATATTTTGTTGACAGCAAATATAACTTTGTTTTTCATAGTGTTTTTATTTATGAAGCACAAAATTATGTTTGCGGTTGTTGAAAATGTGCTTTATCTCAAAAACTACTAGTTCGATCCCGTCCAAACCAATTTTTGTTGTAAGTATTTTTAAGATCTACATTCCATATTTTTTCAAAATTTAAACTCGATTAGATTAGAAATTAGGGGGGCACCCATTTTACTACTTTGGAAGCGTTAATCAAATGTTAGACTTTAAGAGAAAATGGCTTTAGGAACCTCTATGTCATTGTAAAAAAACTATTCATAGGCACCCAACACGCATAAGTTCGACAAAAAAAACACGGTTTTAGTTTCACGTATGGGAATATAATTATTTTTTATTTTTTGTTTAAGAATTTTAAAGCGGTTAACAGAATACACCTTCCTACCAAATTTCAACAGTGTGATGCTTATAGTTACAGAAGCGGCTGTGACATACGGACGGACTGACGGACAGACAGACACACTTGACGAAATTTTATGGGTTCTGTTTTTTGCCATCGGCTACGGAACCCTAAGAAAGGATTGAAATAAAATAAACAAATGAAATAAAATTGATTTATTTTTTACACAAATATTTTGAGATTACAAACATCACTGGGCATTTTTATGACGATAAAAAATATATATATTATTTAGTGCATTATTTACAAAAACGGCGTCGCTTTAAACAAAAGACAAATAAGAGGTGCAAGCGATTTTGGCTCTTAAGATTGTAAGACGGCATAAACCTGTGCGTACGATAAGTACAACTTAGGGATACGAACCGTCCCCAGTATTATGCCGAAAGCACAGTCTCTCTCTCCTCACCTTAGCATTTCACAACTGTTAGACTATAATGGACAATAACAACCATTTCACAACACTGGACCCAATAGGGTATTACCAACCGAGTCGCGTGGCCACAATGTCAATACGTAGTACGTAGCTTTACCGGTGTATTGCCCCAACTTATCTGAAGAATGGCAGAATGGGCGCCACGATCGAAAAGGGTTGCCCATTTTCACATAAATAAATACTTCTGGCTTTTATTTCTCGCCGTTCAACACGATGAAAAATTAGTAACACGTATTTATTTAAACTTATGGCACAACTTAAGGTGGAACTAAAACCTATTATCATTTTCTTCCACTTAAATTTTAGGGCTGAAGAGATTGTAATGTGAGCTATTTTACTTTGATCGCTATAATATCAGAAATGTAAATAATATGCAGACCATAAAAACGGGCTTACATAATAATATGATATATTTTATATGACAATAGCTGGTATAACTCATAAATTAAAAAAATGCTTCAGAGAATTTTGATTATCAATGATGGTCACACCATGCGCGGATACACCGTTGTGGGCACTGTGGGCATGCCCACAACCCTAATCACAATTTATAAAGTGTATGGTAGAAATAAACTGTTTGTCATTTTACTACAAGAGGAAGCGTTCATAGGGAAGGCGTATAAACAAAGATCTTATTATCATTTTCTTGTTTTCATAAGTGTCGTGAACCAAATTTTAGCGTGTTTTAGCATTTTAGTATGTTTTTACCATGTACTTAGTTTGAGAAACGTCGTAAACTAAACTTTAGAGCTTGCGCTTTTGTTTTTACCGTGTACTTGGTTTGAGAGGCAACTTAAACCAAATTTTAGCGCGCTCGCTTCGCTCGCGCTTCTGTTTTTCCCTTGTCCTTGGTTGAAGATGCATCGAAAACCAAAATGTAGCGCGTTCGCTTATCATGTTTTTGGTTCTTTAAACCATTTTTTTTCGCGCTCGCAGTTTAATTTATGTAATGTTGGATCAAAAAGAAATGAAACTTTCGTGCCTTCATGATTTTTTGTTCGTTGAACAAAACATGGTGTGCTCACAACCTCTAAGGAGGGCTGGATCCGCGCCTGGGTCACACTGGCAGCAATGACGTTTTTAAAGTGACAACTGGCCATTCTTCAGATAAGTTAAGCACCATAAGTTTAATAGAGTTCATTAGAAGAGATATACATAATACTGACCCGAATCAGTTGATAACACGCCGAACTAACAAACAAAAGCCTAACTACCACTTACCAACAGTCGCCGTGGGCTTAGCGGGCACTTTCACTCGTGTGCTATTCGGCTCGTTTGTCTTGAGGGAGTCGTCGACAAACTTGTGGACCCTGTAGGGGTCTATTTCACCGACGAACACCGCGGCCCCGTCGGGGGAGGCCACCACCGCGTGAGGGTTGTGGAGACCGCCCTCGGGGGCGAAGGTACCTGATTATGAATAGTACATTTAATAACAAACGTGACCAAGCAGCGGCAGGATTATTATAATGTAGTTTCGAGTTCTAGTGGGATGGGCTTCTCTATTATAGAGATGTGTTTTATTCCATTAATGTTTTTTTGACTCTATAATGAAATTTAGACAGTATATTTTTATTATTTTTTGACATTACTGCTTTTAATTTATAAGAAGGATAAGATTTTTAATAATATATCTATTGTAACTGTTTTGTGTGTAATCTTTTGTTTAATGATTTATCTTTTGTACTGGCTAATTTACTTTGATGATTGTGTTTTTTATGTTTACACAAACATGACATAGACAAAACATGCTGAACTGACAGAAGAATGTGCCTACCACCTTAATCGGGACCAAATTTTAAACAAGTAAATATATTTCATTTCAATGCATTTCATTTATTAAATATATAAATATAAATTCACTGCTGATATCGCGAGTAAACGCAGCCATTAAATAAGCGTTCTCCTGGTGTCAGTACTGGCAATAGGCTGAAGATATAGTATATCAGGAAGGCTTTTGACTGGGCATTATTACAAGGCGGGAAACCCCCGGTTCTTATATTCGATGTGGAAGGCAAGAGAGGAACCACCACACTATCTTGCCCAATTTAAAGTCTAATAAAGATGAAGGAAAAACTCCACCGAAAAGAGCCTAGCTTTTAAATTGGATGACGATATAATTTAATAAGCTAATCATTTCATATAATTATGTGCTAAATAAATAAAAAAAAAAACAGTGCATAAAGGGTCGTTAACTCGAGACGACTACCTTGTACCCTTTTACATTTTATATCCAAGAAAAAAACATTATGAAAGTAAATACAAAGTATACGCTATGCTAATGTTGAATTGATATATTATTAAGAACACTGCATTTTAGTATAGACGCATGTCAACAACTTTTGAACATTGTTATACGATGTCGAAGAAGTTTTGTTTTTAGTACAGAATTTTTTAATACCAGGCTGACCAACAGGCTAACCAGACAATAAAGATGAAAGATAGCTTTATAATAAGTGTGCTTGCCTGATCATAGTATCATAGAACTGTTGTTAAATTATAGTGATTTGTCTCTATCTAATCAATAGACATACCTATAAGGGTCCCCGAAGCGAAATCGATGACGTATCCGCGGACGGGCACGGGCAGGCTGCCGTACGGGCCGTTCACTACGTAGAGACGACCACCTAGGATAGATTAGAGCGGTAAGACAGAGGTAGACAACGTGTTTATTCTGGTATAACTTTTCAGTTGTGCAGGTTTTTTAAAAAAAAAACTAGGAAGAGATTGGAGAAGTTAACCAGGCAGTGCTGTTACTATGAAAGACGAGTATTGACTGTTGCTGCAATCAGTTCATCATAAAACCTAGTAAAATAAATCGATGAAATTTAAAATCATTAAATTGAAAGGTCAATGGTTTATGCTATATAATCCCTTGACCCAAATTATTCAAAGTCACATTCCGCTAATATTTAAAGATAAATCCAAGCCAATTATGTCTGTTTGCTGACTTGCTCAGTTGACCACAAAATAACACGTCATATAGTAATAAATCTAGATTAAGATATAGCAGCCCACGCGTCCGCACTATTCATACTACTGAAGTATCTAAAGCAGCCCACGCGTTTGCAATCGCAGTAGGCTACGCAGACGACGCCGCGGTCCTCTGCTAGTGTAAGCGCATCATCTAGGGTGCGTTCCACTTGCTACCTGCGATTGCCACGGCACGCCCGCAATATCCCACGTCGGCTCCGCTCGCGGACAAAGTGAAACTTCAAATCGCGGGCGTGGCAGTCGTCACATACGTCAAATGGAATGCATCCTAACTTCACACTATAGTCATATCTAAGATAAGTCACCTCTTGCAAGCGAGAAAGCCAACCTAAACAGCCCCGATCCAATCAGCCAGCTCGCGTAGTTAATGACGAAGATGCCATTGCCGGGTCTATAGCAGCCCACGCATCCACACTCCTATCATAACACCTTAACTATCACATATAGTACTATTTAACTAAGGTAACTTACCCCGTGCAGGGGAGTATAACCGCATCATCTAGGGAGCGTTCCACTTGTCGTCTGCGAATGCTACGGTATACCTGTAAAGTCCCACTTCAGCGCCGCTCACGCACCAAGTGAAACACCATAGGACTTTCACGGGCGAGGCAGTTGACACGGACGTCAAATGGAACGCACCCCTACTAACTTCATCAATCAAATCAAATCAAAAAATATTTATTCAATTTAGGACACAATATGCCACTTATGAACGTCAAATGTACAGTGAAAAATAAAATTAAAATAATTGTGCCCTGAAGGGGCCGAATCATGTCTCCTTATCTTTTGGGCCCTACCAGCGCTTCGAGACAGAACACAGACAATTAGGCAAGTGCTGAGAAGAAACGCCGGAACAAACTCAGTCACCACTAGCTGCCGTAAAATCAAAATCATCAAAGGTAAGTACATCAGTCGGTGCAGGCTGGACAGACCACACATTCGTGTCGTTCAGATAGTCTTGAACCTTATAATAGCCTTTAGACATAAGCGTGTTTTTAACGTGTTTCTTAAATTTATCAACCGGCAATTCGACAAGATTGTGTGGTATATTATTAAAGAATTTTATACAATTTCCCATGAACGAATTACTAGTTTTAACTAATCTGAAGTTAGGAACGACAAGCTTGTGTTTATTTCTTGTGTTATATGAGTGAATGTCGCTCTTCTTCATGAAATAATCTAAGTTTTTACGGACGTACATTATATTGTCAAAAATGTATTGAGAAGCCACAGTTAATATGTTGATTTTCTTAAAGACCTCTCTCAGGGAGTCACGAGGACTAAGTTTATAAATAGCACGAATGGCTCTTTTCTGCAAAATAAATATGGTATCAATGTCTGCAGCAGAACCCCGTAAGACATAATACTGTGGAAGTAACTAAAATACACAAGCCTCGCCGTTTCAACATCAGTCAGATACCTTATTTTTCTAACTGCAAAGGCAGCCGAGCTTAGCCTCCTAGCTAGGGCTTCAATATGAGGTCCCCACTGTAATTTTGAGTCAAGTGTAATGCCCAGAAATACAGTGGAGTCTATTAAAACTAGATTATTACCATTTAGTACAATATTTGGTGTAAGTTGCTTTACATTAGGCAAAGTGAATTTTACACATTTAGTTTTACTAGCATTCAGCAACAAGTTATTGGTGGTGAACCAATTCAATACTTTGGAGAGAGTATTGTTTACTTCGTCAAAATTTTCTTCATGTCTTTTCATTTTAAAAATCAAAGAAGTATCATCAGCAAACAGAACTATCTCACAAAGATTTGTGGAATAAAATGGCAGGTCGTTTACATATATCAGGAAAAGTAAAGGCCCCAATATTGAGCCCTGGGGGACCCCCATTTGAAGAGGGGCTCCGGAAGAGTAGGTACCATTTATGTTAACTGATTGTATTCTACCTGATAAGTACGAACTTAACAACTTAGATGAGTTTTCCGAGACACCATAGTGTTCTAACTTAATGAGCAGTGTCTGATGGTCTACACAATCAAACGCCTTTGATAAATCACAGAATACACCTACGGCATCATGTTTGTCTTCATAAGCATCAAGAATGTGTCTGATGAGTGCTACTCCGGCATCAGTTGTATTTCTACCTTTAGAGAACCCAAACTGTTTTTCGTGTAGTAAATTATTAAGTTTAAAATGGGAAAGCAATTGATTATAAATGAGTTTTTCAAAAATTTTACTTATTGTGGGTAATATTGAAATAGGCCTAAAATTGCTGGGGTCACTTTTGTCTCCCGATTTAAATAAAGGGACAACCTTACTATGTTTCAATAAATTTGGAAACTGATTTTGGTCAATACATTCATTAAAGATATAAGATAAGTAAGGAGCTATTAGAGGTATAATGGGTTTTATTGTGTCTATTGATATACCCGATTTATCCTCTGTTTTCTTTTGTTTTAATTCTTTAAATGTTTTTATGATGTCTAAAGGACTAATATTTCTGAATTTAAATGAGGATTCGCACCTATGAACACTCGACACAAGTAATGATTTCGCGTGACTTGAGCAAGAACTCAACTGTTTAGTCGTCTCTATAGCAATGTTACAGAAGTAATCCTCAAAAGCGTTTGCTACCTCGTCATCAGATTTAATAAGCTTGTTGTTTATTTCTAGACTAAATTTGTTATCATGAGATTTCGTTTTATATTTTTCTTTATTTATAATATTCCATGTTTCTTTGATTTTATTACTAGATTTTTTAATTTTATCGCGTATGTAATTCGACTTAGCTACATAGCAAACTCTTTTGAAAATTTTTGAGTACCTCTTAACGTACTCATGAAACGATAGATCCTTTCTATATGCTTTTTTGTTATTATATAGTCATAGCTAAGGTAATTCAACTCTTACCGGCGAGAAAGCCAACCTAAACAGCCTCGATCCAATCAGCCAGCTCGCGTAGTTAGCGACGAAGGTGCCATTGCCGTTTCTATAGCAGTCTACGCGTCCACACTCCTATCATAACACCTTATCTATTACACATAGTATTATTTAACTAAGGTAACTTACCCCGAGCAGAGGAGTAAGCCACACTGAACAGTCTTGACCCTATCAGCCAGCTCGCGTAGTTAGCGACGATAGTGCCGTTATCGCTTCTATAGCAACTCACGTAGACGGCACCGCGGTCCTCCGCTAGTTTAAGCGCATCATCTAGGGTGCGTTCCACTTGCTATTTGCGATTGCTACGGCACGCCCGCGAATCCCAGTTCAGCGCCGCTTACGGACCAAATTAAACACCAAATTGGACCTTCGCGGGTGTGGCAGTCGGCACGGACGTCAAATGGAACGCACCCCTACCTACTTTATCCTAACTTCAACAATAAAGTAGTATCTAAGGTAACTCACCTCTAACCAGCGAGTAAGCCAACTTAAACAGCCCCGATCCAATTAGCCAGCTCGCGTAGTTATAGACCAAGATGCCATTGCCGCTTCTATAGCAGCCCATGTGTCCACGCGTCCACACATCATAACACCTTATCTATAACATATAGTACTATTTAACTATGTTAACTCACCTCGTGCAGGGGAGTAAGCCACACTAAACAGTCTTGACCCAATCAGCCAGCTCGCATAGTTAGCGACGAAGGTGCCATTATCGCTTCTATAGCAGCCGACGCGTCCGCGCTCGCGGTCGGCCACGCAGACGGCGCCGCGGTCCTCCGCTAGTGTTAGCGCGTGGGGCACGTTGAACACGAACGGGTCGTTGCCGTGAGCTGTAAAAGACGTTTTGTTTTTTTGGATTTTTCTAAGAAGAATGTTTTTTTATCCGGTTCGAAGGATCACTAATAATTTGTGATCCTTCGAAACGGATAAAAAACATTTAGGAATAAATTATTACGCTAATTTTGTGAAATCTTTTGTGATGCAGACAACATCTTAATTCTAGATTTATGTTGTACACTAATGCAGCCAATGGTTAAGTATAATGGACACGACGTGGACATGGACTTGGCACGGTCGAGGTCTCTAACACCTAACCACTTTCATTTTACTTAAGCATAAGCGATTTAGGTTCTAAAGGTGGTAAGGGGGTGCTGACGGCGATAGTACATCTAATGGTATCTAATCACGTGTAATTATAAATATATTTTAATTTGCAGTCGTTAAAGGTCCCGGGTTCGATCCCCGGTTCGTGCCAAAAATATGGACCTTGATTTTACTGTTCAGAAATTTTCAGGGTAGCCTGGAGTTTGGAAGTTGGCGTTGTTTAACCCCCCTGCCTCGGTGCGCACGTAAAGGCCCTGCGCCTGATTTCTCTCCGGTCATGTCAAAGTCAAAGTCAAAAATTATTTATTCAATTTAGGACACAAAATGCCACTTATGAACATCAATAATTAATGTAATAACAATCAATTATGGCCCGTATGAGGCTAGATAATGTCTCCTTATCTTTTGGGCCCTACTTTGTCAGATTGCTGTCCCATTTGTCTATGAGAGTGAAAGGAATAGAGAGTGTTTGCACTTACAATTGTGCACTATATGCCCCGCGCAGACGGTTAGTCGTTGTGACTGCAGGGGGACTATTACTATTATTAAATAACGTTGTATTGTATTATTTACCCTTCCCCCACTGCAGTATAATCTCCCCCTTGGGCGAGTACTTCAGTATCCGGTGGTTGCAGTACCCGTCAGCCACAAAGAAGTCACCACTCGACAGCACGGCTACCGCAGTCGGCTTGCAGAAATGATCATCGTCGTTGCCCGGGACGAACCTTAGAACAAGCGACAGGGTTTGACCACAAAATAAAGACATTAAGACCCTTAAAACACTGCGACTTTTGGCACCGATGCAGTCGCAAATTGTCAACCTTTACACACTGCGATACTTTTAGCATCGATGCAGTTGCGAGGCAGCATCGATGCAGTCGCGAACTGTCAACCTTTACACACTGCGATACTTTTAGCATCGATGCAGTCGCGATGCAGCATCGATGCAGTCTCAAACTGTCACCATTTACACACTGCAATACTTTAAGCATCGCTACAGTCGTAAACTGTCAACCTTTACACACTACGATACTTTTAGCATCGATGCAGTCGCGATGCAGTCTCAAACTGTCAACCTTTACACACTGCAATACTTTTAGCATCGATGCAGTCGCGATGCTAACGTGCGTTAACATCCATGCAGTCACGATGCAGAAGCTGTTAATTGACAAATTATGTAGGTACTGTATCTTGGCAACTGCATCGATCGATACTAACGCGCGACTGCATCGATGCTAAATTATATCTGTCCCTTGCGTGAGTCGCGATGCTGAAGCGCGTTTTCGAAACGCGCGACTGCATCAATGCCAAAAGTTGCATTGTGTAAAAGGTCTATGAAGGGTCTAACAGAAGTCAAACTCATGCATTAGCTACTTTACTTTTGACACACACTACTCGCCGGTCGCGCTAGGGATGTGAACTGTGGCTAACATGTAGATATTTAACTTGATTTTTTAGGTAAAATGGTTAAACTCGTTTTTGTAGTCGTTCTACTCGGCTAGTCTTTTTTTTTACTTGTAGATAATATTTTACCTGTTTTTTTAGGTAAAACTGTTAAACTCGCAATCGAATAACAATACGAAAAAAGTTCGATTGCCGCGAGAATCGGCCTCCTGTCTGGTCCAGTCTGGTCGTTTGATGTTTGGTTGAGAATAAAAAAGAAGAAACAGAATTATTAATCAAGAAAATAAGCTTATACAACAAAAACTGGTTTCTCTATATTCTAGTTTATGAAGGATAATTAAGTAAATAGGCTCTCAAAACGATTCAGAACCTCTAGATAGCTACTGTCGCGCAGGCGTGGATCCAGCCCTCCAAAAAGGTTGTGGGCACGCCGTGTTTTGTTCAATGAACAAAAAACTATTAAGGCACGAAAGTTTATTTCTGATGCAACTTTACATAAATTAGAGCGCGAGCGCGCAAAAATTGATTTATTAAACCAATAACATGATAAAATTTAAAGCGCGAGCGAAGCGAGCGCGCTACAATTAGGTTTTCAACGCTTCCTAAAACAAGAACACGGAAAAATTAAAGTGCGAGCGAAGCAAGCGCTCTAAAATTTGATTCACGACGCTTATGAAATCAAGAAAATGATAAGAATTAATGAGCGAGTGAAATAATACGAGATCTTTGTTTAGACGACTTTCCTATGGACCCTTCTTATTGCAGTTAAATGTTTGCAGTTTCTATGCACTTCATAAATTGTGATTAGGGTTGTGGGAATGCCCACAGTGACCACAACGGTGTATCCGCGCATGCTGTCGCGAGACATTTCGATAAGAGTTTGATGGTGCAGTACGTGCATAAAAAGATTTGCAACTACCCAAAAAGTTTTAAGGAACTCGAAAACCTTTTGACGCGCGTCTGAGACTTATAAATAAACAGATACATAAAAAGACTCGGTTCTCAATTACGCACCAGGCCGCTCGGTTGAACTATAGTTACCTACTTTGATACGGACGCTTAAAAACGGTCAGGTATCAGGTGTTTAGTGTAAAAATCAAGTAATCATTAAAGAAAGAACTTACTTTTCTCCCAGGACTAGCGCAGGTTTTTGTCGGTCGTCGGGCGTAAACTTGAACACTTGATGTAGAGCCACATCAGTCAGCCACACGTTGCCTTTGGAGTCCACTGTGATGCCGTGCGGCATGTAAAACCTGTGGAAATAATGTTTTTTTTAATTGCACCCAAGCTTACTTGTCAAAACGAATACAGATTTAAAATACAGGGTGTTGTTTTGGTCAGCGACGAGCGACTCAGGGGTGGCTGTACAAACGATACTGATGACAAAAAAAATATATATTTTTTTAAATGGAAAAATCTGAGTCCCACAAAATCATTTTTTTTATGCGGTACAGCGATGGAGTCAAAACCACCATCACCAGGTAGCCTCTTCGTAGCTTAAAAAGCGCTAGCTACGTGCTAGGGTACGAGTTTTCCCATTCGTTTTGTAATTTTTTTGAATGTTGTGAAGAGGTTATCTTGTATAAAACTTGCTTAGAATTTAAAGAAATTTTTTTTTTCAGAATAAGCATAACTCATATTATCATCCCTGAATTGGATGTCACTGACCAAAACAACACCCTGTATAAAGCAGCAAAAAAGGTTAGGTACTGTTGAGGTCTTCTTGATCAGTTTAAGCACCAAAATGCCTCGCGTCGTCGTTTGTTTTCAGTTAAAATAGTTGCTGAAACCTTCTACCAAGTGTAACAAATACTTTACTAAAAAAAGGATCAAAATCCGTCTAGCCAAATGAGAGATATTGGCGGACAAACATAAATACATACATACATACAAAAGAAGTTGGGTAAAAATGGAAAATCACAAAAATATATTATGGCAAATCTTGTATGTTTAAAACATTTCAGTACCATGCATCAAAATGTTTTTTTGAGTATGACTACTAGATAACATATAATTTCTAAATAAAGAACATACTCACAGATTCTGACCCCACATATCAACTAGCTCTCCAGTGTCATTGAAGGCTAATATGGTCGGCCTGACTATAGGCGGCTCGCCTATCATCTGATACACATTCCGGTCGGAGAATGTCCGTTGGTCCCAGACGTTTTTGTCACGATGGAACACCAGCAGATGTCCACTCAGGTCCAGCGCCAGCCCTGATACTTGCCCCATATGGACCGATAGATCCGGCCAGCCTTTCACCCATTTTGGAGCTGTTTGATAAACATAAATCATTGTATTTATATATCTTATATTTTATAAATGTTAATGTCTGCATTGATATTGAAATTATTAATTAAACTAAAGAATAAAAGGTGACATTTCTGTAACCTTAATTATTATGTACTTAACTTATTAGCTGATCAAACACAATGCTGTATGCAATTTGACAGGGCCAGAAATAAAATAAACAGATTAGGAGACACAATATTTTACAAATAACAGATAAAATATTGATTGAAAAGCACAAAAAATATAGGTGAAAACGTTAGAAATACACTTTCCAAGTTTTGAAATTAAAATTATATACTAAAATGTACAACTGTGGTAAATAAACACTTACCTCAAATGTGTTTTTTGGCATGGTATTTTTTTTGAAATAGCTTTACTACAAAAATCATGAAGTGATCTTTTCTGTTGCAAAACAGAATGACCCCTAACAAAATAATGCAGACTTCATAAAATTTATTAAGATTCATGTTTAGTACCAAGTCAGAGTTAATAGGTAAGAAGATGTAAGAAGAACTATAGTATTATTTACTTACTATGTTCCAGCCTCTGCAATGCTGCATTAACCTTGCCTTCCAGTGATTGGGAGTCAAAGTAGTTGTTACCGTAATACCCATCTTCTGGATACTGTATCTAAATTAAAAAGTTGTAAATTAGTTCATACTAAAACTTTTGGAACACGCACGCTTACATACACTACGAAAAAGCACTTACTCTCCGCGCACAAGTAGATTCTATTGTCGACCAACACACGAGAAGAAATTTGAAAATTTGCACACAAATACTTGAGCTTTTCATTCTTCAAACAAAGTCGAAGCTCGAGAGCTTGATATTGATCACTGGTCCGCGTCGCCGTCAGTTTGGCTTGATGATAATGATTTTTATATCATCAACAAGTATTTCCCTTATCAATTTTTATCACGGTGACGTTTGGCTGAAGCCGATGATGACGTATACGCTCAACGTCAGTGTCACTGATGTAAGGTAGGTATATGTACCTAGATAGATTGAATAACGTTAACGTTATTTCGTTAATGCGATTTAATAATTATTAAACCACCAAAATAATTCGGAGTAGCTATTATGATAGCTCCTCCGATTTATTTTGTGCGTCCCATGTGCGTCCACGAGTAAAATGCCTTTACCTTTCTTTGTTGGTTATTTTCGGTGAGACTTTTACTTAAAGGCCCCTACACACACAGCAAAGTCTGTGTCGATTTGGAAATCGTCAGCAATTTATTAATGTTGTTCGGTGTATGCTTAGACAAAGCAAACTTGCTTCTGGGCTGAGGGTGGTATGTAGGGTAGGAGTAGGACATAGGAGAGGCCATGCTTTAAGTAATTTGTTTTCTATGGGCTCATTAACAGTTATGCACCTTATAAATTATGGTCTGTTTGTGAGATTACCTATACTCAGAGAGGTTCAAATGAAATCAAGTTTTAGATGCTTTACACTAAGAAGTTTTATTTAATTCACATGCACATTGAAGTGCTATTACACATGACCGGCAAGTGAGAAAACATAAATCGCCCCACATAATGGGATTATACATTGATACAACTCGCCGGTTCGCCGCGCGGTGTAGACGTCGGCGTCTCACCGCTTAATAAAGTGTTTTCATCTTTATTTAAATATTATACATTATTCAGGAACGTCAGAGCCTGGTTACGGACCTTCTGCATTTTTTTCATGGTCTTGGAAGCGATCTGCTCTTTCCTGAATAACGAAACAATGAATCCGTGCAGTTTCCTGCCTAGTTCCGTCCGCGTCTTCTTGAGGACACTGTCCACGGGCCGCGTCTTCATAATCCGTCTATTTAAATCAGTTAGATCCGCCATAAACCTATTCGGATTCTGATTCGTGGAATGACAATTTTTCTCTTTTCTCACCACATTCCCACCTTGGTTTACATCATTCCCGGAAGTAGGGCAAGTCTGGGGAGGCGCCACTGCCTTCTTCTTCTGCTTTTTATTTCTCTTCCTACCGACTTGTGGCTTCTGCATATTATTTTTATGCATTGGTTTTATCGTCTTTCTTGTAACATAATACATTTTGAGGAGCTCGGCATAGTCGTTTCTGGGGATAGCCGTGAATATAGTGTGGTAGTGCTGGCCGATCTCTTGACGTAATTCTAAGGATATATTCTTATTTCTGAAGTTGGTCAGTTTCTCGTGGAGCGATTGCAACTCGCTCAAATGTTTGGAGCCGTCGGCGAGGCCGGCTTGACCGAGAAGGACCATGTTCAGTTTCTTGAGCATCTCATTGATGTGAACCCTGTTGTTTTTTAACTGCTTGGGACTGATAACTTTCTGTTTGAGAAGATTTTCGTGTCGATTCTGCAAGTAGTTCAACTCGTTCCAAATAGCTTTGGGGTCTCCCAGGTCGTATTTTAACGATTCGAGCGCTTTGGACAGCCTTCGCAGCACGTTGTTTCTGTTCTTGGGTATGTTGTTATTGAAGTTGTCGTTCTCGGAGTCGATCGTGAGATCGGCTTCGTTATCGGATTTGACGTTTTCCTTGTTGGAGCCGTGTTTCGACCACTCCCTGAGTTCCGCCTGGAAGGCCTCCTGATCGGCGACTTTTCCCCTGATGTTCAGGAAGGAAGTGAGTTCTGTCGTCGGCATGGTGATGTTGCACTTGTGCATGTTGTCCCGGAGCCAGGCCTCGCCCTCGGGCGTCTTCAGCCGGTCGATAATGTCGTTGGTGATGTATATTCGCGCCGAGGTGACCACATCGCTCGTGTCGGACACCTCGTTGTCCTGGATCATCTGGCCGCGCTTGTCGCGATTGGTCGACGAGATCGGGATGAAGTCCGGCGCCGGTTCGACGGCCCGAGCGGTGACCGGTTCCGTGATTTTGTTTTCTTTCGGTTTGTCGTCAGCTTGAGGTTTGCTTTGGGAGTTTTTCCGATTGCGTTCAGGGGTCTTCTCGGTCTGCGAGTTCTCATTGATGGATGTGTTTCTTTTTTTGTTGACAGGGGCTTCGTGCATGGGCGATTTGGACTGCCTCTTGTTCTTCGACACGGGTGTGTGTGCCTGGTGTGGGTGCGTGTTATCAGGTGTCTTCCGTGGCTCGTCGGGCTTGTAGACGGGGCGGTAGAGGGCGACGTAGGGCGAGTTGATGGGCAGCCCGGAGAAGGGCAGCGCGAGGCGGCACGAGTGCACGAGGTGGCCGCGCCGCGTGCAGCCGCTGCAGTACAGCTGGCTGTGCTTTTTAGTCTGACGGTTCTCGACCAGAGGCAGGCTGGTGTCGATCTGTGGACGAAATGGGAATTGAAGTATAAATATGCGCAGGACAACACCAATTGTCTGGTTTTTATTGAAAGGAATTTGCTTTCTTTTGTGTGTGTGTGTGTGCGTGAGTGAAGTAACAGTCAACGATTATGATGGAGGCGTCCCCTGTTAATACTTATCCATGACATAGGTAAAAATGTTCGCGCTCATCACACATAAATTTGCGGGATTTGAACCCGCGACCGCGTTTTCAGTAGTTAGGACCTTTAACTATCGCACCAAACGTGTCGTTAATAAAAAAACAACATATTAACATAATAAGCTTAAAAGCTTGTCTCCTATTTATGAGAAACAAATTCTTTTGGAGTTGGTGCATGATGCGCGTAGGCAGTTAGTGTATTTAAGCTTGACATTATCTCTCACCTCCAAAAGAATTTGTTTTTCCTAAATATAAGGCAAATGTATTATTGTAAGCTTTATAGACAGTTTTATGAAGACATTTTTCAAATTACTTTTTATTTAATAATTTCAGTTATTACTCGTAACTTAAAAACTGCTAGACCAATCAATTTGATGTAACTTACACTGTACCTTTAGACGTAATACACCTAATTGAACTAAAAAAAAAGAATCATGTCGCTTTCACAGATTTCGCTGTTGACAAATATTCAAACATGCATATACTTACGAAATTTAGCACGCGTATTTAATTACATTTTTGTTTTTATAGTGTTTTGTTGTATACACAACCTAATAATGTAAATTGCACTTGAGAAAAGCATCTGTTTCAGACGAGGATTTGAACCTCGTGTCTTACGCTATCCGGGAGTATGCCTATACCACTCGGCCACCGACACATTGGCAAGTCTGTTGAATTTGGCAAGTATTTTCTTTTAACGCTAGGATTGCGTGACCTCATAAATGTTGCGTGATTGCTCTCACAATATCCGAAAGATATATTTTTGCGCATCAGTTCATCATCATGCATCAGTTCTTCGCGCTATGTGCCCTGCCCACTGCCACTTGCTTACTGATTCTCAAGGCTATGTCCGTTACCTTGGTTCTTCTACGTATCTCCTCGTTTCTGATACGATCTCGTAGAGAAACACCGAGCATAGCCCGCTCCATCGCTCGTTGTGTAATTTTGAGCTTCTTTATGAGGCCCATAGTTAGAAACCACGTTTCGGATCCGTATGTCATCATTGGTAAGACACACTGGTTGAAGACTTTCGTCTTCAGACACTGAGGTAATTGAGACGAGAAGACGTTCTTGCGCAGTTTCCCAAACGCTGCCCAGCCGAGTTGGATTCGTCGATTGACCTCTTTCTCAAAGTTGGATCTACCCAATTGGATCACTTGTCCCAGGTAGACGTACTCGTCGACAACTTCGAGAGTTGAGTTCCCAATGGATACTGGAGTGGGTACAACAAGGGAACTCGACATAATTTTCGTTTTCTCCGTGTTCATTTTAAGACCCACTTGTTGGGATACTCGGTCGAGGTCTTCGAGCATAGTGCTTAGATCATCCAGCGCCTTTGTTACAACGACTATGTCATCGGCAAACCGGCAATAAAACAGGCTTGCCAATGTGTCTCGTCTGTTACAACCGCTTTTTTCAAGTGCAATTTATATTATTGTACACATGGTTTTTAGAATGTTTTAAACAGTGTTATATTTTATATTCATATATATGATATAGGAAACGAAAAATTGCGAACGGGCGGGACTCGAATCAGTTCCTGGCTAACCGAGCCAAACGCTCTTCCCATTGTGCTACCGTGCCGTCGGTCCGATCGGGCGAAATTTCTGGTCTCTTATGAATACCTACGTCTACTACCAGTGGGCAGAGTAGTTACTCATTACAGAATAAATTCAACTTGGAAGTTGATAACGCTTCGCTATCCAATGGTTTTTAGAATGTTATTTACACTAACAGTATATTCATAAAGATGAAATAAGAAACCAATAATTTGCCGAATTTTTCTTATTTGTATCCTTATTTTACACATGTTTGAAAGCCCGACTAGATCAACATACTCAAAAATCATAAAATTCCAACGATATCACAAACATGCACATAGAATAAGTCAGCAATAAAGCAAGTCGTCCTCACCGTTTGTGTGCATGAACATGTCTGTTTGTATTGGTCTGGGTGTTTTCTATGTATATCATGTATGTATTTACAAACAAAAAGTATTTAAGTATTATATCCGTTGTCTGGCACCCATAACACAAGCTTTGAGTAGCTTACTTTGGGACTAGATGGCGATGTTTGGGAATGTCCAAAGGATATTATTATTATTACCGTGTTGTGGTACCGGCGCCACACGTCCGGGCAGTGGCTGGCGGGGTGGCCGGGCTGGCCGCACTCGGCGCACGTGACGCGGCCCCACGACGAGCAGTTGCGGCACATGGTCGAGTACATGTGGTTCGGCGAGCCGCACTGGAATGTGAACCGTAATAGAAGATTACGATACAAGGGGAGGAAGTGACACATTTTACTATGTTTCTGGCGCTCGACCGGAGTGAGAGCGCCAATGATTCGAGAGTGTAAGTGCTTTCACCCGAGTTAAACATACTTTTTTGCATTTCGACTGTTCGGAATATAAATAAATTTAACGGTGTGATTGTACATGTGATGATGAGGTATTATGTTGTTTGGCGAGAGATAAATACTCAAGTTTTTAAACAGCTAACCTCCGCCTGCATACTAAACTGTGCAATAATCGACCAAACTAAAAAAATAATGGTGAAAGACAAAAAGAAAAGGTGTCAATTTCAAATAAAAAAAGTGACACTATGTATGGCGGGCACCCTAATATTTTTATTGTTAAAAATAAGACCAATTGTAAATTTATAAAATCAACTATCATAATAAACACGTTTTTATGTATATATAAGCAAAAATATATATAAAAAGGTCTTTTATTTTAATAGTATGATGTGACTCAATTATCTTTGACTACATGTCTAATCGGAGCAATTAAAACGAAATTTCTTTCCACCCCAGGGATAAGCTATTTTCCACCCGGCTATCTTTACATAAAGGTTCAATTTTCCGAACAGGAGAGATGAAAAAGATTTTGCTATTAGTTTGAAATCAGATATCAGCCAGAAGTGATATTTGTCTCCTGCAGTTGAATAACTAAAGTATATTATTTGGTAAGTTCTTAAGATATCAATAAAGATTATATTGAAGACAGAGTCGGGTAGTTCCTGAATGAATACTTCAATTGAAGTACTTCAGCAATCTAATTCCTTCAATCACTCATTCACACGTTCGTTCATTTTCAATAGTTCAGTGATAGAGACTAAAGAGTACGGATATTGGTTCCTTAATGCAAGAACGAGACAGTTGCAAGGCTCGGCTCGTGTGAGATTCGCGCCAAATTAATGTTTTAAATAGCGCAAGCAGAAATTGTTCTTTAAGATTATTGCAATAAGACTTAGAATTTAGTATTTTTTGATAGATCGATGTTTGACGTCATTTTCTGAGTAATGTTTGTTTACTTTTATTTTTACTGCCGAAATCTTATGTGTTTATTTTTTGTCATAACTTCTCACATAGATCTCACTACTTCACACATCTGTTCATTTAGTTCTCCCGTTCTTTTGTCGTGTGTGCTTGCCTTTCATTGACCTTGACCGTACATACTGTTGGAGCGTGATACCTGACTATGCTGCTATTCACGCTGCGACGGTAGGGGAGGGAGCAAACTCAAAACACGCGGACGAAATCGCGGGGGACGGCTAGTTATAACATATGAGTTTTGTCGATTTTTAGATGTTTAGGCGGCAGTGTCAATAGAACAAAATGACCTTTTCTAGGTTATACACGAATTATATGAGGGTGTAGCTGTGTAAAGGTCTTATCCTTCTGCTTTGCCTTTTCCATTTTTATTTGGGGTCAGCCCTTCTCGTTTCAAGGCGCCAAGACAGTCGTTGTAGCTGTATAAAGCTATGGTATAGATATTAATATAATGTGTGTATACTCACATTGACGCAGATCTTTGTGGGGCAGCGCGGCTCGTAGTGGCCAGTGTTGCCGCACATGTAGCAGACGGGCGGCTTCATCCGGCACGTGTCGTCACGGTGCCCCGGCCGGTTGCAGTAGTTGCATCTGAGGGTCACAATACAATAGAACCTTCATTTTTTGGTAATAAAATAATAAAGTATACATACCGAACATAAGTACTGTGTACAGCGTTATTGTGTGGCTTAAATATCAGCACTTATTGAACTAATTGTAATCCATACTAAAAATTAGTGTTTTATCATGGGACCATTGAGTAGTCTGGTATAGCTCGCGAGCGAAAGATAAAAAAGATATATATCTCACCCGAACGCCTCATATATCCGTAGCTCACTAGTGTTAAAAACACATCTCTATATCCTAGAGATCAAGATGAATTTTGGGATAAACAACTAACTGAGCAGAAGCCGGTGATAATGAAAGACATTATATATATTTCGTTTTTCTTTGCAAGTCGAAAATTGTAAACAATCGTAACATTCCTATTTAACAAAATGATTAATTTTAAAATGAGAAAAACACAATAATCACAACATGCATAGGTAATTCATCATTTTATACTGGGATCTTTATAAATCAAATAGTTTTTATTCACTGATATTACTTTACAAGTAATGAAAAGATTGTTTACATTATTGGACTAGCCAAGCAAAACAGAGTTTATTAAATTTCTAGAGCGAAATAAAGGGAAGGGAAGCTACGTTCGTAGTGTGTGTGAAGTGTAGATTATAGCTGAACTGTGGCTAGGCAAAACGGTAGAATCTTTATGTTCCCATATTAAGAACGAAAAAAAGTTAAATTTTGCGTTCGCTTCGTCGTAAGTAGCTCTCTTCTTTCTCGAGATAAAGTTACATATAAATTGTTTGCATCATCACTGAGATAGTAGATTATAGAATAGATAGTAGATATAGAGTTAAAGATAGATTATATCTGTTATGAGAAGTATATAATAACTCTTTTCTTTTTGACGAGCCATTTTGCACATGTCTACTACCATTGAGACAAGTATAAAAAATCAATGTTTTTTTTTTTACAGTAGTTATTTATATAAGTTTTTACATGTTAAAGAACCATATCTTGTACAGTTCTAGCTAGAATATTGTTAACAATGTTCTACAAACAAAAAACAGATTTTAGGTAATTATTGTGTAATACTTACGTAATTTTCCTCTTTGACAATGCTGGCATTCTGTCTTTGGGATCAATTACCCACAAACTTTTGTCACCTGAAAATAGTACATTTCTAAATCACAAACTTACTAATTGCTTACTCATTAAGTAATCATAGCATTATGTAATTCATTAAATATAGTTTCTATTTTATAATTGTTACTCTAATTACCATATTAATGATATGAAGATAATTATGATGAAGAGGTGTTGTAACTTACGTGACATATATTTCTGAATCTCCCGATGATTGAAATCCTCTCCTCCCCAGCTCTCATTGTAGAACTTTTCCATTTCAGCTCGTAGAGTTGTCAGAGAGTACCTCCTACGCTTGCACACTTTGTCTTTGCCCTTAAGATTGTCAAAGTCAAGATTGTCAAACAAAATTTGCGGTACTTTGGTAGATCCAAGCTTAGGAGCAGCATCAGACTTTGGCCATTCATAACCAGAGTCTGAAGACTGTTTGTATCCTGTAACATTGGCCATAATAAAGTTCTCACTTATGCCAGTGGTGTCCAATGATATAAACTGGTCAGTTTCAGTTAAATCGACAACATCATCTGCAGTTTTGTATGGTAAGCTGGTATCATTGTGTTCAATAGTTGTTGTTTCCTTGTCTTCATCCATTTTGTCTGAGTTACTGCTATCTGAGTTAGCGGTAACTGCTAAAGTTACAGTTTTGCTTTTATTCACATTATCAGGTTGGCTCGAGTCTGATTCGTAAACATCAGCACTTGGTAGACTTTTTTCTGTGACAACATAAGTGCCTTTTACTGACTCTATAGCTGACTGGTTACTGTCAGAATCATACACGTCAGCACTCGGTATACTCTTTTCTGACACTGTGTATGACTTGGTCTTTTGTTTCTTATTTTTTGCTTTACTCTTTGGAGTTGCAAAGCATGTTTCTATTGGTGGATTTGCAGCTTTGTCTGCGGCTGCGGCAGCAACAGGAGTAGATGTAACAGCCTCCTTTGATTTCTTCTTTTTCTTTTTCTTAGATGGTGTGGCTTGTCCAAGAAGGTCAGATCCATGAAGGCTAAAATCAAAGCTGTGGTTGTCCGGATGCCGTGAGGAAATATTCAAGGCTATGCAATCACTTCGAATAAACTCATCAGACACAGAAGACACTACAGATGGTACAGGGCTTGCTGACACTTCTCTTTCATTCGGACGTTGGCCATTTTCAGGTGCAGTATTGATTTTCTGTGGGGTCTTGGATGGAGTTTCAGGTTTAGAGACAATGCAGACTTCGTCTTCATCAGAGCTTTCAATGGTGATTGTCGGTTTAGGCGGGAGCTCTACCTCTATAACCTCATCCTCATCGCTGCTTTCAAGTAATACACTCTGTTCCTCATGTTCCAGTATTTCGATAGTCTTGTGGATGATCTGTGGCGGTGATTGAAACAGTGAGAGATCGACAGCTGGTGTTGGTTCGTTACATTTTTCTTCCTTAGGTTTGGGGTTAGTGTTGGTGTTTGTTGTTGTTGTGGTTTTATTGGAGGCGGGCGGCGGGGGGTCTTTAGGCGCGTTTACTTTTTGATACGGGGTGGTGGAGTTGTCGCCGCTGGTGCGCCAGTAGCGCCGCACGGTGCTCCGGGGTGCATTTTCGATGAAACGTGCAGCGTCATTCTGTTTGTCCGTGTTTACATTTCCTTGCGTCTCGTCTACATGATGCAGCATAGCATACAGCTTCTCCTCTAACTCATGTTCGTTAGGCTCCTGAAAAAAACCATGGTGGTAAAATAAGCACGCAATGCTATACCTTATTGTGACACAACAAAAATATGGGTAACCTAAAGCTCACCTCTTCCATGTTTCCGCAGTAAATTTAAATAAAGCAAAATATTACGCGAAATTAACATAATCGTAATTGATATTAGGAGCCAATATTATAGTGCTGAGTACATTACAAGTAACTAAAAAAAGGATTTTTTATACGGACACGTCCATCACTCCATCTCGAAACATAAACTGACATTTGTTTGACTGACAGTTTAGTTAATATTGCCATGTAAAAAAATGCGATTCGTTAGTGACGGCGCTTATAAATGAAACCGGTAATTTACCGGCCACCCTCACACCCTAAGTGCTAACGCCATCTATTGTTATCATGAATAACTTGTTACTCTGAAATGCTTTTTGGATTTTCTTCCAGGTTCTGGCTGTATATATACAAACCGATGACTTTACATAATTACAACTTCCGGTTAATCCTAAAACTAACACTTTCCCGTGGCTTTAATCGCGTCAATATCGCATACCTACATCTCACAAATATCTGTGTACATCGTAGCTTATGTGATAATTAGTACCGACAACAGCACGTCAAGGTAAACACTACGGTTTCGTATAGAATTATAATAATGGCCACTTTGCAACAAGAGTGGGTAACCTGATGTGCTGGCGACTGTACAATGTCTTTGGCCTATTTTATTGTACAGTTACATCAAAATCCATTCAGTAGATTAGTGCGAAGGAGTAACAAAGAGCCACACATCCTCACAAACTTTTCAATTTTTATTATTAGTAGAAGGAGGATAGAGGAAGTAGTAAGGTATGATGGTATTGTGGTAGATAAATTTGTGTAAAAAACGAAGGTTTATTAATATACTGCAAAACAATAAAAAATCGGGATCCGTTCAAACATTCTTTATTTCTATTATGGGCATTTCTACAGAAGCGACTGATTGACCGACTGGAGCAAAAAACCTACCTTTAAAATTGAATAACGTGTCTGAAAAAAATCACACGTATTTATACAACTCTTGGCCTGATGGAGAGCATATCAAGAAGACCACCAGGTTGTACATACGGTCTAAAAAAAATCGGAAAGTTCAAAAACGGGCAGAATTTGGCCTAAAATGGAGTGTCCGGTTTCCAGAATTTACTTGTTTTCGCTTCATAACTTTTAAAATAATAAGTTGCTGATTATTATTCCTACATTCCTATAACAAGGAATAAATAATGAAGCCATATACGTGCTTACATGTATCGTGAATCCTTTAATTTGAATACAGTGACACATTTAAATTTTGTCCGAGGCTTGTGCCTCAATTCGGTGAAATTTACTTTTATGTACCTGTAGCACTAACTAGGCATAATAGGAACGCGCACTACTTGTTCCCATCATCTGACAGTTGCGCCCGAGCGGATGAACAGTGTAAACGGGAGATCTGTAGCACTCAGGAGCAATTTTCAAAGGTACGAAATCGTTCGGTGTTTTTGGTACAGGGTAATTTCTCAAATCGGTGTGCCACCTCGATTATGTATCTAAAGTATTTTATGAGATTTGTGCTAAAACTATTGAGTGTTTAACACCTTTCTATCGTTAGGTTTAGTAGAAATTACTGTAACTCATTTCATTTTTGGGTAATTTGATGTATTGTGTTATTTTCTCAATTCCATGGATATCAATTCCGTGGAAAATGGTGCACCGAATTGAGAAAACTAACACCGAATTGAGATTTAACTTTTATATTATTAATTTAGCTAATTGTTGTTGTTGATTATTGTTGTTTATCGAGAAAACAACAGAACATTCATTGCTATAACTCACGTTTTAATACATTGGGTATGGCCAATTACAGATATCCCTATAAATTATCAGTAAGTTAGTACAAAAATACTGACAAGTGTCTTAAAATTGACAAATTAACAATTCAACAATAACATATTACGAACGTACCTAACATATTCAATTTCCTTTTTATGTGATTAATTGTATTTAAATATTAAATTATTATAAAATATTTTATGTGATTAATTGAATTTAAATATTAAATGTAACAAAATATTATGAAGACATAATTTGCTAACAAACATGCTGCACCACGTAGCTAGTTATGGAACCCCCTCGCCCTACTGTCTTAGATTAGGGTTGCCTCAGCATATTTAAGGTATTTTATTATCGACTTAGCCGTTTCAGCCTCAACGGGCCGTGCCTGTATTTAGAATTAGTTAGCCAGTAATAAAAAATCTTTGAATCGGTGCAGACATAACTCGCATTTTAATTTTAATTAATTTAGTTAGTTTTTAAAAACTCCCCACCCGGCTCCCGATACGTAACTAGCTACTATCATGTGGTGAATTTGAACTTTCGTTCAGTTAGCAGAATGATTCCTTTAGCGCTTCAATTAAGTAAAGCAATAAAGAAGAAGTTATATATGATTTTAAGCTTTGTTGCATTTTTTATCGAAACAACACAAACTACGGGATTTAACGCAACTTAAACTTATCTTTATAGGTAAATATGGTATTTACCTTCCCGACGTTTCGACACGGTTACACGCGTCATGGTCTCGGGACAACTGCTGAAGCTCGGCGTCGTCTGCCTGTGCGAGTTGAAATAGTTTCTTCTACCCGCACACTTTGAATATTTATTGCACTTGTACAGTCAGCTCGACAAACAACACTTACAGTATCCGGGTTATTTACGGACGGCACAACACGCGATTTGCACTTTGTTATAACTGGGTTCCAGGTTGGTGACAAACGAAACCCATCATCCCGATTGAAATTATTATATTTCTTGATTTCAATTGCTTCACGTACTAACCTAGTGTGGTAGTAGCGATCAGTAGATAGGATTTTTGGGTCATGAAGTTCTATCCAGTGACTTGGGCCTGAATTAAGCAGATGCTCGGCTATCGCAGATTTACCCGTCTGTAGATTCTTAACAGCTGAAATGTGCTCCTTGACTCTTTCAGCGATTGTTCGCTTGGTTTGTCCAATATAGGCACTACCACAACTGCAATCTATCTTATAAACACCCGGCGTCTGCAGAGGTATCACGTCCTTTGGTGAGCGTAAGTACTTTGTTACTTTTGACAGCGGACTATATACAGTCTTAATGGAGTATTTGTTAAGTACTGTTCCAATTTTATCTGTTATGCCTTTTACATATGGTAGAAAAGCAGGTTCTCGGCTCACCATCGGTTGTTTTTCTCTCTTAGACCTCTTCTCCATTTGATGTCTCGTCAAACCGTATCCGTTCCCATCAAGTACCTTTGCTACATGGTTAAGTTCTCCTTCTAAATGGTCAGAGTCACATAAGCTGTACGCCCTATTGACAAGCGAGGATACCACAGATTGAAGATGACGAGGATGATGATGTGAAGAGGCATGCAAATATCTGTCTGTATGCGTTGGTTTGCGGTACACAGAGTGGGCCAAAGTTCCATTTGATTTCACTGACACAAGAACGTCAAGAAAAGCCATCGATTTGTTCTGCTCAATTTCATACGTAAACTTAATCTTTGGGTGAATAGAGTTAAGGTGTTGAAGGTATTGTTCCACATCCGCCTGGTTTCCATGTATAATACAAAACACATCATCAACATACCTTTTCCAGAACTTTATAATATCAGGGCCACTTGATAACGCTTTTTCCTCAAAATGCTCCATCCAAATGTTTGCAATAATTGGTGCCACAGGACTACCCATTGCTACACCATCTTTTTGTAGGTAATATTGGCCTTGATACAAAAAATAGTTTCCGTCCAAGCAGTTTTGTAAAAGAACAATGCATACTCAGCCTCTGTGAACAGTTCCTGACGTTCCTGAATTACAGCGCGAATGCGACGTGTTACTCTGGCAGTAGGGTTAAATGGCGTTTACAAGCCAGTGTCATTTAACCCTACTGCCAGAGTAACACGTCGCATTCGCGCTGTAATTCAGGAACGTCAGGAACTGTTCACAGAGGCTGAGTATGCAAGTCTTTATAAGGCCAAGTCCGTACAGCCACCAAAACTATATGGTTTGCCTAAAATACATAAATGTAACGTGCCACTTAGACCGATTGTGAGCCAAATTGATTCACCTACATATAGTCTGGCGAAACACGTTGCTGGAGTGTTGCAACCATTAGCTGGAAGGTCATCATCTTATGTGAAGAACTCGATACATTTCATAGAGCTGCTGAAGAATATTACGATAGAACCTGGTGACATAATGGTGAGTTTTGATGTAGAATCGCTGTACACAAATGTGCCGCTGAAAGATTGCCTAGAGGTCATCAAAGAGAGACTGTTTGACAATGAATTGCCAGAAGAATACATTGTTCTTTTACAAAACTGCTTGGACGGAAACTATTTTTTGTATCAAGGCCAATATTACCTACAAAAAGATGGTGTAGCAATGGGTAGTCCTGTGGCACCAATTATTGCAAACATTTGGATGGAGCATTTTGAGGAAAAAGCGTTATCAAGTGGCCCTGATATTATAAAGTTCTGGAAAAGGTATGTTGATGATGTGTTTTGTATTATACATGGAAACCAGGCGGATGTGGAACAATACCTTCAACACCTTAACTCTATTCACCCAAAGATTAAGTTTACGTATGAAATTGAGCAGAACAAATCGATGGCTTTTCTTGACGTTCTTGTGTCAGTGAAATCAAATGGAACTTTGGCCCACTCTGTGTACCGCAAACCAACGCATACAGACAGATATTTGCATGCCTCTTCACATCATCATCCTCGTCATCTTCAATCTGTGGTATCCTCGCTTGTCAATAGGGCGTACAGCTTATGTGACTCTGACCATTTAGAAGGAGAACTTAACCATGTAGCAAAGGTACTTGATGGGAACGGATACGGTTTGACGAGACATCAAATGGAGAAGAGGTCTAAGAGAGAAAAACAACCGATGGTGAGCCGAGAACCTGCTTTTCTACCATATGTAAAAGGCATAACAGATAAAATTGGAACAGTACTTAACAAATACTCCATTAAGACTGTATATAGTCCGCTGTCAAAAGTAACAAAGTACTTACGCTCACCAAAGGACGTGATACCTCTGCAGACGCCGGGTGTTTATAAGATAGATTGCAGTTGTGGTAGTGCCTATATTGGACAAACCAAGCGAACAATCGCTGAAAGAGTCAAGGAGCACATTTCAGCTGTTAAGAATCTACAGACGGGTAAATCTGCGATAGCCGAGCATCTGCTTAATTCAGGCCCAAGTCACTGGATAGAACTTCATGACCCAAAAATCCTATCTACTGATCGCTACTACCACACTAGGTTAGTACGTGAAGCAATTGAAATCAAGAAATATAATAATTTCAATCGGGATGATGGGTTTCGTTTGTCACCAACCTGGAACCCAGTTATAACAAAGTGCAAATCGCGTGTTGTGCCGTCCGTAAATAACCCGGATACTGTAAGTGTTGTTTGTCGAGCTGACTGTACAAGTGCAATAAATATTCAAAGTGTGCGGGTAGAAGAAACTATTTCAACTCGCACAGGCAGACGACGCCGAGCTTCAGCAGTTGTCCCGGGACCATGACGCGTGTAACCGTGTCGAAACGTCGGGAAGGTAAATACCATATTTACCTATAAAGATAAGTTTAAGTTGCGTTAAATCCCGTAGTTTGTGTTGTTTCAATAAAGAAGAAGGATAAGAATAAGATATAAATATATACAATAAAGACAATAAAGATAAAAAAACAATTTAAATATTAATATATATAAAACAATAAAGATATAAATAAATATAATAAATAGTTTTGTGTTATCCTTTTTGAAAACTGTAATGTTTAAACAATTTAAACATATATATAACATAACATGTTAATACACATGTTAAAAAAGTTTTAAAAACAAGACTGATTATTAGTTATATCGAACAATAAACATGTTGATCAGTTTTTTTATTATTAACATTACAAAGAATAATTATTGATATAGATAGGCACATAAACTATTAAACCGATAGACCAGCAGTCAGTTAACATAACGCGTTAGGTATTTTTTTATTTTGATCATTCAAATGCATTATATAAACACAATAGAATGCAATACAATACAATACATTAGATAATGTTGCATCTATTCTGAATTCGGTGATTCATTTTCTCAATTCGGTGCATCGTTTTCTCAATTCGGTGCTTTCTCAATTCGGAGCCTAACTTTTCTCATAGATCAATCAACAAAATCTAGGCAAATCGTTATTTTATGTTTCAGGATGGAGTAATTTTCATTTTTTATTATTTAAACTACTACAAAATCCAAATTAAAAATCAACCACCGAATTGAGAAAAAAAGTGCCCTACTGTAGAAATGACCTTATATTTTATACTTACGTAACATCTATTTAAATTCAAAAACAAACTTATGAATACAATTATATTTATTTATTTACAAGACATAGTTACCTACCTGTTAGCCGGAGTTTTATGAAGAATACAATCAAACTCGTTTTAAATTAATACGACAAAGACAGTGAAGTGTAAGCAAACAGCCAATTTTTTTTTTAAATTAAGTAATAATTATCATGTTTATTACGTGACGTACAAAAAACTGATAAAATAGCATGTGATTTCTTACCAGGAACCTTATTAAAATGTAACGTAATACAGGCTAACGTACGAAAGATTCTACTACCTACCAATGCAAATGAATTTATAGTTACACAAACCTAGAAAGGACATACTTATCTAGTGTAATTTTGCTAAGGTTAAGCCCCTTGTTTACAATTAATTAAAGAAGATTAATTTATTATTGAGGTAGATCATGTCATGTTACAATCTTCAACAATCGGTCGACGTATTCTCCAGCTTTGTAGGCTGCGTTTCTGTAAATAAAAATATCGATCAATTTATGATTTAGAATGTTTTTGGCTTTCTCAATGTTATTCTTTATTTCTTATAAGATATTATACTAAAATAAAAGGCACGGTAGCTCGATTGGCAAGAGCGTTGACTCGGTTTGCCAGAGGTTGCAGTTTCGATTCCCGCCCGATTTTTGGTTTCATAATGCATCTTACGTTACGAGACACGTTTTGCTACAAAAGTTAAATATGGGACAGATTAAACATATAATTCATTGAGTCAAAGCAGCACAATAAGGCACAGGCAACTGATTTTAGCAAAGAATTTAAGGCATATCCTTACTTATGTAGCTTACTGGTAGGGTTCCCAACCATACTGTTTTTAACAGTATTATACTGTTTTCAGCTACATTATACTTTTTACTGCTGGACAAAAAAAAAGTATGGAAAATACTGTTTTTATGTCCGCTGGTGGCTGGTATCCGGGGCAAAAAATCTGTTTATATTATAAAGTATAGGTACGTTCGTCCATACACGAACTACAATTTTGTACAAAACTGTTAATGAACGTGAATATTACGAAATAAAAAAACGTCACTTCTGCCTACACCGAAAGAGTTTTTTCGGTAATGAATGCAAAGAGGCGGGATGACAGAAATAGAGCATCCTACTTTTTTTTAATGAACTTCTTATACTCTTTAATTTGAATTTAAACTGTGAAGAGGCTTATGAATAGTTCAAAAGTAATATCAAATTGTTAACTTGTGCAAGAAGATCTAAAAGATATGTTTTAAAAGTAAAAAAAAAAAATGTTTTATTTTGTGAAATACTGTTTGTTTTTCTTCTCCGACCCTGATATACTTTTTTGTTGAAAAAAAAGTTGGGAACCCTACTTACTGGTAAACTGGGGCGAATGCTATAGCTCTTGATCACTCAGTTAGACGCTAGCTGACCTTCTATTGGAATCCAAAAGTGCTATCTTACATGTTGGCTTACTATGGTGCCACGAGTAAGGTCAATGAGGTAACACCTTCTAGCAGTACATCTGGCTTACTATCATGTTTTTGTAAATTTCGAATACGATGAAGTGTAGAAATGGTACCTCAAAGAAAATGTAGAGGCAAGGGTACTGTCGCTTGTCGTCAGCAGTGCTTCAGTTACACGCTCGGACGCTACTGCCGCGCTGCTACATCTACCCACCCACACCGCCTCACACCGAGACCTGTCGAAAATTGCGTTTATTTCTACATATTTACTTTTTTGGAAACCAATCACATACGTTGCTCTGATCCCAAAGCAAGTGGCTAATACACTTGTGTAATGCAAATCAGACGGTGGTAACATAACACCGAGACCATACAGAAAATTATGATTTCTGCTGTGACCCGACCGGGAATCGAACCCGAGACCTTGGAGCGAAACTCGAAACTCCGTCGTCCGTCATTAACTTAATTTGTATACCTATTCAATTCCTCAAAATAAAGTCTACTAAGGTGAGTAATGATATGGGTACCCAAATCGACACCATTCGAGTTTTAAAAATGTTTAAGTCATGAGATTAACGTGCTCAGGGATCGTTCCATTATCAGCACTTCCTCGGGCCAACTTGTGAACTAACTATCCTGCTTTATAAGACTAAGGAATGTCCTATTTGTGACTTTTCATAATGAGCAAAACCGTCAAACTAACAATTAAGTTATCCCTCCTGTCGCAGCATGATGTTTTTAACAAACAAAGTCTTTAGCTTTAAAATATTCATCATCATCATCATCATTATCAGCCAAAGGACGTCCACTGCTGAACATAGGCCTCTCCCACGGCTTTCCACAGCGACCGATCACTAGCGGTCTGCATGCAGTTTGATCCTGCGATCTTTATAAGGTCGTCTGTCCATCTTGTTGGTGGACGTCCCACGCTGCGTCTCTGGTCGAAGGGTCTCCAATCTAGAACTTTCCTGCCCCAGCGGCCATCAGTTCTTCGCGCTATGTGCGCTGCCCATTGCCACTTGAGCTTACTGATTCTCAAGGCTATGTCCGTTACTTTAGTTCTTCTACGTATCTCCTCATTTCTGATTCGATCCCGTAGAGAAACACCCAGCATAAGCCCTTTCCATCGCTCGTTGTGTGATTTTGAGCTTCATTATAAGGCCCATAGTAAGAGACCATGTTTCGGATCCGTATGTCATCACTGGTAACACACACTGGTTAAAGACTTTCGTCTTCAGACACTGAGGTAGATGAGATGAGAAGACACTCTTGCGCAATTTCCCGAACGCTGCCCAGCCGAGTTGGATTCGTCGATTGACCTCTTTCTCGAAGTTGGACCTACCCAATTGGATCACTTGTCCCAGGTAGACGTACTCGTCGACAACTTCGAGAGTTGAGTTTCCAATGGATACTGGAGTGGGTACGACAAGGGAGTTAGACATAATTTTCGTCTTCTCCATGTTCATTTTAAGACCCACTTGTTGGGATACTCGGTCAAGGTCTTCGAGCATAGTGCCAAGATCGTCCAGCGTCTTTGCCACAACGACTATATCATCGGCAAATCGGAGGTGTGTGATGTATTCGCCATTAACATTGATGCCGATTCCTTCCCATTCCAGAAGTTTGAAGGCGTCTTCCAATGCCGCTGTGAACAGTTTCGGAGATATCACATCTCCCTGTCTCACACCTCTCCGCAATGGAATCGCCTTCGTGTTCTGCTCCTGTACTCGGACCGACATGGTGGCGTTATTATAAAGGCACTTTAACACCTCTATATACCTATAGTCTATGTGGCACCGCTGCAGAGACTGAAGCACCGCCCAAGTTTCGATCGAATCAAAGGCCTTCTCACAGTCCACAAACGCTAAGCATAGAGGCATATTATACTCCTCGGACTTCTGTATAATTTGCCTAAGCGTATGAATATGGTCTATGGTACTATAGCCTTTTCGGAAACCGGCTTGTTCGGGAGGCTGGAAGTCATCAAACCTACGTGCGAGACGGTTCGTGATGACCCTTGAAAACAGCTTGTAGACATGGGTCAGGAGTGAGATGGGTCTGTAGTTCTTCAATAAGGTTTTGTCTCCTTTTTTGAAGAACAACACCACCACACTCCTGTTCCATGCTTCAGGCGTGATGCCCTCTAGCAGCACGGTATTAAAAAGTCTCTGAAGGACTTTAAGTACCGGTGTTCCACCCGCCTTCAGAAGCTCTGCCGTGATTCCGTCCTCGCCAGGTGCCTTGTTGTTTTTGAGCTGTTTAAGGGCCATCCTAATCTCGTAGAGGCTGATGTCCGGGATGTCTTCGGTGTAGTGACGGGTCAGGATAGCTCTGGCCGAGCTATCAACGGGTTTGGCTACTGAGGTGTACAACTGCCCATAGAACCTTTCGATCACCCTCAAAACCTCTGCTTTCGTCGACGCTACACTGCCGTCCTCCGTCTTAAGCTTCGTCAACAGGCTTTGCCCAATAGACATGTCCCTTGCAAACACTTTGGAGCCTTGGTTCCGCTCTATCGTTTCTTTAACACTATTAGTGTTAAAGCAACGGATGTCGTGTCGCAGGGACTTCCATATTTGTCTATTGAGCCGCCTGTAGTTTTCAGCATTAATGGAGGTCTGCAGTGCCATAGATCGACGTTTTGCCATAAGATCGAGAGTGTGGACCGACAGTTTTTGAGGTCCATCTTTACGGCCAGGCCTAAAATACTTAGACCCCACCGTTTGAACAGTTTCCACAAACCCGTTGTTAATTTCGTCCACTGTAACGCAATTTTCTAGGCAATCAAAGCGGTTTGACAACTCGAGTTGAAAGCTCTCGGGATTTTGGATATGAGCACGAGTCGGTCGGAGCGTGGACTTCATCAGGCGGGATCTTTCCAATTTGACATTTATATTCAATGTGCCTCGAACCATTCGGTGATCGCTTCCGGTTTTCACCCTGTTGATCACGGAGACATCATTGAATAACCGTCTCTTGGAGGTCATGAAGAAGTCAATCTCGTTTCTCGTGAAGCCATCGGGACTCAACCAAGTCCACTTCCTTTGAGGCGGCTTCTGGAAGAAAGAGTTCATCGCAAAGAGTCCCTCCTTCTCCAGAAAGTCGGCCAGCCTCTGTCCCCTGGCGTTCCTTTGCCCGTATCCAAAAGGTCCCACCTTCAACTCATTCTCGCCTCGCTTGCCCAGTTTCGCGTTGAAGTCCCCCATCACAACAGTGAAATAGGTTTTGGAAGTATGTATGGCTCTACTTACGTCCTCATACATTTCCTCCACCTCTTCATCCGGGTGTTTCGAGGTCGGTGCATATACCTGTATGACCTTCAGCGAATACCTCTTGGATATTCTGAGTATAAGGTATATTACCCTGCTCGACACACTCTCGATGGTCTCGATATTGTTGACGAGGGACTTGTGAACGAGGAACCCGACACCACCTTGGGACTTTCGTTGGTTGCCTTCCCGGTAGTAGAGCAGGTTTCCGGACTGTAGTGTTATCGTGTCCTCGCCCTCTCTACGGACTTCTGATAGACCCATTATGTCCCAGTGTAACCTGCTCATTTCTTCCTCCAGCTCGAGCAACTTCTCATCTGTCCTCAGTGTACACGTGTTGTATAAAAAAATATTTATGTGTTGGATAGCTTATTCATTGAGGAAGGTTTAAGGCTGTAAAACATCACGTTGTGACGTGAGGGAGAGCAAACTCAAAACATGCGGACGTAGTCGCGGAGGACCGCTATAATAATAGTCCTCCTAGCCGATTTCGACAACGGTGGTCAGTCACAACGACTAACCGACTGCGCGGGACATATTATAGTGCACAAGTGTATGCGCAAACACAGGTGCACTCTCTATTCCTTTCACTCTCATAGCCTGATGGGACAGCAATCTGATACGACCGGAGAGAGTTCAGGCGCAGGACCATCGGCTTTACGTGCTTTTCCGAGGCACGGGGGTAAAAACACCGCCAACTTCAAACTCATGGCTACCCTAAGAGTTTCTGTAATGGAATTTTGAACAGAAAAACTCAGGTATATATTTTTATTTGACCCGACCCGGGGATCGAACCCGGGACCTCTGGCGCAGCCGTCACTTTAAAGTGCGACCCTCCTACCGCTGCGCCACCGAGGCAGCATATACCGATAAACCGATAGGAGTACCGCTATAAGTAATAAGTAAGGTAGCAATCCCCTATATAAAGCAGAATTTACCACATCCAATCTATTCAATACTAAAGTCATATCTAACTGACAGATGTTTTGAAGTCAAATTAGGCGATTCCACGTCCTCCCTTTGCAAAATAGCCTCCGGTATACCCCAGGGCAGCGTCCTGGGACCTGTGCTGTATCTTTTGTTTACCGCAGACCTTCCAACTACACCGAACACCTTTACAGGCACATTTGCGGATGATACAGTCACAATGGCTGTGCACAACGACCCAACAACGGCATCGCTGCGTCTCCAGGAAAGCTTGTCCAGAATGGAGAAGTGGTACCAAAAATGGCGCATCAAAGCCAACGGTGACAAATCAGTACATATAACTTTCACCCTTAGAAGAGGCAAGTGCCCTCCTGTTGTACTGAATGGTTCTCAGATTCCTCAAGCAGAAGACGTCAGATACTTGGGCCTTCATCTGGATCGTCGACTGACTTGGCAGAAACATATATGGACAAAGAGAAAACAACTAGACACAAAGCTTAGAAACATGGACTGTTTGCTGGGGAGACAGTCTCAGCTACCAGTAAACAGTAAAATGCAGGTATACAAAACCATACTCAAACCGGTTTGGACATATGGCATACAGCTCTGGGGAACAGCTGCTAAATCCAACATCAACATAGTGGGGCGCTTCCAGACCAAAACTGTCCGAAAAATATTCCAAATACCGTGGTACATCAGTAACAAACTCATCTACCATGACCTGAAGCTGTCTACAGTACAAGATGAAATAAAAAATCATACCATCAGATATAAAGAAAGGCTCTCACTCCATCCAAATCCATCGGTTTAACAGCTGATGAGCACTGAGGGATTCCTATTTAGCAGACTGCGCAGAATTAGCGTGAGGAACCTCGCCATGGACTGATGCCAAAAAAATTTATCCCAAACTAAGTAAATAAAGGGCAGCGGAGTCGCTGGACTTCCCTCTAAACAAGACAGATTACAGTGTCCATACAGCCATCGGAGAGGATTATTGTAAACTGCTAGTACAGATTGCCTCTGAGCAATAAAATACAAAAATGAAAAAAAAAACCCTATATAACAATTCTTGCTGTCACGTTTACTCAAAACCAGACACAATTGACAACTGAATTCATACGTTTTGGCAATATGTTGAAGGTTGGCTCTCAGCACGGCGTCGAAGGCGTCCTCGGCGTCGCTCCAGCCCTCGCCGCTTGCGCCTGCGCACGCCCACGCTAAACTGCCCCCGCGCGCCACTAGCGCAGATAATGACTCCAGCGACTGAAATGAGAAACAACCTTTTAAAGTTTCACGGATCTTAAACACGACACGAGCTGTTGACGACCTATGTAACAGCGGGTGGTTTCAATGGTGGATTGGCAACAGCTGTAGTCGCTAACTTTAGCACGGTTATAACATCAGCAGCGCCGTCATCTTATGATGCTACTCATGTGATATAGTGAAATGCTACTCGTACATCTGACCAATATCAGAGTCAGAAAACATAAGTAACGTGGCTCATGTCAATAAGGAATAAAATCAGCTTTTTTTCTGGTAAAATTCTAAATCGATCTAATCTAGCTTCTAAATCGATTTGGTCCTTGAAATAAACACCTGAATACACTCAAAAACGTTAGGTGGGTATGCACGTATTACATTCGTACGGTAAAACCAGCCAGCTTTATTATTGGCTGTTACAGTATCTAATTTTGGCGCAATTTTTCTAAACAGCAATTTAGCAGACGGCCCAAATGTTTCAACGCCAAACGGCGCAAACACATAATCACTTGCAAGTGAGTCGTACTTGCGACACTTGTCGTTTTCAGCCAACCAGCTTTAAGGACTGATTGTCTGATTGAGAGGGGGGCAAAGTATCGACTCAAGTTGCATCCCAAACTAAGGCTCGACCTATTTATATATTTTTATGTTACCTTTAAATTATGATAAACATCCTCGCTGACTAATTTCGCCATTCCCTCCAGCCCGCCTATTTTTGGCTGCGAGAAGGAGCCTACTACAACGAGCGCGTCGACTTGCGTTTCGCTGATCGCTCCGTTCGCTCCATTTGCTTCGCTCGCTCGGAACGCTTCGCTCGACGAATCGCTAAGCGCTCGGCGGATCATATCGTCGGTCATTGAGTGGACAACGCAGCCGCGTGATTCTAGGCGTGTTTTCAACGCCTTGCCCAGTTCATTTGTTGTGTTTGTTAGCTGAAATTAGAAAAAGTAAATGCTTAAGTGAGGACTGAACATTTTATTTATACCTGTTTATTTTTTGGACTACGCAAAAGCGCATTAAATTTCATCACAAAAATTTTACAATCATTCGAAATAACGGTAAAAATAAACCCGAGTAATGAAGTGGTCATCTATGTATAATAAAAAGAATCCTCATTTCCCTTAGTCACGACATCACGCGTGAGCGGGTGGATCGATTTCGATACCTAATATTTTTTTTGTTGTGTTTGTAACGGTCAGAAGAAGGTATAAGGTATACTTATAAAAAAAATATCAGAAAATTTTGCGGGTGGATCGATTTTCACGATATTTCTTTGTTAGATTAGTCGCCTCCCGGTGGATAATATCTTTTAAAATGACGTGGTCGTACCGGGACGGAGCCGGGGGTGAAACAAAGTTCATCTGGACTGCTATTCAACAATAATTAGCATCAAGCCCACCTTTGTTCAACATTATTTTGTGCAATAAAGTCTAAACAAATTATTTTTTTTTACTTTAAATATGATCTTTAAACTTAAGTTTAGCTCTTCCGTACCAAGACACTCCTAACGGGTCTCCTGTTCCTCCTTAGCTTGGCCACCCTCTTCCGCGCGGAGTACGCCAGCAGCGCTGAAGTTGCCAGCAACAATGATCCTCCTTCTAGAGTTGCCAGCAGACGCCATGCCAGCGAAGCACCGCCTTCAACCATCTCTGTCATCACAACCTGAAAAGAGTGAGACACTTTTATTAGCTGGGTTTACTCTTGTAAGATTTGAAGAAGTTGGAAGAAGATAATTTTGACCCGAACCCGGATTTCGATAACGCTACAGTACCATACCTGTAGACTATACTAGAGTATAAATTGCCTCTATGTTTAGCGTTAGTGGACTGTGAGATGCTCGAATAGATACTTAGGCGCTAATCAGACTCGACGAGCATAGCCCTCTGATTTCGAACGAATCAGGAACGAGGAGTTGCGTAAGAGAACTAAGGTACTGGACATAGCCCTACAATTCAGTAATCTTAAGTGGCAGTGGGCAGGGCGAATGTCGCGAAGAACTGATGGCCGTTGGGAATGAAAAGTTCTAGAATGGAGAACCTTCAATGGGAGGTGCAGCGTAGGACGTCTACCGATAAGATGGACAAACGACGTCTTAAATATCGCAGGATCACACTGGATGCCAGACCGCTCGCTGTCGAAAACCGTGGGGGAGGCCTCTGTTCAGCAGTGGACGTCCTTTGGCTGATAATGAATGAATGAATGAATTATAACCCTGTAACCTGTTGTTGGTAAAAGGCAATAGTTAGCTGTTCTTATAGTTAATTAAATATACCTACTATGGAGACAATCTTCATAATTAGATCAGCAGTAGGGCGCTGTCTACGATTAACTCTGTTATTTAATACCAGCGTTCCTCCGCGACTGCAGCCGCGCGTTTTGAGTTTGCTCCCTCCCCTCTCGCAGCGAGATATTTTACAGCCTAAAACCTTCCTCCATAAATAAGCTATCCATCCACCACAAAATATTTTTCAAAGCAGTCCAGTAGTTCCTGAGATAAGCGCGTTCAAGCAAACATACAAACCCTTCAGCTTTATAATATTAGTATATACTACAGCCCAAGTAGGAATTAAATTACAGAAAAACAAACAAACCTATTCGTGTTTTTGCGTATGCATTCTATTGTCTATTTGTCATTTTCTTCAAGACCTTCACTGACATTAAACTGTCTTACTTACGACATCTGCTCATTTCCGTTATAGTCTGAAATAACAATACCTCCATAGAGTCAATTTCAAAATGGAAATGATATTGAATTGAATTTTTATTTATTTGACACACAAAATAAATTACATTATATAAATTAAAAATAAATTTAAAAAAAACAAAGCGCCCAGGTGTGCCAAAAAGGTCCCTCAGTATATAATCGTGACAGCAGATGGTAAGCATGCCACGACACTGATTTTCAGCGGGAACCCCTGCTAGGCACTGGGTGTAAACACACACTTGAAGAGATAAAAAAAGAAAAAAAACAACAACAAAACACAAAAAAAATGATCACATTATTAAAATTAAATAAGATAAATAAATCATTCGTTCATTCATTGGCAAGGAGGTTGATAAATTCGGTCTCCACTGCCTTTGTTGCCAGCAAAGCGCTGGGCGTCTCGCCCGTCACGCTACCCATAATGACGCCATCAGAAGAGCTCTTGCGACCATTAATGTTCCTTCCACGTTGGAACCACGTGGTTTGGTCCGTGATGATGGCAAGAGACCCGATGGCCTAACGCTTATTCCCTGGGAACGGGGTCGGGCCTTAGTTTGGGATGCAACTTGTGTCGATACTTGGGCCCCCTACCATCTCAGAGAAACAGCCCTTAAAGCTGGAGCGGCAGCGGAGTTGGCTGAAAACGCCAAGCGTCGCAAGTACGTTTCACTTGCAAGTGATTATGTGTTTGCGCCGTTTGGCGTTGAAACATTTGGGCCGTGGGGACCCTCTGCTAAATTGCTGTTTAGAAAAATTGCCCCAAAATTAAATTCTTTAACAGCCAATAATAAAGCTGGCTGGTTCCTAGCTCAAAGGATCAGCATAGCTATCCAACGCGGCAACGCAGCCAGCATCATAGCCTCCTTGCCCCAAGGAAATTGTTTCGTTTTTGAATAGGTAGATATTAAGTTATTTTTTATGTTGCATGTCTTAAATTTTTTTTTCTTGTTTGTTACTAATAAATTCATTCATTCATTCATTATCATATTACATTCAAATTAAAAATGATACAGTTGGATCGAGGTCCACCAAGTACGTAAACGCGAAAACAAATGCCTGACACTCCTGACAGATTGTTATTTATGATTGTGTAAAAGATGCTAGTCTGCGTGACAAAGCACCGAAGGTCACCCAACGACCCTAATACGTACACACGACAAGTATAAATGCTTAGTAAATAGTTAGGTACACTGAAACAAGTCATTAAAGAGCATTTAAGCGAGGTTATTTTTACTAAAGTGGCAGTATCAGAGTCCAAAATTAACACGAATAAAAAACAATTAAGTGGTTACACAGTTTAAAATTGGACGAGGATTTAGTTACAGGATGTTGTTTTAGTCAGTGACATCCAACTCGAGGATGTTTATACGGGTTATGCTTATTAGAAAAAATATGCAAGTTTTATGAAAGAAAACACCTTCACAACATTATAAAAAAATCAAAACGAATGGGGAATCTCCATAGAAAAAATTTCTATGGGAATCTCGCACTCTCGCGCGTCTACGAAATACTTCGCCGTAGCTAGTAAACTACGAAGAGGCGGTAAGTTTGATTGGTAGTTTTGACTCGTTCGCTAGTATCGTTGAACAAAACAACATTATATATATTAGACGTATTGATATTTATAAACAAACTCTTTCAGCTCAGTATTTGTATCACGTTCTAAAGGAGCCTACTTGCGTAGAACTTACCTAGATAACATAAATTAATAGCTAAAATCCTTTAGCAGAAATTGATTGTCTAACAACGCAATACTATCATAAGTACGCAGTAAACGATCATCAACCCGTAATGATTCCAAGGCGAATTATAAATGATTGCCGCCGATCCTGTCATTATCATTACGCTGGGTGCGCACGCAAATTGCATTGTGCACTCGATTGAGCCTCTGTAGGGTATTAGAGTACACTGTAGTTAGGTAGCCCACCATTTGTAGGATAAGTGGTGTAAGCTAGCGTTCTCAGTCTACCATGGCCCCGGGAGGCACTTCCACTTTCCACTACTCGCCCCCCTCTACGAGGGTCAAACTGAAAGTTCTTAGAAAATCAAAAACTGATTACATTAGCCAGTTATTAGTTTTATTATATCTTTTCAAAATATTGTCCATTGGCGTCAATACACCGCTGCATGCGATGGAACCACTGGGAAAAGCACTTTGCCCACTCGTCCTTAGGGGTCTCTTCAATGGCATCGCGATACGCAGCCACCGCTTCTTCAGCATTCATAAACCGCTTTCCTTTAAGTTTTTCTTTAATTTTTGGAAATAAATAAAAATCACAAGGCGCGAGGTCGGGGCTATACGGCGGGTGACCCAGTAATTCAACGTTTGATGTCGCCAAATAGTCGATCGTTCGCTTGGCGGTGTGCGACGAGGCGTTGTCGTGGTGAAGGAGGATCCTTCTGCGAGGTCGTTTCTCTCGAACTTTTTCCAAGACAAGTGGCAAACAATTGGTAGTGTACCATTATGCAGAAACTGTTTTTTGATCCTCTAACACAATTGTTGCGAAATGACCTATCCTTCCAAAGAACGAGGCCACCATTTTTTTTCCCGCACTTCGATCTCTCTTCACTTTAGTTGGCAACTCCTCGAAAGGAAACACCCACTGAGCAGATTGTCTTTTGGTTTCAGGATCATAACAGTAAATCTAGCTTTCGTCACCTGTTAGTATGTCGAACACAGCATTTGAGTCACCTCCGTTAAATCTTTCAATCATTTTACGGCACCAATCCACACGATGGAGTTTTTGAGCCTTAGTCAAATTATGAGGTATCCACCGGGCGCAAAGCTTCCTGACCGCTAAATGTTCGTGGAGGATTTTGTGCACTTGACTCATACCGATGCCTAAGCTTGTCCGAATCTGCTGATAGGTCACTCTTTTGTCAGTCTCTATCATACGCCGCACAACACAGATGTTATTTTCAGTCGTCGCCGTAGAAGGCCGTCCCTCACGTACATCATCAGTGAGATTAGTGCGACCACGTTTAAACTCATTAAACCAGTTGTAAACAGTCGCACGAAATGGGGCTTCATCGAGAAAGGCCAATCGTAGTCTATCATAACTTTCTTGTTGACTTAAATGACATCGAAAGTCATAAAAAATCATTGCACGAAAATTTTCTCGTGTTAAATTCATGTTGACGTGACACAGACAATTTTCAATTTGTCGCCAAATCGTAAAACAAATGACAAATGAATGAAATATATACTCAGTAATATTGGCAAAGAGTTCTATTTTCAAATTTTAGAATATTTTTTTTATTATATTGTTTATAAGTGGCCAGTTCTAAGAACTTTCAGTTTGACCCTCGTAACTTTGAAACATAGCAAGTGAAAATGTAGACGCTCAAGGAGCAAAAGGCCGCCGGTGGTCGCATAAACAAAAGCATAACAAAAGACTGTTGGTAAACACATCCGTGAGGAATACACAATGTACTTTTAATGAAAATTGGTTAAAACAAATATGACTTGCTCCTTCTTACAAACACTGTGAAATGAATTATAAATAAATAAATATGCGACAAACACCAACTGTGGTTTCATGTAAAGGATTTTTCTTCTTTGTGTTACGAACACCAGACAACGATTATGATAGAGGCCTCTCCCATAAATACTTAAATACATTTAAACATCCATGACTTAGGTAAAAATCTTCGTGCTCATTACACAAACAGCTGCCCCTTGCGAGATTCGAACCCGTGACAGCCGGCATAGTAGTCAGGAGAGCTTCGGAAGAAAATGTTGTTACAAAATATTAATGATATTTTGTTGAAGTAAAATCATATCATATGTTTAAAGTATAAATAATATTCATTTATTTATACTTAATCGCACAACCATAAACTTGTATAAAAGGTGGACTTAACGCCATGGCATTCTCTATAAGTCATACCTTTGGGCTAAGCAGAAATGAGTGTAGGCGGTGCGACAAACGAAAAGATTATGAGTTACTTTTTAAAAAAATAGGTTTTTACACATAAAAATACATTAACAATATAGCAAAATGAATACAAGTTACATTAAATACAATATAAACTATGATGTCAATATTGGGTATTTTTAGAATGACTAAAATATTGATATTTTGTCCTTTAGACTTTGTTTTGGTTCGATAGGTCATAAATTATAATAGCCGCCGCGAGTCATTTTAATTGCAACTGGTTTAAAAATAGAATTGTGGTGATCATCTTTAGTGAATCAAATTAATAATATCAATAAAAAAAAATTTGGTCGTTAGACATGTTTTTAACTAATAATTAAAGACCTTAAAATTAAGAAATTAAGTCTGTTAGAAAATCTGTATACAAAGGACTTCAACGCGTCAGAGGAAAACAATTAGATACTGCAATATATTTGATAACTATTTTATAATGAAAAATGAAATAAAAAGTACAAATCATAAGCGGATAGTCTTTATCGATGTTTTTAGAGTTCCGTTGCCGAATGGCAAAACACGGAACCCTTATAGTTTCGTCAGTCTGTCTGTCTGTCCGTCCGTATGTCACAGCCACATTATCCAAAAACTGTTAGTATTACAGAAAGAGCACATTTTCAATAACCGCAAACATAACTTTGTTATTCATACAAATACTAAGAACAACATGCAACAATGTTCATGGTAAAAGAATGTGGGAGTATTTCCTGCCATCTACTTTAAATGAATATCTTAGGAATATTATTGAACAAATAAGTAATTTAGAAAATAGTGCTAAATGTATAAAAATACTTAAGAACTACATATTGTCTTAAAATTGTAACATGTAATGTAGTGACTCTCATTACCACATATAAATCTAAATAGGTTTTTGTTGGTATTGAAATATGTTTTTTAATGTAAATTGTTTAACATAAATAAAGAAAGAAAGAACAAAGTTTTATTTGCTGTCAATAAATTATTGTGGTATTTTGGCTAAGTGGGTCTCTAATTCAGTTAAAGTTAGCACGGAACCTTTTATGTGCGAGTCCGACTTGCACTTGGCCGGTTTTATATTTTAGAACTAACGATGAATAGTAAACAGGTGCTTGTAAAATTCACTGACTTTTGAGATTTAGCTAACTTTAGTATGCAGATGACTTCGTAGGTGAAGGACATCGTAGCGCAGTGATGGCAGCGCTTTGGTTGTGATACGGTAGTAAAACAATTTACGGCGCGGTCGTTTTTGGATGGGTGACCATTCCGACCATATAAGTGACTTATATCACTTTTTTTATATTTATATACTTTTGTGATTTAGCTAACTTTAGTATGCAGATGACTTCATAGGTGAAGGTGCTCGTAGCGCAGTGGTAGCAGCACTTTGGTAGTGATACCGAAGTTAAGCAACCTACGGCGCGGTCGTGTTTGGATGGGTGACCATTCCGACCATATAAGTGACGTGCATCACGAGCATCTCCGTGCTTCGAAGAGCACGTTAATCAGTTGGTGCTGGCTAATATCGGTCGATATTATTCGTTAAGCCTAGCCCTATGGGCGGTTCGATAAAATCTGACAGCAAGGTTCATCGCTTGCCTTGCAAAGCTAATCTGCACTGAGCCCGCGTGGTGGAGTATGGCTCATACTACCTCAGAATTGAGGTAAGGTCTTTGCCCAGCGGTAGGATGTTCACAGACTAACTTTTTTACTTTAAAGGTCACGATAATAAAATGACGTTTTAGGGTTCCGTAGCCGAATGGCAACAAATAATCCTTATAGTTACGTCAATGTATGTCCGTCCGTATGTCACTTTATTCTGAAACTATTAGCATGACACAAATGAAACTAGGTAGCTAGTAGGTAGGTAGCTGTATCCTGTCAACCACTTTCCGATTCTCATACAAAAAAATGACATTAGAGGGAGGCTCTCACAGAGAACAAAAACAAAAAAAAAAGCTCAAACCTGTGTATGTGGGGTAGGTATGGATAGGCCTCTTAAAATTACATCAAGGTTCCTAAAACAATTTTATCTGAAAGTCACGTTTGACTTTCAGATAAACCAGCGTTATCGTTATAGCGTTATAAAGCGTCTATCTTACAAACGTTTTTGTAAGATAGACGCTTCCAGAGTGGGTATATGAGCGTCCTTCCCCCTCTAACTTTTGAACGACATGATGTAGATCTTATACTTTCAACGAAAATTGTTTTGCATAAGATGGAACTAGTATTTTTAGAGATGTAGCAAATTTTCCACAACCGCAAATATAACTTTGTCCTTCATACAAATACTATCAAAAACAAGGTTATCTTTGCTGTCAACAAAATATTGTGATTGGCTAAGTGGAAGCAAGTGGACCCCTAATTATGTTTAAGTAGGCACGGAACCCTAAGTGAGCGAGACCGATTCGCACTTGGCCGTTTTAAAAAAAAACGCACATAAAGCACGTCATAACTATATTTGTGTAACTTATCTTGATGAAGTAAAACATTATCTTCTTAGAACGATGTGTTAACATTAAATATAAACTAAACACGGCAAAAAATAAACAAAACCGTGCCCAAACTAGGTTGAGGTTATTCTAACTAAGTGTTCATGCGGTTTGCTACCACAATAGTTACCTAGACACAAACAGACGAAGTAAAAATATATAAATCTAAGAATTTCGATTAAGGTAAGAGATCCTTATCTGTTTGATGATTATCTTTTATATTCTTCTTATTTTTTTTTAAATTCAAGCCAAAATTTACCTATTATGTTTTTGTGTCAAGTCCCCATCTCCTACGAGTCGCAAATTCATATTTCATAAGCATAGAGTGCGGTCTCTTATCATTTTTAAGCCATATCATACATATTTTTGTCTCATCATCATTCTAAAATGTAAACCTTTACAACTTTAAAAGATTGTCATGTATTCTGAGTTCTAGTGCTACGTTTATTTATTTACTCTTGCTTCGAGGTCAATAACTGCGGTCAAGTTCATAAGCAGCACGGGGTCAGACTGCACTTCACATGGAGTAGATGGTTACCGCATAGGGGCCATTATTTGAGCACCGTTTTTTGATGGTCACACGTTTGTAATTCCAAACATATTCAATGTATAGTTTAAGAATAAAATTTGTATGTTTTATCATGTATCTATCTATATGAATTCACTTTAAAATGTGTAATAATATTTATAGTTTTGTAGGAAAAAATATTTTACTATCGGAATCGGGAGTAAAACTGCTGTTCTTTTCGCGTCACACCGAGTTGGCGCTCAGTTTAAACACTTATGTCTTGCTGAGCTTTTAAATTATAATAACATTATATATGTCAAAAAATTGGACATATAGTCAGGGTAAGTTATATTTAGGTGGAAAAAATCCGTCTTTAGATTTAAATTTAATATAATTAATTTTGTGTCGGTCACACGATTTTAGCATTTTCGAAAATGTGACACATAAATGCTCATAACTTCAAAGGTTCAACCTATCGACACAAACCAAAGGTCCGCAGAAACTTCAGACGCGGTAAAACACCAATAGAAGTCAAATTAATATCTCACAGCAATGATATAGCTTATTACAGCCCCTTGCTTTTATTTATTTTCTTCAGTCCCTAGTTCATGTGACCGTTCATGGGTGATGTTTTAAGATTATAAGTCAGCGTTACGAATAAATGTCTACTATTGAATCATAAAACTCATAGTCAAGATTCATTTGAGCTGATTAGATTACATAAGCGTTAGTTACTTAATTTAATATTTCTGAAAATGTAAAATTTTCGTCACTTGCGTGGCACAACTTTCGTGGTCGATTGCCCACGAAAGTCACAAATCATACCACGAAAGGTTATCAAAGTGTACTGATCTCACTAGAAATTATATTTTATGGTTTGTAAATGCAGTTAAAATAACCGCCTTAACGTTTTATACTTGAATTTTTCTACGAAGACAGTTTCCAGAGGCACAGATATGATTTAAAGAAATAATGTAGCTTACTAGAAAAATATGTAGAACATGAGGTCTTAATGCTTCAACACCCGAGCGGTTGCAGGCAACCGCATAACAATAGAATTTGCATTGTGTCTCGTTCACATACGCATGAGGGATTAAATATTGATTTTCTTTCAGCTTTGAATCGCCTGATCAATACATTTACTAATTATATAACAGCGTAAAGTAATCATAATAAGTAACTCTAAAAAAAGCATATTCATTAATTAATTAATTTTCGTGCATTATTCGTAATTACCCCAATTTGTGTTGTTTAGATGAGAAAATAATGAATATCACAAAAGCAAACCTTGAAAATAATTATTTGCCAATAATAAGAATGACGGAAGTTTATGCCAGTCGTCTTTATTTAATCAACCAAGCGGCATGGCTAAAATTTGAGACTGGTCTAAAGCTGGAAATTGTCGACTAGACCGATAAAAGAGTCTTCTTTGAGGCTACTAGATAAAGACTGTAAATCATGAGTTTTTTTCACGGGATAAATACAATAAAAACTGATACTATACATCCAAGGTTTGACAATAAGTGCGTGACGTCTGGTGTTTATTGCCAAAGATGCTAAAGAAATAGTTTAATTCTTAATTGTATAAGAAAAGGTCGTATTTTGAACGCTCTTACAGCTATGATCCAGCACCTAGTCGTCTAAATAGTCTCACTCCAGGCAAGAAAAATATCTGGAAGACTAATTTGTTGCTTGTAAAGTTTATGAGGGGAATAATTTATGCATTTGACTTTGAAAACTCTTCTGACTCTTCTCATAATAGCCGGCAAATATCTAACTACTAAAATGCAAGGTTAACTATATGTAATTTGAAGCACTACTGTGGAGGGTAAAGAGTTGATTGCTACAGATTTGCTACCATGTACCTTAGCTTAACTGTATAACCCCAGATAATTTTGACAGAATGCGAATACTTACCAAGATTTGTCAAGGAAGTAATTAGGTTACAAAATACTAAAAATTCCATCCGTGTGTATGGGTTTAAATTGTCGAATGTCAAAATACCATTGATTTAAAAGTGTGAAACCGTAAAATTTAATAAAGTATCCTATCGCTGGCTGATACTGTCAGTGTTATGTGTCGAGGACAAATGCGAGTAAACAGTGAATTTGAGGTAAGTAATACCGCAAATGAGTGCAATAAATGAAGAAGGAGGGTAGACCATTAAGTCTGCAAAGAACAGCAAACTCCCAACAGTTTTAGGTACCCTGGGATCATGACACTTGCGACAGTGTTGTAATATCAGATACTCGTAAATAATTTGGTACATAGTAGCAAGGTCGAAGGTAATAAACTATTCTTATGTAAGTGTTCATCATGAATGTTTAAAAATATATGTAATACCTAAACACATTACTTTTTGTCTCATCATTATTTAAATTAATGATTATACCCATGGCTGTAAAAAAACAGTCACATTTAAGGATATGTACTTAGATTTTTATTATTATGATGTTTGTAATTTTGGAAAGGCTAATGAACCGATAATAACATTCAATTCATGTTGTGACAAATTATCTATTTAGCAGAAAGTATAATTAATGCAGTTAGTTAATTATGTATAAAGTTCAATATAAGGTAATAATTTAAGTAATTGATACTTTTATTACCGAATTATCTATTCAAAAAGACGCTGCGTAACTTTCGTGTCTCGGTGAGTAACTTTCGTGGCTGACGAAATTTCAATATTAAATATCTACATGAATAATGAACCGAGTTTCATGAACTAACAGATTTTGTTACAGTTTGATAGCTTCTTTAAAGCAGTATTTTTTTCATTTGAATAATATCAGTATAAATTTTCGCCACGAAGGTGACACGAAGAACACTTTCTGAAGAAATGCCCAGTTGATCCGATACATTAACAATGATTAAAATGTCACAGCATTATTGAAAACTAACGACATTTTCCGCACGTTTTGAGTCTGCTCCTTCCCCACCCGTCTTAGCAAAATGTAGCCTAAAGCTTTCCTCGATAAATTAGCTATCTAACACAAAATATTTTTGCGATCGGTTCCTGAGATTAGTGCGTTCAAACAAAAAAAAACTTTTCAGCTTTATAATATAAATAAATATAAATATATCCTTTGGGCATTCCCAACATCGCCATCTAGGCCCTAAGTAAGCTACTCAAAGCTTGTGTTATGGGATGCCAGACAACGGATATAATACTTAAATACTTTTTGTTTGTAAATACATCTTTACTAATATTATAAAGCTGAAGAGTTTGTTTGTTTGTTTGTTTGTTTGTTTGAACGCGCTAATCTCAGAAACTACTGGCCCGATTTGAAAAATCTTTTTTACGTTGAATAGTCCATTTATCGAGGAAGGCTTTAGGCTATATAACATAAAGATACGACTCATCAAACCACAGCAGCAATGATAAATGTTGCGAAAACGGGAGAAAGATATTCCTTTTGAGAGCTTCCGCTGCGTACGCTGCGGAAACCGCTTAAGTTACACAAAAATCATGTATGACAGAATTGTTCAACATTAAGAGTTCTATAATAAAGTCCGTGACAGCATATGTATAGACATTTTATGGTTGACTTACTACAACCTTTTTTATGTTAATAAATTTGTAAAAAAATAATGCAATATTTTTAGAGGTGTATTATACACACAGGTATTTATTCTTATCAAAACAAATACATTTATCATCAGGAGCATTTCATTGAAAACAAAGTTGCCCTTTATATCATATGATTTCAATAAATATCTTAGGAGCTATCACAGTTTTAACATAACTCCGCACCAAATAATGTTCGCAGCTTAAGTACAACGTGCGCTTGAACGTGCGCTTGCGCTAATATATTATAAAGCTGAAGAGTTTGTTTGTTTGAACGCGCTTATCCCAGGAACTGCTGGACCGATTTGTAAAAATATTTTTGTGTTGAAAGAGAAAGGCTTTACGATATTAAACATCACACTGCGACGGGAGGGGAGGGAGCAAACTCAAAACGCGCGGACGAAGTCGCGGGGGACCGCTAGTATATGATATACATAGAAAACACCCAGACCAATACAAACAGACATGTTCATGCACACAAATGTTTGTATTGTGCAGGGATCGAACCCGCACCCGCTGCGTAGTAGGCGATTTCTCGATCACTACACCAGACGGGTTGTCTAAATTAAGAGTATAAATTAAAATATGAGTATAAATTAAGTAATAAGGGACGTTCAGCTTTATAATATGAGTATAAATTAAGTAATAAGGGACGTGTTGACCACTATTAGCTAATCTTGGTCTAACGTTGTTCTGTTGTCGTCAGGGGCGCGTATTGCGATTTCTCATGATATATAATAATATTATAAAAAACGACATTAATATTAATATTCGTACCATAATAGTATAATCCTATTGATAATATTTGTTTACACTGAGTCTGAATTGGGCTGCCTGGAAATTGAACGGCTAAAGTTGGATCGTAATACGCCCCCGGTTCTTGATGATGATATAGAAAGATGCTTTGACATTTTATGCTCCGAAACTGATGATGAGGCTGATGACCTGTAACTAGCATAGGCATCAGTCTCACACAAACACTATAAATTGTTAGAAATTAATGCTGTGTGCACATGTGTTTGTTTGTGTTGAGAAATAAACTTGATTCGATTTGATTAGTGGCTAAAATTTCGCCGAAGGATGCCTCTTATTTTTATAACATTAAATACTAAAGTTAACCTTCTTCTACTTCTTTTAATTGTTCAATTTATAAGGTACAAATTATCGAAGTTACTAGTTAGGTGAAAATAATTAAAATAAATGTTAATAAGTAATCGAAAATGATATTTTTGTTTGCCAATTACGTGTAATAAGTAGGTATTTTGCATTGAGTTCGACATTTATCGATAATAATGGCAGTTAAGGTTTACCTATTATTAGATTTACTAAATGGTGATTTACAATTAAGATAAGCATTTATTAACAATGTAATGACTTCTAATTCATTTCAAGGACGAAAATGGAAAATCAGAAGGACCCAATATAGTTTTAGATGAATCGAGTCTGTGCGGAAAAAGATTAGATTAGACATTGATCGTGGTTTATTTAATAAAATCAAAATAAAACGACACTGCAATATCAACACGAAATAGACATGGAAAATGTTGTTGTTTCCTTGTGATTTTATCAAATATTATATTTTAAAAACCGGCCGAGTCGGACTCGCACACTATGGGTTCCGTCCCATTTTTTACTGAATTAGAGATCCACTTACTTCCACTAAAGCCAAAACACCTCAATATTTCGTAGACAGTAATCATAACTTTGTTTTTCATAGTGTTTGTATAAAGTTATGTTTGCGGTTGTCAAATGTTAGATTTTAAAAGCCATTTTTGCCATTCGGCTACGGAGCCCTTGAGGTAAAACGAGTAAATCCTTCGAAACGACATTTTTCTTTCCACACAGACACTAGCTGTATTTTTTCTAACACTCAGTTTGCTTGGTAGTTTCACGCAGTTCTATTTGATAGCTACTAAATGGGCTGAAGGACTAGACTACTAACGGACCTACCTTTGCTGGTCTAATTATATTTTAACAATGTATAAACATCACAAAAGGGTATGGAACTGTGGGCTCACTTTACAATCTGGCAATATCTTGTTTGAAAGTAGAGTCCTTAAAAATATTCCTTGCATTACTTTACCAATAAAATATTATAAGACAAAAACTCTTCGAACGTCACGTTTATTGTCCATTAACAGGCTGAAAAGGTCAAATTTTAGTTCTTAATCTTTAGCAGCCTTAATTCAAAACCTGGAGAAATTGTACCACAGTTTTTTGATTTACCTACATTGATGTGATGTGATCTATACATTTTTGAAAGCTTCAGTCGTGGCCGTCATTTTGTAAAAAATCTAAAGCCCTCTAAGTATTCTGCGAGAATGAACAGACTATTATGAGAAATAATTGCTAGATTTCCTCGAGGTAGGTAGATACTAATTGAGGGTGATATAAAAACCGCCATGTTCTTTGGACAATGGATGGAAATTCTCGTGTCAACTTGTCAAGTATTGTTATGCAGTCTCCTTTGTCTGTGTCCTGTTTCCCAAGACTGTTTGTTAATATTTCCTTACTTTTTACATTTTCCATATCTTACAGGTTATATAAACAATGATCAATTGTGTTGTGGTTATTTATTTGAACTAACTGCCTCGGTGGCGCAGCGGTAGGAGGGTCGCACTTTTAAGCGACGGCTGCGCCAGAGGTCCCGGGTTCGATCCCCGGGACTATAACTATTATTTATTTGATATTATAACTTTTTTTGGATATTGAGAAAGCGATTTCACAACATAGACGACCTCACGCAGACTACGCATAAACGTAAGCACTTGCAAAATTCAACAGGCTTTCCGTGTCGGTGGCGGAGTGGTATAGGCATGCGCCCGGATAGCGTAAACACAGAGTTCAATTCTTTGTCTGACATAGTTGCTTTTTACAAGTGCAATTCATGTTATTAAGTTAGTGTAGTTAACGATCCCACTTTCGTGTCACTGTTAAGTGAGCTCCTTCGCAACCGCCGCTTCTGTGTCCATTTACACGAAAAGAAGAGCAGATGGCGATGTCAGAAAAACGGCCTTCCCTAAGGAAGCGTCCTGGCACCACTTCTATTCAACGTTTACACAAATGACCAGCCTCACCACCCTAACACTCAGCGATATATATATGCTGATGATCTTGCACTAACTTGCCAAGATAAGACCTTCGAAACCGTGGAAAGAACACTGAAACTTGCGTTGGAAAACCTCCATGAATATTACGAGCATAACGCTCTAAGGCCCAATCCAAGCAAGACCCAATCGTGTGCTTTCCACCTACGCAACCGCGAGGCAAACAGGGCGCTGAACATTTCCTGGAAAGGCATCGCCATCCAACACTGTAACTTCCCTAGATACCTGGGAGTGACACTGGACCGCTCTCTGACTTACAAGACCCACTGCAGAAACACAAAACAAAAAGTTAGTTCCCGAAATAACCTACTGCGCCGTCTCTCCTCTACTAACTGGGGAGCAAACCCAACGGTTATGCGCACTACAGGACTAGCTTTGTGTTTCTCAGCAGGAGAATACGCATGTCCAGTGTGGGCTAGGTCAGCACATACCAGAGACGTGGACGCAGAGCTGAACGACACCTGTCGCATAGTGACTGGCTGTCTTAAACCAACCCCGGTCGGTATGCTGTTTCCTCTCGCGGGAATAGCCCCACCCAGAGTCCGCAGAGAAGTGACATGTTTGCTTGAAAAACAAAAACAAGAAAGCGACCCTAGACATCCACTCTACGGGCTCTCCCCCGCTACAGGTCGGTTGCGAAGCCGCAAAAGCTTCCTACGATCTACACAGCCTACCGACGAAACCCCAACTGACATGAGGTGCAGGCTATGGGCAAGCGAGTACCCACACTCACTGTACCCCCCCGATGAAAATCTGCCTTCAGGCTATAAGGAACCTTGGCCAACCTGGAGAAGTCTTAATAGGCTTAGGACCCAGGTTGGTCGGAGTAAAGACAACCTGTGTCGGTGGGGGTACTCAAGCAGCGCAGACGCCAGCTGTGAATGTGGAGAGCCCCTGCAAACCATGGCCCACCTCACTAACTGTCCCGCGTGCCCGACCACCTGCTCGTGTGAAGACTTACTTGTCTGTAACCAGAGGGCTACCACAGTAGCCGCTTTCTGGGCAAGTAAGATTTAGCCCGTTTCTTGCCGACACGAAAGAAGAAGAAATGTAGTACAAAACACTATAAAAATATAAATAAAAAATATTATCTCACGCTGAATCTTGGCTGAAAATCAAGACAAGGTAATCACAACTGCCTTATCAAAAACTAGTACTGCATGTTACTAAAAAGTGTGCTATCCTTTAACTCAAAAGACGTTATAAAAAAAAAAAGAAATCAGTAAAGCATTTTTACAAATACTGTTCACAAAATTAATGACCTAAAATACAACATAACAGTTTTCTCATTAATCCTATTCATGTAAGTAGTTAAGGTTCAAAGTCAGCTGTTTCGTTATGATTGTTACAACATAGCGAGAGTGCCCTATTATAGCCCATGCGGACCTATGACCGATTCACATAGTATCGCAACAAAAAAAAGTATATTTGATAGCGCCCTTCGTTGGGCAATTGGAAGGGCTTAGAGGCCGCCTTTGTAGGTTAAGGGCTTCGTGTAGCGTGGTTTTCGACGTTTTTAACACCTAATAGTTAAACATGCGAAGGCCTTTTATGTTAAGGTAAGGTTATGTTTATTTGTAGAACAAGAGAAGAATGTGAGCGATTCCAAATCTTGTTTTTTTTTGAAGGAGATTGAAATACCAGCATAACATCTGTAGCTAATAAATAGTATCAAAAAGAAGGGAAAGATTTCATTTGACACTGAAAATTACAAATTCTCCTGCACCCATAACAATGGGAGAGAATGCTATTGGCATTAAGTAAACTTTTATTTGTGCAATAAAGTTATTAAATAAATAAATAAATACTCAAAGTTAATAGTAGTTAGTCTGTAAGTGCATATGAGATGTGGAAATTCCTTCTTAACAAAATAAAATTATTCTTCGGCTGTTTTTGGAGCCTTGACTAGCAATTTGTTTTAAGTGCACATAATGCGCGATCCATTAGTACTTAATATTTGTGCTGCATAATTTTAGATATTTGTGCAGTAACGAGGTAGAGTAAGTATGTAAAGGTATTGTGATTGCACTCAAATAAGGTGCGTATAGCAACTGACCGCAATGCACATACCTATAATAGTTCCTTCGTAAGATAGTTGCCGCCCTATCCACTTAGATTTGAAAAAAACACGTTTGTTTGTTTTTCTTTTCTTCTTGCATTTGGCGTGAGATGGTGAGTTATTCCCAGCGGTTACGTACACTCTGATTTTTAAGTAGATAGACCAAACTGATGTTTGGTGGGATGCCACTCTTTCGTATTTTAACAATAGAGTTGTTCCTAAATAATCGACATATTCAATTGTTATTTTTAAATGATTTTGAATAATTAAATAGATAATTAGAAGTTTATTAACATGAACATAAAGTAGGATTATTACAAACACTCTTCAAAAGGTAAAATTGTTTGAAAATAATGTTTCCTAATAATACCGACATAATTTCAAATTATGTATTTATAGAAAGTAGTAAAAAGTTAAAATTGGTTCGAGTGAGACAAGAATATTGCTGTAGTACGTGAAAGGACCAAAATTTTTAATTATTAGTTTTTTTTATGTAGGTTTTTTATATATAGTTGTATTCAACGTTTACATTTCCCAATTACAGTCTCAAAACCATTTTCTATTACAGTCTAACGTTTGATAGATAGACGCTTCCAAAGTGGTAAAGAGGTAAGATATAGCACATTTTCAACAACCGCCATAACCTTGTTTTTCGTACAATTTCTATAAAAATAATGTTATATTGGCTGTCAACAAAATATCGTGGTATTTTAGTTAGTGGAAGTAAGTGGATTCCCTAATTCAGTTAAAATTGGAACGGAACCCTAAGTGCGCGAGACCGACTCGCACTTGGCCGTTTTTTTTTTATTTTAAAGTAAGAGCTACTGTCACTGAACCTTAATGTGCACTTAACCGCAGTATACGTTTGTTAACAATTAAAACTAAAGCGTTATATATTAAACGTGGAAAGCTCTTATTAAAAAACGGTGTGTTAGATTATAAAACTCAATGCTAAGTAGGTACCCAAATATTGACATAGTATGAGTAGTGCCGAAATATCTTAATATTATCCAATACGAGACCTTCAGTGAGGTACCTAGACCTTGTTATGTGTTACAAGATGCATTACGTATTTATTTAATTAGAACACAAGTGGCAGAATGAAAATCTTAATAGACGTTCCTATATGGGTACACTTGGATAAAGTAGTATATATAGGTAGATACCTATATATACAGCGTGTTGTCTGTAATAGGAGCAAACATTTTTATCAATGACTCTTCTATACTAATATTATAAAGCTGAAGAGTTTGTTTGTTTGTTTGTTTGAACGCGCTAATCTCAGAAACTACTGGCCCGATTTGAAAAAATATTTTTATGTCGGATAGTCCATTTATCGAGGAAGGCTTTAGGCTATATAACACAAAGATACAACTCACAAGACCACAGCAGCAATGAAAAATGTTGCGAAAACGGGAGAAAGATATTCCTTTTGAGAGCTTCCGCTGCGTACGCTGCGGAAACCGCTAAAGTTACACAAAAATCATGTATAACAGGATTGTTCAGCATTAAGAGTTCAATAATAAAATCTGCGACAGCATAAGTCTATCTTTTATGGTTGACTTACTACAACCTTTTTTATGTTAAATGTTAATTTGTAAAAAAATAATGCATCATTTTTAGAGGTGTATTATACACACAGGTATTTATTCTTATCAAAAAAAATACATTCATCATCACGAACATTTAATTTAGAACAAAGTTGCCCTTTATATCATTTGATTCCGATAAATATCTTAGGAGATATCACAGTTTTAACATAACTCCGCACCAAAATAATGTTCGCAGCTAAAGTACGACGTGCGCTTGCGCTAATAATATTATAAAGCTGAAGAGTTTGTTTGTTTGAACGCGCTTCTCTCAGGAACTGCTGGACCGATTTGAAAAAATATTTCTGTTTTGGATAGCTTATTTATCGAGAAAGGCTTAAGGGTATAAAACATCACGCTGCGACGGGAGGGGAGGGGGCAATCTCAAAACGCGCGGACGAAGTCGCGGGGGACCGCTATAATTTATAATTTGATTTTGTAGTAGGTAATTTGATTTGATATTGTTCTTCTTATTCTCTGTAAAGTGATTGATTACATTAGGTTAATGCTTAATTAATAAGTTGGTTGACTTAATTTACACTTTACCAATCTTAATGCAAAATTTGATTTCATTGTAATTGGGTATTGATTTGTTATATCTCTACAAAGCTTTGACGTTTTGGTCATTTTTTATGACAAAATTTTTAAGTTTTGTTTATCTTCTCACCATTTTTAAATTACCTACCAAAATATTTTTTTTAATAAAAAAGTACCTACTGAATTAATTAGTAGAATGCCTAGAAAAAGGACTCAGCTTTCTCGGCAGTCTGCCACGTTTACAACGTCAATCCGTCTCAAACTGAATACTATTATTTGAGAATATTGCTGCAACATATTCGCGGTATATCTTATTTGTAAAATAATTAGCCTAAATAATTAAAAAATCTACCCTAAGTCACTATTCCACGCGGACGAAGTCGCGGGCACAGCTAGTAAAATATACACATTAATGGGGGCAATTCTCGTGCAATGTGTATACGAAAAAAGTTCACTGATCGAATTCTTTTTGTAGAAGAAAAAAATAGGTTTCGATTTCTCAGGGTCACGATGCCTATAAATAAATATCCTTTAAATAAATAAATATCCTTTGGGCATTCCCACACATCGCCATCTAGCCCCAAAGTAAGCTACTCAAAGCTTGTGTTATGGGTGCCAGACAACGGATATAATACTTAAATACTTTTTTTTGTAAATACATATATGATATACATAGAAAACACCCAGACCAATACAAACAGACATGTTCATGCACACAAATGTTTGTATTGTGCGGGGATCGAACCCGCACCCGCTGCGTAGTAGGCGATTTCTCGACCACTACACCAGACGGGTCGTCAAAATACGTCTATGTAATTAGATTGTGTTCGTGCGATAGTTTTTTTACGTGTAGGTATTTTACTAGGTTTATATTTTTTAGGTAAAACGGTTAACGGTTTCTTTCTTTCTTTCTTTTCTTTCTTTAAACTCGCAATCGAATCATCACACGAAAAAAGTTCGATAGCCGCAAGAATCGCCCCCGGTCATAGTGCTCTAAGATAGTTTAACTCAGAGTTATAGTAATCCAAAGTTAAAATCCCTTAACAATGTATATCGAAATTGCTAACTTGTTGTAGTAAATGACAGTGTCAAGTTCTATGACTGTACTCATTTGTTTACAATATATTGCTAGTTCGATTGAAAGTCATAAAAGTCATTTATTTATGCAAATAGGCCCTCTGGGGGCACTTTTACACGTCCCAATATAAACCCTACCACAGCTTCGGGACAATTGTGGGCTAGTGCTGAGAAGAAGCTGCGCAAGAAACTCAGTCACTACCGTCAATGCCTCTTTTCAAAAGGTTTACAATGTTTGTAGTGATCATGCAAGTCCAATCATTATTATCTTTTAAATAATCATCTACTTTATAATACCCTTTCGTCGTAAGGGTTTCTTTAATAACAGTTTTAAATTTATTAACCGGTAAGTTTACAATGTGTTCTGGTAGTTAATTGAAGAATTTTATACCTTTCCCCATGAAAGAATTACCAACCTTTCGAAGCATAAATTGTGGAAGAGCAAGCTTATCTTTATTCCTAGTATTATATTTGTGTGTGTAATTTTTCGTGAATGAACGTATTTTTTTCCGTACATACATAAAATTTTCGTAAATATACTGAGAGGCTAGAGTTAATATTCTAATTTCTTTAAACACCTCTTGTAAGTAATTTTGAGGTTTAAGATTATAAATAGCTTGCACGGCTCTTTTTTGTAACACAAAAATTTAGTCTACATCAGCAGCCGCGCCCCACAGTAAAATGCTGTAGGATATTAAGCTATGGAAATAACTAAAATAAACTAACCTAGCTGTTTCTACATCAGTCAAACGTCTAATCTTCCTTACAGCAAAAGCGGTTGAGCTTAGTTTCCCTGACAAGGCCTCTATATGAGGACCCATTGTAGTTTGGAGTCTAAAGTGATTCCCAAGAATGTTGTGGAGTCAATAGTATCAAGCGGTTTGTCTTTTATCTTAACCTGAGTTAATGCCTGTCGGACATTAGGCATCGTAACCTTACATTTAGTTTTACTTCCATTAAGAAGGAGATTGTTAACAGTACCTAAATCAAGGATTACTTTTGTTAGAAATTAACACTTAAATTATTTTTAAATATTATGAATTAAAACCATCTAGAATTGATTACTGGTTACTAAAAGAGCCCATATTTAAAATTTTTGCTCCTACGACTCTGCATACGATAATATGTACAGTCCCCAGCACATCAGATTATACATTTTTGTTGGAAAATAGTCTTTATTACAACGGCTTAACATACTGCAGTGTTTATCTTGACGTGCTGTCGTCCATACATAAACCGTAATTCGTCTTGCTCTTGACACTCGTGTCATATGTGTTTGACCTTTTGGTAGAGTACTTGTTTTTGTTTTACATACTAGGTTAGGAAATAATAACCAACATCATACAAAATAATTAATTTTAATATTTATTGTAAGTATAGTGTTTGTGTTGGAACATACATACATCAAAACAGTTTGCGATCACATCGAAAAATCAAAATCCTTTTTGGTACGGTAATTATATCTTTACATATGTATTATTGGTATTATAATATGATTTTGCTTTTATATTTTAAGAAAACCTAAAAAATATGTTTTCTTGATAAAGTTTTATTTAATAAATTTCATCAGCTTATGCTAGTGATCGCAAACTTTATTTGATGTGCGTAAGACGATAAATACGCGCCAGACATTTTTAAGCCACTGTCTGTTTGCGAAGTAAGGTTTTTTTTCTTGTATGTATTGTATGAGTGTATTGCAATTCGTATACGAGAAAAGTTCACCGATCGAATTTCCTTTGTCGAAGAAAAAATAGTTTTTGCTTTCTTAGAGTTCCGACTTCTATGTATTTAGATTTTGTTGGTGCGAAAGTTTTTTCACGTGTAGATAAATTACTTGATTTTTTAGGTAAAACGGTTAAACTCGCATTCGAATTACCGCACGAAAAAAGTTCGTTTGCCGCGAGAATCGGCCTCCAGGCAACGATTATGATGGGGGTGCCTCCCATAAATACCTAAATACATTTAACATTAAACAGTTAAATGGTGAAATTCCGGGACACTTAGTTATCACAACAATGTGAATACAAAATATCTCATGGACACGGCATCAAAGTTATATTTTTCCAATAAATGATTCCAATTATAATAATCATATCCGTATTTCTTCACTTAAGAACATTAATAAAGTTTATATCGGAAACTAAATCAAGAAGTGACTGTATCAACTGCGACCTTTATCCATAAGGTCCACTCAAAGGGCCACGCCGAATAGCGGTTCACCTTGCGACTGCGCCACTGGCCCTTTTTAGAGATTAGGGTCTAATCAATCGTGTAACATAGCCACGCTTGCATCACTTGACCACGGCGTTTTTAAAACGGGTGACTGTTGTTTTTGTATCAATAAGGCAATGATTTTTAATGATGATTTCTTTATAGTGCGTGCTCGTGCTGGCCGTTAAGAAATGGAAAAACGTATTGTTTAAAGTTTAGTAAGTTTTGACATTAGTCACATTTAAAAAATAGTTTTGTGACTGTCATAAACTAAAGTTTGTTTGGTTATTAAACTTTCACAAAAGCATTTTAAATATTTGACGTTCCTTATACTAACGCGTATGATCCTTATTCATTTTTTCTATGCGTATGATGGTTGCAGAACCGAAGCTATATTTTTGAATATGGCATGTGATTATCGTTCAAAATCATACTAAAATACACGGAAAATCACGCAAAATTTTGTCGTAAGTAGTAACAAAAATTATTTATCATTTTTTTAGCACTGTCATGTCGATTTTAACTTTTTTTAATACGAAAATCAGACAATAATCAATGAGCTAATTCAAATCGCTCTTCTCATCCTCACTAACGCGTAGCATTTCCTGACGTCAAAATAAGCTTCCCTACTTTCACATTAAAGAGAACAAATACTGGTGAAACCCTATTAGTGTGGATAGTAATTAGTTAAACTAAAAACCTCAGTATAATCAAAAAATAAAAAAATAGACAAGAGTAGTAAATATCGCCAAATTTGCTTGCCATTAAACAGGCAAAACTAATAAGCGTCTCCTTGGACAATTTGCGTTGCGCCTGATTTGCATACTCATCGATTAAGACGACAAATAAAACATGACCTCCTCTTAAGTTTAGAACATCACTATTCACTGCACATATTAATGAACATGCCACTCAGACGCAGGGGAAGCACTATATCATTTTGTCATTTTGAAAAACAAAAAAAATATTTTACCTAAATAAAATGAGGAGTCAGTAGTCAGTCGAGTTTTCTAAACCAATTTATAAAAAAAAACTAGCGGATCCAGCGAACTTTGTCGCCCCCCTCTCCCCTCCCGTAAGTAAGTAGGTATTCTTTAATTTTATATTAATAAAATTGCGCTGAAATTATTCAGCGCAATTTGTTTTTTATTTTATTTCATAAGATCCTTATCTTGACAATGACATGACAAAGAACACAACAAAAAATAACTAGCGAAATCGGTCCAGCCGTTCACGCGTGATGCCGTGAGCCGTGACCAAGGGAAATATTTTGATATAATTATGTATAGCGTTAATGCCTTATTTAGTGAAATTATTCACATTGAATTTTGGACAAATACATCAGTCAGTAAATACTTCTTGTACTAGAATATTTACTCAAGTGTAACTTTATACATTTTAAACGTATTGTTTTAAATTTTTACGAGCGTGGGCGTTACGAAAGTGGTGCGAAGGAAATTGATTTCTTCCGATAGCAAGGGTCGACGAACTCGCCTTGACAAGTGAGAGTGATGCAGGCCTTATCAAGGGCACTAGTGACCTCTGGAGACCGATTCTCACGGCAATCGAACTTTTTTCGTATGGAAATTCGATAGTGATTTTTACCTAAAAAGTCAAGTAACATATTAATATCTACACGTAAAAAAACTAGCGCACGAACATAATCTAAATACATAGAAAACGTGACCCTGAGATATCAAAAACTACTTTTTCTTCGTCAAAGAAAATTCGATCAATGAACTTCTTTCGTATGCGAATTGCACGAGAATTGTCCCCCTGGTGGTGTAATAAAGTCAGATTTACCTTATATTAGATATTAAACACCTATCATGACTCTATAAAATTAGTCAAGCTCCGGAAATCAACTAATTGTAATTTTTTTGATGTCATTTGGTTGGTGTGATAGCTTTCTTTGTCAGGAATGAATGTCACTTTCTTTACTGCGAAATTAAATTTTCAATGAATGAGAAATTTTGCGACGCCGTTTATAATTGAGGAAATTAAGATGGATCTTAATATTTTTCTCTATTTCACGTCTCCTACGAAACCTAATATGTTTTACCGTGCAAAAATCTTCAGTCACGTCACAACTAATAAGGTCTGATTTTACCAACGTCAGATAAGGAATATCCGTCGAATAAGTATAAAATGTCCGATTTTAAAATTACATTTACATAAATTATTACGGACAAAAAGGTGACGTTTTCAAATTAGGCGTTTTTTTATTATATTCGACGAATATTTATTATCTGACTGGTAAAATCAACTCATATATACAGGGTGTAACAAAAAGGCGAAATAAAAATTAAAGGACGTGTAGAGTAGTAAATGTGTAGTTCCTATGCAAAACCACAAACTCGTGTGAGTATAAATTACTGAGTAAATTGATGCTAAAGTTTTAACAAAAAATTATCGGTGACAACCTTTAATATCAGCTGTTAGGTGTGTGTGTGTGTGCGGCGGGCGAGGGTTGCGGGCGGGGGTTCGCTAACGAATGACCGCAGATTCAGGGTTGTCAACACTTTCGGTAAAAAACAATTTATTTACTCAGTATGGGAAAAAGAAGTTGTTTATTTTTAACTAAAACTTTTACTAATTAATATTCACATTACATACATACATATCCTTAAATATTATTTCGCCATTTTGTTACATTCTGTATAGCTATACATATATTTGTCAGCAATTTTATGTAAATGTCACTTTAAAATCAGTCGGTATATACTTATTCAGTCAAATAAGACTTATCTGACGTTGGTCAAATCGGCTCTAATGTGGCAAAGCCACAGCACGTCAATAATTCATAAACATATTCGCATATTATTTGTTACTTTTCCAATTACATATGTGGCTGACTATACCTACTGCTTACATTTTTATATATAGAAAAAAAACTAAGGTTTAATTTATCTTTAACAGTGAAATATTTTCTTAAGCTCTACTAAGTAGTCTATTACTATCTGATAGCGAGTAGTAAATGTGGACTGTATGATTGGAAAAGATGATGGAAACAACGTGTATGTTTTTAGTACAATAATATTATATTGAAATTGATACAATAAGACCCGACAAGACATTACTGCGAACCTGACATATTGACAACTGCCTTTTTTAAAATAGAAAATAATGACATGAGTGTATCAAAAAGGTAAAAAAGGTCGGATCGCAGCCAGTCGCCAACATACCGGACCCCCAGTGGGACACTAACACGTGGTGGCGACTGACTGGGGTTCGGCTTCCATTAAAATAAGTTTACGGACCGGTCGGCGCAGCAATCCTGCCCTGGTATGGACATCTGCGACGCGAACCGCTCCGTCAGGCCCTAAATGGACCTTCGATATTCTTCCTAGGGGCCATAGGCCGCGAGGAAGGCTAGGGTCTGCGATTAACACCACGTCACCCACACTAAGATTCGATGCAGTACTGGTGGCGTGACCTCTTGGTCGAAGCATTGGCAGATATTCACGCACCCATCGTGCCCAGAACTTGTCAGCGAGCCGCAGAGTCTTTCGCCAGTCGCATCTTCTCACTAGATCTGCGTCGGAAAGTGTCGAGGTCCATGGTACGACTGAAGATGTGCCAAGGATGAAATGGAACGGAGTTATGGCTTCTGGAGCGTCTGGGGATGAAGAAACATAAGTCAGTGGGCGTGCGTTAACTATGGCTTCAGCTTCGAGCAATAGTGTAGCCAGGACGTCTTCTTTTAGTGGTTGGTTTGCGAGACAGGATCTTAGAGCGGTTTTAACTGTTCGCACAAGTCTTTCCCATGCGCCACCCATAAACGGGGATGCCGGTGGGATGAAGCGCCATTCAATTCGATGATTTGTGGCGTAGTCTCTCAATGATTCATCGTGTAGACAGCGTAGCTCGCGGGAGGCCCCAACAAAGTTTGTTCCGTTGTCGGAGAAAATAGTAGTAGGAGAGCCTCTGCGAGCGATGAAGCGCCTTAAGCTCATTATGGCGGCATCCGATGATAGTGAATTAACTAGTTCTAGGTGAAGCGCTCTCGTCACTAAGCAAGTGTATAATGCGACGTACCTCTTCTCTTGGCGGCGATGCACCGTTACCATAATGTAGCCAAAATAGTCAAGGCCTACGTGCGTGAAGGGCCTCTTATGATGGTCAAGTCTTTCTGCTGGTAAGTTGCCGGTCTGGGGATGAGAAGGTTGGCTTTTCCATCTTCGACATTGTAAACAGGTATGCGTTACGCCACGGATGCTATTTCGTGCTTTGAGTATCCAGTATTTCTGTCTAAGTTCGTTCAGCACAAGCTCGTTGAAATGATGCGACGCTTTAATGTGTTCGTAGAGGATGAGTAGTCTTACAGCGTGGTTGCGGCCGTCAAGGATAATTGGAGACTTCAAGCTTTCGCTCACCCCTGGAGTTGACTTTATACGTGAGTCCAGTCTCAATATACCATCTTGGTCGAGAGTCGGTGCAAGTTTAGCAATTCTGCTTGTCCTGGGCACTGGTTTTGCGGATTGTAATGCGGTTAGCTCCTCGGGAAAACTGTCTGCCTGCGCTCTTTTTACCACCATCTTCTCGGCTTCCACGATGTCTGAAGCGTGAAGTTGATAGGGTGACATGGTGCTATCTAAATCTAAATATAATTTAGAATTTGGAGTTACAGGTCGAGACAGTTTAAGCCGGAAAAGTCGTGCGCCCTGGAGGACGCGGGCGGTTGCGCGAAGTAGTCGCAGCCAAGAGCTAAAACGCGACGGGTTAGGGACTGAACTCGATGACAGAGTGTCGAGGAGCAGAACCACCAGCTCCGATTTTAACTCGGGGTCCGGTGAGCTCTCTTCCACGTCGGTATCGGCCTCGGTAGGCCAAGTGCAAGATGGTTCGAAAAGAAACTGCGGGCCGGAAAACCACCGATGAGACGCGGTAAAGTTCATTTTCTTTGGTTTAGTTGCACCGTCAGCAACGTTGAGAGAGGTAGGGATCCACCTCCAATTGGATGGATTGGTGGTCTCCAGTATCTCTCCCAACCTGTGCGCGACAAACGGTTTAAACGCGCGAGCGTCGCTCCGAATCCACTTGAGGACTGTGGTGGAATCGGTCCAAAAAATGATTTCGGAGGGCTTAATGCGATGGGCTTGAATAATCGCTTGTGCAAAACGTGATGCAATCAGCGCGGCTTGTAATTCCAAGCGAGGAATCGAAACCGGTTTGAGAGGAGAGACGCGTGCCTTGCTCCCAATAAGAGTCGTAGATACGGTGCCGTCGCTGTAACTGAAACGCCAATAAGCAACGCAGGCGTAAGCTTGCTCGCCGCCGTCGGCGATCACGTGCAGCTGAACGTCTAAAACATCAGACCTAGTCATATACCAGCGAGGATTTTTTATATTGGCCGCAACCCCTAACTGTGTGAACCAGTCGTTGCATTCACTTATGTACGCCTCGGGAAGTTGCGTATCCCAACCAGCACCTGCACGCCACAATCTTTGAATTAAAATACGGCCCCATATAACGACTGGCATTAATAAGCCAAGAGAATCGTAAACTTTCATAACATTTGACAATAGGCTTCGTTTGGTTAAAGTGTCAGTCGGTACCTGGGGTATGTTACGAAAACCTAACGAGTCTTGCCGTGGGTTCCATTTCACACCCAAAACGCCAACTTCATTGCTAGGTGGCAGGTAGACGTCGGAGCTTGCGTCGCTACGAAATTCCTTGGGGACGAGGGAAAGAGCCTCTGGATGGTTTGACGTCCACGCGCGCATCTCAAAACCGCAAGCCTTATGCACCGTGACAACATCAGCGGCGAGTTGTGCTGCGTCAGCAGCGCTGGAGTAGCTGCCGAGGTAGTCGTCCATATAGTGGTCATCGATTATTGCCTTACAGGCAGAGGGATAATCGGCTTCCAGCATTTTAGCGTTTTTGTTTTTAATGTAGACCGCAATAAATGGACTCGAAACCGCGCCAAATATCATCGAAGACATTCTGTATTCTTTCAGGTTGCCGTCCTTTCCGCGCCAGAGAAACCGTTGGGCGTCCCTTTCTCGTGGAGAAATTTTAACTTGGGGGAACATCTCCTTGATGTCTCCATTCAAGGCGACTTCGCCTTCTCTAAAGCGGAACAAAATGTCGAGGAGTGGAGACAGCAAGTCGGGGCCTTGCAGGAGTAAGCTGTTAAGGCTCACGCCTTTCGTGGCCGCGGCGGCGTCATGGACGGCTCTTAGTTTTCGTTTTTGTGGATGAAAAACACCAAAGATAGGCAGGTACCAGCGGACGGAACCATCTGCGTTGATGTACGAAGAGTTTGCTGATAGTCGCTGGTGATTGGTCTTCGGGTCGCATTCTTCAGCATAACCTTTACTGATAACGTCATTTATAAATTGTTGAAAAGCTGTAGCAAACGCTGGGTCCTTTGACATTTGACGTTCTAGTGCCTTTAAGCGTGACAGTGCCTGCGGGTAGCTGTCAGGTATTACATTCGGCAAATTCTTTTTCCAGGGCAGTCCAACTTCAAAATGGCCATCGTCGAGCTGACGGGCCGACGATTCGATGACCTCTACGGCTCGTTTATCATCGTCGTTTGGGCAATGTTCATGTTTCGTTATACCTAGAGCATCGATGTCGTATTGACGTTTGATGAGAGAGTCTAGATCGTCCGAAATATGATTCACAAACTCGTGTGGCTTAGACGAGACGGAGAGTGCGCCATGAAGCACCCAGCCTAATAATGTTCTAGAGGCAACGGGTTCGTTCTTTCTCCCGCACCGCACTTCACGACTGATAGATAAGTACCAATTTGGCGCACCGATGAGGACAGTAGGAGGGGTGTCAGTGTATGAAAATTCATCGGATAAGTCCGACAGGTGGCCGTACTCCGAAAAATTGATTATATCGGGGTTTTGTGCGCGAAGACCTAACGGTTTAATGGCTCGCGCCTGCTCCACTAGGTACCTATCGGGCCGATTCCGTCCTCGAATGTAGAAGTCTACGTAACTTACTTCGACTGCCTTAGTCATACCACTAACGCCTTCAATGCGTAGACGTTCTTGACAGGTAGGCTTAGCACCGATGCGCGCTGCTACCTCCCCGTCGATCAGCGTCGCTGTACTGCCCTCGTCGAGTAGCGCTGTCGTCTCAATCGCACCATCAGGACCCTCGAGTACAATCGGCACCACTTTCAGCAGACCGCGGGGGTGAGTAGCCGATGACAACGATCCTGTTGCATTAATGAAAAAAACCGGACGTGTTTGTTATTTTAACGGCGGGATCATTTTTATCGTCGGTATCGTCCATGTTGTTAAAATCGGTAGCGTTAGCAGAAGACGATTGCGTGTTATTGCACTGACCACTGGGTGCCGGGCTAACTTTAGCATCGGAAATCGCTGTGCCATGAAGGAGTGCGTTGTGACGTCTCGAACATCCGTCAACTCCGCAACGTTTAGCACGGCAGTTATTCCACGTGTGTGGGTTAGCTTTTAAGCACCGGTAACACACTTTACTTTCTCGAACCCAACGCCATCTATCCTCCAGTTTCAGAACTAAAAAGCTCTTGCAGGTTTTAACGTTGTGGGGTCCTTGCTTACAATAAATACAATGCTCAGGACTTTTGTTGTTAGATACTGTGGCGTGTATAGTTTCTTTCCTTAATTGGGATTTAGAGGAATGTGTCGGGTGCGGCGCCTTAACAGTACCATCAGCGACAAAATTGTATCGTAACTGTTTGTCAGCCTCGGTCAGGAGGAAGCGTGACAATAAATCCAATTTTGTGAGCAATTGTTCTTCAAGTACGTAAGCAGAGGCGAAGTCCGTGAAGCGGGCTCTAGTGTGCTCGCTTAGCTTTGTCAGAACGCACTGAAAGAGCTCCGGTGAACACAGATACTCATGTTGTTTAAGTAGTTTAAGAGTAGTAATAAAATTGCGTAGTTTGTTTGCTAACGTATTTAAATCGTCAGGCGAACTTAGCTTAGGACTGTTGCGCAGCTCGGCGACCTCGAGGGCCACCAGCAGTTCCGGCCTTGTGTACGTTTGCTCCAATGCATTCATGACGTCCTCGGGATCCCCGGAGGTCCACAGGAGCGACGCGACGGATTGGTAAGCTGCACCGCGTACGGCGTTGTGCAGACGATCTAGGTTCTCTGAAGGGGAAAAATCTGATTTAGTTCTCTCGTAGCTGCTCTTAAATTTCATCCATTGACTGACTTCGCCTGAAAATGTGATGAGTTCGGGTTTCTTCGGTTTGTTAGATAGAGCATTAATCGTTTGAGAGAGTTTAGTGATAGGGTCTAGTGAAGAACGTTCAGATTGTTCTTGGTAATGTGCCCTGTTGTCGTAATCGGTGACTAAAGCAGTATGTGTGGGTTTTGAACGGGTTGAAAAATTGACATCGGGCATGAAAAACGATACCGTGTTGGTGAGGGGAACCGGTTGTGCATGATGTCCTTCAGGCTTATTACCCGAGGTCACAGTCGGTGCCTCACCAGATATGTTTGGATGAGTTGCCTTAGTCATTTTTACGTTTTGTTGTAAAACCCAATCTACAGTGCGCTTTTTGGAATTAGGATTAGAAAAACACGAACTACGAGATTTCGCTGACTTATCTGTGGCATCTAGGGCAGCAAGTTTTGCTTGTAACTCAGCGTGTTCCGCCTCAGACTCGAGACGGGCGAGCTCGCGCTCGCGTGCTACTTGACGGCGTATTGCGTCTGCTTCCAGAGCCAGCTTCTGAGCGCGGACGGTCGCCGAAGATCGTGACGAGTGAGTGCGCTCGCTGCACGACTGCATACTGTGGACGCTAGAAACGCTTTTAGGTGGCGCATCGGCATTTTCCTCATTGTGCGTGCTAGTACGGGCATTTGGGCGTTCGAAAGCGGGGCCAGGTTGTGCCTCGCCGCGGTGAACTGTGCCCGCCTGTTGTATGCCCGAGCTTTCTGGAATTGCCGGAGCGCCACCGGTTGTCGTGGCAAAAACCGGGCGGGCGCCACGCGGCGTGCCGCGTTGCGCCCGCTCGACTTCGGTAGCCGTCGAATCCGCCTTTGTCTTGCTACGTGTTTCCACCATGGTGATATGAAAATGTACGTAACAACCTAATGCAATGTTTTCAAAAATGAAATGAAACACTACGATGACTTACGTGAAAATTACGAAAAAAAATATATTTACGGCAAGAATGGACCAAAATGATAGCGAGTAGTAAATGTGGACTGTATGATTGGAAAAGATGATGGAAACAACGTGTATGTTTTTAGTACAATAATATTATATTGAAATTGATACAATAAGACCCGACAAGACATTACTGCGAACCTGACATATTGACAACTGCCTTTTTTAAAATAGAAAATAATGACATGAGTGTATCAAAAAGGTAAAAAAGGTCGGATCGCAGCCAGTCGCCAACACTATCTTTAACGGTCGTTAATGTATCTGTTCGTACAATCTCATTTGTCTTATTTTCTACTTAATATCCTTAAGTATTATTAGCTGCATTTAAGTTGCAGTCCGATAATTCCCCCATTTGGTGTCGAAACGGCATTAAGTAATCTACTTTAGTCGATCTAAGTAATATCTACTAGTGCACGAAACGTTTGCGAAAATAATAAAAGAACCTAAATCAGATCGCCACTTTAGACACCTTGTGAAACGTTGGAGCTCTATTTTAGAATCACTCGCCTCAATATGGCGTCTGTTTTTTTTTAATTAATGTTCCATTTTCGAACTCGGGAGTGATTATATACAAAACAACTTTTTTTTTACAACTCGCATCTATAATTATTTAGCGTATTTCTGTGGGCTTTAAATTGATTTTTGAACGCCAGTGATTCTAACATAGAGTGCATTGCGTATGAGTAATAAAACGTGCTGCCTAATTTTATTTTTAGATAGCATTTTAATTAGAAAAGAAGAACTATAGTCTGTGGCAAATACTAAGGAAAAAATTCTTGCATATAAATTATATTAAATCCGTTCCTTACCTTATGACAAACAAATCAGTTGCAGATTATAAAGAAACTACTTTATTTATGACATGAATGGAATGATTAATGACAAAAAGTTGAGGACAATATGGTTGGTGTTTTTTGCGTAAGTAGAACAATTTGAAATAATGACGGCAATGCGAGTTATTAACTTATTTTCCTTCATTGCGAGTGCTGTGACACCGTCGCAACGATACCTATCTCAAAATGTGTTTTTTGCGTAACGGACAAAACGTTTTATTGTTGTAAAAATAATTTAGTAAGACTGGCCAGTTTTTGTCGCAGTTCTTTGTAACTTCTTTGCTCACCGCAAAGGATCATTTTTTTGGTAGAGTTTACGTTTACGTAAACAATTTTAGAAGTTTATACCTATCTAACAAATTGTTGAAGTGACGGCAATACTAACCTTTATCATGGTGTAGCTGACACTATACGTACTTGCAATTTCAATAACAACATCAATGTAAAAAACAGTTACAATACCTAATTAAGTGTCGATTTTTCCATAATACTTATCTGACTGAACAAGTATAAAACGACCGATTTTAAAATGGCATTTACATAAATGATTGCTGACAAATATGTGACGTTTTTAAATTAGGAACTTTGTACTATATTCGATGTATATTCCTTATCTGACGGTGATACAACTGAACCTATAAATATTTATGATGATGATTCCATTGCTCGTTTGTCTTGATAGAGATGGAAAATAAGATGACAAGTATAATAAATATAATGTATAAAAATACACGTAAAAGCACTAGACTAACCAAATTGGTACAAACATATGACATTTAATTGCCAATACTAGAGAAGTTTGTACCGACAAGGATATAAAATACCGATTATCGTGATCCATTCCAACAACGACTTACCCAAAGTAGGCAGCTAGTAGAGATGTCAGGCCAAAACACCTGGGGGCTGATTCTCATGCAATTCGTATCAAAACAAGTACGCCGATCGAAAATTCATTACCGGAAATAAAAAATGATTTCTCAGGGTCAAGATTTCTATACATATCGATTTGGTCCGTATGGTAGCTTTTACGTGTGGATATTTATTTTTGAGGTAAAACGGTAAAACTCGCAATCGAATTACTATACGAAATAGGTTCCATTGACGTGAGAATCGCCGCCCTGATGCATCTAACTAATGGTTTAATTTACACGTAGCTACGTGTATCTCGGCAGGTGCATGATCTTAGAATAGAATAGAATATGGTTGATTTGCGTAAAACATAGTAAATGTATTAAACATTTTTATTTTAAACCTCATGTTTTGGCATCATTATATCCTAGATCATAATGTAAGTGTACTAGGTATTATAATGATGATTTTAACACGTGTCTGTCTTGATAGAGGTGGAAAATAAGTCGATAAGGAAAATACACACGCACTATTGAAACAGCTAGGTACCCACCAACCAATTATTCGAAATGAATAGCACTATGGAAATGCAAATGTCAATCCATGAAATAACCTTAATTCTGTGCCGAAATCTTTTATAGCATACAGCTTATCGCGATCCTTTCCTAACGACTTTACCGAAGTAGATAGTAAATGGAAATGTCAGGCCGAAACACCTGATTAATCTAGGAACAGTAATAGTTTAATTTAGAGGTAGTTCATGTATTTAGTCAGGTTCTTTTTGGAACTCTTAAGGTATCTAGTTAAGGGATTAAATCTATTATTGTTTAGACCCAATTATTTTTTATGAACCCATTTATTTTTTTATTCTCATAGCGTAATATGTAAGTAGATGTATACGTAGTAATATACATGAGGAAAACAAGATTTATCAATTTATCATATACCTAGATCTAAGAGTTTGCGTTGTTTGTTACAAAGTATGTAAGATTTCCACGCAATGTTATTACAATACTACGTAAGAACTATGGAAGAGTATAAAACACTAGAGTTAATTGCTTTATAAGGGATATGTTTGTTCTATTACTCATTATGTGCTACATTGAAGTTAAATACAAAATAATAATATACTTATATACGAGAAGATTGCGGTGTATTTGTTATGCATGAAACAAAAAGGGGTAGGTTAATGGATGCTGACTTTACGTAGCTGACTCCTTCATTCAGTACTGGGCACTGGCACTGGGCCTTCAAATTACATTAAACTAATTATTAAATTAATTAAAACCTACTCCAAATGCAGGTTATAAAATGCTTTACCAACTGTATGTTTAATGGCATGTGGTATTATTTCCACCTATGTAGCCTAAGCTTAAAATTTTCCATTGTGTTACTTTTTTATCAGTTGTGTTACTTTAAAAAAAAATGTGTTACTATTTCAGTTGTGTTATGGTCCAAACACAACCGGCTATACTCTTAGGGTCTATTAAAACTAACTGCATTCCTTCTTGAGGCTAATGCTGATGCTCAAATACAACAACTTTTTGTATGCACACAAAACAAATTTTCACTTTCCTATACCAGCTGAAGTCAATTTTTTTTGGGATTTTGATGTAGTGATACTACAAAAAGTTATTGTGTTTTAGCAACAGAATCCCCACGGAGAAGGAAAACAGTCAATTTTGTTAAGTCAGCGATCTGGGAAGTTAATAGTAAGTATTTAGGTACCTACTCATTATCTTATTACTTTTCCCATATAGGTTTAATTTTATAGTGTCACAAAACAGTCAATAAAGGAGTTCAATTGAGAATTATTAACAGAGAAAACGTAAGCATTTATTTTCTGCTAAGGATGCGTTATATACAAGGTCATTCCTTTACAGTTGCGATGTTGCGACAGTTACAGTTTTTTTGGAATCTGTGGTAATTAGACACAAATTTATTGATTCATTGAAGGCACCACACCACATTGAAGAAGGCCCAAAATTACGGAAAACCGCGTTCATGAGACTTGGGCGGAAGAGTGAAGTTTTAGTGAATATACGTCTGAAATATGTCTTAATAAGGATTTCAGAAATTTCCTGTTTACGGTGAACTGAAAAACCGCGGCGCTCTAAGGATATTCATATGTTGTTTTTACCAATAAGTAGATATATATTTAATAACTAGCGGTCCCCCGCGACTTCGTCCGCGCGTTTTGAGTTTGCTGCCTCCCCTCCCGTCGCAGCGTCATGTTTTATATCCTAAAGCCTTTCTCGATAAATAAGCTATCCAACACAGGAATATTTTTTCAAATCGGTCCAGCAGTTTCTGAGATAAGCGCGTTCAAACAAACAAACTCTTCAGCTTTATAATATTAGTATAGATTTACAAGGATGGTTTAATTACACCGTGTTACGCCGTTATTACGGCTTTAATTGTTCCATAAACTATAAATTAATCAAAGGACATCTTAAAAGTGATTAAATGGTTATTAATTAATATTTAACAAAATGACAAATAGTCCTCTTAATCAAGTTTAATAATAGGAACCGTGTGTAGCAATTGCTTTTGTGTCAGAACTGGAACGTTACACAACGTTACTACATGCTTCACATTATTTATTGAAAGGCTTTTACCAATAGCCCTATTGTTGAGCAAATAGCTCTGCAGTTGAAACTTGGACCTGCACTATAAATTATGAAGTGATAATGATAAAACTGCAGCCGGCGAACAAGCTATATTATTAAATTTAATTCTACGAATTATTGTTAACAATAAATTATTATATGTCAGTAATTTTGTGATTATTTACCTGTCTTTGGCACAAGCAAAAGGAAGGTCTTAAGTTTTTTCATGAAGGCGAAGTATTTATCAACTCCACGTATAGCGATAAGATACCGCGTTGAAACGTGAAAAAAATATCTTCATATAAAAGACATCAACGCGTCAACAATGGTAATTATTAATAATGCCCAAATACAAAGTTTATTTTTTGTATTAAACTATTTAACTATAACTCTATCTTAGTAGCAAATAAACAGGCAGGTTAGATCAAATGAAATATACTAAGCCTCTTATTCAGATTTATACAAATATTCATCTAAAGGAAATGACTCCTTTAGTTAATTTGTTGTCAATTTTGAGTGTTTTCCGATGTCCTTTTTAAACACTGTTATCTGTCTGGAAAGTAAGTCCAGGAGATAAGATAGCACGTCTGTGTTAACTCAGTCTTTGTATTTTAAATTCACAAAAAAAAGTTACGTATATTCAGTTAAAGCAAGTTTATAGCGTAACAATATTTCATAGGTGGCCTTTTGACGACAAGTAATAAAAATATTTGAATTCCATTTGCAATATCGTTATCGAATTGAATTTATTCCGATTTTGATTCCATGCGTTATTATTTCCTGCCCTTTATAGAATCACACCCTAAGAGGCTATTTTGTCCCCATTATTTCAGAAATACCTGTATATAAAACCTCTATAGTAAGAATAATAGTAGTACAGTGGCCGTAAGTACACGTAATTGATCACGTTGCGAGATTATTAGATTACTACGTGACATTAGCAACCTGGCATTATGTCTTGACAGCTCATAAAGTCTTCTTAATGAGAGCGTCAAAGATTTCTGAAGTTTAAGAGGCACTTATGAGGCTTATGTAAATAATAATTAATATGAAGAATCTATTAAGGTTAAGTTTTTAGCGTTAAAGTTATCAGGGACGTGGGTAGAGCTATGCAGTTTTTAACTTTTAAAACAAACAGGTACATTTTATAACTACAAAGTAGTAAAATGCTTTTTCATTTTAGATAACCTACAGTTTATTTGATTAAAATTGTTCTGATTTTGTAATAATAAAAAGATACTTAAATACATTTAATAGACTACTCCATGCCATTCCCCTTTAAATGTAATACGTTTCTGAGCTACATCAAATACAGCTATAGGACTCGTAGCAATAATAAAAACAAACCTTGACCCAAGGAGTCTCCAAAACTTTTACACGCTGACCAAGATTATTTGAACGATTTTGCTGTAAATTGTCATCTTGATTTTTTGAAACAAGTGAAAGCACACGCTCGGAGCTCCAGTCGCACTGGCACATAAACTTTTGTTTTTAAAAGTTCAAATTCGTAAATGGAATTCGTAATTTGAATTCTGCCGGCCGGCGCACACACAGCGTCCGTTCGGAAACGCGTTTGACTCGCTACTCGCTAGCGTGCGGAACAACATTTTCTTTTCATTGACGACTGGGTATAGCTACTCACCTTGATTTTCTAGATCGCCGGTAAAATTCGTGCCGATTAGGTTTATTTGTGTGTTTAGGGACTAATTTATCTATTAAACTATTAATGCGATAAATGAAGAAAATTGGACAGTGCGCAAGCTAGCATTTATCAATTAAGGATCTTTAAGCGCAATACGCCTTCGAGAGGACATAATTTGAACACAGGTACATTTTAAACGCTATTCAAAGCCCGATATCATGGACCAGGGGTCCTAAATTTGAATCATCAGCGCCAAGATGGCAAGTGATATTAATTTATTGAAGTTGAATTTTCGTATGAAAATCAGTTGAAATACACACGGGACGGATTTGAAAACGAATATCACAGGTCATGATTAAGCGAGTGATTTAAAAATAGGGGCTGAGGTCTTCTTATAATGGATCTTACTTACTTATCGTGCAAGTTTTGGTTCGCCGAGTAAAAGTGGATTGCATAGGTTTTGTATAGCCCGGTCCAGACTAGTTTTGTTGGTCAACCCAAGATATTATATACGACCGTACTTACAACTGTTACGTTACTTGAGGATTTAGTTAGGAATTGGAATTTCCTGGTTCAGGGATTGATCACTTTCGGTTTTATTTTTTGTGTAAATAAGGTATATTGTAGTGAGATTACCTTTAAGTAGTTACTTCGTGTAAATAACGGGGAGATTATAAAGGACTGCAGAAAACATATCCAATTAGAAATCTTCTCTAAGAATAAAATTATCGCTTGAGTTATACTTAGTTAAGATGTTGATGTGGGCAAACAACCCACGACAACATGCATCAGCAAGGATCTGAATAATTTAGTCATTCCCAATTTCAGCTAATACTAAAAAAAACGCCAAGCGTCGCAAGTACATTTCACTTGCAAGTGATTATGTGTTTGCGCCGTTTGGCGTTGAAACATTTGGGCCGTGGGGCCTCTGCTAAATTGCTGTTTAGAAAAATTGCGCCAAAATTAAATTCTTTAACAGCCAATAATAAAGCTGGCTGGTTCCTAGCTCAAAGGATCAGCATAGCTATCCAACGCGGCAACGCAGCCAGCATCATAGCCTCCTTGCCGCAAGGAAATGGTTTCGTTTTTGAATAGGTAGATATTAAGTTATTTTTTATGTTGCATGTCTTAGTTTTTTTTTCTTGTTTGTTATTAATAAAGTCTTAATTTCAGCTAATCATTTCAGTTAATCATTCCTCTGACGCATCGCTCACATAGTTCTATCATCTTCGGTCTGTGTTAAAACTGATTGAGAAAGAATTGATAATCGACGACCGTCTGGTGTAGTGGTCGAGAAATCGCTTACTACGCAGCGGGTGCGGGTTCGATCCCCGCACAATACAAACATTTGTGTGCATGAACATGTCTGTTTGTATTGGTCTGGGTGTTTTCTATGTATATCATGTATGTATTTACAAAAAAAAGAGTATTTAAGTATTATATCCGTTGTCTGGCACCCATAACACAAGCTTTGAGTAGCTTACTTTGGGACTAGATGGCGATGTGTGGGAATGTCCAAAGGATATTTATTTATTTAATCATCTATTATAAGCATTACCCATGAAGAAACGTGTTAGTAACAATAAACCTAGTATTTTTTTTATATTACAGGAAAACCAGGGTTTTTTAATAGATGACATGATATTGTATGGTTAACTCGTAAACCTCTTACAGGTTCCCACATACAGAAAAAGTATCCTAGAAAGTATCTTAATACATTGACATTATAAATTAAAAATGCATTTTAGCCCTCTAAAGAGGAGGCGTGCATAATATATCTAGCATTATAATCAAATAAAAATGTTGTCAACCCCTGAACAGGCCGGGTGTCCAGTGGTATTCCGAACCTGTCCAGAGCATAGTACGCGCCTTACGTAACGCCCAGCATTGAGTAAGAAACTTGATAAATGTACTTAATAGTACAAGTGGAGGAAATGGACGCCAACTGGGTGGGTTGCCGAACCGCAGTGATGCTTCCATCACTGTGTGCAGTGGTGTGGGGGTGGAGGTACGATAGTTAGGTCTTAGAATGAATCAAGTTGGTTTATGGAACAAACCTACTACTTACTGCTACTACGGTCTGGATCTGAGGTGGAATTGTGTAAAGCAATCATATTTATTTGACAGTTCAAAACGTACGGTATGATCTGTCAAATGGCAAAGAACAAAGCGTTAGATAGATCATATCTCACGTTTTCATCGCTGAGGTGGAATTGTGTAAAGCAATCGTATTCATTTGACAGTTTAAACGGTTCACGTACGGTATGATTTGTCAAACTCTTTGTTCGTTGCGGTTTGACAGATCATATCTTACGTTTTGAACTATCAAATGAATACGATTGATTTACACAATTCCACCTCTGATAAGATAAAACGAATAGGTCAACGAGCGGATTAGGCTTTTGAGCCGTATGCGAAGGAATTGGGGTTTGAGTGGTAGAGGTTGAAGGTGGGGTTTGAGTTCTCGCTTCAGGCGACTGCATGATTTTATCAAGTGAAATATCAAATATAAAGCGGTACTAAATAAAATAAAAAAGTTTCATCCATTTCCTAGCTGTTTCAGACTCAGTGAATTTTCACTCTTCTAGACACTTTTAAGGCTTCAACATCCGACTGTTAACTAACTGCTGTTATTGGTCACAAAAGGCAATTAAATTTTGCAACATAAATAATTGAACTTCCGAGTTATTATTCTCATACTGCATCTTACAAAACCACATAAATGCCTAACAATTATTTTTGCTTCGTCAGCCAAACACAGCGGCATATCCACCTACTTCAAGCCGTAACAATATCTCAAATTCTCAAAAGACCATTTATTTACACACTGCGACTTCTGGCTACGATGCAGTCGTGCGTTAGAATCGATGCATTAGCAAACTGTCAACCTTTACACATTGCGCTACTTTTAGCATCGATGCAGAAGCTAGAAATTGACAAATTTGTACTGTATTTTGGCGACTACATCGACTCTAACACGCGACTGCATCGATGCTAAATTAAATCTGTTCATTGCGTGAATCGCAATACTGAAACGCGTTTTGAAAACGCGCGAAAGCATCGCTGCTAAAAGTAGCAGTGTGTGACTTAGTTGTAATCGGTTACAGTATGGTAGGTAGGATGAAATGCTGAAAGCTTAAAGTATAGTTGGCGCAACCAACAATGAAATAAGAAGTCGGCAGAAATCGTTCCGTTGGTTGCGACAACCGGCGGCACGCTTCGTGCGCGTCGAATCAGATGGAAATGCCTTTAATTAGAATGTTTTATTGTAAACTTAAATTAGATACGATATGAAAACTGTTTTCTGAAATACTTGTTTCTGAAGTTTACGCGAATACTACTCATTGATTTAAATACAATTTATAAAGTTACAGTTTTGATAAAATTTAACTACCATCACTCATTAATGTTAATTAACGTTCCTATCCACGCAGAAAGAGCTAACTGTGTCTTGTGATCTGACAGTGAGTGTCTGGCTTGGCTCTTCGATTGCACCGGATCCCGTATGCTATCGATATATAATTTGATAAATATCCACAAATAGTGTTTTATTCTGATTTCTGAAAGTCATTTGCATGAATTTACTGTAGTAGTTTAGGATATTTTTGATAGCTAATAAGGAATATAGCTTTGTTATAAGTGCGTAGTCGTGTAAAAGAAAAACTGGCCAAGTGCAAGTCGGACTCGCGTACTGAGGGTTCCGTGCCAACTTTAACTGAATAAGGAAATTCTGAATAAAAAACCTTAGCTAAAATACCACAATATTTTGTTGACAGCAAATATAACTTTGTTTTTCATAGTGTTCGTATGAAGAACAAACTTATGTTTGCGGTTGTTGAAAATGTAGTATATCTCAACAACTAGTAGCTCGATCTCGTTAAAACCAATTTTCGTTGAAAGTATTAGTTAATATCGACATTATATATTTTTATCAAAATTAACACATGCTTAGTTTAGAAGTTAGAGGGAGGAGGGGGAGGGGTGGGGGGAGGGGCCTCCCATTTTGCCACTTTGTAAGCGCCTATCTATCAAACATTAGACTTTAAAAGCAAATGGTTTTAGGAACCGACATGTCATTTTAAAAGACCTATCCATAGACACCCTACACGCTAAGATTTGACTAAAACATTTAGAATTAGTTTCATGCCAGCTCCCTTAAATATCATTTTTTTTTTGTATAAGAATCGTAAAGCGGTTAACAGGGATACATCTTCCTTCCAAATTTCAACAGTGTGTTTCTTATAGTTTCAGAATAAAGTGGCTGTGACATACGGACGGACAGACAGACAGATAGACTTGACGAAACTATAAGGGTTCCGTTTTTGCCATTCGGCTACGGAACCCTAAAAAGGAGCTAAAGTTTTTCAGCATGTTATTGTGTACTAACTCCTTTGAATAGTCATACCAACTTTTAAAAGTAAAGGCGGCAATACGTGCTCGTAGCTACACTTGCATGCCAGCTCCTTGCACGTGCCATCTACTTCTATGTGTAGATTTACGCTTCGTGGCATGCAAGTGAGAGAGGGGACATGAGGGGCTGTAAAACTAGCGCGTATGAATATAGGCATGCAACGACGCTAATTGCTAATAACTGTTTAAAAAATAAGACTTTTAAGTTCTGGCATGTTAAATAAACAGAAGGTATTCTTTAGCTAGCTGCTCAAAGCAATTAAAGTTATACTTGGTAAGTTTTAAGCACACTCCTACCACATTTCATGTGACCTTCGGAGGTACGTAGATTTTCCACTAGCTGTATTAAAGTCAGGGCACCTACCGGTTGCAATTACTCATCATTGTTTTGTTTGTCATCTAATGTACTTAGATGTAAGTGTAATAAGGATAATGATACTGTTATTATCTCAGTTACTGAATCACAAGCAAGCGTGTTTATCTTATGGCATAATCTGCCTACATGAATAAAATCCCTGATCGCGGGAAAAAGTAGTTAAGTATACGAAGACAAACTTGATTAGAAAAAGTCATAATAATTAAGTTTTCATGCGTATTATAACTAAATCGTTGCTTGTTAAGCTGTTTATAGCCATTCTTTCGGATATTTATAGTTCTTTTGTAAAATTAAGACGTTCAACCTAACATTACATATGGCTCCCTACAGCTGCGCTAAAAAGAATATTTATGACATTTGGTAAGTCATGTTTTATATATTATTTTTATATATAATTAAATCAGCACATTTAGATGTACAATAGGATTACAGGCATAGGGTAAACATAAGGCTTCTTGACCCCGATTCGGGCCAATGCCAGGGGGGTGTCACTCCGAAGTTTAGGTACGTTCGAGCGACTCGGTACGCCGAGCATAAATGAGCGCGGGGCTGGCCGCCTGTGACTGTGTTTATTTTATCAGCCTGTGACTGACTTCGTTACAACGAAATAACTAATAATAATTTGAGATATGTGTTCCTAATTATGACATTATTTTACAAAACAAATTTTGTAGGTAGGTATTCAACATTTCTTGTTCAAAGAAATAGGTTTGAGTTTAAGATACCTACCCAGTTACTTACGTCAATCTAACTTAAAATAAACGGAAACAGATCAATAAACTTACTTTAAATTTAGCATAATATTTATAAATACCTACCAAATTACTTAACTAATTTTGTGTTAGGATTTTACGTAGTCCAAAATCTAATAGTCCAAGAGCTACAGTTCATTATTCTACTTTAGCTATAAAATATCACCCTTAATTTTTAGGTATTCCAATAAAATTAATCTCGATTTTTATAGCATTTATAAAGGTACGATAGATAAGGTTCACATAAACAAAAGTCTCTTTTTGTAGTTAAGTACGGACAACAGCAAATTAGGGTTAACACTGGTATCTTATGCATTTGACATTAGGGCTAGTTTGCAACAAAAGTGTGTGTAACCTAAGATGCTGGCGAATGTACTATATATTTTTTTTATAAAAAAATAAATTAATATAAAACTTTATATTTATTGAAATTATTTATAATAAACTATTTTTTTAAAATATTATAAATTTTAAAACGGCGGTGCGCCCGCGCAACATACTCACTGCCCTAACCGGGCCGAGGCCGAGCTATGATTTATGATGACCCAAACTGCACGTAGAATATAATTCTACTATAAAATTTTATTTGGTTAAGTGTAATGTACAGTCGACAGCACATCAGGTTATCCACTTTTGTTGCAAACTAGGCCTTATTACAACTGCATAAGATACCGCAGTGTTTACCTTGACGTGCTGTTGTCCGTACACACATGTGTGTTTGGTTTGTACTTTCATTTTTCCGAATTCAGTAATTTTGTACCAAATAATTAAATTAGACAGAGTAAACACTTATTTTAATATTAAACGAACGCTGACACTATCAATTACTTTCTCCGATAGAACACAGTCAAGAAATGTGCTAGGTCCTCTAGACTATTGATTTTATTTGAGTAGCGCGTTGTGTACCTACGCGTATGTTCGTGCCACGCGCCGCTCGCAACCCTGACACATTCAAGGCCGCGAAACAGGGAAAGCGTTACGTGTTAGAAAGAGACAGGTATAGATAGGTAGATGAAACAACCTTGAATTAAAATCGTGCGAAGTGAATTGCACTTCATTGCGTTACAGCGAAAGTTGTTTTTACTTTATCATTCTTAACACAGTGATCCTTCTGTACGTAGTACTATTATATTTTCTGTGCCAATGCGAAGAGCGGACGAGGTGCGAAGTTTGGTCGGATGTGACATAATGTTGACTCGCCAGCACAAACACTGCAAACTACAACGCGACCGCAATGCAAGGTGACAAGCACTTAAAATCGTGACCACATGAATGCGAACATCTGACCATGATCACCTGACGAATCAGAACGCCCAAAAAACCTCATATAAGCAGTCTTCTTGGTTTGGTTCTTCTTTATTAAACGCTTTCGGACCAAAAGGTCACCGGCGGTCGCGTAAACAAAAGACTGTTGATAAACACAACCGTGAGGAAAGTAGTGGCCAGTCTTACATCCAATAAAATGAGTTTTTTAACTGTCCTTATTTGGTGATAGATTACAAAAATAAGAAGAATATATTATACGAGTAAGAATATAATAAGAAAATAGTAAGTATATTGATGACTTAAGCCAGAAGACAGCTGCAGCTGTTTCCTCATTGTCGAGTCTTCGGACAATGCAGGTTCAATTACCTGCTATGCGTTTATTTGGCATTTTATAAGTATTCTGCTTGTAAAATATTTCAAATATGTTTATAATGTTACTTTACATAAGTTTAGTCATGACGAGATCCACATAGAAACAATTATATCTATCCTTTAGTCTAACAGCTTAGCCTTGCACATCCTTAGTGACATACGTGACAAAAAGCTTAAGCATTATCCAAACAAGGTCGAAGGACAGCGTTAAATTTTTTACTCATACTTATAGTTTCGCATCATACTTTTCAAAGGAAGTGTTTGTTTGATAAGCACGAACATTTGTACCTGTCTAGTCATGGATGTTTATATGTATTTAAGTACCTATAGTTATGGTAGACGCTCCCGTCAAAATTCCTTACTTCGAAACCACGACAATTAGTGTGTCGTCTGGTTCATATTTGTATTATATGTGTTTATTAACGAATACGTTTAGTAGTTTTACTTAGCAACTTATAATTTGTCTTAAACCTAAAACATCATAAGTAAAAGTTGAATATGGTTCATTCTGTAACATTAAACATAATTCATGCCATCGGCGTCTCAGTGTGTCGCAGACAGGAAGGCATTTTACGAAACTAACTACACTTTGGCAAAGAAATAGCGCATGACACGCAAAGCGGAATATGGCGTTTCATCTAGTCTGGCAAGGATGATAACATAGCAATTTGGGAAACCGCAAGATGTCTGTTGCTTGCACATTGCAAGAGAACTGCAATAATTCGGTTGCTGACGTTAATTCAGAGCGCAAATGGTTCGCTAAATTACCGCACAATGATTCTAAATGACACTTTAATCTACTGAGATTTGGTGTGTTGACTAGAGAATACAATCCCGGGATCCCGAATCTCGGGATCCCGGGATCCCGACCGTTTTCTGGCCCCGAAAATCCCGGGACTGCACTTGGCTAATCTCGGGATTTTCGGGATTGCCACATACAAGTTTAGTTTATATGCCGTAGTCCGTTGCGCCTTGACGATAACCTTGCCTAGGTTATTTAATAGCATTTAATACATAACGACAAAAAACACTTTTAGATACGCCGTCATACGATACGTACTATTCACTACACACACAGGTACAGTCTTAATATGTTTGTTGTAAACTTAGAAGGGACTTCCCCACTCTGAGTACTTCAATACAATACTCTTAAGGTAATTCCCCAATGAATGAACTAACAGGGGATTCACCCGATCATCTCATAATATCATAATATTTTTGCGGGTATTTCCCGTCGGGGTTTCCCTGTACGAAAGTATTAAATATGCTACTTTTAAGGTGATTCCCCAAGTCCCCAACGAACCAACAGGGAAATCACCCGATCATCTCATATCATAGTATTGTTGCGGGTATTTTCCCGTCGGGGATTCCCTGTATGAAAGTATAAATATGCTAATCAGATTTTATTTTTTTCATTTATTATTCTGTCAGTGACGGGTTACGAAGGTTTCGTCATTTAAATTTAAAGTAAATTACCTGAAATTAAGTATTTCAAATGGCGGCAGACTTTGTTAAACATAAAAAAGACAGTGATGCGACGTCAGTGTGGAGTTATTTTTTAGTCGCGAAGGATGGGAATAGTGCTAAATGTAAGCGGTGCCCAGCCATTCTCAAGACTTTGGGTGGATCGACTAAGGGATTACATACACATTTGTTATCAAAACATAACATCAAGGTTATATCAGCTTCAACAAGTCAAGATTCTGAAAATATGAACACAGCTCCGCCGCCGCCAACCAAGCGAAAGTTAGATGATTATTTTACTAAAAGTGCCGACGATAGCCTGGATGATGTTTTGGCAAGAATGGTTGCATTAGATGGATTTCCATTCAGTGTATTCATAGCTTCAGATGATTTGAGAAAATTGCTCTTAGCAAAATACCCGGATTTACCAAAGTCAGCCGTCACTGTTCGAAAACGTGTTATGAATTACAGTGAAAAAATCAAAAAGCAAGTAATTGCAGAATTGAAACAATTGAAAAGTGCAGGTGAAAGATTTAGTCTTTCTTTCGACGAGTGGACTTCAACTTCCAATAAACGATACATGGCTGTCAACGTTCATTCATATAAAAAATTTTGGAACTTAGGACTTGTTCCTATTTACGGAAGTATGACAGCTGAAAATTGTCTTCGTATATTGAAAGAGCGTCTCAGTGAATTTGATATTTCCCTGGAAACTGACATCGTGGCTATTGTAACCGATGGACCGAATGTTATGATAAAGGTGGGGCGGCTTGTTTGCACCGAACATCAACTGTGTCTCGCACATGGTATCAATTTGGCGGTCTGTGATGTGCTTTATGAAAAACATAATTATTTGCAACATAGCCCTACCTCAGATGATACTCTGAATGAACCAGCTGTTACTGTTGATTATATGGACGACAGCGATGATGAACACGATTTAGAAGACTTAGACTGTCCAGAATCAGGTTTAATCGTAATCGTAATGTCACAAAATGATCTTGCGCCAGAACACGTACCAGAGTTAACACAATATGAAAATATTAATGAGCTGATAAAGAAAATCCGCAAAGTTGTAGTGTATTTCAAAAGATCACCATTTAAAAATGAAACAGTACTTCAAAAATATGTGAAAATTGAACATGGAAAAGAGCTGTCACTTCTTTTGGACTGTAAAACCAGATGGAATAGTCTTTTAACAATGCTGGAGCGATTTTATCTTTTAAAAGCATGCATTCAAAAAGCTCTTATAGATCTCAATCATCCAATTCGTTTAGAAGATGTTGATTTTGAATTGGTAAATAAAATTGTTGATGTGCTGACCCCAATTAAATTGACAGTAGAAGCAATCTGTAGGCGAGATGCTAATTTATGCACAGCTGATGCCGCTTTGAAATTTCTTATAAAACAACTGTCTAGCAAAAACTCAGCACTTGCCAAAAAAATGAAAACATCCTTAGTGGAACGTATAAAGCAACGACGAAGTGATAATTTAACTGGTGTATTAAATTATTTACAAAATCCACGAATGAATGATGAAAATCAGTTGTTATCGGATTTGGAATGGCATGACTTATTTCCAGTTCCGACACAGGCTATAGTGAGGAAGCAAATAAAGAGTATTGTTAAAAGACTTAATAGTCGAGATGACACAGAAGAAGAAGAAAGGTCAGGATCACAAATAGATGATGAGCTAAGGCCAGAAACCTCCCAACCCCAATTGACATTAAAGGAAAAGTTACAGCTGGAAATTAACAAGAGTATGAAATCCCCAGATCCTGATGTACAAGTACAAAATGAATTGGGGTTGGCAAATAGTATTAGACGTGAAATGAGCCTGTTCGAAAATGGAGGAGTTCGTGGATATCACTTAGAAACAGCATACAAGTATCTATTGTCTATTCCTCCAACCAGCGTTGAACCTGAGCGAGCGTTTTCAGCTGCCGCTTATGTTGGCAATAAACTACGAAGCAGGCTTGGAAGTCAAACATTGGATGCTTTGATATTTCTGCGATTATATTTTCGAAATACTAAATAGTATATTTATGTTGTCTTTTTAATTTCTTGCAAAAGTATAATTTTTTTGTTTTGTCTTTTTTATTTTCTTATTATTATTGTGATTTGTGTTGACTGTTGTGCAAAGACATTATAAAGTTTTTTAATTACTCAAGTTTTTTTTTAATTTGAGCCCAATTAGAAACCACATAGTCTAATCCCGGGATAGGCCCGGGATCCCGGGATTACGGTTCAAAAATCCCGTAATCCCGGGATTGAAAAACATGCTCGGGATTGTATTCTCTAGTGTTGACACAGTCTTAAGCTTATACACTTGTGAAGGTTTAAGTTGAGCCTTGTAACTCATTGTAATTATCAAACACTTCTAAAGTAGGTACATCGTGAAGGTCTGACGATCATTGTACTTACTAGAAGGAGGAGAAATAATACCATTTCTCCTGCCTTAATGTAATACTATTACTATTCCGAAAGTTGGATACGGAAACAGTAAAGACGGCAATACTTCACGGAGATTTTTCAATAATCCAGAAGAATCAGCGTCTCACACTGGAAGTTTTGTCGGCAAGTATTTGAAATAGAACTGGAAACATTTTCAAAATTTACGATGGATACTAGGCATGAGCGTCCAATAGACGGACTAGTTAAATCAACCGTCGACGTGACATCAACGCTTAGTTAGACGGTCTATCGTTCTCTGATCGACTAGTCGAATTCATAGACTGATAAACGAGTAGTCTACAGGTTCATATCAACACGCAACTCGAAGTCAACGTATTTTAAGAAAAAAAAATTACGTAAACTTCAAACCACAGGCTGTAAGAAAGAAAGTTATAATTACAAAAAAGCATCGCTGCGTGACTTCGTCGTTTGCTGTAGTTGAATACGTCGAAACAATCTAAAGTAAACTTAAAGTTTGACGCCATAGGTACGTTATTATTACAATAAACGCGCTAGTGAGAAGAACAGTTGATTAGACTCGCGTTAAATGTAAACGTGTCGTCTAGATAGTTCATATGTCCATGCGGTCGAAAAGTTGACTAGTCATCGAATTCAACTAGTTGATCGACTAGTCGATAGACGAAATTCAACGGTCTAGTTTCGTCGACGAGAAAAACGTCGACGACCCATCCTTAACGATAGATCGTCCAGCGTCCTGCTAGCAGGATTTTTTGTACTTCCGGAAGGACGCATTTTTATTGGGTTACAGTTCCTTAAATAATTTTAATTCAAAGTTCAAATTTACATGAAAAAATAGTGTATTTCTTTCTCTTTCACCTGATTGTAATATTTATTACTAACCGGTACCGCTATTCAATTGGCAAGCGATGGCGCACGGATATAAACGCCGGCAGCGCGTCCGCGCGTCGGCGACGTGTTTCGACCTGCCCGGCACCCATCACGCCTGGAGTCGCCAACATTTTGGCGAACATTATAATACGCGTAAAATATTTGGAGTTATTGTGCGTGTTCACGAGGTAAACAAAGTACTAGTGCGATGGGATACTGACGGAAAATAAACTAATATTCCCACTTTGTTGATAAATCCAGCGAATGACAAGTCAGGTAGGATTTCTTCATAATAAAAAAATAATTAAAAAGGAATGTTATGTTGGTGTTTGAAGTTTATAATTTAAGAAATACAATAAAAAATACTTCTGCGCTGTTTTTTTTTACACAATTGCATGGTCTGGATCATTCTCAATGCGAATTAGTAGGACTAATTATATTGAATTTCTTAGGTGGGCGATAAAAAGTTCACCGGGTAATCTAGTATTTTATAAAAGCAAACCAAAGTTTACAACCCCTGGCAATACGAACGTTCAAGGTCAAGGTCACCGTACTGCCGGAAGGACCAGGAGCAGATTTCATACAAACCGCGTACTTCCAGCAGGACTCAAGTTCCGTCTTCCAGCAGGACTTTTTGAAAAAATCGGACGTCCTTCCGGAAGCGCTTCCAGCAGGACACGGGGTCGGACGATCTATCATTAATGGATACTGTTAAGGTATACCTTTGTGTTCGTAGCAACCTATGTCACCTACAGTGCTGTCTAGTGTCATAGCCCATGCCTTATTGCCAATCGTCCAGAAGAGGCTGCGGTAGCTAGAAACAAGCACTTCCGCCCATATAATATATAATGATAAAATAAAAAAAACTGATGTCAAAAAAAAAAAAGACTTACATAGAAACTTGACACTCAAATAGATAAAATCAAAGACATAAATGATAATATAAATAACAAATAACCAACTGTTTATTTGTATGGCTTAAGTTGCTCTGATATTGTCAAAACTTTAAGTACCTAGTCACTGTAATTGTAAGTCCAAAATGTAATACTTTTAAGTGTTATTATTATAAGATAATTATTAAATAATTTAATATAGCCCTCAAATAATTTTGCAATACCCAAACTGAAAGGGTTACTAAGTCATAAGTGCAATTGTCTAGCATAAGACCATATGTATGTATGTAACACTCACTTCAGATCCCTACCTGAGTAGCATTAGACCAAAAAAACCTTTTAGTAAGGAAGCAATGTATTTTTTTAACCCGATAACGATTTCAGTAGTGACGAGAATTAAGAAACACAATAAAGTACATCTTAGTGGGTATAGGTTTAATTTATTTTGTTTTTTTTTTAAACAAATTAATTGACATATTTCAAAATGTTTATGATAATTGAATTTATAGTATAATATAGACGCGCACAAGGGTTCCGTGCCAACTTAAAGAAAATGAGAGGTCTACTTACCTTCACTTAGCTAAAATTCCACAATAATTTGTTGTTGGCAAAAATAACTATGTTTTTCATAGTGTTTGTATGAAGGATAAATATGCGGTTGTTGAAAATAATAATAATAATAATAAATAGCATTTATTGCACAAGTAAGGACATAAGAAACAATAACAATACAGGCAAATCATTTGTACAATATTGGCGGTCTTATCGCTGGAAGCGATCTCTTCCAGACAACCATTGGGTAGAGGAAACAACGTTAATCAGTGAGGTAGAAACGGTGTGCAAAAAATTAGCTGGAATTTTAATATCATACTTTAAAGATAGTTACATAATAGAAGTAAGAATAAAAATATATAACATAATTCACTTATATCACAAATAAAATAAAACAAATTAATAAATACATATAATATACGTGCATACTACGATAGATCCATTATAGAAAATTAATAAACAATCATTATGGAAAATGTGCTATATCTCAAAAAATAACTGCTTCGACGTCGTTCAAACCAGGTTTTATTTAAGATCTACCCAAAGTATTTTTCCATCATTTTTACTTGCTTGGTTTAAGTTGGCTAGGTTAGAGGGGGACCGGACTGGATTTTACCGAATTGAAAGCGAATTGAATGATCAAACGTTTGACTTTTAGAAAAAAAGGTTTTCGAAACCTCTAGGACGGACAGACAGATAGATTTTACGAAATTATAAGGGTTCCGTTTTTTGCTATTCGGCTACGGAACCAAAAAAGCAATATTACCTCTACGTGAATGCATAGAAAATGAAACAAATAAGAAGCACTTTAAATTGCAGTCAAGTGCCCACCTCTTGTAATAGGTAAACGAAAAAAACATGGAGACCGTTTGTGCAGAAATATATATATTGTTTAGACCGTTTATAAAGTAAGATTCAGCTGAAAAACGATAACGTACTGTCTTCCAGGGCCTGTTCAGAAATTGACATAATTATGTTTACTGGCTTCATTACCTTTATGAATGTTATATATTTTTCACGCTTTCTGATCGGCAACGCTTAATAACGTGTCATGTAATATTGACTTAAAGTGCCTCGTCTCGGTTCACGGGCCGAAATATTGTATGACAATCCATAATGCGATAGTCGGTAATATGGCACAATTCGCCTGCACCATCATCCAGCGATGAGGAGATAGTTCGAAAATCGTATGCCACAACGCGCCGGCCGGACAGAGAAAAAATATTGCATTATTATAACTGCAATAATATTTAGTAAAGATGGGCAACACTCGAACAAACATAACAATGACATGAACGGCGTAGGTCGCTCTAGTATCCAGGCACAGCTGCACCCAGCGAAAAGGAGATAATCGAAAATCGACCATCACGCACCAAAACATTGCGTGATTCGGTAAATTGCAAAGATGGGTAACTAATTTCTAGAGATGCGCCGAGTAGCACTTTTGCCGAGTACCGAGTTTAACTCGGTTCATTTTTTTTCCAACCGAGTACTCGGCTGAGTAACTCGGTTTTAAATTAAATTCCAGTTTCGGGTGTGTAAACAAGTACAAACATGTTTGCGCAGAATTAGCTTTCATCTAGCCACTAAAGCGCGATGATACTAAAAGCCCCATTACCTACTTTAGAATAAGCTGACAAAAGACAAGAGTCCTCTCGAGCGGTGGGCAGGGCACCAAACAAGGTATCCAGAACTGGCACGTTTGACACGAGTGTTACAATGTGCACCTGCAAGCACCACGCATAGCGATTGATTGAGTTGAGTGATTACTTTCGGAGGCTGGTAAAATCTACGAAGAAAAAATAAATTGGTTGTTACCAGAAAGTGCAGAGAGCAGTGTGTTACTGCATCATAATTTTACTTTGTAAAATTTCACATATTGATTTTTTTTCGTTAACTAGTTCGCCTAATTTTGTCTCTTTACTACTCGTTTAGTATCATAATTGAGATTGTGAAAGATTTCCCCTGTTGTTTAGATGATATATACCGCAATATATTGCTTTACTTAAACCGAGTATACTCGGCAATGAAACCGAGTTACTCGGCCTAGTACGAGTATCAAAAAACCCGCCGAGTAACGAGTATTAACCGAGTACTTGGCCCATCTCTACTAATTTCATAAGAATTAAGTTGATGCGTACCTTCATATAATTTATTGAAATGATTTCATACGCGCGCATACATATAACTTATTAGTTAACATAATTTTATTGCCTCACAGAAAGCGTGAAAAGCAGAGTATTCACCTAGACTCCTAGAGCATAACGGTATCTTTGTATCGGGTGAACTTAAATCCCTCGCTACGCTCAGGTTTTTCTTTTACCTCCCTCGCTGACGCCCTAACCCGTCTATTTTTGAATCACTCGCTTGGATATGGCGTGTGATTTGACGTGAATAAAGACGTGAGTACTCACAAAATTTAGATATATTTTTTCAAATCCCTTCTGAATGGATTTCAACTGGTTTTCATTCCAAAATTGGAGTAAAATCAATGAATGTCATACGCCATCTTGTCGCGGGTATTTCAAAAATAGGGCCTCAGGAGTCAACCCAATAATGCCCTCGCTTCGCTCGGCCCTCAAATCTACAATCCTCACGCTTCGCTTGTGCTTCAAGGTGGCGCTCGCGCCGAAAGACACCACTTTACTCCCTGGGTGAATAATCTACTATTATTTAATGGTCGTTATTCCATGCATTTTCGTTTCCAGCTTACAACATTAGCTAACTCATGATAATAAAGTGGAACAACAATTCAATGCCATTTAAGATTAATAAAAATAAAAGAATGATACCTATGTGCAAAGACGTTCATTGCAAAAGCAAGTGGTTACCTGCTCCGATGTAGAGAAAAATAAAATAAAAGCTTAGCTTTTATTAGGTATGTAGGTAACCACTTGCTTTTGCAATAAGAACGTCTTTGCACATAGGGTTCATTATTATTATTTTATTTATACTTTATTGCACAACCTAAAATTTGTACAAAAGGTGGACTTAACGCCATATGGCATTCTCTACCAGTCATACCTTTGGGCTAAGCAGAAATGATTGTAGGCGGTGCGACAAACAAAAAGAAAATGAGTTACTAATAAAAGAAAAAAAAACGATAAATTTCACACATAAAAAAATACATGAAAAACATATATCATAAAACAAAACAAAAGAACTACAATTTACAATAAATACAATATGATCTAATAAAATATTACATATACATACTTGTACATACTATAATAATTATATACTATGACGATGTATGATGTATGTAGTTTATGTTATGCTTTGTTGATGCTTCCGATATACATATGTAGAAAGTGTGCACGGACGAGTCTCTTAAATGAAAATTTACTGGGAACCTGTTGAATTTTTGCCGGAAGGGCATTCCAGAGACGAATAGCCTGGACAATAAAAGAGTTTGAAAGGAAACCTGTGCGGTGAGAAGGAGTAGCGAGAAAGTTAATTAGAAGAGCGCAGCGGACGCGAGTGCGTGGCACTGAGATAGGTGAACTGGGATTTAGTGAAAAAACACGTAAAATATTATAAATTTGTAAGTTGTTAGACTTAAGTAAGAGCGATTGCATAAAACATAATATTGTTATTTAGAAATTAACATCAACTTTGAATTAGAGTCAAGGAGTCGACTGTTAGTTCAAAGAGTTCATGCCTTTGTCAAACAAGATAAATGTGACTTGAAAATAATAGATATTAAAATTAAAATGTATTCACATATTTTGGTGGCACAGACGTACTTTCACGTACTTGCAAAAACGATACATAGAAAATACTTTCCTTAATGTTACCTTATTTTTTCCTTTTTTTTTGAAAAGACGAGGAAAATATAGAATACGTTCCTTAAACATTTATGGTACAGCCGGCAAACCAATTACCAAAATGGCTATTTCAAGTTACTGGCTGTTGGTTAAGCCAAATTATGTTCAAAACCTGTCTAGTCGTAGATATTCCACCATTGGTCACGATTTTAACCATTGGTTAAGATAACTAACGATAAAAAATGCTTTTACGTAGTATCATTATAACCTGCTTTTAGAAGCTTGTTATTCTAACCGTACATACGTTTTTTAACCGACTTCAAAAAAGGAGGATTTATGTTTTTTTTTTTGTATGTTTGTTACCTCATATCTCAGTCGTTTGTGGACCGAATCGAAAATTTTTTTCACCTACTTAGAAGGTGTACCTTCTAGATGGTCCCATTTTTTCCATTTTGGGATGTGATGATGGGATCTTGGTGTAATCGAGGGAAACCCTCAAATTTTAGCACGTATAGTGTTTCTTTACTAGAATCTTAATGTTGACGTGTTGTTACGTCTGATAGTCAACATCTTGTGGGGCTGAGCTGATGGTGGAACTCCTTAACGCTTAAGAGTTCAGTCATTATAATGACGGAACTTATGATAGGTAATTTGTAGCTTCTTAAAAAATAGAATCATAAGGTGCAACTATTTGATTACTAAGATATTGTTCTCTCTCTATTCTATCTCTATTGGTATCTCTTCATATAAGAATTTTGTGTAACTTGAACGGTTTACGCAGCGTACGCAGCGAAAGTCCTCAAAACAAATATTTTTCCTCCGTTTTGGCAACATTTTTAGTTGCGGCGAGTCGTATCTAAGATATTGGTTGGATCAGGATCAAGATACGGTATCTTGATGCTTTATAGCTCAAAGCCAAAGATTGCTTTTTAGCTCAAAGCCTTCCTCGATAAATGGGCTATCTAACGTCAAAATATTTTTTCAAATCGGTTCAGTAGTTTCTGGGATTAGCGCGTTCAAACAAAAACTCTTCAGCTTTAAAATATTAGTATAGACCCAGATAATATAATACTGTATAGATGTACAAGTAGTAATAAAATCAAGTGCTGCCATCTAGAGAACGTTATACATACTCCTAGCATGCTAGTTAGTCAACATCGTCATACCTAATTCACTAGATAGATGTCGCTACTTGTAGCGTAACAAACATACTCTGAGTTTTAGAACACTTAAAAAAAGAGGTCTTTATAAATACACAAAATGTATGAAAATAGGTAGGCAATGAGATGATATGAATATTAAACAAAATGTTATTCTGGTTGAATCATTACATTTATTTAATGAAAAATATAATCATAAATATAGGTACACATTTATTAGGTTTAACTGCAGAAGACATGTTTATATTTTAGTACTTAATTACTGTTTAGTCTATACTGAACCATTCCTCTGAGACCTGAGTAATCCAATGTATATTATATGTATAATGTGATAAACAATAAATTAGCTAAGTGATACCTTAACACTTTCTTATTTAAAGTCCATACAGCTTTTAAAGGTAGGCCATACCTCGATAGAAAAGTTTCAATTATAATTAAATATGCTGTTTTTCCAATTCATAGTTAATCTATATCAATTTTACAAATAACTACTATATCTAGTATAGCTACTTCAAACTCAAATCATAGTTAATGTAGATCACATCACAAAGTACAATTTCATAGATTTTATTAGTAATCATTAGTGATCAGATAATAAGATGCATAATTATCTATAGTTTGGGTGTTGGCTATTATGGAATGGACTTCTGATTCAAAAAAAAACCAGGATTGCGGAATTGCCATTTACTTATTTCAAGGTGTTGGCTAATACAAAAAGCACTTTTGTAATGAAAATTGAACAATCTTGTTTTTACTATAGAACCAAATTGCGTGTACCACAGTGTGTCTGTACTGTCTATTGCTCTTCTTACACTGAACATACTCCAAAATTGATGGGGAGCTTAAAATTAACTTCAAGTACCAATACATTATTATTATTTGTATTCCCTGCCCTGTGTCCTGATTTTTTTTAAATAATACCACTTAGGATGTGACACTAGTATTTTTTGTTTTATCTTTACAAATGATCATCAATTAGGAAGGTACTGCCAGCATGTAAGAAGAAGAATAATTTATCACATAAGCTTGGATTGCAGGCGCTTGACAGAGATAAAACCTCTACCTTTATTAAAATACACAAGTTCCATCAATGATAGGTAAATACCATAAGATCATAAAAAATAATATTACCTAAACCAAAATTTTACCTATGTCAGTCTTGCTCATTAGTCTCCTTGCCACTGCTACTTTCATCGGTGCTGTATTCTTCGCTCGACTGTTCGCTTGAATCATCATCGGATTGATCACCTTTTGCCGCCTTTTTCGCCATCAACTCTTTGAACTGCCTCACAGTTATTTTTCTAGGCATTATTTCCCTCAGAAAGTCTAACGTATCATCTTCTTGAACCACCTCAGCGATGTGTTTGTACTCTAGGAAGTTATTTTTACTGTTTTTGAATGCTCTTTTAGCTAAATCTGTTACAAAGAGCTCCTGAAATAGATAAAATAGGTAAATTAAAAATTCACTGTCGCTTCCTATTCAAAAATCTCGTCCTACTAGAATATAAACATAAATGTGTTTAATTGATAATATACGCGGTTCTTTAATAGTGGTTTTTGAGCGCTTTTATAAAAAACATTTTACTAATATTGAGGTTATGTGTACGTGTTTAAAATACTCACAGTGACTTTGGTTACTAAATATAAAGGTTCAGCGCCAACTGCTTCAACATCTGGAGAACTTTTCATAATAGTTTTTACTCTGGATAAAGGTAAATGCAGATCTTTTTCAGCTTTCGGTGTAGTCATCGTGAATGCTTTCTTTGTTTACGTCTTGTTGAAATTTCAAATCTGACGTCAGTAGTTTTTTTTTTTTTTAATATCGACTTTTACGGCTTGCGGCTTAGCCATCCAGCCAAATCTTTATTATTATTGCCATTATTCTTAAGGGTATTTCCTTAGTTTCTTCAATTCAAATTTATCATTCCTTCGTCGTCATATTCGACTATCAATAATTCTTCTGTGGGTCCATAATCTTCATATTTCTTGAAATGTGGATAAAATATATTTGTAAATGTCTTCATATGTTTCAGTGTTTTGTAGCAAAGATGGCAGGAGGCGGGGAATTTCTTTATCTTTATATGTCCTTAGTAAGCCATCTATGAGGAGCATTCTTTGTATATTAAAGGCCGGGCATTGTAATATTAAATGATCAAGTGTGGCTTGTTCACTTGAACAAAATTCGCAGATGTCGGTACTGCTCATACGGATCTTCTTGAGATGGGCTGGAAATCTTCCATGTCCCAATCTTAATCTATTGAGTGTGGTGATAAACCTCCGAGCAGGAGATTTCAATTTGAAGTACCAAGGCTTGGTTGGGATTTTTTCCTGTATTTCTGCAAACCACTTTCCTTTATACTGCTTGCTAGTCTGCCATGCTATATGCCAATGGTCGAACATCCTTTTCCTTACTATAGGATAGTAGTCAGTTAATGGAACGGGAGGAGCTTGAATGATTGTGTTAATAGCAGGAGTTGGTATCTTCATAAGTTTGTCTACTATTTCATTTCCTGTGATTCCACAATGTGATGGAACCCATAAGAATTCAATAATCTTGTCTTTAGTTTCATGAATCATCTGTCTTATCTTTGTGATGTATACATTGGTCTTGTACGTTATGTTGGGATTATCAAGTGAACTCAGTACACTTAATGAATCGGTAACAATAAGGATCAAACGAGTATCTTTGAGGCCCAAGATGTATTGTAAGGCTGATTGTAGGTATAGCATAAGCTTCTGCCGTAAATATGGACGTAATTGGATCTAAAGTGAAACATCGACCAAATCTATTCTTAGAATCATAATAGGCTGCTTTTGTTGAGTCATTTGTTTTTGAGCCATCCGTATAAATTCTAATGTAATTTTTCTTTTCAATATTTACAAAGTTGAGGAATTCTTCATTATTCATCACTTTTTGCTTGCAGATATAAGGTTTTGTAATCTGTATTTCTAAAGAGCCTAACTCCCATTTAATATTATGATCTATGCATCTACAAATGTGTTTTAGATCAGTCATGTGCTCAGGTTCTAAAATCTTATTTGTAATATATCTACACATATAATTCTTGTTTGACAACACTTTAACATAGTATTTTTCAGTTAAATATTTCAGTCTTATAAAAATAGGTGGAATACCAGCCTCTATTTCAAGTGAATTAATTGGCGTTGAGCACATTGCTCCTGTAATAACTCTGAGTCCTTTGTTCTGAATAACTTCCAGTTTACGAAATAGAGACTGGTGCAAAGACTTACCATAAACTATTAAGCCATAATCATAATGGCTTCTTACTATGGCCTTGAATACCATGTTAAGTATTTTAGGATCCATTCCCCATGAAATGCTAGCTAAATATCTCATAATATTAACACTTGTTTGCATTTTATGAACTACTTTTAAAACATGTGTATGAAAGGTTAATTTAGAATCAAAAACTATACCTAAGAAACGTTTTTCTGGGACAACATTAATATTTACAGAGCAATAACTTATTTCGATATTTACAGAATCATAATCAATCTTATTGCTAAATACTACAGCTGAACTCTTCTGCGGGTTAATATCTAATTTTAGCATTTGTTTATAATATAAGTATAATAATTTAAGAGATTCATTTAAAGTATTTACAGCTTGAGATATATTTTTATCATACGTGTACATTACAATATCGTCTGCATATTGCAAAATAGATAACCTTGGAACAGAAACATATTTGTGTATTAAAGAAGTATATAAAATATAAATTAAAGGCGATAATGAAGCCCCTTGCATTACCCCTTTATACACCGTTCTTGGCCCGTATAAAACATTATCGAATTTAACATAAACTTCCCTCGAATAAAAAAAGTTAAATATCCACTTGCATATTTTCCCTGGTATGTTATAGCTGTGTAAAATTTTGACCAACTCAATTAAATCAATGTTATCAAAAGCGCCAGTAACGTCTAAGAAAACACTTATAAGATAATTATTATTTAAGAAGGCGTCCCTTATGTCACCCCCAAACTTAATTAAACTGTCAGTTGTACTGCAACCTTTACGGAATCCATATTGATCAGGAAGAATTATACATCTAGATTCTGCAAATAATTCAAGCCTAGTTTTTATCATATTTTCAAAGATCTTCCCAATACAAGATGATAATGATATTGGCCTATATGAATCTGCAAGTTTAGGATCTTTTTCTGGTTTCAATATTGGTACAACAGCCACAGTTTTCCATGAACTAGGAATTTGATTTATTTCCCATAATTTATTGAAAATTTTAAGTAAAACGATCTTTGCAGTATCATCCAACTTTTTAATAAGAATATAAGGATAGGAATCTAGACCTGGGTGTAGTGTCTTTTTTGTTTTTTAAAGATAAATCAAATTCTTGTTCAGAGAAAGGCAAATTTAAATGAACATTTAAGTCATTGCTATTAAAATAATCATCAAGAGAATCAACAATTATATCTTGATTAGTTAAAGAAATTTTATTCAAAAATTCATCTATGAAACAATCATCTCTAGGTTTATTGCTTTTATATTTACAATTAAATCTTTTAATAAGGTTCCAGACGTGACTTATGGGAGTATTTCTATCAAAACTAGAGCAAAAAGATTGCCAACTTTTCCTTTTTTGATCTTTTATTACTATTTTTTTCTGTGCATCTAACTTTTTATAAATTATATAATTTTCTATCGTTGGATGGCGTCTGTAAGAACGTAATGCAATTTTACTCTCATTGACCGCCTTATCGCAAAGATCGTTCCACCATGGAACTGATTTGTGTAATCTAGGGTTATTATTAACATTCTTATAAACAGGAACAAATTCATTTCTAAGACAACTTAATAAAATACAAAATTGATCGTAAGCTGAAAGAGGATTATCTTCATAGATGACTTCATTAAAAAAAGTTTTAGATTTCTTGGTGTAGCTTACCCAATCAGCCTTATTATACAAAAAATTTTCATAGCTTTGTCTTGGTTCATAAAAATTTACATTAATATCGATATTAACCATCGTTGGAAAGTGGTTACTGCCAAGGCTATCATCAGTATAAACTGACCATTCAGATGAAGTAGCTAAACTGGGAGAGATAAATGCAACATCAATAGCTGAAGGCGATTGATTTGGTCGATTAAGTGTAGTAAAATCACCACTATTTAATATGAATAAGTCTAATTCATCAATCATATCATACATCTGATTTCCTCTGGTTTTGTTTATGAGTGAACCGAAAGCTGTGTGATGTGCATTACAATCTCCTATCACAAGTATAGGAGAAGGTAAGGACAATATGATATTCTTTAATGTGTGAACAGGAAAGCGACCATTTCTAGGAGGACAATAAATACCTAGTACAGTTATAGTACTATTATTTCTCAACTGAACATTTACTGCAACTGTCTGAATTCTGTCTGAACTTGGAGTGTTAATTAAACTACACTTAATGGATTTTCTACATAAGATGGCAACACCGCCGTAACCATTCCATTCAGCCCATCTTGACCATACATAACATAACCTCTTATGTTTACAAAATCTGCAGGCCGAAGCCAAGTTTCATTTAATACACATAAATCTATCTTTTGCGAATCTAATAAATGACATAAAAGTGGAATCTTAGGTTTTAAACTCTGTACATTATGCTGCAAAACTCTTAAAGAACCTCTAAGCGCCATATTTGCAGCTAATATTTTTGATAAACATTTCTTTAATTGTTGAACTATTTATTGGTAAGTCATTCTTTTCTTTATTTGTAGTCAATCCTAATAAAGTTTCTACTATAGCTTTAATAACTTTTTCATTATTAATTATATCAACTAAAAGGTCCTTTTCATTTTTATCATTTTTCTTGTTTTGAATTGGAGAAAGCGGCGAAGAAGAGCTCACGGCCTTTGAGAATGTTTTTCCCAGTGCTGGGAAGAATGATCCTAGTGTTTGTTTATTTACAATTTTGGCTTTGTTTTCTGTAATTTTTTGCTGTTTTATAGGACAAATTTTAGACACAGCTATGTGCTCTCCTTTGCAGTTTACACAAAAAGGTTTGTCAGCATTAGTACATTTTTTATAATGATGTGATTTAGAACATATTGAGCACACAACTTCTTTTTTGCAATACTTAGTTGTATGGCCGAAGGCCATACATTTATAGCATTGAATAATTGGTCTTATATATTCTTCTACAGGTAAAGTGCACAAACCATAAATAACTGATCTAGGGGTACATTACCAGCGAAGGTGACTGAGATTGTCTGCAGCGCGACCACCCCTTCTGAAGTTCGCTTCGTAAACCTTCGGACAGATAAAATCTCTTGACTACTTATCAATTTATCAAATAAATGTTTGCAGCTCAAATCTGTGGGTATAAACTTAATCACACCAGTTGATTCTGTTGTCGACGCCGGGATGAATGCCTTGATGGCATGTGAAGTCAAAAAGGAAGTATTGGTCAGCAATGAATTAGCATTTTTAGGATTGTCAAATATAATAGCATACTTGAGAGCATTGACTCGTTTGATTTCTTTCACGCCTTTGTTGTATCTACTGAAAATATTATTTAGGTAAATAGGGTCTTTGTTACCGAACTTAACTGAGTCATCCACACTTTGAATGTATACGGGAAAGACAGTTCCTGTAGAATTGGCTGGGTAGCTCCTTATATGGTTCTGTTTGAAATAAGGTGAGAGCAAATTTTCTTCCTCTTCATCTGAGAAGTCTGTGATAGGACCTGCGGCCTTTCGCTTTTTCTTAGACTTATTTTCACGAGTACCACCGCTTTCGGTACTCATTTTTTGGCGTTTCTACACACTTTTCAATAAGAAAAACCAGCAAAAATAATTTTCTTACACAAACGAAAAATTTGTTAAACCTCCCGCCTCGAGATTTCCCGCCCTTTTTTAACGACGTCAGTAGTCAGTAGCATAGCATAGAGTATAGCAAATATAATAAAAGGTCAGTAGTGGAGTGGTCAGTAGTGATGGTTTTTTTTTCATACAAGTTTTACGTTTTCGGCTTAATGCCATACAGACTATTCTTCAGTAAATAATGTTCATTTTTTACACTTATTGACTAAAACTAACACTAAAATAGCCTATCTTAACCTAACTCATTGAAATGCAAGGTGGTTCGCATTTCAATGCTCAACAAGGAAGCTTAGCGCTGGAATTCTCTACTTTAATTGCATTGTTTTCTTCAAAAGCACTAATTATCATGATAACTCCACCACACAGTCACAATAATTGACCCGAAAAAAACAATTACTAAAAACGAAGAAATAAGGTCCATCCTTCCCTTAATCTTTTCGTTTCCCGCGCAAAACTCCCAGTAGTGATGGGAGGGACGGAGGGATGCACCTTTTAAATGTCGTAACAAACTATCGATTTTTGTCAGATCAACTGAATAATCCAATCTTAACGAATAGTAACTGAATTCACTCACGGTCGCCCTTAATTTATTTTGTAGTGTAATATTCGTTTGCAGTTGCAATGTAACTTCGTTTTTCTCTAGTCCAATAATGTAATCAATCTTTTCATAATAGTCCGATCCGGTCAGTTTAGACATTCGAAGCTACATAAATTCCCACCAAGCTGAAAGGTCAAAGGTAAAAAAATGAGTTTTTCGCGATTTTCAGCAAAACGGTAAGTTTTATCATAGAAATACTTCAGTCGAAAATTGTAGATCATAAAATTATCAACGAAAAATGTATTAATACTTTTTTCCTGGGAGCCACCGTTTTTGAGATATAACGATTCAAAAAGTTGTAAAAGTTGTAATCGTCATCATATGTACACGTTTCCACGCTACCCATGTAGCACTAAGGTAGTGTACTTAGCGCATTTTTTTATACGTGGTTTCTCCAGTAGAGATCTAGCATCTAGGCTGATAACGAATTGTTATTGACGCTGATATATCCAGGTTTCATCGTTTGTGACGCAATAGTTATCTTGGAAAATCAAAAAAACTAGACTCTGACAGCCAGAATTTCGCATTTTCTGACTTTCCAGATCTCAACTATCAGAGGGTTTGCCATAGGTCAGATGTGATCCTGTTTAATCTGAAACTATTGCAAAATAATGGATATTAGCAGAGATTAAAAAAAATAAAGAAATTGAGGTTGAAAAAAAGTAGTGAAATTTAATCGTCCGAGTCGTAGTAACATAACAATAGTTGTATTAGTCAAATTGAATAGCTCTATTGCTGTTTCAATTATCAATACATCAGCATCATTATTAGCTTTTTACCAATGTATTTTCAGCAGTGATATTATTTTTTAACATTGAAATAAACCGAGACTTGTTGTAAGTACTAGTAGTATTATACTATCTGGGGTATTAATAAGAAATTTTTGTTTACTAGTTGGAACTGTCATATTTTCATCAAATTTTTCATGAAAATATAAATGTGTACTTTACGAATTTTCGTCATTTTTAAATATGGAGAAAAAGAAGACCGTGTTGCGGTTATTGCGTTGCATCGTTGCGGTTACGCTCCAATTCTGATTTCAATGAGTTAGGTTAAGATAGGCTAGTTTAGTGTTAGTTTTAGTTAATAAGTGTTAAAAAATGAACAATTTTCACTAAAGAATAGTCTGTATAGCATAAAGCCGAAGACGTAAAACTTGTATTTAAAAAAAAAACTACGCTGACTGACAGTGTCATTTAGACAAGAACGTGACGCGAGAGTTTTGCGCGGGAAACGAAAAGGGAAGGACGGATCTTATTTCTTCGTTTTAGTAATTGTTTTTTTCGGGTCAATTGTTGTGATTGTGTGGTGGAATTATCATAACAATTTGTGCTTTTGAAGAAAACAATGCTAAAGGCATGCTAATGCTAATTATCATAGGATAAACTAGCTCACCATGCGATCATTGCTAACCTTCCATCTTCCCTGCCGAATGGCTGTTCACTAATGAATAACAGCAACAATGATGATGAAGACTCCCCTCCATTGCCAACTTCCACAGAAAATCTTCTTGATTATCTCCTGTCTATGTTACTCTGCCTTTTATCCTCCCATACAAACTCCCTACCGCACAGCGTTGCCCAGAAACTGTCCCAGATAGGCAATTTAGCTTCTCATGGCTCCGTCGGCAGTTCTTCAATGGAACTGTAAAAGTATCCGGCGAAGCAAACATGAACTTTTATATATTATAGGTAAACACTCCCCATCTATCCTTGCAGTCTCGGAGACTTGGCTGGTCCCTGATTCACACTTTCGTGTCTCAGGGTTCTCATGTCTCCGAGATGATAGGGACGATGGATATGCTGGAAGTGCCTTATTAATAAGGCGCTCTCTCACTTTCGCCCAGCTCAACCTTCCCTCTCACAGCCCGGATATAAATGCCGTGGCTGCTCGTGTTAACAATATTTCATTTCTCTCTGTCTATATCCCCCGCCCTAACTCTTCAACTACCACTGAACTCCGCTCTATCATCTCTTCCCTTCCACCGCCCATTCTAGTAATGGGTGACCTAAACTCTCATCACACTTCATGGGGCTGCTACTCTATCGATTCGGCTGGATCTTCCCTTCTCGATCTTGTAGATGATTTTAATCTTTGTATCCTCAATGACGGTTCCCCGACTAGAAGATGCTCTCCAACGCAAAATCCATCCTCGGCTGTGGATATTTCTCTTTGCTCCCCAAACTTGTCGTCTATTCTCTCCTGGCAACTTCTTGACAGTTCTTTTGGCAGCGATCACTTCCCGATTCTAATGACATTCCCTAATTCTTCTCCAAATACTTGCCCCCCTCCTCCTCTATTAAAATACAAACTGAACCAGGCTGACTGGTCGTCCTACTCTTCTCTCATGGATCAAAAGTTAGAATCTCTTCCAGCTATAAACCTTGCCAACTCTTCTTCCTGCTACTCAGGCTTTTTAGAAGCTTTAAATTCCGCCGCTGATGCTTCTATCCCCACTAAAAAGTCTCTCCGTAAAATCCCCTCTCCACCTTGGTGGGATGCAGAGTGCACTGCCGCTGTTCGTAAGCGCAAAGAGGTTGAAAAAGCCTACAGCCGAGCAATGACATTAGATAACTTTCTAGCATATAAACGGACAGCTGCTCAAACTAAAAAAGTGTTGTCGATAAAAAAGAAACTTGGATGGATTAAATTCTGTGAGAATATGTGTCCCAGAACTCCTTCTTCCATTGTATGGAAACAGATTAAACGGTTCAGACAGTCGGTAAACTACATAAACGTTTCCAGCAATGACCCATCTTCCTGGCTCACAGGTTTTATTGATAAACTGGCTCCCCCATTCGTTCCGTTTATAGATAGCTTTCCATATTATGATATGAATCCTTCCTTCCCAACTTCAAATAAATTAGACGACCCCTTCACTCTTGATGAACTTCAATGTGCCCTCACAGGTCTATCTGACTCCTCCCCCGGTATAGACGGAGTTCCTTATTCTTTTCTATGTAGAGCTTCTATTATTGCAAAGTCCTACTTTCTTAACCTAGTTAATTGTTTTTATGACAGTGGTGTTTTACCTGAATCCTGGAAACAGCAAATTGTGATCCCAATCCTGAAACCAGGCAAAGACCCTCTAGCTAGATCCTAACGCCTACAGACCGATCGCTCTCTCCTCTGTATTGTTGAAGGTGGCAGAGCACATGATCAGAAACCGCCTCGAACATTATGTTGAATCCAATAACTTCATCTCTAGCAGCCAGTTCGGGTTCAGAAAAGGCTTTAGTACTTTAGACAGCCTGAGCATACTTACCTCCGAAATTCGCCTAGCTTTTAAAAACAAAGGATTTCTCGTTGGGGTCTTCCTTGACGTGTCTTCAGCATACGATAACGTCCTCCTTCCAGTGCTCAGGGAGAAACTCCTGCAGCTGAGTATCTCGCCGAAGATGGTTCGTTTTATCTGTAATGCTCTAATGTCACGATCAATCATTGTAAAATTTCAAAATTTTTTATCTCCCCCTAACTTGGTTTGGAAAGGTCTCCCCCAGGGTTCGGTACTCAGTCCCTTGCTTTACAGCATTTACACATCAGACTTGGACACAACCGTATTACCCTTCTCCAACATACTCCAATACGCTGACGATATAACCTTGTATACCTCAACCAAAACGATTCCAGAAGCAACCGCCAGACTAAATTCTGCATTGTCCTATTTAAACAGCTGGTTAGAAGATCATGGCCTTAGTCTCTCCACTCCCAAGTGCTCAACAGTCGTTTTCACAAAAAAACTTCGTTTCCCTGATCTCCACCTGAATGGCGAGTCTATCCCCGTGTCAAACCAGGTGAAATTTTTGGGTCTGATTCTGGACAGCAAACTATCTGGTTCTCCACACTTTAATTATGTGATTAACAAGGCCGAAAAAGGTATAAACATTTTGCGTTCCCTCTCGGGCGTTCGATGGGGCGCCCACCCCTATTCTCAAAAACTACTATACAATGCTATTATTCGAAGCCACTTGGATTATGCCTCATTTTTGCTAGACCCTTGCAACAAGACCGCTTTAGATAAGCTTAAAAAGGTTCAGGCTAAATGCCTACGAATAATATTGGGAGCCATGAAATCGTCCCCCATCAATGGCCTCCAAATCGAATGTGTGGATCCACCTCTGTTCCTTCGAAGACAATATCTGAGCGATAGGTTTCTGCCTAAGATCCTTCAAAACTCTTCTCATCCTCCTTTAAATATACTTCAATCTCTATCTGATGCTTTCAACGCTGCTGATAAACTTCCGTGCATCCTTCACTCATTTCGCAAATTCTCTCGTCTCCCTGCCCCAGTAGAAAATTTTTCTCTAAACCCCCTCTTCTCAACCAACTATGAATCGCTCATCTTTAAACCCAATGTAATCTTAAACCTTGGAATCCAGAAGAACTCTCCATCGGCCCAACAAGAATTCTGTGCCCTACTTCCAAAACACTGGCCAGGTTGGAATTATTTTTACACCGATGCTTCTAAACTCTCAGACGGTGGCTGCGTAGGCTCCGCTGTCTGGCTACCTGCATTCAAAATTGCTCTATTGTTTAAATGTCCCCCTTCTACTTCAATCTTTACTGGCGAATCTTTAGCTATTTTGCAAGCTATCTTATACATAGAATCACATAATCTTAACAATTCAGTCATCTTTTCAGACTCTTTAAGTTGCCTTCAGTCAATTATATCTTACCCTTTAAAATCTAAATCTAAATTTCCAAATATTCTTAAGATTCGAGAATCTTTATTCAATTGTAAGGCTAAAAACATAAACGTAGTTTTGGCTTGGATCCCAAGCCACAGTGGTATTCCAGGCAACGAGACTGTTGACTCATGTGCCAAAAATGCGATATCCATCGGCTCCATGGAACATTACAAGCATTTTTCCCATGATGTCACTAACTTGGCCCACTCCCATCTCTTCCTATCCTGGAACACAGATTGGAAGAATACAAGACTTCTAGCAGGAAAGTTCTACTTTAACATCCAGAAAGAGATTCCACACAGGCCTTGGTTTTTCAAATACCCCAACCTCCCGAAACCTGTTCTCTCTACCATATGTAGACTACGCTTAGGACACTCGTGTACCCCTGTCCACCTCGCCAAAATAAAAGTCAAAGATAGCTCTCTTTGTGAATGCGGCTTAGATGAAGGTTCCACTGATCATATATTTTTCGCTTGCCCAAAAATTGGCTCTTCTCTATATGACTACTTACCCTCAGCTACTTACCTTAGCTCTATACCCCGCCCTTGTAACTTTACCTCTTTGCTCAGCCTAGTTGATTCCCCAATCCTGGAAATACTGACTAATTTTATAATGCGCAACAAAATTAAACTTTAAATTCTACGCCCTCTTCACTTACTCATTATCTATCCCCACTTCCCTTCTTGCTTCTGTCTGACTGTCTATGTCCGTATGTTGATATTTTAATACATTTATTATTTATTTGTGTCGTCTTAATTCTGTTTGTTGTAGGTTAAAACTAACATTGCAGAATCACACTTAATCATTCTCCCATAAACAGTGCACAAACAATGCTCACACTTGACACTGGCGAAAGTGGAAACACTGATTAGCCATAAAAGAGAAGAAGAAGAAGATCGTCTTTGCGACAATTTTTGCTGAATTTCCCGGAACTAGAACATTAGGGACTTTCCCGGATTTAGTTTATACTTATACTTGTTAATTGTTATCTATGAGCAAAGATGAGTAAGTTACAGATATGACAAGAAAGAGGGCCGTTGCTCGCGTTTTAGTATTGTAACACTACATTTATAATTATCAATCAATAGGTACATAGTATTAAATCAGACTTGCAGAATGTATGTTTGCCTAAAACTTTACAACTGCTGGACCGATTTTAATGCGGTTGCACTATGAGATAGAGTGTAATTTCCAGATTGCATACATTCAAATTCGTTGTGTTTCATCAATATCAGTCTACCCAGAAGAATTTGGGACGGACCGCTAGTTTATCTATAATTTTCAAAGTCTAGTTTTTGTTTTTTCAGTTGCATGAATAGGTAGTAGTTAAACTACTAGAGTAGTTAGTAGATACTTTATTACTAGTATCAAATCGTCTAATACGGTTCAAGTGAAGAAGTCATAATGATTGTCTCATCTGCATTCGAATTAATCTTTGAGGACTTTCTTTCGATAATTCGGGAATTCACCCAAAATAGGAGATGTTTTTGTCATCATATAATTAGAACGCAATTGATTTTCGTTGTTTATATTTAGTTAGTTGCATTCATCCGGACTGTCTGGACCGAGCAACATGTCTAGGTTTTAGCAAAGTTATCTAGCTAAGTGGGAACAAATTATAGAATTCAAAACGTGTTAAGAAAATCAGTATTTTTATTGGTATATCGGTTTTTTGTTAGTCAGTATATTTCAGTATTTTTTGGGGTGCCTCGGTATTTTCGTAAAATTTAATCTGGTCACACTGCGCGTGTAAAAGTGTCCTCATTAAAAAAAAGTGTGTCCACCGCCCGGCGCCGGCTAAAGCGACGCAGTGGGCGCATTGCATTTGCCGCCAGGCGGTGTGGATAAACCATTAAAATCACATCCTCTCCACATCCATTTGCTCTCCAGTTTAAGCTTTAAAGAAATTGTGATGAGATAAGTTCTTATTTGTATGGGAAGCAATAAACGCATTTTATTTATTTAAAATTACCTAGTGTAAGTAACAGCTTGCTTACAGCAGAACAGTAGAGTAACAGAACAGCAGAGCAGATCTGCTGATACCACCCTAGGTCGCCATTATATAATATAACTCTGTTTCAGATCCATGCAAATAAAATACTATTTTTAAAATAAAACAACCTGAGCACTGAATGTAATAGTTTATAAAAGATAAAATATCTTATTCTCATTCATTAGGAAAACCATGGTTGACTCTGTACTGAAAATTTAAACTAGGCCCACATATCTTTAAGAAATCTGGTTCGATAAGGTGGACTTGCAAATAATGATTGTGTCTAAACTCACTATGCCGAAGTTACGCGGCTGATTTTACGTTCAGACGTTACAGCTTAATGCGTCGTCAGTAATTCAAATAGCATTGCAGGCGTCATCATGCCGAACTTCCGTCGCATAACTTCGGTATAGTGTGTTTATACACTTAACCCAGGATTACGCTAATCCTCAATTAAATCTTCATTCTGGGTGGACTTGCACACGATGTTCTAACCCAGGGTTACGATAAGCTTGGATTAAATCTTCATTCTGTCTTCGTCTACGTACTAATGAACTGACCAAGACAGAATTATGATTTAATCCAGGATTAACGTAGCGTCCTAGGTTAAATCAACATGCGCAAGTGGGCCTAAGGCCTAAGAGAGAGTAATCAGGGTTAATTAAATAATAGACTGTATTGGTCTTAATGCTAGCTGTCTTTATTTTCCATTTCCTTATAGAAAATACTTTTACGAAAAACAGTATATAGGGCCGCCTGCGTGCCCGGGCGCCCGGAGCGCCTGACTAGTCCGCCGACCCTCCCATCCAATACTTACATGAAACGATAAATAATACAAAAAAATACTGATAGCGCGAGATCGAAAACTCCTTACAACGACTTCTCGATTTTGATCAGTTCAGCGATGCCGTCGTACATTTCCTTGACGGCGTCGTACTCGGTGAGCCCCATGCGGCGCTTGTTGGAGATGTCGTAGACGCCGCCCTCGGCCTCGGTGTGCTCGCCGCGGGTGCCGCGCACCTGGAGGTGGTACTTGGACGCGACCTCCTCCAGCTTGGCCTTGTCGGCCGCCAGCTTGGGCAGCTTGATGTGCACCGACGCGCGGACGGTCGTCCCCAAGTTGGTGGGGCAGAAAGTCAGGAAACCGAGACGGTCGTTGTGCGAGAAAGGAATCCTCTTCTCGATGTCGTTGACGGCCGTCACCAGCCTCTTGTACACCTGCTTCAGGTCACCGCCCATCTGCATGGAGATCAGACGAAGGTGGTCCTCCTCGTTGCACCAGACCAGGAAGGTCTTGTTCTCGTTGTGGTAGATACCGCGGCCGGTGGGCCAGAAACGGCAGGCGTTGGCGGCCTGGAGGAAACGGTCACCCTCCTTGAAGAGGAAGTGGTCGTCGATCAGCTGCTGCTGGGTTTCCTTGGACATGCCGGTGAGGGGGTAGAATGTGCCCTTGAGTTCGCCTTCGAGGCCGGAGAGGGTGGATGAGACTTTGTCTTCCATCTCTTTGTACTGGGCCTCGGTGAGGCAGGGGTTGAAGGGGTAGCCCTCCATGGACCGGCCGCAACGCACGCGGGTGGAGACGACGAACTCGCCAGCGGGGTCCAGGTTGCCTAGGGTCTCTACATCACCCCAGTTCTTGGCCGGGTGCTTGTCGGTTTTCTTGAAGCCATTGTGGTAGTCCTCGATGATGGGGTCAAACAGGTCAGCGAAGACAACATACGCCTCAGCATCAGGGGCGTAGATTCCGACACCAGAGTCCAAGTTCTCAACACCTGGAATAGGTAAAGAATCATGTTACCTAAACTATTAAAAAAAATAACTTGTCTATCATGTTATGGGCCGATTTTTCAATAGTAAGATATGAATTATTCGTCGAACAAAATACAATATGGCTCCATAGGAAACGTCATCTGATTCTGCCGCTTTATAATTTATCAGTCTGATAAGATTTATCTGACCATTGAAAAATCAGCCCTAAGTAAAATAATAGATAGGAAAGTTATTGCTTGCTTGACAACAATTCAATAGAGTTATTACAACTAAACTGAATATCAGATAACAGGATTTGATCATAATTTAATGATCAAAAGACGGCTGATAAATTGATATCTATATATATAAAAATGAATTGTTGTTCGTTAGTCTCACTAAAACTCGAGAACAGCTGAACGGATTTATCTTATCTTGGTCTTGAATTATTCGTGGAGGTCTAGGGAAGGTTTAAAAGGCGAGAAAAAATCGAAAATCGCGCGGACGAAGTCGCGGGGGACCACTAGTTGTTATTAAATGGATCAGATCTTACACCAATATTACTAAAAAAAAATATTTTAATTACTTACCCGACTGGATGCAGTCTAAGAGCGTCGAGCCGAAGGAAGTTTTCTTGTTCTTGAGAGCATCGAAGACTTCCCTGGTGAGGTACTTCTTCAGCAGCGACTTGGAGTCGGAGGCAGCGAGCTTGCTGAAACCAGCCTCCAACTTCTCGAGGGTTGCGGCGTCCACCATTGCTGCGGCTTTTCTGGAAACAAAACCACAACACGTCAAACAACACTTTTATGATTACATAAACTGTTACCAATTAACTAATTACTGATTCTAACGCTTTCAAAGCTGCACAAGTCGCACGGGTACACATTTTCGATATTTTATGAAATAAATCTCGTTTCACTTTCAGCAACAAATTTTTAAACTTGAAAAAAAATCGCGGCGGTTCCCTTCGATGATTACGTCAACGGTCAATACTTTTTTTAAAGACAAAAAATAGTGACGTACCCTTCACTGCCTGAATCGAGGGGTGGAGACGAGAAACTAAATAACAATTAAAATTGAGGATAAATAATCAAAAAATATTAAGAACACTACTTTTATAATCCCTCAAGCGTATGTGAACGAGACACAATAGGTATTCTATTGTTATGCGGTCACATGCGACCGCTCGGGTGTTGAGGTATTTATAAGAATTCTAAAATTGTATAATAAATGTATAACGGTAGGTACTTCCACAAAAATTCGATTGCAGGTACCAGAATAAAAACTTAAACACTTTTACGAAATATTACGAACCTCCTGATGAGGTAATATGCAAGAACAGCGCCACCGCAAACGACCACCGGGATTGTTACTTTGAGTTTATAATTCATGGTAAATGAAAAGAAAATTCACTAGTAAATGTAGGTAGAGGAGGGTATTTAACAACTAGAGGTATGGAGGCTGTTACGCGAACTGTGTGCTTCTGGATTATATTCGAACACACCCAAGAATTCACTTAAATTTGTGGTGGAATTACGTAATTTTGCCAGAGGTCGCCTTGACCGACACGCGCAAGTCTAACGGATGTGTCAGCTCACTGCGCACCGGTGCTGTTTCACAGAGCGCAGCCGTGCCTCCCACTCGCTAGCAGTGAACGAACGTGTTATCGCGAGTTTCTTGTTACTTATTTCCAATAATTTGTATTCGAGAAGGTGCTGCAATAATAATTAGCCATCGTCGGATTACGGTATCCACTTATCGTTCCACGAATGATATCGAATATGATAACGTATAGGTGTAGGTGCCGGCAAGAATGCAAGAACACCGCCGAAGAAAATCTCAGAAAGTGCATAGCGCTTTATATTCCGACTACTTGATTTGACACGGATCTTTGATTCATAAATTAAATCAAATTACTTTTTGTATAACTTATACGACACTTTTAATTTGCGTTTCGAATTTTATAGCAATTTATCAATCACAGTAATGCAAACACAAGACAAAATTGTTGAACATTGATTCTGGCTTATTTGTTAAATTCCGTATAGGATATAGAAAAATCTCTGAATGAAAAGTTACCTACTAAAGAAATTACACGATACAAAATAGTTTTGAAAATCCCGTCGGTATGCACACAGATTGTATAAATCAAAAAGATTGTGCAATTTGTAAACAGAAAAGTCATAAAATGAGTAAAATACCTACATTTTCACTAATCACTAAAAAAACGATACACAGGGTAGCATTGTTGTGATTTATACATTTGGTATGCGAGATAAATGCCGGTCGGAGACAATACGCACCCGTCGGCATCCTCTGCCGGTTTGTTTTCCTTGTTTTCTTTCGTTGCACAGCCACCCATTTTCACAAATACGTATTATGTATAACTAGCCGCTACAACATGCACTAAATCACGAAAAACTACAGCAAATAAATAAAAGGAATGGAGAATACTAAATGCAATGATGGAATGATATTTTGTCCAAATGAATGTATCGGAGCCGGGAGTGGTGAGGGCGAGGGTCGGGCCGATCGATGCGCGGCACGCAGCACGCACGCGGGCTTACGCTTCCCGCCCTTCGGGAACCGCTTTTAAAACTTTTCGGAGGGAAACTTCCCTCGGCTGGAGCTACCGGTTACCTTAACGAGTGATGTTTGAATGTAGCAGGTGAATCTTTCACGAACCACTGATAAGGTGAAATGCACCACTTGACGTTATCTTTCACATCTCGAATGCTTGAAAGTTGACACACATCAAACAGAAAACCGATAGGAAAAGTGATAGGGACACGACACCGAGGGCAGATACGAATGTGTTTCGACGGTAGATTATGATTAAAGTGGCCGAGGCTTACCTGGCACTTGAACAACCGTCAGAGTCGACTGCGAGGTGCAGAATGGTCTGAGAGCCGGAGCGCGCGGAGCGTTAAGCCCGCGTCGCCCCGCGCCCGCTCCCCAGCCCTTCCTCAGCCAACCTTGGCCTTGCCGGCAAACTGCCCGCCAGTTTTTCACATTGACTTCAGATTTTGACTATCATTAAAGTGCTATTTCAAATGAAGCTGATCCAAGGATTATCGCTATGCAGTTAATTTATTTCTTTGGCAAGATTAAAGAGATATTGATTACAATAATGTATGAGTTCAAATTCAAATAATAAGAGCAGTCAATGAGAAACCCGCTTATATGGAATAATATACGGTCATCAGCTCTTGTTGCAAAAATCTTACAACGAGCTACCGTCACATAATATAAAATAATTAATTAAATTTAAAATTATATAAGTAATAATTAATCTAAGACGTAATTAGGTAGATACTATGTAGCCATGAGTACTTGAAACAGGATTAATTGATTCATAGTGCTTTTTATTTAGAAGTAGGTAATTATGTTTTTTTATACGGACCAAAATCATAAAAATCTAAAGAATACGTTTTTTAAATCACCTAGGCTAGTTACATTTTGTACATAAATTACTTAAGTACTTTTTCTAATTGCATGTAAGTATCAAAGTGTGATTTATTCATAATCATAATCGAATAAATTCGATTAAAATTATTTTACTTACACGCGCGATGTTATCAAATTTTTGGTGGGAAAATTTAAAATAGATTGTTGCTGGTTCTTTTTTCTGACTGGATCAGGGCCAAGACCGCATCAACGTAAGCTGTATCACGACGATGCCAATGTCAAGTTTGTTATTTTTCACTTTCATTGCATAACTAACTAAACAACTGTGTGGAGTCATATTTTTTACTATTACGGAGGTACCTACCTATCTACTAGGTAGGTACACAATCGATCGGGTCAGCAGATAAATCTATGTAGATAACTAATTTCAATTCCTACATTAAATCGATTAAATAACTGTGTTTCCGTAATGATGATTAATTATATGGGGATGCGTTGGGGGTATTAGTAAGAAGGAAGGAAGGGAACCTTGTGCAAAACAACTATACCACAAAAATTAAAAAGAAATTCTAAAAAGTTTTCCTCCAAAAAGTTTATGAATGAGCTCCTTTCTTTTTAAAAGTAGAAGCTCGACACGCGTAGGGTTGCCCTTGACCGCGTTCGTCCTTGCCCCGAGGGTTGCGTGGCTGAGTGCCTACTTGTAGGGAAACCATAAAACGCTTCGGGCTGACTGACGCTGTATGTGTAACGACCTGTAAACTTGACCTTGCAAGCTAGACGGCATTATACGGAGTTATCAAAATACCTAGTTAATAATTTTGTTTGTTTTCAAAATTAGAACTTATAAAAATGCTCTTACCTACCTACAAAGCCGTTTCCTACAATTAAAACATCTTAAGTGGGCTAGCAGAAACTACCCCCTCAAGATTTGATACCGTCTCACATTACTCACACTTATTGTAAGAGTTTAATCTCCTCACGTTCAATTTCGAGTGCGTTAAAATTTTGAAACATATTGTATTGGAAAGATAAATTTAAGGTAGATGGCGCTATAACTTTCCCATACATAAATTGTAACGCGCTTGCAATCGAACGCGAGGGAAAACCACGTAGGCTAGGTCCTCTGAACTAAATGAATACTTGTCTAGTAAGTAAGTAACGCTGTATCGTAAAATAATTCATTGCAGTTTATTACTGAACTGTTTGCGGTTATATTATTGGCATCGTATTATAAAAACCGGTCGTGGGATTGCGCACGCCTTGGCAATGGCAATGTCGAGTGGCCTTCGGTTAGCGGTCCGCGTCGGATTGTTTGCGAACTCGGAAAATCATTGGACAATTCACACTTTAGGTTCGAGAATATTCGACTGGGCTAAAGAGAGTGAATCATGGGCCCTGCCAAAATTGAGACCTGCGGGTAGTCTGAATATTTTTTTGACATTTCGCGTAGACAAGGCTGAGTCAACATTTGTGTTTTCATCTTTTTTTTTCAGTATTTTTCAATGCAGCTTAAAAATCATTTTTTAAAGCTTTATTAAAGATATAGCTACGTAAGTAAAAATGATATCTGATGAAACAGAAAATTGAAATTGTCAACGCGAAATGGCAAAAATTTTGCTTTATGAGGCACGATCATACAGAATTCCTACATCAATGGGCTCCTTATCCCTTACGATTGGTTAAAACCAGCCCTGTAGATAGGTACCAGTAACGTAGGTACTTCAGGTAGGACGGTTCCCTACTTACTTGCTACTTGAACTCGAAAAGATTAAAAAACCGGCCAAGTGCGAGTCGGACTCGCGCACTGAGGGTTCCGTGCCAACTTTAACTGAATTAGGGAAACCACTAACTTCCACTTAGTGAAATACCACAATATTTTGTTGACCGCAAATATAACTTTGTCCTTCATAGTGTTTGTATGAAGTACAAAGTTATGTTTGCGGTTGTTGAAAATGTGCTATATCTTTAAAACTTCTCGTTCGATCCCGTCCGAACCAATTTTCGTTGAAAGTATTTGTTAAGATCTACATTATATATATTTTTTTCAAAATTTACACTCCATTAGTTTAGAAGTTAGATGGGGGGGGGGGGGGACACGCCCATTTTACCACTTTGGAAGCGTCTAGCTATGAAACGTTAGACTTTAAAAGAAAATGGTTTTAGGAACCTAATTTTAAAAGACCTATCCATAGCCACCCCACACGTATAGGTATGACTAAAAATTTCTTTTTTGTTTTAGTTTCATGTATGGAAGCCCCCCCTTAAATGTCATCATTTTTTATTTTTTGTATGAGAATCGTAAAGTAAAGCGGTTAACAAGATATATACTCCTACCAAATTTCAACAGTGTGATGCTTATAGTTACAGAATAAAATCGCTGTGACATACGGACGGACAAACAGACAGACAGACAGACAGACTTAACGAAAGTATAAGGGTTCCTTTTTTTGCCATTCGGCTACGGAACCCTAAAAACGAGATGGTTTTGATTTTTGTCCAATGTCTTGTAGCAAATAGTTACTGGGAAAAACGAATTCGCTTTGATTCACGACTGAAAACCAGGTTAGGTACCTTCTGGAAGACGCTTTGACATCACACCTTTTTATTATTGATACGCATCTCAGCCTAAAATCAATAATAACTTTAATAATCTTCCTCTTGAATGACGTAGGTAGCGGAGATCATGCAAACAAATCTACGTCGCGCGGGCAGGGAGCTTCTTTCCGGTGATTTTGTAATAAATTTCACTTACCGCTCACGCGGGTAGGCGAAAATTGCAATCGGACCGTTTCTGTTGCTGTTTTGTTGTAGATTTAAGGCTCGATTACACCTTTGACCATAAGAAACATCTAATTGCTGTTTAACACCATACAAAGAAACAGCAGTTACGGTTATATTATAATACTAGCGGTCCCCCGCGACTTCGTTTACGCGTTTTGAGTATGCTTCCTCCCCTCCTGTCGCAGCGTAATGTTTTATAGCCTAAAGCCTTCTTCGATAAATAAACTATTTGAGACAAAAAGTTTTTTAAATCAGTCCAGTAGTTCGTGAGATTAGCGCGTTCAAACAAACAAACAAACAAATTCTTCACCTTTATAACATTAGTATAGATAAGGCAAAATTAAGTGGTGTCTCAGACAGAAGCCACAGTAAACTTTCTAAAAAAAAAGGTCTAAGCTCATCTTAGCTGTAACAAATATGCTTTTCAAAATCTATTTTTCAAACACTGTTAGCCTGCTAAGGCCCAGTGGCATGATCGATCGTTAACTAAACAAATGGTTATATAAAGTTACGAGCGGTTGAATATTCACGATTGCGCGTGTTTGAATAAAAAATACCTTAACCAAACGTAGAAAATGTTTTTCTTTATAACGCGTACAATCATGAATATTTAACCGCTGGTATGACGACATTTAACCATTCGTTAAATTAACTATCGATCACGCAACTGGGCTTAAAAGTACGTATTGTAGTGTATGTATTTATGTAATCTTTTCATACTGCTCAAGTGGAGAAAGAGACTTATAACCGTTCCCTTGTAAGGGTATTTTGCTCTTTAAAACTATAGAAGAGTTTATTAACCTTTGCAAGGATAACTTATTCACTCTCGTGATGACTATAATATTTCTCGGTATCACTGCGTAATAGGTATCTTAGTGCCTTCCTAATGTTTTAAAATGTCTGACTCATCATAAATGATGCAAAATAGTCAACGATTTATGAAATTCAATGCGTTAGTAATTCAATATTTATTTAAATACCTACATTGAGCAAGACAGAAGTAAATGATGAAAATTTATAAGAATTACCTGATTAAATCTGAGTTATATTTTAATAGTGTAGGTAATCATCATAAAGGATTTGTTTATTTGTGTCATCATCATCAGACTTAATTGATTGTTTAATAAAAAACATCATTCTCCCATTTAGAGATATCATAAAATATGTAAAAAGGAAAACAGCACCATCTCAAATACTCTAACTGTACAATATGTACTTCTAACTATCCTCTCCTCTATCTAGGCATTTTCATCATCTAAAGGCCAGTTACACTACCGAAAAATAAGCACTAACTATCAAACTAATTCAAATATGTCTATTAATTAATTCAAGTATGTGTATAATATAACGTCATTCCGGACGAAGCATGGATAGATTACGCCAAAGAGAACTTATTTAGACAGTGTGAAACACGCTGTTACTGTCATACCTTTTAGCACATTCCAAAACTACACTTTCGTTTCATATGATTTATATCTGGCTGGAGAAACGACGCATTATCCTCAAAAACAAAGAGGGCCATTACGCGCTCCACAGAACCGTATTATGGATGGACGGAATGGAATGATAAATTTTGTATTTCATCTGCATAGGCTCACTACTGTAATTGTTTGGAAATTCAATATCATGTTCGTTGTCAAAGCTTTATCCCGTTGTGAATCGGGATTTACCTACGTTCCGTACATTTCTATAATGTCGAAAATTGATTGAAATAGGTACAGTATATTTAGTTTAGGGTTATTGATGGCAATTTATTTCCGCATGCTTTCTGCTCCGAATCTTGTTGTAAGGGGTTCTGCCCTTAGGGCTATGAGGGCACACCGTATTGAGTACCTAGTCGTGTTCACACTATTTAGATTTTCGGTAGCTCAGCAGCAGGAGATTGTAGTCTGGAGAATCTAGGGTTCGATTACCAGGTGGTGACCATTCCTTATGTATCACTGTAGTCGGCCCTAGTTATCAAGGACTAATGTTACAATAGACTGGCTGTCCAAATCAATTTTTGTGGTACAAAAAGTTGAGGTCAGATGGAGCATCATTCAAACAAAGCGCAAATGGTGATTGCATTGTTTGTTCATACTTTAGTCATTTTAGAAAATGAGGCACAAAATTTGTTCTGTACAGCGTGTCTAGAGTATAAAATACACTAGCGGTCCCCCGCGACTTCGTCCGCGCGTTTTGAGATTGCTGCCTCCCCTCCCGTCGCAGCGTCATGTTTTATGCCATCAATCCTAAAGCCTTTCTCGATAAATAAGCTATCCAACACAGAAATATTTTTTCAAATCGGTCCAGCAGTTCCTGAGATAAGCGCGTTCAAACAAACAAACTCTTCATCTTTATAATATGTATATTAGCGCAAGCGCGCGTTGTGCTTAAGCTGCGAACATTATTTTGGTGCGGAGTTATGTTAAAACTGTGATAGCTCCTAAGATATTTATTGAAATCAAATGATATAAAGGGCAACTTGGTTCTAAATGAAATGCTCGTGATGATGAATGTATTTATTTTGATAAGAATAAATACCTGTGTGTATAATACACCTCTAAAAATAATGCATAATTTTTTTACAAATTTATTAACATAAAAAAGGTTGTAGTAAGTCAACCATAAAAGATAGACATATGCTGTCGCGGACTTTATTATAGAACTCTTAATGGTGAACAATCCTGTCATACATGATTTTTGTGTAACTTAAGCGGTTTCCGCAGCGTATGCAGCGGAAGCTCTCAAAAGGAATATCTTTCTCCCGTTTTCGCATCATTTTTCATTTCTGCTGTGGTCTTATGAGTCGTATTTTTATGTTATATAGCCTAAAGCCTTCCTCGATAAATGGACTATCCAACGTAAAAATAATTTTTCAAATCGGGTCAGTAGTTTTTGAGATTAGCGCGTTCAAACAAACAAACAAACAAACAAACAAACAAACTCTTCAGCTTTATATTATAAAATACAAAAATACAATAAAATACATAAGTCTATAGTCCTTGAAAGAAATTAAAATCGATAATCATTTCTCAAAATCAAAGCTATTTTTGCAGCCATCTAGATTAGCCAACGCCCTATATCAGATCAATTGTTTATAACCAGTGTAAGTACCGCGTCATTCAGCCTTTTCCATTTGGCAGCGTGGTTCATCATTAGAACATCTGGCAGGCCCGAGTTGCCTTGAACCGAACCCTGGCGAGGTCTCTCAGTATCCGACCCTGACTTTGGCCTCCTATGACGTCAAGGCCAGTGGACTGAATTTTGACAGCTCCTGTTGATGAATGAGTCAGGAGTGGGCGGAGAAAATAGAGGAAAATCATGGCGGTTCGAATGAGCGTGACTTGGGGTACTATGTATTATCGACACTGACGTAATGTTTTATGGGATTTGGGGACATAATATGTATTTGTTAATCTGCATTGACGTGATATTTCAGAAGTTAAATGTCGATAGGACCGCATGATTTCAGGTTGACACACTCACGTAGGTAATCGTGCTGACTGACATTTTTATCTGCTTAAATGGGTAAGAATTTTGCATTAATATTTATATAACTCGTAGCTATTTAAGTCATTTATAAATCTTTTACCTATGAGGTAATACTCGATCTACTCGATCGAGTGTGATGTCATGGTGACATGGATGATGCATTAAATTCTATGCCGAATTACATAATTAAGAGGAGTAACAAAAAGGACAAAAGAATTACTTATTACAGCATAAGACCTAAATACTTTTTAAAGTTTCAAAACGTAGGCGAAAACGTAGACATGGAATTATTTCCTGTTCCCCAGTTGAATGAGTCCATTCATGCGAGTGAATCAGCTGTTTACGAGTTTAATATAAATTTGCATGATGGAATAAACAGCCATGAACTTATTGCGCTTCCTTTACTCATTCATAAGCTTACCATAATAATATAAAATACATTGCAAGTAACTATGTCCGAGACCTTTTTTTGTTTTATTTAATTAAAACGTGAATGCTCCATTTATGCGGAGTTCTACTGATTCGATGCGATCATGAAAGGAATTTCAGTGGATATTTCAGAGAATGATTTTTCCAGACATGATTGTGTTTTAACAAAATTCAATGTTTACGTATGAGAACGTTTTAAATTCATAATTGACGCTTTACATCGTTTCATTAGTACGAGTTAGGTATTAAAACACACGTAGGTGATATAATTATCACAATAATCTGACTATTTATTTACTGATAACGATTAACATCATATTGGTCTAACTCCTAGCTAGTAATATTTATTTATTCTACAATTGTAGCGTGATAGTAAGTATTTATCGAAAAAATTACATTTCACTTACCGACTGAGGACAATTTTAACTGCCAGGCAAACAAACAGTGAAATTAGTAAGGCATAGTACAATCGCAACCATTTTCTTGATAACACTTTAAAAATCCATTGAAACATAGTGGAAATTTCGCGATAGAGACCGCTTGTTCTCGAGATTAGCCGTTATCCACAGAAAAACTTTATCAACGTGTAACTTGTTCATAATTTGTTATCAGTCCGTCGGTGCTTACCTCCTTGTACCTACCTTGATTTCGCAACATGTGGCACAGACAGTTATATTTGCATAGCATGTAACACAGTTGCAATTATTACTGATCTTGTAAACTTTCGTTCGTGTGTAGACCAATTTAATAGCAACTAAGCATTAATTCATTTCAGACGATCAACAAGCTTAGTCAAAGTCATTTGTTTATTTAATTTTAGTGCACGATTAGACACTATGCTACTCATGTGTTGTCAGAATATTTAAATTGTTCATGGTCAATTTAGAAGTAAGGAATGTAAGATTTTTTTATAGAAATACACAAGTACGTTTATGCAAAACAATATCGATTTCTATACGTAAGGCCAATCTCCCTAAGCAACAAAAGTACGAATTGACAACAAACAAGCGGCGACAACCTATATCTAATCGTTGATCCCTTTATCTTGACGTTTCGCTGACTGTATTCGAGGAGTTGACTGATAAAAGCTAAGGACGAATCGAAGGCACAGAAATGTTGACTCATTTAATTGTTGGTGATGTATGGTTACATCAGAGCATAGCGGACAACGTATCAGGGATGTAACTACGAAAGAGTGTTAAAACAGTTTATTTATGTAGCTCATTAACAAATTCAAACACACTGCAGTATCGTCTTTCAAATATTAATGATACTGCGCATCTGTTTCGCGTCACAATTTTACACAAATGATTGATGATGACACTGATTTGTGTAGCAAGATTTCATATATCATTGCGGTTCAGAAAATTGTAATAAAATTTTCGTTTATAACTACGGCGCGATTTATTTAAAAGAGTGGTAGTTAACATGTACAACATATTAGTTTTTGACATCATACAGCTTTGCTCGAAGTTCACTTGTTCATCATCTTCGTTGTCTTCTGTGACACCGCTTAGTTTCAATATGTATACAAGTGCAGCGTCGTCCTCTTTCTTTGGTTTCATTTCCTGTTGAAAGAGAAAAATTAAATTATGATAAAAAGTGACGACAGGGCATTGATTTGCTCTAATCCTCAAGTATTCTAACTACAATATATGAAGACAGGCAGGGCTCGAACGAAGCCCGGCCTACGAGGCAATTGTTGTATTGTCTTGGGCTCAAAGCTGCTCCTTGCGCGATGCCGCTATATTTCACGCTCCGTTGACGCATGCACTAATGCGTTAAATCTTTCAATAACACGGCATTGTCAGCCATTGAACATAATAATTGTCTAGTTATTTACTAGAAAGCAGACAGAGTCTAAATATGTAATTATTCATCGCAAAACTTTGTCGTAAGCCTTGAGGGAATAATTTTGATGGGCAATATATTTTTAAAGAAAAACAAAATTATGTGCAAAACTAAATTTGTTACAGATAAACGTTTTCATTATTTTTTTACTGAGTAGATAGTGCTCGAAGATTTTGAAGCTCCCAAAAACGAAACAAGCACGAATGAAAGTACTTTCGATGGCACCACACAATCTTCGGAAGTCCCGTGCCTATAGAATAGCAATCGCGACGACATCCGAGCTGTAATAGGAGGCGTGAGTCAGCGGCGTGGGGCGTCGACCCGTGAGGCTTGCTCCACAGCACCACGGAAATTGACATGCTATTAAGCTGCGATTATGACGCGCATGGAGGTAATGAGCCGTCGGCGAAGTTGGCCGCTTTGGAACAAATAGATGGACAAGGCGTAACTAACGAAACAGTGGTGGAAAACCATGTGCAATCAACAATGTTATTACAGAGCATGATGGTCGAATTAATATCACTAAAATATTATTATAAAGAGGCCGAAGCAGAAAAGACAGCATATTTTGTACAGACTATAAACGACGCAGATTTGGTTAATACGAGTAGCAAAACTCTTTTATGATACATGGAAATAAAGCAAGAGATATTAATCTTCGTTGATTAAAAAAACACAATTCTCCTTCTTAGGAAATATGGCAAGCTATAGCTCCATTTCTTGTTTTTGCTATATTTAGCGATTTGATGGTAGTACACGCACAAAGTAGTGATGATATTTTTTGAGTTGGTGCCAAACAACTTGTCAATTATCACCAGGAATCTTACAGGTGTTTATAAACATTCATTATGTAATGACTTAATTATGGAGTCAAACTTCAAGGCTGCTTTTAAAAGGGAAAATATGTGCCAGAGATATTTTTAAGCAAACTCGAATTTTGATACAACCACTAAGATTATTTATGATTCATTTTACGACGCCTAAATAGTAATTAAGTAGAATTCGACTAGTCCGATAAGTTTTGTCAAATTTAAGAAAGTTTTGATAGTTTTCATGTTTTTGATGTATATGCTTAGCAATGATACAAAACAATTAACAACCTTACCACAAATGATTAAACTAGGTGTGGACAACTGTTTAAGGGCCAATTTGACTTAGGATTTGATTAAGGATAAAATGACCGATTTTAATATGTCATTTACATAAATGATTGCTGAATAGAAGGTGACGTTTTCAAATTAGGTTTCTTATCTGACGTTGGAGAAATCTGGCCTAAATGTCATATGGCTAGTTTAAAATCAACGTCAGTCAAGTCAAATGACATAAGGGTGACATACATGCCACATTAGCCGCATAACATTTGAACAGTAGTTCAGATCTTGTTTATTTTTTGTGGTAAGGCCGTCAATCTCTGTATCCAAGTGCAGTGGAGCCGCGTCCCCACCCAAACCGCATTTTGCATCTGGCTGGAGAAAGGCGAGCTCTGTTGTAAGTCAGTCCAACTCGCAGTCTAGCTTGTAGATGAGAAATGTACGAAGCGCGAGAGGCCATATTCGAGGAAACACATTCTGTTTGAAGCTTGTCACAGAAAATTGGCCATTCTCTTTTGACAATGAATAAGCCTATTGAAGCTTATTCATTCGTTTGAAATCATACAATTAGGGGTCCGATGTCGAAATCCTGATCGAAACGCGAATCTTATTTAAGGATATCTCTTGACTTATCAATGGAATTAATTTTGAATGTCATGCTACTATGAAAAGTGATTTCAGGTAAAGAAAACAAACAGGCGACGGATTTATTTCCTTAAATCCGTACTTCCACACAATGCCACGCATAGCTACTAAGGTTTCTGAATTAAACGCTTCACTTGAATAAGCCACCGCCAATGCCTTCTAGGCTTATTTAGCTATTGCTTAAAAGGATTTCACGCATCTGTTGCGTAAGCAAAAAACAATTGTAAAAAAGGAACATTACGGCCTACCTTGCCAAAATCAGCGATATTACAACAGTTAAAAATAGGAGGATCCGCTTTAAAAGTGTTATTCTCTTTAAAGACTATACAGGGTATGCCCTGCAATAAGAGAAAAAATATAAGGACGCTTAAAATAATCAGTATCTAATTAATTCCCAAGTGTAAATGGTTTCAATTTATTCTATTAAATGAAAAAATATTATAAAGAATCCAATCGGAGTACTCGATATTCATTATGAAACTTATGGATTATTATAACTTTTGATAACTAATCTCTCTGAGTTAAAGCACTTTGGAGCATTATGATCAAGGGTAAATTTTCGTGCAATTCGTATACGAAAAAGGTTCACCGATCGAATTTTCTTTGCCGACGAAAAAATAGTTTTTGATATCTCAGGGTCACGATTTTTATGAATTTTGATTTCGTTCGTGCGATAGTTTTTTTTCGTGTAGAAATTTTAGTTGAGTTGTTGGGTAAAACGGTTAAAATCGGATTGCCATACGAAAGAAGTTCGATTGCCGCGAGAATCGGCCTCTCCAGGGGGGCAATTCTCGAGCAATTCGTATACGAAAAAAGTTCACCGATCGAATTTTCTTCGTCGAATAAAAATAGTTTTTGATTTCTCAGGGTGATTTCTATGTTTTAGATTGGGTTCGTGTGGTAGTTTTTTTACACGCAGATGTATTTTTAGGTAAAATAGTTAAACTTGCAGTCGAATTACCACACGAAAAAAGTTCGATTGCCGCGAGAATCGGCCTCCGGGTCATTATGACTGAGTATACTCACTAAACAGTCATTTCATCATTCATCATTGTAATTTTTTGACAGGCCACACGCTGTAACAAAATTCCATAATATTTTTAATTCAATGTTTTTTTTAATGTACGGAACTGGTTTTATTATAAATATAATTGAGCTTGACTGTATCCGTCAACAATCCCTCATCGGTCACGGATGGTAAGCTCGATTAACTTCTATCCACAATGGATTGCATTTAAATTGCACTTTGTGTAGCAGTTTTTTTTTACGATCTAGACCAGATCTTTACATTTGTGCATTCAATTTATAATATTTGCTCTAATATAAATCTGTGGATAGAAATCTCTATTAGACCCCTCACACACTGCGACTTTTAGCATCGATGCTGTCGAGATAGCATCGCGACTGCATCTAATACTAATATTATAAAGCTGAAGAGTTTGTTTGTTTGTTTTAACGCGCTAATCAGATGCTACTGGACCGATTTCAAAAAAAACTGTTTACTTTGGATAGCCCATTTATTGAGGCAGGCTTTAAGCAATATAGCATCAAGATACGACGCAGAAGTCCAGCGCGCCGCAACGAAAAATAATGCGAAAACGGGGAAAAATAATCCTTTTGAGAACTTCCGCCGCGTACTTGTTCGCTGTGTAAACCGTTTATGTTACACAAAAATCATGTATGACGAGATCATTCTGCATTAACAGATCTAAAATAAAGTGCGCGACATCATATGTCTATCTGAAATGGTTTACCTATGTTAATAATATGTTATATGATAATGTTAATAAATTTGATAAAAAATAATTCACTATTTTCGAAGGTGTTTTATACACACGGGTATTAATTCTTATCAAAATAAGTACATTCATCATCACGAGCATTTCATTTTGAACAAAGTTGCCCTTACATCATTTGATTTCAATAAATCTATACTCAATAATAATATTATAAAGCTGTAGAGTTTATTTGTTTGAACGCGCTAATCTCAGAAACTACTGAACCGATTTGAAAAAATCTTTTTTATATTGGATAGCCTACTGGGCAGCTAAAAAAAATTTATGCTGGTTTACTAAATAAATAAATAATAATAAGAAATAATCTGAATGATGTTGATTCGTAAATGTTGCCTTGACTGCTTTCCTTATTTAAAACAAACAGATCGCGAATACAAACATGTGTTCAAGATATAACGGGCCATTATTTTTCATGAGCTCGAACGCTGCTGGCGAAATAGATCATAACATAACTAAGATTGTTTATGGTACGGCCGCGCCTCTGGGCACAGCGACGCGTGCGCAGTATGAAACAAGCCAGCAAATAAATCTGTGCTTATAGTACCTATTTTTTAGCTTATCAACTCAAGAGCTATGTAAAAGTCTTAGCACCTCATCTTCAAAATAAATTTTGAGACTTACATAGGTCCCGCAAATTGCTAATGCGCTTGGCGGCCTTTTTTTTACGTATTCGTTGTTATTTCTTTCGATATCTTGTTTATCTTATTGACAAGTATTAATGTATGAAAAATGTAACAGCCCAGGGGCCCTATTTTCGAATCACTCGCGTCAAGATGGCGTTGATGTTTAGTGAGTATCTTATTTTCGAATAAAATCAATTAAACATTCAAAATCCACACGGCCCTCTCGTGTGTGTGTTTTTGGATTTGAAAAAATATTTCTGGTTGATTTTTTATTAGTTTTTGAACGAAAATCACACGCCATATCCAAGCGAGTGATTCAAAAATAGAGATATTTAGGACAGTTCTTTTTAGTTGCGAAAGAAATTTAGAGGTTCTGAATTTGACGAGGTTCCCGCCCAGCGCATTAGCGACTTGTGGGTTTATCTATTTAACTCAAGGACTTGGTTTCCTTGTTACTACTGTAGGCAGTTATGGAGTAATTACTCCACGGGAATAGCACTTAGCGCCTCTGCAGACTGCTGCATTCTAGCCGCTCAGCCACCTGCAGCGCTGCATGCCTTTCGGCATAGGTAGTGATTGAGTGATTACCCTACGAGATTAGCAGTTGGCGCCCCAGCAGACTGCTGCATTCTAGCCGCCTTCGCCGCCTGCAATGCTGCTTGCCTTTCGGCATAGGTAGTGATTAAGTAATTACCCCACGGGCTTAGCAGTTGGCGCCTCCGCAGACTGCTGCATTCTAGCTGCTTAAGCCGCCTGCAGCGCTGCTTGCCTTTTGGAATCGGCAGTAATTCAATAATTACCCCACGGGATTAGCAATTGGCACCTCAGCAGACTGCTGCATTCTAGCCGCTTCAGCCGCCTGTAACGCTGCTTGCCTTTTGGAATTGGCAGTTATTCAGTAATTACCCTTCAGGATTAGCAGTTGGCGCCTCTGGAGGCTGCTGCACTCTAGCCGCTTCAGCCGCCTGCAGGGCTGCTTGCCTTTCGGCATCATTCGGGTGCGGCAAGGCGCCTCTGAAGCAAAATCATTTTGTGAGGAAGGCAGAACCAAAACAGATGTTCAATATTATAAATAAACTAGCGGTCCCCCGCGACTTCGTCCGCGCGTTTTGAGTTTGCTCCCTCCCTTCCCGTCGCAGCGTGATGTTTTATATCCTAAAACCTTTCTCAATAAATAAGCTATCCAAAACCGAAATATTTTTTCAAATCGGTCCAGCAGTTCCTGAGATAAGCGCGTTCAAACCAACAAACTCTTCAGCTTTATAATATAACTAGCGGTCCCCCGCGACTTCGTCCGCGCGTTTTCAGTTTGCTCCCTCCCCTCCCGTCGCAGCGTCATGTTTTATATCCTAAAGCCTTTCTCGATAAATAAGCTATCCAAAACCGAAATATTTTTTCAAATCGGTCCAGCAGTTCCTGAGATAAGCGCGTTCAAACAAACAAACTCTTCACCTTTATAATATTACTAGCGGTCCCCCGCGACTTCGTCCGCGCGTTTTGAGTTTGCTCCCTCCCCTCCCGTCGCAGCGTCATGTTTTATATCCTAAAGCCTTTCTCGATAAATAAGCTATCCAACACAGAAATATTTTTTCAAATCGGTCCAGCAGTTCCTGAGATAAGCGCGTTCAAACAAACAAACTCTTCAGCTTTATAATATACTAGCGGTCCCCCGCGACTTCGTCCGCGCGTTTTGAGTTTGCTCCCTCCCCTCCCGTCGCAGCGTCATGTTTTATATCCTAAAGCCTTTCTCGATAAATAAGCTATCCAACACAGAAATATATTTTCAAATCGTTCCAGCAGTTCCTGAGATAAGCGCTTTCAAACAAACAAACTCTTCAGCTTTATAATATACTAGCGGTCCCCCGCGACTTCGTCCGCGCGTTTTGAGTTTGCTCCCTCCCCTCCCGTCGCAGCGTGATGTTTTATATCCTAAAGCCTTTCTCAATAAATAAGCTATCTAACACAGAAATATTTTTTCAAATCGGTTCAGCAGTTCCTGAGATAAGCGCGTTCAAACCAACAAACTCTTCAGTTTTATAATATAATTAGCGCAAGCGCACGTTGTAATTAAGCTGCGAACATTATTTTGGTGCGGAGTTATATAAATAGCAAATTGCACTTGTAAAAAGCAACTTTGGCTGCTGTGACAGACGAGGAATCGAACCCCGTGTCTTACGCAATCCGGGCGTATGCCTATACCACTCGACCACCGTCACATTAGCAAGCCTGTTGAATTTTGCAAGCGCTTTCTTTAACGCGTAGGCTGCGTGGCGTCATCAATGTTGCGAGATTGCTCTCACAATATCGGAGTTATGTTAAAACTGTGATAGCTCCTAAGATATTTATTGGAATCAAATGATATATAGGGCAACTTTGTTCTAAATGAAATGCTTGTGATGATGAATGTATTTATTTTGATAAGAATAAATACCTGTGTGTATAATACACCTCTAAAAATGATGCATTATTTTTTTTACAAATTTATTAACATAAAAAAGGTTGTAGTAAGTCAACCATAAAAGATAGACTTATGCTGTCGCAGACTTTTTTATAGAACTCTTAATGCTGAACAATCCTGTCATACACGATTTTTGTGTAACTTTAGCGGTTTTTGCAGCGTACGCAGCGGAAGCTCTCAAAAGGAATATCTTTCTCCCGTTTTCGCAACATTTTTCATTGCTGCTGTGGTCTTGTGAGTCGTATCTTTATGTTATATAGCCTAAAGCCTTCCTCGATAAATGGACTATCCAACATAAAAAGAATTTTTCAAATCGGGCCAGTAGTTTCTGAGATTAGCGCGTTCAAACAAACAAACAAACAAACAAACAAACAAACAAACAAACTCTTCAGCTTTATAATATTAGTATAGATTAGCGCAAGCGCACGTTGTACTTAAGCTGCGAACATTATTTTGGTTTGGAGTTATGTTAAAACTGTGATAGCTCCTAAGATATTTATTGAAATCAAATGATATAAAGGGCAACTTGGTTCTAAAAAAAATGCTCGTGATGATGATTGTATTTATTTTGATAAGAATAAATACCTGTGTGTATAATACACCTCTAAAAATAATGCATTATTTTTTTACAAATTTATTAACAAAAAAAAAGGTTGTAGTAAGTCAACCATAAAAGATAGACATATGCTGTCGCGGACTTTATTATAGAACTCTTAATGCTGAGCAATCCTGTCATACATGATTTTTGCGTAACTTTAGCGGTTTCCGCAGCGTATGCAGCGGAAGCTCTCAAAAGGAATATCTTTCTCCCGTTTTCGCAACATTTTTAATTTCTGCTGTGGTCTTTTGAGTTGTATCTTTATGTTATATAGCCTAAAGCCTTCCTCGATAAATGGACTATCCAACGTAAAAATATTTTTTCAAATAGGGCCAGTAGTTTTTGAGATTAGCGCGTTCAAACAAACAAACAAACTCTTCAGCTTTATAATATTAGTATAGATTAGCGCAAGCGCACGTTGTACTTAAGCTGCGAACATTATTTTGGTGCGGAGTTATGTTAAAAATGTGATAGCTCCTAAGATATTTATTGAAATCAAATGATATACAGGGCAACTTGGTTCTAAATGAAATGCTCGTGATGATGAATGTATTTATTTTGATAAACATAAATACCTGTGTGTATAATACACCTCTAAAAATAATGCATTATTTTTTTACAAATTTATTAACATAAAAAAGGTTGTAATAAGTCAACCATAAAAGATAGACATATGCTGTTGCGGATTTTATTATAGAACTCTTAATACTGAACAATCCTGTCATACATGATTTTTGTGTAACTTAAGCGGTTTCCGCAGCGTATGCAGCGGAAGCTCTCAACAGGAATATTTTTCTCCCGTTTTCGCAACATTTTTCATTTCTGCTATGGTCTTACGAGTCGTATCTTTATGTTACGAGGGTCAAACTGAAAGTTCTTAGAACTGGCCACTTATAAACAATATAATAAAAAAAATATTTTAAAATTTGAAAATAGAACTCTTTGCCAATATTACTGAGTATATATTTCATTCATTTGTCATTTGTTTTACGATTTGGCGGCAAATTGAAAATTGTCTGTGTCACGTCAACATGAATTTAACACGAGAAAATTTTCGTGCAATGATTTTTTATGACTTTCGATGTCATTTAAGTCAACAAGAAAGTTATGATAGACTACGATTGGCCTTTCACGATGAAGCCCCATCTCGTGCGACTGTTTACAACTGGTTTAATGAGTTTAAACGTGGTCGCACTAATCTCACTGATGATGTACGTGAGGGACGGCCTTCTACGGCGACGACTGAAAATAACATCTGTGTTGTGCGGCGTATGATAGAGACTGACAAAAGAGTGACCTATCAGCAGATTCGGACAAGCTTAGGCATCGGTATGAGTCAAGTGCACAAAATCCTCCACGAACATTTAGCGGTCAGGAAGCTTTGCGCCCGGTGGATACCTCATAATTTGACTAAGGCTCAAAAACTCCATCGTGTGGATTGGTGCCGTAAAATGATTGAAAGATTTAACGGAGGTGACTCAAATGCTGTGTTCGACATACTAACAGGTGACGAAAGCTGGATTTACTGTTATGATCCTGAAACCAAAAGACAATCTGCTCAGTGGGTGTTTCCTTTCGAGGAGTTGCCAACTAAAGTGAAGAGAGATCGAAGTGCGGGAAAAAAAATGGTGGCCTCGTTCTTTGGAAGGATAGGTCATTTCGCAACAATTGTGTTAGAGGATCAAAAAACAGTTTCTGCAGAATGGTACACTACCAATTGTTTGCCACTTGTCTTGGAAAAAGTTCGAGAGAAACGACCTCGCAGTAGGATCCTCCTTCACCACGACAACGCCTCGTCGCACACCGCCAAGCGAACGATCGACTATTTGGCGACATCAAACGTTGAATTACTAGGTCACCCGCCGTATAGCCCCGACCTCGCGCCTTGTGATTTTTATTTATTTCCGAAAATTAAAGAAAAACTTAAAGGAAAGCGGTTTATGAATGCTGAAGAAGCGGTGGCTGCGTATCGCGATGCCATTGAAGAGACCCCTAAGGACGAGTGGGCAAAGTGCTTTTCCCAGTGGTTCCATCGCATGCAGCGGTGTATTGACGTCAATGGACAATATTTTGAAAAGATATAATAAAACTAATAACTGGCTAATGTAATCAGTTTTTGATTTTCTAAGAACTTTCAGTTTGACCCTCGTATATAGCCTAAAGCCTTCCTCGATAAATGGACTATCCAACGTAAAAATAATTTTTCAAATCGGGCCAGTAGTTTTTGAGATTAGCGCGTTCAAACAAACAAACAAACAAACAAACAAACTCTTCAGCTTTATAATATTAGTATAGACTAGCTGTGCCCGCGACTTCGTCCGCGTGGAATAGTGACTTTGGGTAGATTTTTTAATTATTTAGGCTAATTATTTTACAAATAAGATATACCGCGAATATGTTGCAGCAATATTCTCAAATAATAGCATTCAGTTTGGGACGGATGGACGTTGTAGACGTGGCAGACTACCGAGAAAGCCGAGTCCTTTTTCTAGGCATTCTACTTATTAATTCAGTAGGTACTTTTTTATTAAAAATTATAATTTTGTAGGTAATTTAAAAATGGTGAGAAGATAAACAAAACTTAACAATTTTGTCATAAAAAATGTCCAAACCGTCAAAGCTTTGTAGAGATACAACAAAACAATACCCAATTACAATGAAACCAAATTTTGCATTAAGATTGGTAAATATAAATTAAGTCAACCAACCTAGTAATTAAGCATTAACCTAATGTAATCAATCACTTTACAGAGAATAAGAAGAACAATATCAAATCAAATTACCTACTACAAAATCAAATTTTATGCACATTTAGATTTAATACCTACCTCCTACCTACTTTAAATGGTACTTATTACTAAGTCAAGAAAAACTTTTATTACATGCTGGGATGAGCTATCGCAGTTACTTATACCTGCGTAAATCAGAAAAAAAGAATAACAAAAGTAATTATCTACTAAATCTATTAAACTGAATAATTAATAGATGCATTCAAAATTAAAACCTACTCAGTGGCGAAAAGAAAACTTTAACCTGCATAAATCTGAAGAAAGAATTTTAACCAAAAGTATTACTGAATCTACCTAATAGAAAATATCTGCAATTAAAATAATGAGCTCAAGTCCTTTACTACTCAGTAGCGAAAGGAAAACTATGTATTACGCGCTGAAATCACTTGAAGTATCGCAAAAAGAGCAGTTGCGCGGGACAACCGTTCCGTAGGACAACCGTTCCGTAGGGAGCCGACTAAATTAATCTTAAGGAAAATATTTCAACGCAAACACATATTTTAATGAAAGTGAGAAGCCACCAACCATACTTAGCGCAAGCTCGCGTTGTTAGTACTTAAGCTGCGAGTATTATTTTGATGTGGAGTTATTTCAAACTGTGATAGCTTCTAAGATATTTATTGAAATAAAATGATGTGAACTTTGTTCAAAATGAAATGCTCGTGATGGTGAATGTTTTTATTTTTAATAAGAATCAATACCCGTGTGTATAAAAAATCTTCAAAAATAATGTTCGAATAAGAATAGTAAAATATTTTAACGCAAAACATACACAGTTTTATTGTAACTAAGAAGCCAGCAACCATAGCAATAAGCGCAAGCGCACGTTGTACTTAAGCTGCGAACATTATTTTGGTGCGGAGTTATGTTAAAACTGTGATAGCTCCTAAGATATTTATTGGAATCAAATAATATAAAGGGCAACTTTGTTCTAAATGAAATGCTCGTGATGATGAATGTTTTTATTTTGATAAGAATAAATACCTGTGTGTACCTCTAAAAATGATGCATTATTTTTTTACAAATTTATTAACATAAAAAAGGTTGTAGTAAGTCAACCATAAAATATATAGACTTATGCTGTCGCGGACTTTATTATAGAACTCTTAATGCTGAACAATCTTGTCATACATGATTTTTGTGTAACTTTAGCGGTTTCCGCAGCGTACGCAGCGGAAGCTCTCAAAAGGAATATCTTTCTCCCGTTTTCGCAACATTTTTCATTACTGCTGTGGTCTTGTGAGTTGTATCTTTATGTTATATAGCTTAAAGCCTTCCTCGATAAATGGACTATCGAACATAAAAATAATTTTTGAAATCGAGCCAGTAGTTTCTGAGATTAGCGCGTTCAAACAAACAAACAAACAAACTCTTCAGCTTTATAACATTAGTATAGATAAATCATTTATTTCTCTCTGGCACATTAGGGAAGTAGCAAGTACAAAAATAGTTGTTCTTAATTTATAAGTTTCCCAACGTGCGAGAGGCTGGTGCCTGAAATAGGTCTGAAAAAACCGGTGATACAGGTCGCCAGGATGGATTATGGAGGGCACCTAGAAATGGTCTTATCGGTTTGGCATTGAAGTATACATGGTTAAAACTAAATAATGAGAAACCCCGGTGACGAGCTGAGCTGAGCTCAGGTGCTTTCTATCACTGAAGACTGAAGGTTTGCTTCTGTTTTCATAAGTCTTATAGGGTAGCATCACTTACTATCAGATCAGGTAGGTAGAATCGTAGCCAATTTTCTGGTAATTTACGAGTATGATCGAAAAGCTCATGGGAGATTTTAAGAAGAACCTTCTCTAGTGTGATAAGAGAAACTAAGCATTGTTGGAGTAACTTATACAGACGAAACGTAGGGACTTACGTGAAAACTTGGCGTACGTGGACTTAACTGGTTGTTTGACGGAACTGAAACTGAGGGAGGGTTACCTAAAATGAGCTGGAAAGATAATTTGCTGCTGATTTACGAAACAAAACCGGTTATCATTGTAGGTATTCATGGTTGTTTAAATTATTTTCCTCGTCACGTATACAGGTGATGAAGACCTTAAACATTTACACTTGTTTGTGAAGCAATGGTTTGTTAATTATAATTTTAATTAATTGATTCATTCAGTGACGAATTTTGATTTCGCTCTTATTTACCTTATTTGTGCAATTATTTTCTAAATTAAAGTATACCAATTCACAAACCGCTGTGATATGTTTTGCACATTATTATTTCCTCAGTTTTCTAACCCATTCTTAGTGTGACATCGATTTTGAAGGTAAAAAAGAAAAGGCATCCTTTTGGTTTTCTTTTTACAGTATTACGGGGGTAGGTACTTAATATCATAAAAGTGTAGTTTGCTTGAACGCGTTAATTAATACATGAACTGCTGGACCGATTAATGTTTTTTTTAAATGTCAGATAGGTCATTTATCCGAGATAAAACATCACCGCCTACGGGATCAAATTCAAAACACGCAGAGGAAGGCGCGGGGGGCGGCGGGTTACTCGTACATTTAAAACAACAACAAATATTTATTTAAAAAATAAACCATCTTCAAAAGCTTTAAATATTTGTCTTTTATTTAGGAAAATAAATTCTTTTGGAGTTGGTGCATGGCATGTCAAGCTTACCATCACCAAAAGTCTACACACATAACATAATGCATTGACTCCAAAATACTAAAAAGAAGAGTGTTATTTTAAGCTTTTTAGTCAGCTTTTTTGAAGGCAGTTTAAATTTTAAAATTATATTTTTATTTCATACTTTTTTGTTATTTACTCATATCTCAAAATCTACTGGTCCAATTTTGATGTAACTTACACTGTACCCTAAGTTGAACTATACCTGATTGAACTCTATGAATCATCTCGCTATCACACCTCGTTTTCGAAAAATCTTGTGTCAAAAACTAACGAAATTTTGCACATACCTACTAAAATTTCATACAATTTTGACGAGATCACATACACAGATCGTATTGATTACCTTCCTTTTAAAAGTCGGTAAAAACACTAATCCATTACCTTCCAAAAATATAAAAGAAAGCAATACCTAACAAAATTATGATTCGTCATTGAACTTGACTGCTCAACGAGAGTGTCATTCGTAACGAAGGCAAGGCTCACACATGCCGTGACGCATGTGTTATGTATGTAAGTGAATTATCACACTCCAGAGGCCTTCGCTGGCAGACTTGCAAACAAACATGCTACTAACGATGTCTGCACAATGCAACATGGTTTTATGCGTAGAAAATATTGCAGTTCCTAATCAATTTAAGATAATAAATTGGACTTTTTGGTTTCTTATTTCATCTATAAACACCGTGAGTGTTAATAATATTCAAACCAATATCTCATACCTACGTAAGAGTTCATGAATACATTCTTAAAGATCAACTGTAAGTAATAAAAAAAACAAAAAAAAACGTTGAAAACAGAATCTGGAAGAAAAAAGTCGAACCACTGTGACCAATCAGTAAATGTCATATATTTTTCGGCTGACAAAACCTGCTGCTGTATCATTTTTTCAGTAAATTTTGCAGTCTGAACATCTGAATCTAATTTTATTTGTATAGAGGACATGTGTTTTCACAGTCATTTATGCTCATAATATGGCAGGCGAATGGTTATGATGCATAACACATGACTTCAGAAATCGCAGTCATAAATTCTGTTCTATTTTTGTCTCTGCTACATTACTTTATTCGAACCTTCACTATTTATTTACCTTTTAAATCAGTCAAATAGTTACAGATAATTTTTTTCTTACCTTGAAATTGAATTTCGCTCTTTCCCGATAAAAGCTAAAAAAACATAAGATTTTTTGGTGCTTACCAACGAGTTTTGTATTGCTGTTGTGTGACTTTTTATTAAGATCAAATTAAGTTTTGTTTTATAGTTTATAATTCAATTTATGTAAATACCACACAGCATCTCAAAATACTCACAAGAGTTTCGAGTAACATAGATACAAATAGTAAACAGCAAAAATGAATTGCAAAAAGTTACAATCCATGTCACAAAAATCATAGTATCAAAAATTGTACCTCTATTATCAACAACCTGCAGAAATTATCTCGTTTCAATGAACATTTATCAGTCGCGTCAGCATCGGCCTCCTCAAACGCGACTATAATGGGCTTCGGCTGGGGCTCGGGAGACTCCTCAGCCGCCGACAACACATCACACGAGTATCCTTGGTCTTTGCGACAGTCATTTGTTTTTATCTTTGCCAGTGCGTTGCCACCAGATAAACATGTGGGTAATATTTCTTGCGCAGACTCAAGGTGGTTATATAAAGCTAGACTTTAAGAAGTTTAAGGAATATCATCAATTTTTGTTTATGTGGCCACGAGCTTATTTTACACTGGTTGGAATTATCTGGTGTGCTACTTGTGCGCTCTATTGAAAATAAATGTCACAACTTTAATCGTTTTCAATTTAATTTAAATACGACACAACATATCAAAACACTCACAGAGTTAACAAGATATATAAAAATATGAATAAAGTTCATAAAAAATAACATTGGCAAAAGCATATCATAAGTTAAGAAAATTCTCTCGTTTCAGTTAAGACAAAAGCTAGAACGTGATATCTTCTTCGTTATTAGCGTCATCTCCAGTTGCGCCAGCATCAGCCTCTTCGAACGTGTCTAAAATGGGCTCGGGCTCCGGTTCGGGCTCAGGCTCCGGTTCGGGCTCGGGCTCCACCTCGGGCTCCGTCTCAGGCTCGGGTGTAGCCACCCGCTCCGGGCTGACTGCCGCAGGGGACTCTGCTTCCACCGACGGCACATCAACAACATGATCCTCGTATGCTTCATCGCACCCGGGAGTCTCATGTGTAATCTCTTCCTCGCCTGCCGACTCACATTTGGAATCTCTGAAAAAGAAAAGTTATGAACTTTAGGTGATTATTTAAAAGTTTGATAATATTTTGGTGAACAAAACACTGATGAACTGTAGCGGAGAGAAGCACCTTATTTTCAAAGCTTAGTAGCTGGCACATATTTCAGCGATGACAAGCAACGGCATATTATATCGGCATTTTTTGCAAGTTCTATGAATGCAGTCTGCAAAAGAATAATAAAAAATATAAAGAAGAAAATAAATAAAAGCTAGAACTATTTATGAGACATATAGGAAAACAAAAAATTAAAAAACATAAAAAAATAAAACATACCGTCGAATATTTTATCGATCGTGTTTTCATGTTGTTTTCCCAACGCGAAGAGTGTGGTGTGCCGCGATAAAAATATACTGTTTACAATGCGAAAAGGTATTTTATAATGCCAAATGGCATTGGCAGTAGGTATAATGGAGTAATCCACGGCATCGTAGACCGTGGCATTGATAGTTTACACTCGTAGATAAAACCGCTAGAAAATATGACTCCTCATTAGCTAAATTTACAACAGTAAATTTCATTTTTTTTCACGACTTAGAAAATTTTGAAGCTTAAGCAATAAACATATAAAGCATTCCACATATGTATTTAATGTTCACTTGCTTTAATCCCTCAAGCGTATGTGAACGAGACACAATGCAAATTCTATTGTTATGCGGTTGCCTGCAACCGCTCGGGTGTTGAAGCATTAAAGCTGGATCCATTAAGAACAAATTCTCTTGTGATTGGTTCTACGTTCTACGTCACCAATCATAACCCTTGACTGTGTCTGATCATACCTACACCAATAATCAGTTTATCTGTTCTGTGGTTTTGTTACCGAGCGAAAAACTGTTCAGCGGTTAAGATGCACTCCTCCGTGTGGTCGTTAAGGAAGCTAGATGATACTCGTATAAGAAAAAACTTAAATAATCTTTTATTGTTTACGCATAGACTTTTGCCTCTCGTAGTTGCGACGTAGCAACTATTAGCTCATTTTGAAGTCCGTTACAGTTGGATATTGTCCAATTTGAATACGAGTCGAAAACCATTGTGCGTAGATAATTCGAAGCCCGACGGAATCAGACCAAAGCAATTTGCTTTTCTAATATTGGCCACCATGTCACTGTGGTATTATGTTGGTTCTGCTCTTTGTTTTCCGCGTGTTTACCATATTTAACGCTGTCTGTTGCAACGATTTGTATTTGCGTGAAGACAAACATGTTATAACGAAATATATAATTGTTTGCTGGTTACTTTAAAAAGAAATGAGAAGGTCTCAGTGTATTTGCGTATTTTCTAGACTCTATATTCAATACAAACATAGGAATACGCTGTAGAAAGCACTTAATTAAAACTTGGTCTAGCTAGGGCATAATAAATTGTTGTTCAAAAACATACCCAAGTAATGTTTTCATACAGTCATTATTTGCAAAGCCAATAAAATAAATCTTACACCTTGTAAGACGTTCAATGAATCCAGAAGCCTGTCTGGCAGAACTCTGCCTCTTAGCATTTTGCGTGGGCGGACAAAGCAAGTCCTATGTCCAGGCACTAACTTCGCTAAATTGCCTAGATTTAAACTGAGCCTAGGCACTGAATCTGTTACTTCCTTTGATACATACAGTTAAGAGCTTAAGGTGGAAGTTTAATCATGTAAAATTTCTTTTACACTAACTTTTGTTACTCACACAACTCATAATTCGAGAACGGGTGGACCGATTTTTACTTTTGATGTGTCTTCGACCCGCAAATTCAATAGAATAATTAATATACCGGGACAAGACGGAGACAGGGGATACGAGTTCGCTGGGTCCGTTAGTTTAAGATGTATGGACAGTCATAATAAAAAAATATTATTTATTGTTAAAATAAAGTTACTAGAAAGAATAAGACGAAATATGGTGATAAAGACAAAAACCGTTTTTAAATAGAAAACGATGTTATAGTTATCAATAACCATGTCTGTTTCGGGAAAAGAACATGCCTATTTTATTGCACCAAGAAAGTGGTTATAGCCTCAAGTCATTTCTGCGATTGGCTGTACCCACTTTAAATCTAGCAGGAATAAATCTGGAGTCAGCACCCACGTCTTACATTGGTTAGCATGTCGAAAATAACTCAGAAGCAATGGTTATTGTGCATTGTGCAGTTTTTTTTTCAAAGTAGCAAGACATTGATGGGCTTTTACGCGCACTTGTGAGCTTGTGTGAATTATGTAAGGTGTATTTATTATGATGGAAACACAAAGTGGATGATTAGGAATATCCAGCGCAGACAATACAAGTACACAATACATGTGCATCATCTTATAGTAAAGATAATAAAGATGCAAACACAGAAATAATATCTATAGTAGTATTTCTGTAGATGCAACATGGTTTGATTAATGCAGAGAATCTCTCCCCGGGAGATTACGATAGTCTTGTCTTTGAGATGTGGGCAAAAACAAATACTTTTCATTCCATTTTATATTATTTTTAATTCCATAGAATTTGTTTTTAATAAACATATAATCTTTTAAACCGCTACATAAAAAGGTTTAAAAGACTCCCAAGAGATGTCGAGAATGAATACATAAGAATTTGGAGAAGACCTTTCCAAGAACTGAAATAAAATTTTAAAAATGATGCAACAATGAATTAATAGGACTTTAAATCAAGATCCAAAGACAGAACCAATCCAACATGTCCAAAACAAAACCAGCAGCAGGTATAAACTTGATAGGAATAGTAACGTCTGGTCAGATCAGGTCATGTACTGTGTACTGGTATAAAATGGAAGCTACAAAGTCGAAAAGATACCAGTGACGAAGTTTGTCTGGGCTCGCGCGTTGGCGACCGTCCAGAGTCGGCGTGGCATCGCGTTCCGGCTGATATTACATAAGACTATTGCGATTGATCGTTCTTTAATCAATAACAACGTCGAAATAATATTGAGTGGATCGACTTTTAAGGTCAAGGTTATTCTACCTTAAGAAAGAACACGTCCTCTCTGTAGAGGATAAACATACAATATTCTTTAGGTTACTAACTATCCCCATAGCAGTGTGTGCCTATGTGGACTGTGGCCCAATACAGATAGTTTTAAAATTGAATATTTTGACCGTTTTAGTAGCTGAAGTAATAATTAACCCAAATTTAATTAAGATAGAAAAAAAAATGAAACAGTTGGTCATCGGATTAACTAAGCAAGATTAAAGTTGAAGAAATTTTAATTGGTATCGACTGCAGAACGATCAGTCATGATCATAGTACCGAATAGTACCGCTGCAAGTATCACAGCATATGCTGCGTCCGCTGGTGTTTGTTTGCCTTATTTTATTGGACGTGCGGCGTTTATTTTGCGTTTAGAAATAGGTCTGCCGAGTCGCTGAGTACTTGATGATGTCCTTTGATATCACATGGAGTAGTGCAGACGGAGGACGGGCCTAAAATTGCATTGATGATGTTATCGCAAAAAAAAACAAAGGTTAACAAGGTACATTTCTTCAAGAACAGAAGTGTTTGGAAATTTGTTTAGTTTTAAGCAAACTGCCAAACACTTCTCCTCTTGATTGAGCTTTGATTTGACAGACAAATTTGAAACTGAAAACCTGAAACAAACGTTTGGACGTATATTATTATGATAATCAGTTTATAAAGATCATTTTGCATTCGATGCCATCCATATGCCATACACGAGGAAAGTATTCGGATCTACAAGCAAACAAATCCATCAACGCCCTGCACATGATAGTAGCAATAGTTAACTATACTAGACTAGTGTTAACACTACGTCCGCAGTGCACGGCGGCTCCCAGATAGACCCTGCGCTCGCGCATCTATTTGCGTGCGCGCCGGTGCAACAACCCCGCACCCGTGACATTACTGAGCTAATACACTTGCATAATTAACATGGCTGACTTTAAGCTGTAGTACATGTTGTGCTCATGTAACTGATCGTAACCTTCCACCGTTTGTAATCCTACATTTGTTACGTCTGAAACATATTGTACTTCTGTAAGTACTGATAGGTCTGTACCTATCATATAAGTTTGATCAATTTCAATAGCCGAACGGTTGCATGGACCGTATGACTATTCTTAGGCCCACTTTCGCATGATGATTTAACCTAGGTTACGCTTATCCTGGATTAAATCATCATTCTGTCTCTGTCAGTTTTTTTGACGTTGACAGAGACAGAATAAAGATTTAAGCCAGATGTAGCGTAATCCTGGGTTAAATCATTATGCGCAAGTCCACCTAAATTTACTTGCGAAAGATGCTACCATAGAATTCACACCTCGCACAGAACTAAGAGTTGAAATAAGTAAAGGAAGAAAAAAGTTAATGTAATGTAAATAGAATAAAAACTTCATCTTCAAAAGACACTTCTCCATTTGTCTGTCTGCTGTCTGTCAAGTAAGGGATATTCACAATACTACCTCTACAATGTAACAATCTGCTGAAGAACACCAGTTCAAATTCCTCTCCTGACCTGCTCCCCGATTCAGATCCATTCGGTTACGGATTCGGTTACGATTGAATAACTTTCACATATTAATAAAATTATAGTAAAGGAGATTTATCCGATGCAACTATTTAACTATTTTCTTTTATTATATTTCTTAACGAACTAACTTATCGACATCCGATCAAATAACGACATTAATACAGAAATGAATAGAAAATCTAGCCGAAACCCAAGCCGAATGGCTTATCGAAGGTTCTGAATCGCACTGCAAATTCTATCACCGAGTAATCTGAAGCACACCAGGCTGCTCTCAAATTTATATGCACGGTCATTCATAAGGGCTTTTATGGCAATTAATCACAATTTTCCCATCGCTGCATAAAGGACGACGACAGGTCCAGCCCACTCGCGGCACCCACCGGTTTCAAGGGGCCTATTCTTAAAAACGATGGTCGTATTCGATTCTTGACACTCGCTGACTTGAAGCTGAAAAAGACCCCAAGGTATACCAGAAGCAGCACGTAGACGGCACATTACCTGATTGAAAGCAGCGGCAGATGCATAGATGTAAGATATTAGCCGCCTTGACGTGCTGCTACCGCACCATGAATGCCCAGGCCCTGGTTTATATTTTTCTGAATCTAAGCTGATGTAAATCATCATCACAGAGTTAGTTAGAAAGACGGACAACTAGGATAGAAATGGCGAACATTACAGAGTAGGGTTACAAGCCGGACGACTGCTAAAGACTGCATATTTCCGCCCACTAAGCCAACGAGATTGCAGGACTCGAAGAGTGAATTTGCTGGATGCATGGAAAAGTATGTCAGAAAGTTTATTTGCAAGAATAAGTATATTACCTCTATATACTCACCAAATAATAATTATGCAAACAAAAAAATCTGCCTGAATAATATTCGACTAACGAAGATTATGCCAAGTTTATTATGCCAACTGAATTTCGGAGCAGCAAGATTCTGCCAGATAGATGGAACCCTACTCTTCAAGGTCTTCAAGTACAAACAAAGTAAATGTATTCAGCCTGCACGCAGACGTGCAAATTTCAACAAACAATTTATACTTGAATTCATTCCTGATAAAGTATGACAATGAAAGAAAGCGTCATTGTTTTAACTAGTTAAATGCTGCAGCCAACTGAGTGAATAACAAATTTGGTAGTCGAATAATCAAAGTTAAATGCCCACCCAGTATGAAGGATATCATCATTATCAATTATCATCAACAGCCAAAGAACGTCCACTGCTGAACACATCACACAGCCCTCAGTCTGCATCCAGTGTTATTAGATAAAAACCCTTGGTTACGTAAGACCCTAGATTTTTTAAATTAGGTCATAGAGAGTGTGAATTCATAAGAAAGGACTTTGATAGATGCAGTAAGGAACTCGGAAAAAGTTTAGTCTTGCATTCCTACATCACATAACTAGACACAAAATAATTCGTTTGTCATTGTAAGGTCTGGATTATGATTCAGACCAGGAAACGGTGAATTTGTCCTCGTTTAGTTCTCAAAGCAGACTAGACCTCAACTAGCGCATCTCGAAACGTCTCTAAGATGCCTTATGCCACCTGTGCAAGAACTATTTTAGAGAGTTCTTGCCTGCTGAGCTGAAATTGTTTTCTTACGACCCTCATCACAGTCGCTTGTATGCAAACGTAGCCCAAAGAGAATGAAAAATAAGCTGTTTTACAAAAGATGCAATTTTTGTGCTTTAAGAACAGATGTACTCATAAAACCTATAGTGTTATTATTTATTTTAATTTTAACACTTATTTCAGCCAACAAAGGCTCATACAATAGATACCTTAAAGAGTAACATACATATGATCTAGTATTATAATAGATACCTGTGTACGTGTAATAAATAAATAAAATACATTTATTTCTTAAGATTTTTTACAAATACGTTGCCGGGGCTTCCCATACAGTTATCGAAGCGATACTTGTGTAGGGATAGCCTCGCTCTTCCCTATCATAAACAGAGAAGATATTTAACACTGTAGTATATAATATAACATAGCTAGCTAAAAGAAAATTATGTACGATTATGATATACGAAACAGCTGAATGAATGACGGCGTAAGCAAGTTTAGATTTTTGTTATACAGAATGTTGTTTTGGTCAGTGACATCTAACTCAGGGATGATAATATGAGTTATACTTATTCTAAAAAAATATTTTCATTAATTTACATGAAAGTTTTATAAAAGAAAACCGCCTCACAACACTCTGAAAAATATCAAAACGAATGGGGAAACTTACACCCTCGCGGATAGCTAGCGTGTATCTATGAAATACTACGCCGTAGCTGGTAAGCTACGAATAGGCGACCTGGGATCCTATTTTTTAACTGACTTCAAAAAAGGAGGAGGTCATAAACTTGACTGTACGATTTTTGTATCTATGTTACCTCATATCACAGTCGTTTGTCGACCGATTCGAAATTTTTTTTCGCCTACCTAGAGAGTATTCCGAGAGTATTATTATGCCTTCTACTTGGTCCCATTGTTGCCAATTAGGGATCTGATGATGGGATCTTGGTGTAATCGAGAGAAACCCTCAAATTTTCATTTTCCGTAAGGAGATTTATTTTTGAATCACCAAGCGAGTGATTCAAAAATAGTTTTGACTCGCATGATCATAGCATGATCTTGATTATTTTTTGTGCCTGGATTTCTTTCTTTAATAGAGTTTTTAAACAGTTTTCAACCTATATTAAAATTTTGGTATCATTAAGTGGTTATAGCGAATAATATCATGGTTTGGCTGGTTTTAGCGGTTTTAATGTAATCTGGGCTAGGGGATAACGGTGAGTGCTTTCATATATATAGACGCTGCCTTCCTTGTCAGCCCTTTATAAAATTGATGGCGGACTAATATTACAGAAAGTCGATTTCCTTTACTTTGTTAATCTAATCTGACAAGCAAGATTAATAAATATCTGTCTGACTGTCGATCAGAACTTTCACAGTGACTAAATGATCAGAATTTTAATTTATGAAATTGATTGTCTTTTAATTTAAAAAAAACCTGAATACGAACAATATTGAAGTAAAATGTGACGATCGATCGAAACTAATCAATAAGGCTTATAATTAAGAATTAGCCCAATAACGTCACGTCAGTTTCATCAGTTTTGATGCCATAATTATTACCAATGAAATAATGCAGAAAACAATAGTGAGAAGGTTATGCCGTAAAAAAATGTGAGATGAAGTTAATTATATGAAAAAGTAACAGGCGTTCTGGTATTTTCATACCTCCCAATTATGAACTTGGCACCTGCACTGACAGCTGAAGTTTGAGGAAATACCGAGTCACATAACGAAGGCATAATATTTTTATATTAACCAACTGTTTACGAACTAAGAGAGAACACACCTCCTTGCGGCGCTCTGGTAAAAATACAATCGGGGATCAAAGTCCCGAACTATTTTTCAACTGGTGATGTTGACTACGCAAATAAATAAGCGGAAAACAGGAACACTTTAAAGACGTCAGCAATCAGTTGTCTGTCAGAAACCAGCAAAGTCTCTGAATGTATTCAGACAGCACAATCGCAAGCAGTATAGGTAAGATTATTCAGGGAAAATATGAACAAAGGTTAACTTTTTGAAATCAATATTCTAAAGTCTCGGAAGGCCATCAAAACCGTATTTTTTACTTTTTAATCCTCATTTAGACATTCTTGGCACACACCAAGTTGTATTTTTTATATTACAAAAATTATTTATGATATTATCAACGTATACGCGCCTAAAGAACCTACGGACATTAAATTTTGTTAGGAGCCAGAAGCACAAAAACTGCTTGAACACACAGGGATCCAAGAAGGAGTTCAATCCCAGGAATCGCAGTTAAAACAGATACCTCTGGTTTATTAGTCAGTAGGTTCATTCCCCTGGTCATAAGGAAGCGTTTCTATTCGCGAACGCGTGTATGTGCTAAAATTAACATAGGGCTGACAAAGCGAAATAACAGCACTTGGGTGCCCATCTATGGCTTGGTAGGGATCTGTCCCGGAATAGGCTGTCTTTATAGGGCTGTCACTGGACTAGCATTAAATGTAACAATGTCATCAAGCAGTTACGGTGAACATTGTCTGGTCAGCGTATTTGTTTTGTATCAGTAAATATAGCAGGTGTGTTAAAACGCTTAAATTTTGAAATTACTGGATCGAAATCCCCTCCGGTAATTATAGATAGGCAATCGAATATTGGGGGTGCCGAACGAAATCTAGTAATATCACTCCAATATCTTAAGGATATCCTTGCTAAAATTATAAATGTGAAAGTAACTCTGTCTGTCTGTCTGGCTGTTTCGCTTTCACGCCAACTACTGAACCGATTTAAATGAAACTTATCTACTTTTTAATGCGAAAAAAGGGTTGTCAGGGGTTGAAAATGTTGTACAGAAGTATCGTAATTTTCAAAGCTAGAAGCTTGAAACTTACTTTTAAAGCTCTTGATTATATATAAATAAATATCACATTCAATTATTAAAAACACCCTTAAGAGGTTAAAAAAAAGTAATGAAAGTTTGGATGGAAATTAATCATTTTTGAAGCTAGAATGATGAAACTTTATGTATTTTAAAGTTTGTATAAATGTTACCCTAAAGGCGGTAAAATAACAATAGGAAACCTTAATTTCCTATTGTTATTTTGAAAAGTGAAAGTTTGTAGGAATGTCAAAAGCAGATTTCTTTTGAATTTAGGTACTATTAGGCAGATTAGGTATGTACCTGTTTTTGAAGTTGAAAAAGAGCAAAAGATGAAAAAAAGGTAGTTTATTCAAATGTACTGAAACTAAACTAAACTCATGTAAATACTTTATATCTTGCGTACTCATACAAATATTTACTTATTTGTAAAATCATAAGCCTAAATAATTAAAATTTTAACCCAAATTCACTATTGCACGCGAACGAAGTTGCGGGCACAGTTAGTAAGCTATAAAACTGGATATTACATAAAGGATTCCAATTTAAGTCAGTGGTTGTAATTAATTCTGTTTTAGGTTTTTAGGTATTTTACGATTTTAACACGAAATCAAAAAATTAAAAACCAAACCAAAAAGGCACTAAAAAGTCATAAAAATAAACTCATGATCCTTTAAAGGAACGGAATCCCTCTTAGGCAAACAATTTCTTTTTACAGTCACACACAAATGATTGTGATATGATACCTCATATCACAGTCATTTGTGGACCGATTTGTTTTTTTTTTTATCACACAGTCACAAAAAAAAAACATACAGTCGAATTGATAACCTCATCCTTGGTTTTAGAATGATTTTATTTAACACTCACAGTGTCATATTTTATATTCATTAAGATGAAATAAGAAACATAAAATTTGCAACCACAAAACTTTTGGTTTCTTATTTCATCTTTATGAACCTCCTCCTTATTTGAAGTCGGTTAAAAAGAAATGTTTACTTTCTCCACCAGCCCTGATGCACCGCGGCTATGCAAATAAACCCGTAGGCCACCGCGACGCGCGCGCGGCTTTTAGTTTCAGAACGGGGAGTTTTCTAAAACGAAGCTGTTGCCAAGCGCTTGCGTTGTCTGTCAACGCGGTGCAATGCAATTAAATGGTTTATTTAGAGATTCTAAATTGACGCTGTCACCCCCAGGAGAAGACAAACATTAGAAATTAACTGCAATTAGTTTAAATGATGAACATGTAAGTACGCTTAGTCACAGCTAACAGAGATATTATTTTGATAACTCAGTTGAAATTCTTTCTTGGAAATAATGTAGCACGTATAGCGCTTCAAGTAAGTAAACTTCCTCATGCACAAATGATAACAATCCTGATTGTAAATTATTTTCGCCAGAAGCCATCTCACTCAAGTGCTAGAACTTATTAACGTAACATAACACGTATTTATTTACACAGCAGCAGTTATTTTCCTTTTCCCTCGAAATAAATAAGTGCTAATCCTCCATAGAAACTGCCGTGGTAGGTACCTACCAGATTATTTAACTTCCAAGAATAGTAAAATCGATTTCTTCCAAGGCCATGAAAAGAGTCTACTTTAATGACGCTCAGAAAGGGGCATGTATGTAAGAATTCCCATGAAAACGGGCCATATGGATAATATCGTTCAAAAATAGCTTCGAGTCGCGAAGACAACTTTGTTACAAGGACAGTCATGCATGTACGCACTCGTGAAACTGTCACTGAAAGAACTTGTTTTGATCAGCTTTTAGAAGGAAAATGTTATTTGTCTTTCCATTGGAGTGAATGGATATAACCTAAAACTGGTGGAGGTATCCTGCTTTTTGATAATCTTCAGTAAGGCTACAAAAAGTGTGCTTTAGTCGCTTTAAGATACAAGATTTATTAATCCCGGAATGGCTAGATTTGAGTAAGTACCTACCGAAAAATTCAAATATTGAATGTCATTTCGTATGAAGAGTTGGACAGATAATACTAACCATGAAACAGGCTAAAATAGCATCTTATTGAAATTAATAACTGCCATTATTTACACAGTAAGGTTTTAATATCGTAGAATCTTTCAGTATGTTGTTACATACTTCTACTAAACATTGCGCTTCATTGATCTTCAACTACCCACCATTTACCACAACTCTTTGAATCAATAAATGTATTGACCAACTGCAGGCAGATGCTTTGCAATAACCGCACAAGGTCACGGCACAAAGGCTGGCAAAACGTAAGCACAAAGCCGTGTTTCGTCACACCCTCTGCCAGTTCCCAGGGCGGGAGTGGCTTCCTATAGTTAGATAACAACCATAATGATGGGCCACTACGATACGTAGAAAATTGTGAAGGCCGTGCGCAAATTGTAGGACGATCAAAACTAATGCCGCAAGGCTGACATCGCTATCAATTGTGAAATGTATAAAAATGCGGCACGTCATCAATGGGTTCGAAGCTTGTGGTGGTTCAGAAACACACTTATAGGTGAATTTCGAATTTCCCGTAAAACATTTCAACGCAAAACGCATATTTTCATTGGAAGTAAGGGGCCAGAAACCATAGCGGTTGGTGCAAGCGCGTGTTGTACATAAGCTATGTGTGAGCATTATTATTTTGGTGCGGTGTTATTTTAAAGCTGTCATAAATTCTCAGATATTTATTTAAAAATTATATATGTATACATTTTGTTCAAAATTAAATGCTTGTGATGATAAATGTATTTATCTTGATAAGAATAAATACCCGTGTACATCACCTTTGAAAAAAGTAATAGTACATGATTTCATTATCAAATTTATGAACATAAAAGTTTGCTATTGCAAATTTTGTTACTTTTAAGTGGAACAATCCGTCATACATGATTTTTATGTATCTTAAACGGTTCACGCTCCGTACGCAACGGACCTCGAAAAAGGAATATTTTGGCCCCAGTTTTTGCATCATTTTTGCATACCTATACTGCTCTTTTAAGTCATTTCGTACTGTTTATAGTATTAAACCTCCTCGCTGAATAAGCTATCGAACACAAAAAAAAACGGTTTTATTTTTTATTTGAAGCTAAGCAGATATTTGACCTCGATCTCACCTGATGTCAGGTGTGGATGAGGTCTAGGGTGGTGCATATCTGCTTAGTAGCAACCTATTCACTCTTGCTTTAAAGGTGTTTAGGTCATATTCCTGAGGGAAGACTTCAGCAGGCAGCGAGTTCCACTCCCTAGCTGTTCAAACAAAGAAACTTTTCAGCTTTATAATATTTGTTTATATAGAAGAAAACATAAACGATGAAGCATTTCAAGCTGCTAATCTCAACTAGTAGGTCTATCCAAGGATAGTCTTATGGCCACCAGGTCCATAGAAGATTCTAAAACTGACAGTTTTATGGTTCTTTCAAATTATCAACACCACCGATTCCCCCGCGACTGCGTCCAAGCGTTTAAAGTTTGCTCCTTCCCCTACCGGCAGCGTGATGTTTTATAGCCCAAAGCCTTTCTCCATAAATAAGCTATCCAACACAAAACAATGTTTGATATTAGCGCGTTCAAACAAACAAATTCAGCTTCATAATATTAGTATTGATAATATCCAGTTTTGTGGAGACTGTGTTCAATTAATTTATTATATTATTTGTCACACAATGAGTATCATATGACCCAGACAATATTTGATACCGTTTATGTCTACTGTCTCTTTGAAACACAACACGCCTTGCCTGTAGCCTAACATTTGCTATTATTTTTTGATCCAATTAATAAATATGAAAGACTAGCGGTCCCCCGCGACTTCGTCCGCGCGTTTTGAGTTTGCTCCCTCCCCTCCCGTCGCAGCGTGATGTTTTATATCCTAAAGCCTTTTTCAATAAATAAGCTATCTAACACAGAAATATTTTTTCAAATCGGTTAAGCAGTTCCTGAGATGAGCGCGTTCAAACCAACAAACTCTTCAGCTTTATAATATAATTAGCGCAAGCGCACGTTGTACTTGAGCTGCGAACATTATTTTGGTGCGGTTAAAACTGTGATAGCTCCTAAGATATTTATTGAAATCAAATGATATACAGGGCAACTTTGTTCTAAATGAAATGCTCGTGATGATGAATGTATTTATTTTGATAAGAATAAATAACTGTGTGTATAATACACCTCTAAAAATGATGCATTATTTTTTTAAAAATTTATTAACATAAAAAAGGTTGTAGTAAGTCAACCATAAAATATAGACATATGCTGTCGCGGACTTTATTATAGAACTCTTAATGCTGAACAATCTTGTCATACATGGTTTTTGTGTAACTTTAGCGGTTTCCGCAGCGTACGCAGCTGAAGCTCTCAAAAGGAATATCTTTCTCCCGTTTTCGCAACATTTTTCATTGCTGCTGTGGTCTTGTGAGTCGTATCTTTATGTTATATAGCTTATAGCCTTCCTCGATAAATGGACTATCTAACATAAAAAGAATTTTTCAAATCGGGCCAGTAGTTTCTGAGATTAGCGCGTTCAAACAAACAAACAAACAAACAAACAAACAAACTCTTCAGCTTTATAATATTAGTATAGATTGGAGGTATATGGTCATCTTATGAAAAAAGAAGCTTTCATAAAAACAAATAATACACTATTCAAATGAATGTGTGCAGCAGATAACGGTTTGACTGGAGTTCCGGGGAAGTAATAAATCATAATAATAAGTGGCCTTTTATTCTGCAGTGGGAGCAATAAAAATAATAGCAGCATTATAAGGAGCGATGATACCGCTTGACTACTGATGCTTAATAATGTCTACACTCAAGAGTAAAAATAAATTTCGCTCCTACTAAAAGTCCCAGTCGTTCACAGTAACGGCTATGCGTCTGTGGAATAATACATTCGAAACTGCGAAAGTTTCTGATTCAATATGTGTGAATCATGTAAAATACGAGTATAGATTTTGTATAGTTTTAGAGTTATTTATGTTTTTGGTAGTTATGCATATGGCAAACACTTATATGCTGTATACACAGTCTGGCCGTAAATGCTGTTAAAATTAAAAATAAGAAAGATATTACATTTGAATTTGGAATCTGTCATTTTTTTATACGATTGCTCATTGTGTTTTCTAATTTTGGCGCCAATACATTTTATAATATTTTGCGATATTAAAATGGAGTGGGGTGATAAAGAGAACCGAATCGCTGTGATTGCATTACACAAAATTGGTATGGAGCCAAGTGCAATTTTTAAAACTCTCCATACGCTTGGTATTAGTCAAATGTTTGTGTACCGGGCTATCAATTGGTACAATGAGACCTCCTCTGTTTGTGACAGAAAAATATCTGGCCGTCCACGTAGTGTTCGTACGAAAAAGGTGGTCAAAGCAGTAAGGGAAAGAATTCGCAGAAATCCTGTCCGAAAGCAAAAGATTTTATCTTCGGAGATGAAGATAGCACCCAGAACCATGTCGCGTATTTTAAAAGATGACTTAGGACTTGCAACCTATAAGAGGCGCACTGGTCATTTTGTAACTGATAATTTAAAAAATAATTGGGTGGTAGAATCGAAAAAACTACTGAAGCGGCACGCAAAGGGAGGTCACAGAAAAAAAATGTTTACGGATGAGAAAATCTTTACAATTGAGCAACATTTTAACAAACAAAATGACCGTATTTATGCTCAAACCTCTAAGGAAGCTTCCCAATTAGTCGGCAGGGTGCAACGTGGGCATTACCCGACTTCAGTGATGGTTTGGTGGGGTGTTAGCTATGAAGGAGTGACAGAGCCATATTTTCGTGAAAAAGGTATCAAAACATCGGCACAAGTGTATCAAGATACCATTCTTGAGATGGTAGTTAAAGCCCCTTAACAACACCATGTTCAATAACCAAGCATGGTCTGTCCAACAAGACTCGGCGCCGGGTCATAAAGCTCGGTCCACGCAGTCTTGGTAAGAAGTGAACGTTTCGGACTTCATCAGAGCTGAAGACTGGCCGTCGTCTAGTACCGATCTTAATCCACTGGATTATGATTTATGGTCAGTTTTAGAGAGTACGGCTTGCTCTAAACGCCATGATAATTTGGAGTCCCTAAAAAAACCATACGATTGGCAGTGAAGAATTTTCCCATGGAAAGAGTGCGTGCTTCTATTGATAACTGGCCTCAACGTTTAAAGGACTGTATTGCAGCCAATCGAGACCACTTCGAAAAGCTTTTTATATTTAAAATTGTTTTACATTTATGTATAAAACTAACACACTGTAAAAGTAATAAATATTATTTGCATTTTTTTTGTGACAATATTTATGGCTAGACTAGGTATTTAGTTTTGAAAATTATATGTATATTATGGTATGCATATTATATTGTTATTCTACACTATAGTATTTTGTTGCAATTTTAACATCTATTTACAATAGGGATACAATCCAGGAGAATACTGCACCCATAACAATCTCTCTGCATGACCTAAAGGTAAGACTGGGAGAGAATGCTGTTTAATTAGCATCAAGTTCACCTTTTGTCCTTTTACCTTTTTTTTGTGCCATAAAGTTTTTAATTGATAAAAATAAATAAAAAACACATTTCATTATGATTTATGGTTTATAATAATTGTCAAACATGTACGGACAACAGCATGTCAAGATAAACACTGCGGTATCTTATGTGGTTGTAATAAGGGCTAGTTTGAAACAGAAGTGGGAAACCTGATGTGCTAGCAACTGTACGAGAGAAACACAAAGTGTGTTGTAGCTGGCAATAGGTAGGTACTGACAACGAATAATAAATAAATTAATATTGGACACCAATCACATACATTGCTCTGATCTTAAAATAAGTACCTAGCTTATGCACTTGTGTTATGGAAATCAGACACAACGGTGGTACCACAACACCCAGACCCGAGACAATATCGAAAATTTTGATTTCAACATTGACCCGACCGGGAATCGAATCCGAAACCACGGAGCGGCAACGCATTGAAACCCAACGTGTTTAGCCACTACACCACGGAGGTCGTCAAATACCGAATACCGAAATACATTGATGTAGCTAATGTAATGCAATTCGCAGAAGTCATGAAGATATTTTATTTAGTACGCTCATTACACTGCATTAGAAACATCAATGTATTTCGGTGTACGGCACACTTGTATTTTTGTCAGTTGCTCATGATTAAATAATACATGATCTAATTCAATCCAACCAAAAGAATCTTTTAAGGGTTCCCTAGCCGAATTGCAAAAAACGGAACCCTTATAGTTTCGTCAAGTCTGCCTGTCCGTACGTTTGTCACAGCCACTCTATTCTGAAACTGTTTGTATCCTGTTAACTGTTTTACGATTCTCATACAAAAAATGAAAGATAATGATATTTTTGTAATTTCTCATACCTACATGAAACTAAATCGTAACTATTACACTAAGCGAGTGTAAATTTTGAAGTAACATGACATGACACATCAAGAATTTTTTGAGATATAAGTACATTTTCAACAACCGCAAACATAACATTGTTCTTCATTCAAACACTATGAAAAACAAAATATAAGTTTTTGCTATCAACAAAATATTGTGGTATTTTGGGTAAGTGGAATTAATTGGATTCCTAATTTAGTGAATAGTGTCACGGAACCCTCAGTGCACGAGTCCAACTCGCACTTAGCCGTTTTTTTTTTAAAAAAATGCTTATATTCGTTTTCGCACTGAGCCCGTGTGGTCGAGTATGGCTCGAACTACCTCATAGTTGAGGTCAGGCCTTTGCTCTGCAGTCGGACGTTACAGGCTAACTTTAATTTACTAATTTTGGATATCCAATCAATTTCTTACTCATTCTACAGATAATATAATTCTATACCCTCCCTCATTAATCCGAACATGGCCTGCCCTCGCCTCATCGGTCGGAGTCAACTCAATTGATTAATATTCTGACTTCAAGATAACTGGCGATTATCCAATTGTTTCAATTAACCCAAAGGAATTGCATTGCCAAAATGTATGAGAAGAATGCGTGAGACGCAATCATAATTAGGTTGAAGAAGCATTCTGTTGACAGATGATCATAATTTAGGCGATCGAGTTACAAGAAAGATTCATTTTTTTAAAAAAAAGGTTGATTTTCCTGTACTACGTGGAGAATATGTACCGTAGATGATAGCAAGAAATACGGAACATTATTTTAACATTAAATTGACTTAAATAGTTACTGCCGACGACTCATCAGATTCTTTACGGATAGACTAACCATCTGATACCAGACCTAGCCTACGTAGACACAACAGAATCTTCCATAACAAACAGCGCGTTAAATGAGTCATAAAGTGACGGCATACTAAGTACAAACGATCACAATGGACCTTTTGCATAACAAGCCACTGTTTAGACGAAATGTAGGTACTGCGTTTCAATCGGGTACATAACTATGTAACAGAATGGGTTACTACGAGTATATACCATGTGAAAGTAAGAGAGAAACATGTTTCTAATGATACCCATAGTATTATATCTTGTGGCTTGTGGTACTGCGGGCCTGAGATGCGCGCCTATTTATCATTTATCACGGCAATCGATAAAATTTCAAACATCATTGTTATCATATTTAAAAAGTTTTTTATTAACTTTTTTGTATTCGTTTGTATAAGCAATGAGGATTGATATACAAGTGGAAAACATTTGGCAAAACAGGTTATTTAGGAAAAAATATATTTTATCGACGCGATAAACGGTATCGAGGCGTGCATAAGGTATGTTAGTGTTACTGGTGACAGAATTTCAGACAGCTGAAAGAGAGAAACATTACTATCTTACGAGTTTTCAAATAGACAGAACCGCAATTTTTTTTGCAACTGGCGATCATGGGGAAATAACGTATTCCTTTAAAGAATAAAAGCATGACGAGAAATTTAAATAATGTAGTTACAGTGTACTGAAAGAAAGGTACTACATTTGCAAAGACACTATGATGAGAAACAAACACACTAATCTTCAAAAGTGGGTCGGTACGATTAGCCAAGGAATAAGATTAGTAAGGATTAGAGATACCAATTAGTGGCGGTAATTTATATGGATTCAGTTGACCTAACTTAACCTACTTTACACCGAAAAAGTTCCAAAAATACACAATTCAAAAGAAGAAACCCAAGATAATTAATAAGAAAGAAAGGTCATTGAAATTCCCGCTATTATATTATCTGTTTTATATTTTTATAAACATACTTATTTAGTTCCTAAACATCCTAACTAAGATAAACTTCTTATACTCACAAGAACTTTATGTAAAGGGTGATTTGTCACACAATTACACGTATTCAGTAATATTATTTCTTCCTGCGCTCTGAATGCATGTATGCAGTACTGTCTGTCTGAATGATTACCTCCTTAGCACACATCCGGGCGATCGTGGGCTGATAGGCGTTAATAGTCTTCTTCGTAAGACATATCGATATTTCAACTCGGATCTTGTATGTTTTCTTTAGAGCTTTAGTAGCAGATACGAACCAATTTGTCCGACATAAGATATGTGAGATTGAGGATATTCACAATCGAGAATTGCTAATATTTAGCAGAAGGTATAAGTAAATAGATATTTAGGTAAAAATATTTTTTATTCACAACCAGGAATGATAGAATTTATTTAAATATAATAGACACAAAATACACAATGGACAACCAGAAAGCATAAATTTTTTCTTGAAATAAAATAGACACATGAGACAAAAATTTACACCGATTATAGCCATAGCCGTGAACCAAGCTAACACTATGGATTTAAAATATAAATTAGGTTAGTTGTTTAGTCAACCAATAACCAAAAATGGTTCATAGCAGACCATAATCGACTGAAGACTTGTGAGATGGTCCTCTAACCATTGGCTCTTATAGCAGTTTCTATTTTACCTAAGTAGGCCAGTCTGGAGCTAGTAAGGATTCTGGTCTGGTCTGGTTAGTGACATGTCGGCTTATATTAACTCAGTGACCCCAGCGCAGACGCCGGAAGCCGCAAATGTCTGCCCGGAGTCCCGGACTGACTCACGCGGGGAGACTGCTAAAGGCCCAACGCAATGATACTAATAGTTGTAGTGTTCTTTGAATGATACTAAGCTTCAGTTTCGTTGCAAGGCTTTCTTATAAGACTTCCAAGCCTCCAATGTTTATTCAACTGTAGATCTGAGCCACACAGGATATTCGGGGATGGATAAACTGCCACAGACTTTGAGCATCTATATTACTTACAGTCACAGCTAAGTGGGAATAAAATTTTGAAAAGAATAACGATGATGATAACCGAAAGAACCTAGACCGATGAAACTATTCTTACGACGGAATTAAAAGGAACGCCAGATACCAAACGTAAACAGGAACTTTTTATCCAATTTGAAGCGACTATAGCTACTAAGAATTATCAAAATGACTCAGAGTGGAATACTGTCGGCCTTTTAAACGAGTTAAATCACTTCTGTCTTAGCTGCCTAATCATTGACGTGCGAAGGTCAAGACCAGATTAGAGGAATACTGGGATTAAGATAAGATTGACATGTGTTTGATAAAGTCTGCAGCAGCATTTTTGACAAATTCTATTTGCTACATTTTAGGTTTTTGATATTAAAAGTTGTCCTAAAATAAGATCTAAAACTAGTAGGATCTAAGAACGGAAACATGTTGAAATTCGACCAGTTGCTATTTGATATTATGATGATAAGTATATGAACCTTAAATTAATTAAAAGTAGGATAGAAGAGAGCATTAGAATGACATTGAAGGCTCATTTAAAATAATGCATGTTGTGCAATCTACATTGCGATGTATCTCTTAGACCTGAGGCGCAATAAAGGCGTAGTTAACGAGGAAACAGGAATCTCGGGACCGTTCGGTACCTATGCCAGCCAATTTTCTAACTCGGTAAACAGTTTTGAACATCTCCATTACACCAGTACCTATCGTCAGCCATCCTCATCAAAGTAGTGACATGGTCAAACCTAATTAAGGAGTGGTTTGAGACACCAAAGGAAGGAGTCTGTTCTATGAAACCAGAGTATCTGGAGTGTGGATACATTTTAAGGAGGAGAGAAATAGCCAGTCTTAAACCAATGGGCTCAATAACCCTACTGGGATTTATTGGGTAAAATTTCACGCGTGTATGTGTACTCGTATTACTAGAAATGACTTTAGTTTTTATGGTCACCACCAAATGAATCAGACGTTACGTTCATGGATTTAAAACATGCATTAAACATCGAGTATTTTTCGTACTGCTGTTTCTAATGTTATTTGAATCAATACATGTTATACAGTGGAATCATACACTCAAATAAAGCAAATAACCGTTTATTTTGGCACCGACACGTCTCCCGCTTTACTCGACCGCTTCAGCAGGAAATCTATTGTGCGACACTAAGAAATGAATATCGTCACATATAATTAACAAGTCTGTTTCAATGTCTAGCCATACCATTGTTATACATTGATCTTAAGATTGTGGGAGACTCCACAATCTTAAGATCAATGTATAAAATGAGAGAAATGCAGAGAAATTACAGACAATGAAATCTAACGCGTGGAAAGTAGATTTTTAGGAAGCATCAAAAGTGTATTTTTTACACTTTCCCCCTCCCCTTTCCCCGCAAAAAATGAAATTCGAGATTTTCTAGAACTCATGGATTTTATTTTTAGTTTAGTTGACATGTTTTGGGGTCATGTTGGTTAAAATAGTAAACATCAATTGATAATGCAGAAAAACCTTTAAGACCACCTCCAGGACCAGACTCCCAAGTTGTTTGTTTACCAGTCTACATTAGTAATTTCTAACAATATGCCTTTAACAAACGTTACTAATAATTACTGACAAGCCCCTATTTCTGTCTCACATTTCTATTGCATGTTATCTATGAATGACGATGAGTCGAGTATTGTTCAAAGTCTATTAGAACTAATTAAACATGCACCCGCATGATGCATCCATATACCTTGTTTAGAACGCGTCAAGACCATGGAACTAAATAAAATTTAAATTGAATATTTACTACAGTAAAATCGTATGAAGACGGGCTTACAGTTCTCGATATTTTGCTAACCACTGCACCAAACGGGTCCTCAAATAACTTTTGAGGATGATAACAAAATCAAAGTATGCCTGTAATCGTAAGAAGGCATTATCTAATGGTACTGATGATATGAATCGCATAAAATCCGATTATAGAGATTATGCATTTTATTTTACTGCATTTGACGTAAGTGCTACGTTTTTGATGACGATAGACAGACGATGATATCATTTCTTTACTCGTTTAACGGTGTTAAATATGTATCAATGTTGCAGATATGTGACAATATGTGATTTACAAACACTAATAGGAATCCTGTCAGATGCGGGATGATGTTTATAATTCTTACTTCCAATGAAGAATGTTCAAACTGGATGTTTAAAATGTTACGTCCTAACAGCTGTAAATCGTATTGTATGAAAGTAATGTACAAGTAAATGTAATAAAGAGAGACAGACACTATAGTTTTCCAAAGAAGCATTAAGCACCTCTTACTCAACTCATATTTAATTTGATATCACATTAAAGAAAAACATCAAAGAAAATCAATGTCTAATTGACTCGGACTGTTTATTTCTCTAGCCAATAAAACTATTCGTATCAAATGAAACAAGTCGAATAGATGTAGATCTATTGCATGCCAATTACCGAGCACTTGTTAGCGTAGCCATAATAAAAATGCCACAAGAAATAGGAGTACAGCGGTTTTTAGATCAACACTTAAACCTATTTAAATTCTTTCGTGAGAAGTGTTTATTTTTAGTTAGTAGTTAACTTTTTGCATGAAATAAGTATTAATCTAGGCAGATTTTTTCGTATTAGATATTATCTGAGGTATTAGGATATGACACGACCAATATGATTGGTTTAAGTAGAAAATAGGTAAGTAATTATTTTTTTTCATCGCTTTCTTCTGGTTATTTTTGTGAAAGTTACATTGAAATGAGTGGCATGACAATGGATCATAAAAAGCATAATTTCATTGTTGAGAAGACTGTTTTTTTTATTGCTGCATAAATTTATTATCTCTGCTGAAATATGTTTCTTTACATAGTTGAAGCCAAAATGTAGTGACGCCTGAGCGGACGTAATAGAAAAGTTTTCAAGTAGCAGAATATTCCCTCTAGTTTTGAAAGTTTGCCACCTTTACACGAAGAACTTTCACAAGCTGGAGGTGTTTCTTCTGAGCTGGTTATTCAAAGGATAGAGTTTGAAACATGATTTATTTAACCTTGAAGATGAGAAAAACATAAAAAAAACCGATTCCTTTCATGATAGCATTCCTATTAACTACGGAATATCGCAAACATTTTAAATTGTGGCTAGTATTAGACGACAATCGTAAAGCAGCGCGTGCGCATTCCCGCAGTAAACAAGCCTAGAAAGCTCTGGACCGGCGCCAGAGTGCTACTATACTGTTGGGATGGATGCGCAAATATCCAATATAATCGATTAGACCGCGGCAGTGTATTGATACAAACAACATAGGTATGTCCGAATGTTATAGCAGAGGTATATAAATACAAACAAGGTTCCTACGTACGACCGATATCACAATGCAATATGAAACCCTACGATGATGGTAGGTGTTCAGATAAGTAAAGTACTTTTACGAAGGTTTGTCACGTGAAACACGAGAAGATTCTTACCTTACCTGTTTTGGATACTTTTAGAACGACAATAGTTTAAGTAGCTGAAGTCAGTATTTAACCATCTTTTCAGAAACATATAGCGATCTCAAAAGCGTCCGGATCGCGAGAGCAATAATTTCCGATGCGCACGAATTCAAAATCTAATCAAAGTTCGAACAGCACTTTAAATTCCCAACAAAAAACATGTTCTGTTACTTAACATAGCTCGTTTATCTAAACCCGGCCTCTCATTTGCCAGTTTGCCTGAACAATTTTCAATAAGTTCCCAACTGTAAAAGGCCATTTGCCAGTTGGCTTGAACAATTTTCAATAAGTTCCCAACTGTGAGTGCCTATACATGGCTACTACTAGGTGCACTATACATCTGGTTGCGGAAGGTCACTGTATCGACCGCGCGTTGCGCAACCCTCGGAAGTATGTCAGCTGGGCACCAGCTGGCTTAATTGAGAGCTCTTTGGGGACGCGTTTGGGAACTAACGATCGAAATTAGACGATGGAACAAAAGAGTAGCGAGATCAGCAAGAAAGGAGAAGGCTAGATTGTTTTTTTTTGTAATCAAAAGGCTGATCTGGATTTTTAGTTTTAAAGGTTACACTAGTAGATGTTCTCAGAGATGCAGCAGTTCTCTGGGAATTAGACTTCAAGTATTTTATAATACAACCAATTGCGTAGAATATATTCATATGGTTTACTGGTTGATCATCGTTGGTAGGCTATACGGATAGAGAAAATGTGACATGGATCACAGTACCTATCATTTAATTAAATAAAAAAGCGCTACTACACATGCTCTCAAGCTAATGTCCGTATCAGTACATATTGAATTACAAACATATTTTGGAGGTGCACAAAAAAAAATTTTTTTGGGGTACCTCTCATACAAGTAACGTGTGGATGAATTTATTTTCTCTTGCCAGTACCATTGTGTGGGTATCATTGAATAGGTTTTTTAAAATGGCCATGAGTTTTCAAACATAATTTTTCAACAAAGTGGCCTGTTTACGAAGTATTCAGTTTTAAAAGACAAATTTTTGTTAGAGTCCAATGTCCCCACCCTCTCCCACTAAACGGTAGTAGGTGAATACGTAAAAAAATCAAAGCAGTTGTATATGATGAATTTAGAATGAAAACTCTAAGTCAACAAATTACAGAGATGTAGTCCATAAACTTAAAGCAAAATAATTTTCATGTAAATTTTCGCTCAACAATTTCATTTAAATTGAACTTATTGAATCTGTAAAAAAAAAAGAGTCAATGTCATCAAAAGTTATAATCGTTTGTCTCATAATTTCGCATATTTTGTTATTTTAAGGGGATCATAACCTTAAGGCATCTTAATCATGTTTGACATTATTAGGGCATTGAAATAAAACAACTTTTTTACGGATTAACTTTTCGCGAGTTTATTAATTTTATCCCGACGTTTCGAACACTTTACAGCGTTCGTGGTCACGGGTAGACTAAGATGTTATTTGTCATTTACAGAGTTTTGAAAAATATACACTACCGTCACTCATATTATTAATTAACGTTCCTATCCACGCAGAAAGAGCTAACTGTGTCTTGTGATCTTGCAGTGAGTGGTCTAGCTTGGGTCCTAGTTAGAACTGGATCCCATGCAGGTGGAATTTTCCAACCATCTTCTCTGTTGAAATTTGGATGTTTTCTTATTTCTATAGCTTCGCGTAGCATACGTGGAATGAACCGACGTTCTTTTGATAGTACTTTAGGTTGGTCAAAACGTATAAAGTGGTTGGGTTTGTCTAAGGCATGTTCACACACTGCAGATTTTATGTTTCGTCTATGTTTAACGTCAGCTATATGTTCTTTTATCCGCACGCCTATACTTCGTTTGGTTTGCCCGATGTAGGAAAGGCCACAGTCACATTCCAGTCTATACACCCCTGCATCTTGAAGAGGTATGGTGCACTTGACAGGTGGTAAAAATTGGTTAATCTTCTTTGGCGGCTTGAAATAAGTCTTGATGGAAGCTCGCTTCAAGATATTCCCAATCTTGTCAGTGACCCCCTTGATGTAAGGTAGTACCGCAGGTGGGCGTTCAACTGTCATGGGCTTGGCACTGGCACGGGGTCTGCAACGACGTGGTACTGGAAGCTGGTTGTCCCGTAGTACCTTCCTTACATGCTGAAGTTCAGCAGCCAGGTGTCGGTCGTCACAGATGCCCAACGCTCTCTGAAACAAAATTTTGCCCACGGTAGCTAACTGTGAAGGATGATGGTGAGATGCACCATTGAGATATTTGTATGTATGGGTGGCCTTTCTAAAAACTGTGTGGCTAAGTGTGTTATCAGAATTCCTAGTAAGTAAAACATCTAAGAAAGCTAGTTTATTGTTTGCCTCAATTTCCATAGTAAATTGTATTTGTGGATGAATAGAGTTAAGATGGTTCAAAAAAGCAGAAACTTTATCTGTGGGTAATATTGTGAAGGTGTCATCTACGTACCGTTTATAAAACCTTGGTGATATAGGTGATGTGTTCAAAGCTGTGGCCTCAAAATCTTCTATGAAGATATCAGCAACAACAGGTGATACTGGGGAACCCATCGCTACACCATCAATTTGTATGTAGAATTCACCATCCCATAATAAATAGCCAGATGTAAGGCAATGCTCTAAAAGTTCTGCATACTCTATGGGCATATCCAATTCAACTAACTTCCTTCTGGTAATTTCAATGCAGTCTTTCACAGGTAAACTTGTAAATAGGGACTGTACATCAAAACTAACCATTGTTTCATTTTCTGCCAATTGCAAGGTCTTTATTTGGCTTATGAAGTCATAGGAATCCTTAACATGTGCCGTAGTTCCTCAGTTTAGAGCATTGCCTTACATCTGGCTATTTATTATGGGATGGTGAATTCTACATACAAATTGATGGTGTAGCGATGGGTTCCCCAGTATCACCTGTTGTTGCTGATATCTTCATGGAAGATTTTGAGGCCACAGCTTTGAACACATCACCTATATCACCAATGTTTTATAAACGGTACGTAGATGACACCTTCACAATATTACCCACAGATAAAGTTTCTGCTTTTTTGAACCATCTTAACTCTATTCATCCACAAATACAATTTACTATGGAAATTGAGGCAAACAATAAACTAGCTTTCTTAGATGTTTTACTTACTAGGAATTCTGATAACACACTTAGCCACACAGTTTTTAGAAAGGCCAACCATACAGACAAGTATCTCAATGGTGAATCTCACCATCATCCTTCACAGTTAGCTACCGTGGGCAAAACTTTGTTTCAGAGAGCGTTGGGCATCTGTGACGACCGACACCTGGCTGCTGAACTTCAGCATGTAAGGAAGGTACTACGGGACAACCAGCTTCCAGTACCACGTCGTTGCAGACCCCGTGCCAGTGCCAAGCTCATGACAGTTGAACGCCCACCTGCGGTACTACCTTACATCAAGGGGGTCACTGACAAGATTGGGAATATCTTGAAGCGAGCTTCCATCAAGACTTATTTCAAGCCGCCAAAGAAGATTAACCATTTTTTACCACCTGTCAAGTGCACCATACCTCTTCAAGATATAGGGGTGTATAGACTGGAATGTGACTGTGGCCTTTCCTACATCGGGCAAACCAAACGAAGTATAGGCGTGCTGATAAAAGAACATATAGCTGACGTTAAACATAGACGAAACATAAAATCTGCAGTGTGTGAACATGCCTTAGACAAACCCCACCACTTTATACGTTTTGACCAACCTAAAGTACTATCAAAAGAACGTCGGTTCATTCCACGTATGCTACGCGAAGCTATAGAAATAAGAAAACATCCAAATTTCAACAGAGAAGATGGTTGGAAAATTCCACCTGCATGGGATCCAGTTCTAACTAGGACCCAAGCTAGACCACTCACTGCAAGATCACAAGACACAGTTAGCTCTTTCTGCGTGGAAAGGAACGTTAATTAATAATATGAGTGACGGTAGTGTATATTTTTCAAAACTCTGTAAATGACAAATAACATCTTAGTCTACCCGTGACCACGAACGCTGTAAAGTGTTCGAAACGTCGGGATAAAATTAATAAACTCGCGAAAAGTTAATCCGTAAAAAAGTTGTTTTATTTCAATGAGTAATATTCGCGTAAACTTCAGAAACAAGTATTACTAGGGCAATAAATGTGCTAACACAAAGTAAATACGGAACCGTTCGTGCGCTAGTCCAACTCGCACTTGGCCGGTTTTTTATAGTCATTATCTCTCTCTCTCCCTCTCTAACAATACTATCCGATCTGAGACTGATACTGGTACAGTATCAGTAAGTCAACGGATAACACTATCACACACAAAATGATCGGGGGCAACAATAGGTAATTACGATCAAAAATCGGTTATTCACATTGACAATGACCCCATGAAATTGCCCAAACAGGCGCACGAAAAGCGGAAATATAACAAAACACGGTTTCCAGTGGCGCCTGGTACCAAACGCAAAGGTCGCGATTATGCGCTTCGGAAAACATCCGCAGAGTCCCAACTCAACCTCCAATTTTGGGGGGGACCACCTTCTCTTGCGTAACGGCTCCAACATGACCTAGATTCGAGCACTAGGGGCTAACTCTAAGATCTGCGAAAATGGATTTGAATCGCTGATGTAGGTCTGAAAGTTTTAAACTACTTTTGAAGAAAGTTTACCCAGCAATGTGCAGAGGATAAACTTAAATTAGTTTTAAGTTGCGTGTGGAAAGATGCGTAAAGTTGCTTTCAGCCATGACCATAGACCATGAACAGGTTAGGCCAGACCACGGATCATGGCTTGTCGTGGCCAAAAAACAGTGTCGACAAAAATTGGTAAAATCGGCATCGCTACAACGTTATAGTTTCAAACTTTGTGTTTCTAATAGGTTTGACAGCTCGACTTGACAGATACTATGCGAACGGCCGCTGAGGTGTGAGGATCCTCCATTCAGCGATGAGGATGAATGAACTGATGAAGGATTTTAGCCAGCACTCCAGCAGCAGTCATCACCGGCTGTCTTTCTGATTGAATTACTTTTTCATACAGAAGTCGCCGTCTGATGTTGATGAACGATAGCTAACTTGCATTCATGAATCACATACCTAGGTGAAGTAGTGCCAGATAGATTTATATGATTTGCTTAATTGGATTTAAAAAAGCAATTCAGCTCATTGGTTCACGCGCAGCGGTACCCTACCCCCCGTTCCATTTTGGGTGGTTCGGAGAGGGGGGGGGGGTCTCCTCGTGTTGCGCAACCTTTCTGGATGCCCTAGATTCCCAAGCGTTAAGAGGGCCTTATTTTAGGGATCAGCATCGAATTTAAATGTTTCAATTAAAATTTCGTTTATAATAGTTAGTAATAGAATAGAGATAGATCGTACAATAAAGTACAAGCATTTTTTTTATTGTGCCCTTTACAAATCAAAGCAACAGAACAATTCAAAGCGTTGAACGAATGACTTATATTTTTAATTGGAAAGTTTTTGACAAGCTTTCCTTTGACGCCATTTAAATCCTATTTTAACCTTTCCTTGTTGCCTCCCTAGGCAAAAGGGGTTCCCATTTTATTACGTAGCTTTTTCAACATGACCTAGATTCTGGTGCTACCCCAACGACAGCCGGGGTAGGCAGCCATTATGTTATTATTTCGGTTGTCACTAAGTACTTCTATGCTCGGCGTATTTATTATATTTATGAATATTTGACTATTTTGGTTAGGTAGGTATTCAATTAGTTAGAACAATTATTTTTAGTACTTAAAAACTTCGAATTTTAAAATATGTATTAGTACATCATATGAAATGTATAAGTATACTTACTTAAAATAACGTCATAATATTCTATTTGCATGTGAGTCAACTCATAGTGTGGATGCTGGTGATCAATAAACATGTTTGTCAATCTAAAACGCATTTTACTTTATTTATCAGTGCTATTTGACCACGCTTTTGGTGTATTGGTTAGAGCTCCTGACTATTACGCTGGCAGTCGCGGGTTTAAATCCCGCAAGGGGCAAATGTTGTGTGATGAGCACATTAATATTTGTACCTGAGTCATGGATGTTTCATATACATATATTTAAGTATTTAAAGCTATCGTCTGGCTGATCGTAATTATAGAAAAAAAAATATTAAGTGCCTAACCTACCTACCACCACAATGTATTCAAGTTTATGCAAGAGGTACCCTACATAACATAACCAAAACTAAGGGCTGAGCAGCTAGCGTGCGTAGATAAGTACAGTACTGTTAGTTTACGGCGGTTTTACGCGCTAGCGACGACGTAACTTTTTGTATGGAAAATTTTAGTTACACCAGTGACCGCTAGAGGCGCTGTGCAATATTCCATAAGGTGCGCTTATACGGGCAACTAAAATTGCTCAATTCCAGTCAATACTCGTCAACTATGACGTCATGACTACATCAAGCAATTTACGGCAACGGCAACAAGCATCAATTCTGCGCAATACAATATTGAGCGCTATGGCGTAACTTCATCAACTAGGCAATAGGTACTGTCCTACACGAGCATTTCAGTGGCACAACTTCATCAAGGCAATACTGTCCTACACGAGAATTTCAATATTCGCTCGCTATGGACGATATTGTTTGTGCTGTGGCGGCTTGTAGCGTTTTTTTATTATTCATCAAAAACAAAAAAAAAAGAAAAGGAATAGGCGTATCTGGGTGCGATCGTTTTTGGCAAAAAGGCCGCAACTTTCATTATGTAAAGAATTAAATGATATATTATTCAAAAACTTTACTAGAATGATCTTTACTTTACTTTACGCCATCCTACTTCCACCCGACCTCTCGCTCTCCCCGCGGAAGCAAGACGGCAAGCCGCAAAACATACAAATGCGAACGAGATGCATACAAAAATTGCCTAGAATTTCCAAGCCCATTGGATATTCGTCAATTCGTATCTGCGACATTGAGCGATATGAAATATCTGGAGCAATTAGAAGCAATATTGCCGAAATAATTGCCGCAATTTATTTATTTTGCTCCATATTGCTCCACTTATTGCTCCAGATCGGTCCATTTGTGTTGCCGAGCAATTATTGCCCTCGTGTAAGCGCACCTTTAGACTATTTATAGTAGTCGCTAGCGAGTAAAACCGCTGTAAACTCATGGTAACGGTAGGTACTGGACCAAATTATTTACAACTTCAGACTTATGTCGGTACTCAATCAATCAATCAATCAAATCATTTATTTATTTCATCGCCTTTAATGCTAAATAATGCTTGTTAAATTTATTTTTTTGCCTAACACCTAATTCAAGCACACTCTAGCTAGTTACTATTTTAACCAATTTAGGGACCGATTACTATTCTTCAATATTGTGTTATGTTATTTATTCATTGCTGATGTACTTTATTAAAGCAAATACTGAAATTTGAGAGTTTTCAGTGACGAATGGTTTCTAGCATATTTTTGGTAGGTACTTACATTTTAAATTGAAAACAACTTGCGTTTTTCTTGTTGAAATAAAAGTGAGTAAAGTACGTACGTACGTACGTAAGAGTACGACTTATTCTTGCTAGTTAAATCTCAAATCTAACGTTTTTCACAAAGTATTCAGTTTGTGTTCAGATAGTGACAACCATCCATGTACATTAGGATTTTTGGTACTTTTTATAGATACATACTTTACACAAATATAAATTGCCCAGTATTAAGCAGTTTTCTCCTATCATTTTATAGCTCTCAATAGATGGCGTTGAGATAGCTAAGGACCAATTCTTTTTCACGTTTGCGGAAAACCAAGGAAAAAAAAGTGCGTGGAAATAATGTTAAATACCTTAATGACTTTTGAATGATAAGATAGATACATACTCGTATTTTTTGGCAATATAAAGTCCTTTATTTAATACATGTATACATAAAATTGTTTTTGCTGTTTATTATTTACGTCGGCGAAAAGCAATAACCTTCTTCTAAAAAGAGTTTTAAAAATATTTTCTTGGTGACCCTAGCGCTATCTCTTGATTATATAAATAAACCCCTCATGAAAACTGCTCATTAAAATCCCTCAAGCATATGTGAACGAGACACAATAGAAATTCTATTGTTATATATACACCCAGTTTTCAAGCGTTAATTTAATGTAGATATTACTTACGTGAAATAGGACCACCCAATTGCGATGTACCATAGAAGAAAGATGAACATTCTGCTTGAATCTATAACAAACAATCAATGGTATTAATGTAATCAAAGAACACTTAGTTTTTTTTCAACCAGACGCATTGACAACGCCTCGAAATTTGTTAGCAGCAAAGTTATAAATGGAAACATTTGCCATTCATTGCCTGTAGATCTAGATTTCAGTTCCAACTATCATCCATAGTATTCAACCCTAGAACTTCACTGTTTTAACGATAGAGACCAGTCCAGTCTATTTTGCAAACAAACTAATGTTTATATATTTCGATTTCTCGACAGTAGAATTTAATACAAAAGTAAATCTAAAACTTACAACTCGGAAACGAACGTCAGAACTTGGAAACTAGCATGAAAAAAATATAGTGAAAGAAAAGATATCCAGGTAACATATGTTAGGGCAGGGATTCCCAAACTTATTAGAACTGTGACGCCCTTGGTATTTTTCATGCAACCCTAAGGGTGTCCCAGCCGTCAAAAATAATATTTTTTTAATTTTAGTACTAGCCTAGTAAAGGTTATCAGAAAACCACTATTTGAACCTTTACAATTTTTATTACAAAATCAATAGGGTCGCAACGAGTAAACAAGACCCCTGCGACAATGCCGCGATACAGTTTGGGAAACCATGGGTTAGGTTAGGGTACTTACGGAAATTAAGTCGTCATTATGTGAGTTTGGTGTACGCTGGGTTCAGTTTTAGAATGCTGGTCATAAATAGTCGACATAAAATGTTGAAATTAACATTTTTACCGAGTTTTTACGTGTCTATTTACATGATAATAGACATTTAGATTTTTGATCAATCAAAGAAGAAAGATGAGATTGATTGATTTCTGTCAATCAAAGTGAAATTGACAATATATTTTCCAGTCCAACGATTTGGATCGCTTGCTTTCTTTGGATTTAAGGACGAGTTATGGTTTATCCAGGTGTCCATACCGCCCGGCGACTTTGCCGGCGGCAAACGTCATTTAACAGTCAGATACTATGGAAAATGTCGCTGCGGCATGAGCGGCATGGCCGCCGACACATGCCGCCGGGCGGTGTGGATACACCATTTCACTGTGGGTCTACCAAAAAACTTGTCCGGTTATAGTAAAACTTTCCTACACACATTTTATAAATCAAGGTCATTTAGAAATTATTGTACAAATTAATATCGATAAATGGAAATCCCTTAAGGAATTTTCCACTATTATAAGCCGACACTCTTTATTTAATCACGCAAGCTCCTAATTGTTTTCTTTTAAGTAGGATCAGATAAAGTAAAAGGTTAGTATTTGTAAAATTATTACAACTCACCGAATATGAATATAAATGTAGTATTGAATTCTAACTGGAATGCCAATGACTTAGCAAAATCTATGAAGCTACGATTTTCCTTTGCATCTACGTTCCTGTGTTGCCAAATATTTAAGTAAAATAATACAATACTAATAATATGAAAACGTGTAATATAAAATTCAACAGTGGATACGTACATAAATGACTTCATATCAAAACATAACACTATAAAATATGATAAATATTTACAACTTTCTTATTATAATAAAGATACATTTTAATATGAGCAAACTCGATGTTTTCAAGTGTGTATGATCATTTAGATATTTTTCTTAAAATTATATAAAACATATATTTAATTTCATAGACATACTTCAAGGCAATTATGGCATAGAATCACAAATTGGTATTTGTATATTATTTTTTTGCTTATACTTAAAAAGCACTTATTAAAAACATTTTTTTTGACAAAATTATCTGTATGTCACGATCTTCTGAATAATAAGTAAGACAAATTATCCAAATTAGACATATAGCTATTATTGTCCTCTTAAGCGTCGCAAAAGTATAGTGATTCTTTTCCTTCTCATCCCTAATATTTTGCTTCAGGTCACCGGGCAATCAATGTCTGGTTTCGTCCATACAGAATGTACATTTCAATCACTGCAGTACTTACAGAGGAGTTTCAAAATCTTATACTGATCACGAATCCCGAAAAATAACAATAATACAGTTAGTCTCCCTGTCAAAGGTTTTTTTCCCAATGCACCGTACCATACCATGCCTGTCCTAGGAACATGTCAGGTACGAAAAGCAACAATATACACTCTACTTTGCCGAAACGGATTGACGGACAGCATTCTGTCTCACCGTTATATGGAGCGAGAGCAAGCGGGAACGTATTTTCACGGTGCCGATCCGCTTCGTGCATGGCACGCAAAAGTGTTGCTCGGTGACGGAACGGTTTAGCTAGTGAGCAAGGTGTCACAGTTTTCAATACAAAGAATTTTTGACGGACACATTCCTAACACAGTCATGGTATGCTACGGTATAGTGGGAAAAAACCTTAATGCTCATTAATACCATCACTTTATGAAACGTCGCGAATGCATCTTATTTCTGTTTTCAATACAAAGTTTTTTTTGATGGGCACGTTCCTAACACAGTCATGGTATGCTACGGTGTTGTGGGAAAAAACCTTAATGCTCATTAATACCATCACTTTATGAAACGTCGCGAATGCATTTTATTTCTGTTTTTGAGGTAAATGACACACAATTAAAATAATTGTTATTTTTGAAGATTTTTTCTTTCGTGATCCGTTTTTAAGGTATACTATCGTTTTTGTAAGTACTGCACATATTGAAATCCACCTCCTACAAAATTCGTAGTGTGTGTTAGTTTAGAGCGCGGCGGTCTCGAAGCCCTGCCTCTGCAGCTGCACGTACTGCTGGCGGCAGTCCATGTGGTCTGCGGGCCGGTTGTGCGCCTCCCACACCGGGTTCCCGATGAAGTACCGCTTCACCTTTATGTGGTTCTGGAAGCGTTCAATTGCTGCGTGAGGATAGTGGTATTTGCCTTGTTTTGAACGAAGTAAGCAATAAATACAGCGTGTAAAAAAAACTGTCCGACCCTTTAAGGGGTTATTAGGTACCGAGATCAGGTTCTATTTGTGTAATATTTTCATAAAATATTAGAAAAAAAAAGCCAAGAAAAAAAATACAAAATTCACAAATTAAAAAAAAACATACATGGCAACCTGAAGGGGGGTTGGCGGCACTCGGAGGTAGCGTGACAGGAGTGATAACACATTTTGAAAATTTCCCCGTTTTAGGCTAAAGAGTTGCTAAGCTTGTTGACTTTGAAAATCGATAAATAAAAATTACGTAATTTTAATACATGTTTTGGTTATGTTAAAGCAGCTTTATGACCCTTTCGGGTCCGACAGTTTTTTTTTTACATTTTGTAGATATTATTTATACTATGTGATAATAGTACATTATGATACAAGTGTGCTAAGTTGACCATTATATACAAGGTGATATTGTGTGCGCACGAGCGAAAGCGAGCGCGACATAAGAAAGCCGCGTATATATTGGTCACAGGCACACGCGTATCATACGACGTTTTTCAACACACTTGCGAGGAAAAAACAAGACTCTTCATTTACTTAGTTTTTAATTATTAAAACATTTAGTAAAAATACATTTCACTCGATTTTGATGGCAAAGACTTTCGCACGCGTTTTTTGCCTCGTTACGTATGTCCGGCGGAGTTATATTTATAATAGGTTTTCTTCATTTTCTTCACTTGAAGTAGACATTTTCATTAATATGAAACTTCATAATTAATCCAAACTGCCGTCACATCACATCACAGCCGACATTATTATTTACGAAAAATGGCGCGTTGTTATCCAGAGCCGTAAAACGGAAATTTAAAAAAAAAAAAAATGGCGCGTTGTTTTTTTTTTTCTTGCCGCGATACCGATGCGCGCGCAAGGCTTAGGCGCGAACTAGATCGGCCAAAAGCCAAGATTAAAAATGTAATAATTTGTGTTTAAAACACAAATCACAGAAAATGTTAAATGAGTTTGAGCTATTTTTTAGTAGTAAATCTGGATTTACCATTTATTTAAATAAATATGCAGATACTGTTATTTTTCGCATAAATACTGTTTATTGCTAAAATAAAAGTATTGTATAACCCGACTAAATTATATCGCTTCTTCTTCTTACTTACGACTTGGTACTAGGGTACAAATGTTAATTGGTCGGATTAATAAACTAAAGGCACTAGTGCAATAATATAATGAAAAAGCACGCGTGTTTAATATCTATGATTATGAGCCAAAAATCGGTGGAATAAAGACGTCATTATGAGCAAGTGTGTTGAAAATATAAATAAAATAGTCTGTGAGCACGTTCTACAGCGGTCTCTTATCGGTTTAATAGACAAACTTGCTTGCACCTTGCATAATTTTAGTTTGAAAATGATAAGTCAACGGTGGCCTAACCATTGATTTAATTTTGTAAGTCAATAAAACAGGAATTTTAATTTCGGAAATAAGACCAGTCAGTCAGTAACTATCTTATTCTATGGTTCTATCTACAATGCTTTAATTTAAAGTTTTTTGCCAGAATCTATTGCTATATTCTTTTATAATCAGTTAGTTAGGTTATTTTATAAATCAGTATTACATTTATTGCAATAACCTTACAGCAACTTCTCCAATTTCGTAATATATTTGCGAATATGGTAATATTTTATCTGTATTACTTATGTTTGGCCAAAAACGTTTCCCAATTATCAGACCTGACTTTATACGAAGTGATAATTTTACCAAAGCTATTTTTGGAATATAAAATTTGCCAAAAAAAATTTTTGCGATATTAACATATTTCTAAATAATTCTTATCAAGTATGCTTTTACCAAATGATAATTTAAACAAATGAATGAAGTGCGAAATAAACATTTGCTAAAGATTCATTTAGGAAATGAATCTGGGGCAACAAGTTTTTTGGGAGGTGAAATTTGACGAAATATTGTTTGGCTGAAAGGAGGGATCCCATTTTATCTTACTTAATACTATTTTGCTTTTTTTCCCCAACAAACAAAACCCACTAACTATCATCTGACCTTCAAGTCAAATGTGATCCAATGATAGACAGCCTCAGGCAGCACAACCATTCAAAAATATGTTTTTGTTTTATCCTGAATCTATTGCTGTGTTCATTTTCATGGTTCTTAGATGAGTAATGGTATGAGTGAATGAGTATCACTTCTATTTTGTAGCAATGACATAAGCTATTGCTTATAACGTTATTACGTTAACGCAACTTTTCTATTTCGTAATATACTTTTGGCACTATGTCATCATCATCATCATCATTATCAGCCAAAGGACGTCCACTGCTGAACATAGGCCTACCTCACGGCTTTCCACAGCGACCGATCTTTAGCGGTCTGCATCCAGTTTGAGACTGCGATCTACATAAGTTCGTCCATGCATCTTATCGGTGGACGTCCTACGCTTCGTCTTTGGTCGAAGGGTCTCCAATCTAGAACTTTCCTGCCCCAACAGCCATCAGTTCTTCGCGCTATGTGCCCTGCTCACTACCACATGAGATTACTGATTCTCAAGGCTATGTCCGTTACCATAGTTCTTCTACGTATCTCCTCATTTATGATTTGATCTCGTAGGTAGAGAAACACCCAGCATAGCGCTCTCAATCGCTCGTTGGGCACTATGTAGTATCATACAATCTTATCTTCCACAACCTGCCTATTCAAGTTATTGTTTCAAAAAAAATATACTTTTATAAGTGATATAAACTATCATCTGACCTTCAAGTCAAGCGTAAACCGATGGTATATGGCCTTGGGCAGCACAACCAGATCGCCTGGAGTCACCTCGATGCGGATCCAGCGGTCGCTGTCGTCGCGCACGTCGAAATAGCCAGAGCCGTCCAGCACAAACCTGGAAATCAGAGAACAAAATAGTAAATAACTTTAAAAACCAAGGATGTACTGAAGTAATACTTTGTAATGAAGACAGTTAGTACAAAAAAACAGGTATTTTATAAGGCTACTAACATGATTAATTATCGAAAGAACACTGACCTTCAGTGTGAAACGTATTTTTTGTTTAGTACTGAAAAACCTAAAATGATAATATTTATTTATTTAAGCATGTTTTTTTTAAATTTTTGTTCTCCAATTGGGGAGTACTGAAGAGGTACTAAATAACTACATAAGCTTTATGTGTTTACTTTACTTGAATAGTTTTATCTGCTGGTCGGTACGAAACGAGTACCTTCTGTACCGACCAGTTTCATTGTTACATTTTCATAGCTTCCGAGTAGGTACCAAATATAATTTGCGAGGTAACAAATAGTACACGCTGGGTTCTAAATATTGAAATAACGCGCAATTAAATTCACACTATGTTCGGTACCCAACGTATCACACGTTGACTTAGGGACCCTACATATGATTTTACTATTCTTAGGATATCCTATCCTTAAGAAGTTTCTTTGTTACTTTTTTTAATAAGTCCCAAATAAAGTCTTCCCTATCCTTATTTTAGAATACAAATTGGAAACCTTTTATAGTAAAAAAATATCATTTTTCCCTTGGTCACGACATCACGCGTGAAGAGCTGGACCGATTTTGCTCATTCTTCTTTTGTTGTGTTTGTATGGTCAGTAGAAGATTCTTATGAAATAACAAAAATTTAGCGGCTGATTTTCATGATTTTATTTAAGATTCGTCACCGTCCTGAATAAGATAGCAACTATTACAAATACTACCGGGGTGAAGCAACGCTCACTTGGACTGCTTGTCATGAATAAAAATAACTATGAATATAGAGACTAATAGTCGGCAAGTACAGCAGTGACAACATATAGGCTGCCATCACAATTGATCTTGAATCTAGGTGCATGACTGACACATACTTAAACTTAAGTATTCGCTTTATTATTTATTTTATTTTTAACAATTTATTCCTGCACACTAAGTGTAATGGGGTCAAAATCACCAAGGTGGCGAATTCCAAATTCGGTTTTGTGATAAATTCACCAAGCAGCTATCTCACTTTGAGTACCAGCCTAAATGATCCCTAAACTTATGTTTTAATCATATTTAAGTTGGCAGAGCATAGAACTGATTACTACTTCTATAATTTGATTTTTAAAGTGAGCTATCGCTAAATAAGATCATTTCGGGAACGTTTTTGTGAGGTTAATAATGATATTAAAATATAACTTAAGTATTTATTTTTTACCTTGTTCAATAGCGGATGTATGCTATTCATAAATAAAAATTAAGGAAATGTAAGGAAAATGCCAATAAAGACGTTTAAAAGCTAATCATAGTGTAAATGGAGCTATTATTACTTTTTTTTGCAAAATTATTTAAATATAAGAAAGATCGATGACTTATATATAAATAAACATATTATAGGTATAATAAGTTTTTTTTATTATAATATTATCACAGCCTTTTTAAGATTTTTTAATTAATAAATATATTATCTGTGGTTTTAGTGATGTTCCCGGAAATGTTGAGGTGTTCACAAAATGATGCTTGTGTTCCCTAAATTTTTATTTTGTTTTTATTGGATAAAGACGCATAACAGGTTACAATTAATAATCAATATAGTATACTTAACTAGACCTTATGAGCTAAATTGTAACCTAACAAAAATGCATCCTAGCAATTACATCTTACGATATAAGCTTAGAATATATTGACGTCTAAAGCTATAAGAACATAAAAATGAAAAAAGGACGATATGATGACCTAAATGACAATATAGGTATAAGATAGATCCAATTTTACGTTAATAAAATAATTAGCAATGTGAACATCCTACTTATTTATTAATTGTAGCATTAGCATTCTTAATTAACAACAACGTTACTTAACAGTCTTTTAATTGGTGGGCACAACTGCTAAGAAATTCTTAATAATCATTTTAAACTTTTTATTATGGTTTTAGTAATCAAACCACCTAAACATTAAACTTTATGTTTTGTAACCAATATTAAATAAACTTTAAATCAAAAACAACCTTCTTATCATATTAATTAAACACAATAATATAATAAAAGATAAAAATTAAAAAGCAACGAACATTAGAATTTTTCATAAACATCAATATCAGTCTCAAAGTAATAATACTCTATACCTATTCTCTGTCTTTGGATTTTTTTCTTAAAATACAGGCCTTTTTTTCTAATTGTGTAGTCAGTACTTCGTTAAATAAGAGATTCTTGCGCACTTCAGGAGGCAAGTCGATATTTTTAACCAATGTGTCTACTTTGCTGATTTGTTCCTGATCATTTTCCTGTTGTCTCTTTCCTTTCCTTTAAGTTTCATATTTGCGTCTTATGTTAGCAATTGTTTTCTCTTCTTGTTTTATTTTACGATAATTGCTTTGGCTCTATCCTTTCAAAAAAAAATTTCTTCCCACTGTTCTTCTTACTGAATGCCGTGCTGCAGATGATTCATTATCAGAATTGGGCGGAATATTTTTTTATTAGACTAGATATTGCCTTCTTATTTTCTCTGTATTTTTTGGATGCTTCTTTCCAATTTTTTCTTTGCTTTTGCTTTTCTCTCTCAGTCATCTCATCAACATTTTTAACTTTCTTTTCAGTTTTTTTTTTTATGATAATACTCTGTGTCCTTAGCTCTTTTAATCTTTATCTCTTTCACCGTCATCTTATCTAAAAAAATCCTTTTTTTCTTGCATTTGCTTTTTCTTGTTGTTGCAAGTAAGCTGAACTATTTTTTAACATGCTTTTTCGGACGTTTTTTATTTTTTTCAACAACAGGAGCCTCCATATTGCTAAAAAATATGAAAAATATTATTAGAAAATATGTTTGGCCAACAAACATTGAACAAATTATTAAACAGTTATAATAACAGGGAACTTTTTTAATGAAATGTCATTAAAAACGTCATTCCGAGAACACCATCATCATTCCAAGAGGGCTCCGTCAAGTCCGGGAACGATCCCAAAATGACCGTTCTCAGAATGACTTTTTCATATAATTTCGCGGTTTTTAGACGGCAGCTAGTTTTGACATCCTGTTTGGAACTGTTGTTGTAAAATATTTGAGGTTACTATTGGCTACAAAACACTACAAAACGTATTTTTTTATATTCCAAGTTAAAAAACGCGTTCCCGATATAATGACGAATTGATGTACGCTGCATAAATAATGAATTAAAAGTTACTTACCACTTATTTTTAATTGTTTTGGCGAAAACTTTCTTGACGCTTAGTTTGTTTACATCACTGTACCATACCAACCAAAGGATGCGTTCAAAAACTGTTTTTATTATCAAGAACCAAAGTTGCATTCACTGAAATGACACTTATTTTGCCGGACACAATATTTTAGATTCATATGCTTTGATTTCGTATTACTTTTTAATAATAATGCCAAAAAACTGATATTAGATAAAATTATAGGCCATTTAGTAAGAAAAACGTTTCATTTTATTTTATTTTATGAATATTTTCGAAGTTTGTTTTCTAAAGATTGGTTTGTAGGAACATTCCCGGAATGATATTTTGTAGTTATTTCATGAAATAAAAATGGATGTGCCTTATACTTGATTTATAAAATATGATGTACAGTTAATATGAGCAGAGTTAATAAAATTTTCACTAGAGGTTTGCTTAACTAAACTAAATTCTGACATTTATTTGCTGGCAAAGAAAATTCTCCACCTTAGTCACCCAATGGTTTATAATACCTGATCTCTTCATCTTTGTGCAGATGTTCGGTGTAGAAAGACTTGAGCTTTTCTTCATAAGCTTGCCCGAAGCATTCCTTGGAGCACACCAGCTCATCCTCATAGGAGTAGCCTCTGTCTTTTCTTATCTTGTCCAAAACACCATCCGTTTTGTAGGTGTCCACATTTAGCTGTAATTATCAAAATAAAAATTGTTATAAAGCAGAAATAAAGACATCACTGCATTTTTTTTGTTATGTAGCTATTTTTTGTTATTTTTGGAATGTGTAATATTCATTGATAAAAACAGAAACCTCATACTGAAGTACATGCAGATGCAAATTAAGAATAATGAAGCAAAAAAATATTTAAAAAAAAAGATATTGCAAAATCAGTTGGTTGTGGCCAATGTTATTGTATTTAAAAGTAGATGACGCCTAGCGAACTTAAAGAGTACAAGTAACAGGCATCATTTAATGAAATTTACTTAACAGAAATATGATATTTCAACTGAAACATTCTTGTTCAGATAGTTGTTTCTGCAGTTTTTAAAGGCACACTAAGGCATTGAGACACATATGATCGCTGACACCATTAAAAATAGACTAAGTCAAAGTTAAGATTCCACTTTGAAATGAGGTGTTGTTTGCTTGACAATCTTTAGGCGTCTTATCGGTGATTTCGTTCAATATCATTGGTTGTGGCACTTGAACGTTCATCATTAATAACATTTAGATACTTGCCTTATACCTCCAAATAATTTTATCTGTGGTATGATATCAATACTACTTACAACATAAAACTGTATTTGAATACGAACATAGTCTTATCAATGTCTAAAGAAGTCAGTGTTATCAATGGTTTACAAAAAAGGTACCTACAGCTTCTAGATCAGCAAAGGTCAAATCACTTGATTAACGTCACAATATGGGTAACTTATATCTAGAACGCATATAATAAGACATCTAATATGATCTAAAACATGCAAGATGTGTTTCCTTACCACAAGAAATAGATTATGTTTAGACCTAGAGAAACTTACCACAAAAATTTCAACACCTGTTTTCTTGTACAGTTCATCGAGAGAAACGAATTCTGGTGGGGTTTTGTGGTGCTCTAAACGCTGGTCGCTGGTATCATCGTCCATGTACCATGCTTTCCCCATTTTATTCGTTTGTTTTTTACGCTTAAATACTACGCAAAGGAGTAGGTAAAGGTAACGCAAAAAAAGTTTGCAAAATGAGAAACACAGATTATGTTACTATTACTAATCTGTAGACAGAACCTTCTTTTTTTATATACAAGTTTAACGTCCTTGGCTCTACGCCATACAGACTATTCTTTAGTGTTATTTTTCATTTTATATCACTTATAACTAAAACTAACACTAAACTATCCTATCCTATCCCAGATTATATTATCTGGGATCCTATCTTAACCTAACTCATTTAAATGCGAGCTAGTTCACATTTCAATGCTCAACAAGGTAGCGTAACGCAGGAACAGCGATCCGGGTAAGACGACGCGATCTGATCACTTCACTTAAATTCCCCACTTAGATTGAATTGTTTTCTTCAAAATTACAAGTTATCATGACAATTCCACCGCACAATCATAATAATTGACGCGAAAAAACCTATAACTAAAATGAAGAAATAAGGTCCGTCCTTCCCTTTTTGTTTCCCGCGCAAAACTCCACAGAATCTTCTGGCTGATAGTGACATTGACAGGGAGGCGCTACCAGGGGGTGTCACTCCGAAGTTTAGGTACGTTTGAGCGACTCCGTAGTACGCCGAGCATAAATGAGCGCGGGGCTGCCGCTCGCGGACCGCGCCACGCGCCTGTGACTATGTTTATTTTCTCAGCCTGTAACTGACTTCGTTACAACGAAATAACTATTAATAATTTGAGATATGTGTTCCTAATTATGACATTATTTATCAAAACAAATTTTGTAGGTATAGGTACTCAACATTTCTTGTTCAAAGAAATAGGTTTGAGTTTAAGATACCTACCTACCCAGTTACTAACGTCAATCTCACTTAAAATAAACGGAAACAGGTCAATAAACTTACTTCAAATTTAGCAAATTACTTAAGTAATTTTGTGTTAGGATTTTACGTAGTCCAAAATCTAATAGTCCAAGAGCTACATTTCATTATTTTACTTTAGCTACCTATACATATAATATCATCCTTTATTTTTAGGTATTCCAATAAAATTAATCTCGATTTTGATAGCATTTATAAAGGTACGATAGATAAGGTTCACATAAACAAAAGTCTCTTTTTGTAGTTAAGTACGGACAACAGCAAATTAAGGTTAACACTGGTATCTTATGCAGTTGACATTAGGACTAGTTTGCAACAAAAGTGTGTTAACCTAAGATGCTGGCGAATGTACTATATATTTTTTTATAAAAATTAATATAAAATTTTATATTTATTGAAATTATTTATAATTTAAAACTAATTTTTTTAAATAAGATAAATTTTAAAACGGCGGTGCGCCCGCGCAACATACTCACCGCCCTAACCGGGCTGAGGCCGAGCTATGATTTATGACCCAAACTGCACGGAGAAAATAATTCTACTATATTTATTTGGTTAAGTGTGATGTACAGTCGACAGCACATCAGGTTATCCACTTTTGTTGCAAACTAGCCCTTACTACAACTGCATAAGATACCGCAGTGTTTACCTTGACGTGCTGTTGTCCGTACATACATGTGTGTTTGGTTTGTACTTTCATTTCTCCGACTTCAGTAATTTTGTACCAAATAATTAAATTAGACAGAGTAAACACTTATTTTAATATTAAAAGAACGCTGACACTATCAATTACTCTCTCCGATAGAACACAGTCAGATCTGTGCTAGCTCCTCTAGACTATTTATTTTATTTGAGTAGCGCGTTGTGTACCTACACGTATGTTCGTGCCACGCGCCGTCGCAACACTGACACATTCAAGGCCGCGAAACAGGGAAAGCGTTACGTGTTAGAAAGAGACAGGTATAGATAGGTAGATGAAACAACCTTGAATTAAAATCGTGCGAAGTGAATTGCACTTCATTGCGTTGCAGTGAAAGTTGTTTTTACTTTATCATTCTTAGCACAGTGATCCTTCTGTACGTAGTACTATTATATTTTCTGTGGCTGGGCTTGTTAACGATACCAAATTCACACTATTATTATCGTTAATTAACGATATTTTCATAAAGTTACAATTTTAACAGTTACCAGGGTAACGGTAGTTTAATAATGATTCCGGTATAATAATGTTAACAATTAACGTTAAAAGTATCGATACTTTTATCGTTACATAAAGCGATGTTGCCATCCGGCGCGGCGGCGTGCGCGATTCCACGCTACGCGGGCGGGTCGGCCGATCGGCAAAATGGCAACATCGTCAGCCAGTAGATAGATGCAAACACATGGTTTGGTTTCGCAAACACGTGCTTAGTGTTTGGTGGCAAAGTTTGTTGATTTTATTGTACTATACTTTATGATACCGGTAAGCTTAACGATACTTGTGGTATTCATTTGGTATCGTTATCAAGCCTACCGGTAGGTAACATTATCACTTACCGTTAAAATTGTCGATAACGTTAGGTCGATTTAACGGTAAAAGGTCATCCAAGGTATCGTTACCAAGCATAACGTTACCTTTGCCATTAACGTTACCTTCGTCTGGCGTAGGTAACGATACCTGAATTTTAACGGTATTCAAAGCCCTGTTCTGTGGCGCTACGCTGTATCCACACCGCCCGGCGGCATATGTCAATTAACTGTCAGATACTATGAAAAAAGCCGCTGCGGCATGGCCGCCGGCACGGTCGCAGTAACATCAGAAAATAGAAAAATTATTACTAATAAAACTAACTAGCCCAGCAAGACTTATATTATTATAACGTTTAAAATCACTTAATATTTATAAGTAGCAAAAGTGTTACAACATTTTGCCGAATTTTAGCAGATATTCCTACTCGTAACAAAGAGTAAAGTATATACCTACTCAGAAAAGTCAACATGCCTAAGGAATATGAACAACCACATTTGATGTTGTTTCATACAAATATACAATTAAGAAAGAGCCTCCTTGCTTTCTAGCCTATACAGTGTGTCCCTGGATAAAGTGCTATCCCGAAAGGGGATGGACCATGAATCATTGACTAGAAAAATATTAAAAAAAAATACAAAAAATTATTGTAGGATTTATTGGTATTTTAAGATTTTCATGTTTCATTAAGGACTCTATGTACAAAAGTATTGATTTCTTCCAAAATGTCTAATACCTGGTGATGACCATAAAATAATAAATAGTCCGCAAAAAAGTAACTATCTTGGGTAAAAAAATGTATTTTTATGAAAAAAATGATTTTTTTAGACGTTTATTTTAAAAAACTTCAAATTACTAAAAAAATGGGCCCTATAACTATGTAATTTTATAGCTTACTTTTATTCTTTACCCTTACCATTAAAAAAAACCAATGTTCTAACTAAAAAAACACGCTATCTACAAACTTTTATAGTGGAGCCTAATCGTGTTACCGTGCAGGTAGAGACCGTTTTTTTTTATTTGGAAGCTAAAATGGTAAAGAATAAAAGTAAGCTATAATATTACATAGTTATAGGGCACATTTTTTTAGTAATTTGAAGTTTTTTAAAATAAACGTCTAAAAAAATCATTTTTTTCATAAAAATACATTTTTTAACCCAAGATAGTTACTTTTTTGCGGACTATTTATTATTTCATGGTCATCGCCAGGTATTAGGCATACTGTTTTTTTTTTCAAAGAAATAGACCCATTATTCTGGAAGAAATCAATACTTTTGTACATAGAGTCCTTAATGAAACATGAAAATCTTAAAATACCAATAAATCCTACAATATTTTTTTTAAATATTTTTCTAGTCAATGATTCATGGTCTAGTTTCATCCCCTTTCGGGATTGCACTTTATCCGGGGACACACTGTATATTATTGGCGTGCACTAAGCTAGCAGCTCACAAGCAAGTAGGTAGCTTTTAATATTATCATCATCGTCATTATTAGCCCTAGGATGGACAGTCTAGGTTTGCCACCTTTTATTTTTTGCAATTAAAGTATGTACATCGGTTGTTAAAGGTAAGAAAAACAAAGTACACAGTGTGAAAATAAAGTACAATTGACGACCTGTCTGGTGTAGTGGTCGAGAAATCGCCTACTACGCAGCGGGTTGCGGGTTCGATCCCCGCACAATACAAACATTTGTGTGCATGAACATGTCTGTTTGTATTGGTCTGGGTGTTTTCTATGTATATCATGTATGTATTTACAAACAAAAAGTATTTAAGTATTATATCCGTTGTCTGGCACCCATAACACAAGCTTTGAGTAGCTTACTTTGGGGCTAGATGGCGATGTGTGGGAATGTCCAAAGGATATTTATATTTATTATAAAATTATTTTTTTCTTTAGTATTTACTCAGCATAATTCGATTTTCGTTTAACGAAAAATACTTACCACTAAAGTTTTCAAAATTCAAAATCCCGATCACAAAAAGAAATTATGCGAAATAAAGTACAATTGCCTGAAATAACGTACCTACAATACTTTATTATAAAGTACGGGTGGCAACCATATCGTAAACTACATAAACCTCGACCATAATTTTACAAAGCAACCTATAGACGGCTGTCTTCGTTCATGGTGATCATTTAACTTAAAAAAGCTCGTATGCTTGGAGTCACTTCACTGGACTTTTCTCAGAAAACAGAAACAGAAAATGTCGCGACCTGGGACCTCTTGGGTAGCAACCAGCGAGCTAATCGCTACAGTAACAAGGCTGTTAACCTAAGCTGTCAAGACTGTAGCATTTCATTATTTGTACACAGGGTATATAAGGATAGGGATATATTCGCCTAGGTATATTTTATTTGATTAAAGGTTCTCCTTCTTCTTTCTTCTATTTATCTATTTATTTTATTTATATAAAATAAATTACTTAATATAACTCGGGAACGAGTTAATCTTGAAGGGAGGTTAATCTTTACTTTCTTGGATTCGTCTTTGCCCCTAATAGGACAGTGTTTAATAAAGAATAAAACTCAGTAAAAATAGGTGACAACTGCAAATTCTTCTGGTACTGAGAATATAAAGATTTATAATATAAGCGTTTCATCATTGTGTGTTCTACCGCTTACACATTAAAATCGCCTCAGCAATATGACATTCAACTTTGCTGACTAATAACATTGAACTACTATTCATAGAAATTCAATTTATTTTCTTGGCATAGCTTGTCTATACGTATTATAAATAACAACTCACTTATTGTAACAGAGAATGAATAAATAAATAGCGCCAGACAAAACATCAATTAACGTGGTTTCGAAAAAAGGAGTTTTCTCCTCGTGCTACAAACAGAATCAGTCAACGATTATGACAGGGTCTACCATAAATACTTAAATACATATAAACATTCCTGACTTAGGTACAAATGTTCGTGCTCATCACACAAACATTTGCGCATTGCGGGATTTGAACCCGCGACGGCCCATTTAGTAGTCAGGAGCGCTAACCACTACACCAAACGCGTCGCAAATTAAGATATTGTATCGTTTAATAATAAATAAAAACAGAGTTTGCAAGTAAAAATAGATTTAATACACTAGGGTATTTATTACAATTCTAATCTGTTTTGAAAACCAAGTAATTACATTAATTTTACTCTTACAAAGATAATTGGGGTTGTTTTTTTCTTCTAAATTTTTATACACATAAAATAGATTCACCTAACACCGGAAACTTTATTTGCCAAAATCCAAAGTGGTTTCACACGAAAATTATGGCCACTTTTGTAAATTGTTTTAAATGTTATTCCTAAGCATTGACGCTGTTCATTGAAAAGGTTTTAGCGGAAATGACTTGATGTGTAAATAACGATTTTACGCGACATAAGGCGGTCTCTGATATTAGATACGTATGTCTTACATATAAATTAAGTATGGTTAACAAGGAAAAAGAATACCACGTTTGTTTACAACTTCATACATAATAAAATACGTTTTAAGGAGTCAATCATTTAAAGAAATATTGCATACATGACAATTTACAAAATAATAATCGAAATTGATATCAATTTGATGACTTGATAATAACATCCATCTTTAATAAGTAGAACATAATATTAATCTCATGACACACACACACCTGTTATGATATGTATGACTGTAGGTAGGCCAAAACTGAATTTAGTTTGCTTGAGGGACCCTGACAAAACCAGTACCTAGTGGAATTGATTCTCTGATTTCAATAACATTAAAAAAATATTGTGGTGTATTCACATTCTATAATGGGCATACAAATATTGTTTCCGTGCTATGAATTTACAGATTTTAGTTAGTAAACATAAAAAGATTTTAATAAGTCCTCCGTACACATAATATTTACTATTCATGAAAAATATACTTTTGAAATAAAGCGTTGTATGAACCATGTCGCCAGTTAAATATAGTATTTATTTAATAAGTTAATTAAGTGGAAGTAAGAAATTGTTTTAAGATCTAGGAAATTATAATTAATAATTTTACATTTATCAGCAAACATGTGAAATCGAACTTCGAAACAACATAAACGAACGTAAATGCAACAAATTAAAAAAAAAAACAAAATGGACGGAAGTCAAAATCACTAATAGAGTATAATAATACATGTTGTGAATTTTATGATAAGACATGGGAGGAAAATCATGGAAAACCTATAATAATCATCAAATACATTATTAATAATTTTAACATAAAAAAAGTTTTCTCAGCAGTTTCTGTAGCATGAAAATTTTTTGAAAATTATTGTGTACTCTTTTCTTACGCCAGTTTGTATGAAGAACCTACAACCTACTTCTACCTCTAATATTCATGCCACATAACTGCTGGATACCAGTGAAACATAATTTATTTTCAAAATGTGTATTTACATCATTAGTAAGTAGAGTTAAAAGCCTGGCATAAATATTTAAAAAAAAAACATTCCTTATTAAAACCTCATACATCATCAATAAAGCTTTTCCAGATTTATTACAATATTATTGATGTACACTGAGATCATTTATAACCTAATACGCACAGGATTTCTGATACTAAAAACAGAATATTTTTGGATAGTCTGCCCACTTGCCGACAAAATTGAGGCAGACATTAAAAAAGTATCGTGCAAAAGTAAAATAAAATTAAAAATATCCTAATCACTAGCTCTAAAAAAGAAAATTATCACAACAATCATGTATTTACAAGTTTCGCATAGTAAATTAATGTCAAATTAAGTAATAATTATTCTAAGATAAATTAATAAGAATTACATACATCCTACCTGTTTAATCATAATTTTAAAACATATCATCAAAATATTTATTATCTTTATCAATTAATTATCTTACTGTTGATTGCATTTCTTGTGTCGTATCTTTAATTAAAATAAGTCATCATTTTGTATTATATTAATACTTGAAAAAATATCATATTTTAAGGCATATGAATATAAATATGTTTAATTATTAAGATATTAACTCATTTAAAAAAAATGACGTACTAATATTTCTGTCACTATACTTCATGAACAAAGAAACAATGGTAAATAATAGCTTTCGAAATCACATAATTAATAGTCATTATTAATCATGTAATTTTCAGCAAAAAAAAACAGTAGTAAGATTTAGGCCAGTATTATTCTCAAATATTGCATAATATCATTACTTATTAGTACATAGCAAAATACTTTGCAACCTACTCAGTAGATACACATTGAATAACGAAGTCAAAATCTTCACTCTAAGTTAATTAAAGTTAACACCGAGACTCCAGGAGCATTATTTTTGAATCACTCGAGTAAATATACCGAGTTATATCCGTTCGATAAGCAAGGGGAAGTCAACCAAAATCACGTTAAATATATTTACAAAATTGTGTGAGTTAGGTTTTTTAATCACTACCGTATGGATTGCAACGGGTTTATTTAAAAATTTAACCATAATTAAAAAAAAACACTGCACACATCGCGTCAAGATGGCGTGTGAAATTCATTGAATAATGACTTCAGACTTTCAGTTGAAAATCAGTTAAACTCCACGCGGGAGAGATTTAAATAACATGCCTTAATTTTGTAAGACTCACGGCTGTATTTTGCGTGATTTTGTTCGATTTCTTTATTTACTTTCGAACGAAAATCACACGCCATATTCAAGCGAATGATTCAAAAATAAGGCTCCAGGTCGATTGCTAGACATCTATTGAAGAGGTCGTGTTGTTATTATAAAAACTTTGAACAAGACATTAATTAAGTCTGCTAACTGTTAGTTTTTGTCGTTGATGATACATCTGAAAGTACCTACAGCCACAAAATGCAGGCAAATCTATAGGGGCCAAGATATTCTTCCAGAATTTTACCACGTAAAGTACACCCAGGAAAGCCCAGCCGAATATTGACACTATAAAATGCCTACTATTGGTAATAATGACTGAATATCAGTTTGCTGCAGTTATCTACACCGATGACTGTGGTGGTAGGCAGAGTTTCCTATCCAGTCCAATTTAAGTGACGGATGGGTAAAACGAGATAGCATTAGGTATATCTGATGTACTTTTACAATTGATACTCATGATCAATTGAAGTATATGTAGTTCATTATTAATTATGTTAGTTTTTTTTGTTATTTTACGCTGCCTCAACTGATTCTGCCACACCCAATGGTTGACTGGTAGAGAATGCTTTAAAGCCTTAAGTCCGCCATTTGTACTTCATTTTGTTTTGCAATAATGAATATATAAATAAAAATATAAAATCAATGTTTTTTTAAATCCAACCTAATAATCACAGATTTATGCAACTGGTCCTTACAAAGATGTCTAGATTCCCGACCTTGTATTAAATAGAAATCCTACTCGTTACCACTGGTGACTACACAAGAGTGGAAGGTCCTGAGTGCTACAACTTGGTGTGCTTCACTGTGTCAGTCCAGTAGTTCTGGATTGTCATCGCCTCTAAGGAGTTCAGAAACGAGTCGTTGTCCAAGCTGTACATCTCCTCGGAGTTGTCCTGAAAGAGAAAACGTAATAATAAACGTAAATATTTGAGTCTCACGAACACAAAACAATCATAAAAAGTAAAAAGTCATAAAAGTCATTTACTTATGCCTATTGAGGACACTCTAACTAAATCCATCCCGACACTAGGATCAGGACTGTATTATCAATAAGGTATTCCGATAAATATCACGCATTTGCAGACAGAAGAAAAGAAAGCAAAGAAGTGTATATTTTCCTTTAATCAACTACATAGTGACATAGTGCTTAGTGCTCTACCAATTAATATAAACGCCTATTGTTTTTTTTTTATACAACGTGAAATGTTAAATACACAAAACCTTAGACCCTAACCTAATTCTGAAAGAAAATAATAATAATAACAGGTTAAATGTGGTGTTTAAGTTTTACTGACATTTCTGAACATTTCTTGCTCTGCGAACGACGCTCAGTCGAGAGAGGAGTCGGTAGGTAGTTATATCACCGGGCCGCTGCGCGCCGTGCTGACATTATTATTATTACTATCACTCATAAAGAACTAACCATTGCTTTACGTATTTTGGCGGATTTTTCACGTGATAGCTTGTATTATGAATTAATAGACAGATAGATTTTAATAAAGATTTTTAAAAGAATTTGATCCATATTAATAAGTGGTTGAATTGATTCTACTCGTTATTCCAATCAAACTATTTTCAGGATTTGTGCATTTCAAGTTACACGTTGTATATGAACTGACATTCGTAGAATGAAGCTTACAGTAGCACTAGCAATACTAGTGATGATGACTCTTACCCGTACAGTACTGTCGTCAAGATATCCGCTTGAATCTAGATTGGAGCATTTGTCGTTCAAAGTCTGAGGTTTGTTCAGGTACCGTCTTCTGTACAGGACAAACGCCGTACTGCCAGCGAGCGCGGCCAGGACGAGAGCAGCAAACGATATGCCAGCAATCGCACCCATGTCCATGTCGCCTTCCCCTGGGTCCTTTATCCTCCTAGAAGATTCAACATTAGGCGGAATACGTGTCTGAAGAAATGTGGTTTCAAGAGACAGAGGCTTCTCTGTCACTATTCTGCTTTCTGAAACACCTTCAAGACCAGTATCATCTTTGACGAAATCTAATCTAGTCAGATTTCGTTTCTTTGACGCGAATGTAGCGTTCTGGTCTGTAAAATCTGTTGCATTTGCTGGCGTCACCGTAGCGTTAGCGATGACTGTTGTATTAGTAGGTAGAGTATCATTGGTTAAGTCGGAGGCATTGGTGGGTATCCATTGTATGGTCGGGTGAATAATTTCTGTTGTGTTGTCGTTTGTGATATTAGCGAGGTCTGGTTCATTTTCCGTTTGGTTAGCGCTCGCATTGAGAGCGGGGGTCTTGGCCGTGATGGGTGGGGTCTTCGTGAAGTACATAGCCCGGGCCTGCCGGTCTGCTTGTCGGGTCTGATCTATTCCTACGTCTGTGGTCATGTGCTGAAGCTCTTCTGATTGGGGCGCAGCTAGGGATTGGCCACTGCTCTCTGAAAATAAAGAAGATGACGCTTAAAATATGTTGTAGTTGAAATAAATATCCTATAGGCACGGCATCTTGGATTATAAATTACAGATCAATACAAAACTAGATACGTACAAATCATAGATTTTATTACGATTTTCAGAAATATTTTCACATAAATCGGGCTACAAAGTTTGTTGAATAAACTAAGCAACTTTGTGAATGGACTTCGTTACAAAGTGTTCAGCAAAAAAGGGGTTCAGTGCTCCTCGTGCGTTCGTCCGCATTTGAAATTCATGAGACATTATCGGACTGTAAAATGTATGCGTTTGTTAAATGCAAGTAACACAATGTAAGTGATAGTCAAACTATATTTCTGCAGGTATTATGATTACATATTTTATTCAAATGGGTCTAATAGCTTTTTATGGATATAAAGGATATAGCCGCGTCCCCATATATTGTTTGCCCCAAAAGTAAAATTCTATGCGACAGACCGAAAGTTTAAAAAACGAATTCACATTAATTAATATGAATTCGTTTTTTAATCTTATTTTAGAATAATAAATGTATACGTAGATAGCAGGGTTTTCACGGGAAACGAAATCACAATGTGATAGATTTTTGTCAAGTATCGTTAGCAGAATCGACCTCCAAGAACCTAGCGCCATCTTTGCGGCCTAAGTGTAAACATTTCGAATAAGTGCCATCTAGGAAATCAAAATTAACTTTAAAAAAAAGTAAAAACCGACTTCAAAACCAAAATGCACTAAAAAGTCTTAAATAAACTCTTCACCATTGAAAGGAAAGGAGTCCGTTTTAGGCAAACAATTTCTTTTTGGAGTCGGTGCTGTGATAGTTGATGCTGGATGGTCAAAGTGATGGCACCGACTCCAAAAAGAAATCTTTAGTGCATTTTGGTTTTGAAGTCGGTTTTTATTTTTTTTTAAAGTTTATTTTAAAGGAGTTCCACCATCAGCTCAGCCCCACAAGATGTTGAACATCAGACGTAACAACACGTCAACATTAAGATTCTAGTAAAGAAACACTATACGTGCCTTTAAAATTTGGGGGTTTCCCTCGATTACACCAAGATCCCATCATCAGATCCCAAAATGAGACCAACTAGAAGGTACACCCTCTAAGTAGGTGAATTTTTTTTTCGATTCGGTCGACAAACGACTGAGATATGAGGTAACATACATACAAAAAAAAATATATAAAAAAAACATACAGTCGAATTGATAACCTCCTCCTTTTTTGAAGTCGGTTAAAAAGTAAATCATAGCGAACCGTAACTTTGCCTTTTATTTACAAAAAAAGCAATTGCTATCGCTTACTTACAAAAGATAACTGTAAAAAAATTGGTAAGCGGACGTCACTTTGCTTATAAGCGCTATTTTCTACCAAACAAATCAATTTTCGTGTAATGAAAGTTGTTTTAAATCGTTACATCTCTTATTTTTTGTATTTTCAAACCTCGCTATATAGAAGCAAAGTGAAAACATTATTTTGTATCAATAGTTTAATCTTTTTTTTGAAAAAATGCTGAAGTCAAGTCTCTTAGTGTATATCTCTAATCAAACATGAAACGACTATGGGGCGACCTACGGCTGTCTCCTTTATTTAATCGAGTCAAATCGAACCAAACTGATATTGATATGTTAAATCCAACCAAATTGTATTAATATGCTGTAAAAATTGACCAAACTGAAAAAGTGGCATAACAGCTAAATAATCATGAAAAACTCTAACGAGAGCAAATTTAATAAAGGATTTAACGGCGGATGCTACCGTCGGAATTCCGTCATTCTTACCCTGGAGGCTAATAATTAATTGGCGAGCGTTGTTTTACTCGTATGCTAAATTGTGATTTCGTTACTGTCACGTCAGCGAATGGGATTTATTTTATGAACTCATTTCTCTTAAGCTTGCTCTGTCAAACCCCCGAATGGCTCTTGAAAGTTTTGTAATCCCGGTCGGTAATCTTTGGCGCCATTACTTTTCAGAATGAGTATGAGGGTTACGAGGTGTTGAGAAATAACGTACTTATTTTCTTTTAAGGTCATGTATTTCATCAACCATCTTCCCTTCAAATATAATTTACAAATCTAATTCTTAGATTCTTTAATGTAATGCATAACGCTGAATGTGTCTACAACTTATTTTTTATGATCTTGTCAGAAATACTAACAAACCCATTGACCACTACACCTGAGAATGTGTTTTGTAAAGGACCTGTTTAAGGATTTAAAAAATTTTTCATGTCTCAAAAATAACCCTATATTCTATTCTCTCTAAAATGTATTGATATTTTTGAGTTTTACCGCAAATAAAATAAAAATTGCCCAGTTTGTCAACGTTCAGTGATTTACGATTCAATTGTATCATGATAGTGTCTCGTAAAACCAGGATTGGTTGTCACATAAAGTTCCTAAATTAGGTCCTAAAGCCCTAGGGCCGAGTAGAACATAAAAAATAAAGGTCCATCCAAAATAATGAGCTCCGTCGAATTGAAAGTCGATATCATCAAATACGGTGTTTTTGTTCGGTAGTTACTTACGCCTTGTTAGGATTTTCATTGCGAGTTTAGACTTTGGTACTGGAACTTGTCATTATTTTATGATAATCACGTTTATTGTTTTTGTAAAACAAATCGTGTTTAAACTTTTCTTTATGTTCTTCACATTACAACTTTGATAGGAGTGGGTAAAAAGTTCACGACTTCTTTAAGGCAGAAAATCTTCAATTAAAAACGAAGCAGAAAATTTATACAAAAAAAAAACCCGGCCAAGTGCGAGGCTGACTCGCGCACTGAGGGCTCCGTGCCAACTTTAACTGAATTAGGGAATCCACTTACTTTCACTTACTTAGTAAAATACCACAATATTTTGTTGAAAATTAACATAACTTTGTTTTTCATAGTGTTTGCATGAAGAACCGTTGCCGTTGTTGAAAATGTGCTATATCTCAAAAACTTCTCGTTTGATCCCGTCCAAACCAATTTTCGTTGAAAGTATTTCTTAAGATCTACAGTATAATAATATTAAATATTCTTTATTGAACAAGTAAAGATTCAAGAAACAATAACATAACAGACACATCATTTGTACAATATTGGCGGTCTTATCGCTAATATTGTACAAATGATCACTCGCTTAGTTTAGAAGTTAGATGGGGGAGGGGGACCCCCCAGACAGACAGACAGACAAATTGGAGAAGTATACATATTATATTCCAGAAAAAAAACGGAAGGAAAATATATGTACAAGGCATTTATAGAAAGAAGGTTGTCAGGGGGACATCGATCGTGGGTGGCGATTACTTCAAACCCCTAAGCACAAATCAACTGTAGTGTTTGCCCAGGCTAGGGTCAGGTCCTCGCCAATTATCCCAGCTCGAAAACGAGACGCTCGATGTTAGCCAAACGTCTAATTAGGACTAGCCTTATCCAAATAGTTCCATGTCCACCAATATTTGGAACATCGGTATGCTCTATCTTTTCTGTTTCAACACGATCCAAGTTTCATTTGTTTTGTTAATTTATAGTTGGGATTGGGGTCAGGTTAGGTTAGGGGTTGGGTTTTGATGCATTGCCTATTATTCCGACATTACAAGAGCATTCATATGCCTCTTTAGATGCCCTTTGCCCTCCACGAGGCGATTGAACTCATTGTCAGCAATTTCTAACATTTTGAATCTAGCTATCTCATTCGCACTCAAGCATTTTAGGTTTTCTGACGATAGTTTCTGCTTCGGTCTAAAGGAATAAACCTGTAACGACCTCGCTAAAACATTTTAAGCTAGTTGGTCATGAAATGTCTTTACATCATCAACGTAATATAGCGTTCCCTCCAGGTTTGTTTGATTTACTCAGTTTGTTAATTGCAATTCCATTTGGCCATTTAGGACCATTTCTATTAGTACAATTACATTTCGTTTGACAATTATTGCCGCGCCGGATTGACGAAGATCCCAGAGGCCTCGTTTTGACGTTAAATATGATCGGGAATGACACATGGACGTGGCGTAATGACGATACATCAGGGATTAACATTAATTTTCCGGTAAAACGTGCGCGAAACGTGGGATGATTTAATTTTGTACTTACTTCGAGCGCTGTAATGTTTTCACTGAAATATGTGAAATATTTTATGCGGGTTCATTAGGGAATTCCATCCGACTATGTAAAGCTAACGAATGTCTGTGTAACGGTGCAAATGAATTTGTACACGTTGAAATATAATATTGTGATTATATAGGGATGATCCTACGTATCCAAATTAAAGCCTTCAAAGTATATATTTCGTGTGATGCTCCGGGGCGGGACCACCTTGAGATTGGCGAATTTAATATGCAAGAAAAAAATAAGATATTGTGTATATAATTGTATACTCAATTAAAGAAACTGTATATCAAACTACACTCACTTACACCTAAAGAAGACTGTGCCAATGCCTTTTTACCAGGCGTTTCTCTAATATTCCAGAGGCAAATTTAAAAGGAGTCGTAACAATTTATAGACTAAACTAAATATGAAATTGACTTTATTTGATTGTTATACATCTAATATACATTTTATGGTGTCATAAAAGAAATTTAAAAATCCTTAGGTAGCGGAATTATCCTGGTGGGCCCGCTGGTGAGTATGCTCTCCAGCGGGCCCACATTGATTTTGATTTTACAACGAATCTACAGATATACATATTTTTTAATTGAGTATACAATTATATACACATTATCTACATTTTTTTCTTGCATATTAAATTCGCCAATCTCAAGGTGGTCCCGCCCCGGAGCATCACACTATATTTCAGCATGGTACGATAGAAACACCCTATATTATCAAGAACCAGGATATTATTTTTTAATTTTTAATTCAGCCACTTTAATCTCCTGATACACTAAAGAGTAAAATTAATAAAAGAGGTGTAGCTAATGAACCTGAACGAATGTCGACGAAATGAACCGAAAGATTATAATTAACTTCTGTGACCAATTCTGATAGAGTACGGTTTCGTTTAGAACCGGAATAATGAATTGCTTAAATAAATTGGTACTTATTGTGTAAAGTCAGTAAAAAATATCAGCAACGTCCTTTCGACATAGACAGACGAGAGAGAAGTAGTAGTAATTTTGCTAAAAGAAAATCTGCAAAAGCTGCAGCAGTTCACCGCAGTGATAATAACTACAAATTTTCTATTACAAAAACTTTTTTTTAATATTGGACACCAATCACATACATTGCTCAGATCCCATATTAAGTAGCTAATTAATGCATGTGCATTATCTACTTACTTTGGGATCTAATACATGTGTCTGATTTCCATAACACATGTGTGTTATGGAAATCAGACACAGCGGTGGTACCACAACATCCAGACCCGGGACAATATAGAAAATTTTGATTACTTTATTGACCCGACCGGGAATCGAACCCGGGACCTCAGAGCGGCGACGCCTTGAAACCCAGCGTGCTGAGCCACTACATCACAGAGGTCGTCAAACTGCGACATAAATTACCGAACGGATTCAAACATGTGTAACTTTGGACAAAGGATTCGTTGATATTATAGAAATCAAACTCATGCAACGCATAATTTTACCTACGTACGCACGTCGTTCTAACTTACCTACTTGGAATGAACGTATGTCTGTAGATGATAAATGGTAATTTTTATAACAAAGTATTTTTTTCTTCATATAAAAACATTTGTTACGACGTAGCAGGTTATATTTATTAGGATCATCATTTAATATGTAAAATTGCTTAAATTACTTGATTTACTTTTCCGCATCTCTACCATATAATAAACCGATTTAGATGAAAGTGGATAAACGCTTCACTATTGAAATCAATTTACTCAATTTATATCTATTATAATTAGGAGTAGGTTTTTATTCACCAGTAGTTTATTTTCCTTTTGCATTAAGTTTATATGCTTAATGTAATCTAATTGAGGTGGTTTAACTAAGGCAACCAAATATAGAGGACTACTTTTCGATCCAAAGACTGCGTAGGTATTTGTTACATAATGATGACAATTCACTTTCCATATACATAATTGAACCACATATATTACAAAATAACCCTTTCTATAAAACTTATAATTTGTTTACCCAACGGTTGTGTGGAACAGATCGCTTAATCGCTTATAGCGATAAGACCGCCTAAATTGTATATTTCCTTAAAACGGATTTGTAAATCAATTTATGTTATGTGCAATAAATAGTTATCTATCTATAATTGGTTTTAAAAAAACGTTTTATCTTTTTTCAGCTATCTAACTTAGCGTACACATCTACGAATCATATTGATTCGTTGATAATTGCTTATGTGTCTTTTTTTAATATTGGTGTCCAATATTAAAAAAAAGATTTTGTAATAGAAAATTTGTTTTTATCACTGCGGTGAACTGCTGCAGCTTTTGCAGATTTTCTTTTAGCAAAATTACTACTACTTCTCTCTCGTCTGTCTATGTCGAAAGGACGTTGCTGATTTTTTTTTACTAACTTTACACAATAAGTACCAATTTATTTAAGCAATTCATTATTCCGGTTCTAAACGAAACCGTACTCTATCAGAATTGGTCACAGAAGTTAATTATAATCTTTCGGTTCATTTCGCCGACCTTCGTTCAACTTCATTAGCTACACCTCTTTTATTAATTTTACTCTTTAGTGTATCAGGATATTAAAGTGAGGCAAAGAGAAGAGTGTAAGGAAGAGTCGGAAAAGGCTAAACAAACATAAAATCCAACGGTTTGATTTATTTATTAAGCTGTTTTGCAATGTCATCAAAATTATTTTGTAAAATAGGTAAAGAGTTATATGGCTATCCTTACGGACCGGCCGTGAAGTGAACCAATGGACTAATGTATTATGTAAGCCCTTTAGTTCAGTGGGCTGAACGAAACGATAATGGCCGCCATACGAAGTGCTACATCACCTGATAAATAAATATGACTAAACTTGGAAAAATCAGGTTGAGTAAGAAAACGTGGAGAGGATTACATTTGATGTCAAAATATTTTCCTACTTTACCTAGTACTAACTTACGGTCCTTTCACTTTGATAGCCAAAATCGCTAACACACCGTGTTATTATTCTTTAAAGTGACACCCATTTTCATGTCGTGTGTATAGATGTGCCGTTGCCAGCAACATTACCGTGCCATAGAAAGGAATATTTAAACAACACTAAGACAGCCGGCAAATTTGGCAATATTAGAGAACATTACAAAGCTTATCATCTTAGCATTAAAATATGAATCACAAATGTTCACATTTCAATCAAAGATTGATAAAAATTGCAATGTTTCCATTCTTAAGTTGCCGGCAACAATCCGGCGCGGCACATCTATAGTGAGTACCAGCGATTTTTACTAAAAATTGGTTAGGCTCGAGAGACCTTGACCGTACATAATACAAACAAACTAATTTTATTTTATTAAGACCGTACATAATACAAAAAAATCAGTTCGTAAAAGATTTGGAATTACAGAATGATCACAAAAAATCCTCTGTCCACTAATCAATCACAGTGATAATAACGCGAAGCGGCTATTTTTTGAACAAAATAATCACGCTGCTACTGCATCCTAGACGTCACCAAGGCCACTGCACTCATTAGTATACAATACAATACATAAATGAAGAGTTATGCGTTTGTAATGTTATACAAGATGATACACATTAGCACGAAGGAAAAAAGTGCCGTGTTTTCTTTAGAGCAATAATTGACCTAAAAAAACGATCTCTGTTGCACGCAGATGTAAAAGATTAAAAAGTTTAAGATAAAACGAGTTTAAAACGAAGCCGTTCCATGATTTAATTTGAATATCAAACACACGTTATACAAAAAAATGACATGTAAAGGCTTAGCAATGACCCCTAAGCTATAAAAACATTTTAATTGAAAAATCCTCGACATTTTGTAGCCCGCACATTAATTCGATGTGCTCGGTGACACTTTTCTATGTGTGGGTACCTACAGCCATTTTTATAACAGACCCTTTTGTGTAAAAGTGCCTACCCACAGCCACAGCCCACAGCCAATATAGCTAGGTCAAATAATGAAGGGCAAAAGTTTATTTGATGCGCAAAATGAATTAGCACTCAGTCATTACTTTAGGCACTCTTAACTTATAAAGGCGTGACGTCACACGTATCACCAGTTACTTATTCACAATCTTGTCTACTCGATTAAGCGTCGATTTTACTAACGTCAGATAGCACTTATCAGACGGAATTAGTATAAAACATCCTTTTTTAAAATGACATGATTGCTGTCAAATAGGTGACGGTTTCAAATTAGGCGTTTCGTATTTCGGTCGGATAAGTCCTATCTGACATTGGTAAAATCGACACTTAAATTACTCGATAAGTGAAGGGTGTGTAGAGTAGTATGCCAAACATAACTGTAAACACAACTTCTGTAAACTAGGGTACCTAAATTGTGTTTAGAAAACAAGTGTGTTGTTTTAAAGGTTGAAGTTTGTAAGCAAAGGATATTGACCAAAGCCGGGCCTAGATTGCGTCTTTATAGTTTATATTTCAAAAATATTGTTTTAATTATAATTGTACTGTTATTTTATGGGTAACTAAGTAAGTAAGTATTGAATTATTATAGTAAAATATAACAATTACCTTCTGAAAGTATCAAAATAAATGTAGATGAGGTGCATTAACTCTGCAATCACAAAACATAACCTCAAAATGTCTAATCTGCCATTGAATTCCTCGTAAACACCTATTTTATTCGAAAATTTTGTAAAGACGCATGCAGACGCAAAGTGCGCCGAGTTTTTATAGAGTTTTGGTCAAGATCCTTTGTTCTTGATAAACAAAAAAGGTAAGTAGGTGCGTACTCAAATGTGACTCACAGTGTCACATAACTACAATGTACGTATATCTATGTAAAGAACTATAGTACGGCTAACTGTAAGAAATAAACACTGTTTATATATCTCAAAAAATATTTCAGGTTTGAATCGGTGACTCAAATTATGTAACAATGAACTATGATTAAAAGATAAAGTCTATTACCGATTATTTATTACGCTGTTTTCGATAATTTATTACCAAGCTCGCTTTTGGCATTGTCGAATATTGACCTAATCTGTTTACAAACTACAGATTCAAAAACTAAACCTATCATTAAACACCTTCAATGGCGTCGCAAACATGCATAGCATAAACAAATATCCTGCATGTGCGTTTCTTTTTTACCGACTTAAAAAAAGGAGGTAATCAATTCGACCTGTATGTATGTGACATCGTCAGAATTTGATAAAATTTAAGTATGCTGATCTTTTATGACTTCTTAACACGTGTGCAAAATTCTGCATGTTTGTCTCAAAATATCTCGAAAACGAGAAGTCATAGCAAGATGATTCTTATTTGATTCAATGTAGTACTTATATTTCAACTTAGGGTACAGTTTAAGTTTCATCAAAATTCGAGCAGCAAATAAAAAAATAAAATAAGCCCCCTTGAAAAAACTGAATATAAAAGCTTCAAATACCGATTTGATCTTCTATTTAGGAAAAAAAAAATCTTTTGGAGTCGGTGCATGCTGTGTTTTGGTGTACGTAAGCTTGACATTATACACCGACTCAAAAATACTATGTTTCTCCGAAACTGAAGACGAATGGGTCATTTTAAGATATTTTGTCAGTTTATTTTCCATTTACAGTTATGATGTGTATAGTGTATCGTTGATCCTCGAAGCCTTATAATCTAATCCGGTAATGTCCCAAGCAACGCCCAGTGGGGCAACAATGAGCTATATATGTGCCAAGGTTAATACCATTAGGGGAAATAGCTCGTAAGCGCATTACAGCCTAGAATAGAAAGAGTTTTACGTCATTATGACATAATTCATTTACGTCTTACCTATAATTAACTCCGTATAGTTCTTTATTGAATAACAGTTCGGTGAAAAAACCTCTAGAAGCCACTCGAGGTGTCCTTTAAAGCAAGGCTTAAAACCGGTTCAAGATTAACCGGTATTATAACGGTTAAACCGGTTTTATCGTAAAATTCCGTTCCGGAGCGGAACCAAATAAGAGCGATACTGTGAACCTTAATAAACCGGTTAATTCGTAGCCGCTCGCGACGATCGCAACGCGACTTGTTTTTAGACCGAATATTCTTCAAAAGATGTTAAACTAATTATCAGATTCAGAAACAAACGTCAGATGCGATCACCGCTTGCAGATCCTAACGAAGTTCAGAGTGTTTGTCCTGCCTGAACGAAAAGTTGAACCGGTTAATGCAAAATACCCATAGTTTTCCAAACCGGTTTAAAAACCGGTTTAAAGGAACATAACCCTTTTCAAAAAGTTCCACCTGTATTTTCGTCAAACCGGTTCAAAAAAAATACCGGTTTCCAAGCCCTGCTTTAAAGTAAAAAGTAATTAAAGTTTACACTAAGTCAATTTAAAGATTGGTTAAAAGTTTAATAGTATTACCTAACTCGATTACCTTCTAGGCACATGGCGAAAATTCCCCTAAGTATATAAAAGTTGGGTCGTAAAAACGATTTATTTGTAGAGAATGCAAAAAGTGGGATCCTTTTAAAAAAATAAGTATAAGCACACAGTTCAAGTCTTATGATTAAAAAATATATATTTACATGCACAAGATTTATTGTTTATCTATACTTATATTATAAAGCTGAAGAGTTCTCATCATCATCATCATGATCTCAGGAACTACTGGACCGATTTAGAAAAATATTTTTGTGTTGAATAGCTTATTTATCGAGGAAGAATATAAAACAAGCTGCGACGGGAGGGGAAGGAGCAAACTCAAAACGCGCGGACGAAGTCTCGGGGACCGCTAGTTTATGATATTTATTATTTATATTTGTTTTGTTAAAACTAATGGGATGGGGTGCGGTAATTAAAATTACCTTCCAGTGTAGAACCGAAACGACGTCTTTGAAATTATTATATTTTATTTTTGCCAAAAAGCCTGCTCTTATTTACTCGTTGCAGGATTCTTGTACTTGTGGACTGCTTTTAATACCAACTTGTGGTGGTGTCATCGACCCTCCGACCTTACCTTTAAATATCACATGAAAGGGAGTTTAGGCTACAACAATTCAACAAAAGGCCGCATTATAGGCGAGGCCGTTCGTTAGTTGGGCCTTTCGAAATCAATTAGTATTATTATTAATAAAAGCTTAAGAGTTTGTTTGGATGCGCTAATCTCACGAATTATTGGACCAATCAGAATATTTTGTGTTAGATAGCTTATTTATCGAGGAAGGCTTTGGATTTGGACTATAAAACATCACGCTGCGACAAACGCGCGGAGAAGGCTAGCATAATATAGAGCGACAAAGATATTTTATATAGCGTCACTAGTTCTTGTCCTATGGAAGTTAATTATTGAACTAACTATGGGATGCCGTTTTGAAAAAAAAACCTTTTCGAACAAAAAAGTGGCTTAGTAATTGTTTGAATTAACCTCCAAAGATGGCCATCCCAATTTTGAAATCAAGCTATCTTACTTAAGGGCTTCCTGGACAAAATTCTATTCAACACGAGCGGTCCCCCGCGACTGCGACCGCGTTTTTTTTAAGCTTCCCCTCCCGTCGCAGCGTGATGTTTTATAGCCTGAAGCTCTCTTCAATAATGCGCTATCCAGCACAAAAATACTTTTTTCAAATCGGTCCAATAGTTCTTAAAATAGCAATAAAGGTCAAATTGACTACGTTTTAGTCAGAAAACATTTGTATGGGAAAAAGAAAAGCGCTGTTTTTATGATTTTCCGGCAATAATTCGAATTTTTTTCGCAGTATCCTTGAACTTCAACGAACATTTCAAAAAAAGAATTGGCAAAATTGGTCTAGGCGTTGATAAGTTATGCGCTTACCAACACATTTTGCGATTCATTTTAATATTATAGATTAAGCCTGTATAATTTGAATTATAAAAACCTTACAAACTTCCAATGCAGATATTCGCAGTTTACGGTGTGCAGTAAAGAGTATTGAATTTCTTTATTGTTTGAAGATACTTGGCTATGTTTAAGAATCTCCGATTTCCAAGATATTGAGGAAATACATAAGCAACAAAGCTAAGTCGTCGACCGCGCGACATATCTTGGCTCAAATGTCATATAGAGGGCGCTTTACCCTTTGCCAAGTGCATTTCTAAACATCGAGTGTGCTATAGAAAATCAGAATTTGTATAATTTGATCTAAACGTATAATTTACGCGTTAAGATAGGACTTGCGAATTTCAATACCCCATGGAAGGAAAACCTACGGTTAATACATAATTATTATGTTTGAGTGCTTATCACATGAACTCCTTGGATTAGTTAGACATTTAACGTGGTGTTCTGCAAAAATCCAAGGCAGTGTTTCATAAAAATTACTTTAACCAAGAATTACAAGAATAAAATAAAACGAAAGTTTATAATTTGCCCTGAAGAGTAGTTGTTAATGTTAATTAAATTGCAGTAGACTTCGGATTAATCCCCGAGTACCCACACTCCTACAGTCCCGGTCGGCTCGTGCTTCACTGTACCGGATTATGCAAGCTTAGCGGACAGACAAGCAGGGGTATCAGATAGTATACTCGATTCTTATAGACGTATTGCTAACGACACGGATAAAAGAAACACGACACTTTTCTTTGTAAGGGTAATTTCCCATATTACCACAAAAATGATATCTGTTCCACACTGACATAATATCCTTTAGGGTGGTTAGTGCACAAAAGTGGACTACTGTTCTTTAAACTTGCCATAGCAAACTCCTTACTGGTTTTGCTAACAGAAGGGAATTGTGATGAAGGAAACCTACCTTTTGAAACCTACAAGAATTCCATGAAGACGAGCAATCTGCTTAGAAAATTTTAATGTTGATAATGAGCACGTCATTTTGCTTGCTAGCTCAAGCTGAAACAGACTATAAAGATTGCATCTCTGTTGTGATCGAATTCAGTTAGGTAATACGCCATGTAGGCTTGAGAGTATGTACGATGGACAAATCCATTCACGTTCCTAGGATTTGAAACTAATTACAGTATGTTGAATCCTATCAATACACTAATTAGATTAAATTACCAGTTTTAGTGGTTAGTAATAAGTTAGCTATTTGAGACACAATTTATGCAATAGGGAATAGCTTTAAAACAGACATGATATGCAAATCCAAATGAAGACCTAAATCACTTCAGCTTTGACATGTCAGCCCGTCATCAACGTCAGTAGTGTGAGGCTTTCAGGGTACAAGAGCAAATCCACTTTGCATACTAATTGGTCAAATAGACCCCAAGTCAGGCGTTTGCTTGCAAATTCTAACGGTAGCTGGGCAACTTGGAAATAGGACTATCTGATAGGAATAATGATAATTTGGGAAGAAATGTATAATAAGAGGCGTATTTTTTTTCACAAGTGTTCATGCAGAAAAAAAGATACACTTTTAATTAACATTTTGAAACCCGACTTTAAGTTTACTCTAAATCCAATTCAATTTCTTTAATTACAACATCAGTACATTTGGGTGGATACTTACAAAAAATAACTCAACATGTCTCTGGGGCTTTTCATAGGCTAATACTACATCCAAAAAATAGTTTACCCACCCGGACGGGAACAGCACCAACCAGGCGTCTACTATACGGAAGCACGTTACGTAACGGGAACAGCTACACCTCGGACTACTCTCTCTTGTATACAGTAAATCATTCCCAATTCAATAAGCACTTGGTACTTTGCCTAAAGTCTGCCAAACTTGACTAGTTCAAATAAATAGATAATAGACGAAGTAACATAATCGTTTATTTTACATAATACCAAGTATAAAGTATATCAAGAGATATCAAGTAATACTTTCTCATGTCCTGTCTTAATCAAATAAAAAAAAAACAAGCATAATGGAATAAATTTCCCTCATTATCCTATTCCCCATTTTCATTGTTTTCCTTACCGAAGCTTGATATGAAAATTATTTCGATGATGTCAAAACAACAAAGGAAAAGACAATAACATCGTTACTAACTTTTGCTCTCATCAGACGGTTAATGGGTATACAAATGAATTACTGACAGAGGAGATTCGTCGATCGAATGTTCACGAAAGTCCGAAGTGTTTTTACAGAATAAGTAGCAGGTCGCTCTTACACAAGATTGTAAGAGTTAAGACAATACAGGAGTTATTATTATAACAAGTAGAATAGTTGGATCAAACACATGCAGAAGAAACTTGTGTGCTTATTACGAAAGGTATTCACTTGACATTATTTTATAAGTACGCAGAGTATTTATAAAACAGCTGTCTTAAAACTCAAATTTGAGGGAAAACAATCTCGCTTATGATCTAACCGTTGTACACGGAACTTAAACAATCGGGGCCATAAGTAGGTAGAGTCCTGTCTACAAATAAAATATCGATAACCTCAACTGTACAGAAACGAAGCTCTCCAAAATTGTAATTTTGTTTATTTCTCGTTTCGCCGAAGTAGAAGTAGTAACGAATTCATTAACAAAGATTTAATTAACAGCTTTTTCATGCCAGGAACTGAAATAATAAACTTATCACAAACTGAGTTTTTTTTATTTAATAGAAAATTGTTTTTATTTCTGTGGGGTGGAATACTCGTTTTAGGTATATTTTTCAGAGAGGAGCATGCTCTTGTATCAAATGTACTTTAATTAGTAATAACCTAAAGTATAAACTGATAGCTATTGCGTGTTTTGTGTTCTATAGTTTACTTAAGTGTTGTGTGTGGCAATGGATCTTGTTATAATTAATTAGCTGTTAATTTTCTACGAATCTTTTCAGTAAAACTTACTTAGAAATGTGAACCTAAGGACCTTTGTGCTGTGTGACATAGTTTAGAGTAGTAGTGTGTTTAATAGTTTCGTTCATACACAAAGTGCCTAAATAGCAGGATGATAAAGAGGGGCAGCTATAAGAGCTAATTGTAAGAATGCAGTATTAAGACAATATTTAGTTTTCATAATATGATGAGGAATCGCACCGAGTGTCATACGCTATGCCTATGCCACTCGGACACACACATGAAGGAAGCCAATTTATTATTATATTTTTGTTTTCATCTTAACCATATTTTTACAAATATTTCCTTCGGATATTGTGAGAGCAATCTCGCATCATTGATGAGGTCACGCAGCCTACGCGTTAAAGAAAGCACTTGCAAAATTTCACAGGTTTGCGTCAGCGACCGAGTGGCATAGGCATACGCCCGGATAGTTTCAGACACGGGGTTTGATTCCTCGTCTAGCACAGTTGCTTTTTTCAAATGCAATTTATATTATTAAGTTTGTATAGTGACAAAACACTATAAAAACAAAAGTATAACTTAGTTTCAAAACGTAACTCATGGTGAAGGAGCAGGATCAAGAAGACATTTTGTTTCAAAACGTCCTGACAACTGTGTTAGATAACACACAAGAGCGTTTAGTATCGCCTTATATCCTTGTGAAGTGCAACAACGTCCTTGTCAATTGACTGACACGAAGCGGGTGTGACCGTGTTAACTGCTCTAACCGAGCTGATGCAGTCATTATGACAATTATACCAGGATACTAATTAGAACCGCAATTAGAACGTTGCGTTTCATTTGTGAAAGATTTTAGCTTAAAACAACACTATTACTAAACGTTTTTGAAAACAGTAAAATATCTACTTATTTAATAAGTTTTAATAGAAACAAGTCCCCACTACTACATGTAAATGCGTCTATAACCTCTTTATTTAATCTTGTTAAATTATCCTTCGAAATATATACTAGTGCTTGGAGCTTCAGGTTACACAAAATTAGTTATAGTTAATTGTAAAATTTCATCAACGAGTTAAGTAGCTAATTTAGATTTGACTTGGTGAGAGTGAGTATACTAAAGAAATTAATAGGAAACCGAAAAATTATAAGTAGAAGTAAACATTACGGTCCTAGCACCGCGCCTTGGAGCACACCTCGTCGGATCGAAGTGTAATAACCTTAAACGCAACAGGAAACGGGAGCTACGTAACTCGTTTTGTTGTAGTTATGAACTTGTAGGGACGGCTTTCAAGGCTTACTCTGTTATATGAGGGTGAGGATATAAGCGTATCATGCATTTTAGTTTATATCCTTTGAGAGTACATAGACGTGACTGAATCGGTACCACAAGATAAATAGATATTGCGTTAGTAACCTTTAACCTACAGACACAATTGTAGATACTAACATTAAACAACTGCTTAACATCACACGAGATAGATTGGTGCTGAAGATTCAAAGTAAATCAGACATTTAGAAGTCAAGACTTTATCTTTGAATCTCTTCAATATTCATCGTCAATTTTCGTAGTAGCTGTTTATTTTCTTTTGATTAGATTCAGCATACCTTTAAAAAGCATTTCAAGAGTTTTATTATTCAGATACAGAACCATCCTTAGAGTTTTGCAAAATTGTTATTTACTTTTCATCCTTTTATTATTGTTTACGCAAAGGAAATAGCTGTTTTGCAGAGATCAGAGGTAATATTATTTTTAAGGAGTTTATGGGGAAAGCTTACCCGACAGAGCCCCAAAAATTTTAATCGTAGTATCATATTTACGTCACTTGATGGCTTTTGCGATCTATCATCATTGTGTTTATTCATTCAAATTCACGAAAGACATATAGGTTCTTGAGTGTTTCTTTATTCTTTAATAAAAATATGCAGACTTAGGGCAATAACCTTTCTTTTTAATCTTTTTTTTAAAGGTAGTATACCTATATTAAATGCTAGACAGGAGAGAAAAAAAAAACTAAAACTAATCTGCAAGGCTATCAAACATGACCAGCACTAACGAGCTCCGCGATATCAAAACCGATAATCAAAGATATATCGAGACATTACTCCCTTCAGATCTAAGATTCTAGGATAAAATATTAAGAAGCAGCATTTTAATCTTGCTATTCGACCTCGTACACATGACAGTAATAAACAACTAACAGTAGATTTTGCCAACATCAGATAAGGAATATTCGTAAAATAAAATTAAATAAATGTCATTTTAAATTTTCGGTCGATTTATACTTATTCAATCGATAAGTCCGATCTGACGTTGGTAAAATCAACTCTAGGTAGATTCAGGCACAACTTAATATCTAGAAGTAATACATTAATAATCATAATGAACATTTGAATCTAATTCTTATTATTTAGATATTAACTATTATCTAGATATTGACGACCTGGACCGTGGTCGAGTGGTTAGCATGCTGGTTTCAAGCGTTGCCATCTCGTGAGGTTCCGGGTTCGATTCCCGGTGGGTTCAATGTAGAACACTATCTTTTCTATATTGTCTCGGGTCTGGGTGTTGTGGTACCACCGTTGTTTCCGATTTTCCATAACACAAGTGCTTTAGCCAGTTAGCTTGGGACCGGAGCAATGTATGTGATTGGTGTCCAATATAAATATATCCAATATTAACAATAACTGTGGTGTTGAAAGATATTTGTTAATATAAATCAAAACCCGATTTAATAGGTATATTTCTCCTACACGATTTATTAATATAGTTTTCTGTTATAATGCCTAGAGAAGCAGGCGGAATAAAAAATTAAGTGAATAAGTAGAGTATTGATGATAACAAATAAGTTGGCTGGTAGAAAATACAAGTAGACCGATTTGTCAAATATCATAATTGGGTTTAACTTTATTTTCATAAAACACGATCTATTTAAAGTCAATGCTAAAGGGACATGGGGAACAAGGCATAACCATAGCCTAGGATATCTTTTGAACGCTGGGCGACAAAGAGAGTATTCACTGTGCGTCTTGCATTATTACACCTATAGAAGTCCGCGCGGGTAATAAGTAAACCTGAAAGGGTAGATTGTAACGGGTTTGCATCCATGTATCTTTTTCGCGTGCAGATACTGTGTGTTGTGTGTCGCAAACAGGTGCGAGCAAATGGCGAGTTTGTGAACAATGGTACCGTAAGTGATCGCAATAAAAGACTTCGGAGAAGGGTAGACCGATATGTCTGCCAATAACAGCTTTCGCGAAACAACTTCTGTTACGCCGTGACCATGCCACTTGCAGCAATGCTGAAATATCGGGAACTCGAAAATAATAGGGTACATGGTAGCAATCCCGGTACAATTTATTTTAATGTTAGTGACCATGTAAGTTTTAACTTGATGGACCTTTATGGACAATGGATTTTAAAACCTGAAAGGTGTCTGACATAACCTGTTGTTTAAAAGCAGCTGTGTGTAAAGAATTTCTTTAGAATACTTTTGGTCAAGATTTCAATAAAGCATAATACAAAATCATTTATACAAAACCGAGACAGTTTATTACATGAATAAGATATCTTACCAAGCAATATGAGCAGCGTTGTGACCCAGAACCAGTGCATCCACCAATGCAGCGTCATGATGGCAGCGTTGTGGTGACTGCACCAGAGACCGACCTGAAACAAAAACACATTATCAATTTCAAAATGAAGACAGGGCGAGATTCTCCTGGCAATTCCAGTTCCTATACACGAAACATTCACGAAAAAGAAACATACCCGAATAAGTTTTAGGTTTTGCGATGTTAGTTAAGAGTATGCACTGGGCGCTTCACCAGAATTGAATAACTTTTTTAAGATACATAATCCAAACCTCAATTTCAGAAGGGTAGACAAAAAGTATTTTCCGCCAATATACGGAGAAGAATCTAATAATAGCTGGAACATGAAAGAGGTCAGAAATCTTCTCTTCCCATTATAGTTCAGTTGATTCAATTCGCTTTTGATTTCAGAAAATAAAACCAAATTGACATGCTGAAAATCAGTTTCCACTTTCCCGGAGAGCTGTACCAAAAATAGCTCAGTAAAGTTTATGGCTTTACCTGGAATACTATATATGAAATGAGCGACGGACATATGAATTCTATTTTAATATGATATTAGAGAAAATTCAGTAAATATGTATTTGCTGGATATTTTATGTTTATACGTACCTACGTAAGTTTCGTATTGCGTATAATAGCAACATCAAATTAATAACTTTTCTAACAGAAAATGCCTTTGCAACGATTGGACAATTAAAGTACTTTACTAAAATTCTAAAAGACAAAAGCGTTTGTAAAATAAATTCACTTCAAGTTTTGTCCTAAAAGCACTCAAAAGAAATGAAAGCATGCGAATTATTACACGATTATATCATTATTTCAACACAAATGTAAAATAATGGTTCGTGCTTCTTTCGTCTGAAACGAGTCGAAACCATGCTAGTTTTAGGCTTCATTTGGCAACGACACTTCCATTTAGGGCACATTTAGGGCATCGCAAACGGTTCATATTGCCGTGAGCATCTGACGTTCAATAACTAGACAACCTTGTAGAGATTAGAAAAGATCGTAACGGGATTGCTACCATGTACCTTGTTATTTTCGAGTTTCCGATATTTTGGCACTGTTGCAAGTGCCATGGTCACGCTTGTAGAGAAATTTAATACATATTAGTCGCTCTACCATGTCTTACTTTGATGTTTGCATTTTCATTCCCACTTTATCCTAAGTTGTTGTTTTTAAGTGAGAAAGACATCCTGTCGAAATCTTAAAACAGCTATGACAAAAAGTAACAGAATGAACTACGGTCTGAAATCATCATCATCATCATCATAATCAGCCAAAGGACGTCCACTGCTGAACATAGGCCTCCCCCACGGCTTTCCACAGCGACCGATCTCCAGCGGTCTGCATCCAGTTTGATCCTGCGATCTTTTTAAGGTCGTCTGTCCATCTTGTTTGTGGACGTCCTACGCTGCGTCTTTGGTCGAAGGGTCTCCAATCTAGAACTTTCCTGCCCCAACGGCCATCAGTTCTTCGCGCTATGTGCCCTGCCCACTGCCACTTAAGCTTACTGATTCTCAAGGCTATGTCCGTTACCTTGGTTCTTCTACGTATCTCTTCGTTTCTGATTCGATCTCGTAGAGAAACACCGAGCATAGCCCGCTCCATCGCTCGTTGTGTAATTTTGAGCTTCATTATAAGGCCCATAGTAAGAGACCACGTTTCGGATCCGTATGTCATCACTGGTAACACACACTGATTGAAGACTTTCGTCTTCAGACACTGAGGTAATTGAGACGAGAAGGCGCTCTTGCGCAGTTTCCCGAACGCTGCCCAGCCGAGTTGGATTCGTCGATTGACCTCTTTCTCAAAGTTGGACCTACCCAATTGGATCACTTGTCCCAGGTAGACGTACTCGTCGACAACTTCGAGAGTTGAGTTCCCAATGGAAACTGGAGTGGGTACAACAAGGGAACTCGACATAATTTTCGTCTTCTCCATGTTCATTTTAAGACCCACTTGTTGGGATACTCGGTCGAGGTTTTCGAGCATAGTGCCTAGATCATCCAGCGTCTTTGCCACAACGACTATGTCATCGGCAAACCGAAGGTGTGTTATGTATTCGCCATTGACGGAGATGCCGAATCCTTCCCATTCCAGGAGCTTGAAGGCGTCTTCCAATGCCGCTGTAAACAGTTTCGGAGATATAACATCGCCCTGTCTTACACCTCTTCGCAATGGAATCGCCCTCGTATTCTGTTCCTGTACTCGGACCGACATGGTGGCGTTGTTATATAGACACTTTAACACCTCTATATACCTATAGTCTATGTGACACCGCTGAAGAAACTGAAGCACCGCCCAAGTTTCGATCGAATCAAAGGCCTTCTCATAGTCCACAAACGCTAAGCATAGAGGCATATTATACTCCTCGGACTTCTGTATAATTTGCCTTAGCGTATGAATGTGGTCTATGGTACTGTAGCCTTTTCGGAATCCGGCTTGTTCGGGAGGCTGGAAGTCATCAAACCTACGTGCGAGACGATTCGTGATGACCCTTGAGAACAGCTTGTAGACATGGCTCAGGAGTGAGATGGGTCTATAGTTCTTCAATAAGGTTTTGTCTCCTTTTTTGAAAAACAACACCACCACACTCCTGTTCCATGCCTCAGGCGTGATGCCCTCTAGCAGAACGGAATTAAAGAGTCTCTGAAGGACTTTAAGTACCGGTGTTCCACCCGCTTTCAGGAGCTCTGCTGTGATTCCGTCCTCGCCAGGTGCCTTATTGTTTTTAAGCTGTTTCAGGGCCATCCTAATCTCGTAGAGGCTGATGTCCGGGATGTCTTCAGTGTAGTGTCGAGTCAGGATAGCTCGTGGGTCTCCGGTCGAGCTATCAATGGGTTTAGCTACAGAGGTGTACAACTGCCCATAGAACCTTTCGATCTCCCTCAAAACCTCTGCTTTCGTCGACGCTACACTGCCGTCCTCCGTCTTAAGCTTCGTCAACAGGCTTTTCCAAATAGACATGTCGGAGGTCTGCAGTGCCATAGATCGACGTTCTGCCATAAGGTCGAGAGTGTAGACCGAGAATTTTTGAGGTCTATTTTTACGGCCAGGTCTAAAAAACTTAGATCCGACCGTTTGGACAGTTTCCACAAACCCGTTGTTTATTTCGTCCACTGATACGCAATTCTCTAGGCAATCAAAGCGGTTTGACAACTCGAGTTGAAAGCTCTCGGGATTTTGGATATGGGCACGAGTAGGTCGGAGCGTGGACTTCATCAAGCGGGACCTTTCCAATTTGACGTTTATATTCAATATGCCTCGAACCATTCGGTGATCGCTACCGGTTTTCACCTTGTTGATCACGGAGACATCATTGAATAACCGTCTCTTGGTGGTCATCATGAAGTCTATCTCATTTCTCGTCTTGCCATCCGGACTTAGCCAGGTCCATTTCCTTTGAGGCGGCTTCTGGAAGAAAGAGTCTACGCGAATTCGCATCAAAACGCTGAAAGTGAATGAGAAGACATATTGGTGACGTACTCAGATTTCTTCTAAAACATAATAAGGAGAATGGATTTTGCTAAATTGACAATTGGGGCTTGTACTTCGGTAGAAATATAATCTACAGAAATTAACATTTTTTGATAAGAATCCGAATTAGTTAATGCTGAATCCTGATTCGAAGCAAATTATCTCACATTGTACTAAAGCAATCTCAAATTGCTCAACAGACGAGCAAATGTCTGTTGGAGCCTTATTATTTTTCATCTTTTGCGTTCTGCTAATGGACATCTTTTTGCAAAGACATATTCTTGTATCTTATGTATGTGTTTGTGACTTTATGTGGTACATAATGGGTCTTATTTCACGGTCGCTTGGCAGTCTCTTCTTGGGTAATTCACGGGAAAATTACAGGGCTAAGCGGCGTGTGGCGACGCTTTGAACGAATTGATGTAGTTACTTATTTGGTGCAGTCATGCAAGTCTTTTGAAGGTACGGACAACAACACGTCAAGTTAAACACTGCGGTATCTTATTCCGTTGTAATAAGGGCTAGTTTGCAACAAAAAAGGGTAGCCTGATGTGCAGGCCACTGTATATAATATATGTTATGTCGTGCGTTTATTGTTTGGTCAGCCATAACAGCAAGGACAAGCATAAGTATGGAATGATAAAAGCGTGCGTGTGATTATTATTTCATTACCCTTCCTAATATTCCTATGTCACGAAAGGTTATAAGTGATATGTACCTACTGTATGTCCTTGACTATACAATGTGTTTATTTTATACTTGATCAAACTTTCAGGAAGTGCTCTACGCACGGTTTTGAACAACTTTTATTATGCGACCAACTTCGAAATCGAGAAAAAAAAACAGCTGTTCCATACATTTTCTCCGAGATTAAATGAGTTTTTGTATGGAACAGCAGTTTTTTTTTCTCGATTTCGAAGTTGGTCCGAGAATAAACAAAAAAAAATCACTTGAAACACTTTTTAATAAAATATGGAACGTCTCAAAAAACATTATATTCTTGTAAAGGAATTAATCTAGATCCATAAACAGGATCAGGTCCCTATCAGCACTCAAACATTAAGTTTGCAAGAAATTTAATCAAGGGAACACAAATTTGCCGGCGTGGGCGAGGCATTTAGAATATCGCAATAATTATTTTTCCCGAGTATACTTTTTTATTAAACAACGAGCTTTTGTTTGGAGATTCAACGTTTACGTTTTAGCAAAGTAGAAATTTATTCATAAGTAGGTAAATGCCAAGAACGTATGCTAATAGGCGTTCAAAAGTAATATTGATAGTCCTGAGCTTTTGAATGTTCTATAGTGAGTGGAGTAGAGAAATGAAGATAGGTACTAAATTATTTTAAAAAAATACTTGCGAAAATACAAGCAAAACCAGTCCATTATTTTAAAGATCAGAAACATCATTATTTAGTAGTGTGATGATTTTTGTATTTAGATTCAATCAGTAGCCCTGTTGTAATCTTAACTCATTATACAGTTAACGTTATTTATATAAAAACGAGTATTGTTACTTTATCGAATAACGTTATCGCTATTTAAAAATGGCAGCACTGGCTGATCCTTCCCTTCTTATTTTCTGACTTGCGGAGTGCACTCGAAAGGTGAGCCAGTCTAGTACTGACCGCCGAAGCGAAAGGTTGATGGAAGGAACCTATGTTAAAATGTAGTTATAATTATTAATGTGGCTAGAGATAGTGATTTGTATCATAGATAAGTGTGTTGATCGAATAAAGAACTTTATAAACTCAACCGAGTTTGATTCACGACAGTAGTATTTATTCTTTGCGAGGGCTAAGCTTCTTTTTATCCGTTTATTTTGGAATGGAGTTCATATATTCACCGTTTATCTTTGGAAGAAGATGATAAAATTATTATTGAATACCGTGCCTCAAATTCCTTTAAGGCACGGTCACACGCCTACCGAAGCGCATCGATACGCTCCACGTGGTACAAATTCCTCATTATGCATTTCATTTCAGCCAATACGGAACCCAATCCTTTCTACTGTCACTGGCGACAATCGCAGGAAATACCCGATAAAATTAACCGATGGATACTCACTTGTTTCCTGGTAATTGATGACGTGTATGTTCGGGCAATCGATACGTGTGTTCCGTTACAAAGGCATAGATATTTTAAATCAAATCCATCAGGGATACAAAAACTATACATTGACGAGCAAGTCATATTGAGAATCAAAGACTTTGGTCCAAATATAAACGCAAGACTTAAGTTACAACGTCAAACGTACGGCTACATTTGAGCCTAAGATCGAAATGCCTCAAGGCTTGTTACTTTGGCCCTTAGCATGACACTTGTCCAGATTTAGGCCTTTGCATTTACATCATCTTAAAAAGGTCGAGAGTCTACACTTAAGAGGGCTCGACGTTTCCTTTTTCAGAAGAAATTGCTGAAACATGTCTTCAATAAGAGGTTACGTAACTTATAATTTCTTTTACTATAGTCGCCATCATCTAACTTCAAATTGAGTTGGTAAACATTCAATAAGTAGCGAATATTTACAATAACTACAAACTTTTATCATAATTATAAATTGCACTTGCATAAAAAAAATTGTTTATACAAGGAATCAAACCCTGTGTTTTAAGCCTTCCGGGCGCATTTCTATACCACTCTGCCAACGACACATTGTTAAACTTATTGAATTTTGCAAGTGCTTTCTATAAAAATCGTAATATAGGCATTTTAACGCGTACGCTGTAACTTTTTATCAGTATACTTGCGGTCCCCCGCGACTCCGTCCGCGCTTTTTGAGTTTGTACTCCCGTCGCAGCGTGATGTTTTATAGCCTAAAGCCTTCCTCGGTAAATAAGCTATCCAAAACAAAAACAAAAAAATCAAAAAAGTCTTCAAACAATCAAAGAAACTCTTCAGCTTTATAATTTAAAGAAAGATTTTTGTCCCAATTCAGTAACTAAAAATATGACACGTAATACGAGTAAACAAGGCGGCTAATAGCATTTGTAGAGGCATGTCTGTCTGTGGATGACATCAAAAGGAAATTCTGAGAGGCGAGACGACGTCGGAGGTACCTACTTACTTATAGGGCGTAGTTTCCTTTTATATCTTTGTGAACACGAGTTTCTTCTTGTGTACTTAAGTGTTGTTATGTTGTTATAACTGCTGTTTATTTAATGGTTAAGTGACGCTTCTAGCTCATGTTATTACTATTCTGATTAAGTTAGTTTGAAGGGTAATTTATACAATATCATTTTATGTTGGATTTCAGTTTTCTTATTGCTACGAGTACAAAATACTTTTCGCTCTATTTGATGACATGACACTAATAGTTACGAGTAATATGTTTTTGTTTTCTTCTGATTTGTTTTCGTTAATTTTAAGACGGCATAATAATATCAAATCAATGATGTCTGTTTCAATGAATTATGGTGTTATAATTGAGATAAGTTAAAAGATTAGCAAAGTCTTTGTCATATTGCTAGTCACAGCGAAAATGTATAAATAATGTATCAAAGCAACTTGATACCAGGAACTCAAGTAGCTCACTAGCATAAACACAGTCTGCGGATTCCATTTCTCCGGCTTTGGCATTATGAAGTGCCGTGTTGTGTGCGACCCGAAGTAGGACGTAACCTTTTGTAGTCGAAGTATGAAATAATTCACGATTGCAATATAACTTTATGCGGCGCGTTCGTGAGCTAGACTCACGAAAAGTTTACAGGTATTTTGAAAGCGATAAAAAGCTTTTCAGACATTATATTACGACACGATCTATTATTGGTACATTAATCTTTTAATAAAGAAATAAAATAAAATTACTCTTAGATCCATAGTATGTTAGGTACACACTTATTCTAATGTTAATTAAAATATAATGATTTAATTTTATAAACAAGCATAAAAGGCACAAGGCAATTACGTGACTGTGCCTATGGCAATTATGTGATTGCAGTGCCTGAAAAAGGGCCGTCTTTTTTAGACAACGTCTTCTGGATGGCACTTGCCCGCAGTCTGCTCTGTAGATACGCAGTTTTTGCATAGACAGGCTAGAAAACTGTCCGTTTGAGGTTCGGCGAACAAATCAGAGGTACTACAGAAGCGTGGCTGTCCCAACATCATCCTTAAGGTGTTGCTATACTGCAACACGAAGAGCGCCGATAGATTTTTGGGTATATAATGGAAGCTGTGCGCGAAAAACACACGGTAGATTTCTGAAGTTATTTTTTAATTTCCCATACAAAATGATTGGGGAATCAGCGACCCACCTACCAAAGATTTTTTTGGTACTTCGGGTTAAAAAAATGTTTTGACTAGTATACCTGTGCTAAACAGCTAATCTGTTTAAAAAAATTGGACTCATACGACGTCAACTAACTGACCAAACCACCACCACGACCCCCGAACGTCCACCCGAACGGCCCCTAGCCTGCGCCCGGCACCTCTGCTGACACCGCGATTGCTAACATAAAATAGTACCAGTTTACTTGAAGCTGGGTATCAAACTGTCAGTGGCCTAAATACGAACTGAGCGTCGCGCAGATGTAAATGATTGGTTAGATGTTCATCCAGTATCCGATCCAGTACCGTTAGAGTTTACGACGAGTAAAAAAGTCTGTGGAAAATTGCACAGCGCCTTTAGCGGTCACTGACAGAACTAAAATTTTCCATACAAAAAGTTACGTCGTCGCTAGCGAGTAAACTCATGGTAACGGTACAGTACTTTATAGTTTCGTCAAGTCTGTCTGTCTGTCTGTCCGTCCGTATGTCACAGCCATTCTATTCTGTAACTATAAGCATTACACTGTTGAAATTTGGTAGTAAGATGTATCTTGTTAACCGCTTACCGATTCTCATACAAAAAATAATGTCATTTAAGGGGGGGCTCCGATACATGAAACTAAAACCAAAAAAAAAAATTTTTAGTCAAACCTATGCATGTGGGGTGTCTATGGATAGGTCTTTTAAAATGACATTGAGGTTCCTAAAACTATTTTCTTTTAAAGTCTATCGTTTCATAGCTAGACGCTTTCAAAGTGGTAAAATGGGCTTCCCACTCATCTAACTTCTAAACCTAGCAAGTGTAAATTTTGAAAAAGATATATAATGTAGATCTTAATAAATACTTTCAACGAAAATAGTTTCGGACGGGATCGAACTAGTAGTTTTAGAGATATAGCACATTTTCAACAACCGCAAACATAACTTTGTACTTCATACAAACACTATGAAAAACAAAGTTATATTTGCAGTCGATAAAATATTGTGGTATTTTACTTAGTAGAAGTAACTGATTCCCTAATTCAGTTAAAGTTGGCACGGAACCCTCAGTGCGCGAGTCTGACTCGCACTTGGCCGGTTTTTATAGCTAGCGAGATTAGCCTTTAGTTATTTCTGTCGGGAATATCACCGGTTTTGTTTATGACTTACTGGCATGATATTTTGCATTATGCACCAGTTACGTATACGCAACTGAAAGCTGACGGCTATAATGATGAGTAAGATTGATCTATATTAATATTATGAAGCTGAAGATTTGTTATTTGTTGATTTGGACGCGCTAATATCAGGTAGTGCTGGAATAATTTGAAAACATATTTTGGTGTTGGATAGCTTAATCATCGAGGAAGGCTTAAGGCTATCTAAAACATTACGCTGCGACGGGAGGAGAGGGAGCAAACTCAAAACACGCCGACGATGTCGCAGGAGACCGCTAGTACCGATATAAATTTAGTGCCACCAATACTTTGAAAGCCTTATAACCCTTTCTAGACAATAGTACAATCTTAATGAGCATTTCAAATGTTACACTTTCACTTGTATTTATGCTATGATTAAAAGTACGGCATTAGCAATAAGTTAAAGTACACTGATCCTGAACATCGGCTTACAACAGTCAGAATTTGACTCATATGTTACATTTACACATTCGGCAGCTTACCAATCTACACACTGCAATCCAAAATGTATATTTAAAATTGATTAAATAGACTGCTATATTATTTGTGATGCTCACATGAGTCTCAAAAGTGCGATTAGTTCCCGGAGATCCTGTAGATATTAATAAAAGTTTGGCGCCCAACTTGGTATGTGCTCGCGTATAGTCGCCAGCACATAAAACAACACTTTTGCTGGGAAATAACCTTAATAACTGCATAAGAAAAAGTATAATTTACTTGTCATGGCGTTGTTTGTGTACAACATTCACGTGTTTGATTATTGTTTTGATTTGGGTGCTTGCGTAGTAACTAAAAAGACTTACTAAAAAGTACACATATGAAGCAAGTTTTTCTCGGTACAAAGCTGCAGTACAAGCTCTCGCAGAAGAGTTCAGCTAAGCGTGAAAGCAAAGACAAAGGAAGAAGGCAACAGGTGAGTGTTGGTACCAACTAATTAAATGATAAATGAAAAAGACTGATTGATACAAGTAATTTATTGCAAGGAACTCGTTCGAATATAAAGATAAAGACACAAGTTGGCATTGACATTTGAGTATTGTACTGTACGACATTCTACAAGACCACAATTAAAACTGAAAATATATCGGCATCCAGTTGACACAAAAAACACTATCATTCCATTTGTAGAGCATAGAGATATTATCTGTGATAGAGATGTGGGCAGTAGTAAAGGCTGACTGAAACCTTCTAGTTTGGCATTATTGAATAAACCGAGTCTTTGAAATTCTTAAATGTATGAATTATAACTATAACTTATAAATTTAACGACTGTTAATACAAACCCGAAATAACATAGCTATACAGATAATGCGTTTTTAATTAAAGGTCCAATTGCATGGGTGCGAGCATACGACGCAGTATCGCGGAATCGTGCTGGTCATCAGCATACGTCGGGCCGAATTTAGGACTACAGGTGGGGCTCTCAACTGGGCCTAGAAATTATAGAGCCTTTTTTCATAATAACTGCAACACGGTAAAGTCCAAAATTAGACATAATAATTAAATTCAGAGTTAGAAAAGCGGTATAACTGCTGTGCCTAGTAAGGAGAAGAACGATCTTGCTGAGGATCATCAATTTTAAATTAGGCTACATTTTATAGACATAATCCGTATACGTTATAAATTAAAGCATGACCTGTAGCATGTCTTGTATTGCAGTGTTAGTATAATTTTATTTTATTGTTATTTGTTATTTTCTGGGCCATGTACACGTTCTCATAAGTCTGCCCCTGCCCAGTGTGTATCCTAGCCTATTTGTTAATCACTTCGTAGAAGAGTCTATTAGTCGGGCAGCGGATTCGCAATTATACCGTTGGCTGATGTCCAGGGTTCTTATATTAAACAGGCAGCGTACTGCTGATGGTTTCCGAGCAACTGGCACCGATAAAACATCTTTTTTGACACGTATTATTGAAATATATGTATTAAAAAAACTGGCCAAGTGCGAGTCGGACTCGCGCACTGAGGGTTCCGTGCCAATTTTAATTAAACTAGGTACTTCCACTTAGATAAAATACCACAATATATTGTTGACAGCTAATATAACTGTGTTTGTATGAAGAACAAAGTTATGTTAGCGGTTGTTGGAAATGTGCTTTCCTATCTCAAAAACTACTAGTTCGATCCTGTTCAAACCAATTTTCGTTGAAAGTATTTGTTAATATCTACATTATACATTTTTTCCAAAATTTACACGCCCTATTTACCACTTTGGAAGCGGCTATCTATCAAACGTTAGACTTTAAAAGAAAATGGTTTTAGGAACCTCATTTTATGTCATTTTAAAAGACCTATCCATAGACCCCACACGGCCATTTGCCATTCGGCTACGGAACCCTAAAAATGGTTACAGGTAATAATCTGCTGATTACCAAAGTCTTGATGCGTTGCTTGAGTAAGTTTAAGGTCAGTAAATCTCTACAAAGACAACGCGAGAAAGGAGTGTACTAGCTAACTAAATACTTTTCTATACTCAAAACTTGGAATAAGTAAACAGTGGAGATGATTTCAAGTTGACGCTAAGGACAAGGAAACTACGAGGCGGATACAAAACATACAACGCTCCACCTCTGTAGCTTAACTTGATCAAAGTTTTAAACAGCCCATTAGATACATAGTTCAAAGGAGATTAATGCTAACGATCTTCGAAACATATTCCTTAAACGATTATTTTTGTTACTCAATTGAAAGCCGATGGATTAAGGAATATAATTTTACAGTATCCTTTAATCCATTTACAATGTGCAACATTCAATGTGTGTTGGCTGGATTCCAGAACAGGGTTGATGATAGTTATATGCGTACAAAGCCTGTGAAATATTGATTAAGTACGATAAATAGATAGAGCGTTATATGATTTTCTGTAGCTAGACCGTTTTATCCAATTAGATTAGTGTTTTGTCACTAGATTACTAGAGTTTTTTAGACATTTAGACACAACCTCGATCAGTTAATGGTTACTAGCAAGATAGATAGATCAGATTAGCACTGCGGTGGATGCTAGTCTCCACGACGCTAAGGACAGAAATAGATGGAAGGCCATCATCAAAGCAAACTCAGAAAGGCGTCACCACCCTCAGCAATGAGGAGTACGATGCGAGGAGGAGTCACTATACAACCTAATAATAACATAAATAACACTTCATGTTATTAAGTTAGTATGGTGACGGTGACAAAACACTATCAAAATAACAAAATCTATAATGATAAATTGGCTTCCTTCAGCCTAACCGATTGTTAAATATTCCTTTCGGATGTTGAGAGAGCGATCTCGCAACATTGATGATGTCGCGCGGCCCACGCGTTAAAGAAAGCAAATTCAATAGGCTTGCCAATGTGTCGGTGGCCGAGTGGTATAGGCATGCACCTGGATAGCGTAAGAGACAGGATTCGTTTCCTTGTCTGACACAGTTCCATAGTACTACGAATGGAATTTATGTTGCAAAATTGACTTTATTTAATTCATCAGTTGGTACAATTCCTACCATGAAGATAAAAGGCTTCGAGGGGACTATAGTTTAGTTAAGTTTTACGTTTGTGACAATCTACACGAAGCATTTGCTTTTTAAATCCCTCTCTGGCTGGTATGTAATTTTTTGACTCTGGCGCTTTAAGAAGCAAGCGATTTTGGATCTTAAAGTGGCTAAGCGGTGGTGACACCGATAGTGCTTCAGTTCAGTAGCAGGATTTGGAAACATGTAGCGTATCCTGAGTTAAAGGATAATAAGTAAAGGACACTACAAAAATCCCACTCTGAATTGTACTATAATTTAGCAATAAACGGAATGCAGAAAAAATCTTGACAGCACAAAGGGACTATTACAATTAGGACAAGTATGATTTAGCTTACCGACTAACGATCGGCCTTTGGGTTCACCGCTTGATCATTTGTACCAGCCTCGATCAATTTTTCTGAAAACAAAAGAAAAATACATTAATCAGTCATACGAGCACTCAGCAGAGATTACCAAAATCATAATAACAGATATGAGAGTTGAGAGTAAAAGAGTAAGAGTAGTTATTCCTTTAATAAGGCATTATATTACTATTTTGTTTTAGTGTACCTTGGATTGTGTTCGATTTGTGCGTTCATTTTCTTTAAGTTATTACTATTTGTAATTACCAATAATTTGTTTAAATTTGTAGAATTTTTAACTTACCGTTAACTTGTAAACTCTGGTTATCCTTATAAATAAAATAAAATAGAGCTCGAAACAAAAATAAACACACATTTTAATTCGCTATTTTAGTTCAGTCCATCGTATAAATATACCTAATTACCTCCCACCCACATTTACCGATCATTGGCCAGGCAAATTGTTTATCTGACTATATTTAGATCGGTCGATATATTGACTACAACTTTAAGCCATACCAAATTATGCGTATGCATATTGAAAAATTCTGTAATTATTTTAGATTATAAATACTGTTTTTGGTACACCACGCACAGCCAGGTCATCACTAGGACAACACTATTGAATTTCTTATCCTTTATTTTTTTGTACAAAGGACAGAAGGATATCTATAGTCTTGCAGTATTATTGAAAATGACAATTATTATTGTATCTTAAACACCTGACTCGTTTAATGCAAGAACAGTCTTTGCAAACGAATAATTATGACCAATAAGTCAATAAGCCCGCTGAATATACCGGCTTCGCGCAACCCTCCAAATATTGGAGCTCAGCAAATATTGCAGGATCGCGGTCGTCTTGCCGGCCGAGCTGTGTTTGTGCACTTCAGATATCCTCAAACTTATGCGGCGTTTTACATTGATGAAATGTTCGTGAATGGACAAAACGTGACACAAATAAATGTTACTAAGATTATGTACGTAATACTCGTACATAATCGATATAAAAGCCATGTTTCAATTGATTTACAGCCTGTTTCAGAATATATGTTTCGTTGTCAGTTACTTAATAGGAAATGACGTTCTACATTGAAATTTTCGTTGGTTAGCGCTTACTTGTCGATTCTGTAACGGCCCCTAGCATCATTGTAAATATCAATAAGTAAGGGCATTGAGGCTCATCTGAATAGCTAAGGCTCTGTGTCTGGTTAAGGCTCATCATTCATCTGCTGTGACTGTGAGTGAGAGTCATATAGGGGTTAAGAAATTTCATCGAAGCTTATAAACTAGGAAAAGTTTCGGAAGCGTATTTTCATGTTTAAATATTCATACAATCCGACAAATACCCTTGGCATGAGGTCGTGGCCATACTGAGTCTGAGTGTCAAGTCAAAGATTTGAATAATACGTTTGCAGACCTTCGTAAGCAGAAGCTCGTAAAACATTTAATGGAGGGCATCGAGGACGAATTTGAATAGTGCTTATAACCGTTTATGGCTTTAATGGTTAAAGGTACTTAAAGGTCCCGTTAATGATAATAAAACATCGATATTTTTTCATACTTCGATAATTGCTGTAGGTTTTGAGTTGAGCTTATTGTTATATAATTGACACACAGCATTCTCTATCGACGGATGCTGCGTTCCTGGCTGCATAAACTGCCCTGGCTATATTTATCATGGTTTCACCTGTCTCAGGAGTATGCTGTAAAATAGTAGCAGTTGGTTCAGTAGTTAGCTAATTTATTAAGCGCTTTTAGGTCATATTACCACAGTCTTTATTAGTCAGATACTGAACATGATCATGATCGCCAAATATAGCTTTAATTTGTGATAGAGAAGAGTGGATATTATATCTTGTATAAAATAACAAAGCTAATACCGGAATTATTTGACTGAATTGTTTGATATTTTTCAAGTTTTGTCAGATGTGAGTCTGCTGAATTTACTTGACTTGTCTTCAACATTAATCCAGTTAGGCAGGTTATACTTCAAGCAATTAATTTTCACCTGTCCAGTGCTAGATTAACTGCATCGGGTTTTCACAGTACGAAAATAGGTTAGCACACTTTCGATGGACGTTAAATGTTTGCTGGCACTGTTGATATTTACAAAATAGCAGTGCCGTACATGGGATATAAATAAAAGTGAATAAGCGATCCAATAGAATCTTCGCTAATAATATTATCTTCGCTTGGGTTTGCAGAATGAAAGGCTGTCTTGTGACCAAACTTAGTAAGATAAGATTCAATATTGTTATTGGTTATCCAAGTTTGAGGCGTTGCCTGATTTTTCCAACGTCAGATAAGTAATATTAGTCGAATAAATTAAAATACGCCTGATTTGAAAACGTCACCTATTTGAGAGCATCATTTATGTGAATGACATATTAAAATCGGTCGTTTTATACTTATCAGTGCCGATTTTACCAATGTCAGGTAATACTTATCCAACTGAATAAGTATGAAATGACCGATTTAAAAAAGTCATTTACATAAATCATTGCTGACAAATAGATGAAATTTTCAAATTTGGCGTATTGTGTTGTATTCGATGAATATTTCTTATCTAACGTTGGTAGAATCGACCCTAAGTGAGCTATTCCAGTCAGGCATTGGCGCAGGACTTTTCAATAGTGATATTTCATGAACTTTGGCAGTGAAAACGAAAGGCAATGACCTTATCGAGCCTCATGAGTCAGGCAGGAGTCGTTGCCATCTGTGAGTCATTTGGGCTGAATGGTGTCCTAACTTTCATGGACAAGCAATTTAATGGTTTTAGGGTTGACAATTTAGTTTGGGGTTGGACAGTTTAAGTGATCTGTAAACTTAAACACCTACCGATTGTAAATAATTCAGCTTTTTCAGCACCTCGATTTTCTACTATTAACGTGGGCTAATGTAGGTGGAGCAACCCAGTACTTTTAAGTTCGTTATGTAAGCAATGACTTGGTATTTAAATGAAATATCAATCTTAACTCTAGCACGTAAGTAAGATCACTATTTGTGACGTAAGAGACCTACCTACATGATCCCTTAAACCAACACTTACTTAGATAACTAACACTATCAAGATGACACCGCACCGGTCTAGCTTCCTGCTGACACACAACTCAAATATTATGACTAAGACCCCTTACACACTGCGACTTTTTGCATCGATGCAGTCGCGCGTTTTAAAAATGCGTTTCAGTATCGCGAATCACGCAATGAACAGATTCAATTTAGCATCGATGCAGTCACCAATATTCAGTACGTAATTTGACAATTTCTAATTTTTGCATCGCGACAGCATCGATGCTAAAAGCAGCGCAGTGTGTAAAGGTTGACATTTTGCGACAGCATCGATACTAACGCGCGTTAGCGTCGCGACTGCATCGCTGCTAAAAGTGGCAGTGTGTAAAGGGTCTTAGGGAACTAAATGAAACGATCTGATGATAACTCCTTGTTTTTCAAATTTCGGAAAATCACTTGTTGCCTGAGTGCAAATAGCGTATATTTCATTCAAACAAATTAATGGAATTTATTGGATAAGTTTGCCTTAAGACATGCGAACTAACGATTTTACCTCCTCATTGAAAAGTGTGACACAATACAAAAGTAATTTAAGAACATAATCATAAGGTACCTTTAATGCCACTGCAAAAGTTATTAAAAATAGAAAACACATAAAACCTCTACATACAACTGCTATGTTAATACAAACATCAATTGTACTCTGGCTTAGCTCCGTACGGAGTAACGATACATTTACTTACTTATCTATACTAATATTATAGGGCTGAAGAGTTTGTTTGTTTGAACGCGCTAATCTCAGTAACTGGTGGACTGGTTTGTAAAATTATTTTTGTGTTACATAGCTTATTTATCGAGGAAGGCTTAGGGTTGTAAAACGGGACGGGAGGGGTGGGAGCTAACTTAAAACGCGCGGACGAAGTTTCGGAGGACCGCTAGTATTATAAAAAAATATCAGGCCATGAGACCACCGTCATACAAGCTGCGGATGCCGATTCCATGTTTGATATTACTTGTAGATGAGATTTAACGATAACTAGTAAACAAGGAGGCCGTGGTTCTATACGTGATAAAATAAGTATGTCGAAATCAATGCATGCGGGATATTTGCTGAGAACCGAATTCAGAGACACAAAATGACTAATACAGATCATGGTTTCAAATTGGAAAAAACAATAGGGACAATATTTTTTACATTTTCCTCCTATTGGTTCATGTTTAGCAGTTCAGTTACTATTTCATTTTATTTGAGGTACGAGACACACAAAAGAGGACAATCACGAGTCAGAAGTATTTTTTAATATTGAACACCGATCACATACATTGCTCTAATTCCAAAGTAGGTAGCTTATTCACTTATGCTATGGAAATCAGAAACGGTGGTACCACAACATCCAGACCCGTGATAATGTAGAAAGTTCTGATTTCTACATTGACCCGACCGGAAATCGAACCCGGGACCTCGGAGCGGCAACTCCTAAAAACCCAGCGTGCTTAGCCACTACACTACGGATATCGTCAGTGTCAAGTATTGTTAAGATGTTAGGCATATCGCTAATTCTATTGGAATATAAAACAATTTCGCAACTTGTACCTAACGTTTCGCGTCCTCGACAATGGCCAAAATAATCGGCTTTCGGGTCAGCGGTTTTCTTTTTTTGACATTTTTCGGTCGTGATCCAATTGCTCTTTTCGGCAAATTGTAGCCGATTCGTTATAATAAGTAAAGAAATGCTGAAAGAGTAAATTCTAAATGCTAACGTAACATTTCCAAGTCATTTTCTGCCAATAATGATGGAAGTAGGCAATTATAAGAAGTATTTTATGACTCTAATACCTTCAGCATGACAATAGTTACTTCGACAATTACATCGTCTTCCTTATCTTCCTTTTTTTTGGTGATAAAAGTGTTTTGACGCAATCACATTGCCTTGTTGCATCACGTTCACGATCAATCGTTGATGTATTAAATGACGTCGAATTATAGCTTACACAGTGTACTTACAAAAAGTTTTAAGCACCGTCAAGTGCGCTCGTAATAACTCCTCAGATAATGGGTTAGTCAATTCGAGTACTCTTCGGTTTCATTAGCATGATGTCAGAATACTCTATTAGATTGAATTATTTATTGGATACAGATTTTTGAATTTCGCTTTGTCGTCGTAAACGATAGTATAATAAGTATCATAAGACATAATTTCAGACAATATAAAGTTGATGTAACTTTTACAAAGAAATTCCCAAAATGATCCATAATCGTAGGGCTATAACAACAACTAGTGCGCTTTATAAATATATTATTTTTTCTATTTATTCCTTTACCTACTCTCGTGTTATGGGAATGTAGCAAATATACACACGTTCTAAGTTATTGTCGATCGCCCACCAGCCCCAGACAAATCTGGCTATGTTCGGTTTTTTTTTTGCCTGTCTCGACGTTCGATTGTCCGTGCGCTGTAAACTTAGCACAGCTATTGTTCATTAATAGTACTTTTTTGAATGATTTATAATATTCACTGTCAGCATTTAGTCTCACAACTTTTATACTATTTGTAACATCAAGAAAACCTAGTATTGGCTGACTATTTATGAGTACATTGTGAATTAGTATATGTTTTTTTAGCTTTTGTTTTTCTTAAATAAATAAACAAAAAAAAGAGAGATACGGCGAGAGTTAGTATCTTTATAAAAGTGACTAGAATCTGCGGGCATAATAGGTCATTTATTTAGTCATATACCTACATTTATAAAGAAAAGAAAGTATTTTGGCGTCAGTCACACGATAACAAGTTATTAATAAGACCTCATGAAAATGAGATACAAGTTTTTTTATACTCCTAATAACGTAAATTACGATCAAAACAGTTTCGTGACATACAAATAAGTTTACGTTCTATAAACTTTAACCTTCAGTTTCTCTGTCAACCCATTGGGTCCATTGTTCTCCTAATCAAGCTCTTTTGTCGTTTGACGATGATGAATGTTCGTCTCGACAATCAGACATGAACATGTTACCTTTGTGCTTGTTTAGTCACCTAGAATTAAAAAAGTGATGGTGACATCTGCTCTGCTGGGATGTGACGTTTTACGGTCACTCTTTGAATTAAATTCTTGACTTTTGTTTGGCAAAAAACGCAACCCTTATAATTTCGTCAAGTCTGTCTGTCTGTCCGTCCGTATGTCACAGCCACTTTATTCTAGAACTATAATCATCACAATGTTGAAATTTGGTAGGAAGATGTATCCTGTTACCCGCTTTACAATTCTTTTTTTTAAAGTCTAACGTTTTATAGCTAGACGCTTCCAAAGTGGTAAAATGGGCGTCCCCCCCAATCGAACTTCTAAACTAAGCGAGTGTAAATTTTGAAAAAAAAAATAAGGTACATCTAAACAAATACTTTCAACGAAAATTGGTTTGGACGAGATCGAACTAGGAGTTTTTGAGATTATAGCACATTTTACACAAAAGCAAACATAACTTTGTTCTTCATACAAACACTATGAAAAACAAAGTTATGTTTGCTGTCAACAAAATAGTGTGGTATTTAACCGACTTCAAAAAAGAAGGAGGTTATCAATTTGACTGTATGTTTTTTTTTGTATGTATGTTACCTCATATCTCAGTCGTTGGTCGACCAAATCGAAAAAAAATTTCACCTACTTAGAGGGTGTACCTTCTAGTTGGTCCCATTTTTTCCATTTTGGGATCTGATGATGGGATCTTGGTGTAATCGAGGGAAACCCTCAAATTTTAAAGGCACGTATAGTGTTTCTTTACTAGAATCTTAATGTTGACGTGTTGTTACGTCTGATAGTCAACATCTTGTGGGGCTGAGCTGATGGTGGAACTCCTTAACGCTTAGGAGTTAAATTATTTTGCTTTAAATTTCCGCGAAGCGACGCCTGCGCCGGCGTCGCTTCGCGGAAATTTAAAGCAAAATAATTTTATAAATTTCAACTTAATAATGGATTTCCGCAAAGTAACGCCTGATTCCATTAATTTTCAGTAATTATAACGACGGAACTCATGATAGGTAATTTGTAGCTTCTTAAAAAATAGAATCATAAGGTGCAACTCCCCCCCCGCCCCCCCCTCTTATGTAATCACTAAAAATGAAAAAATAAAATAAACTTTTAAAGAAGTAAAAAATTGACTTCAAAACCAAAATGCACTAAAAAGTCTTAAATAAACTCTTCACCATTGAAAGGAAAGGAATCCGTTTTAGGCAAACAATATCTTTTTGGAGTCGGCGCCATCACTTTGACCATCAAGCATCAACTATCACAGCACCGACTCCAAAAAGAAATTGTTAGCCTAAAACGGATTCCTTTCCTTTCAATGGTGAAGAGTTTATTTAAGACTTTTTAGTGCATTTTGGTTTTGAAGTCGGTTTTTACTTTTTTTAATTTACTAAGTGAAAGTAAGTGGATTCCCTAATTCAATTAAAGTCGGCACGAAACCCTCAGTGCGCGAGTCCGACTCGCACTTGGCTGTTTTTTTTAAATTATTTTCAGTGAACCGTAACGTCTTCAGTATGCTGGTGAAGGACCTTTAGTTCGAATGTTTAGATTGAAAGTTATTGTTAGCTTTATTGAAGCAACAGATGGCTAACAAAATATCAATATAATTAACATCATGCCGTACTCTTAATCAATCATACAAACGATGCAACATGGACTATTACAAGGAATAATATTAATATTTACAGTAAGTCATACAGCTTGTTTCAATTATAACCGACCAAGCTGAGATATTTGTGTCTTTAAGATATTTCTGAAATGGGTCAAGATCGAGGTGCGTGTGTATGACAACCGCAGGAACGAAAGCTCCAGCGGTGGGGCTGCGGCATGCGCTCGCTTGTCTCTGGTTACAGTGCGTCAATGGTGACGTCACATAGAACAAACTTTACCCTTCCACTAAGTCACACAATGATATGTTTTAAACATGTGTAGAAATAGTACGATATACCAAACTTGGACTATAAAGTAATAAAAAAAGATAAAATAGAAATACAGAAGACAGACATGGAATAGATATAAGTTAGGCTAGTATAGTGGATAGGAATAGTCGCAATTTTAATTCGATTGAAGGTCTCAGGTTTTGTGAACTACTATGAGAGAAGGTAACTTTAGATGATATCACCTTCAAGAGCGAAGACGCTCTATAAACGAACAATTATACTACTAACGACATAGTGCCTAGTCCCATCAAAGTGCTCTACCCGAGCTCGTCATTGAAAGAGCGCGGGTTTTAGGCCGCCTTTTGTTATGAAGAGAATACGTTGAGGGTTGCAAAAGAGGTGTTTGTGTTTTTGCGAGGCGAAAATGCGGTGCGGCGAGTTAAAGAGTGGAGGTGAAGAAGTATATTTTTTTCAGTCTACAAAAGGTTTTAGCGGCTTAAGTATTGTACCAATTCAGTAAAACTATGCAATGTCGGAGGTAGCTGTCACTTGGGCCTTATTAGAAATAGGTCGATTAGTGTTCCAATAAAGCCTTAAATGTGGTACTTTATCTGGTCGATCAATTATTGGTAAGATAGTAGAATGGACATATGTTACAAAATAACTTAAAAAACTAAATTAGTCAAACTGAAGTTGTGTTAAAACATCATTACCCCAATAAGTAGAAAAAAATTGCACAAGGCGCATCATAATGGCAATCTTCGCCCACTGTTCGCAGAACTAGGCAGGCAACCGGTTTGCGCGTCCTAGGTCGGAATGACCATAATGTTACGTGGTCGAATAACGCCCACAGGCTGCCTTTTAAGCGTTTTAGCGCTTTGTCTGACGTGATGCAACGAGGCCCGCGGTGTGAGTTCGTGACATTGGCTTGACAACCTTATTGAGACTGATTTCTGATTCTGATATTCAAAGAAATTTAAAGAAAATTGAAAAAAAAAAACACTTTTTTACCAAGTGGCTGATCCAAGGATAAAACTTGAAGGGGAATCTTTGAGATTTAGATACTACCTGTATCTTCTATTCAATGAGTTGTTATTTGAGCACTGAAATTAGCATTTAAAAGGAGGCTTATGAATGTATTATTACAAATAACAGAAAAAAATTGAATAGAAGTGAATTTTATTAATAATCAGGATTAATTAATTCAAAAAATTAAGAAGAATACTTGAATACTTTTCGTCCTAAACGCGCCAAATCGCGTCCAAATCACTCTCAATATAAAAACAACTTGACCTACATATTATAAGTTTAGGGCAAAAAGTTTTTAGCTCTTCACTCAATTCCAGTAGATAACCGTAGCGTCTGATCCAAGTCAATAAACAGATGGAATACTTCTTGCTCAACTGGTTGTAAAATAAAACTTCTATCGACTTCATCCAAGTTTTTACTACGAGTTTTGTTTGCTTCTTTTGATTTGAAGAGGCCTGTTAGTTCTGAGAACGTATTCAAGAATGCAAGAGTATAAATGCATATTTTTGAATTCGAATGAGTTAGCGTTTGAATTCAGTCATTGAATACGTAAAGAAAACTTTAGGTCACTTTTGAAGAAAGCCCGTGTTGAATTCTATTCAGGTACTTAATGTATGCCTGACAAAGCAAAAGTGAAAGGTGATAAATGAGAAAAAAAAATGAATGAATATTTACTGACATTAGGATATTATGTTAGTTATTGGTAAGGATTAACTCAACTGTAAATCACTCCAAGGTCAAACGAAACACACTAGTTAAAATTGAATGTTTAAAAATAGACGGAATCTTCGATCACCTAGTGATAATGAAGCAATCTTACTTTTGGCAAGCGACAGTAAAAGTTAATTAAACCGATCGGAGGTCTGAGGTATTCTATTATCTAGTCTCGGGCACTTTCAATAAAAAAAAAGTTACTTCAAACGTTTTTGGGCCAGCAGAGATGAAGTCATTGAGGCCAGCCTAATTAAGCAAAGACAATTAAGACGAGAAAAGTGACTTGAATCAGCTATTCTATTATTAGATCTGGTTTAGGCGAGTGTTAAATCTTTCCCAAATCTATTGTTTATTTTTGACATCTCATTGACAATGTAAGGAAAGAAGACCGCTAGCTCAATGCCAAATATCATTTGTTGAGGATATTGCTCAGAATTTGATATAGGTATTCCAATAAATAATAATTTTCATTATAATTAAGTGGCTAGCTGAAGGAAAGCTTATTACTGTGTCAAGGCAAGGCTCCTAAATAGTCTAAGTTACTCTGAAAAGATAAGCTCTATCTAAGTGAATTGACATGGTTATCAGTTTTCCGGTTGCGAAGGCAAGCCCTATTACCACATAATACGACAGGATAGTTGAGACCATTTAATAAGCTCAAATGTTGCAGTGCACATAACGTTTTTTATCTATCCTGTTCAGAAAATTGACTTTCATGTGTACATAGCCGGCGATTTAATCCGATTTTTGTGCACATACAAGTGCGTAACTCAAATTCTGCGTAAATCATCTTTATTTGCGTCTGTTGCGATTCAATCTTCATGAAAGTTCCGTTTTTATAGTTCAATACTTTACAGAATTGCGCCCAAGAATATAGAGAGTTGTTTTATTAGATTAATGTCTTGAGGCGTATTCGATGTTTCTCCAAGGCCAGAGAAAATTTGTGACTCTACCAGAGATTGCCAATACTGAGCTGGGACAAGGCAAGGACGCCATCACAAAAACAGCTAATTGCATATCAAGTTTCATTGTGGGCCAACATTTTCCGGGTCAGTGGGTGTTCTAGAAAAAAATGATAGACCCGAAAGTAAAGCAATTAAATTAACACATTATCAAATGCGTATGATGATACAAAAACAATTGTTCCACTTCTCTCAGGGTCTTGTATGCGATTATGTATGTTTCGCACGTGTGAAATAATTATGAATGAATGTGAAGTTTTTGAGAACGTGTCGCTAGTTTTCATAATGGCTTAAAGTACACGTATTAGTATTCTTGGCGAAACAGTTGTTGCGAATTGACATGCCGATATTTTCTTTTCTCAAGAAACTGACTCAATAATCTTGTAATCGCAAATACAGGAGGTCATTATGTTTAATTCACATAAGACTCTAATCGAAATCGTGGATCGAGTAACATTTTGTTTTTGTGCTAATTTGTTTCTTTAAACAGCCTGTGCTTTCAATCGAAAAGTAGAGTCACTAAGCTAAACCCACATCAGAAAAGTTTCGGCACGTAGTATTAGAGATTAACTCGAAAAGTATTTCCGCTGTCGATTGCGTTGCGTTATCTTGCCGTACATTTAATTCAAGGGCTCAAGTTTCTTTGTGACCTTTTTGTGTAACGAGACAGAACATTATGTTTGTTACTTGTACATTGTGTCTGTGTGGTCAACGACCTTGCATTCAATTCGAAGACATTAGAATCTAGTTTAAACCGAGTTGAGATTGCCGAAATGACGATAATGACGTCGGTATAGCACCTCGTGTCAGAGTCAGATTTGCAACGCAAATGTGTGTGTTAGCTAGGATAATAGCAAAGCTAATGATGTTCATATGCAACTAAAGGCTCGATGTCACAATTTTACATGACTGTCATGCATCGTGCATTCATTGAGCGTCATTTGTCGCAAGATCTTACTTTGAACTACAGCCATTCGTTTGGTCTTGAGTGCATTTTGGCATACGAAGGTCTATTTTATCACGATTGTGATGTAAGTTAAGGTACTTACATCTAAAATTCTTAAAAAATAATATAATCTAACACAATTTAATTTTCAAGCTTATTTATACATAGTATTGGTAAAGCAGGAAAATAACAAATGTTATATTTTTAATAGCTTTAAAGCTACACATTTTCCTGAAACACTCTAAAATAGACAAATAATTAAATTCACCATATTAATAATATCATATAGGGATACTGTACTGTGAAATTTGCGGTGGATGTCTGTAGGTTGAGGTAAATAAAGACAGATTTTGAAGTCCAGCATAACGACAGCAACTAATTAGCAGGTAATGATAATTTAAACATTTTAAAGCGTTGTTCTTCATTAAGAACTTTACTTTTTGTAAATGATACATCACCGAAAAGATTTTTATCATAAAGAAAAACACCTAAAATGAAAAATATTTTAGTTAGACATACATATCTACCTGATAAATGTAGTTGCTTTTATAGGAATTTGGCGATGCCGAAAATGGGGACAATTTTCTTTGGGTGTGCTAAACAGTTAATTTAACTTACAATTAATATCAAAACTATAAATTTATAACCAATACTAGTCATAAAACGGATTTATCTAAAATCTCTAATTATTTTTTAAATAATTATAACGACGCTCAAAAACTGCCCATTAAAACTACTCCTATCTTACAGATCTTAATAGTTATTCTATAGAACCTTCTCCAGGTAAGCGCTTGTTTAGTATTCATCACTCGTTCAGACAGAGTTTCTTCAAGAACCCTCGCTTCCCGAAACCACCTTAAAGTATTTCACCCCACGTCAACCCGTCCCCAAGGGGGGTGGAAAAAGGTGTGAAAATATTCCAAGTTCATTCACATACCAACATTAAGCGTAGGTTTGATCTTTTATTCCAGTGATTTATGTTACATGACTAACGGGTCGGAATATTAAAGAAAGTATGGAAATAAGGTTATCAAGATAACATTTGCTTATTTGACGAGGAAAAGAAAACAAAATGAATTTCAAAAGATAATTACAAGGAAAGCTAAATTTATGAGAAGGCGTCATAATAATGCAGTTGTAGTCATTAAATAAAATATTTTAAAAATATTATATTGATGATATTACTGTTTATTGGAGACGCTCGGCAAAAGATCTGATGACTTTACAAATCACTTAACTTTTGCGACTCAAGTAAGGAAACTCACTTTATACAATGGACCTGTTGAATGACCCTTAAATATTCAAGGGTGGGACGAAAGAACAATTTTCTTAGACAGAGACACGCCTGGTCAATGTCAGGTATTGTGTTGTAAAAGTCGGGCAGCCTTGGACTTCGTAGATTTGGCAAAAAAGCGTCTCAAATAGTAGGGTAGCGAGGCAGTTTTCACACTGAAGCCTTGTTGAGTTTGGTGGTTCGGTGAAAATTGTGGTACAAAACAAATCGTTGGGTCAGTGAAAAAGCTCTTAGAACTTGAGCATATTGTGTGTATACAAACAGGGTGTCCGGGATAACTTAAGCGATATTGGAGGTAAGTATGTAAAAGCAAATTTACAAAAACTTTAATTAATACATATAACAATACCGAAATCATTAAAAAAACACTTTTCGATACTAAAAAATTACCTATCATGTACATATCTCGATACATAAAGCGATTTTTTTCTAGTTTTCGATATTGTTTCATTAATAAAAGTTTTTGTAAATATCCTTTTAAATACGTACCACCAAAATTGCTAAAGCTATCCCGGACACCTGTATACAAGCTTCTTTCACTAAAATTAATTTATAGACCCACTTCAGCACTTATGGTCTCTGAATATCAACACTACCACTGCTTCGGACCCTTGTGAGCTATTAAAGATCTGAGTCGTAGTAACTTGGAACAGCAAACGGATACAAAACCCAATTTGTTTCATACTAAAAATCCAGCACGCATGCTTAATAAGAAATTCTAAGAGTTTTTAATTACAGTGACTCTTGTACTGAAGGAGGTTCTTTCATATATTTAATAACATCTGCGGCTTGATAACGTTACAGCAGCTTCGCTGGTAAATTATGAGAAATCGTACAATTATTAATTAACGATATTCATTACATAATAAGGCACGTGTTCAGCTTAGTTAATTAATTAATATAAGCTTGTCTGAAATCACGGGGTGGAAAATGTGGAAACTTTTAGCTATATGAAAATTCGTTTCTAATTTCCATTTGGTAATAAAGGTTACAAGCGCAAGAGAAAGACGCAATTTGAATTACTCCTTTAAATACAGTTTTTAAGCACAGTACCCTATTTTCAACAGTAACTTTGTCTGTTATTATTTTATCGTTTAAAATATGGCGTGACTAAGTAGTAGGTATATTTATTTCTTTAGTTTTTTTTGACTTTGTAACAAAGGTATGACAAACATTCAAATTTTTTACATATTATGTCAATATTACAAGTGCAGTATTAAATTATTTATGTGTTGGATAAGCCTCAAGGGAACGAACTGTCATACGTCATTCAACATCTTTTCCTCGAATCAGTACCGAGAGGTTGATTGTTATGATAGTATACTAATGTTAGCAGCAATAAACCTAAACTAATTACACAGTATTAACCGTACATATTCCGAATACGTCATGTTAGGCAGAGTACATAAAAGCCGCATGTTTGTGGACACATCAGTTCGTTTATATTTGGCAGCGGTTCAACGCTCTGCCACATGTCAACGACACATACAACATACTATCATGTATCCATACACAACGGTTACTATTGGGAGGGGTATGCAAGAGATGCTTATCTCATTCACAAAAGAGTGGAGAAGTTTTTGAATAAGTTTAACTTTGTTTATCAGCTTTTGAAATGGATTTGTTTCAGTGTTTTGAACCCCATACATATATCGGCAAATGATGACAGATATTATCTATTTTATTACACGTATCAATCGGCATATTCTTATTAAATAGAGACTTGGTAAATAAGTAATTATTGTTTGAAAGTATCTTACGAAAAATAAGGTCTTTTCATACAATACATTTTATGGTAAATCTGTTAATTCAAACTATCCGATTCGATTTGTGAAACAAACAAGCTAAGTCTCCACTATTTCGTGTTGATTGCTCCTATTTATTCATTTTAGGATCAGGTAAAACCTGATTTGCAATAATTGTGTCTCGAATATCGAATTCAACCTCTATTTTGGTCAATGCAATATTCACGCTACTAAAATTGAATTCGACCTGTATCACCTGTATGAAACCTAATAAATTAGTTGTAGGTAAAAAAAACGTGAAATGATCTTTTTTACGAGATTTCGTAGATCGTATAAATGAAAATCGATATAGTATTAATGTCAGTAGGTTTGCGCTACACGCACGTAGTAGGTAAGTGGTGAAAGTGAATAGAAACATCGATATCGATAAAATTAAACCATGCACTATAAGCGTAATTATATGTACGCCTGTTTATTTATTGGCATTATAAGCTTGGTCGACTACATTATAATGGTTGGTTTAATATTTATTCAGAAAATATAATCATGTCAGTATTAGGGTTCCGTAGCCAAATGGCAAAAATCGGAACCCTTATAATTTCGTCAAGTCTGTCTGTCTGTCTGTCTGTCCGTCCGTCCGTATGTCACAGCTATTTTATTCTGTAACTATATGAGCATTTCACAATTGAAATTTGGTAGGAAGATGTGTCTTGTTAACCGCTTACCGATTCTTATACAAAACATAAAAAATATTGTCAGTTAAAGGGGGGGGGGGGGGGGGGCTCCCATACATGAAACTATAACCAAAATATTTTTTTAGTCAAACCTATGCGTGTGGGGTGTCTATGGGAAGGTCTTCTTAAATGACGTAAAGGTTCCTAAAACCATTTTCTTTTAAAGTCTTACGTTTCATAGCTAGACACTTCCAAAGTGGTAAAATGGGCGTCCCCCCCATCTAACTTCTAAACCAAGCAAGTGTAAACTTTGAAAAAATATATAATGTAGATCATAACAAATACTTTCAACGAAAATTGGTTCGGACGAAATCGAACGAGTAGTTTTTGAGATATAACACATTTTCAAAACCGCAAACATAACTTTGTTCTTCATACAAACACTATGAAAGTTATATTTGCAGTCAAAAAAATATTATAGAATTTTACTAAGTATAAGTAAGTGGATCCCTAATTCAGGTAAACTTAGCACGGAACCCTCAGTGCGCGAGTCCGACTCGCACTTGGCCGGTTTTTTGGCTATGAATTCATCTGATGTTGAAGATTTTTTAATAATATCGGTAAATAAATACATTTTACTCTGTTCATTAAAAATTGTCTGGCTCAATATCATATTTAAAGGCTAAGTACAAATCACAAAATTGATTCACGGATTTTTTCGATAGAGTAAAGTCCATAGTTTAATGTTATATTAAACTATCAACTTTACTTTATCGAAAAAATCCGAAACTCTCACTCGAAGAGTATTAACACCCAAGTCGGCACTTTGATTCGATACGGTTTTTACTTTTCTTTTCACTTCCACTTCTTGCTACACTATATGCTATAAACCTTTATTTAATGTTTTTATGATATCAAATTCAAATAAGATCGGAGATCTCATTTTCCTATCAACAACGGAAAAGAATAAAATTCCACTATTTGCGAAGTTTTACGTCGATAGTACTAAACCTAAATTATATGAAGTATGATACATTAATAGCAAGTAGGTATTACAAAAGATAATCTCTACGAGTATGCAGGTCTTCTGTACATCATTCATTTCACATCAAATTATTTGTTATAACATTTCATGGCTATAATCTACAATAATAATTATGCAAAACAGGATATAGGAACTAGTACTTGCATATTACATGTAATTAAACCGAGGATATTACACTTGAACCGTTTTATATGGTAATAGACAAGATAAGTAAACGATAAAAGAGAATAATGTTAGATAACCTACAGTAGCGTTACGCATTTCGTTATTTCCTAATCTTATACGTGGGAGATGTTTACAGAAACTTGGAATAAAGCAAAGGAAATCGTACAACGCCTACGGTTAGTTAACTGCAGGACCGATGTAACTTGGCACCCGGTTGGATGAAAGTAACAAAGGTCCGGAGGTCAGGATAAGAAATAAATTTTCCGTTACTGGGAATCCTTTCTCGTGGAATTGAAGAAATATTGGGATCCTGTTTGACGCCCACGTGAAATGCAAAACTGGCGATTCTAGCACTTATGGTAATGGCGATAAAATTTAAAGTAACACGACTGTTATTTAACGGTTAATTATGGTACGAGAAACTTTACAAGGCAAATAGGGTAGGTAGCCTATATGTGTAAATTATGTAGAAGATAACATACGGCCACTATACAGCGTCCAGGCATGAAGTAATAAACATTTACGGGAAGTATCTATGAGAGTCAATTCTAAAAATTCACCATACTGAGTGACTTACGTTTTTGAAGTTTACAATAATTACCTAACTTGTAAAATGTACGGCGGTTTCTCTCGTCGTGTACGGGAAAAAGTTTAAAGAAAGTAATACGTTAAAAAGATTTTTATTGCGTAGGCTTTCGGGCAAGTCAGTCTAAAATAGTACTAAAACAAAACCATTGACATACCTTTTTTTTTTTCAATAATTTGACTAACTAACTCTTGAGGTAATCAATCCTCTAAAGTTATTTTTAATGTCAACAACTTCCGATTCCTATAATAATGTAACATGACTTTGCTAAATTTCTTTTTCTTTCTTTGATATCAGTATTGCCTGAACAATAGTTTGGCTTTTGAGGATGCAGTTATGAACAAAATGTCTAAATTCAAAAGAATTATTGTCAAATTTACCCGGTATCTGCTTTTTGCACTCCGTGTTTAACTCAACCCGCTAAAATATCATCTGCTAAACACACTAAAATTTCAAACCCAATGTTACTTTTTTACTCTATTTAGGTATAAAATCAACATTGAGTTCCACGCATCCGTACACACGGCTAAGCCACATTTCCGCTGCGAAAAAAAAATAAAGGATCAACGGATTCTGTATGCCGCGAGGCGCGTTAAGCAGTTCGCACATACATTCTCAGTATACATATTATTGTAGAAGCCATAATGGTGTCCTCAGTATGTATTATATGTAGAAATAAAACTGGGATGGGGAACTCGTCTTTTTGGAATTGCAGTTCATTATTCTATTATTTATAAATTGATACAACCAACGATAAAATACAGGATAACCTATCCAAGTACTCTCAAATCAGCTTAACCACTCTGTCCTCCTCACACACACACATACATAAAGATACCTTTTGCTTTCAATTCACATTCAAATTGACTTGAATTAATGAAGAATTGCTTACAATAATAAAATAACATTTTATTAGTCACACACACACATGCACACGCACGTGCACACACACACACGCGCACACACACACACACACACACACACACACACACACACACACACACACACACACACACACACACACACACACACACACACACACACACACACACACACGAACATTGATATATATAAGTTTAATATCTAGGTGGTATGCTAAGCTGTAAAATATTTTTCATCTAATGTTTTATATAGATTTCTAAAAGTGCTTCTTTACGAAAAATCCGCGCTCTAACACAGGTAATTATTACCTAGCATAGGCATCAGTCTCACACAAACACTATAAATTGTTAGAAATTAATGCTGTGTACACATGTGTTTGTTTGTGTTGAGAAATAAACTTGATTTGATTTGTCAATTAAAATCAAACGTTCTCCTTCTTTCTCACTCTTTCTCGTCTATCATCTCATACTTCTTACGTTCCGTTCCACGTCCATATCGTTATTTAATTTTCGTTAATTTCGCTAATTTATTATCATTTCCAGGCTGGTTTGCAGTATCCATCCTGTCTGCTCTCTCTAATATCAAAAATATCAATCAGATTTTCACAAGGACCTATATTCAAGATAGGTACATTTTTTCATGGTTATTTCCATTGCAGCACCTCAATAGTTAGCTAACTGCTAGACCGGTCTCAGTTGGCCCTTGGTTTGATAAAAGTAACAAAGGTTCGGAGGTCAAGATAAGGAATAAATTCTACTTCACTGAGATCCTTTCTTGCGGAATTGCACACAAGATCGAAAACGAATGGTTTGATTGCGATACGTTGCAAACGGAGATTTATAAAACTTACAGAGTACACAGTAAGCTGACTTTGAGTTTTCCAGACATTATATCTGAGCAAACAACACATTGTTTAATTCGGTTCTCTTCCTTCGAGTCTTCGGCTGCAAAATACCTATTATCTGTTTTGTTTGCAGTTAATACTACTTGTTATACCGAGTGATTTGTGTGTTATTCGGCCTTCCTCGCTGCTGGGGCTTGAATATCACAATCATTTTCTATTTATTACTATGGTAAATCAAAAGCTGTGGATAGGGAAAATAATGGACAAAAAAACATATATCTACTGAGTAATAATTGTTCAGTGTAATGCCAAATAACAAAAGAAACTAGAGCATTGTTTTTAAAGTAACGCAGATCAGAATAACCTTCATTATGCAGTAACATTAATTAATGCGTTAGGTATTATTTAGTTAGCATGATATATAAAACCTGTCGGAGTGAACAATACCAAAAGTGAAGGCTTTACTCATTTTAAGTAGTTTTAGCGCTAGCAATTGTAAAAATACTTTTTGGACAAGAAAAAATATATACACAAAACAGAAATATTTAGAAAAATAATAAACGTTATTTTACGTTAACTCGTACTTACTACAACGCCAAGAAAAATTTATTTATGAATAAATTCCATTTTTACTTACAGGAGACCCAAAGGAAATTAAAAAAAAGCAATGTCCAAATGTATAACAGTAAAGCGCTTCAAAGAACTAAAACATACTTAATTCATGCTTTGAGCTTCAGAGCATGCAGCCCGCAACCCGCTTTGTCATTAGAAATTAATGTAGATAATTTTAATTGCAATAATTATGTTAATGAAAACATGAAAGACACAAAGATGGTAACAACTTTCTTCACACTAAAAATTACAACAGGAAAGAAGGTGCAGAATATGTTTAAAAAGTCCGAAAGCATAGACGCTAAACACAAAGTTGCGTGTATCAAACAAAAGTGGCTAATCACGTCGTTACCTTTCTGATATTGCCAATCAGGAACTACATAGAAATCGTCCTTTTAAAATCCACACACAAATCAATATAATCAAATAGTTCCCAGTTTAATTGATCCAGTATAATACACAAGCCACAAAAAACATAAAATGTTCAAAAAACCGATGTGGCGTGCGGTAGAATCGCGCGCCAAACCGCGACTGCCGAGTCTGACAGGTTTACAACCAGCACCACCTTGTTCCGAGGATAACAGAACACCCCATGTACATTGTCACTTCAACATTACAGTAAAAACGACTTCAGAAGCCGACCCAGCAATGGACACGATGCAACGAGATGGTGCCATTTCGTGCACATATCGAAAGCGAAATTATTTGCAATTATCTCGCGAATATTGAGAAACAATTTAATAATAACGCAAGGAAGTGCATTGGACATGATTGCTATCTAGCTAGATTCTAAAAGTTATAGTGACAGCGAACTTAGTAAATTAAAAGTACTCATTCATCATTAGGCATCCGTATCTCATTGCTTTTAATTTGTTGATTAGATCCAAATTAGCATAATATCTCGAGCATAACGTTCAATAAGTTCCGTTAAGTATAATTTATTATCAGATTACCAGAATGATAATAAGCGTTCGGCGGTAGAAACACGGCATTTGGGTGGAAAATAAATTTAAAAGGAGTAAAGGGGCGCGAAGTTTTTTGGCTTTACCTCTATGCGGTGTCCGTGACCTCGAAACAGCGACAGCACCAGCCTTCGATATTTATGGCCGCCTGGTAGCTGAGGCGTATTTGCAAACGGTGGGACTAAACAAACAATAGGTAAATATGGTTTAAATACGTAATTTAATGTTAAACAACACTAATGTGGTTGTTAAGTAAATATGACTCATAGTGAACAAGATGGCGCACTAACATGAGCTCACGCTCTATCCTCATAAGGAAAATGGAAATAATGCGACAATTATTATCCTTTCACATTTCCTTGCTTGCAACAAATTAAAGGGCGTCTTACTTCATTGGATAGAAGATCTGAGACTCAATTTAATCAACATAATGTACCATGTCACTTATATATATTTGTCATGTCAAGAAGAGTTTTATTGCTTTTACATCGCTACTTTTCGTCAGGGTAACATTCAACAAAGGCAGGACGGTTTTAGCATACTAATTGCGTCCTGCTGAATTTGGAAAGTAATTTGTGTCCCCAAACTTTTACAATTAGGTAATCCAAGTGTTCTTTTTGTCTACAGCTCCTTATTTCTACGGTTTCGACAGCCAACACGATGTTTATTCAGACTGTGGTGGGTACTTTTTGATATCAACCATGGATGATGATCAAAAATCTATTCTACGTCCTTTTATTTCGTAATAGCAGGGAAATACAAAAAAAAATGAGGACTAAATAACATTTCTTCCCGATTTCTAAGGAAAATTTATGGTATAATCAAACTTCACCTGGAACTTCTGTCTGTTTCACTCCAGCCAATGGCGATATTTCAAAAGAAACGACCGTTCGCTATTGAATTAAGTGCCATCTTCGTTTTCACCTTTTGCTTTGCTTCGCAGTCACCACAATTCATGAATTTATTTTTAACGAATTATATTTTATATTTTCATCTTTACGGAAATACATGAAATATGAATATTGTTTTTCAGAAATGCGATTATTATTGCGAGTATTGCTATTACATATTTTGTAGTAAAATTGTATCAAGGGAATTTCAGAAATACGAAGTATAAATAGAAATATATGTATACTTTGTACAGTACAAAGAGCGAGGCTCAAAGATGTATCGAGCGGCAGTATATCACATTATTATCTCCGATTGTTAGTCAAGATTTGGGACACAACTGCGCTTGAGCGTTATCAGTTCACACATGATCAGTTTCCAGGATGATGAATAAAACATATCCACCGTTGTGTACCGGACCGCGAGAAAGTAACGCGTGTTTCGTTTTCGCCACCTCCCTTGCACTTCCTTGTGAATGATACCGTATTTTATGCATTTCGGATAGTCCGACATTCACACGGTGCCAATTTAATCACAGACTTAATCGTTCGTATTTGTTCTGTAACTCGGATTAAAGTAAACAGAGATTGTCTGATTGAATAGCCGTCAGGTTTTATTTATGAACGGAATCTAAATAGAAACTCTGATTGTGAGTTGTGATTGATTCTTCTGAAATTTGGATTCATCGTAAAATGTTGCGCTTCCGAAACCATACAATTAACGTGAGGCACGAGAAAAAGATACATCAGTTAAGCCATGTTCAGAGTGTAATAAACACATTATAACATACGTAATCCACACAAAGATAAAAGAAACTATTTGAATAGGTAATTGGAGAAAAATATTCAGAGCAAACGCGAGGTACATGCTAGTGATTTGAGAGAAATATCTACGACGATAGACATATCTGGCATTCTAATGACCGTTGCAAAAGGTCAATAAAAATCGGTGGATAAGATCAATCTCAAAACACAGAGATACTCCAGACTTTTACAGCTAAAGTTCATTGTGATGGACCTGACTGCTAGATTTTCAACATCATATCATAAAACTTATACGATCAAACAAAATATTTTTACACCTGAACTCTTTGAGCAAGCTTTATGTTTTATCAATTAACTAGCGGTCCCCAGCGACTTCGTCCGCGCGATTCGAGTTTGCTCCCTCCCCTCCCATCGCAACGTGATGTACTGTATACTGATGCCTTTTTATAAGCCTTTTTCGATAAATAAGCTATCCAACATAAAAATAATTATTTAAATCGGTCCCATACTTTTTGATATTAGCGCGTTCAAAAAAACTCTTCATCTTTATAATTCGAGTATAAGTATAGATTGGAGGCAAAGCGCTTTTAATTTTAAAGAGGGCTTTAAGGACGAATTTCGTCAATTTTATAAGAGTGAATAAAGGAGATACGAAAAATATGTTAGGTCCTTAACTATTACAAAAAGCTAGGTCAGATGAAAAGGATGCATAGACTTTTAAATCTCAATAAAATGATATACGACCCTCTGCATTTGCATGTAAGACAATGGGCGAAAGAAAGCGGTTTACCTTCAATAGGAAATAGCTCAATAGAGCTTAATTGCTATCACGTATAAAGTGCCGACCAGAGTCCGGTCGGAATATATTTGAATAAACAAACCTTGGGTAAAGCAATTTAGAACAAACATGTGCTCTAATGTTGAAAAGATATATAAAAGAAACTGAATCTTGAGCAAGATGTTCTTAGAATAGATCATTTGGAATCGTTACCCCAAATGTGAAGCTGACTGCAGTTATTAAGACATCAGCCCCACTTATTTTGTTAAAAATAACGGTTAATCGGGTCACGCATGCTTGGTTTGAGCGAGAGAAGGTGGTGTCGCGGGTATCTATTGAAGCAATCGATTCTAGTGACACGTGAATGGACTTCCCTGATTACAAATCGTTGTTACTGTGTAGTTCATAGAAAACGAGGTTGCTGCATTTAGTGTTTCCGAGTATTTAAATGTAGAGAAGGGTACATGCACATACAAGAATAAATAGTAACTCTTTACTTTTGGCATGAAACGAATTTAAATTAGTACCTACCGAATAAAAAACTTAATAAGAAATCTAATCTTCCATTTACTGACTGAAAATGAATCTCAAACGCTTTCTTGTAAAAAAAATAAAAATAGATTAAGAATTACGAAAATCAATATTGGTAAATTTACTGGCGTAAATCAGGCACATCCAACTTTGTACAAGTCGTAATATCGAAATTTTACAAGCAACAATATTTCAATGAAGCAGCAACTTTGATAAAATTGAAATGAACCGTGCAAAGTAACAACAAATAGTTAACAGCACTAAACTGTTTATTACTGACTCGGAACTAACGTCCGTGATCCGCCCCTACAATTCAAGTGAAACCATTTTGTAACACAAAAACATCATGGATTCCGTGTCACAAGTGTGCCTGCACGGACAGACATTATACATTATGTATGGACGGAAGAACGGGGCAGCTCTAATTGTTTTCTTTCACTTTTATTTACATTTTACATGCTCTTCGAGTTTCGAACTGGACTTTGTTTAATTACCGACATGGCAAAGACCGATGGCCCAGTTAGCAAGGATACTCATGAAATCTGCAAACTGATGAGCTCGCTGAAACGAGTGGTTCTCCTGATGAATGGTGGACTGAGTGTGAATTGTTAATTTATGGTCCTTTGCTTTAACTTTGTGAGGCAATAGCTTTTTCTATGAAATACTGAACTTATAACGTTAGGTTTTTAGGCATGTAACGTAAGTTGCTAATATGTATCTGATAGTATGTGGTTAGTGGTAAGCTTTGGGATGTGGAGAAAATTGAATGGACTTTGTTGTCAGTTGAAATAACATTGTCCAGCAGTCTATTGATTGATTATTCCGTTGTGTGTTGTCGACATCAGAAAGTTTGGCACATGCTTATTCTATCTATATTAGAATTGTTAAAATTATTCATGTAGTCAGAAGAAAGCCACTAAAGGTACAATATATGTGTACCCAAAAAAGATAGAAATCTTTAATAGAAACAAAACAAAGCTTTCATGTTTCCGTTTAGATTTTCACCACTTTGCTCTCATGGTAGTGTAATAACGACTTCCCTAACAACCCTCGCTCTATTTTTAAAACGTTATCACCGTATGTTGTTAAGTTGTCGCGTATGTTTAATACTGTGTTATAAGAGAGTTGTGTTTGTAATACATATAACCATCAGTCTAGTTCGTTAGCGTTTTGCGTAACATTTGGCGACTGACACAGTTAAGATATCAATTTCATTTTTAATATCGATCGGTTATTTAATCTTGTTCTTAATATCTTGCAACTAGCACATTAAGTTGCATTTGTTTTTTATTGTTGTAAGCTTCCGTAACTCATTTGATACATTGTGATTGCGCCATAAGATTGCAATCAATCTGATAAATGGAAAGGTTAATGTTTTTAATCTACACACAATTTCCATCTCCTCCTTTCTTTATCTCTCTTTCAGTCTTGTTGCTATTGTTTAAGAATCGTCTTTTCTGGTTTGCCTTAAATGTGTTTATACTATTAGATTGCTCTCCACCCATTCATCATTTACTATCTTAAGAGTGTACATTAACCTGATTACTCTGTGCCCCGAATTACTTAGATATATTTCAAAATATGTATTAAGTGAGTCGGTTGGTATACATATTATCCATTGGAAATATAATATTCGCATATGATATAGATATCACTTTTATTAATATCAAAAATCAAGAATTCAAACTTTCTGAAAGCAAAAAATAAATAAATCGAATTATTGTATCTGGACAAATGGACAATAGCTACTACAGACCAAAAAATAACGGTATTTTTAGTAGGATGCTCTAGCCAGAGTCTAGCTATTGAAAGATGTTCAAAAGTTAAGGGGTTTGGTATGTATGCATAAGCAATATTTTTTCCTTGACAAGTGTACTGTCAATTTTTCAGGTTTTACTCCTCCGTCTACTACTGTTTCATTGCAGGCTTTAAAAGGTTTATTACTCAATCGGTGCCAAAAAGCAGTCCGCGAATCGTTAACCTAAAACCATATCGTGCTTTCATCAATCACCCAACTCACGTGTAGTGTAAACGTAGGTATCCATGTGTGCGCTCCTCTATGAATTACCATAGTGTGCAGCCATCGAAACGGAAAGTGAACTGTGTGAATCGTGTCGCGGTTATTGTGTCAATGCTCATTGGTGACGTCAAATTGCGTAAACCTATATGCATAGATTTGCTTTATTTTAAAGTAAAAATTGCCTTAACTGGTCATGTCAAAAAATAAGGAGTTAAGCATGAACGTTCGACACAATAACCCGTCGTGTTACAGTCAACTTACAGTTTCAGGCAGGCGAAGTTTAATCTGGATCTGTAACAAACCATACAGACGATAAATAACGAGGTTATTGAGGTAGGTACGCCGTCCCCCGATGAGAACGCCGGGGTTAGTCATTATTAAGAGAAATACTTAAATTGCAAGAGCTTATAGAGTACAGCGCCATCTTTTGAGGGGTAACCACAATTTAAAAATAAGCTTGAGCAGCTACGTGAGAGTCAAAACCAAGATTGTCAATTCGCTTGAATTACTTTACAAGAATTCAAAACTTGCTTACTTCTTGGTGACAACAAAAAAGAAAAAGAACAATTAAGAGCATATACGAGTAAATAAAAATTATATATTATTTAATATTTAAGTGACTCGTTAAAAGTCCTTAAATTGCTTAGGATTAGAAAGTCCCTTGAATCGAAACTCACGATATCAAGAGGTCTGAATTACAATTAAGCCCGAGTTAATACCGGGATTCATTAAACGGAGAAATATAACCGTAATGCGGTGGAATTTCCTTGGCTTTACCTTTCAGATTAAATTTGCGTTAAGTTTTAGTCAAGTTATGAAGGCTCTTTACATGTTCGTGCTGACTTGCGGAAATAATTGGAGTGATGTGACACACTTTCCGATGCAAAAATAGGTGGAAAAGAACTCTCTTGGTTCACCTTTCGTCTAACCTACATCCACATTTTCTGTTCGTTGTTTTTGGCTTCGCTAGGAGGACGAGTAGATATGTTTTGACGTTACGTTTGATATTGAAAATCTGCTGTGCTAAATGAGATTCCGTACGAAATCTGATACTAGTGCCTAGTTTGTGAGGTACTTCACAAAAAAAGATACATCATGATGGTATATAGTGATAGCACGATGGCTACGGCTGTATTTATAAAACTAATATAGGAAAGAATTCAATAATCTTGTAGCGTTCCTAATTGTATACTCTGTTTTTTTATTTGGTTGACCAGAATGGCAGCATCAGTCGCACTTTTGCTTTTTTAATGTTGCAGGCGTAGTGCAATAGTTTTGTGACAATTCGTTCGTGTGCGATTAGTTGAACTTGTAATATGAGTTTTCAATACTCAGATGTTGTTTATTTTTATGAATAGATGTAAAACCATGCAACAAGCTTTAAACAAACGTAATACATAAAACAGTTGTTCTAATCAGTCAATCAACAATCAACCAATAGTTTGATATTGAAAATCTGCTGTGCTAAATGAGATTCCGTACGAAATCTGATACTAGTGCCTAGTTTGTGAGGTACTTCACAAAAAAAGATACATCATGATGGTATATAGTGATAGCACGATGGCTACGGCTGTATTTATAAAACTAATATAGGAAAGAATTCAATAATCTTGTAGCGTTCCTAATTGTATACTCTGTTTTTTTATTTGGTTGACTAGAATGGCAGCTTCAGTCGCACTTTTGCTTTTTTAATGTTGCAGGCGTAGTGCAATAGTTTTGTGACAATTCGTTCGTGTGCGATTAGTTGAACTTGTAATATGAGTTTTCAATACTCAGATGTTGTTTATTTTTATGAATAGATGTAAAACAATGCAACAAGCTTTAAACAAACGTAATACATAAAACAGTTGTTTTAATCAGTCAATCAACAATCAACCAATTTTATTGTATGATTTTTACCTATGTTGACATGAATATTTGATGATGATGATACTTGAAAGAAACATGTTTTTAAACAGATTTTTATTTTGTAGTTTTTTTTTATAATTCACGCTTATAGTTTTACTGCACAACACAAATTCGAAATACAAAAAAAATATTATTCTATTATTATCACATAAAATACAACGATTGAATAAATCGTATTCTACTATAATTGAGGAACATCACTATTTTCGAATTACGAAAAACTGGTTAATTGGCCAACCACCAAATGTGATTTTGGTCTAATTAAAAGTTGTATGCTTATAAATAATATGAGAACAGCATTGTTACATTTGTAATGAAAATTCCGATGTCAGTGACATTTTCATTACAGTTACATCGTCGATGTAATCATCGGATACCACGACCATCTTCAATTCTGCAGAACCTTGTAAGAAGACAATATCTTCACGATCCCTCCATCACGCTTTCGCTTCACGACTCCACGACTTAACTGTCATGCTTAGTTATTTTAAACTCTCAGAGAATTGACTTTTTGTGAAATAAGCAATAAAAGGAGCACTTAATTGAAAAATTCTTGCAGATTTTCATAATCAAATAGAAAGCGGGTAGTGATCTACCGGCATAATTGTTTTTATTTTACATTTTTTGGAAGACTTACAGCTAGAACAAAATTGCTTAAAAACTATAAATAAAAAGAAGGCCATTGACATGTCTCCACTGATAGAACAAAAATGTTAAAGTAAGAAACGCTAGCAAATCAACAATTTGCCGCTTAAATTACTAAAAACTAATTCACAAAAGTAAAGGCAAGTTCAACATTCAAAAAAGTCGTTAGATAATCGTTTCTGAACCTGACTTACACTTGTACAAAACAAATCAAAGCCATAAACGCACTGACATTCGTTAAATAAATTTGCTGCTCTAGGTAAATAAGAATTCCGCCTGTAATTTGTGTTATCTATAAGGACGTGCAAAAGGTTGGGATTCCTCAGAGGTTTCCTTGTTGTGCAAATGCACAGCTTGCTTTTAACAGCTCAGGACAGTCTATCAAACCACCAGCAATCTTGTGAATATTAGACAAGTCTGCTATCTCTCTGCGCTTGTATAAAGGTAGCATATGATGTCTCCTGCATCGCGACAAGTAGTCGATGCCGTGAACGTGTTTGCCGTTTCGTCGCATTTGGTCCACTTCGCAATTGGTCTACTATCCGAAAACGTGTCTATTTCACATTTGGTCCACTTCGCGTTTGGTCCACCTAGCATTTAGTCCATTCCGCATTTAGTCCATTTCGCATTAGGTCCACTTCACACTTAGTCCTTTTCGCATTTGGGCCACTTTGGGTGTCTTAATATATTTTGCTATTTATCAGTATGTGTTAAGGTAAATTAAGGGCTTTTAAAATAAGAAAATATGAGAAGTTCGATATTGATTTAATAATACTATATTGTAATAATTCCTTACAAAAATAAACTATAGAATAGTGGCATTGGCCACTTTTAATCAAAATTCTCCTACAACAATGTCATATAAACCTTTTGATATTAAGTTATTTACGAAACACAATAGAGACAATCAAGGTAAATAGTAGAGTAAATTAAACAAAATAATAATAGTACTAGTAAAGTATTAACAGTACGAAAGTAAGTAGGTAGTATAATTACAATAAATTTTATGTTATTCGAACGTAACAAGAAACAGTATTTATTTATTTATGGATTCCAAAAAGCATATATTATTAACAACACACAATCTGGAGATGCATACAATTTGTTACGATTATTAGCTAACCAAACGAACTTTTTATAAGTATCCGCAATATTTTTTTATTTATGTTAATGACAGAAGTGCGTTTTGTTATTGCAATTTTGTACCGATAAATTAAATTATCCATCAGAAGGAAATAGGATAATAATAAGTTTAATTCAATTACAATAGCCATTATATAATTATTGCACCATCCTTTAGTTATTATTCGAATTTAAAAAAAATGCACAAAGTATACTGATGAGATTACGTTAAACGCACCCACAAAAAATAATTTACCTACTTAACGCGTTCATTGTAAAAAGTGGATCAAATGCTAAATGGACGTTTTGAAAAGTGGACTAAATGCGAAGTGGACGTTTTGAAAAGTGGACCAAATGAGAAATTGACGTTTAGCGAAGTGGACCTTTTGCAAAGTGGACCATTTGCGAAATTGACCAAGTGGACCTAATGCGAAGTGGACCAAATGCGACGAAACGCGTGTTCGCCTGTTCTATATTGAATGAATCTGAAAAATCGCTTTTGAATGCTTTCCAATCTCGAAATATATATATAATGTGGTAATTATAATCATCTAAGACTCCTCAAAAAGCATCAAGTTAGAGAGAAACACTCGTATCTTGTAAAAAATTGAGAATAAAACTCGATATTTGAATAATCTACATGTAGAGTAAATGTAGAGTCAATTGCTATCAAGATTTTTTCTAAACAGTTCAACAATACTCTAATTAAACATTGTAGTTACTTGAAACCAATTTCAAAAATGTTCAACGCAAACCTACACAAAAGTGAAATGGAAGCCCGTAAAGTGACGGATGATCCGAACACTTTGTAATGCAAGACGATTTAACGACCGGTGTTGTAAGACTTACACCGCCTCAGTAGTTAGTTGACAACAGGCTGTGTTGTGAAGGTCTAACTGAATTGGATGACAAAGGGCTCACTAAAGGGTGGGCAGACAATGTCAAGGCGACGAATACGCCAAATAAAATGGAATTGAGGATACATCGCATTGCGTCAAAACAAGTTTACAGTGTCTTATAAAGGTTTGAAGTTAATAACTTACTCGATCTAAAACAGTTAAATTAATTTATCATATTACTATTAGACTACCTACTTATGTAAAGTAAAATTAACAAATTCAGTTTATGAGATAAATATATGTACAGCGATGGAAGGTATTGCGTTGTTTCTTACAGAATATGTATATTTTTTACATGTAACCTTGGTATGGTCGGATTGGAACGCAACAAAAACTTTAATGGCAAACTGATTGTTCCGCATTTCGGCACGAATTTCAATATCTTGCAGTAAACCCGACTTTGAAGAATAAGAAATATTTCATTAACAACACAACCGATACAACAATAAAATCTGGCTGTGTTAATTTCAGAGCCACTTAATTGTATTACCGAAATCACCCGTGCGTGATACAGAGCATTAAAAATAAAGCTAAATTGTCCAAATAGGCTTATCGGCTCACGATTCAGATACCTTACTCTGTACCATACTGTTTATTGATATTTAAGGATTTTCTAGCTATTGCGCTCATACATATGAATGTCATGCATGAAAGACAAGGATGGCTAAACTCGAGGAGAAGAGTAGGAACTAGAAATCTACAATACAAGCGATCTTCGGCCTACTTTTATTTTCGGAAGCATCGACTATTTAGTATTGTCGATTAGCGATCCTTGTAAACTTAATTGAATACGTATACAAGTGGATAATGGCGGATTTTTACAATAGAATAGGAAAAAATTATAATCATTTATGTCGTTTTCATTCCTTCTTGTACGAAAATATATTATGCCATTGAAAGCGTCCGGTTGTGTGCGTGTGTGTGCTGAAAAAAAACAGCGATTCCTTTTTTCAGCACAAAATAAGAATTGTCGGAGAATATTGGTATTGTGCTGAGTGTAACATATAATCAAAAGGTTTTCTTGACAAGAAAATTGTTTGTTGGGGCATAATAACTTTTGATGGTATCTTTTTTTTATCAAGTGACTGGTGTAATAGACGTACATTATGACTATACATATCAAAATGATATCATAACGACAATTCAGGTCTCTTCGAAAAATGATCAAGTCCTCGATACATATATCATGTATGTATTTACAAACAAAAAGTATTTAAGCTTTATATCCGTTGTCTGGCACCCATAACACAAGCTTTAAGTAGCTTACTTTGGGGCTAGATGGCGATGTGTGGGAATGTCCAAAGGATATTTATTTAAAGGATATTTATTTAAGTCTGTTTTTTTAAAACTAAAAACTGACTTATTACAATTATCCACACAGGAGCAATCAAAGAACTTTTTGTTCTGGTCGTAACTTTACTCAAATACAATCAATGTTGGTTCAAAGTTTCCAAACCGAGCCAGCATCCAAGATTGACCAGACTCGTAGCTTTTTGCTCGTGTAGCAAACAGCATGACTAATGCCAGTTAATTAACAGTTGCAGCCTCCGCGCACGGCTGATCGCCCAGTCAAGGACGGACACTCTCTTGGAAAACAATATTGATTTTGTTAAGAACAATAGAGTTATGCGAGCGACAGGAAAAATGAGAAGCTGAGAGTGGACCATAACAAAAGTTGATATTCAAAGCTTCACATTGTCTAAGAAATCAAAATATTGATTCAATATACCAACGAGTAATGGGAGCAAGAGTTATAAAATAATGATAAAATAAATGTAACAAAAGATGTCAATCAAAAAATTACACGTTAACAGGACAGGACCATAAACTTTGAATAAAGTGATGAATGCCAAAAAACTACTAAGAAAGCATCTAAGTAAAGAATAAAGGGTCGAAAGTTTAGGAAATTTCATTAAAATTATAAGGTTATAGGGTATCATTATAAGGTATCATTATTACCGTAGTTATCTTTGAAGTTGAAATAAATACACAAAGTAAGGATTAAGGAATGATATCCGCATTACTCGACAACATCAAGGCTAAATGGCGGGTTATTTAAGTAAGGTAAGCTATTTCAATGATAAATCAGTTTTAATCATATGTAAAGCAAGTACTGATTACAATCTACGCAATGCCTGAGACAATGTGAAAAATGACACCATTTGTCGCATTTCACACACATTCTATGCGAATGTTATCTCGAACGTTTTGAAACCTTTTAGGAAATTGCCGACCTATATTCTGTGGCACGCTATGCAATTTTCTACGTACCAATTTTATAATGGTATCGTCGCTTTTTTAATTAAGAAGGGTTCTTATTTTATTATATTCTCCATCAACTGAGGTTGCTTATAATAGGTTGAAGTCAGCAGATAACTAGCAAACTTTTACAGAAAGTAATTTTATACTAGAAAAGGCGTGACACTTTTTAATTAATATCTAGCTTTAGAATGCAATATTTTTACCGGGAAGTACTATAAATAACTGTAGATTAGTGAAAATGACCATTGCTAGAATTTAGGGATGAGAGAAAAATTGCTGCGTGAAAGATAGATTTTTTGGCACCATCTCAAAAATTAGTTGAAAGTCATAGTTCACTATTAGCTACCTACGCTTGTGAAAGTCTATTAAACTCTTGATGTATTTGCTTTTTACTATCTTGTTTGTTTTGAATTTGAATGGGAGTTGGGAGCGTAACGTAACGTCGATTTCTTCACTGATCTCCGTTAATTGTTTTTCAGATTCATTTCATACAGATTCAGTCGTAATCGTTACTAATAAATAGATGGTTCTGTAAAATAACAACTGAGCAACAATACTAGGACCGAAAAGTGGAGGTGCTGCTAATAAAATAGACCACAACTTTTCCGATATCTGAAAATTTTAATTGATCCAGTCTGTTTTCGAACTACCTACTTTTAAGAAGACGCAGATAAAGTGTCTATGAATCTATACGAAACCATGTCGCTTAAATCCAACAAAATTAAGCAGTTCAATTTCTTCAGATAAGTTAATATGTGGTATGTTGGCATGATTCAATAGCAAATACATGACACGTTTGTCGAAATGAAATAATTCCACCATGTTTGATTACTTTGATTAGCTACCAAATACTCATAGCACCCATACAATTACTATTTAGGTTAATGCCAAATTAATGGCCGATGATGGGAATTTGTGCAATACTCACACATACACCGACTTCTATGTTATGTACGTAGTTTCGTACATTCACTAGCGACCAGCGAGATTCCTATAGACATGTGATATGTGCTAAAAGTAGTCACTAATTCACTATGGAAACCTTTTTGATTTACATACGAACGCACTTAAGTTATATTTTTAGGTATTATACTCAGACAGGCTTAATGTCTACTTATATTCGTCGTATCGCCATGCCCTTTATGACCAAAGAGTTCCTGAAAGTAAAATATTTTGTTAATGCTTTATAATTTTAAACTAACCCTTATTAAGCTCTGATGGCAATATTCGAACTCATCGTCAATCAGCATAACGAGTGGGCGGCGTAATTTCAATATTCCGTAGGCTTAGTTTCAATTTTCCGCAGGCCTACCTAATCGGTGTTCGCTTCGCAAAAACGTAGTTGCACACAACCATAATTAGACATTACGCAAAACTGCGAGTTATTAGGAATCATTAGCTGTGTTATTGGGTCGTTAGCAACACGAATACGTGAAAGAAAATAAGTGAACAATAAGAGAAGTTATAATGAGAACCATTAGGAGATTCTTCTCGGCGAGCCGATGGTAACCCTTAAATTTGTTGTGTCCGGTAATGGAGCAAAATTGTTTGTTGTCTATTAGAAGCTTTTTATTATTATTATTTTAATTCAAATTGGAATTGCTCTAGACTCTAGTCTAGACCTAATTGGGCATAGGCAGAGTCGACGATAGAGCGAGCTCACACAGAAGAAGCCTGTTCACTCAGTTTTTGAGTTTTCGGGTTATATTCCCTTGGGAACACTGATGCTGGCAAAGAGTTCCACTCTTTAGCTTTGCGCATTATACAGGATGTCGCGAAGCGCTTAGTTCGCAACAGTGGAATATCTACATGGTATGGGTAGTAGCCCGCGGTGCGTCTAGACGTGCGGTGGTAAAAAGGGGCTGGAGGAATGAGCTCACGGAGTGCCTGTGCACATTCTCCAAAATAGAGCCTGTAAAAGACCGATAGACAGCAACTTTGCGTCGATGAGCCAGGCGTTGAAGTTTGGCGCATATACTATTTTCAGCGATGAGCCTTCTAGCTCTGCCTTCCACCGATTCAAGTGCAGCAAGTTTGTACTTAGCTGATCCATCCCAGAGATGGCAGCAATACTCCATGCAGGAACGGACTTGTGCTTTGTAGAGTGTCGAGAGCTGTCCAGGCGTGAAGTAACGATTCACTTTGTTGAAGATGCCCAGTTTTTTCGCCGCAGTCTGAGCTTTGCGTTCGATGCTGGCTCCAAAGTTGAGACAAGCAGTCAGCTCTATGTCCAGAAGCTCAAGGTGATCGCCAACCACAACAGACGCATCACGGAATGTTGGAGAATGGAGAAATGGCGTCCTCTTAGTTGTGAACAAGCACGCTTGTGTTTTTTGCGCATTTAAATTCACGAGATTCTCATCGCCCCATCGAGGACAGCTTGTTAACTTCAATTCACTTATCTAAGCTCATAGGTTTCAGGATTATATAATGTGTACGAGTAGTATCCTGCAAATTTGTCCGAAAAAATGGCAGAATTCTGAGTTTTAGTCACTAAGGGACACAGGGATATTTGTGTATTAAAACATGTAGATGTTAATGTTGCCTGCACGGATGCACTATCACGAAACCTGTAGTATGTGCATTGCAACAATCAAAATGAGTTTTGTTTGCTCAATCAATACCGTTCTGCGGGTTGATAAGGTATCTCGTATGCAAACCACCCACATAATCGAGAAACCGATCAACACGTGCAAATCCATTACATAAGCAGAATGACGACGATCACGAGCGTCATCAATGAATTTAGCTCTTAAGCTAATACGAACGGATGTTATTAACAAGTAAGATACTGATGGAAACGAAAAAAGCTATTATTTACCGCCAACAATTATCAAAAACCTATTTATCAAAAAAGACGTTTATTTATATACAGGGTCTTGTTTTGGTCAGCGACGAGCGACTCAGGGGCTGTACAAAACGATACTGATGCCACAAAAATATTTTTTTTTTGATGGAAACGTCCACAAAATAAATTTATTAATGCGATACAGCGAGCGAGTTAAAACTACTAACACCAGGCCAAGCCACTTCGTAGCTTACTAGCTACGGCGTGGTATTTCGTAGATACGCGCTAGCTACGCGCGAAGGTGCGTGTTTCCATTGTTTTTTTTCAGAATGTTGTAAAGTGGTATTCTTTTATAAAACTTGCATATATTTTATAGAAAACATTTTTTTTTGGAATAAGCATAACTCATAATATCATCCCTGAGTTGGATGTAACTGACCAAAACAAGATCCTGTATGCTGCTATTCACCTAACGGTAGTGAATGTCGAAATGCCATGAATTACAATATAATAGAGTATGGGGAACCTTTTAGGCGACTTCCGTTCCTTAGTTCCACTTCCAAAAGCGTATATTTACTCGTAAACCTGAAAGAAAGTCACACTAACCATGAAATCTAAATAAAATAAAACATGTATGTTATATTTATTTCGCTCTTAGCTGCTTCTAGCATTTGAATGAGACAACACAGAAACATATAATTGCACTCAAGACAATGGTTCCTCCTCAACTTATAGTAGCGAGACGAAGGTAGGCGATATTTTGGTGGCGTCATCTTCAGAGCGTGACGCGACTAGCGAGACTGTGTCGCAGGTAAATAAGAATATAAGTAAACTGTCAATAAAACTAGATATAAAACAAGTCATTGAAAGGACGGGTGACAGAGAATGGATGGAAGGCCAGAAATATCAAATTATTTTTACTAAACTAACACCAATTCTTAGATTTCGAAGACTACAAGAGTTTCGGTGACTGTACTAACGAATATTTTCCTAAATCAGATGTCCCCCTTCTGAATACCAGATTGAATACAAAAGAAGAAAATATGGCCAGAGTTACACAACTAGCGACCCGCCCCGGCTTCGCACGGGTGCAATGTAGTAGTAGTAGTAGTCCCCCTAGCCGATTTCGACTACGGTGGCCAGTCACACCGACTAACCGATTGCGCAGGACATATTATAGTGCACAAGTGTGCGCGCAAACACAGGTGCACTCTCTATTCCTTTCACTCTCATAGTCCGATGGGATAGCAATCTGACACGACAGGAGAGAGATCAGGCGCAGGACCAACGGCTTTACGTGCTTTTCCGAGGTACAGGGGTGAAACACCGCCAACTTCGAAACTCCGGGCTACCCTAAGAATTTCTGAACAGAAAAACTCAGTTTATTTTTGGCCTGACCCGGGGATCGAACCCGGGACCTCTGGTGCAGCCGTCGCTTTAAAGTGCGACCCTCTAACCGCTGCGCCACCGAGGCAGTTTGGGTGCAATGTATTATACATATAAACCTTCCTCTCGAATCACTACCTAAACTAAACCGCATAAAAATCCGTTGAGTAGTTTTAAAGATTTAAGCATACATACATACAGACAGCGGGAAGCGACTTTGTTTCATACCATGTCGTGATCTTAACAAAGTTCGTGTGCCTGAGGTACTATGAGGATTTTAGAAAAATACTAATTCCTTTGATTTCAATCATACTTCTGCTACCGGTCAGCCGAATCTGGTTGCGTTAACAGAAGATCGTTGGTAAACAACGACTTGTGGCATTATATCATGATATTCTTCACACAGAACACGGTAGCTACTATCTTCATCAGAAAATATATTCTACCTATAATGTTGCCATTAATTTAAAAGTTTGACTGCAACATCATAAGTAAAGTACTGCGAGTGCTATTACACGGCGCGTGACGGACAGACAACAGTTTCCTCGGCGTCATTAATAGTTGGGCCACAGTCTGCTGTCGCGGTCACATCGCAAACTGGCTGGCAGACGCAATTATTGTATCCCACTAAGCATTTGTGACATAGCCTGGTAACTTGGTTCGGTGGCACATAATAAGACGTACATATTAATGGGGGTATGAAAAATAGTTGATACAAATGTACGGACGACAGCATGTCGAGGTAAACACTGCGGTATATTATTCAGTTGTAATAAAGGCTAGTTTGCAACAAAAATGGGTAACCTGATGTGCTGGCCACTGTACAAAGGAACGAACTTAGTTGGGCGTCTGGAAGCTCTGGATATCTGGCAAATTATTTTGCTGCATTAGAAATACTTTTTGCTCTATGTATTGTAATCGCGACGAAAGACAAATTAATAATTATTTACATTTAAAAGTCTACATGTCATCTATACTAATATTATAAAGCTGAAGAGTTTGTTCGTTTTTAACGCACTAATCTCAGGAATTACTGATACGATTTGAAAAAATAGTTTTGTGTTGAAAAGCTTATTTATCGAGGAAGGCTTTAGGCTACAAAACATCACGCTGCGACGGGAGGGGAGGGAGCAAACTTAAAACTCGCGGGCGAAGTCGCGGGGGACCGCTAGTGTTAGATATAAGCTGGTAAAATAAGACTTGATGTAGAGCCGTAACCAAATCCGTTTCTCGGCGGACAGACGAATGACCGACGACTTCCGCTAAATACTGATCGATGATTAAACACTTAGATGGAGAGGAACTAATAAAAATAACGACTTAACAGCATCGCACGAAATCCATTTATGACTCATATCGATGAGTCGAGCGTGATAAAAAATATCTAGTAGCCTATGGTTTTATCTTATAGATAGGAATTGTACTTTTATTAATACGAAAATAATAAAACTTGACTACTGGATTTAAAAAAAATACAATAATGCATTAAATATCATTTGTCTTCATTTAAGCACAAAAAACATGCATAAATAAATATTGGATCGCAAAATTAACAGGCAATAGCATCCAATTAAAAATTAAGCCGGGTCTATGTTACTTTATTTCAATTAACCAAACAATTCAATGTTTCAAGTTTGCCATGACACATAAGAGGTTTTCTACGTCTTAGGCCCTCTTGCTCAGACCAGATAGTAATCATATAACCCGAGGTTAAAAATGCCAACGCCTCTTTCTCAAGGAAACTGACAGCAAAGTATAATGAATTAACCCAAGTTAGCTTACCCGGGTGCGCAAGTAGCTTTTACACTCGCGTAATAATGTATAAGTCAGCAGATAATGTTCCCGCACTGACTGTGTTCATCTTGAAGTGGAATCCATAATCCATTTATTAAGTCAGTGCGGGAACATTATCTGCTGAATTATATTACTACTACTACTAATATTATTACGTTATATACGGTAAAACTGTTTTATAAGGACAAATACAGATAAAAAGACAAACGAAATAAACATAGTACTTCAAAAATATATCCATAAAATTCTAATTTTTGACGCTGTACAAAAAGTTAGCACAGTAGGTAAAAAGGATTATTAATTATCATGAAAATAAGTCTGACTTATCAACCCTGACATTGAATCACAAAATACACAGGACTCAGGATTTACAGACCAATGAATACAGTCTTCAGTAGGCTTTGGACGGCCATTGAAAAAAAAGTTAGTGATCACCAGGAAAAATCGTAGACTTTGACATATTTTATGACCGTTACCAACTGTACTCGGTCGTGTGAACATCACGCGAGCCTTATCGTACCTTATTGGCGGGATCGGAGATGACCTACGATAGCGTTTATCACCTGGGAACAACCGTGTGTGGCACATTGTTGCGATTTCCGCAGCCTTCTAGGTATAATGGTCTTCTAAGTTACAGATGATCATCGGCTTACATCTTTTATCGCGTGGGCTAAATACTTTTACCCAAGGACTTATCAGCGTAAGAAACCAAAGATGGAAGTAGTTTCTCACATGCTGTGAAGCTGGCTTTGGTGAGTAGAAAACCAGATTTTCAAATTACGGACGTTTCATAAAAGAGTTTGTAACTTCAAAAGTAAGTCATCATTAGCTACTTTAATTGCCATAGACCCAATTTTACCAACGTCAGATAAGGAATATTCGGAGAATATTTTACAAAAACGCCTAACTTGAAAACGTCACCTATTTATCAGCAATCATTAATGCAAATGTCATTTTAAAATTGGTCGTATCGGATAAGTCTTATCTGACGTTGGTAAAATCAGCCCTAAATCGCTCAATAATCAATACAATAAGTAACACTGTAAAAAAGAAGGATCCATTTGCGCGGACCTCGGCTGGAATGGACTTTTTCTTTCTTTTTTAAAATAAATAAATAAGCGTGAAATAGAAGTTACTATATCAATCGCTTAGCATTATTTTGATTGAACTAACAAGAAAAGGCACGGATCACAGAATATGTAGGTGTCATTTTAAATAATAAAAAATGAATTAATCGGACCAAAGCGATAATCGTTTTTTATCGTACATCGATAAACTGCATCTGCAGGTTGCATTGTTTATTACTTACCGAAAAGAGTAGTTATATTACCAGGAAATAAAGCCTATTTAATACTTTTCAGGTAAAGTAAAACCGTCCCAACCGAAATCAAAAACTTTCCGTTCCGTCTGGCAACACTGGAGCCTGGTTCAGAACTCTGTTAGCATAATGAGCTCATTACAAGAGTTAGACAATTCATTTCATTATAGAAAACGGGCGTATTTGCCAGAAGAAGCGTGAAATCCTATTAAAGTCTAAAACAGGCTTTGAAAGCATAAAGTAGCAGGCTTTTCGTGGTTGTGAATAAATTATACAATCGCGAAGTACGTACACAGTTTGAATTTTCAGTAAGCGGATCAAGGTAGGAGGGTTTTTCAGGCGGTTTCTAACTGGTCGAAAGGTTTTTTGTCGGAAATATGTTATATACGTCAGAGCTGGATGGGTTTATTAAAATATTAATAGGCACGGAGTTCGCTTACGCAATGAGTGAGGGACCTACGTGTTGAAAGCTGAAGCTTAGTCGTTTTAACGCAAACACACGAGAAGATGAAAAACTTATATGATACTAATATTGCCACCATCCTCATTATAATATTTTAAGTATGGATACTTATTCACTTAAATAGACTAATAATACTTCTTTAGTTTTGTATTTTACAGTATTTTGTCACTATACGCAGCCTTCGCGTTAAAGAAAGACAGCAATCTGACACGATCGTAGGGAGATCAGGAGCAGGACGGCTTTACGTGCATTTCCGAGGCACGGGGGTGAAACACCGCCAAAATGGCAAACTCCAAACTCCGGGCTGCCCTAAGAATTTCTGAACAGAAAAACCCAGGTATATATTTTTGGCCTGACCCGGGACCTATGACGCTACCATCGCTTTAAAGTGCGACAGTTGACAGTAAAGCTTTTTGTAGACTTAGCAAGAGAAGAGTTGTCGATATTATACAGAGGTCTATGATTGATTTCTTTATCCAAGAGTCAACGAACTTGCCAAGAATAGGGCAAGATTGATTGTTCGTGCTCTGACTTTATTTCCATCTAATAAGAAAAAATGCTTTCCGCCGGGTCTTTATTACTGAGATGGTAGTTCATCCGACTCTTATCTGCCATTTTCGTTTTTATGCAAAGAAAAAGATAACCCAAATAAAATAAAGAATTGGGATTTTTATCTTGCTTTACAGATCTTGGCATGTCGTATCGAAACAGCTAAAACTTGTCTATTTTATGGTCCTATCAATTTTATACTGGTTCAAACTCTTACGATTTACAAGAATAGACAGTGTGTAATGTTTGCGGTGAACAAATTAATCGCTGGTTAAAATTAATTGAGCACGTAAGCAATAATTGCGGGCTAGTAGGAAAGCGAATTAAACGCTAAATATGCGAAACGGAGAAGTTTGTGTGAGTTCCGCAAGCGGTTTGATTAGCCAACAGTTTTAGACTATTTCTCACACCATTCATCACCTGTAATCTGTAATTAGTCCCACTTAGCAGTAACCGTAGACAGAAGTAACAATGCTATACAATGTAATAAAGAAAAGAGCTAACAGGTCGATATTAAAATGTGTCATCGTATACAAGTCTTGCTTCCTGAGTAGAGCTGATTATAAAAGAAGTAGAGAGAGAGAGAGAAGAGGATTGTGGTAGTAAGGAATCACTCGATTCAGAGTGTCGAGGGAGGGTAAAATAATACAAAAAAGAAAAAGCTTGAAACAAGATTCACGCGACATAAGTCATGTTTGAATAAAGCTAGAATAAGATTATTGGCTTCACAAACGTTGATACTGAATCCTAATTATAGACAAACAGTTACATGACAGGTTATTGAAAATACTTCAGTGTTACGCGTTACGCACGCAACCATTTACTAACAATTTTACAATTTACAACAGCCACATAGATAATTGCACTCGAATTCAGAGCAACCGGTTCTTTTGACCCGATAGTTGCATGTTAGTTTACTTCCTACATCCTACTTCTTTATACTCTTGCACCGATATCTTTCAGGATGGTCCAAGGTCTAGATTTTGTGTGTGTTCTAAAACTAAGGTATTATAAACTAATGATACGAAAGGGCGTTTTATACATGAAAGCAAGACACATTTTGAATTACCACCAAGCAAAAATTGAGTAACATTTGTAACAAATTCATATGGCACCAATTTGGGCCAATCATTTCGAAATAGAATTGTGTCATTGTGGGTACTTTTTTCCCCAAATTACACCTGTTTTCGTAATGGCCCCTGTAATGAGGTATTGTTTAACGTTACGCGGACAATACTAGCAATCTTGGGCTGATCGCCATCTTAACTCATCGTCTCGCTAAGACAATCTTCATTGTTTTTTGTACGTCCAAAGTGACCGCGGAACTTGAACAAAAGATATTTGAATACGTATTTTGTTTCGACTTATCGTTCGGATCTTTCGCAGTGTTAACCTTCTGGGTACGTTTGTTTTGAGACAAAATGCAAAGTTTTAAGCTAGGCGCTGCGGATCGGTGTCAAGAGTCTGTAGTTACAAACGAAGAACAATGGTGTGTCGAGTATTAGTTAACAAGCTGCAATCATGGCATCAATAACTGAAAATAATTTTTGTTTATAGTAGGTACTTACTAACACTATTTGCCTGACTAGTGCCTACCTTAGGGAGTTTTGAAATTTATGATTACAACTCTAAAATTGGATACATAAGTATCAAATTACAAGACACTCGTAAATTGAAGAAATTCTTAGATCCTGCAGTTGGCAATTTGGTGACGCATAACCGACCGCAGTGAGACACCGGGGAATCCGCAGAATACGTCACATCTTCCTGTGTTGTTAAATTATATCATCAGAGACATATTGGGATGACTTATGCAGGACTTTATCTTTTTAATCTATATTGTATCTTCTATCTAAAAATATGCCAATTATCTTGTCAGAGATGTAGGGGATAATATAATAACTAACATAATGGTAGCTATGCTATGTAGACAAGTAGGTAAGCAGGAGATAGCGTAGACAGAGATGAATTTTCGGCTTCTTTATTCTCATAGTCTGGAAATACAGCATTCTGACGTAGCCGCAGAGAGACAGACAGAATACAAAAGTCGGTGAGAACATAACTACTTATCATTAGTGAAGGGCAAAAACCCCACTGAAAGTTTCGCAACGGTCCGGTAGTCATTAGCACTGAACTGAAAAATTGGAAACAAGGAAGCGCGAGGCCTTTGGCCGCTGTGGCCAGTGCGGTTCTATTGAATAGCAATAACTAGAAGCCAATTTATGAAAGGAGAAATATGTCGAAATCTTTATCACCACTACACGAAACTAGTCGAATAAAATTCGATACGCCTAATTTGAAAACTTCGTCTTTTTGTCAGCATCAATTATGTACATATAACATTTAAAATCGGTCGTTTTATACTTATTCAATCTCATAAGTCTTATCAGATGTTGACAAAGTCGGCCCTTAGTCATTCGAATTGAATCCCCAAAGGTAAAGAAGCCTAACTCTGGATGACAAAGAAATATTTATTAAAACTTATTTTGATGAAGTATGATTAATCAGGTCACACGTAAATACTGTAAAAAATGCTTCGGAATTTAAATTAAAAGCCCGTAGCTCTTTTTTTAATCAAGTGAAAACTGAAACCTTTTCAAATCAAAGCACCAAGAGTCCTAGCCTAGTGCATCGAAACTAAGTGACCATGACCGCAGCAAAGTGGCGGTGGAAAGTAGGTCGCCAACACGCGCCGCGCCAAACTTGCGGAAAAACTAAAACTATTGGATCGGGATACGAGCCTGAACGGAACACGATTTAACTAATAGTTAGGTAGCATTTTAGAAGCTGTTTCCTGTACCAGTAAATAAGCAATTAGTAAAAAATATACTACAAAATACAATCAGAGGAACGCCATTTGAACAAAAATAAACGCTATGGGCAGTCAGCTTTTGTTAACGTAGCATAGTACTGGATTCATTAGGTAGCACTATTTAGGAGACCGTTGTCATGCTTACACTACACTAAACAAAACTCAGTTTTTTTTGTAGATTTTGTTGTAAGATTTTTATTAACGTTTTGCATTGAGTATTCTTTAAAGCCCAAGGTGCTCCCACCATTTAAATCGTTGATTTTCATAAGTTTCAATAACGGATCGCTATGAATTCTGCGAACTAAAGCTTTAATTTAATATAAAGTTGCTAGATATAATATTATTTTTGATACATGAGTAAGAAAGCCGCCCCTCTTGGCCTCAGTTTTATTTTGACTAAATATTTAATTGCTGGTACTACCACAATGAATTGGTGTAAGTGGGGGAGACCTTAACCGAATAGAAGGATGATGATAAATGTTTAAAAAAATGCTAAGTATTAAGTTTATGTATGTAAACGACACGAACATAGAACACGGAGATTGAAGACCTAGTGTCCGAACCCAACATTTTCGGAGAGACCAAAGCAGCTAGGCTTTGATGGCTCGGACTCTTAGAGAGAATGGAAGAGGATCGTGCCGTGAAGAGACCTGTAACGACCAAATGGGAGACGCCCGGTTGGACGCCCTAGGTACCGCTGGAAAGACGTTCGTAGGTCAAGGCTTGCTCAACCTCGGCCATAGCGACTAGCAAGAACTCACGCCAGACCGAGATGCATGGCGTGATCTGGTATCGGAGGCCAAGACTTACTTTGGGTCGCTGTGTCACCCCAGTAAGTAAGTATGTAAACGACACGACAACCAATTTGAGCGTCCAACAAAACTGAGATGTCTTCATTACATTACCATTATTGCAAATGGCAACTTGCAAGTTAGGAAAGGAATGCTCGGTATTTACGGTCATTGAATGCTGTATCTAAACTTTAGGTTCATAAGCTAGTTTCCACGGCTGCATATACTAGAACGCCCTACTACGACTCCTTACACACTGCGACTTTTAGCATCGATGCAGTCGCGCGTTTTGAAACGCGCTTCAGCATAGCGACTCACGCTTTAATTTAGCATGTACTAGCGCGTTAGCATCGACGCAGAAGCGCGACTGCATCGATGCTAACGCGCGTTAGTATCTATGCAGTCGCCAAAATTCAGTACACAATTTGTCAATTTCTAGCTTCTGCATCATGTATCGATGATAAAAGTAGCGCAGTATGTAAAGGTTGACATTTTGCGACTGCATCTATGCTAACGCGCGTTAGCATCGCGACTGCATCGCCGCTAAAAGTCGCAGTGTGTAAAGGGTCTAAGCTAAGTGCTCCACTGGTCGAACAGGTATGACCAGTTCCTTGAACCTTAGAGGCTTAGATCGACGAAACTGCCGGGTAAAAGCCTTATTTTACATTGGTTGATTGAACATTCACTCAGCTATGTTATAAACCTTTAACAGGCAAATAATTTTGCCATGATTAGAAACACCCACTGCTTAAGTATAGATAAATAAATACTCGGAGATAACGACGTATCGGCAACTTGAAATAATAAACAACGTCGCTTTGGCAAACTATTAAATGACTAGCGGTCCCCCGCGAATGCGTCCGCTCATTTTGAGTTTGCTCCCCTCCATTCGCGTGATGTTTTAAATCCTTCCTCAATAAATAAGCTATCCTACACAAAAGTATTCTATCAACTCGGTCCAGTAGTTACTGAGATGAGGCATTCAAACAAACAAACTCTTCAGCATTATAATATTAACACTTTCGTGGACGTAATCCAGACAATATAGAAATTTTATTGTTATAGGATGCTATAGCATTCACTGTCCACTAAAGTGTTAAGTGAGTATAGATATAAAGGTACTAGTATAAAGCACTGATTTCATTTCACGCTTTTCGTCAGGTGACGGGTAGACTACGTACGTATGTGGACTAGCAGACCAAGTGAATTTATTAACCGCATTAACCTGCCCAAAATTTTTTCAGCTTTTCTCGAGTATTATGAACGGCGTAACTAATATTAATTTGTTTTATCTTGACCCGTCTGGTGTAGTGGTTGAGAAATCGCCTATTACGCAGCGGGCGCACAATACAAACATTTGTGTGCATGAACATGTCTGTTTGTATTGGTCTGGGTGTTTTCTATGTATATTATGTATGTATTTACAAACAAAAAGTATTTAAGTATTATATCCGTTGTCTGGCACCCATAACACAAGCTTTAAGTAGCTTACTTTGGGACTAGATGGCAATGTGTGGGAATGTCCAAAGGATATTTATTTATTATAGACACTGAAATTCAAATGACTCAAATATGTTTTGTTTTTTTGAGCATTTTGTTTGAACATTTGAGATAAACAAGCCTAGCACTTAAAACAAAAAGGCTTTAACACCACATGGATGTGTTTATCAACATTGTTTTGTTGCAGAGGCCACTAGTAGCCTATGTATAGATCAAGATATGATTATTACATTTAGATGGAAAAAATATACTAATCAATACTAATATTATAAAGCAGAAGAATTTGTTTGTTTGTTTGAATGTGCTAATCTCAGAATCTACTAGACCAATTTGAATAAATGTTTTTGTGTTAGATAGCTTTTTAATCAAAGAAGGTTTAAAGCTATAAAACATCACACTGTGACAGGAGCAAACTCAAAACGCGCAGACAAAGTTGCGGGGGACCACTGGTTATTTATACAAGTTATTACGGAAATATTATGCTTCGAAAACATAAGGTCCTATGTACAATATAGAAACAATATTTTTTGTAAATAATATTTAATAATTAACATAAATATTTTTATTTTAAATGAAATTATAAATGATATGAGTTTCATGTACAGACCAAAGTAAAGTTTTTTAATAATTTTGATTTCAAAAAAGAAATTAGTGATAAATTGTTAGCTACTTGATAAAACTACATGTCCTTTCTTATAACTCAAGTGTTCTTTATAAAGAACAATAGTAAAAACTGGGTTAAGGCATAACCACATTTTGGATTGAAATTTAAAATAAGACATAGAAACGCTTCGTTATATTATAATATATAACATTTATGATACATTTCTAATCAATTCCACTTCTAATATGTGATAATGTTCTGTGAAATCACTTACCAGGTTTCCCTAATTTATCACAAATATGTCACTTACAAAATTTATTCACACTTTCAGGATAATTGTTAAACAAGTTCAAGTTATTTTCAGTATCACTATTCAATAAAATACACAAACACAAAGGAATTACCACTAACCACCAGCCACCAAGCAAGAACCTTAAAACCTTTTTCAGGTTGACACTGACAGTGACAGATTGTATGACTGACAGACCGCAGGCAGGCGGGCGGATGGTAGGTAGTGTTCATAATAAAATGAAATGTTCTACGTGTGATTCAGAAATTATCAAGTCTCGCTTCGGACTTGTTATTTTAGAATTTACAAAAATCATTATTATAGGTCCTAAACGCTAAAAGAGCTTTCCAAGCTCATAATTTAACATATGACTAAAATGCGTTTTGTTCTTCTTTTAATTTTATGTAGATTTATATTTTTAATTTCAGGCAGATCGTTGTATTTAATGACTTAACGAAAATACGCGTGCTTCTGATAAAGAAAAGTGAAAGTTTTTAAGCACAGATTAGTAAGAGTATGTCTAGGTTATTGTTTAGCAATAAAAATACCTTATTTTTATTAAATAATTTTTCTTGCTACTAACGCCATCTATTAACTAATTTTAACATTAGGTGAGAACTAGAAAATATATGATGCTTTGCTACCGATCCTTAAGCACAGATGGCTCTTGATTTCAGAATTCCTTAATTAATTCACCTACGTACCTTAAGTACCTACCTACCTTCAGTCATGGGAATCCCATGTGGGCATAGAAAGGAAGTTATTTATACATGGTGTTGTTTTGGTCAGCGACGAGCGACTCAGGGGTGGTTGTATAAACGATACTGATGCCAAAAAATATGTTTTTTTCAGTGGAAAAACACTACCTATAAAATCCATTTCTTGTTGCGATACTAGTTTGCAAGTCTAAACTACCAACACCAGCCGTTACCATGAGTCAACTCGATAGCGACGACGGTTTTACGCGCTAGCGACGACGTAACTTTTTGTATGGAAAATTTAAGTTCTGTCAGTGACCGCTAGAGGCGCTGTGCAATTTTCCATAGACTTTTTACGTCGTCGCAAGCGAGTAAAACCGTCGTAAACTCACGGTACATCGCCTTTTCATACATTACTAGTGTTAAAAGATGATTCCCGATCCTAGTCTGCTCCACATATTTACTTCGTTCTGTAATGCACTAAACCACATACTCACTGTGTGTGACTTATGTAACACCACTGTATTCACAAAATTACACATTCTCTAGTCATATGTTCAATACATCATAATTAATACACCTATCTAGATTTGTCATAATAATAACGTTTATTGTGGAAATGCCGGAAGTGTCCTCCATGTTGAATGTAATTCGGATATGATATAAGAATTACTTGGATTAACCTTGAGATGATTTAATTATTATAATTATATGTTATTTATTGTAATTGAATATTTAAAGATTATTAGGACACTTATTAGACTTTTATGTTTGCCGTTTAACAAATGTTAATTTTGGCGCCAAAGGAAGTTGACTCTGATTGGTTAATGAAGGTTAGATTTATTTCAAATATTGTAACTATTAAAATAATAATCTAAAAGGCTAACTAAATTCAGTAAGATTAATACCTAATTAAATAATTAAATTATAAATATTAATTATCGGATTGTTTATCCCTACAAATAACTGTTATAGTAAATGTTCAGATATGGAAACGGATATCGTCCCCACTGTTTGCTACCGTTGTTCAGGGTTTTGATTTGTATAAAAGCGTGCTGCATGCCAGAATATGTGCTCTGTTTGTACTTACTCTCACTTTGTGCCCTATCTTTGTGCTATTTTGTTGGAATAAATCTATTGGAAAAGAACCTGGAGATTTGTACTACGTGTTTATTATTCAAGCACCCCACACGCGGTCACACCAGCTAGAGCGTAGTATTTCGTAGATCTACGGGAGATACGCGCGGGGATGCGCGGTTTCACCATTAGTTTTGAATTTTTTTGAATGTTGTGGAAAGGTTTTCTTTAATAAATCTTGAATGTAATTTTTTTTTTTTTATTATTTTATCATTCTTGAGTTGGATTTCACTGTTCAGAACAACATCCTGTTTAAGAATGTAAAGATAATATTAAGGCTTATCTTTTTCATGTTTCTTGATTGGAACAACTTCAGATGTTGTGTGTTTATTGCAGAACTATTTATTTAAAATGAGGCCTTCCCGCTGTGTGGCATTCTCTACCAGTCATACCTTTTGGCTATTTTCATGACTACGAAAGTCAATAATAATATCCAGGTAGTTTTTCCTACAATTACCTACTAGATTAAAAAAAGGAAAAACCGACTTCAAAACCAAAATGCACTAAAAGTTTTAAATAACCTCTTGACCATTGAAAGGAAAGGAATCCATTTTAGGCAAACAATTTATTTTTGGAGTCGGTGCTGTGAAAGGTGATGCTTGGTGGACAAGTGATGGCACAGTCTCCAAAAAGAAATTGTTTGCCTAAAATGGATTCCTTTCCTTTTAATGTTTAAGAGATTATTTAAGACTTTTTAGTGCATTTTGGTTTTGAATACGGTTATTATTATTTTTTAAAGTTAATTTTATGAGAGGGGGCGGGGCGGGGGGGGGGGGGGGGGAATTGCAACTTATGACTCTGTTCTTTAAGAAGCTACAAACTACCCATCATAAGTTCTGTCATCATAATTACTGAACCCCTAAGCGTTAAGGAGTTCCACCATCAGCTCAGCTCCACATGATGCTGACTACCAGACGCAACAACACGTCAACATTAAGATTGGAGTACAAAACACAATACATGCCCTGAAAATTTGAGGGTTTCCCTCGATTACACCAAAATTTCATCATCAGATCCCAAATTGGCAACAATGTGACGAACTAGAAGGTGGTATACCTTCTACTTGGTCCTCTCGGTACGCGAACAATTTTTTCGAATCGGTCTACAAACGTCTGAGATATTAGGTAAAATAGATACAAAAAAATCATAAGTACAGTTGAATTGATAACCTCCTCCTTTTTTGAAGTCGGTTAAAAATACAATATTTTAAGTCCCAGATATGTATTAATTTATCTAAGCTTCTACAAACAAAGAACCGTGTTTCTTTGAAAAAGCTCTGTAAACAGTAAAAGTATGTATGCGTCCTAGTAGGCCGGAAAATAGGTCTCTGGAAGGGAGGCCTATGCTAAGCAGTGGATGTCCTTTGGAAGATAAGAGTCAATAATAATAATGATATGGTGGGTAGATAGGTGTATACCAAATATTACGCGTTGTTACATAATGCTTGGCCAACAACCTTGTTAGGTAAGTTAAGGTAGTTATGTAGATCACCAAAAAAGGTCAAGCCTAGAAAAAGTGTGTAGCATAGTTCCAAATAAAAATCGATAGTTTTGCCTTATAAAGACTGGTGCCATCAATCTTTGCGCAGCCAATAAGTGTCGCTGGCGAAAAAGTTCAATACCACCCAAAATTGGTATCCAGGCAACCGGTCGCAAAGTGGGTGCACCAGTCGATATGTTTCGTACGCATCCAACTTAACATAAATCATGTGTTCGCAGTTGTACATATAGTGTAGTGCCAGCATAAATCACGAGTAAGTACGATATTGTTGTTCCTTTCTAATGTTCCGGGAAATTACTGTTTTACTACGAAGTTCGGGCTAAAGGGGTGGTAATACGTGGTGCTATTTATACGATGTATAGCCGCCTGCTGATGGGCGTCTATCGTGACTTTGTGATTTGGTTCTGATAGGTTTTGTTCCTATTTAAAAGAAAATACCGACCATTTGCCAAACACCTAGCTTACAATGATGATACTTTAACGATATACTATGGTCGTCAATGGTGTTATGCTTCTGAAGATCGTTACTAGGTACCCGGGTTTCTTCCAGTAGCACTGAATCTATCTATACTAATAATATAAAGCTGGCGAGCGTGTTTGTTTTTTTGAACGCGCTAATCTCAGGAACTACTGGACCGATTTGAAATAATTTTCTGTGTTGGATAGCTTATTTATCTAGAAAGGTTTTAGGCTAAAAAGATCACGTAGGTACCAGAGAGAACAGCCGTTCGCCGTGCCCATCTGTTTCAGACCCACTACTCCCGAGTGTTGGATCAGAGGTCACCCAGAATCACCGGCACATATGGGTACAGGGAACTTATTGCTTTTCCTACACCTAACACACTGTAAGGGTGTGGGCGAGACGGTGATACACAAGAGACGGCAGTGTCAGTTCTCAAAATGCGTGTCAGTGTAGTCCTGTTACCTGTAAAACCTTGACATTTTTTTAATTTTATTTTTATTTTTATTGGTTGTTGGGCTCTAATGTTGCCAGCTCGACCAGGTATGATCTATTGTGGCGCCCTTATATTTAAATTTCACTGCTTAGTCCCGTTGAGTCTATAAATTTCCAGATTCTTTGGAGCGTGATATCTGCTATCTCATCCTTGACATAAGTAACATTTTCGAAATAATTTAGTTTTTGATTGCATTAGTCCAAAAATTATAATCCAGAGCCGTGAAATTTGTTCAATAATTTGGAATCTGAAAATTTATACGAATATTGTAAAGCTGAAGAGTCTGACGGTATATGAATTTTTCAAAGTGGTTACCTCTTGTGGTTATAGCAGGGATTTTTATGAGTCATTTCGGTCATATTTTCAGCCGTTTCAGATAATGCCAAAATACCTGTTTGAAGTTTCAATTTTGATGGATAATGTATTGGAATAATTGACAGACCCGAAGTTTTTTTGTTAAAATTAAAATATAATAATAATAAATATAATAAATATCCTTTGGACATTCCCACACATCGCCATCTAGTGCCATAGTAAGCTACTCAAAGCTTTTATGGGTGCGAGACAACGGATATAATACTTAAATACTTTTTTTATTTGTAAATACATACATGATATACATAGAAAGCACCCAGACCAATACAAACAGACATGTTCATGCACACAAATGTTTGTATTGTGCGGGGATCGAACCCGCAACCCGCTGCGTAGTAGGCGATTTCTCGACCACTACACCAGACGGGTCGTCTGGTGTAGTGGTCGAAAATATACAAATTACATTTCCTAGGCGGCAAAGCTTTAGATTTAAATAAATAAAAACATTTATTATTCAGACAACAAGATCCAGAGTGTTAGTATATCCTATGTTAGTACAATTCAGAAAACACAGTAAGTCGCAATAGATTTTACACGACGAATAAGTTTGCCAATAAGTGGACAGTCCCCACGATTGGTTATAGCATACAGAACACTATTGAGGCTGCCGCGAAACCTTCTGAGCAAAGAACCGGCTTTTTTACGCAGTATTGTCGGGAAACTGTCGACCTGCGCATCCGCGAACATGCCCGATGCACTACACCATCGCGGCAGCCGCAGCAGTGCCCTGAAAGCATTATTATATTGAACGCGAAGGCCGTTGCAAGACTTTTGGGTAAAGCTAACCCACAGGCTGCTCGAGCTTTTTCTCGAAGAAAATATCATTTTCTAAGGTGCCAACCTAAATATTATTCAATACTTTGTAGAACTTTTAAATTTGGGTGCTGACCCTAACCTTTTTTTAGTGACAATTTAGGTACTTTAGGCGCTACCCGGATTTTTAACGCGCACACTAGCGCACGCTACGCACTTTAGTAGAAAAATCTGATTGATGCGATTGTAGCTCTGGTTATGTGGTTTAGATACAATGTTTAAGTTCAATAAAACAGAGTTGTCTGCAGGTACAGTTAGAAAAATTGCCAAAAGTGGCCATATTTAGCAGTTTTTCTAACTCTCACTAAACTACTTTAGAAACAATTTTAACTAAATAAACTATAGAACCTGTACTACAATCGTGTCTACCAGATTTTTGATTGGTCTTTTATTTAACGAGTTATGATTTTTCTACTAAAGTGGCGCTAGTGTGCGCGTTAAAAATGTACCTTAAAATAATATCAATAAATTGACACACTCTTCCTCTATTATGTAAGTTTCCCACTGGTCACACTGGGCACGTGCTTATGGCCCCGCGATGGATTGGGGCCTCCTAGTCTAGTCATTACATTATTACCAAACGATACTCGATAGCTTCTCTACTCTGGTCGCCTGAAAATTAGTCGTAACAAATGCTTACCGACTATTTTTATTTTGTTTTTTTATACATGTTTAGCAAGAACTCCCCTCATCACTTTTAAAATTATTTTTTTCCTGGTTTGTTTTGATTAGTCATCCCCAATGGGGATTCCCCATGTAAAGAGTCATGTTTAAAAAAGACCTGTCCAGAATGCGAAACGTATATTGATGTAACATGAATGAAACGAATAAATGAAAATAAATAAATAAATGTATTAAAGAGCATAAATCTGAGTATTAAGCTGAAACTGTTTTAAGTTTTTAGAGAGCCATGAAAGGGACCAAGATACGACAATTCGTCAAATATGTCGGAAAAATATTCTGGTTTACAAGCAATAAAAAAGGAAAAATACGATTTTGCCACCTTTGTACCATGCGCGGGACGTTCACTCATTTTGGTAGGTGTTTATGCTGCTGCGTGGTGTATAACTTTTTTTCGGGCTCTACCCACCGTTGGAATAACAAGATGGTCAGTCCGGGCTGATGCAGTGACTGCCTTGCAGAGAAGCAAGAGTAAGCGAGTGAGCGAACGAGAGCATTGACGATCTCCGTGGTGTAGTGGCTAAACATGCTGGGTTTCAAGGCGTCGCCGCTCCGAGGACCCGGGTTCGATTCCCGGTCGGGTAAATGTAGAAATCATAACTTTCTACATTGTCTCGGGTTTCGGTGTTGTGGTACCACTGTTGTTTCTGATTTCCATAACACAAGTGCTATAGCTACTTACTTTGGGATAAGAGCAATGTATGTGATTGGTGTCCAATATTTATTTATATTTAACACTTTCCGGCGCGGTGAACGGCTATAGCCGTAAAGCAATGAAAATTCTGTCGTATCTGGGTTACAGCCCCGGAAAGAATAAAATATAAAATTTTAATGTAAATTTGCATTACATTGCTCCGATCCCAAAGTAAGTAGCCAATGCACTTGTGTTATGGAAATCAGACACAACGTTGGTATCACAGCACCCAGACCCATAAAATTATTATCCCTTTGGAATAGAACGACAAAAGCGAGATGTCACTAGCAGCAAACTGTGTGATAAAAAGAGATGGGTAGCAGAACCATTTTTGTCAGATGTCAAACAGTTGACCGCCCTGCAGAAGCTCGCTGAAAATTACGTGCATTTGATTTCTTATATTTAAAAGTGAAATTGTGTATATTTTGGAGAAATAATGCGTCTGAAACATGGTGACATGATCGCTAATTGATTGTTATGCATTACAGCGGCATAACCCAACAAATAATCATTTAACAGGTAGATTAGCCCAAATCGAAGCCTCTTAATATACGACTTATATTTACCAATGCGCTTCAAATTTAAAGTACGCAGTTTGATTATTCTATTCTTCAAACGTTAATTTACGTAAAAAATAAAGACAAGTAATTAACACAGGGAATGCATATCGAGGAATATTTTGTATAATGAAATAACATTTAGTTTTACACTAGAGCTGCATGTTCAATATTTTGTGTCGACTGTTTATCATGCTACTATATTTAACTTAGGAACATTGTAATAAATCACCTGATCGAAAGGTTATCTCATTTAAAGCTACAAGTGTTACTTAATTATGTTAGTTACTGACATCTTAAATCGGTTTCGTTTGACAGCTTTTACTTGTCCTTCTATTCCGATAGGAATATTAATTTTATGCCCAGACCCGAGACAATATAGAAAAGATCGATTTCTACATTGACCCTACAGATTGATTTTAGAACCAAATAGAAGCACTATTAGGTACTTATTTATTATTACTATGGTCATAGGGGCCTCTTTATTCTCATGTGAGGACGAAAGACGGCCCTGCATACCTACCTTATAAATGTTTATTATGCTATTTAAAAGGGCACCTTGACATGTCACTGACTTATCTTCTATACTAAACATGTCGATACATTCCCTCTGCCATATTTACACAATTTTCTAGCTCGAAACTAAATGTATTGCCTACAGGGGCCATATGTTACGAACATGGCTGCTCGCGTGCAATTTAAGAGGCCATTTGAATTCTTGTGCAAACTCCGACGATGTTTACCTTAGCTATATATACCGGTCTAATGATGGGGGAAAGGCAGCTTTTTAAGTACTTAAAGTCTTAACTATGTTAGCATTGTGGAGGTAAATTGCCTTGAATAAAACTAGACCATTCTTCTCTATGGGACTAAATCGGTCCGATGACTTAAAATTCGTTAATCCACAGGGGGACATTTTCATATTCTCATTAAAAGAGTTTCTTCTTTTCTTTTTACCAATGTTCTTGAATATGATGTTAATGTTCCAATGTAAGGCCTTTATTCCTAACCCTGACTTAATATCTTAAAATATCACCCATGAAAGGTTATATGAACTAGGATCGGAATAAAAAAAAACAAGCTAATCCAGCCTGTATTAGCTTTATCATAGCTGTGAGATATTTTTTTGTATTTTATTGGTGTTTAAACATGTATGAAGTTTCTGCAGACATATGGTCTGTGTCGATAGGTTGAACCTTTTAGAACAGGGATGCACAGACTTATTAAGACTAGGGGCCACTCGGGCAAATTATGAACTGATGGCGGGCCGCCAGAAGTATAGGTAATTAAAGACAATAAAGAATTGATAATTATGTATTAAAATTGAAAAAGAATTTATTAATTTGAAGCGTGGCACTGCATAGTGCTTACAATCTTTTTTATATTTGGCTCAAATTTACTTGTAGCAACACGTAAAACTGCTTCCAAACTTTCATTTGCAAGGCGGTTTCGATTTTTTGTTTTATTATTATTTAGTATTGAAAAGGTTTGTTCACATATATAGGTAGAACCAAATAAGCTGGCACATTTCAGAGCGTTTATGCGCAACTCTTTGTACGTATTTTTATCAATGCAGCGGTAAAAGTTCAGCAAGTCTCCTTCGTTGAATTTGTTGCGTAAATCTTGGTCGTTTTGAATGTCGATAATTTCTAACTGCATTGACTCTGGCGCATTTTCAACTGAAATCGTGAAAGGATTGCTGAATATGTCCAACAGAGGTTTCACTTTTTAAAACTCCGAAAATCTTTCTTGAAAAGATTGAATCAAAATATCTAGCTTTTCTACATAACTGAAATAAATCGCAGTTTTGTTGAATTTTTCAGCCATTTTCTTATAATTCGGAAAATGATTGTAATTTCCAGAATTCAATTGCGATCTGAAAAGTGTCAGCTTGCATTGAAAGGATGATACGTGAGCGTAGAGCTGGGATATCAGTTGATTTTTGCCTTGAAGCCGTGTGTTCAAGACATTCAAATGATTTGTAATGTCAACTAAAAAAGCCAAATCACACAACCAATCAGGATTTTTAAGTTCCGGGACATCCTTTTGCTTTTCCGCCAGAAATATTCCAATTTCTTCTATTAAATTTAGAAATCGTTCCAGGGTCAATCCACGACTTAGCCACCTTACTTCTGTATAATACAGTAAATCTCCATATTCGCTTTCGATGTCATCAAGGAATTGTTTGAATTGCCTGTGATTGAGTCCTCGTGATTTTATGAAATTTACAGTCGAAACTACCACTTTCATGACATTTTGAAATTCAATTTTTTTAGAACAGAGGGCTTCTTGGTGTATAATGCAGTGAAACTGCATGAGATCTTCAGCGTTTATGTTTTTTTCTTGCAGATGCTTTTTCAGCAAAGTAACTAGCCCAGAATTGACACCAATCATCGAAGGAGCACCGTCAGTGGCAACTCCCGATAATTTTGATAAGTCCAAATCAGTTTTTGAACACTCATCCAAAAGTACATTGAGTATATAAACTCCTCTGGTTTGACCTTTCAATGAACACATTCCTAACAACTCTTCTAAGACTTCAAAATCTTGAGTAACACCTCGTATGAATATGAGAAGTTGAGCTGTGGAAGTAATATCAGTGGATTCGTCGAGTGCTAATGAAAAAAATTCAATGATCTTAGTTTTTTCATTTAATTGTTCCGCAATATTACCTGACAAAGACATAATACGTCTTTGGATAGTCATACGATTCAGTTGAATTTTCTCAAACTTTTTTGCTGCTTCTGGACACATTTTCTTAGCGGCAATTTCTATGCATTCTTTTACAAAATCCCCATCATTGAAGGGGGACTGCGCTTTGCTATCATTCGAGAAATTTCATAACTAACTTCTGTAGCTGTTTCTGAATCTTGGATGGGTTTTGTAAACATAGCTTGCTGACCAATAAGCTCCCGTTTTAAAGACAACATTTTTTGCTTTCTTAATTCGCCTGTAAACTTGGTAAAAGTAGGATGCTGCGTTTCATAGTGCCTTTTTACATTATATTCCTTTGCAATCGCAACAGAATTCTTGCAAATTAAACAAACGACTTTATTATGCGACCATACAAAAAAGTATTTCTCAGTCCAAATTTCTTGAAACTGCCGGTTTTTATCTTTCATCAAAAATAATTGATTTAAATAGGTAGGGAAACACTTATTAATAACAGAGTTTTACTTACGATTTCACACGGCACACAATTATACACGGCACTTGACGGGAAATCTACGTGGAATGTGGATCAAAATATATGACACCGGCTAGTCGAGTTAAAATCTACACTAGAACTATTGACACTTCACTCAAATTAAAACCGAACTATGGGTCGCTGCGGTTAGCGTGGCTTTTATACCGCGCGTATAGAGTCGAAAACTGTCTGGAGAAATCTCGAAACCGACTCTGGAAGCTTCGTGTATCTACCTACGCGAGCAATCGGGAATTCGTGCACTTAAGAGCGCGCGCGCGAGATTCAAATTACTTTTCGAACATATTTTTTTTGGTTTTATTCTGGAATAGAATTCAATATTTTTCGAATGTACGAGAGTATTATTTTTGCTGTCGGCGGGCCACCAGTATTCGACCGGCGGGCCGCAAGCGGCCCGCGGGCCGCGGTCTGTGCATCCCTGTTTTAGAATTTATGTCACATTTTCGAAAATGGTATAATCGTGTGCCCGACTCATAATTAATTATATCAATTAATTATTTAATCTAAGGATGGATGTTCCCCCACAATGTAACTAATCCTGACTTAATATCCAATTTTTTGACATATATTGTGTTAATTTAATGTAAAAGCCCAGCAAGATAAGTCTTTAAATTGAGCGCCAACTCCGTGTGACGCGCGAAGAACAGCAGTTTAGCTCCCGTTCCCGATGTTTTTTTTTCAAAACTTTAACTATTGTAACACATTTAAAAGAAGATTCATATAGATGCATACATGATAAAACATACAAAAATATTCTTATAATACACATTGATTATGTTATGAATTACAAACGTGTGACCATCAAAAACGGTGCTCAAATAATGGTTCATGAATTATGAACTGAAGATATTTTTAAAAGTCATTGATACGATCTTACCTTATAACAAAATTAATTTATGGTTCCATTCATTGCGTGAATGTCCCATTGGGTTCCCCAACTCATAACGTAGCGTTGATGGAAATGGGACCGTGCACCAAAAATTAACCAAATTATCGTCACAATCACAAAGCTCAGTCGATATTTTACATATTATTATTTTGGCTTGGCTACTTTGGTTTATTTATGTAAAGTCTGTTTTTCTTTGCTAGCCGAATATTGTAAAAATCTCATACAATTCCTTTTAACGAAATGATTCATTTTAAAATAAAGTAAAGGCAAAAATCACAACCTACAAAGGTCGTCGTTGAACACTAAGATCTTTAAAAATCAATAGTATTCTAGTATTCGTAATGTTATGTTTTTAATTTTCGGTAATGTTCGTAAATGGCGATCGAAGAAGAACCACTTCTGTTTATTAGTTTTTACTTTATTCACCAACGTAATCAACAGAAATATTATACAAACTTTATACCGTAAACTAAAATATACATCTATGAAATAATATATACAACTTAAAGAATATAAATTATAAACTACAAAATAAAATAAAAAGTATTACAAAAGGGATATAAAAATAAAATTATAAAAATGGCCCTTATGGTAAGGTGCCCAAAATGCTGGCAGCATTGCCTCGCTGAATGGCTATACTTATACGCTGTGCGAGGTAGCTGCCAGCTCTTGGGTCACCACTGACGTCAGTTAGCCTCTTAGCAGAACCACTTAAGTTTTTTTATGCCTTCAGCGTTGTTTAATGGTTGATCCAAATCAAAAGGGAAATAAAAGGTGACATTTAATTATTTCTGTGGGCGCTTCCCCCTAAATGGAGGCTTCACAAAACCGCAATCAGTGTGAACGTTAATGAAGTTTATGCTAACTTACCCGTGCCTCGCACCATCCGCTCTAGTCGATTAGCAACTTGTTTAACTAACAGTGAATTGCTAAGTTTCTGAAGTAACTACTGCCTACACCATGCACCAGTTTTAGCCGATAATTTTTGAAAAGAAAATTATTATAGGACGCGGTAGCATAACTAGGTTATGAAAAGTCTGTTTTGGATAATAATTCGATAGGTAGTTCGACGCGGAATGAATTAGTAAGTACGTCATTGATGAACCTACCATACCTATATGTTACTTTTCGATGGGTCCATGAGAAGTATTGCTGCAGTTATACATTTATGACATAAAACCAAAGCTGCAGTAAATTTAGATTAAATGAATGGTTCTAAATTAAGTTGCAAGATTCCACCCGGACAAACATGTATATATTGCTAGTTAAATAAAAGCTTGTAAAAAAAAATCAGATTGCGCTTATTCCCATATAGTCAAAAGATATTCAGATTCCGCTAATTCCCGTATAGTCAAATAAAAGCGTTACAAAATTAAATTAAGAATAATTGTCACACTAAAATAAAGAAAAAACCCCGTTTCAATTTTAAAAACGGTAAACAAATTTTGATGTAACATTAGCTTAGAACACTATTATGAAAAAAAAACTATGACCCAAAAAAATAAATTGGTTCATCCGTTTATTTGTTACGATACCACAGACTTATTCAACTGCTGCTGGAGGTGGTTAGTACATGTTTAATGGTCTAGGAAACACATTTATCTCGCTTTACACCCAGAAATAAAATAACACCCCTCCATTTTTCCAAAGGTCATGGCAGCAGACAAGCAGATAAGCATGGCGGCGAGTGCCATAGCGTTGCGCGGCGTCCGTCTTTTCCTCAGCGCTCACCGCAACGCTGTGGAGCGTCGCGCGGCGTCTGCGCCGGAGCAAGTCAAGCGGCCGCCGAAGCCGAAGCCGGTGGAGCCGGGCGCTAGGCCGCCGCAGAAGGTCTTCAACCTGCTGGCCAGGACCAGCAAGTTTAACAAGTAAGAACCATGCTCGTGTCTGAAAGTTTCTCAGCTCTAGGTATAACCCAAGGAGATAAGCAAATCAGACAAAGGATCAAGTTAACATTAAGTAACTCAAAAGAGACCAAATTATGAGATAAGATTAATGAAAATCTCCAGTTGGTGTCCCGTAGACCAAGCGATGACAAAATTAGCCTTCGATGAAACAAGCAACACACCAAGACTGGGCTAAGAAAGGGTATTGGAAAAGTTAATTAAAAGGTAAGGAGGTCAATAAACCAAGTGACAGCACAGCGTGGGTTCTCCAGGGACGGCCTAGCATGAATAAAACTGCCAAAGAATCAACCTCAAGTTTTTAGCCCACACGACAAGCCACCTTTGAACCGCCACATCATAGCTATAACAGATGTCCAGAATTTGCATCTACGATAATGTTGATCTATAAAGATCAAATACCTAAGCAGAAAGTAGTTAGTAGTAGCAATCGTGGCTAAATTTCTGGCTTTCTACATAAAAAAGTTAAGTAAGATGTATGAAGAAAAATCAGCATCATGTTTCCAGAGGCATCCCTATGGTACATGGCCACAGGCCACCTCTAGGCGGCGGAGAGCAGCTTTTGAGTCAGCCGCCGCATCAAAGCTACAACAGATGTACGAATTTGTATCAACGACCCGTTCCTGCTAGAAGCAGCTCTTCCTCAGCGCTCACCGCAACGCTGTGGAGCGTCGCGCGGCGTCTGCGCCGGAGCAAGTCAAGCGGCCGCCGAAGCCGAAGCCGGTGGTGCCGGGTGCCAGGCCGCCGCAGAAGGTCTTCGACCTGCTGGCCAGGACCAGCAAGTTCAACAAGTAAGAACCATGCTCGTGTCTGAAAGTTTTGCAGCTCTAGGTATAACCCAAGGAGATAAGCAAATCAGATAAAGGATCAAGCTAAAGTTAAGAACACAAAAGCTGGTGTCCCGTAGACCTAGCGATGACAAATGAACCTTCGGTGAAACAAGCGACACACCAAGAGTGGGCTAAGAAAGGGTATTGGAAACCGGGTAGTAGATAAGCGTATAGCATTTCCTCCGCAAAAATAAAGGTATAACCCAACCAAGGATATACGTAAATCATATATAAAGAATCCAGTTAGAATTCAGTAAATCAAAATAGGTCAAGAACTACAAATTATGAAGTAGGATTAATTAAAAACTTCAGTTGGCGTCCATTTGACCGAGCGATGACAATAAAACCAGCGACACAAGTGGACTATGAAAAGGTGTTGTAAAAGTAAGAATTAAAAGGTAAGTCAACAGACCAGGCGACACCAGAGCGTGGGTCCTCCATTGACGGCGTCATCGTCTTCGACCCGCTGCAGGACCAGCAAGTTCAAAAATAACTTGCCATCCTCTCTCACTACATGACCTAAAAGTTTGACTGGCAGATAACGTTTTTAGCATTAAGTCCACCTTTGTACACTACGGTTTGTGCTATGAAGTTTTTAAATAAATAAATAAGAACTATAATAGTGTCTTAGAGTGCCTCAGTGATACAAGCCGAAAGGGTTGATTGAACTTACAAGGTTAAAGATCTAAGCATCAAGTAATTTACCATCAGTTGCGAATGTCGCCAAATAACTGGCTATCTACAATAAAAATTAAAGTAAGATGTAACTTAAGCATTCAAAGTTACGGCTTCCAATGGACCAAATGACAACATATGGGTCTTCCATTGACGGTCTAACATTAACCCACTTGCCGAAGAGTCAACCTCAAGTTTCTTGAGGCATCCTTTTAGCTATTGGCCTAGACCGCCACTAGGTGGCGAAAATCTGCCTTTGAGTGAATCGCTAAATCAATGTTCCAACAAATGTACATCTTGTATTAACACAAGGTGTCTGATCTGCTGGCCAGGACGTAATGTGGCAAATACATAGGTACAAGAAATAGAGCAAGCATCTTACTATAATAAATCTTTTGTGTCCTCTTCTCCTTATGGTGACAATTCTCGTAAGCTTGGATGACAAACACAAACCATAGACTGTGACTTAACCGGTTGTACAAACGATACTGAGTACTTAGTTCTTAGATACTGTTTTTACATAAGCAAAGCCGTTCTTCAGGTCGCAACACAATGCACCTTTATTCAGTAAATTCTCTTCCTTGTTATTATGTTATGCTAGATTAGTAGGACCTAATGAGCAAGCTACAAGTATGAGATTTTAAAAGGTTAAATATTTAACAATCTCAGAATCTGCTCATCACTCTAGCTATAAATCTAGTGTTGAAAGAATAACTTATACATTGTTAGGGACTTATCACACCCCACCCGTCAGTTAGTATGGCAAACATTGTAGTTAACTAGCCGATTGTCTAATCCATCGATCACATACTCATGAGATCGAATGGCCAATCCAAGCAAGCTTCGATCTCATGGCAGCGGTTTAAGCGAAAATAACCAATACCATAAGGAACTGCAAATAGATTTTTATACAGAAACTTCACACTTCACACGTGTGTAAAGCTTTCTACACCTTATTGAACTATGATGACTCGGAAGGAAGCCACAGGTTTGGGCGGGCGGCAGTGTAGGGCGAGCTCCCGTGTCGACATGCCGAACAAAAAACTGAAAGAAAAGACGCTTGAGACATTATACAGAAATACGCACTTTAGCAAGTGAGTTCTTTTGTGAGATTATAATAAAGTCTATGTGGTAGAAGGTTGGTGTTAATGTTGGTTAGAGGTTGATATAAAGATTTGTTTACAACATGATACGTTTTTGGTGTGAAGAGTTTCGGATACCCTCAAAATGTAACATTAATGTGTGAAGTAGTGCTAATAAACCTATGTTCCTTAAACACGTGGGAAATGTTTTCTGCCTCTTACTTGAGGAATGCATTTAATGAGAGTGGGAAGTAAATTAAACTGTTTTTAAATATACAATAATAGTCCCGATAGTCGAATTCGACTACGGGGGCCAGTCACAACGACTAGCCGACTGCGCGGGACTTAATATAGTGCACAAGTGTGTGCGCAAATACAGGTGCACTCTCTAGTTCTCTTTATCTCATAGCTCGATGGGACAGCAATCTGACACAGCCGGAGAGAGATCAGGCACAGGACCAACGGCTTTACGTGCTTTCCGAGGCACGGGGGTAAACCTCACCAATTTCCAAACTCCGGGCTACCCTGAGAATTTTTGAACAGAAAAACACAGGTCCTACATATTACTAACCGCTGCGCCACAGAGGTAGTTACAACAACAACATATTACAATAGGTAGGCTGTTATTAAATGATACGTTAAAAGAAGCCAAATTCGTTATTGTTTAATTGTATTTTCAGACTATGTGTTAACTTGGATGTTACTTGTTGCACTTATTTATTTTATTCACCACTTGCGGAAACAGTTTGTGCCCTCATCTTATGAGCCTATGTCTAGGAGCTTTATTGTCAGGATAAATACAGAAAATGAATTTTATTACTAAATGGAATACAAAACTTTAGGATATGAGTCCATTTTGTGTAGCCTCATAATATTGCAAGGATTGGCAATAAATATCATGGATCTATTTCTTTAATTAAAGTCCTATTTTCGTCTGCCTAAAGTATTTAGTAATAAAAGGTTCCATCGCACTAATTTACTACGACTGTTTGAACCGTCTCAAATTTTCTTCATGGAAACCACCACCTTTTTGACTGTTGACACTCGACGGAGCTGCCTTACTTTCCAAACTTATTAACGTTTTTAAAGGACGTCCAATGCGGAACACAGGCACACCCACAGCTTTTCACAGCGGCAAATTACTAGCGGTTTGAATCGAGTTTGATACTGCGATCTTTACAAGGTCCATCTATTCGGTCGGCCTACATTGCGTCTCTGGTCAAAGGGTCTCCAATCTAGAACTTTTCTGCCCCAACGGCCATCAGTTCTTTGCGCTATGTGCCCTTCTCATTACCACTTGCGCTTCCTGATTCGCAAGGCTATGTCCGTTACTTTAGTTCTTCTACGTATCTCCTCATTTCTGATTTGATCTCATAGAGAAATATCCAGCATATTCATATATCCTCTCTCCATCGCTCGTTGATTTTGAGTTTCTTTGTGATCCATTAGTGAATTAATAGTTAATAAAAATAGGTGTAAAGCTTGTTTTTCATGCCGCAGACATGAACTGGAGGCGCTGTACGCCATGTATCGTCGCCTGGTGACCGCCGCCCAGGCGACACTGCCGCCCAGTGCCATAGGACAGCCGCCGGCTAAAGTCGATGTAAGTAATGGTACAGTGGCCAGCACATCAGGTTACCCACTTTTGTTGCAAACTATCCCTTATTACAACTGCATAAGATACCGCAGTGTTTACTTTGACGTGCTGTTGTCTGTACATAGAACTGCAGCACCGAATCAAGAATAGCAGGAGGCCGAGTCTCGCGGCAGTCGACATTATTCGTGCGGTAATTCGATTGCGAGTTTAACCGTTTAGTCTAAAAAATCAAGAAAAAAATATATCGCACGAACAAATTATGATACATAGAAATCATGACCATGACAAATCAAAAACAATTTTTTCTTTGACATAGAAAATTTGATCGGTGAACATTTTTCGTATACGAATTGCATCAGAATTGCACCGCAGGTCAGATGTAGAACTACCAAAATTCTTAAAACTTAATTTTATGAACATTCTAGGCACCATGCAGCGATGTTCATTTGCAGATTTCTTATTTTCATTCGCGCGTTATAACTTTGCTTCCTCCCCTCCCGTCACAGCGTGATGTTTCAAACCTATATCTTTCATCGATAAATAAGCTATATAACACAAAAATATTTTTAAAATCGGTCCAGGAGGCCGATTCTCGCATGATCGAAAAAAGTTCACACACGTAAAAAAGTTCACCATTCGATTTTTTTTCGAAGGAAACAAGGCTTGTGTATTCTCACACCTTCACAGTCGAACTAATTCGATCGAACGTCACACGAACATTTCGATTGCTGGAGACCAATAGATTTCGAAATTCGTATACGAACTATTGAGGTTCTAATCGGGCAAAATGATTACCTAACCTAAAATTGAGAAAATTTTCATTGACTTTGAATGATTTTTATCCGGCTTGAAATAAAGAAGGTTTCCTGTATGTCCAATATATAATGTTTTTTTGCCCTCTATTATATCATGTTTGGCTAAACCGATTTTGATGTGGTTTTAAGAAGAGTACTTCTGCGTTTTAGAGAAGTTTCGAGTATATGAATTGACTTACAAAAAAGAGGATCTCCGTTTCTACGGCATGCCTAGGCCGTGGTCTCTCCCGACTTACCACTTTCAAAGGAAAATCGCTTGCATACAAGACACAACACAGGCGTCAGTTCAAACAAAAGTCGACACAAGGTGCAAGCGATTTTAGCTCTTAAGGTGGTTAGGCAGCAGTGACCTCGATAGGACTTAATATTATGTTAAGAGCTGTGCAATCCTGGATACTATCTAGAGACAAAGTACTTGACAAATCGAATCTTACGAGCCCAACTCGTTGGGGGTTTGTTGTCTTATTACGGAGTACCTTTGGTCACCTTCAGCTTCATTCGCAGACCCTGATTTTATATTTTGACTCTGTTTCAAGGTCATGATCATGGATTGCTCCTATGTATTGAAATCAATCCTGAATTTAAATTTCCTAATGTCAGCGACTAAGGAAGATTAAACAGTATAAATAAATAAATTTCATACAAATAAAAAATACCAATTTAGCAAGTAGTTTTATTTTCTTAATACATCAGTCAAAACACAAAACATTCAAGAAGCAATAACATGATTGTTAAAAAACAATTCAAAGCCATTGGTTATATTAACCAGGAAAGTTTCCATCCTTGAATCCAATGCCCTTACATTTCTAACTAATCATTTATTTTGTTGTGAAATGCATGCGGTTGTGTTCCCAGGAGTATTTGAAATCCCTTCATTTGGTGCTCTTTCCTTTTTGATTATTATAATTTGTTCTGCCGCTCAATTCTGTAAAAAACAATAACCATCATAAATACCACAGAAAGTTACCTACTACACACAAAATAAAAACAAAACTTGAACACCATCATTGTTTTTTTAGCTCAGTATCTCTTTTCTGGGATAATAATGATTACTGTAGATACTTGTAGGTGAAATCCATAAACTATGTTTGAACACATTAAAAGCACTCATAGAACAGATTACTAAAATTTACTATTTGTTTATAATAAGGTAACTATAGGCAATACTATAACACACATAGATTTAGGTTATAAATGGAAAATATGATGGTTTTATTAATTAATGATGACAATAAACCTATCATTATGTGTCTAGTTAATTAGGTACTTACCTAGATACCAGAGAATTAAGGTATTCAAGTATTCCCATGTATTTTAATCAGTCTTCTATCGCATTAGATTGGCAATATTCTCTCTGCTACAACATAATCCAGACTATCTGTAAATAAAAATAGTATGTTTTGTAAGAACACTACTTATCTACAAAGGCTATTAAAAACTTTATCTGGGCTCCACAAGGTTCACTAATATTTGTGATGTTAATTAACTGCACCTATTACTTCTATAGAATTATTCTAAGCCTCTCTCTTGTAGTTAAGTAAATAGAAAAACATGTTATTAAACAAACAGCGTCGTACCAACCTTAGAAAATATCTAGTTTTTGTTTGTATTTAGCATCGTAATTCTTACTATAGGCAAAAGTTGAGAATACAAATAAATTTCACTCACTGAAAAATCGATATTTGCAACAATTTTGACACACACACACACGCACACATTGTCATTTAGGGCCATAGAGAAAGGTAATATGGCGCGTCGCTGCGTTTCATTTCATGCTATGCATGAATAATGAAATTTTAATAATTGATCTACCGTTATTATATTTTTTAACAATATGTTTATTTTCGTGAATATGTACATCAAATTAAACAAACAAATAGATTTCTTGTTTAATTTTACGAAAAATATTTTTTTAGATGGACTTTATTTCGGCGTTTTTAAAAACGCCCGCACGATCTCTGAAATGGAACGTTGTAATGAAATTCGAACGTGAAATGTTCTATCGGTGCATGAGAATAGCAGTTTAATGTATCACTCGAACTTTTACAATAGAACTGTGAACTTCGTATACGAATTACCACACGGAAAAAGTACTACTTCACGAGAATTGGCCCCCTGTTGTTTCTGAGATGAACGAACGAACGAACGTTCGAACAAACAAACTCTTCATTTTTATAATATTAGTAAAGATTTTTCAAGGGTATCTATCATAAAACAGAATTTTTTGATATCAAATTTCATCTCACAGAAAACTATTCAATGAATGTTAATATCTTTTTTTATTGTTTAATCGAATAATTATTTATCGTCGTTTCATAACATCGAATAACAGTTCACCAAAAAAATGTTTCGCAACTGTTTTGTTAAGCAGAATAACGATATACCAAACTAATGTTTCATAGAATTATTAAGTTATCGATATAACCTTTCATAAAAACTTGTTTCAATGTGTAACGGTTCCCATATATTTTTGCATACGCATGCAAGTAAGAAGGCATGCTCATGCATACGCATGCAAGTAAGAAGGCATACATGCATGCATTAATGCTGTAAGTAAGCAAGCAGGCATGCATAAATGCATGCATGCAAGCAAACAGGCATGCTTGCAGCAAGCAAGCAGGCATGCAATCAAGCAGCATGCATTAGAATTTCCTCGTCTCCGGCGCTGCGGGAATAGCAGCCTCGTCGCCCTTGCGTAACAAGGCGCAGTCACCCACGCTCGCCTACGCAGCTTCGGTTTGCTGGTCGCCTTCGGCGACCAGCCTCAGCCGCTCCGGCTCGCACGGGTGCCTACACCTTGTAACAGCGGGCGGAGGCTGCTCTCCCTCCGCGCCTCCGGCTTTTAAATTACACTCTAGTATCGGGCAGACTAGTACCACGGCGAGGAGACCACGGCGAGTCGGGATTAACGCAGTTTATTTATTAGATCAATATTTATTACATATTTATATCAGTTATGCTTCAAATTGTCTATTAATCAAGTATGCATTATGAGATTAGTAACAAATTCGTTTGGAAATACGGACTTTAGTAAAGTAAAATTCGATGTTTCAAGAATTCTGCGTATTGAAATTTACGTGGAAATAAAATTATGGGTAACAAAATAGAAAGCTAACGTTACTTCGATAACATACGTAATTTATAAAAAGAAGTAACGATGAAGTACATAAGTTTGTAGATAATAAGCATTCGAGTAAATGAAATTGTGATGTAACAACATTCTAGAATTTGTTGAATATTATTTGGAAACATCTGCGAATCGTTTTATGGGAAATGAAAATCGATGAAGAAAACTGCGATTAAGTGATGGGTTCCCATTTTTCAAGTATGCTCTTAAGCTAAATGTGTCATAAATGGGCGTCGATACCCTGTGATAATATTTTTAATACTTACCTCATAAATTACTAGAAATTTTAAAAATTTACATAGTATTTAAGTTACAAGCTTCTGCAGTAAAGTTAAAGCCACAAGTTTAATTACTTAAGATTTTAGAAATGAATTAAATCATTACTGAAATGTTTCTTGTGTTTTGATGCTTTTATTGTTATTTCCATAACTAAATTTGTTAAAAACAACATAAACAACCTCGATAGTTTAAAATTCTGTTGCACCTTGAGCTAGTTCTTCATTAATTGGTAAGCAAATAGTAGATTATTGTTACTGTTATCTAATTCCATGTTTAGCCGTAATACTATGTAAATTCGTGCTGTTTGTGGGTAGTCTTAAAAGTACACATTTTATGAGCCTTGTTGGCAACACAACACTTTTTTTATATCGCGTGGAGTCTCGTAAACTAAGTATATAAACTGACTTTTCTTACCTGCACACGTTTAACTATGTTGTAAGCTTAAATTATCTAAAGAATCCTTTGGAAAAACGACTATTAATACCAAAAGTTTAAATTATCTGACTCTTCACACACCTCTTTACAAGTCCGGCTTTATGTCGGACTCTTTTCACTTTGGAATTCTTTCCCCAATGAAATCAGAATGTCCCCCAACAAATTTACTTTTAAAAAGTCTCTCCGCACCTACTATCTTAACCTTGGCTCACTTCAGAATTAACAACCATTTTCTTTTACTTGTGTCATTTTCACCATTAACAACCAAAGGACGTCCACTGCTGAACGTAGGCCTCCCCCACGGTTTTCCACAGCGACAGATCACAAGCTTTGGCTGAAAATGATGATGATGATGTATCATTTTGGATGTCGTCAATATCATAACCTTTATCATTTATAATTTTTGTATTCATTAAGTATATGTATCCTATGTATGTTTATTAGTATTTTGCTTATATATCTTATTAAACCACCTATGGGTTGGCTGGAAGAGATCTCTTTTAGGGATAAGCCCACCTTTGTTCACATTGTGACTTCATGTATTTCCTACACAACTTTTAAGTGCAATAAAGAATATATATTAAATATTTGTGTAATATTAGTATGCATGTTTATGTATTGCATTTTACTTCTTTTTTGTACCACCCTTCTCACATATTATTAATATTCTGCCACTGATTAAACTCACTGCATTACCAGGCGTGGTAGTTTCGACGCGAAGTGACGTATGTTAACTCGAGTAACTCGTGAATTGCTAGACTCGACACGGTGTTTTGACAGTCGATACGCCGACAACGCAAATTTGCAGGACTCGACACACTAATTTTGACAGATGTTGACGATAACGCTATCGAGGGTAATGAAAATCTGTAAAAGCTCATCTTAGCAGAAAAATCGAAAATTATGCTAGAATTATGTTAGAAAAAAATCAAAAGATTTTTCTATGTATTTTTTACCTTTACGCAAGTGTTTAATTCCTAGATACGGTGTATTATTGTTTTCGAATGTAAAGAGCCTCTTGCGGATACTTCTAGGAACTAACTTCTAGAGACATGCTTTTTAATAGATTACGATGCTTTTAATTAATTTTCATACATTTCCTTTACTTAGGATTTGTATTTGAATACGGCTAATTTCGACGATAACTCCATTCGTCGGGACTTGCAATTTTTACAAATGTCAATCTCGCAAGCACAATTTCCTAATGTCATTTTCATTATCGTCGAAAAAAGATAAGTAACTATAAATTATTTTATTTAATACTCGTGGCCCAGTTGTCGCATTTGTGCGGTAATAAGGTTAAAATAAACGCAGTATTTTTAATTATCATTTTCAAAAGCCTAATAACAATTCCAATGATGTATAGGTACAACAAATTGTGTTGAGGGTTGAATAAAAAGAAAATAGGAAATCCCGTCGGAATTCCCTAATTTAACTCCATAATTGATATTTTTATTTAGATAACGTATTTACTACTTAATTTACGTACATTCTTAGGTAAGAAGGTACGTAAATGCCCTAAAATTTGAGGTAATGTAGGTACATACAAATTTTAAGGCACTTACGAAGTAATTAGTAATGTAACTGACAAAACAATCTGTTATATTGCACCTTTACTTAAAATTATATTTTTAAAGTATATTTAAGACAATAATGCACGATGAGGGGCAACAATTTTTAAAAGAAAGTTGATAACCACTAGAACACTCGCTCACTATTTGCAACCCTTATTCGGCTCTCATTAATACAGCTAAAAGGTAGACTACTAGATAAATAACAGCTTCTAAAGCTCTTGAGTTCTTGTTTATTTTTTTATGAAAGCAAAGTTACTACGGTTCCGTCGCATTTGGATGGGTGATCATTCTAACTAAAATGACATTTCCTCAATAAACATTTCCGTCCTTTTGAATTGAGTGGTTTTTATTTAAGCGAATACTTCGTCACCATCATCATTCTATAAGCTAGAATAGGCCTCCACCACAGTTTTCTACAGCAACCGTTTCCGGGTTGCATCCAGTGTGATCCTGCGATCGCAACGGACTTAGACCAGTGAAACTATTGATCCTTTACACTCTGCGACTTTTAGCAGCGATGCAGTCACGATGCGGCTTCGATGCAGTCGCGATGAAGAAGCTGGAAATTGTCAAATCATGTACTGAATTGTGGCGTTTGCATCCATACTAACGCCAACTGCATCGCTGCTAAATTAAATCTGTTCATTGCTTGAGTCCCGATGCTGAAGCACATTTTCATCGTGTTAAGCACAGTCAAGCACAGTTTCAGTGCATCGATGTTAAAAGTCGTGTATAAGGGTTCATAAGTTCAAGTAGCAACGGGCAGAGTACATATCACGAAGGACAGTCATTGGGACAGAAAAGTTCTAGGTTGCACCGATGAATTAGTGATATTATATGGTTATCAAACTAACATTAAGTACAAAATCATTTTATGATAGCTGTCGTATGTCCTATTCGGCGCGTCGACGAATTCAACTAACTCTAAATAATGAAAATTGTGCCCCCGTATCGAGTTATAAGAACTGTAACAAACGCGACTTTCTGTTACTATACATAACGTTGAGAAAAGATAAATAAAATATTCTGCAATGATTCGCATTTAATAATAATAATAATAAATATTACAGAATATTGCACAAATTAGGACACAAGGAACAAAAACATTTCAATCAAATCATAAGAAGTACAATTTTGGCGGCCTTATCTCTTATTTCTTCCAGACAACCATTGATTAGAGGGAATATCGTTTATTAGAAGGTATTTTGTGTTATTTAATCACATTATTACACTGCCATTTTTATTGTACTGCAATTATTGCTTTGTCACTCCTTCAAACTTTCAACTGCAGCAATTCGTGACAAGGTCCTGAAAATAATTGAAAAAGCTATTATAAATCATTCTTAATGCACTTCACATGTCTCCTGCATCTTAATTTTCAGCAGATTACTGTTCAAAAGACTTAAAAGACAGAGCAAGAACCGAAACCGAAAAACGAAACCAAACCGACGCTCGGTTTGGTTTCGTTTTTCGGTTTTTGTAAGTTCTTGCTCTGTCTTTTAAGTCTTTTTAACAGTAATCTGCTGAAAACTTGTTTTTAAATAGTTCTGCAATACATGAGGGGCTCGGATCTTATGAAGTGAGAAACCGATAATAAACTTAGTTTGAAACCGCTACCTTGCGGGGATTTTGACCATTTAATAATCACTAGTTGAATATCATATTTAAATCATGAAACCAATAAACAGACACTGAATATCTAGCTACTTATGCAAATAAAAACACGTTGCAAAATTTTATTACTTACATGCATGGAATCTATTTATTTATCCGATCTCTACATTTAAAGGATGTACCAAAAGTCAAGATAATGTGTTTATATAATTTCCGATTTTGTATTTTACTATAATTGGCTGAGAATTCTTGTGGAATTTAGTTTAATAGTTGCAATGATAAATTATTTGCAAAACGTTGTTAATTTCATGTCAAACTGACATAAGGTATTGATTTACTTATTACCGGTGTTGCAGGATTTATTTTTATTTTTCCTTAAATTAATATTCACCGCGAACCTTCTAATGCTGGGAGCCGTTGGTGAAACCTATGGTTAAACCTCCATGTTATTTAAAAAGAAACATGATTAGATTAATGCCATTTATTCCATTTTTTTTTTAAATTTAAAGGTATTTAAGCAAGTACGAGTGCAAAAGTTTGTCCACGGGTATCTCGAAAAATATCAGTAAAAAAAAAACCTTTGGACATTCCCACACACCGCCATCTAGTCCCAAAGTAAGCTACTCAAAGCTTGTGTTATGGGTGCCAGACAACGGATATAATACTTAAATACTTTTTTGTTTGTGAATACATACATGATACACATAGAAAACACCCAGACCAATACAAACAGACATGTTCATGCACACAAATGTTTGTATTGTGCGGGGATCGAACCCGTAACCCGCTGCGTAGAAGGCGATTTCTCGACCACTAAACCAGACGGTTGTCAGTAACTAAAAAGAATAAAATAAGGCTCGTGTATCGTCATAGCCGTATCACAAAGCTTATTTTTAGGGTTCCGTAGCCGAATGGCAAATAACGGAACCCTTATAATTTCGTCAAGTCTGTCTGTCTGTCTGTATGTCCGTCCGTATGTCACAGCCACTTTATTCTGAAACTATAAGCATCACACTATTGAAATTTGGCAGGAAGATGTCTCCTGTTAACTGCTTTACGGTTCTCATACAAACAATACAAAATAATGATATTTAAGGAGTGGCTCCCATACACGAAACTAAAACCAAAAATTTTATTTTGTCAAACCTCGCATAGGTTTGACAAAGTAAAATTTTTGGTAGCGTGTCTATGGTCTATTAAAATGACAATGAGGTTCCTCAAACCCTTATTATCTAAAAGTCTAGGTAAAATGGGTGTCCTCCCCCATCTAACTTTTAAACTAAGCGGGTGTAAATTTTGAAAAAAAATACATGATGTAGAAGTTGGTTTGAACAAGATCGAACTAGCAGTTTTTGAGATAGAGCATATTTTCAATAAACACAGACATAACTTTACTATTTATAGCAATACTATGAAAAACAAAGTTATATTTGCTGTCAACAAAATATTGTGGTATTTTGGCTAACTGGAAGTAAGTGGATCTCTAATTGAGTTAAAGTTGGCACGGAACCCTTAGTGAGCGAGTCCGACTTGCACTTGGCCGGTTTTATTGCTGTGTGCTTGTGCTAGATGAGGTTTATTGCATAATATTATTTTCTGAACCTTTATTATGATTTCATGCCATTTTTTAGTCTCTATTTACAATCAGCCAGAGAGCTTTAATTCAATTTGATGACTTGTTGCATATTTATTGACAGTAAAAACCATCAGTTCGACAGTAAGGACTATATATAAGCTCTCTAATATAAAAATATCTTCCGTTATAACGGTTACCCTAACTAATGGGAGGATGTGTATCGGGTACGATTCGTGGCAAATGTGTACGTTTGAAGATTGCGATATGAATACGGTTAATTTTATCAGATTTCGTGATACTGCAAGCTATTTTTTGTGATAATGAAATGTCAAATTTTTGCAACATCAGACTACCAGCGCAGGTGGTTGAAGGATGAATGAAGAATGCCATAGGGATTTAAGTCCGTCCGTGTGAATTTCGTTGAAAAATTATTAAAAATCTATGAAAATCACGCGAAATATCGACGTTAGTACTGACAAAATTCAGTTATCTTTTTTCTAATCACTCTTGAGTTGAATTATACTAATTTTCATTGGAAAATCGGTCAATAATCAATAAATATCACACGCCATCTGCCGCGAGCGAAATCACTCGCTTCAAGATGGCGTATAATAATCATTCAATTAACTCAAATTTTGGCATACAAATCAGTTGAAATACCCACAGGGAGGGATTTAAAAAAAGAATTTAGTAAGTACTCATAACTATATTTTGCGTGATTTTCGTTGTTTTTTTATGCGTTTTCGAATGAGAATCACACGCCATTTCCAAGCGAGTAGTTTAAAAATAAAGCTCCAGGAGCTCTATTTTTGAATCACTCGCTTAAATATGGTGAGTGAATTGCGTTCGAAAGCCAAATAAAAATCAATGAAAATCACGCAAAATATAGACGTAGGTACTCATAAAATTCAGTAATGTTTTTCAAATCACTTCCGCATGGAATTATAGTATTTTTTAATGGGAAATCGGACATTAATCAATAAATTTCACATAGAAAAAATTTCTATGGAATTTCACACGCCATCTTGTCGTGAGTGATTCAAAAAAAGGGGCCCAGGTACGCCAATTTTGTGCGGTCAAGAACTCTTTGACGTCTAAGATTTCTTAAATATTGGTTTATCTAATGTAAAGGTAGAAGCAGAATCATTGCTTGAAATATTTCAAAAAGAGTTTTTACCGAGCAATTTATCATAGGGGCTAAAATAATGGGAACTTAACGTGGAAAAACGGCTATAACTCTGCTATTCCCGCAACGTTTCGTTCCATCTACGACGTTAGCGGTCGGAAGCATTATTAGAATGGAAGACAAGATTATTCGTAGAATGAAAGCCTCAAAATATGTTCCCAACATGATGTGGACGCACGCAAACCGAGATATGAGTTGGTGATATATTGTTAGAGACTAGGGCAGTGACGTAATCGAAGGATTTAGTGAGACATTTTGTCCCAGTACCCAGTACAAGCGACAGATTCTCGTAAAGTTCGTGTTCGAAACAAGTTCACCGATCAAATTATCTTTGCTGCAGAAAAAATAGTTTTAGATCTTTTAGGGTGACGATTTCTAGACATATCAATATCACCGAATAAACTTTAATAATAACAAACAAGAAAAAAAAAACTAAGACATGCAACATAAAAAATAACTTTATATCTACCTATTCAAAAACGAAACCATTTCCTTGCGGCAAGGAGGCTATGATGCTGGCTGCGTTGCCGCGTTGGATAGCTATGCTGGTCCTTTGAGCCAGCCAGCTTTATTATTGGCTGATAAAGAATTTAATTTTGGCGCAAGTGTTCTAAACAGCAATTTAGCAGAGGGTCCCCACGGCCCAAAAGTTTTTTTATATCACCTATAATATAATATGATATATAACTTGATTTTTGTGGTGAAACGGTTTAACTCGCTATTAAATTACCACACGAAAAAACGTTCGATTAATGTGAGACTCGCTGCCTTGGTTCAATTTTCAGTGGCCTCCCAATTTTTTACATTTTGATGAAATAATTAAAGTAAATTTTGAATGATTTTCTCCGATTCAGTGCGATTCACTGTTAGAGTGTTGGCTGAATTTGGGGGATTGCAAATATCCAACGTTTCTGTATTGATTAACGACGAAATCTTTACGCGTAACGAATTCTCAATTTTCTTGAAATTTCTAACCAAACTATTATTACATTGCATCTATTTTGATAGATTACTATCAAAACTAAATCTCTAAATGTAATGGGACGTCCCCTAAAACTAAATTCGTTCAGCTCTTCAACCTCGTGATACAAACCTACGTCGATAACTGCTGAAACGCACAAAAGGCAAAGGGGAACTAGAAGATTGCTGATAAAACTCAAATGGGGAATTTGAAACACCGCAGCCAGCTTGCTTGATGTGGCGTTACCATAATTTTCAGTGATAAAGCGTTTTCAAATGTATTTGAATATTTATAGTTTTAAAGTGCCTCATCGCAATGCATATTACTTTTACGATTTTGAAACGTCTTACTATCTTTTTGCTATTGTGCAGTGTGTATTCTTTTTGATATTTAAATAAACATATTATTTAGACATGTCTCAATTGTGATTGTTGATAACACTGTATAAGTGAAACTAGTGCTTATACCAGCCCCATTTAGCACTAACGTACCATAAATGGCAGCTTATAGTCAGCTTGACTGTGTAATAAAGTTTCAGAGGGAAGATTTCAGCTAAATCTGTTGAAATCAAGCTTTTAATATTGAGAGCTAGTAATTATAAAATTTTCGACCATGCCTATGTTCAGCAGTAGACGTCCTTAAGGTGATGACGATAATGTTTTTTTCTATCAGGGCATAGACCAAGGCACGTTTCGTGACGTAATGCATAACACCTTCGAAATGATCACTGAAGAGGCCATCTTGGAGCGGGTCTGGATCACCTGGGACCGCGGGGCCTCAGGAGGCGAAGGGGCCCTGAAGTTTGAGGCCTGGGTGCGTGGCCTCAGCGTGCTGCTTCGAGGGACTGAAGAGGAGAGGATGAACCACTGCTTTGCAGTGTATGACTTAAATTCGGATGGATTCATTACTAGGGACGAGATGTTTGTGCTGCTTAAGTAAGTACGACAACATTTGATTAGCTTAGAAATTCGTTAGAAATAACTAGTTTAAAATGAGTCAACCGCTTCAGGTTTATGTTTTTTTGGGTTCTGTAGCCGAATGGCAAAAATGGAACCTTTATATAACCCTATTATAGTTTCGTCAAGTCTGTCCGTCCGTATGTCACAGCCACTTCTGAAACTGTTATAAACTTGTTAGGTAGAAGTATTCCGTTGACTGCTTTATGATTCCTATACAAAAAATAAAAAATAATTTTTAATTTTCATTTTAGAGGGGCTCCCATACATGGGACTAAATAAACAAAATTGGTCAAACCTATGCATATGGGGTGCCTATGGATAGGTCTCTACAAATGACATTAAGGTTCCAAAAAGACGAGACATGACGATTCCAGATTGGTAAGATTTGCGTTCCTCTAACTTTTAAACTAAACGAGTGTTTATTTTGAAAAAAAAACATGACGTTTAAGTTTTAATAACTTTCAACGAAAATTGGTTTGAACGAGATCGAGCTAGTAATTTTAAGGGTTCCGTAGCCGAATGGCAAAAAACGGAACCCTTATAGTTTCGTCAAGTCTGTCTGTCTGTCCGTCCTTATATGTCACCGCCACTTTATTCTGTAACTATAAGCATGACAATGTTGAAATTTGGTAGGAAGATGTATCCTATTAACCGATTTACGATTGTCATACAAAAACTAAAAAATAATGACATTTAAGGGATAAATAATGACATTTTTTATTGCTTTTCTGAGGCGATTCAAATTGATGTCCATCGAAGACTATTTAGTCTTTCAAATACTTTAAAAAATTAAAGAAGGTCATAATGTATTTTTAGGAACTCTCTCCTAAAGCAACCAGGTGATGAAGACCCAGATGAAGGTGTGAGAGATCTTGTGGAGCTGGTGCTGAGGAAAATGGACTTTGACAAGGACGGACAAGTGTCTCCTGAGGATTACAAGTTAGTAACAAAGTACCCCCGTTTGCTAGATAAAGCTCCCTAGTTATCTTATCAGACAACTGAGATAACCACAATAAAAACATTTGGTAGATCCTAAGACCGTTTCTAACTATAGGTAAAATGTAATATAGGTATACCTGGGCCCCTATTTTTGAGTCACTCGCGTCAAGATGGCGTGTGAAATTCATAGATTAATGTCCGATTTCCCATTGAAAATTAGAGTGCCTAAGTCTATATTTTGCATGATTTTCATTGATTTTTTGTTTGTTTTTTGAACGCAATTCACTCGCCGTATTTAAGCGAGTGATTCAAAAATAGAGCTCCTGGGGCCCTATTTTTGAATCACTCGCTTCGAAATGGCGAGTGATTTTCGTTCGACAACGATTTTTTTACTATGACTTTTAATTCATCTTCGAACGAAAATCACTCGCCATCTTGAAGCGGGTGATTCAAAAATAGAGCTCTTGGGCGCGTATCGTTATCTCGCTTTAATCTGTTAAAGTTTCAGGCAGTTTATTCCCACTCAACTTTTTTGTGTCCCCAAATTGGCATTGCGATTCCTACGCTGATCTCCTGAGTGGATTATATGAAATCGTAATACGAATTTGCTAATCCGTTCAAATGCAGTGCTGCTCAACTACCTATTAAGCAACATCGCAACACGTGACAGTACTAACGCTCCTGTAACAGTAGGAAAGGGTCAGTGGTCTGTGCAACCTAATGTAATGACATCAAAAGTTGTTCGTGTAAACTGGGCCTTTAATTATACTTTACGCATCATGTATCAAGATAACCATTGAGTTATTATAACATTAGTTTTCTCTGGTTTCAGGAACGCAGTAGAACAAGAACCGCTGTTATTAGAAGCATTTGGACAGTGCCTACCGTCCAGACGGCACGCTATTGCTTTTCTTAAAACTCTGAACCCTAAGCCGAAGGACTTAAGGTCCTGAATGAAATTAGGAAAAGTCATTTGACGCTAATTTTTCACATGATCCTAGGAATACTAAAAATTAAAAATATCATATCTTCGAAAATCAATGAAAACTCAAAAGATGTTTGAGTGTTTTTCTTGTTATTTAAGTGTTTTGACCATAAAATTATTATCCCAGGGATAGTACTTCTACGGTTTGACGTAAGATTCAGAATAAGTTATGTCTAATTGAAAATGTTTTAGACTATCAACATCGTTGTGGTTGCTAAGGATATTTTATAATATAGCTATTTTAATAATAAAATACCTAGATTAGGGCTTAAAAATGAGATATAGTATTGATAAGTTCATGTAGGTACGACTAGCGATATGTTTCTTAAGATATTAGTTTATTAATTGTAGGTACGAGTAATTACTAAGACATGATATAAGAGATAATTATAATTAAGTATTTCATTGTCACACACCTAGTATCATAGAAGTTGTTATGAAATATTGAAGTGGATTATTACAGATTAATAAAACGTTTTTTTACAAATATCATGTTATTATTTGTGACGTATAAATTCTAAGTTATGTTATTCATTAACTTACATATGTACTTGTAAAATAAATAAAATTTATAATAGAGCGAAAACAATTTAAACTAAACAGTGTATAAAAATAGGATTTGGTTAAGCATGGCATGGATTTTTTCAGTCTTTATACTGCTGACTAGGTAGTATGCCAAACTCTAGTCATTTTGTTTCTCTTTGATTGCTAGTTCTTAGCGCCAACCCACGTGTACCACAATCATACAACATTGCAGCGTCAAAATGTGGTCAAGCAGTGGTATGTGTGAATTGTGTCGCTGCTGCTTTTTGTAGTTGCTTTGTGTTTCCGACAATGTCGATGTGATTATGGGTTCTTTTTCGGCCATTAGTTATCGGTGTCGCTAGTGATTGCGTTGTGGTTGCGATGTCGTTGCAATATCGTCGGTATCATACAAGAAGTCTATAATGACTGCAAAGTGGTATACGTGTGATTGGTCCTATTCATTTTCAATACAAAATATATGTCCGACCACGAGGTATGGATGTGGTCGTGGTACGGTTGTGCGAACGGTTATGTGTGGGTAGGCCCTTAGTTTGTTTATATGTAGAAGCTATTATGTGAACGACTCTTCTGTCTCTGTATTGACAGATGTATTTCCTTTGCTCTTGTAATATCTCGTTCTCCATCTAATCGTGAGGGTCCAGACCAGTGCCGACGAAGTCGTTCATCGCCAGACCGGCTCTTTCGGGCAGAATGCGGAAGAGGAACTGCAATGAAAAATGTTTGGTTATGGTTAAACATAACTATGAACTGTGAGTGTGACCTCATAAAGTATGTAAGCTTTGAAAGACTCGAAGAGGTGGTGGTAGTAAAGAACAGTGAGCCTGCGTAATGACCTCATGGTGTTGTTGCAGCGTTGGCAATTTCAGTACCTAGTTCTAGTGAAAATTCAATGTTAAATTATCAAAAAAATATATTAATGACAAACTAGGAAAAAAAATAAAACTAAGGCTTACAAAATAAAAATAAACTAAAATCTACAAAACGAAACCATTTCCTTGTTGCAAGGAGGCTATAATACTGGATGCGTTGCCGCGTTGGTAATAATTTGATCATTCGTTCATTTGATCCACCACATCAAACTTACAAGGTAACACTTACATTCACATGTTGTCGATTTAAAATAACTTTTTATCTCTTTGCACAGGCAAATTGCTAAGGGGGTTACTGACGTCAGAAGAGCTGGCAGTTACCTCGCACAGCGAATATGTATTACAATTCAGCGAGGCAATGCTGCCAGCATTTTGGGCACCTTACCACAAGGACCATTTTTATTTTATTATCCCCTTTTTATAAGTATAGTTTTAAGTTGCATTTCTACTATTTCATAGATCTATATTTTAGTTTTTTTTTTAAATTGTTAATATAGAATTAACTATTTATGTTAAGCAGTGTATAAAATTTTAATGTCAATTATTATTTTTGTATGTATAAATATTTAGTTCGTAATTAATATAGATCATCGTTTTCATGGAGGCAGTTGTTTTGATTTCTTGAGTAAATTAAGACCTAGTGATTAGCCAGCATATCCAACTTACCCTGTTAGCATAGTACAAGTCGGTGGGTATAGAGATCTCCCTGAGCTCTCTCCTGATGGCGTCAACGATCAGGTCAGCTGCGAACTCTTTGTCCACCATCTTGAACAGGCTGAACCGATACTTGGGGTTCTTGCACAGGCCAGTGTTCACCATGGTCGGGTAGATTGTTGTGAATTTGATCTGGTGAGATAAGAGATCTAAAGTAACTTCTAACGCCACAAAAATAATTGAAATTATTATATAATTAATGGAATCAGGCGTTACTTTGCGGAAATCCATTATTAAGTTGATATTTATAAAATTACTTTGCTTTAAATTTCCGCTAAACGACGCCACGCAGGCAACTAACAACACGAACCGTCACCGCGTTAAGTATTAGTTCAGGCAAATGCAGGATGCACCACCCGCCCTCCCTCAATACGCATGCGGCACAGCTGATGCAATTATTAGTACCCAACACCAACGTGCAAAAAAACCTCGACGCGTTTCGACGTTTAACCCGTTTGATTGTACTCACGTGATTTTTACAATATAACGGTGATATGTACGTATCAAATTTTTATATAAGTGAAGAAACAAAGTGTGAAAATTTTAAAGGGAGGGAATTTAAATAAACATCTTTGCCAATCTGATTTAGTAACGAAAGGTTTCCATTATCAATCTTAATAACAATCTAAAATCTCTCAAATCTTAATAGTTTAATCAGATCACTAGTAAATGCTTGCTAGTCTTCAGGCAATTATAAAGATTGGGTTAGGTAGGATAAATCTGTCTAGCGGTTTAGGCTGGACTCTGATGAGATTTGCCGCCATTTCAAAAATCGTTAGGAAACATTTACTGTCAGAACGACTTCTATTACTGGTTAACTTACCAAATCTGGCGGACAGAACAAGTTTACGTCATTCGTATTTTTTTATTTCAATTTAATCATGTATTGCAGGCAACAAAGGCCCGGACAAAAGATAGGTACCTTAAAGACTAACATACATATAATAATATAAAAAATATAAAAACAAATGAAACACTATTTTTCTGGTGTTGTGTTGCGCATCTTGGTATCCGGTAACTGTCCGCGAAACCGACGATACAAAACACCCTTCGGTCAAAATTCTGCTTTCATGAAGGTCAACAGCTGTTCGGTCGAAACCCTCACCACAAACGAATTGAAATTCGTATTATGACGAGATTCCAACCGTTCAACCCTCAGTGAGTATTTGGTCTTAATTTGGATGTACTCTACAATATCCTCGACCTTTATAGTGTAATGAAGCCGGGACACGTATAACAGCTGACGACCTCCATGGTGTAGTGGCTAAGTACGCTGGGTTTCAAGGCGTCGCCGCTCCAAGGTCCCGGGTTCGATTCCCGGTCGGGTCAATGTAGAAATCACAATTTTCTATATTGTCTCGGGTCTGGGTTTTGTGTTACCACCCTTGTGTCTGATTTCCATAACACAAGTGCATTAGCTACTTACTTTGGGATCAGAGTAATGTATGTGATTGATTGGTGTCCAATTTTGTTTTTAAAACAGTGACACTGGCACCGCAGGCCGCGGTAGGTGGTTCAGTCCGGTCGGTGCGGAGCCGCAATGGTTGTGATTGGAGGGCTTCTTTTTCTTCCTCTCAACCTTAGTGAATCCCTCCTCATCACACTTATCAGCCTGTGATGCCAGCATCTTCGGAGCAACCGTTAAACGCCAACCACAACCCTCAAACACTTACCCCATTGGTGTCCCTCGACTTGTCCTCATGCAGTTCCATGGCAATGGCCTCCATGATGCCTCTGACAGCGAACTTGGAGCCGCAGTAGGGCACGATGTTGCGGAGTCCCATGAGTCCAGCCATTGAGGACATGACGACGAGCTGGCCCTTGTTGTTCGCGATCATGCTCGGGAGGAAAGCTTGGATTGTCTGAAAGGTTTAAACAGATATATGGTCTGAGTTAAAGATGATTCTCATTTAGATGAACTAATTAGGGCTTAAAAATGTTGATGAGTGAGATTACTCATCACACACTGCACAATAGTGCGTCTTATGTTTATAAAAAACAAGTTATAAAACCCATTACTATTTTTTGATGTCATGGGTAAGTAAAAATTTCTTCTGCAAAGACCCTTACCCAAAGAACTCCAATGACATTAATATCATAGATGGCTCTGATCTCCTTCTCAGAATGCCGGAGGAGTGGTTTGCAGGGCATGATGCCGGCGTTGTTGTGGAGGATTGTGACATCCCCCACCTCCCTTTTGACCTTCTCTGCTAGTTGGAAGACTGCGTCGCGGTTGGTGATGTCGCATCTGGAGTTTGAGTTTCAATTATAATGTTTAAAATGTTTAGAGTTTCATCAGTTATTTGCTTGTTGGCTTAAATGATGTTCAGTTAAAGGCGAGTCTATAAGTTGATAGGATATAGGATCTTAAGTACTGCTGCACATAGTTAATTGTGCTTATGGTTGCTTGTTTTTCTTTTGGCACTACCTAGCCATTAATACTTAAGTGTATGGCTCATTATAAGGTAAAGATGTTGATCTGGGAATATGATGAAGTGTAATCATAAGATGTGAAGATGTTAGAGCTATTCTTAGGTTTTGGAACCTTATTATGCCACAAAGTAGGTTTCAAATGCATTGAAACTCACACATAGTGGAAAGCCTTGCCCTTTTCCTTCTTGATGATTTTGGCGGTTTCCTCGTTGTTGGCGGCGTTGACATCGACGCAGACGACGGTAGCACCCAGCTTGCCGAACCGCAGCGCCACCTCGCGGCCCATGCCGTGACCGGCGCCGGTGATCTGAGAAGACATGATAATTGGTTGGAAATGCATTTCTTCAACGTCTTGGATAAAATTGACGAATGAGTGGCTTGATGTTGAACTAAGCTAATTATAATTATAATATCTGAAGTGCAGCAGTTCGTCAATTTCGATGCTTTTGAAGTAGCAATAGGCGCCCTTAAGGTTGTTTGGATTTAACCACTACAATTTCTGCTGAAAGTAAGACTATGAAGTTTCTTTCAGCAAATGCGATATATACGTCTGGGTGAACCTTAATTGATTTTCGGAATATTATAAAAATACATCATGCAAAGACAGTCTACATCCACACAAATGATACATATGCATTGAGGGAAGTTTCGCAAGTTACAAAAGTGTTTCAACACAAACAAACGATGAAATAATAAAATGAACTCACAAGAATGACATCATCGCTGACATCCTTAGGCTCTGGCGGTATGATCCACAGGTAAATAGCCTTGATGGTCTCGTAGTTCATGAGGACAAGCGTCCACAGGAACTCGAAGACCAGCCTCGCCACCGCTATCACCACAGGTTCTTCCGCCCTGATGATCAAAGAAACAGTATTTAATATAGTATATTGATTTGTTCTATTACCTCATCAGATCCTAGCAGCGCGAAGAACTGTAGGCTATTGGGGCGGAAAATTTGTAGTTTCGAAACCCTTCGAGGAGTGTAGGATGACCACCTAAAAGATGGAGAGACGACCTTTTGAATATCGCAGGGTCACACTGGATGCAGACCGCTAGCTACCAATAGCTTAAGAAATCCATTGGAGAGACTTATGTTAAAAAGTACACGTCCTTTTGCTATTATTGATCATGATGAGATCCTAGCATTAAATAAAGTTAGTATCACAGGCAACTATGGGGAGTAAAAAATCGTCGTTTAAAGTCTAGTCTAGGTAGGAGGGGTCCATTTAATTAGTGGTTTAGGTGATACATATCGTTAATCATATTGTTTAGTGAATACGACTTCAAGTCGCCTGGTTACTGAAATAGTCGAAAGTACTCGTAAAACTATTTTTATTGCAGTATTTCTTTATATATTCATAACAAACAAGAAAAATTAAAACTAAGACATGCAACATAAAAAAATACCTATTCAAAAACGAAACCATTTCCTAACATTTCGTTTCCAAACTGATAATTGACTTCAGTTACCTAAGTCTCATTTATTGTGTTTACCTACATCTCGGATACGTTGTTTTTCACAAATAAACACAACACGTCGACACGGTTCACATTTCTGACTAACTAAATAATCATTCGGTCTACTATGATGCGCGGCAGTCAATTCTGTGCCTGGCTGTGAGCCAACTGATCTTCATCCTAACAGAACAAACACGTTCATTCTGTGTAGTAAATGATACATTGATCATTTTTTTCTACACAGGTACAATGTCCACATAATTTGTATCTTGTCACCTTTTAAGAGTTATCCATGCATGACCTTCCTTGGCCCTCATTGTTCATAATTGACTACTAACTTTCATACTACTGTATTATATAAGTATATCGTATGGTACAAACATATGAGTTCTGATTCTTCAGTATGTCTGTGCCATTTAAAATGAACACCCGGGCATTGATAGATTGATGAGATTTTCAAGTCAATCGAACTTTTTTCGTGTGGTGATTCGATTACTGTTTTGCCAAACATCTAAAATAAACCCGGCTAAGTGCGAGTCCGACTCACCCACTGCGGGTTTCGTGCCAACTTTAACTGAATTAGGGATCCACTCACTTCCAATTGTTAGACTTTCAGAAAAACTTTTGGAACCTCGATGTCATTTGAAGACACCATATATCCATTAACTCCCCACATGCATAGGTTTGACCAAAAAATATGTTTATTTATTTAGTTCCATGTATGGGAGCCTTCCTCAAATGTCATATTTTTTATTTTTTGTATAAAAAATCGTAAAGCGGTTAACGGAAACATCTACCAACTAAGTTCCATCTGTGTAATGCTAATAGTTTCAGAATAAAGCGGCTGTGACATATGGACGGACAGACAGACTTTACGAAACTATATGCATAGAAAACATGACCCTAATAAGCAAAAACTGTATTTTATTACTATAAATTAAATTCAAACTGTGAACTTTTTTGAATGCACTGCGCTGATCTTTTTAGCTTGACGCCGAGCAAAATATGATCACGCGGTTTATTACAGGTTAGTAATGATCACTTGATAATCCTAGTGTTAACAGTGCAGTGTGTTATCTAGTGCCATTGAACTGTTAATTGAGGTTATCAGCCTGATTATCTGGACCTAGCGAAGTGACCATGAAAGTTACTGCTAATCACGGCACGGCAATATTAAAGATATAGAGAGATATAGCTTAGGCAAGTTAGCAACTGTCGACTTTCATGAAAGCAGAATTTTGGCGAAATGGTGATTTGTATCGTCGGTTTCGCGGATGGTTACCGGACACCAACACTACGCCGGCAAAATAGTATTTCATTTGTTTTGATATTTTAATATTGTTATTGGTATTGGTTACAGGTTTCCCAAAAAGAGCGGGCCAAACTGACACTGGAGTTAGCTTAGTCATAACCCTTTTAAATATACTCTTCTTCTTTTTTATTATGCCACTTTTAGGGATACCCTGTATATATGTAAGTAAGTTAAGGTGTTTATTGTATGGGCCTTTGTTGCCTGCAATAAATGATTATAAAATATACATACTGTACTTTTCGCTTCCGAAATTTTGTAATAATTTAATGTGTTTAAATCTGTTTAAAGCCCCCGTGTAGGAAGTAGGTATACAAAAGCATTATTTTGCATTTTCTTTCCCTAATCGTGAAAACTCACAAAATTTTATGACCCTTAAACATATAAACAAACAACAAGGTGATTTATAGACAAATAGGTAGATGATGATGATGCAGATATGAAAATCTTATTATATATAATATAATTATTTTAATTTGATTATTTATTTCTATGATAAATCAAATGTCCCACTTACATGTTTATACAACTGGAGGTGACGCCGAAATACCTTTACAGAGTGTTCTGCCTTTGCGTATTTAATCTTCGAGGTACGATAACGGCTGATAGTAAAACGATTTGCAGATAATTCGGATACACAATCTTATTAAAATTTTTACCTAAACTAGTTTTTCGATAGAAAATTGTATTATTTTCAATTTGCACAGTTTGCACTCTTACAAATTTTAATTAGATGGTCACTATTTTTAAAAATTAATATTGTGCATTTTATTATTAATATTGTTTAAGATGATTGTTTCAATGGCACACAAGTAATTGCACTCAATGCAAAGATCCTATTGATATTGAGAAATAGGAAAATATCTTATTGGTGTGGTGCATTGAATTAGTTATGTATGAGTGTGTATAATTCAGATAATACTTTGATAACGATGTTTGTTTAAACACTGGGCCTAAGGAAATGCTGACAGAGAGTAATTATCTTTTGTTACGCAAACAGTTACTTTTGATGTATGACAGATCATAGCCTAAATCATTAAAAAACATGTTAATGACCATGGCAATTACTTTTTTATGCGTTTAATTCTGATAGAATGCAAATGCATTTATCATGTCCAACTTTGAAGGCACCGAAGTATATGCAACAAAGATTTTTTAAATCAAATTTTTTCTCTCCTCTTTGCATAGCACTTCCGTTTTAGCCGGAAAAATCTTTAAACATCCTCGCCAACTTTCTGAGGTGAGAGAGGCGGAGGAGTTTTGGCAAGGCCTCTGTCCTAGAGAAGACATCCCAAAGGAACGTCACCAGCAAAAACTTTGGGATGTCCCTCTTGCGAGAGAGACCTTCAATTATTTACTTGAAAATTCCGTCAGTGACAGTGGTCGCGCAAGGCTCTTGGCAGTTTCCTGCAAAGATTCTGGTCATTGGCTTCATGCTTTACCGTCGAAAAATCTGGGCACTCTTTTCGATAGTGAGTCTTTCCGGGTGTGTGTGGGTCTCCGCCTTGGTATATATGAAATTTTTACGTGTCCATGTGGCAAGGAGGTTGATAAATTTGGTCTCCACTGCCTTTGTTGCCAGCAAAGCGCTGGGCGTCTCGCCCGTCACGCTACCCTTAATGACGCCATCAGAAGAGCTCTTGCGACCATTAATGTTCCTTCCACGTTGGAACCACGTGGTTTGGTCCGTGATGATGGCAAGAGACCCGATGGCCTAACGCTTATTCCCTGGGAACGGGGTCGGGCCTTAGTTTGGGATGCAACTTGTGTCGATACTTTGGCCCCTTCCCATCTCAGAGAATCAGCCCTTAAAGCTGGAGCAGCAGCGGAGTTGGCTGAAAACGCCAAGCGTCGCAAGTACGTTTCACTTGCAAGTGATTATGTGTTTGCGCCGTTTGGCGTTGAAACATTTGGGCCGTGGAGACCCTCTGCTAAATTGCTGTTTAGTAAAATTGCGCCAAAATTAAATTCTTTAACAGCCAATAATAAAGCTGGCTGGTTCCTAGCCCAAAGGATCAGCATAGCTATCCAACGCGGCAACGCAGCCAGCATCATAGCCTCCTTGCCGCAAGGAAATGGTTTCGTTTTTGAATAGGTAGATATTAAGTTATTTTATTATGTTGCATGTCTTAGTTTATTTCTTTCTTGTTTGTTATTAATCCCTCAAGCATATGTAAACGAGACACAATGAATATTCTATTGTTATGCGGTCGCATGCGACCGCTTCGGTGTTTATGCGTTAATAAAGGAATATCCAATCCATACAACTGTGTTAGTTAAAATTAATGAAATAAAATAATTATTTTTAAACGTGTCTCGAAAATAATAAATTGATTCGACTTGTCAGAAATCATGTTAGTTACACCAATTTATATCATAATAATGGCAGGACCAATTTTCATATTTTTTTAATTTGCTTGTTTCGTTGTGACTCGGAATAATAATAATAACCAAAAAACGTGACCAGGGCATGAGGGGGCGAGGGTGGATTTGGAGATAAGACTGTAAAAACGTGCATTCATTAAATACTAGCGGTCCCCCGCGACTTCGTCCGCGCGTTTTGAGTTTGCTCCCTCCCCTCCCGTCGCAGCGTGATGTTTTATATCCTAAAGCCTTTTTCAATAAATAAGCTATGTAACACAGAAATATTTTTACAAAACGGTTCAGCAGTTCCTGAGATAAGCGTGTTCAAACCAACAAACTCTTCAGCTTTATAATATAATTAGCGCAAGCGCACGTTGTACTTAAGCTGCGAACATTATTTTGGTGCGGAGTTAAGTTAAAACTGTGATAGCTCCTGAGATATTTATTGGAATCAAATGATATAAAGGGCAACTTTGTTCTTAATGAAATGCTCGTGATGATGAATGTATTTATTTAAATAAGAATAAATACCTGTGTGTACAATACACCTCTAAAAATAATGCATTATTTTTTTTAAAAAATCTAAACTAATATTATAAAGCTGAAGAGTTTGTTTGTTTGTTTGTTTGTTTGTTTGAACGCGCTAATCTCAGAAACTACAGGCCCGATTTGAAAAATTATTTTTATGTTGGATGGTTCATTTATCGAGGAAGGCTTTAAGCTATATAACATAAAGATACGACTCACAAGACCACAGCAGCAATGAAAAATGTTGCGAAAACGGGAGAAACATATTTCTTTTGAGAGCTTCCGCTGCGTACGCTGCGGAAACCGCTAAAGTTATACAAAAATCATGTATCACAGGATTGTTCAGCATTAAGAGTTCTATAATAAAGTCCGCGACAGCATAAGTCTATCTTTTATGGTTGACTTACTACAACCTTTTTTATGTTAATAAATTTGTAAAAAAATAATGCATCATTTTTAGAGGTGTATTATACACACAGGTATTTATTCTTATCAAAATAAATACATTCATCATCACGAGCATTTCATTTAGAACAAAGTTGCCCTCTATATCATTTGATTCCAATAAATATCTTAGGAGCTATCACAGTTTTAACATAACTCTGCACCAAAATAATGTTCGCAGTTTAAGTACAACGTGCGCTTGCGCTAATTATATTATAAAGCTGAAGAGTTTGTTGGTTTGAAGTTGAACCGACCGATTTGAAAAAATATTTCTGTGTTAGATAGCTTATTTATTGAAAAAAGGCTTTAGGATATAAAACATCACGCTGCGACGGGAGGGGAGGGAGCAAACTCAAAACGCGCGGACGAAGTCGCGGGGGACCGCTAGTATTAACATAAAAAAGGTTGTAGTAAGTCAACCATAAAAGATAGACATATGCTGTCGCGGACTTTATTATAGAACTCTTAATGCTGAACAATCCTGTCATACATGATTTTTGTATAACTTAAGCGGTTTCTGCAGCGTATGCAGCGGAAGCTCTCAAAAGGAATATCTTTCTCCCGTTTTCGCAACATTTTTCATTTCTGCTGTGGTCTTATGAGTCGTATCTTTATGTTATATAGCCTAAAGCCTTCCTCGATAAATGGACTATCCAACGTAAAAAATATTTTTCAAATCGGGCCAGTAGTTTTTGAGATTAGCGCGTTCAAACAAACAAACAAACAAACAAACAAACTCTTCAGCTTTATAATATTAGTATAGATGTGTCAAAAAATAAAACTAAGTCATACAACATAAAAAAATAACTTAAAACTATTTTAATTATTGAATGTGAAAGACAAATTATATTTAAGTTTTAAGTAGAAAATCAACTTTGGCCTAGACATATTTGTATGCAAACTAAAGTATATATTATTCAGTCATAGATATGAGAGCTGATATAATCCTGATTAGAATTCGCTTAAGTTGGAAAAAATTTGAACAACACGTACACTCAAAGATAATGCCCGGATTTTATAAGGTAAATAGACACCTAATATTGATGACTAGGTAATAAAAAAATTACTTACATGCTCAACATCATGTAGTACTCGTTAATTTTAATTAAAAAACAAAATTAATTGGTGATATTTGTTAGTGAAGTATTTGATCTAAGTTCCATTTTCTACCCACGTTACATGAACATTCTAAAAGTATTTAATTCTACCAACAAGAGGCATCTCAAATTGTGTGTAAAAGCTATAAGTTTTTATTACTCATACATGTGGGTAATTTAATAATAAACATTATAGGTACGAGTATCTCCACCGTAAACTTCCTGTAATGAAAGAATTTATTCACAGTAACCAAACATTTTTTTTTATTGTTTCATGATTGAGCTTATTCACAAAGTCTCTTAAAAATTGAAGTTTATTTTTATAAACACTGGTGTATCCTGTGTATCGCAACTCAGCAAAGATTCTGCAAAATGCCACTAGATTTTATGAGGCAGAGCTGAAAACCTGTTAAGATACTACAACTTACTTGTTTTATTGTACCTACACGTAATCAATGCTTCTTTATTTTAAAATTCAGTAACAAACAATACACATTTGAAAAAGGTATTATTTATATGGCATATTTTTAGCATAGTTTATTTTGAGGCGGACCCCTTGTTATAAAACAAGCGCAAAATCTCTGTGATACGTTTGAACCACAGAAGTTTACTTGTAGGAGATTACTCGTAACATAACAATAATTAATTAACTTAAAAACTAAGAACTAAAAGCTTAGCTTGCAATGTGGCTTTAAAAAATTAAGACATAGATAGTATAAACTTAAAGTCTACCTAAACACCTACCTAAGAAATGGAAACTATGCAAGTCAGTGCCCTAACTATTATTTTTAAGATTAGCTTAATAATAGTAAGAACATACACATACATTGAAAAAGTCTGATATCTCTGGCTCAATATTTAGGAAGAAAAAGATATAGGTACATATTTCTGTAGGTACACCTTTTAAACATAGTAAATCTATATACATAAATAGTATACAGGACGAATATTATGTGGACTTAACTTATTGTGAAGTGATTATACAAAGCTTAAAATATACTCCATAAGCTTTCACTTAATAACACATTTTCAATGATTAAAAATATTAATTTCGATAGGGAAATATTAAGAAGTCATTTTAGCTGGTACGATGCGTATGTAATACATAGGTTATTTAAAGTAAAGTTACATACTCAAATAGATACCTATGTATACTCGTAGGACCATATATTGTTTCCCACATACTACGCGCGTACACGCAATGCCCATTCAAGCCAGTTGCCCAAATGAACGGATTTTTTCTCCGATAGCCGGTCACCTTGTACGGCAATGCAGATTAATTCCGCAACGTTTAAGAAATGCTAGTAGTTTTAATTACACATATTTGCGTAGTAAACATATAAAAGTAACGAAGCGATAGGAAATAAAAGTTTATAGATACCATTATAAAATTTATACGAGAAGAAATGATAACTATGGTAGTACCTATATATCCAGTGCCCTTACTAAGTATTATTCTAGCAGACTTACGCAACTGAGATTAAATCAGCATTTAGGTAGTCTTTGTAGTTTTGCTTTCAGACAGAGACAAAATGATAGTTTTATTGACGAAGACGACCTCTCTGGTGTAGTGGCTGAGCACGCTGGGTTTCAAGGCGTCGCCGCTCTAAAGTCCCGGGTTCAATTCCCGATCGGGTCAATATAGAAATAGAAATTGTCTCTATTGTCTCGAATCTGGGTGTTTTGGTACCACCGTTGTGTCTGATTTCCATAACACAAGTGCATTAGCTACTTACTTTGGAATCAGAGCAATGTATGTGATTGGTGTCCAATGTTTATTTATTTATTATTATTATTATTCTGAGTTAATTTAATTTCAAAGTGCGCTTATTTGCTATAAGATAATATATAAGATAATTATTGCTATAAGATGCTATAAGATAAAAGAAGATAAGCAAAACAATGTTTTGGTACAAGGTAAGTACTTATTTAGAGAGTTCAGCGAAATCGGCAACATTACAGCGACCATATTTTGGACCTTGGCAGATAATATACTAGAGCCTATTTCGCCATAAAAGATATGAAGGAAAAAGGCAACAGTGGCATATTTTGTAACAAAGCGCTGGCAAATATTGCCAGCAATATGCCATGGCGTTTACCTATTGCCGCAACAGTAGCCAAGCCCAATTATATTAGTTAGTTAGATGTCTAAAAGATATCACCATGACTAGCTGTTCCTCGCGGCAATGCCTGGGCTTTTCCGCACACACTTTCATTCCCATTTAGCCTTTCCATCGGAATACAGTATGTAGGAACCGATATAAAAGTTAAATAATTGCATTTTATTTTATCTAACGCATTATGCTTGTAATAACTTGGTTCAACAAGTGGTTGGTCGTGAATACCGACCACAACTGGTACGGAAGTCTCGACACAATTTACCTCAAGAACAGGCGGCGCTCGAAAAACGCTAAGACAAAATTGGTGTTTTTTGAATTTTATTGATTAAGAAGCTTAATAGAATATTAAGCTTCACAAATTACAAATACAGCTACGTAATTTAAAAGGATATTTGATGCAGCAGAAAATCAGAAAATTTAACTTATCGTGCCATTAACTAATCTAAAGAATGGCACAAAATGGAACTATAGTACAGTTGTCACTTTAAAAAGTCACTGCTGCCGATAAAAGTTGGTATGACCATTAGGTATTAATATTTTAAAATTATCGGAAACACACTAGTAAGTATGTCAACCCATTTTAATGGTCTCAGTATCATTTTTAGCGCTGTATGCGCAGATATTAGAACACTAAAATAGCCCACATTTCAATTCTCTTAAGCCCTGAAGTATTTAATAAGTGATAGAAAATGCCATTAGGCGTTAATGACCACCTTTGGTTGTGTAATAAAGTTTGTATATATGCTTGTTTTCAATTTTTCATCGTGTTGTACGGCGAGTATTAAAAAGTCAGAATTGTTTATATATGAGAAAAAGGGCAACCCTTTTCGATAATGGAGCTAATCTTCAGATAAGTCGGGGACACGATACAAGTCAGTGTGACCATTGACATTCAAAAAGTAAAATGTCAAACAATTAACATTTCTTGTACTTCAGACTTCGGGTTCGGCCGCCCGTCAATACAGGCTGTCCGGAACAAAAATGGTTTTGCAAAAAATATCAAAACACCATATCGCAATACGATAATCCTCTCTGCAGTTGGCACAAAGTTGTGTTATGTGTTTCTCCATAGATGTCGAAAGCTGTGAGGCAACTCGGATCATCGGCCGCCGCGATCGCTGACCACTGTGAAAGTAGTTGTGGCTGTGTAGTGCGCTTGTAGGAAATTGGCTACGTGTAATTCGGATTCTTAGTCACCACATATTTTTTTTTACGATTAAAGAGAGTAAAATAATTAATAATAAAAACTGGCCGTGTAGTGTACTCGTCTGAGATTGGCTGTCACAATTTACGGTTTTTTATGCACATGAAAATTACAAATCTTTTTTGTTTAGGAAATATTACTTTTATTATTATTATAATACTATAGTAGTAAATAAAATCGTCGATTGCAACGTAACTGTAATTAAAATATAACTTACTTTTCTATTAACATTTTCAATTAAGAGATCTAATACACCTAAACTGTACATTTTATTTTACTACAAAAAGCTGTATTTTTTGTTTTTTTACTTACGTTACCAGTCTTAACTTTGCTTGGTGTGACATGTGAATAGGTATTTTAATAAATTAACGTCTTCTTTTCTGATTTTTTTGCCTATTCTTTTCATTAGTTTACTTAAAAGCCCATTCCAGTCATGCACCATATCATATTAAACAAAAAAATACAAAACAAGTCATTCAACAACAACACATGCTTAATTTTAAGCAACTAGCCAATCCTAGCCATGCGCACTGTGCGCGCGCACAAAAACACGCGACCTTGGACTAGAAAGCCGCGGCCTTGCCCACGCGCATCGAGTTACGCTTACGCACACTGTTGAACTTCTAAGCCCAATTGCAGTGTGATTGCATTTGCAGATGTGTATCGGAATCGTTTTGATGAAGTTAGGTAGCAAAAATAAACAACCGACTTCAAAACCAAAATGCACTAAATACTCTGAAATAATCTCTTCACATTGGAAAGAAATACATTTTAGGAAAACATTTTCTTCTGTGTTGGTGCTGATTAATTATTATTATACAAGACTTTTTTGTGCATTTTGGTTTTGAAGTCAGTTTTTACTATTTTGTAAAAGTTGATTTTATTTGTTTATTTTTTGTGATAATAGATAGGGTGGGAGGGGATTGCACCTTTTGAAGCTGTTCTTTAAGAAGCTACAAATTACATATTATAAGTTCTGACATTATAATCATTGCGTTAAGTAGTTCTACCATCAGCTCAGCACCCACTGTGATGACTATCAATCGTAAAAACATGTTAACATTAAGTTTCTAGTACAAAAAATCGTGCCTTTAAATTTAAGGATTTCCCTCGATTGCACTAAGATCCCATCATCAGATCCCGACTTTGCAACAATGGGATCAACTAAAAAGTTTAGCCTCTAGGTAGGCGAAAATATTTTTGCAAATCGGTCCTCAAATGACTGTGATATGAGGTAACATATATTTAAAAAAATAAAGTGAAATTGATAACCTCCTCCTTTGAAATAAAAACAGATTTTGTAGAAATAATACATTTTATTAGAACAATACAAACAATACATTCAGGACTAAAAAGAAATAATTTTAAATCAGCCTCTTACAAAAAGCGAAGCCATTTCAATGTGTCTATGACTATACTTACTTACTTCGCTGGCTTCATCTTGGCCTCCGACCAGTGGCGGCTGTACCTTAAGTGCGCTCGTGCGCTGAACCACCAATTCAAAAGATTTAAAAATTACAAAATATTAAGTACCTACTTCATCTTTATTTTTAAATTACCATTTTAATAGTTATTTTTAAACATACAAAAACGTATAAAAGATTAAACCTCCAATTATGGTGAAACAGTTTGAGCGCTTTGCTAAACTATTATGACTCATTTCCCTGTAAAGACCAATTCTCGTGCGCTTCGGCGAGTGCACGAGGACTGCTAATATAACTTGTAGGAGATACGAGTTATACGCCTGACGCGTGAAACAAAAGATAGTTCATAGAAATGTACCGAGTAGTGAGTGGGTTTTCGAGCGCCGCACGTGCGAACCGAGGATTGCCGAGAGCACCCGATGTTTGACGAAGTGGCCGGCCGGCATGGGCGCGAGGCGACGACGGCAGCCATGATTGACATCTCGTTATCAGACTGACAGTATGTAGTTTCACTGTATGTGTAACGCAATAATTTTTGTTTATTTATATTACCATAAATTGATTTATGTTATTGTTTCGATTTTCTTAAAGTGCACTACCAGTTCGATAACCCACCAGCCGCCACTGCCTCCGACATTAAAGTGCGCCATTCTTCCCTATTATGTGCCAAATATGACCAGTCGGACACTTCTAGCTCTTTCAGGTCTTTGGCGACTTCATCCTTCCAGCGATATCTTGGGCGCCCCACCGGCCGGCGCCCGGAAGGTTGACCAAGATACGCTCTCTTTACGGCTCGATCCTCTCCCATCCTCTCCACATGTCCTAGCCAGCGAAGGCGGGAAGATTTTATTTCTCCGATGATGTTCGGCTCAGACACTAGCTCCTCTATCTCTCGGTTGTACCTCCGCCTCATGCTCGCCATCTTCTCCTCTTGTTGGTCCCAGAATCTTCCGCAATATCTTTCGTTCTGCCACTAAGAGTTTGTTCTCCTCCTTCAAAGTTAGCGTCCAAGTTTCGCACCCGTACATTAAAATCGGCCTAACGACTGTTTTTATAAATCCGAATTTTAGTAGTTCTGCTTATCAACTTGGACACTAACACTTTGTGAAGGGCTGCTGTACATCTTAGGGCCTTGACTATGCGGATGTCGATTTCGTCCTCCCTCTGATTTGTGTCAGTAATCGTACACCCGAGATATTTGAACTTGTCAACACCCTTATAAGTTGTATTATTCACATGAAGATCTTTTCTCCTGGCCCTGATGTCTTTGTACCGTTTCATGTGAAGATATTCAGTGTCTATGACTATGAGGCGATATTTTGAAAATATTTATGATTTTGTCTAGCAATTCACGCCTTTGCGTCAACTGCAAACAATTACCTATACTTAATTTAAATTATGAACATACATATTTATTTGAAATCAGCTTACATACTAACAATATTTACCGACACTTATGGTAAAAACTTACTCGTATTGCTCAACTTTTTCGTTTTCCATACATAGTTGTAAACATACACATTTTTAAAGCAAAATGGAATAAACACAAATTAAAATAGTACCTACCTCAAAGTCTGATATATACTTTGATTGTATTCGCTTTTGCGAGGATTGCCGATGACCATTCAGAAAATGAAATATAAGAATATGTAATCTCCGTTTTTCTTGACTAGTCCAATAATGTAAACAATATTTTCATAACTTTTAAAATAATATCAATGAATTAAATTGATAACCCATTTGATTTAATAAGATCTCAGTATAAAACGATAAATTACCTATGCAAGTTGTGAGTTTTGTGTTTATCTCATTTCAATAATAATCATTTCATTAAAAACGAATGTCACGGTTGTTTACAATATTTGACTTTCAAATTAAAACGAACTGTATTTTTTTAAGTCACCTTCCTTTTCGTACTATAGAATCATCGAATCTAAAATAGCTAGCGCCTAGCGTATGAAATATTAGTATACAATACAATCTATCAATAAAAACAAATACTCATCTTTATAATCTAGTATATAGTCCTTTTTATTTATTTTGCATAATATTTAGTTTTATCAATTCTTTGTTACTTTATAAAATTTACGAATATTTTATTACATACAATGAACTAAAAAACAGACGGATTGACAGACTTTAAAGACAAAGACGGACTATGACTATGACTAAGACTAAGACATTTATACAGGGTGACTTTTTTATCAGTACCGATATTTTGTGTAAAGACTCCACTGATGAATATGAACAACTTTTGCTATGGGGGCAATAGCGAAATCGAGAAAAAAAAATCAGCTGTTCCATACAAAAGTTCAATTGGCGCGCGGTCAAAATGTATGGAACAGCTGATTTTTTTTTCTCGATTTCACTATTGCCCCCATAGTAAAAGTTATTCATATTCGTCAGTGGAGTCTTTACACAAAATATCGGTACTGATAAAAAAGTCACCCTGTATATCTAAATTGACTATTTACCATACTTTTTCTAAGTTTGAATTCTGTAGATTCGAACGAATAAGACAGAGGTTTTACGCGAAGCTTCAAACTACGTACTATAGAAAATAATATTAAGAATCTTCTATCTTCTATCTATCTACATACACATATATAAAAATGAATTGCTGTTCGTTAGTCCCACTAAAACTCGAGAAGCGCTGGACGGATTTATCTTATCTTAGTCTTGAAATATTCGTGGAGGTCTAGGGAAGGTTTAAAAGGCGAGAAAAAAACGAAAAACGCGCGGACGAAGTCGCGGGGGACCACTAGTAGATAATATAAATACATCCGCTACCCTCACCACCAACAGAAAGGGATTTATCACGTAGCAGCCGACTACGGACGTGACTACGAAGTATTCCTGCGACAACGGTAGAAGCGTCGATGTCTTTTACAAGAAAAGGATAATGTTTAGTACCTACATAAATTAAAAAACCGACCGAGTGCGAGTCGGACTCGCGCACTGAGGGTTCCGTGCCAACTTTAACTGAATAAGGGGATCCACTTAGCTTAAATACCACAATATTTTGTTGACAGGAAATATAACTTTGTTTTTTATAGTATTTGTTTGAAGAACAAAGTTATGTACTGGGTTCCGTTTTTTGCCATTCGGCTACGGAACCCTAAAAACGATGCGATCACTTTGAATAATCAATTTGTTATCGTTACGGTAACTAATTTACCTACCCCTTTAAAGATGAATTTAATTGCTAGTGATCACAAACTTGTTTTGATGTGCGTTTGTATCTATAAAGATATTTTTTAAGAACCATAAAGTATTTTATTTTGGCTCGGTTTGCCAAGAGGTTGCTGGTTCAAGTCCCGCCCGTGCGCAAAAATTTTTGGTTTCTTATTTCATCTTTATGAATATAAAATATGACACTGTGAGTGTTAAAAACATTCTAAAAGCATTAGATAGCGAAGCGACATCAATTTCCAAGTTGAATTTATTCTGTAAAGAATAACTGCTTGGGCCATCTGTTTCATAAACAGACGGCTAGATGGCGCTAAGCGTCACGCAATTGACGTTTACATAAGAGACCACAAATTTCACAGGGTCGGACTAACAGCACGGTGGCTCAATTGGTAAGAGCATTTGGCCCGGTTTGCCAAGAGGTTGCTGGTTCAAGTCCCGCCCGTGCGCAAAAATTTTTGGTTTCTTATTTCATCTTTATGAATATAAAATGTGACACTGTGAGTGTTAAAAACATTCTAAAAGCATTATTTTATTTTTATTTGGAACAGTAATACAATCTGTATTATCTTGATATCGCTTACAAAACTGAGTAAATAATTCATAAATAAATAATAAACACCAATCACATATCTTGCTCTGATCCCAAAGTAAGTCACTAATGCACTTGTGTTATGGAAATCAGAAACCACGGTGGTACCACAACTCCCAGAGCCGAGACAATGGCAGAAAGTTCATATTTCTACATTGACCCGACCGGGAATCCAATCCGGGACCTCGGAACGGCAACGCCTGGGTTTCAACCCAGCGTGTTTAGCCACTACACCACGGAGGTCGTCGAATTAATGTTTGGTTTTGATTGATTTACAAAAATAATTTCTTATATTAATTGCCGACTTCAAAAAAAGAGGAGGTTATCAATTCGACTATTTTTTTGTTTGTTTGTATATTACTTCATATCTCAGTCATCTGTCAAGCGATTCGAAAAAAAAAATCGCCTACCTAGTGGTTATACATATTGCTTTACACAATTCCACCTCAGATAGTTGATGCTTAAAATGGCCAAAGCGATGACACCGACACAAAAAAAATGGTTAGCCTAAAATGGGGTCCATTCCTTTAAACAGTGAAGAGTTTATTTAAGACTTTTTAGTGCATTTTGGTTTCGAAGTCGGTTTTAACTTTTTTTAAAAGTTAATTTTGATAATAATTTTGTACTCTCCTTTATTTTTAGCTTCAGTGAATAAATGATATTTACGCCCTATACTACGCTACCTACCCATCTAATGACCCTGCAAGCTGCATACAAATGGAGTGCTTGCTCGCTCGGGGCTCTAGAGTACTCAAGATTCCGCGAACTCGTGCGCAATATTTTATCTGAAGCTCTGCTTTTGCATTACTTGCGTCAATATTCTAATCTAATTTATTTTGTTCAAAAATCTATTTAAAATCAACAATTATTATGTAAAATTGATTGAAGAGAGTGAATCTAATATATAGTCCGTTTTTCTTAGCTAATCCAATATTGTAAACAATCTTTTGAATAACTTTTATAATTAATAAATATTAGGCACCAATCACATAGGTACATTGATCTGATCCCAAAGTAAGTAGCTTATGCACTTGTATTAAGGAAATCAGATACAACGGTGGTACCACACCACCCAGACCCGAGACAGTATCGAAAATTTTGATTTCAACATTGGCCCGACCGAGAATCGAATCCGGAACCTCGGAGCGGTGACGCCTCGAAACCCAGCGTGCTTAGCCACTACACCACTTTCGACTAGCAAAGAAAAACTGACTGTAGTAGGTGAACAATACGTCTACGATGTCACAACGACATCTGTGATTGCATTTGTATTTTAGAATTTCTTACCTTATTGGACGATACATTAGGGCGATACGATATACACACATAGGTAAAGTCTTCTTCTTACCCCCTTATTCATAATTATGCAAAAAGTCTAATAAACCTGTTTATACTATTACACCGTTTTGTCGCGTTCTTTCTTGGCGCTATCATCATTGTAGAGAAATTGACAAAACAGTGTAAAAGCTAAAACCGGTTTAATAGACTGTTTGAGTTATTATGATGAATAGGAAGGTTACTTTATTATCGCTTGATATAGGTTTTATAATAAACAAATAATTTTCTCTATGACCTTGAAATCTATAAATAACTTTCTCAATTTATGTATCGCGGTCGTTTCGATTTCGTACTCTCTTACACTTACTGGACCTGCGGTTACCCAAGCCCGATTGGATAGATTCTCGAATCGTCTAGTCATATCCAGACACTAAATATACGACACGTCTAGAGTTCAGAGACACGTGATGTAGTGATACGATCTGGTAGAGATAGATTCTATGTAATACTAAGAAAGATAAAACTTATACACGTCCGCTAGTGAAGCCCGTGCCTTATCACTATCACTTAACTGCCTGTTCTTATCTCAGTCTAAATTAAGAAATCATTAGCTTCTGTGTCGTTAAGCCTGGTCCAATGTATTGATTTAAGAATGTTTTCTTGAATTTTCGAAGAAGGTTATTCGATGGCCTCGTACATTTTTGGCGTTGCACAAAACATTTGTGATTTGCTGTTTAGGATGTATTTTCGAAACAAAATTGCTGGTGTATTGTTAGAAAATGATGTATTACTTTTCAACAAACATAATGTAATTATATTTACAATATACAGGGTGTCCAAAAAAGGTATCTGGTATTTGTTAGTTCAATGGAACAAGAAATACAAGTTATTTTGTATATTCTCTGTTAATTATTAGAGTGCGAAATGGAGAATTATTTCAAATACATAACATTATCGATATTGTGGCCATTATGCTGCTAGAACGCTGATTAGTGATGATACGATGATTCATACTCTTTCGATATTGCAGCTAGTTTTACCCTAATGTGTTGTTACAACCGCGTTAGATTTGACAAAATATGCTCATAAAACTTCATTTCAAGATATCTCCTTACGATGTAGACAAGAATGCTAAAAGCGGGACACTTGGGAAGCCATTGATTTTACCTCTACTCGACTCCACCCTAAAAGATAATAATTTGTTAGCTGCTCCCGGTCTTGGTCGTGCACATGTTTTTGAGTTGAAACCGTAACCTTTGGCTTTGGCAAATTTAGGCCTAAAATTTCGCAGCATATTGCAATATCTGCCACTATGAACATGGGAACGGTCGGCGTCGCAGTTGTTTATGAAAACAAAGACCGATTTTATGTCTTAAGCAGAGTTAGCGGCCTTGTGTGGGCCCCAGAGGCTCGATCTTAGCACGCTTGACTATTTGTATGTGAAATATATCAATCAAAATCTCAACTACTCTAATGGCAAGATGAACAAACACTTAATACGAACTAGCGGACACAGCGAACTTTATTTCGCCCACTTATGGATTAATTTATATACACAGAGAAGATTGCAGGACAGGACCACAGGTACCGCTTTCAACTGGTCACCAAAGAAAACAATAGGAGAACCCTATGTGTAGCAGTGACCGTCCTGTAGCTGATTATGATGATGATGACAATGGTGTCGATAAAGATACGAACAAATTGTTAGTCTTATTATTATACTACATATATAATTCTCGTGTCGGTGTTCGTGGCCGTACTCCTCCAACAGGTCTACTAATTTTAATGTATTTAAAAAAAACTGACGCTAAAAAGAAGAGTGTTTAAGTTTAACCTGTCTAGCTGTGGTACCGTAGCTCCCAAACGGATGAAACGATTTTCATTTAGTATCTTGTCTTAGTTAATTTTATCCCGAGTGTTCTTAGTCATGTTTCAGGAAAACCTGTTCAGCGATGGCTTTATTTTCGAGCGGGGGGGCATTTTAATTTAAATTGTAATGGAACAGTAAGGTACTGTAGGAAAAAGGTCATACTTTTCACACACTCCCCATTGCGTTATTTCACATTTATTCCTAAGACAATTAAATATAACCTCATTCCTTAACTGTAAAATCATGCAATCGTCGAACTGACATCTCCGTCTAGATCTATCGACTCTCGAATCGGTTCGTTCAGTTCATTCACGAGCCGGTCCGCTGTTGTATTCAGTGGAATATTTCGGACCTTGAATCTACCCAATTCATTATCCGTCGAGCACAGATCTCGGCACCATTCCGTTCGGCTGTTTAGTCCGTGTGTCGTTAGCGTCGGCGTGGACGCGTCGAAAAGCGCGTGAAACGCGATCCTGCGTTCTAAATACAAAATTGAAAAGCATTTCTCTCTGGAGTGACAGTTTCCTGTAAGTATTGAAAGTTTTTACCGCTTTTCAGGTACATAAGTTAACATTTGAGAATATCGCATTTGTTCAGCAAAAACACTGTAATCAATCTAAACAGACCGGCCGGCAAAATATAATTAGCTTTTGATAAGCCAGTTCAAAAAAATTATGTTTTGATTACATAGTTTCTAGTCATTTGAAAGTCGTGGTAAATATATCTTGATACAACAAAAAAAAATCAGTTTCATTTTTTTTATATGTAGAGTCACTTTCCGGGCAATCGCCTTTTATTCAAATGAAGATAAATATGGAGCCAGCGTCTATCCAAATCCATGGCCTAAAAAGTTTCTACTAAACAATGCCTTAAGATATGGCTCACGATTTACACACAATGCATCGCCAAGTCAGTCCTTCAATAACTTAATTAAGTGTACTTATATAACACGTGCATTTGGCGTGCAACATGCATTATGTAAATCTTCAAATTATGGAACATTGCAAAGAACAATCGTGTAAGGTACCTACCTAATTCAGTACTTGCCTCTTTTCCTGCGGTCATATGCATTTGACAAATCTAAGGTAGGTATTTTGTTCGGTTTTGGTTTGATCAATAAATTGGGTAGTAGCAGTATTATATTATCTGGGGTAGTAGGTACATTGGACAAAAGTATACCTCAACACCCGAGCGGTCGCATGCGACCGCATAACAATAGAATACCTATTGTGTCTCGTTCCCATACGCTTGAGGGATTAATAACCGATAGCTAAGTGAAGTCACAAAAATTCAAAATAATAAAGAATCACTTTTTTAACATATAGGTACTCACGACGTAACATAAAAATATATCTATGTGAATACTAAACTAAAGCTGAATGAATTATGCAGTTTCTCGGAATCGGGTAAATCGAAGGATTTTCGTGCTTAATCTAGCAGTTACACCATTAATTGGTAATAAGAATTATGTGAAAAGGTATCTACTAAGTAATATCCTTAACAACGTATCCATAAGAGACCACAAATTTCGCAAAGTCGGACCGAAAGCACGGTAGCTCATTGGTAGAGCGTTTGGCCCGGTAAGCCAAGAAGTTGCTGGTTCGTGTCCCGCCCGTGCGCAAATTTTTGGTTCCTTATTACATCTTTATGAATAAAAAATATGACGCTGTGAGTGTTAAAAACATTCTTAACCTACTAAGTATGTGGGTTCAATTTTAAATTTTGATCTTCATGATTTTTTAAATAGGTAGGTACCTATTTTAATTGGCATCACATTTTTTTGTGATATTGTTTTTTTTTACTAATTATACGAGCTACGTCATTCAAGTTGGATAAAACAGGCTTCATTATTTCGGAAAAGCGGTTGTTTATGCTCATGTGCTGGCCTTGCAACCATTTTCGATCATGATTTTGTCATAAAATGTCCTGCGTTCCTATAGTAAAAAATATAAGCAGCTACTTATTTAATTGTATTACTAATACAATATCGTTAAACTCCTTTTATTTAAACAAATAAACGGTAAGATATATTTAATAGCGATGAATAAAATGTTACTTTTGCCTTTTATAAAACTGTCTCATGCTTTTAGATTTTAGTATTAAGAAGATACCTAACTTTTTAAATAAATATCACAAATAGATATGTTACTGATTATCTTATTGTAACTGAGGTTCTTGTCTTATCTAAGCTCACTATTTCATCTAGCTTTTACATTCTCCTGTTATAAGACACAATTTCCCATTAGCAGCAAAGACTTTTATTTTTTTATGGTTTTAAAATATGTTATTGTTTTTTTACAGATTTTATAATGGCGACCGCGCAAGAGAAGAATGGTCTTAGTGAAAGAATAATAGCGAAGGCTCCATGGTATGTACCCCAGTATTTTAGCGTTGACAAAAGTCCTTTTTAGGACCGTCTTCTGATTTTCATTTCCCGATAATTCCCAATATTTACAATGAGATTTAGCTTCATGGTTGTCTTGGTAAAAGTGAAAGGTATTTAAATAGATAACTTTCCAGGCAGAGAGAAAATTTATCCTGTATCTATTTTCAACTTAGAGAGAAAATAACAAAGAGCCATAGTCGAAGGGCAGATGTCACTTACTTTTATTTCCTTAATATTTCTTCACAAAGAAAAGTTATAAGTAGGCATCATACAGATGTACTCGTATGTAAAAGTACTGAGTGAGAGGTTGTATCGGCATGCGTTTTGCAATGCCAAGGTCAGAGCTGGCATGCGTGGCCGGTTTGGCAACTCATGACATTTTAACAACTATTTACTATGCTATTCGAGTATGTACAAATATGGTAGGTATAAACGCTGTCGAGTTGTTATGACGAAATATTGTAAACAAAGTCGATTCTATATTTTCTGTGTAAGAATGCCAAAAATGTTTGACAAAGAAGAATTTGACACTACCGATCAACTATCGATGTATACTGACGTATAGACATAGTTCATTCAGGTGAATAATAAAAAAATATCATAGAAGGTTCACAAATTATATGTTGCCTATAAGTATAGAAATAACGTGTAGACATATTCATCTTCATTATTATTAAGGCGGCCTTGTCTTACTTCTTCTTATTTATTATCAAACAATTAAATACATAAACTTACAAGTAATTTTAAAGCTATTCAAATAAGCAAGATGCTTTTATACTTAGAATCAATCATAATTTCAGTTTGTTTTGAAGTGAATATAAACGAAGTGACAATAATATCACACTTTTGTAATCAACACATAGGAATTATGAAAATCGATATGAAATCTGTCGATACAATGCGTAAATAAATAAATAGGCTGCAAGTCAATGACCGCCGCATGTGCTTATGTCACGCTGTATTCTGAATTATTAAAACGTATTGATTTGGCGCAGTTCCTTCGACCATTCATATTTTATAGTGGCATTAATGCTTCTAACATTGTAAAAAGTAAGGTACGCTTAACTTTTTATTTATTCGGTGAAAAGTGATTAGGCGTATATAACTCTACATAACTCTTCTTTTTACTGAGTTTATACTTGCTGTAATGCTATTCTTATCAATAAGTTCAGTGCCCTAGTGAATAGTGATTACAATTATAGTGATAACCCGGACGAAATAGTTTCCTGTTCAATACAAAACACAATCGTTATCACGCTTAAGTTTTTTAAAGTGACAGAATAATAACTAATTAAAAAGTAGTTTCTATTTATCTCGAAAGTATTATGTATACTTTTAGGTGGTTTCAGTTCAGAACTATTTAAACATAAATGGTTATAAACAAACTGAGCTTAGGCATTTAAACAGTGATTTAACTAAAAATAAAACAAGAGGCACTCCTCCGATTGACACACTTTTTGGAAGACTCATTTTGACACTTGTCACGTACAGCTCATTTAAACCCCATTGGCATATCTAATCCGTTCATAGGAAGGAAACTGTAGGAACTATTTAAGGGTAGAGCCCATCGTTCACGAGAGCACTGATTAAATTAAATAACTTATTAAACACCCTTTGGTTTATGTTTCATGACATTCAAATACTTTCAAGACTGAAAATACAAAAAACATGTTCAAGTTAGTATTATTCATATTATGAAGGGATAACAGAAATAACTACAGTTCAAATTAAAGCTTATTTTTCTACTTTTAGGGTTGTTCTAAGAATCAAATGCGTTTATACCTCCATACCTCTACGTTGTGTTTTTTTAGTAATAAGTGTGTGTGTTTTTACGAGATTCCGCTATATGTGGAGCTATCGGATTACTCTGCGAGCATAGATGAGGAGTGATTTGGTTTAGTGGTTGTTTAGTGATGGCTGTAAGGGTTCATTAAATTATTTTAGATTGATTGCTATATTTTTAAGGAAATTGTGAAAGGTGTTTATGGTGGTTTCTTTTGACAGAATCTGAGTCTGAGACAACATGAATGGGTCTGTATTTAATGTATTGCATACTGAGCATTTTGCAGAAAATCGAGGACAATCTTCTGTCAGGTGCTTCCAACATTGTGATACGCAAAATCGCTGTACATATTTATTATACGAGAGCTGCAGAAAACGGTAATTGATTGTTAGGCTCATCAAAATTACAATGACAATAACATCAAAAGATCATTCAAAATTAACGTATAAATTATAGTTTTCTGGGTATTTAAATAAACGATTGTTTATTTCAGTCAAAAAAATAAAATTCATCAACTTACTATCATATAAATAAAAAGGACAAAAAATATCTGAAAAGGATAAACAAATAAATATACAATTTAAATTAAACGAAACAACAGCATATGCTGTACCATATGGTAAGCATGCCACGACAATCATTTTCAGTGGGAATCCTTGCTAGGCGCTGGGTAGGCTCTTTCCCTAAAGTAAATTCACACCTTACGGAAAGTAAAATAATCAATAAAAAAAAACTGTCACAGAACAAATCGCGCTTGAACGATTCGATTGGCGCCTAATCTTTATTCATACTTAGATAATATTTTGGCAATAACTTAATAAGGGAAGTCATATCTGTCAAACGGTGCGCTAACCCTTAAGCGCAGTTTAGGTGCGCACTCTGACGCAATGCGCGCACGCACTGACCATTGACCTTCCGCGTCGTGCTGACATTGACTCTTGATTTGTAGAATTGCCCCGACACAGCTGACTTGCATCTAAATCTAATATTTCCGAGTTTCCTTGTAAAATATATCGTACGTAGCTCCATTTTAATTCGCAAAATTTTGAACGTTGTCGTAAGTAGGTGCCTTTAAGTTTACCCAAAGTAAAAAAAAACTTTATGATACAACGAAGGTTTCCTAAAATCATACCTGTTTCAGAATTTAATGAATTAGTTCCCCTGCTCTTGAACACAAGATCTTGAGTAATTTTGGTTGTAGGTACATTTAGAAGTAGGTAATTCTACTAACTTATGTACCAAAGCCCATTCCTTATATTGTAATAATTTTAGTATCTTCGTCCAGAGTGTACTAGTGTAGCAAAGGGTAGATAAAATGAAAACTCAAAAGCACCTTTAGATTCATGAAATGCATAGAATCCATAACAACAGCAAGTAGGTAACATCTCCTTATCTTATTACCAGATATAGGTATTTTTACGGTTAAATCTTTTCCGTCATCATCATTTAAGGCCTTATGCAAAAGTCTCCAATTAAATAATACTTAGGTACTATTAATTAAACTTATGTCCCTTTCAATCTCATCTTCATTACGATGCCATTTGTCAAAATTCCATAAAGTCATAAATCTTAGATTTGGCAAACCACAGTATTATTAAGAGGTGTGAAACTTCACACCGCTTTGTTTGATTTTGATGAATAAGTATGGTTATTTATGACATCACCATGTTTTTCTAAAATCTCTGCGATATTCATCATATCTTTTAAAAAGAGTCAACATGATATACTCTGTACCAAAAACAGGAAATATGAACTTTTAATATGTACCTAATATGTTTGTTAGAACTTTAGAGAAGCCAATCAATCAACTTAAAAATTGTACAACTTTCTATTTGGGTTATTCTCTTAACAAACCTAGTACAAACCCTTATGTGACTACAAGTAAAGGATAATCAGAAAGTAACAGTCTAATGCTAGCGCAATATCATACTCGGGATTCAAGTCAATCTAAAAATAAAAAATAGTGTTTGTATTATAGTGAACGAATGAGGAACCAAAACAAATGCTCAGTAGGTACTCATTCAGAGTGCACCTCAAACAGACAGTCCTTTTAATAACCGTGTCATACCTGTACCTAAACCCTTGAAGAAAACATCTCGCTTAATGAACAGAACAAGCAGATGATAATATCCTTTGGCATGTGAAACACCCACACGGTTCACAACTCCGTTGATGACCTCTGTGGTCGAGTGGCTAGCACGCTGGTTTCAAGCGTCGCCATCTCGTGAGGTTCCGGGTTCGATTCCCGGTCGGGTCAATGTAGAAAACGATCTTTTCTACATTGTCTCGGGTCTGGGTGTTGTGGCACCACCGTTGTTTCCGATTTCCATAACACAAATGCTTTAGCTACTTAGCTTGGGATCGAAGCAATGTATGTGATGTTGTCAAATATTTATTTATTTAACTCCATCGGCACAAGTACATCACACCAACTAGGTAACCGAATCGATCGCGCAGGATACGCCGGCATTCATAATAGATGCACAATTTTCGACACGTTTCCGCCGCTGGGTTGCGCAATGCCAAACTGCATAGACGCGCTGCGCCTGCGCACTAGTGAAAGTGTGGCCCAACGCACTGCCCGCGCAGTGCACTAACTTTTGTAACAAAAGTTGCCGATCAAACAGTCCTATATTTTCACTTTACGCAGAAGTGACAAGTACTGGACGGTGTGACGATGTGGTTCAATATAGCCTTCGTTGGGACGAACGGGCGGAAGAGGAATCTTCTGTTCTTTAAGTGAGTATTGTGTTAGTTGAAACATTGCACCTGTAATGCACTGAAAACACTGAAAATCGAGACACGAGCTAGCATTATTTAAACCTACTTCGTTAAAAAAAGTATTAAATGGTTTATGATCAAGTTCTCAGCAAATTTACAGTTGTTTAATAGTATGAATTAAAAAGTATTAATACATAGAATGAACGCAAAATCGATGATATCAAAAGTATTTCAGTCACTGGTGCAACTTATGTGTTGTGTAATTTATTGGTTACACATCTTTTTTTAATTTTTGATAGAATTTTTACTTTCATATTTTTTTTTTACATCCGCAGTTGTATGTTTCCAATAGTAGTCGGTTTTGAAAATGCATGAATACATTAAGTTGTTTGTTTGAAATCGAAACGAAAAACCATTCTTCTGTTATGTTTCCAAAAACAAAGATTAGTGATACGATACTTTTGAACCGCGACTTTTTTTCAATGAATTGACCGCAATCAAACAATAATTTCAATCAAACATTACTTCCCAAAAACCCTCAGTAAATCAAATGACATCAGAAAAAGTAAATATTTAGCGATGACTAACAGAGCAGTTAAATAGAATTTGGAAACACAATACCCATGGTTTAACCCACTTATAGTCAGGCGGATACGACGGGTCATCACTCGGATCATCAGCGGGGCTAGTAGGTAAAAGGTCATGACCGATTTAACTAAGCATTATTAAAGGTACTCACTCACATTTAAAAACTTTCGTGGTTTTTAAAAACTTCAACTATAAAAAGGATTCAATAAGACCAGGTTTAAGCCAAGACTAAGGTTTATCAGACCAAATAAGAAAGTATAACTCTATTATTGAATACTGTTATTTTGACATTATTTTTAATTTAACGTGTAATTTCTTAGTATCTTTCCTACGGTACTGCTTTTGGAATGAGGGACAGTTGTTAAGTATTAATGTAGAGTAGGTATATCACATACAACGTGAGAAGGTAGTACTTACAAAAATCTAATTTCTAAACGAGTGCGATTACGCATTTCGTCATAATCTACTATATAAAAATAAGTCGGGTTTTCCTTCCTGACGCTATAACTCCGGAACGCATTAACCGATTTCCACGGTTTTGCATTTGTTAAAAGGTCTCGGGCTCCGTAAGGTTTATAGCAAAGAAAATTCAAATATAAAACAAAACAAAAATTCGCTATCAGGTGGCGAAACGGAGTTCGCCGGGTTTGCTAGTACCTAATAAAACATAGGCGAAAATAATATGTGATGAGAAAAACTGGAGGACGGAAATAGTTCGTACACTACCTGAAAAATAGATTTACGATTGCGCTGGAACTTATTTCCACGGGTTCGGATCAGAACCCGGCTCGGACATTAATAATGCGGAATCGCTCTTAATAAACAGTTAGAGGTATCCAATGTATACTGACTTTCTATCCTTTAATGGTGTTACATAGCAAATTCCAGAAGACAATCGCTGAAGCTGAACGTTCAGAATACGCAACGAATCGACGTCAAATACCGCACCTACTATTTGCTACGTCATATCGTGGAATTTAGTTAAACAGCACCTTACGTGTAATGAGATAGAGGTCAGCCCAATAAATGTTTACTGCATGCCTTGACTTCGATAACTTTCGTAGGATACCAGAAGGTCGGTGCAATACAAGGGCAGAGTATTAACATAAACTTTAGGTAGCTAATAGCCATAAAATTAATATCTAATAGCCTAGTTAGAATATCTGAAGTATCACCTTAGTCTGACTCTACTAAGTTTAAATTTATTAGAGACTAGTGGTCCCCCGCGATTTCGTCCGCGCGTTTTTCGATTTTTTCATGCCTTTTAAACCTTCCCTAGGCCTCCACGAATATGTCAAGACTATAAGATAAGATAATTTTTTTTTTCGTTTATTTTGGTACTTTAACTTTATTCAAAGTGGTAAAAGTAGCCATGTTTTCTAACTGTATTATACAGTAGAAAAATCCCGTTGACACAAAAAAATAACTACATGTAAATTTTAATAAGTTAATTTTCTACAATTAGAGAACTGTAACTGTTAATTAAAGTAGAAAACAATTGCAAATAGTAAAGGTCGAATAAGTTTGCTGAAGAAATCATTAATTTGTGTTGTATTCGGAGTATTTACGTCCGATGAGGAAATAAACCTTGCAAGCAAACTGCGCGATTTTATTAACATTATCTTTGTATGAAATTAAGTGATCAATTAAAAGGATATATCACTATTGAAGGAGCTAACTTTGTAGCTAAAGTCGTCATTAAATTATTGCTTGCAGATCGAATAAAGAATAACCTACCATTTTATAGGCAATTACGGTTAATATGGTTTCTCGTAAACATATGTAATTTTGATCTCTGGTCTTTGCACCTTGGTCGCTTGCTTGTTATTAGCATGATAAGTACTATTATGATAAGAGGTTACAAAAATCTTGTATTAACATGATTTTTTGCCGACTTAAAAAAAGTTAAATACACGTATCATTGCTTTTTTTATGGATCGATCAATCTTTTTTTTCGAATTGAAAACTGTTATTTGACCGAGTTCACTGAAAAAAGAGCCTTAAGGAACTTAAATATCCCTTTAATAAAGTATAAAAATTTAATAATTCGTATTCACGTATGAATACAACAATGGATAGGAACATATAATATAAGCAATACCTAAGGATTTATTGAGGAAAATAGAAACTAAAACAACCATCTAGACGAACAAGATACAACCCATTGTTTTTCTTTTTTACCGACTTCATTAAATCTTGTAGGTGCTGAAATTAGATATTAGTGATTAATTGTGTGTTCCTTGAAAATAGCTGCAGCTTAAGATTGATTTAATGTCATAGTTTGCGACTACCGACATATACTAAGTCTATACTTAGTTCATCGCCCATAAACCACGCCCTGAGTGCTCTCCTGTGCATTCATACAAGGCATATGTTGAAAGCCTGATGCGCATTCGTCAAACAGCCAATAAACGACGTATTTGCGCTTTTTAGGGTTCCGTACCCGATTGGCAAAAAACGGAACCCTTATAGTTTCGTCAAGTCTGTCTGTCTGACAGACATAGTCTGTCCGTCCATATGTCACAGCCACTTTATTTTCTATTAGTATTACACAGTTGAAACTTAGAAGGTAGAAAGATGTATTCTGATAACCGCTTTACGATTTACATACAAAAATTTTAAAAAAAATATTTTAGGGGCTCCCATACACAAAAGTAAAACCAAAAAAAAAGCAATGCGTGTAGGGTGTCTTTGGGTCTATGGATATCGAGGTTTCTAAAAGTCTATCGTTGGAGAGATAGAAGCTTTTAAAGTGGTAAAATGGGCGCCCCCCCCCCCCCCCTCCGATCTATCTTCAAAACTTCAAAAGCACGGGATTAGGGGAGAAGCATTAGACTGGTTCCAAAGCTACCTACAAAACAGGAGACAATGTGTAGAAATAAGTAAGATGGATAAAATAAGGAATTCATGCCGAAAAGTGACATATATATCAGACTTTAGGGTGAATGGATTCGGAGTCCCGCAAGGAAGTATTTTGGGTCCAATACTTTTCAATTTATATATTAACTAGCGGTCCCCCGCGACTTCGTCCGCGCGTTTTGAGTTTGCTCCCTCCTCTCCCGTCGCAGCGTGATGTTTTATATCCTAAAGCCTTTCTCAATAAATAAGCTATCTAACACAGAAATATTTTTTCAAATCGGTTCAGCAGTTCTTGAGATAAGCACGTTCAAACCAACAAACTCTTCCGCTTTTTAATATGTATAATTAGTGCAAGCGCACGTTGTACTTAAGCTGCGAACATTATTTTGGTGCGGAGCTATGTTAAAACTGTGAAAGCTCCTAAGATATTTATTGGATTCAAATGATATAAAGGGCAACTTTATTCTAAATGAAATGCTAAATGAAATGAAACTTTGTTCTAAATGATGATGAATGTATTTATTTTGATAAGAATAAATACCTGTGTACAATACACCTCTAAAAATGATGCATTCTTTTTTTACAAATTTATTAACATAAAAAAGGTTGTAGTAAGTCAACCATAAAAGATAGACTTATGCTGTCGCGGACTTTAATATAGAACTCTTAATGTTGAACAATCTTGTCATACATGATTTTTGTGTAACTTTAGCGGTTTCCGCAGCGTACGCAGCGGAAGCTCTCAAAAGGAATATCTTTCTCCCGTTTTCGCAACATTTTTCATTGCTGCTATGGTCTTGCGAGTCGTATCTTTATGTTATATAGCTTAAAGCCTTCCTCGATAAATGGACTATCCAACATAAAAATAATTTTTCAAATCGGGCCAGTAGTTTCTGAGATTAGCGCGTTCAAACAAACAAACAAAAAAACAAACAAACTCTTCAGCTTTATAATATTAGTATAGATGATCTACCTAGAATAATTGAGCATAAATCTATACTTTTTGCTGACGACACAACATTGATTATAAAAGGAAAATACGAAGACCATCTAGAATCTGAAATAAATACGACTATTATGAAGGTAATAAAATTGTTAAATGATAACAATTTGAGAGTAAACATTGACAAAACAAAAATAATGCTATTTCGGACATAACAATCTCATAAAAATAATCTTAAAATAGACTATCGAAGACATATTTTTTATACCGTGCCAACAAATGAATTTCTAGGGATAATTATTGACAAACATTTAAGTTGGAAAACTCAAGTAAATCGTGTATGCGATAAATTAGGCCGCTTCGTGTTTGCACTAAGGAGATTGAGAGAAACTGTCTCTACGGAGGTTGCTTTGAAAGCATATCATGCCTACGTTGCCTCAGTCTTACAATATGGGCTAATGATATGGGGCAACTCTACTGATATGGGGCAACTGTACTGATATAGAGGTAGTATTTAAAATTCAAAAAAATGTGTAAGGGCCATCTGTGGTGCTGAATATACAGATTCCTTCAGGCCATTGTTTAAACGGTTACGATTGCTGACTTTAACTAGCCTTCACATTAAACAAATATGTTTATTTGTTAAACAACACGATCAGTTTCTCTGCAAAATTGCCAGTGTCGGGAAAATGCCTACGTAAACGTCGTACATGTATCCTTCAAGTTCCAACGTATATACTAACATTGTCTGAAAAAAAAATATTTATTATAGCTGTGAAGGTATTTAACGCATTACCAGAGGATGTGAGAGGTATAACGGGGTCCTTATTTTAAAAAAAGTTACATTTGTGTTTAATTGACAATATTTTTTAAAATCTTAATAAATACTTTACTCATAAGAAAAGAAATATAATTAATCCAATATCAATTATTTTTATCTCGTTTTATCGATTTTATATTTGCACGCTAACTAATGTAGCAAATTTTGGTGAACTCGAATGTTTTATCTAAGAACTTTGTTGTAACGTACACCCAAAATTACGCAAATAAACGCATTTGTATTTGTATCTTTTAAACTAAGTGAGCATAAATTTTGAAAAAAATACATGATGTAGATCTTGACAACGACTCAATTTCATAATACTAAAAATATATTCATACAAATACTTTGAAAATCAAAGTTATATTTGTTGTCAACTAAATATTCTGGTATTTCGGAAAAATGGAAGTAAGTGGATCTCTTATTCAGTTAAGGTTGGCACGGAACCCTTAGTGTGGCCACTTGGCCGGTTTTAGTTATCGTACCTATAGTTAGTTTCCCCAGTAGCAATGTCGAAGCAGTGTTCGTTTACTTGAGAAACGGTCCATTACGCCACACCGGGAAGTACTTGTTGGGCAATGAAGCCTGTATAACTACAGTACTACATTACATTACATACGATGACAAATATTAGAAATTGGCGTTAAAACTTTTCTCTGGCTGACAAGATGGACAGACGACCTTGTAAAGATCACAGAAGCAAACTGGATGAAGACCGCTAGTGATCGGTCGCTGTGGAGAACCGTGGGGGAGACCTATGTTCAGCAGTGGACGTCCTTTGGCTGATAAAGATGCCGATGATATTAGGGATGCAAACCATTTGAATTGCGTACGTACTCGAACAAACTAAGACATTAATAAATGTAACTCAATGTAATAACATTGTACAGTCGCTAGAACTAAACTAAACTAGAACTACGCTAAACTAGCCTTTATAACATAGTTATCTAGATACCGCAGTTTTTACCTTGACGTGCTATTAAATTGTCCGTACAATTACATGTGTATGATCAAATATTATTAGAGATTTGGTAAAATACATAATAATTGGGTCAGCTTTGATCATTGTAATAGATATAACACAATGAACGAATACGTATGAAATATGAACTTTTTCAATGTAATATAAGTAAGGATATTGCAGGGATGGTATAAAGTACCTGCTAACTTTAATCTCACTTTCCTATGTTGGTGGGTATCAAAGGCTTTATGATTATCTAGTTTATTGGTTTCCCTTGGGATTATTATCACCTATCTATGATAAGACAGTTTATATTATTATGATGTGCCTTTGATGTTAACATAAAAAGGATAACGGAAAACTACAGAATACATAGCAGTAGGTTGGGAATAAGCCTGCACCCTTTTCTGATAGAGACGTATTATTATAAAGTAGAAATGCACATTTATTTTAATCATTTATTCGTCATGGGATAACAAACTTACTTATTAAGCGACAGTTTAAGCTTCGTGTTAAATTGAATCAAATCATTTTTGTTAGAAAATCGTCAACATCGTCAACCGTCACTGTTTTGTGCTCAGTAATTGCTACGATCTTGACATCAGATAATAAAATTGCTCTTGTAATTGGCCATGTAATAGGTGTGTTATTTATTATGCTTGTGAGGGGATTAGGTCTAAAGAGCAAGCTATATAAAGAGACAAATACCGGTGTATTAAAGTTAGGTAGGTACCTACGTACCTACGGGGAGGTCTACGTCACCGTGTACAAGTCAGAAGAATTAGTTTATGTCATGTAAGAAATTTACTTCATTGCCAAACAACACCATTAAGCTTAAGTGTCAGTAAGCGATGCCCAAAAAGGCTCTACTGTTTTTATAAACATTTTAAAGTGCGTTTTTCTTTACTAGTTGAATAATGTATGTCGAATATGAATAATGTAGTCAAGTAATGAACAGTCGACAGCACATCAGGTTACCCACTTTTGTTGCAATCTAGCCCTTATTACAACTGTATAAGATACCGCAATGTTTACCTTGACGTGCTGTTGTCTGTACTTAAACAATCTTTTTTAAGTTTTAAAGTAATATCAGTGATTTAAATTCATTTACAAGTTGATTAAAAAAAACACTCAGATGTAAAAGATGAATTAGCTATGTAAGTTTTGTGTTAATTTTATTTTAAATGAATTATTTAGGTTCAAAAGAGTGTCAAGATTGCTTACAATAATCGGCAAGCAAAAAGAAACAGTCATTACCATGCGTTGTAAAGTTAAGGTACACTACAAAACGGTTACTAACTAGGGGGTACCAATTCATAATGATCTAGACAGCTAGATGGCGCTAAGCTTCACGCAATTGACGTTTTCATAGGAAACCACAAATTTCGCCGGGTCGGACTGACAGCACGGTAGCTCAATTGGTAAGAGCGTTTGGCCCGGTCTGCCAAAAGGTTGCTGGTTCAAGTCCCGTCCGTGCGCAAATTTTTGGTTTCATATTTCATCATTATGAATATAAAATATGACACTGTGTGTGTTAAAAACATTCTAAAGCATTAGATAGCTAAGCGACATCCATTTCCAAGTTGAATTTATTCTGTAAAGAATAACTGCTTGGGCCATCTATTTCATAAACAGACGGCTAGATGGCGCTAAGCGTCACGCAATTGACGTTTTCATAGGAAACCACAAATTTCGCAGGGTCGGACTGACAGCACGGTAGCTCAATTGGTAAGAGCGTTTGGCCCGGTCTGCCAAAAGGTTGCTGGTTCAAGTCCCGCCCGTGCGCAAATTTTTGGTTTCATATTTCATCATTATGAATATAAAATATGACACTGTGAGTGTTAAAAACCATTCTAAAGCATTAGATAGCTAAGCGACATCCATTTCCAAGTTGAATTTATTCTGAAAAGAATAACTGCTTGGGCCATCTGTTTCATAAACAGACGGCTAGATGGCGCTAAGCGTCACGCAATTGACGTTTTCATAGGAAACCACAAATTTCGCCGGGTCGGACTGACAGCACGGTAGCTCAATTGGTAAGAGCGTTTGGCCCGGTCTGCCAAAAGGTTGCTGGTTCAAGTCCCGCCCGTGCGCAAATTTTTGGTTTCATATTTCATCATTATGAATATAAAATATGACACTGTAAGTGTTTAAAACATTCTAAAGCATTAGGGGGTACCAAGATAAAAAAGGGGTACCTAGAGTTATAACTTGTCGATCTAGCTTCGCGGGAGATTAGGAGTCAACTATGACTATTGTCTGTTAAAGGGTCAAATGGAAGAGGCAGATAACTTATTCAAAAAGCTAACATCGACTTAATATAACTAAACAATTACTTAGACTAGTCTCTATATCTTTTAGTTGACCATCAGCTCTTATTTCGAATCACTCGCTTGAATTTGGCGTATGAATCCCTTTCGAAATCAAATAAAAAATCGGTGAAAATCACGCATAATAGAGGCGTCAGGACTTACAAAATACAGCTATCTTTTTTTAAATCACTCTTGCGTGGTAGTGTTTTTTTTTTGTAAAATCGAATATTAATTAATGAATATTTTACGCCATCTTGACGCGAGTGATTTAACAATAGGCGCCCATGTCGTTATCTTAAATAACTTAAGCCCTTTACTCATTCAGTTAAAACACAAACTGATGAAACAAATTATTCCTAAACCAATTAACTAGCGGTCGTTCAGCACTTACCTAACATCCGCAGGATATGACTTATGTAACGAGCACGAGCTAGATCTATGCAGCCTTGGTCAACTACTAGGAGGTATGTTGCAGGTAATTGGTAGTGTCTTTGAAAAGAGATAAAATAAAATTCTTAAATAAACTCTTGACCATTTAAAGGGATGGAATCCATTTTAGGCAAACAATTTCTTTTTGGAGTCGGTACTCTGATAGTCGATGCTTGAGATGGTCAAAGTGATGGCACCGACTCCAAAAAGACATTGTTTGCCTAAAACGGATTCTTTAGTGAATTTTGGTTTTGAAGTCAGTTTTTACTTTTTTAAAGTATTATTTCTTCATTTTTAGAGATTACAGGAGAGGGGGGGGGGGGGGGGGGAAGTTGCACCTTATGACTCTATTTTTTAAGAAGCTACAAACTACACATCATAAGTTCTGCCATTATAATTACTGAACTCCTAAGCGTTAAGGAGTTCCACCAGTTTCCAACTAGGAAGTATACCCTCTAGGTTGGTGAATCATTTTTCGAAGCGCAGCATGGAATGTCCACCAAGAGAAAGTTGTGCAGACGAACTCAGCAATGGTGGAGGTCTTGCGTTAGTTATGCTCATAATTATTATAAATTACCGCTATGGATACCTAGCGCTCGATGCAAGCCGTTTAGAGATGGTTCTGATGATAAATTATAACGATAGTGAGAAAATATGGTTTAATGTTACTTCTTCACAAAAATCGAATTGAATCAAAAATATTGGAAGAAATTGATTCAAGCAATAAGACCATCTCAATATTGAACTACTAGCGAATATTTTAGATGCTAAACTGTAAATGTTTATGGTGTACGATAAAGTATTTTCGCATCATTTGCTCAGAAACGTTCGATTTTACGTCACCTAGACAAGGGACACCATATTTCATTGCAAGGAATGGCATAATGGCAAGGAAAAGGTTTATTTAGTAGAAAATGTTACTTGACATATTTTTGATTTGTGAACCACTGAGCAAGTTTTGAACAAAAACGTTTGGAACAAAAACGTTTACGTTCTACGTTTGGAAAAAGGGTGGGCGGGCAGTTTTTTTCAGATCAAAATACTAACTAAATTGGATCGTATTTATTTAGAAATGGTAACTCGTGATTTTATGCAGTGCATTGCATGCGTTCAAGTGGAAATTAGTATGAACTAAGTAGATAACCTAATTAATTGCCTCGCAAAGAGAAGCTAAAAGGAGAGAATTCACCACGTTCCTCTTTAGTAAAACTAGTAGGTACATCGTGACTCAAGGTGGCGTGGCGCCTGTGCCGTAAGACATTTCTATAGTGAGTAATCTACTATTAATTATGAAAATAGTTAAATTATTGTAAAATACGTATATTAAGCATGTTAATATCTGATCGCTGCAAAACTGAACTTAGCATATAATTAACACCCAAATGTAGCCTTTTTAACCGACTTCCAAAAAGTAGAAGGTTATCCAATTCGACTGTATGTTTTTTTTTAAATAAAAGTTAAGGCTGTGTTACCTCATATCACAGTCATTCGTAGACCGATTTGAAAAAAATATGTCTTCCTAGAGATAACTTCTAGTTGGTCCCATTGTTGCCAAGTCGGGATCTGATGATGGGATCTTGGCAATTGAGGGAAACCCGCAAATTTTAAGGGCACGTATAGTGTGTGCGTAGTGTAGTTTTTTACTAGAATCTTAATGTTGACGTGTTGTTGCCTCTCCTAGTCAACATTGTGTGGAGCTGACCTGATGGTAGACTCCATATCGCTTCAGTGTTAGGGGATTATAATGGCAAAACTTATGATAGGTATTTTGCAGGTTCTTAAAGAACAGAGTCATAAGGTGCGTGCCCCCCCCCCCCCCCTATTATCACTAATAATAGACATTTAATTCATAGGCAAATAAACTTATTCGTTCTTTCTTGCATGAGACTTCATAAAACATCAGAATGCAGACACTGTTAAGACTAATTGGTTAAAACATCTTGTAAAATCACTAGAGGATAATAAAACGACTGACAAATCAGATATTTCTCACAAACATCCGTAACCTATGAAAAATACAGTCGAAGTGATTTTATAAACATAAGTAGGTTCTTTAATTAAGTTTTTAGAGCGAATATATTATTTAACTACATACTACACTATTAACTATTCATTAAATATTCATATTAACTGCCTCGGTGGCGCAGCGTTAGGAGGGTCGCACTTTAAAGCGACGGCTGCGCCAGAGGTCCCGGGTTCGATCCCCGGGTCGGGCCAAAAATATATACCTGAGTTTTTCTGTTCAGAAATGCCGCTCGGAGTTTGGAAGTTGGCGGTGTTTCACCCCCGTGCCTCGGAAAAGCACGTAAAGCCGTTGGACCTGCGCCTAAACTCTCTCTCCGGTCGTGTCAGATTGCTGTCCCATCGGGCTATGAGAGTGGAAGGAATCAAGAGTGCACCTATGTTTGCGCACACACTTGTGCACTATAACATGTCCCGCGCAGTCGGTTAGTCGTTGTGACTGGCCACCGTAGTCGAAATCGGCTAGGGGGACTATTATTACTATTACATCATACTATTTAACTACATTACCATATGTGGTTAGTTGAGGCATGTATGCAATCAGTGGAAAGCCGCAAAATGTTACCTCAGACATTACTATCAGAGCTACCATTTATCTGTGAGCAAGATATGCTTGAGTTCTGTTATTTGGAAATAAACTTGTTTGCACTTTCCTAACACCATATATCATTATTTATGAAGAACAATTTCTTGTAACGTGGGTACCAAACGATTGATATGATAGCTTGCGTCAATGTTGAATGATATTTAAATGCAGCTGCAGACAATAAGACTGCGTTATTTAAGATACACATAAAACACAAGTAAATAAATGCCAAATGTGAAGGCCGTCAACAATTTAAAGCTGAAACTAAGTTCTTTCAAAGCTTTTAATACTAGCTCCTGCCATGCATACTGTCGATTTCGATTTCTTAAAATTATACCTATATCATGTTAGACTCCCGGTCCCCCGCGACTTCGTCCGCGCGTTTTGAGTTTGCTCCCTCCCCTCCCGTCGCAGCGTCATGTTTTATATCCTAAAGCCTTTCTCGATAAATAAGCTATCCAACACAGAAATATTTTTTCAAATCGGTCCAGCAGTTCCTGAGATAAGCGCGTTCAAACAAACAAACTCTTCAGCTTTATAATATAGTAGCGCAAGCGCACGTTGTACTTAAGCTGCGAACATTATTTTGGTGCGGAGTTATGTTAAAACTGTGATAGCTCCTAAGATATTTATTGAAATCAAATGATATAAAGGGCAACTTGGTTCTAAATGAAATGCTCGTGATAATGAATGTATTAATTTTGATAAGAATAAATACCTGTGTGTATAATACACCTCAAAAAATAATGCATTATTTTTTTAAAAATTTATTAACATAAAAAAGGTTGTAGTAAGTCAACCATAAAAGATAGACATATGCTGTCGCGGACTTTATTATAGAACTCTTAATGCTGAACAATCCTGTCATACATGATTTTTGTGTAACTTAAGCGGTTTCCGAGGCGTATGCAGCGGAAGCTCTCAAAAGGAATATCTTTCTCCCGTTTTCGCAACATTTTTCATTTCTGCTGTGGTCTTATGAGTCGTATCTTTATGTTATATAGCCTAAAGCCTTCCTCGATAAATGGACTATCCAACGTAAAAATAATTTTTCAAATCGGGCCAGTAGTTTTTGAGATTAGCGCGTTCAAACAAACAAACAAACAAACAAACAAACAAACAAACAAACAAACAAACAAACAAACAAACAAACAAACAAACTTTTCAGCTTTATAATATTAGTATAGATGACGATGAGTTTCAAAAGTTCCTTCTAGATATTTAGGATAAATAGCACATCATGGTTGGTGCTTGCCTTTATTATTTAACTTGGCTAGCACCACGTGCCTTGATAGTTGTATACAACACTAGCTAAGCTCGTGCTCGTGACACGTGCACCTCAAGATGTCGCAAACATTGCCCAAATCTGTTTAGCAACTTATTTCAAACATCACAAATATTTTATTAACACCGTGATTGCGATGATTTGAGCAGATTGTTGTTTGGAGAGTCAATACCACACATTTGATCGTCAGTGTAGACATTGTATACGAGTTTTCAAGGTAAAAAAAATGTTTCAAAGGATTATCGTAGACTCTGTGAAACTTTTTGATACAGTGAATAGAGTTTCTGTACCGTTACCATGAGTTTATTCGATAGCAAAGACGGTTTTACACGGTAGCGACGACGTAACTATTGGTATGGAATGTTTTAGTTCTGTCAGTGACCGCTAGAGGCGCTGTGCAATTTTCCATAGACTTTTTTACGTCGTCGCTAGCGAGTAAAACCGTTGTAAAATATGTGAGTTACTACTACCAACTACTACTATTTTGCTCTTAATCGGTTGTAACAAAATCATAACTAGTTTATTATACTCTGTTCCTGAAGAAAGGGTAGACAGGTATAATTCTAGTTTGATTTACTTAGGAGAGGTGTCGGAACGTATTTCTAAAACATTAAAACGTCAAAATATCCGCGTAGCTTTTAAAACTAATAATTCTTTAAGATTGGTTTGTAACGGAAAAGATAAGCTTGATAAACACCAAAAATCTGGTGTTTATAGGCTTAACTGTAGTGCATGTGACGCCATTTATGTAGGTCAGACCGGCCGTAGCTTCAACACACGTTATAAAGAACATATTTCCGCTTACCGAAACAACCATCCTGAGAGGTCTCATTTCGCCAAACATCTTTTAGATTCAGGACATAGTATTCCTGATAATCATACATTTTCTGTCCTTCATACTTGTGAAAAAGGCTTTAAACTATCCGTTTTGGAACAATTAGAAATAATAAAACATAATAAAGATAATACGCTTACATTGTTGAACGAACAGGTCAGTTATACCGCCTCTCCACTTCTAAATATATTTTCAAATCAACAATCTATCAATAATAACCGTCAATTACCAACCGATTAACTTCATTTTCAAATTTCCGTGACAACGATTACGTCACCTCATTAGTGGACGGAAAGTATAAAAGGCCTGTTCGCCAGTCGACACAGTTCAGTCGTCTGTGCTCCGCCGAGGCGACAACATCTCCTGAGGATGCCACGTGTAGTGGCGAAACGCGTCGAGGTTTTTTGCACGTTGGTGTTGGGTACTATTAATTGCATCAGCTGTGCCGCATGCGTATTGAGGGAGGGCGGGTGGTGCATCCTGCATTTGCCTGAACTAATACTAAACGCGGTGACGGTTCGTGTAGTTAGTTGCCTGCACCGGCGTCGCTTCGCGGAAATTTAAAGCAAAATAATTTTATGAATTTCAACTTAGTAATGGATTTCCGCAAAGTAACGCCTGATTCCATTAATTATGTATTTAGTTTGTCATCGTTCTGAGCGGTTGTTAAATCAAGTACCAATAAAGTTAAACAAAAACTCAAGAAGTGATTCAGCCTGTATTTATTTTGAAACACAGACCTACCGTATTGATACTGATACAGAAACAAAAATGATGGTTTCGTAACGTGTTATAGTATTATAATTTATATTATGTTACGACTATATCCCTAGATATATTTATAACAATGCATTGGAATGTTAATGTTTCCTATTTTTAATATTTGTCTATTCGTATTTAATTGATTAACTGTCAAATACAAAAACCTAACATAAAAATTAAGTAAATCTTATGGGTATTTAAATTTAATTGCATTGTATGCGAATTGTACATTATGACAGATATGAAATTGTATTGTTTTCAAAGTCGTATTTATAATAAAATGTGTATCCTATTGACCTTAGTCGTCTACTGGTAGAGTCGTATAGAACACAGTTTTTTTTAAAATGTTCAGTTAGAGCGGTTGTATTAAATAAATTCTATTTACTAAGCGTCTAAGCGTCTCTATTTGCTAAGCATACAGGATCTCGTTTTGGTCAGTGACATCCAACTCAGGGATCATAATATGAGTTATGCTTATTCAAAAAAAATGATTTCTTTAAATTTTGAGCAAGTTTTATACAAGAAAACCTCTTCACAACATTCAAAAATATTACAAAATGAATGGGATAACTCGCACCCTAGCACGTAGCTAGCGCTTATCTACGAAATACTACGCATTAGCTGGTAAGCTACGAAGAGGCTACCTGGTGTTGGTAGTTTGGACTCGATCGATTTACCGCATAAAAAAAATGATTTTGTGAGTTTTTTCCATTTCAATTTTTTTTTGGCATCAGTATCGTTTGTACAGCCACCCCTGAGTCGCTCGTCGCTGACCAAAACAACACCCTGTATATTTGAACTCGATCGCACCCGATGTCAAGTATGGATGAGGTCTAAGGTGGTGGATATCTGCTTAGCAGTGCTTAGTAGCAGCCTGTTCACTCTGGCCTTGAAGAGGCGTAGCTCAAATTCACAAACTCAATTTCAAATTGATAAAACGAAGCTCGATTCTTCATTCTTCAATCGTTCTGGAGTTCAATATCATCCAACTTAACTTAGTACTTATTAGCGTATTGACATTCATAAAAAGGTTATACCAGAAATAGTATTGCATATCCTTATTTCAAAAGCTCGTCCCTCTCACTCCTTGCAAGAGCTGACCTTGTGTGAAAGAGATGATTGTGCCATGCATTACAAGACTAAGATTTTAAACCCGATCCTGCGATGTCACGGTCGGCGTCTGTGTCCCAACTGGTTGCATTTTATAAACAAGTATGGTCTACAAAACATAAGTATAGTGTACACACAAGTATGGTCACTGTGCTGTTTAAAGATGGTGTTGGATAAAAACTAGTTGGTGGCTTGACGAGACTATGAATGGCTCAAGGGCAGTAGGTCTTACAAGGGTATGCGTGAAAGATGAAGACTTGGGAATATGTAGATATGTTTTACTCTATCTTGATGTCTTTGTGACTATGAATGAACTCGTAGTAGGTAATAAGGTGAATTGTACTCGGTATTTGCAATTCGATTGTGTTAACATACTTAACATACCTACACAAAACTATAAAATTGTTTTGCCCAAAATTCGTTAATTGCTTTGACTTTTAGTAGCACTAATGGCATTTTTGATACATTTGTTTTTATGTATTAGTGAATCAAATTAACATCCAATTGACATTTGATTTAAAGTTCAAAATCTTTATTTCTATCACAGTCCCAAGAGTGTAAAATTCCTCAAGACCGATTTTTCTGACACGTCAACGATAATTAGTACGGCTGTCTTGTCTGACACACATTTTACCTACTACCTACTTCGCAATTGTATTTACATTTTTCTCCATTTTGTTAACATCTCCATTTTACTTACTAGCTTCTCCATTTTTACCACCTTCTCCATCATACAGGGTGTAAAAAAAGTACAAGCCAAATTCAAGGGGCTTGGGAGAGAATGGGAGAGAATATGGAAAAATATGTATATTTTTCATATTTTTTATTTTTTTGTATTCTAGACTTGACAATTAACCACCCTCTTGAATTTGGCTCGTACTATATTTAACCCCCTGAATAGAATTTTAGGGATCCGTAGACATTTTATCTTATATCGACTCTTTTTCATTATTATACAGGATGTAAAAAAGACGAGCAAAATTATAGGGGTGGTTAAGAGTCGTATCCTGAATGTCTTTATTTTCTCACTTTTACACCTCGTATTTACCAATATCTTCACTTTTTTTTCTCATTTTTACACCATATTTACCAACTTCTCCACTTCCCAGGACGGACGAGCGAGGCATCGGCATGAAGGTGTACAACTTCGTGTCGGTGGCGCTGGAGATCGCGGTGCTGTACGTCAAGATGACCGCCATGTGGATCTTCTGTGTCTACCAGTTCTTCTTCCCTAAGGAGCCCAAGAGCATCAGGGGCGAGATTGTACTTGTAAGCGTTTTTGTTCTGTCAGTGCTGTGATTCGTTCGTCGAGGAATACATCACGATCGCCTTATTGGTGACATTCATTAGGTAGACGAAGTTTTCAATAAAACAGTTTTTTTTTAAATTCCTTTCCATCCACTTTTTTAAAATTTTATCACATTTTAAAGTTCCCTTACGTGAACTTGCGCACGATGATTTAATCCAGGATTAACTTAATCCTCCTTTAAATTATCATGCGCAAGTTGGAACCTTAGAGTTGTTTCATCTAAAAATTTCTGATGAGAAATTTTTGTTCTTAAACATCAGTTACGTTTGTTTACTAAAAGTTTGTGTCTCTACGAATTTGATCTTAATGTCAAGAGAATGGGAAGCAGTTACAGCCTATCTCTTGTTCAAAAGTCGATATCTTTCCCTTAAGCCTTCTGCACTTTTTACTTTGGGTATCAATGTTTCCATTGGTCGAATCACTGCTCTTTTTACCAACTCCTAGAGAGTTCATATTAAATCTTTAACATATTATTTCAGATCACAGGAGCAGGCCACGGCATGGGCCGTGAGACGGCGATCCGGCTGGGCCGGCTGGGTGCCATCGTGATCTGCGTGGATATCAACCCGCGGGGAAACCAGGAAACCACCAATATGATACTGGAAGAGAAAGGAAAAGCCTATAAATACGAGTAAGAGAACATCTATCAGCCTTTTTTAGTAGCACACACTATAAATTATAGTACAATTACCTTTTTTCTGGTAGAAAAAGCACCTACTGTACTTATATTAGCAGGCTATCACTTTGGGCATTGGCTTGAGCGTTCTTCCGAAGCAGTACTATATGGTTTTATATTTGTCCACTGATTTCTCGAAAACGAGAAGTCATAGCGAGATGATCAATCAGGTATATTTCAACTTAGGTTACAGTGTAAGTTTCATTAAAATATGTCCAGGAGTTTTTGGGATATGATTAGTAACTAAAAAAAAAAAAATAAAAAAAATAAACCGCCTTCAAAAATAATGAATTAAATGCTTAAAATAACGCATTCGTCTTAATTTTAGGAGAAACAAATTCTTTTGGAGTTGGTGCACGATGTTAAGTTTTAGTCAGATTTTGAAGGCGTTTTTTTTTAAAATAATCTTCGTTATCCTATCATTGTATGTCCTTGATCTGCACACAATACTGCACAAATCATCGACTTTATTCCTTTGTTATTGCACCTACACGTACGTATCATACTTAGCAGATACGTGAAGCAATATTATGAGTGCAGTTTCTATTATAGTGATGTAAATGATTTCCATTTTCATGCAAGGTTAATGCTTGTTTCGCGTTTATTAGAACTACACACACTCGTATACATCATTACGTTTACACCGTAATGCCATTTTTTATCTCTTACTCAAGAGTAAATAATCTTTTGCAATGCTGTTTGTAGATGAATAGTTTAAACGTTAATGTAGTAGCACGACATACTACTGATTGGTCAGTAGCATAGCATGCGATTAGCGTTCTTTTGATTTAGTGCTAATGCAATGATCAATTGAAACTTGTTACATGTGTGGTTAGATACGTAATAGAGCCATTTAGAGTGTTAAGTATCGTCAGGCGTCGTCGTTGGCCGACGGCTAAAATCAGAACTAACTAACGGTATCTTCGAAAATGCGGTTGTCAGATCTAATGTAGCCAAATCTCCCCTTACAGGAGTTTTTCCCATTTTTCCTAATGTCTTTCTGATGTTTCATGTTCATTACACTTTTTCTTTAAAATATAATGATTCTTTTTAAATACCGTAAAACTAAACTTCATAATAATTTTCAATAACTTTAATAGAATCAGTGGAACATACATAATATACTGTACCATCATACCTACTTCATATCATTCAAACAAGTATGAGGATTACTTGTTTAAATAAGTACCCTTCTTCTTGACTTTGCCATGCTTAAGAACAAAATATTAGTTTTCTTAACAGCTTTCCGAATTCCTTGAATCAAGGGATATTTTATGAATTGGCTTCTCTGATTGAATGCGAGCGTCAAGCGGCCAGCAGATCCTTGTCGCACTGTATATTAGACTGACAAGTGTGGGTAAATACATCTATATTATAAGCTGTAGTCAATCATAGTTATAGCCTAACTCTCTAACAAAGAGTCATTAAGTAGTACACAACACAGCTGCACTGCCACATCAAATAAATACATACAATAACACCGAAAGAGAAGTCCACTGTATGCTCTGCTCTGTTCCATAGCAAACTGTTACTATGTTAATTTATATAATTAAGAATCAACGAACAACATTTCTTATGTAAAAAAATATAGGTATTTACCTATTTACTATATTCACCGTCAACAAATAAGCACAAACCAACCAATAATTAAAATTTGAAACGTCATTTAGTATGAATTTTTGGTTAGATAACGCTTACCACAACTTTTTAGGACATAAATGTAATCCAAGTTGTCGTTGTAGTGATTGTTGCAGTGATTGTGGGTTCTTGGAATGTAAATGCCTACTGCGGATCTACCTCCAATCATTTTATATTCTACATGTAATCCAGGTCTGTTCTGTAGCAGTGGTAGGGTCTTTGGAACATATGTACCCTTGTGGATCTGTCTTACCTTTATCCCCCCAGTCACACAGGTCGCCCTTTTAATCTTCCAGGTGTGACGTCACAGACCGGGACGCTATCAACGCGCTCGCCGAGAAGGTCCGTCGGGAAGTCGGTGACGTCACCATGCTCGTGAACAACGCCGGCATTATGCCCTGCAAGCAGTTCCTGGACACGACAGAGAAGGAGATACGGTCCTTGTTCGATGTCAATGTTCTGGCTCATTTGTGGGTAAGTTACCCGTTAATCAATGTTCCCTGCGCTTTATATTCACTTGTGCATAAAATGTGACGAGACCGGCGTCCCTTTCTAGGAATGATGTCCTGATTTGAAAACGTATATGACCTACCTTAAAGAAAGAACATATTATATATTGTGTAATTCATTATACACTAAAAAATGACATTATTTCTTATCCCATGCTGCTTTCCATATACTAATTTTGATGTAATGTTTGGTAATTTCATTGAAAAAATAAATAAAGTGATCGTATTCTGTTCATTTCTGTTTATAAAGACAAAATAACTTAACTACGAGTATAATACAAAGTAATTGAGCTGAGATGGTGATTTGATCTAAGTACATTGAATAAAGTTGTACCTTCAACTAGAATGTAAAATACATTCACGTTTTAAATTAATTAAGTACCTGTAAGGATAGTTTATAAGTATCAAATAAATAATAATCAATTATATTCTCTTCTGCAGCTCCTCCAAGCCTTCCTCCCACACATGATGGAGCGGAACCACGGGCACATAATTGCGATGTCGTCTATGGCTGGCGTCGTCGGCCTCCGCAACCTGGTGCCTTACTGCGCCACCAAGTTCGCTGTCAGGGGACTGATGGAGGCCTTACATGAAGAACTGAGGGAAGACGCCAGGGACTTTAGTGGAGTAAGTTACAGCTGCTACTTTCCTGTGTCAACCACCAACAAATCCTGGGACCTTAATGCGTCAACGAGTTCGCTCTTAGGAGACTGATGAAGGTTTTACTTGAAGAACTGAGGGAGGTCGTCAGGGTCTTTAGTGGAATAGGTTACAGCTGCAAATTTTCTAGGGATTTTTGTCATACCCTGCATAGCCTGGGGCTCTACTACGCCACCAAACTTGCAGTCAGAGGACTGATGGATTAATACGTTTCATGGGGAATTGAGAGATGAAGTCAGGGACTTTAGTAGAGTAAATTAGTTCAATTTGTTGAGGAACTGTCCTATACTTTGCAAATTGGAGCCTTACTGCGCCCTCAAGTTTATTTACGATTTAAAACAAATATTCTGGCAACATAATAGACTGCACCCGAGTCCATGAGTTTTGTTTAATTTATGATGCTACAAAGAGTTTTAAGTGCATCTCGATACTCCAAAAATATAGGTATCGTCATTGTACGTCCTGGACATTTACAATGAGTAGGTAACCCATGAAGATTTCATAGTTCTTCTTATGTGTATGATTCAACATTTAATCTGTTCTCATCTTCAGATCAAGCTGACGGTAATCTGCCCTTACATCGTGGACACGGGCCTGTGCAAGAACCCCCGCATCAAGTTCCCCGGTCTGCTGAAGATCCTCTCCCCCGCTGAGGCTGCTGAGAAGATTGTGGACGCCGTCCAGAGGGATTACGATGAGATCACCATCCCTAGCTCGCTATACTATATCAATATGGTGAGTGAAATTCAGTCATGTACCATTTATTTCTACAGCGACCGATATTGGGACTCTCGACTCCTGACATTTGTATTATTGTAGGAGACCAACACCTCCATCGAGCGTTAACTGAAATTCTTTAGTATTTGTGATGATGCCCGTATTGTTTTCTATCGCTTTGATTGAATACATTCATCCCAAGCCCAACATGTGAGCAAGAGCTGATTCTGATACTGAGTCTGACATTCTGACTGTCCGTAAATTTGGCTTCCTATTTGCTTAAATAGTAGTGAGCCATAAGAGCTCTTTCAGTTACTAACTTTAAATAGGACATCAGTGTTCTCAGGCTCAAAATTGTCATATAAAAAAATAAAAGTTAAGAAGGGTTAGGTACCTATATCCATATCGCAACGTTATAAGTACGTAGGTATTCGTAGCGAAGATCATTTTGAATAAATTAGTGCAAAATAAGTGTTTTTTTACTTGATGATAGCATCTCCCTAATCAGATGTTAAAATATGAGGTATCCGGATTTCTTTCCAAATCAATAGAGAGTTAATTCTATTTCCCCAGTGGTGCAGAACCATGCCCCGGCGAGTGTCCCTGTACCTCAAAGACTTCCTGGACTCCGGCCTGGAGGCGCATTAACCTTCACTTGTACACTCAGCAGCATTAAACAGTGGCAGGACTTACGTAAGTACAGTCATATGAAAAAATACAGCTAAAATCAATTTCCAAATAAAAGGCACTGACATTTATATCTGAGACTATAAACACGTCCGAGAAGATGATAACTTTGCCAAAAATGTAAACGTCGTTACGCTGTGAATTAATGCTGCTGGGTGTAATATTTGGGTATATCGTAAGACTTTTGATGAGTTTTATTGTTATTATCAATTTATATGTTTATGTGTATAAATTATATTACGCATGTATGTATAATATGTACACAAATATATATAACAAATAGATCCGAAGTTCTACGTGACAAAAAATTCTTAAATTATTTTAGTGTCCGTGTAAAATCTGCGCAGATGAATATCAGAAAGCATGTGATGAAGGTTTGAGTCAAAATATGTTATATATTAACGTATTAAAAAGGTTTATATATACATTAAACATAAAAACAGATATTAGTGTATATTTTGGTTATTTTAAATGGTTTTTATAGCTCTACATTTGAGTTTCATAGGTAAATTCGAAAAACTGAGTATTATAATGGAGTAGCCATACTCTTTGATATGTGAAGGTTTTGCACGAATTTTGTGAAGTATGAAAACAACATATTGTTCATATGATGAGGTCTTGAGTTTATACAGTATCATGAAACAAGCAAATTACACAATATGTTGAATTGTGTAGACATACCGTGTATATAATAGTTTTAATAAGCCTAAATGTGCCTGGAATACCAGTTATGGATGTTTGCGAGTCAACCATTATAATAATACTTTTAAGTCTCTTTTTAGATACTTTATAAGTTACCACCAAATAAGTTGTTTGTTAATAGAGTCACCGTGCAGTCCAGTTTTTGATAAATTATAACATTTTTATTCGTGAATATTAAATACATAGTAATAATATCAAAACTATGTAAGTAGTCGACTTCTGTTTTGACAAAGTTTCAGCCGGGTACAATTGGTTGATCCTCAAGATTTTAAATATGAATGTACAATAAAAACCAAACAGTGAAGTCCAATAATATTCTATTCAGGGTTATCCAAACATACCATATTTATGAAAGCTTTTCAAAAATTTGAAACTTGTGTTTTATCTAGCTCATAATTTTATCTGAGTAGAGTTAATTTATTAGGATAATATTGCAATAAAAAAAACGACTTAACACCATAAAAAGTGAAGGAATTATTTGTTTGAAAATTCTCAGTTTTCAGTTTACGGAAATTCGGCTATAATACATGAAGTATATTTGGATAGCCCTGTATGTAAGGCTTCCAAAAAAAATTAGAACATTACTGTTTTTCCACCCTGTATACTTACCAACTCAATACAATTATGATAGCATCGTTATTAAAAACTGGACTCATTTCAGTTATTGCCTCATGGACTCCTACTCGGAAACAAACACCGTTACCATGAGTTTACGACGGCTTTACTCGCTGGCGATGACGTAATATAGTCTATGGAAAATTGCATAGCGCCTCTAGCGGTCAATGACAGAACTATTTTTTTTTAAATTGAGTAAAATCATGGTAACAGTACTATACGGGGTACTTTACTTGAATGGGTAACAACCAATGTAAATACTTCTGCTTACTAGAGTTGTTTATGATCTGACTTGGAATACCTACTTAAGTATTTATCCTAGAAAGTTATTAAATTCGTAGGATTGGAGGGTCCATGATGTTATGTTAATTAATAGTAAAAAGATATTATGCAACTTTACACTATGCCTACTGTGCTGATTTTGTTTCAATATTTGACATATTTTAATGTGTAAGGTTAAAACATGTCAATGTAAGTGAAACGATTTATGATTTTAAAACATCCACCAACAAAAAAAAACATGTTTTCAATATTTTATGACAGGTATAAACATTCTTGCCATGATACCAATTTTGATTACTTTTTATGACCAAATAAGTACAATAAAATATTAATCATATATGATCTACCCAATATGTATGAGTATGTTATTTCACTTTTTCGTAAATTGGGAGTACTTATTGAAAAAAACAACGTATATAACTTAATAAGTATATATGTATTTGAATAAATAATCGACTGATGAATTTATTTAATCAAATACATATCATTAGTACTGCGGTTGAAGTCTGAAGCAAAATATTTGACATTTCGCGTCGACAATTTCAATTTTCAGTTTCATCAAATACAATTTCAACTAACGTGGCTATAAGTTTAATAAATCTGAAAAAATAAATGTAATTTTAAAGCTTCATTGAAAAATTCCTTTAAAGAAATAAATACATGAAAACGCCAATTTTGTCAACGTTGTCAATTCGAAATGTCAAAAAAATTCTTCAGACTACACCCGCTGATACCTATGTATTGTCATTTATTATAGGTACTCCAATTATTATAAAACTTTTTTGCATAACCAAAAATATGTTAAGTTAACAAAATTATAGAATTTGTGGAAGTTATGGAGTGATGGTTTTATGTATTTTTACTTTTATATGTGCCATTAAACGGAATGAGGTGATCACAATGTATGTACTTTTATATATAAATTTATTTGATAAGTACTTTTTAGTTAAACGTAAAGTTGTGAGTGTAATTTTATAATTGTCGATGACAGGTTCTGATTGTGATGTTAGTAAGATAAGATTTTAGGTACACTGTTGACTGGGTTAAAATATACTTGAATGTTTAATACATTTTTATTTAAGGACCTAACTGTTTTATTTCAAAATCATTTTTTTTCCTAGTATTTTCAGATGAGTTCAATGTAAACAACAGTTATTGTGGTAATTTTCTATTTATTTCAAGATATAGACAGATTTGTTTAACATTATATACTTTATCCATGATATCCTACAACGCTTCTTTAAGATTATAATTTGCCTTATTTTACTTAAATTTACCAAACAATTCCTTAAAATTCAAAATAATTAACATATTTCTATTATACAAAAAAAACTTGTACTAGTTCATATAAAACGCGTATACACAATGATGATTATATTAACTACATGGCTTTAAATTGTTGATGAATACGAACTGTATATTCTAAGTAAAGTTATCCAAATAGTTCAAAAAAATGAGATTCTAAAAGAAAATATCCAAACCTCAATTTCTGTCTACGTTTATGTTTTACACTTAAAAACCTTTTTTTTATTAAATATCCAGACAAATAACCCGGTACAAACAAGTACCTACTTGTACTTAAAAAACATCAAAAATAAAGAAGCACTTAAGAAGGTCTAATGTAGGTGTTTCCGTTTGGTGTATTGAAAAAAATAACAATTGAAGATCTTTCTAGTCAATAAGATTAAGAACATATTACAGTAATAATTATTAAGAATATTTATATATCAATAATTTGTAGACTTACTTGCACATTGCACCTATCACGTTGATCTTAACACAAAGCCATGGAAAAACTACAGTTAATTTTTACTACCTGCTAAGTATGTTTGACATCAACAGACGATTACACATAATATTCTACTCTCATTTTTTAATAACATTACATTTCATATATGTAATTATTAGGAATTTTTGATACTATCCGTAAAATAATAATGACTACTAGTTCACATAAAAAATATGTATTTTGAGGACCTTTTAAATTCAATAAAGGAACAGATTGTATTAGCTTTGTGATAATGAATCATAATATTTTGTACGTTGACGATAAATAAGTAAAATAGTACGCAATTATTTTACTAACTTACTAACTGCAACATCTATTTTTTGTATTATTATTAAGTTAGTAATTGACGTCACACCTAAGTCTACGAAACAAATATTTCTCTACGTTGGATAACATCCTACTTTAAATTAGTTATTATTTTTATTACGAACCATTTAATTTATTTCTAATTTTTTTATTTTTATTAATATTCTGTCCATATTTTTATATGAGTTTTGTACGAAAATATGTCAGGTAAAATATTTCACAAAAGTAAGGTCAGCAACAAAATATAGGTAAGCTACTAAATCGTACTACTTTTTAAAGCAAATGTACAATGCTTTTTGATACGTCTTTGAGTTAAAAAAATATATGTTTTTTATTTGAACTTAATCATCATTCCCAAACCTACCTACTTATTCCCTTTTTTATAATCAAATTCCTACTCCATAAAATATTGCAATTTTCGATTATATTATCCGACTGGTCCGACCACTAACACACTGCGTATGTTACTAACGCCTTTGGCTTTTCATATTCTCGCAAATAATACTTACATATTTAAGAAAATTTCTTTTCGCATTAAATGCCTAAAAAGATGCAATACAATTAGTAAACAATTGTTTTGTTTGATAAAATTACGTATGCACAGTTTAATGTATAATATAATCCTTAAAGGTAATCGAATAATATGGAAGGTACTATTGGAAGTTTCAAGGGAAAGAAAATAAGTACCTAACAGGTGCGTTATTTCATCCTATTTACAATCATGAATCAACACTATGATTGATCATTTAACTTACAGACTAATTCACAAAATAAATTAATATGAATGTAACATAAACACAAAAACACGTCATTTTTTGTTATTATCTCTACTAGTAATACTGAGAAATATGAGATCAGATTTTTGCTTAATTATCATATATTTAATAAGTAGTTAGCTAAGCTCTATTAATTTACTTAACAATTAATTACTTTTGCTATATATTGCGTGTACGCTCATACCATGTTCTGTTAAAAGAAACAGTCGACTGCTACACCAACACTGTCATCATCCATGCGTAGCCTTACGACTGTATTATGCATAAAATGGTATTACGTAATACCATCTGTATTTTGGGTGCAGAACCCATTTTTTTATAACGTCTTTGTACGGAAAAGTATGTATGTAACATCTACTTTACGCCGGTATTAACATTTCTGCAAAACTTTTCGCTTATACTTATATCGCTATTACTTGATAGACGCACTAAATTATCTCTTCAAATTTTATATCGGATCGGGAACTGATATTTGTTGGTCAAATGATAAAATTTACTGTATACCTAGACATTGCCTTTTTGTGGAGCGGACTGTATCTTCTAACAGTTTATGACAGTTAACACAGTTTTAGCGCATCCTATTTTAAATTCACTTTAAATAATTTATTTAGACATTCATTTATACTTATTTTCTTTTTCCTTACTGTGACCATTAAACCATTCTGATACCATAACTTTATTAAAACTAACATTCAGTTAGAAATACAAATACAATGTCATATTTTAGTCATTTATGTTTTGACATATTTACCTTATGTTGTACTAATTATTATGTCTTTCTTTACGCTATTAGCTGTAAACTGCTAAGCACGTTGACAACCTATTTGCTAAATTAAGCGTAGCTCAATTTTACATAGAGTTTAAAATATGTCGACATCTTTGAGGTGTTGGTAATTGCGATCCCAGTACCCACCGTTGTATAGCCAATCCTCCTGCCTCGTGTAAGGGTTTGTGCCTTGGCTGAACCACCTGGAAGGCCATAGTCATCAAATCAATAAGTAAAAAAATGCAAGAAAACTTAAAAAAAAAATACTACGTAAAGATACATAAACGTGTACACACACACACACACACAACGCAATTTTTTTAACTTTATTTTTTTTAAATTGCCTCTATAAATATGTTTTAACTTTTCTTATTTACCTAAAATCATACTTTATACAACGATCTAAATCCTTTTAATAATTATTATGTATTCGCCAAACTCGAGCCCCCAAAAGACAGGATCACCTAATTTGGGGACTACCAGCAAACCCTTTAGATAAGTTATTTTAAATTGCGAACTTAAAAAAAAATGTTGTCGGTAATCAAATTTATTCTTATTCTTATTCTTACATTAGTTTAAGTACTTTAAGTAGGTTAATATTAAACGTTATTTTTCAATAAGCAGTACTTAGGTATAACGCATCAATCAGTCACGAAAAGAAAGGCAACTACGCAATCATTTGGGATACTAATACACGTTCGGATATTACCGTTTTATTCGCAGATGTAATTTGATGCTAGTAATGTTCAAGTTTCAACAAGTCAAGTGACATGGTAATGCCTAAAACGCAAGGTAATATATCCTTCATGAACTGCCACCCGCAAGCAGACTTGTCTACAGCGCTTCAATATCCGTCCTCTGCTTCTCTTCCTAACGTGTCACGAAAATCAGCATTACGTACGACAGCCGGCTGTCTCTATATGATATTCAATTTGGAAGCATTTCAGTTAGTGTCTAAGGACATGGTAAATCCACAGAGAAAATGAAACTAAACTTACCTGGGCTGCCAGGCGTCAGGGTTCTTCTTCAGGGCTTTCCTAGCGGTCCTCTGCTTCTCTTCCAATCTCGTCTTCTCCGCTGCAGCAGCGTCGATATCCCCTTGTTCCAGCAACCTGACGTCTGGCCGGAGCCTGCTGTCAGTGGGGCAGAGCTGACCCTTCATGTCTCGTTCTAATTCGTTGAGGGACATGGCGAATTCCGTGAACTGGTAATACTGGAAGTGGAAGAAAAGGTAGGCAAATGATGTGTTGTAATTACAAGAATATCAAATAGAACTTTAATTGATAGTGCTTTCAACATTGTTTAAAACATCCATCAGACGCTAAATCCGAATAGAAAAGGAGAAAGAATCTTGTAAGCGTCTCGCTCAAACCTTGTCTGTCGGTAAATTAGCTGGTCCGCACTCTCTTAAAAAGGCACTCATCGCTCAGGAGCTCTATTTTTGAATCACTCGCTTAAATAAGGCGAGTGAATTGCGTTCGAAAACCAATTAAAAATCAATTGAAATCACGCAAAATATAGACATAGGTACTCACAAAAATCAGTTATGTTTTTTCAAATCACTTTTGCGTGCTATTATACTAGTTTTCATTGGGAAATCGAACATTAATCAATGAATTTCACACGCCATCTTGACGCGAGTGATTCAAAAATAGGGGCCCTGGAAAGGCAAAAGTATATCGTAGATTGTTATACAAGGGGAGAAAGTAACTCGTTTCTCTCGAGAAGTTTTTGGCGCTCAAACGGAGTGAGAGAGCTAATAATTTGAGAGTGAAATAGATGATTTCACCCGAGTTAAACATACTATTTTTCATTTCGACTGTGAGGAAAAATAAATAAATTTAGCTGTGTGATTGTGATGCCATGATGAGATATTATGTTTGGCAAGTTTTTAAATTACATATTAGTTTGTTTACTGTCGGTATACATAAAACACACGATTAGAAGGACACTAACGGCACGGAAGACAACAAAGTAGGTACATAAATATTTCAAATAATTGTTAAAAATATCGATCGTTTTTTTTCTCACAGGCAATCATAATAGTAGAAGAACGCAACCTTAATCTTGTTACTAAAACTCTCACAGGTTATGTCAAATTCCAGGTTCAATTTTGCCTCATGAGATATCGCTATGAGTGACAGCTTAAGGTGGGAGTGAGTAAGAGGATTGATGAACAACAGAATCGCGGCAAGTTGCCTCTGCCTACTTTATAATCTGTGCAATAATCGACCGAACTAAAAACAATATATTGTCAAAGACAATCAAAACGTGACAATTTAAAATTTAAAAAAATGTGGGGCTATCAGTCTGGCGGGCAACCGAATATTATATTTGTAGATTTAGATTTGTTAAGAAAAAGAAGAAGTGACCATAATAAACACGCTTTTAATGTTTAGCCAATTTTAAAAATATGGAAAACTTTTTTATTTTAATAATATGATGTGACTTAATTATCTTGAACTCCGTGTCTGATCGCAGCAATTAAAACTAAATTACTTCCCACCCTAGGGATGGAAAAGCTATTTTCCACCCGTCTATCTTCACATGAAAGTTCAATTTTCCGAACAGAAGAAATGAAAAAGTTATTATTTAAACTTCTACAAATTTAATATATAAACTATTTACTTGTGCGCTATTGGTAGGCCTCGCCCTCGCTTCCCAAAGCGTAACTGAGCCAGGTATATCAATGTTGTACGTCTCGTCAGGCTTGGGCACCTCATCCGAATTCTCGGGCTCGTCATTCTGAAAAACCAATGGAATACATATTTTACCTTAGGGATATTAATGAAGTATGCACTGCATTAGAATGTGTAGGCACTAGAAGACACACTGAGTAGACCTAGCTCTAAATCTCTTCAACATAGATTGGTCTTCTCATCTATATAGATTTTACAGAAGTGGCAGATTGATCAATTCCGATCTAGCTTAATCCACGGTTTTGTTTAATAAAGCCGGAAAAAGTGAAAGATTGCGGCAACGCAGTCAGCATATAGCCTCCTTGATGCAAGAAAATGGTTTCGTTTTTAAATACGTAGATTGTAAGTTCATTTTTTATGTTGCATGTCTTAGTTTTTTTTTCTTGCTTGTGATTAATATAGTCAAATTTAAGAGAGAATCAACTTACGTCTTGAATAGACATGGATCTTAGCGCGCCAACTTTGAAGCTGTTAAGTTTAGCAAGCACTTTCTTGGGCGTGTGCGCGGGAGTCTGCGCGGCGGCCTCCTCCCCCCGCTCGCGCGCCCACTGCTCGTACGCAGACGCCGAGCAGCACTTGATGAACTCCGTCCACTTGCCGTAGAGGAAGCGGAGACGCTTTTTGCTTCAAGGAAATAGAAAGACAATAAGTTACATTATTGTTTAAACGGTTGCAGTGCAGAGCTCTATCTGTTTTGTTTCCGATTGTTTTACTGTGCAAATAAAGACCAAGACATGTAAAAGATTTTCAGTTGAGTGAGACAGAAACTAAATAAACAATCAATGGATTGATATTTAGTTACATTACAAGCGTAATTAGGTCATCATGATAATCAAAAAGCAAAAGCTTTTGTCATAAATCCCATTAAAATCTTCTTGCTCATGCAAGGTACGACTGGGAGATAATGTTTTAGCATTTAATCCACATTTAGTACACTTTTTTATGCGATTATGTTTTCAATTCATAAAATAAATAAACATAACAATGATTGTGCTGTTACAAACGCATGAATTAATACTTCATATGGACACTTTCTCCAGCAAAAGTTCAATTCGTTTGTATTTCGTCCCCAAAAGTAGTTGCTTATTTCAGTGCTAAAATATGAATTGCAATGCCCACGCGGGAATGAATGTATAATGCAAACTTTGGAGGCTGCATTCTGGCGCAGCGCCAAGATTCCCTGAGGGGACCACTTTCATTTTCAACAGCCTAATAATGTGTTCCGATGACCGACATTTGCGTCCACTGCGAAGATAGTAGATTGCACAAGTTTTACAGACAAATCTATTTTTTATTTTCAGCTTTAAACATTGTCGTTGTAAATAGATAAAAAAACTTAAGTATTTGATAAGCCTGTAAGAGATAATATAACTCTTTATTGCACAACACGAAAAAAGTTACAATTTGTAAGCTTAAAGTAAATGTACTATAGCGTTCTTATCGCTAAAAGCGATCTCATCCTGACAACCTTTACTTTGATATATAGACTTTATGTAGAGGCATGTAGCATGCAGACTGCGAGTACTTACACATCAACTACTGTGAAATAATGACAAACAGATAGGTATCTGACTTTTGTAAAATATAGCTTCGTTAATTATGCTTAACAGATGAACATGTGTGTTCCTAACATATCTTAAAACTGCCATAGACCTAGTCGTATGAATGACGTACAAAGCTACGCACGAAAACACTTACTTGGAATCCACAATGAACCCATCAACTCTATGCAGGTCTCTGTTATTAAACCCAGCAGGCTTGAACGCCAGGTTGGCCCTAAGCCCTGCTCCTCCATGGCAGACGACCTCCATCGGGCCGTACTGCTCAATCCACAGCTTGCCCACTATCACGTTGTGTACGCAGCAGTTCACGTTAGTCCAGGTGTATGCCTCGCCCCACCTGGGAATGGTTAAAAGAACTTATAAATACGAGAAGAGAAAGATTTACGAGCAACAGATGAATTGATGAATTTATAAAACCTGGCACACAAACCGTGTGCCAGGTTTTATAAATTCGAGCAGTAACGTAATGGTGAAACCTGTTGCATCGTTAAAAGTCGTAGGGAATAGTAAAGAACCATTATTTACTATGTTTTAACCTTTTTGCTGTTACATAAACAGGTGCTGAAACGTCACAAATTCGCAGTAGAAAATCTGCATAGCCTGCAATGCCGTTAACTTTAGGAGCAAGAAGGTCTATTGCGTAAAAAGAAATCCGTCAATACTATTATCATTTTTTGGGTCCTAAAGATTTTTAATGCGGAATACTTAGTGCGTCTTCACTTCACATTAGAGCGACAGCAGCGCGTCTCTCTAGTATGAAGGCAAAATGTGAAATTGACAGCAAAGTTGCTTAAGTGTGCGCTCTTACTACGAAATGCTTCGGATTCGCAAAACATTATTCGTAGTAGGACTTCAGTTCGTCTGAGACTTAGTTTAAATTATATTAACTTTTAGTTAAGAGTATATTACGAGCTAGCGTTATGTATTACAAGAAGCATATCAGCACAGCATTGCAGCGGCTACCCGATGAACTCAGCAAGCATCTCAGCAGACACACTGGCTATACACCATTTTAAACCTTTTTCCTTTTGAATTTAGGAGGTGAAGACCTGGGGCTCTATTTTTAAATCACTCGCTTCAAGATGACGAGTGATTTTCGTTCGAAGATGAGTTAAAAGTCATAGAAAAAAACTCGTTGTCGAACAAAAATCACTCGCCATTTCGAAGCGAGTGATTCAAACTTCAAATTCATATAAACTAACTGTACAAATTATGTGAAACTACATATTTGTGAAGGAATAAATTTTATTTGTTATTGAAAAAACCCTTTATACCTATGTTGCTCTGAAGTCATGAAAGACATTATTTTGTCGGAGGGTGCGATATTAGCGATCTACAAATCAGCTTACCTTGGTAACTCAACAGTGACATGTCCTTTAGGTTGAATCTCGACACTCTTGCCACAAAACTTGAGCTTGGGGTGTACGGAACCGTGGAACACGAAGTGAGGGCTGTCTGCGTGGAAGGCCGACACGGGCGGGTGGTGCGATACCTGAACAAAAAGTAAAGAATATCTTTGAGGATGAATTATTCATCAAGGTTTACGTACAAATTCCAGAGCTAACGTTGCTTTATGTTATCTCTGTGTTACTATCGGATTCTTTAATGACAGTGCAGAGATTTTTGAACCTTGAATTTAAGCTATTATTGTGAGATCTAACTACTAAGATACGGTCGAGAAGGTCTACTACGAAAAACTAAATCTGTCAATAATAATTTATTTATTTTATCAAGTAATATGACTCATAATTTGTTAGTGATGAAGGGATGAACCTATATTAGTAATGAATAATTTTATTCCTTTCTACAAAATGCTTGGATCCGCACACGATTATAGTTTTGACGGAAATCGTTTTTCGTAGTGGCTATCTGTGTCGGAAGTCTCGACATAGTTCCCTGTAAAACCACCAGGTGGCGCTCGAAAAATGCCGTAACCGAATTAGTGTTTTCGTGTATTTATTGATCGAGAAGAATTTTCGAATGAAGCTTAAAAATTACAAATATTTTTTAAAATTTATTAAACATACAAGCTACATAAGTTAAAATGATATCTGATGAATTAGAAAATCATAAAATTGAAATTGTCTACGCGAAATGTCAAAAATGTTGCATCAGACTTCGCCCGCAGGTCTCTCGCGTATAAATCGTTACCACCTTACGTCGTCTTTTGCTTGAAATGGCGCCCGTTTTGGAATTGTTTAAGCAATATTTTTTTGTATAATAGTGGTAAGGCCAGTAGCACCTCGACCGTACATACAGAACATACAGTACATACTTTATATAACAAACAATACGACTTTATATGGCATAAACGACCGCGACCGTGTAGCCGAAATCTTTATCGTATTACATGCTCATCACGGCATGAAGCTTTCGCTTGTTCAATATCTACTCCTAACCAGACATCTGTCCGTTCGAAATGTCACCCCTAAGCAATGGCCTAAACGCCCTTTTATAAGTGTTTTTGTCACCCGAATTTCAGTTTTTGGCACAGGCAGCGTTCTTTGCAGGAACTTTCATTGGAAAAGTCTTGGCACTGGTCCAACAATTGAAATTCGATAATTATGCCAGTAAACACAGTCACCTGGACAACCTCGGTGCAAACACTTAGGAATATGCTTGTGCGAGAATTTCAAAGCTATAATTCAAATAATTTTGCTGATGACAATTTTATTTATCGAGAGCTTTATAAATTTATAAAATTAGTATGTTTCCAGGATACATACGACCTTTTCGACATATTGACGTATTTATTTAATAAGCTGACTTTCTAAAAATAATAGCAATAACAGCATAACATAGTATAGATGGACATAATAATAGCAATTAACACAAAACCATCGCATATAGAAATAATTTCCCTTTTCTTACTGCCGATTTAACCATAACAGTTAAAATTCATTTTTAATGAATGTTGCATAACTGACCTGCTCACACACAGCCCTAAACTCCGGCCGCTCTAGCTCGTATGTTTCTCCCAGCAGAGGGTTAAAAGGTTTGCCTAGCCGCTCCCAGTTAGACGCCAGAGCGCTAACAGCGAATGCTGAAACAAAAAAAAACTGTTAGCAGTATTCAATATCAATAGTGTTAACAACTTAACAGTATTGATAGTTATTATATTGACTAGTTATAGTCATCCTGCAACAAAGAAAATACTGCTAGGCATAATAATGGCCCGCCCTAAGCAGCTAAGAATAGTAGTAGCGTGGTTTCAAGAAAGATAGAGATGGAAAGGGAGTAAAACTTATAATAATTAAACTTGATTAATTTAAATATTAAAATCAAACTACTACAATGTACAGAAGTTTATATCAGCAAAACAATTTCAGTGCTCAAGAGTGGAAATATGAACATTTTATATTTTCAAAAGGAACAAAGCATAAGATACACCCTAGTTATACAGGATGTTGTTTTGGTCAGCGACGAGCGACTCAGGGGTGCCTGTAGAAACGATACTGATGCCAAAAAATATATTTAAAAAAAAAATTTTGAAATGGAAAAAAACCCACAAAATCATTTTTTTTTATCCGGTACAGCGATCGAGTCGAAACTACCAACACCAGGTAGCCTCTTCGTAGCTTACTAGCTACGGCGTAGTATTTCGTAGATAAGCGCTAGCTACGCGCTAGGATGCGAGTTTTCCCATTCGTTTTGTAAATTTTTTGAATGTTGTGAAGAGGTTTTCTTGTATAAAACTTGCTCAGAATTTAAAAAAAACATTTTTTTTAAGAATAAGCATAACTCATATTATCATGTCTGAGTTGGATGTCACTGACCAAAACATCACCCTGTATACTGTGGGAAAATTCGCTATCCGTGGGCGAAGAGAGTTCCTAACTAAAGTGGACACCAATAAAAGTTAACTTGTTTGTGTTGTTCTCCCAAAATGGTTGTTTGTACTAAACTCCAGCAGTAACGATGTCAAAACTTGAGTTATTATACTCGTAGTATATATAAGAAAAAGTAAGCAACATATAGCAGCTACATCACATGATACAATAAATGTATTTGTCATACTGAAAGTACACGCTATGTGTAGGAGCTATTTAGATTAAAGTCTCATGTAATGTGAAGTTAAATAAAGTTAGCCTGTAAACATCCCACTGCTGGACAAAAACCTTACCTCAAGTATGAGGTAGTATAAGCTATACTTCACCACGTGGACTCAGTGCGGATTGGCGAAGAGGTGTTGCCAGGCAAGCGACCAACCTTGTTGTCACGTTTTAACCAACCGCTTCTAGGATCTCTGACTAGGCTTAACGATTAATATAAACCAACATTAGCCGGGACCAACTGCTTAACGTGCCTTCCAAAGCACGGAGAAGCTCGAGATTTACGTTACTTATATGTTCAGTATTGTTAGCGTGAACATCGACTAGGTGCACCGCTCTAGCGTCGGACGACGGACAACACTAAGGAAGCGGTCATGATGGCGGAGCTGGCTTTCGAGCTTCGGCGTAATTGGAGTGCTCGTGTATTTTTTTTTATTTGTTAAGGACAACCAACAAAGCATACACCACACAATTCCATATTTAAGATTAAAGCACAATTTTACAGTGTTGCCTTACTTATAGGCTGCCACGACATCTTATTAAAATATAAGCAATATAGTTTTAAACGTAATCGAATCGTATTATTTACAAATTCTACTCACAGTGTGACCCATCCAAACACGACCGCATCGTATAAGTTGCATAACTTCGGTATCACAACCAAAGCGCTACCCACCACTGCGCTTAGAGCACCAATGTCTCATTATTATATTATTTATACTAAATTATTCAGGATTATGTCCGCAATTGGTTAATCCTTGATATACTGGGTGTTGCTTTGGTCAGCGGAGAGCGACTCAGGGGTGGTTGTACAAACGATTCTGATGCCAAAAAAATATTTTTTTAAATGGAAAAATCCCAAAAAATCAATTTATTATTGCGGACTAGCGAGCAAGTCAAAACTACCAACACAAGGTCGCCTCTTCATAGCTTACTGGCTACGGCGTAGTATTTAGAACATACGCGTTTGTTGTTTTTTTTTCTAGAATGATGTGAAGTGGTTTTCCTGTATAAAACTTGCATTTTTTTTTTAAAATAAGCATAACTCAAATTATCATCCCTGAGTTGTGTCACTGACCAAAACAACACCCTGTATTCCCGTTTGATATTTATAAGGCACTAGCGGTCCCCCGCGACTTCGTCCGCGCGTTTTGAGTTTGCTCCCTCCCCTCCCGTCGCAGCGTCATGTTTTATATCCTAAAGCCTTTCTCGTTAAATAAGCTATCCAACACAGAAATATTTTTTCAAATCGGACCGATTTGAAAAGCAGCAGTTCCTGAGATAAGCGCATTCAAACAAACAAACTCTTCAGCTTTATAATATATTAGCGCAAGCGCACGTTGTACTTAAGCTGCGAACATTATTTTGGTGCGGAGTTATGTTAAAACTGTGATAGCTCCTAAGATATTTATTGGAATCAAATGATATAAAGGGCAAATTGGTTCTAAATGAAATTCTCGTGATGATGAATGTATTTATTTTGATAAGAATAAATACCTGTGTGTATAATACACCTCTTAAAATAATGCATTATTTTTTTACAAATTTATGAACATATAAAAGGTTGTAGTAAGTCAACCATAAAAGATAGACATATGCTGTCGCGGACTTTATTATAGAACTCTTAATGTTGAACAATCCTGTCATACATGATTTTTGTGTAACGTTAGCGGTTTCCGCAGCGTATGCAGCGGAAGCTCTCAAAAGGAATATCTTTCTCCCGTTTTCGCAACATTTTTCATTTCTGCTGTGGTCTTATGAGTCGTATCTTTATGTTATATAGCCTAAAGCCTTCCTCAATAAATGGACTATCCAACGTAAAAAATTTTTTTCAAACCGGGCCAGTAGTTTTTGAGATTAGCGCGTTCAAACAAACAAACAAACAAACTCTTCAGCTTTATAATATTAGTATAGATATGCTTATTTAGATACCTATTCAAAACGGCCATGTCGTGACTTCACGCTTGAAGCCCGCACACTCAGCAAAATTACGTCCTAATTCGTCAGGGTTCAAATCGTATTAGCTTGGAAGCAATCCACCTGAGTCAGATTGGCCCAGTAATGTAATTAGGGTAAGAAATGACGTTCTTACTCGTATGTTAAAGCTCGATATGATTGTATATACTGCGTTATGTTGTCTTATATGTCTTGTCAAAATTTGGTTCTTGTGATGCTCTCTTTCAGTATAACTGGTTGATTAGTCGATAATGTTTCTAGCTTGCATACCAAGTAGTATGACGACTGTATCTGACTGTTCATTCAACCAACAAGAAGTTATAAGTTTATAAGTTTACTGCCCGCTGCCACTCCTGTGTAGCCAGGATCTACAGCATGGCTTAATTAAAAGTCCTAAACAGTAAAGGCTAGGGAGACCAAGGAGGAAGGTAAAATGTCTTGGGCAACGAAATTAATCAGAAAGAATAATAGGAGGAGTTTGAAAGACTTAGTTCCATCAAGAAGTTAACTAACAGAACGGTGTACTAAAATTTAACATGGTCACAGATGCCCAGGCTAAAGGTTTTTGAACACTACACCGTATACCATGACCATGCTAAAAACGTGTCAGAAGAAATACATATTTGTATTGAACCTTGCCCATTAGACCGTTTCGTCGCCGACCAACACCGTCGCGAGCCATGCACGGAGCGTTTCAACACCAGCAAAATGCATTCTCGCTCGCTCCTTATAACAGTGAGACAGAACGCTGTCATTCCGTTCAAGGTAAAACGCATTGTGTTCGTTCCTGACACAGTGCAGTGGAAAAAACTTATAATAGTAATAGTAATGGTCCCCCTAGCCGATTTCGACTACGGTGGCCAGTCACAACCACTAACCGACTGCACGGGACATATTATAGTGCACAAGTGTGCGCTCAAACAAGGTGCACTCTTTATCCCTATCACTCTCATAGCCCGATGTGAGAACAGCAATCTGACACGACCTGATCAGGCGCAGAACCAACGGCTTTACGTGCTTTCCGAGGCATGGGGGTGCCACCAACTTCCAAACTCCGGGCTACCTTGAGAATTTCAGAACAGAAAAAAACTAGGTACATATTTTTGGCCCGACCCGGGGATCGAAACCGGCACCTCTGGCGCAACCATCGCTTTTAAGAGCGACCCTCTAACCACTACCGTAAGTAAGGACCGTTGACTAAAGATCTCACCAGCAATATACTCCATCCGGGCTACAGGGTCAGTTTGCTCCGACGCCATCCGGAGCAGATGAGCATACTCCAGGTACTCCAGCATCCGCTGAAGGAAGGACAGCGGCTCGTTGAACACCACCGGCATCGTGATCTTGGACAGCTCCTTGCCCACGCAGTTCTTCAGCACTGACCACAGGGAGAAGTCGCCGCGACTGAATTGAGCCACTGGTAGAGTTGTCCTGGGGACAAGGAGACAGGAGATTAAAATAAAGTTTAAAAGATAAACAAATACTGAAATTATTTTATGCCTATTATCGTATCGTATATACGTATTACATGACATTCCTTTTTTTTATACTGAAGAGGCTTCGATTGTTGATCGCAGTGAAGAGGTTATTACCAGTAACAAAACAACGTTTGTACCATTACCTGTATATATACACTCCACATCGCTACAAACGCATACACGTTATAATATTGATTTAGTACACATAAAAAAGTTTGCGTTATATCTTAGACCTCCTAAGTTAAAGCACGCAACGCAAACAATTGACTACCTAACTTCTATTATGACGCTATTACTCTAAAGCTTCCGAAGTACAATAATAAACCATGAAACTTCTGGAGAAATGGGATGCGGGCTCAAGGACACCATGATTCAATATAGCTATGTTTATCTTTCTGAATGGGGGAAATCTAGGGGGATTTTATCGACCCAAGGAAAGGGGCCAAGGTCAGCTCCTTGCAGCACCCCAACCCGAATGAGTTTGGGGTGACATTGTGACATCAGTATTCCCCTGGTTAGTCATCTGGAACGCCCCCGGCGTTGAACACGCACGCTATGAAATATTCTAGATTTAGTGATCTAATCTACTTTATAGGCCATGATATGTGATTCGAGCCTGATTTTGTGTGCTTACTTGTTGAGCACATATATTCTGAACTGGCTGTGCCCGCGACTTTGTCACCGTGGAATAGTAACTTTGGGTAGATTTTTTTTATTATTAAGGATAATGAAATTACAAATGAGATCATTAAGTATTTAAATAAATAAATAAATATCCTTTGGACATTCCCACACATCGCCATCTAGTCCCAAAGTAAGCTACTTAAAGCTTGTGTTATGGGTGCCAGACAACGGTTATAATACTTAAATACTTTTTGTTTGTAAATACATACATAATATACATAGAAAACACCCAGACCAATACAAACAGACATGTTCATGTACACAAATGTTTGTATTGTGCGGGGATCGACATTTTTATAGATAAAGTTTCTTGTTTGCGCATCTTGGCAAGATTCTTACTCGAGTTAACTGCAGTTTCATATTTTGTATCACTTCGTAAATATTACATCAGAATAGCTCTTACACTAATATTTTGTCCATGTTGTAGGTACATATTTCCATACCTACAAACTTTCATCCCGAATTACCTACCTATTGGTATAAATTACTGCCCTAAGGGTGAATTACTTGTAACGTTAAATGATATTTTATTTATATCTACTAAATCAAACGCCATAGAAAAAGTTTCATTGCTCTAGCTTCAAAAATGACTAATTTCAATCCAACCTTTCAAACCCTTACAACCCTTTTACGCATTAAAATGTAGCCGGTTTCTCCAGCTTTAGGCTAGGCTTAGGCTTTCAGTAGTTTTGGCGTGAAAGCGTGACAGACAAACAGACAGAGTTACTTTCACATTTATAATACTAAAAATATAGTAAGGATAAGGCAGACTCAAAAGCAAACCAATAAATATTATAATTATAATTTAGATGAAGTAACAAAGGTTGGGAAAGGATTCTTAGTCTCTTCTACCTAGATTCCAGTCTCTAGCCAAAATCTCGGAGCCATAAACTTAAAATTGATGTTATTTAAATTAAATAAGTTCGTTTAAACGTAATCATTGTCCAATAATTTGGAAAAATAAATCTAATAACTGCACAATGATTGCGAAAAGATTATAGTGCCAATTTTAGTCTATAAAGTTGCAATGCTTAAACACCACCTAGCTGGACTTTGTCACCACCACACTATAAACCTTTCAAAGACCGTAGTTATACATTTTTAAAGTCATAAACAAGAAGTATAGTGTCTCCACGCAACACAATTGCAACTCATTTTCATCCCATCTCCGGGAGTGGGTAGTATTGATCCGGCCGCCGGCCTTGAACGCCGGTGCACCCTACACTATCTGCGTACAGCTACAGGTTGCTCTTTCTACACTGATTATACTACATACATTAGGGGTTCTGTTTAAGGGTGGGTTTTACCCACAATGTGTGTCATTTTGGACGGACTCTACCTACCTACTATTTTAAGTACACACAAAACTATAGCTATAGAAATAAGAATTTAAGTGCTGTAGCTCATTGCGATGATCCCAAATCTGTATTAACTCAATACCTTGAAAAAATACTTCTTACTGTGTTTCAATAAGCACGGCAGAATATACAGGTTGTTGGCAACATAATGATTTAATAAAACATTGACCTCATAGTAGTAGTAAAAAACTATGGTATTTAATCATTGGTCTTCTATTCTCTTTGCAACTTTCTTCTTCCAAATATGTGTGAAGTTAAATTAGTTAAGTGTGCAACAAAACGAGCGATACATACTTCAATAATATGTTTCACACAGGCATAGACAGCGATAAAATAAACTTATAAATTCGTACGCACGATATACTCGTATATAATAGAGGTAAGACGTATTTTGGTTTATTTCACAATCCTAATCACCCCTCCCAGCCAGCCCCAGGCGGCATTATTGATCCGACGGCCTTGATCACGGGCGCGTAGCCCACAACATTATCATTTATCGCAAGGACTTCTTTTAACGCCTTTTCGACGCGATATTATCGACGCCGCTTAATCTCGTTCAAGAGGCTCAATTTGAGGGCGCCATTTTACTGCGATTTCTCTTGTTTTATTTTCCGACTGAGCGATGTAGAATGATCATTATGGGCATTACTATGACTTGCGAGGAGGAAAAAAACAAAATATAAAATAAAAGCAACAAATTCTACCAATACGCAAATTGGTAAATCTTTATTTCTTGTGTTATTTAGCTAGTTTGAGCATGACTGATATCGTCTGAATAAACACTTTACTCCCTTATCTGACATTAACACAAATTTAATTTAAATGTAAATTTGGACATCAATCACACAATCGCCCTGATCCCAAAGTAAGTAGCCCATGAACTTGTGTTATGAAAATCTGACACGAGACTATACATATAGAAAATTATGATTTCTACATTGACCTTACCGGGAATCGAACCTGGCACCTCAAAGCGGCGACGCCTTGAAACCCAGCGTGCTTCGCCACTACACTACGGAGGTCCTCATAATCATTATTCAGATTCGAAAATTACATACAAAGTCACGCGCGAAACTTTACGAACCCTTAAGGATGCTCAAAATACAGTAGATTAAACTCCACAACGCCGCAGACGAGCAAAAACAAACATGAATACTAAGTCGTCTAAACAAAGACGTTGCTGAGAGCAAACAAGCAAACGGCGTCGCGGGGTAGAACTAGTGCAAACAGTGACAAGATGGGTTAATTGAGTGGCAGTGCTTGGATAACGAGAAAACGCGTTGCATTACCTAGCAACTTTTACACTAGGAAATTATTAAAATGTATTTGGAAGAGTTCAGCATATGTAACATAGCGCATAGCGCCTGGTAATATAGGTTTCCTAGTTCTAGAGCTCTTTTTATTTTAAAGTCTGGGCATTTTCTTTTAGCAAATTGAATAGAAGAAAACCTTTTTACCATATACTACCCCTAAAATACTGAAAATATAAATTACAAGCGGTCCCCCGCGACTTCGTCCGCGCGTTTTGAGTTCCCTCCCCTCCCGTCGCAGCGTCATGTTTTTTATCCTATAGCCTTTCTCGATAAATAAGCTATCCAACACAGAAATATTTTTTGAAATCGGTCCAGCAGTTCCTGAGATAAGCGCGTTCAAACAAACAAACTCTTCAGCTTCATAATATACTAGCGGTCCCCCGCGACTTCGTCCGCGCGTTTTGAGTTTGCTCCCTCCCCTCCCGTCGCAGCGTGATGTTTTATATCCTTAAGCCTTTCTCAATAAATAAGCTATCTGACACAGAAATATTTTTTCAAATCGGTTCAGCAGTTCCTGAGATAAGCGCGTTCAAACCAACAAACTCTTCAGCTTTATAATATAACTAGCGGTCCCCCGCGACTTCGTCCGCGCGTTTTGAGTTTGCTCCCTCCCCTCCCGTCGCAGTGTGATGTTTTATATCGTAAAGCCTTTCTCTTTCAACACAAAAATATTTTTTCAAATCGGTCCAGCGGTTCCTGAGATAAGCGCGTTCAAACAAACAAACTCTTCAGCTTTATAATATATTAGCGCAAGCGCACGTTCAAGCGCACGTTGTACTTAAGCTGCGAACATTATTTGGTGCGGAGTTATGTTAAAACTGTGATAGCTCCTAAGATATTTATTGAAATCATATGATATAAAGGGCAACTTTGTTTTCAATGAAATGCTCCTGATGATAAATGTATTTGTTTTGATAAGAATAAATACCTGTGTGTATAATACACCTCTAAAAATAATGCATTATTTTTTTACAAATTTATTAACATAAAAAAGGTTGTAGTAAGTCAACCATAAAAGATAGACATATGCTGTCGCGGACTTTATTATAGAACTCTTAATGCTGAACAATCCTGTCATACATGATTTTTGTGTAACTTAAGCGGTTTCCGCAGCGTGCGCAGCGGAAGCTCTCAAAAGGAATATCTTTCTCCCGTTTTCGCAACATTTTTCATTGCTGCTGTGGTCTTATGAGTCGTATCTTTATGTTATATAGCCTAAAGCCTTCCTCGATAAATTGACTATTCAACGTAAAAAAGATTTTTCAAATCGGGCCAGTAGTTTCTGAGATTAGCGCGTTCAAACAAACAAACAAACAAACAAACAAACAAACTCTTCAGCTTTATAATATTAGTATAGATTAGCGCAAGCGCACGTTGTACTTAAGCTGCGAACATTATTTTGGTGCGGAGTTATGTTAAAACTGTAACAGCTCCTAAGATATTTATTGGAATCACATGATATAAAGGGCAACTTTGTTCTAAATGAAATGCTCGTGATGATGAATGTATTCATTTTGATAAAAATAAATACCTGTGTGTATAATACACCTCTAAAAATGATGCATTATTTTTTTAGAAATTTATTAACATGAAGAAGGTTGTAGTAAGTCAACCATAAAGGATAGACTTATGCTGTCGCGGACTTTATAGAACTCTTAATGATGAACAATCTTGTCATACATGATTTTTGTGTAACTTTATCGGTTTCCGCAGCGTACGCAGCGGAAGCTCTCAAAAGGAATATCTTTCTCCCGTTTTCGCAACATTTTTCATTGCTGCTGTGGTCTTGTGAGTCGTATCTTTATGTTATATAGCTTAAAGCCTTCCTCGATAAATGGACTATCCAACATAAAAATAATTTTTCAAATCGGGCCAGTAGTTTCTGAGATTAGCGCGTTCAAACAAACAAACAAACAAACAAACAAACAAACACTTCAGCTTTATAATATTAGTATAGATTAGCGCAAGAGCACGTTGTACTTTTAAGCTGCGAACATTATTTTGGTGCGGAGTTATGTTAAAACTGAGATAGCTCCTAAGATATTCATTGAAATCAAATGATATAAAGGGCAACTTGGTTCTAAATGAAATGCTCGTGATGATGAATGTATTTATTTTGATAAGAATAAATACCTGTGTGTATAATACGTGACACCTCTAAAAATAATGCATTATTTTTTTACAAATTTATTAACATAAAAAAGGTTGTAGTAAGTCAACCATAAAAGATAGACATATGCTGTCGCGGTCTTTATTATATAACTCTTAATGCTAAACAATCCTGTCATACATGATTTTTGTGTAACTTAAGCGGTTTCCGCAGCGTATGCAGCGGAAGCTCTCAAAAGGAATATCTTTCTCTCGTTTTCACAACATTTTTCATTTCTGCTGTGGTCTTATGAGTCGAATATTTATGTTATATAGCCTAAAGCCTTCCTCAATAAATGGACTATCCAACGTAAAAAAAATTTTTCAAATCGGGCCAGTAGTTTTTGAGATTAGCGCGTTCAAACAAACAAACAAACTCTTCAGCTTTATAATATTAGTATAGATTATAGGTAGTTTGAGGCTTGTGACACTGAAGATGGCTGGCATTTATGAAATAAATCAGCTGAATCATGATCTCTTCTCTTAATTAACCGTGTTTGCTTTACATACGCCCCTCGCGAGAAAACTCCATAAATCCGAGGGCAAGAGCGATTTCCGGCTCAACCAAGGTGAACAGTTGTCCGTGACCCAAAAAGCCTACAGCTGGTGTATCCCTCATTTTGAAACAACCAAGGACGCGTCCTTTCCGTGTGACATCTGGCGTTTGTGCTTCATTATTTTCACTTCAGTTATTTTTTATGAAAGGACCGAAGATTTTACTTTTAGAGCCGGATTCTATATAACTTTCTATTCTATAAAAATCCCATCGGATTGCGAAAACGGAAAAAAAATTGCTTTTCCTGAAAAAAAAATTGAACTTTTTTTAAAAAATATTTTATTTTAATAAAAACACTAATTAATTAACACTGATTCCTACTCTAAAAAACCTCAAGTAGGTTTATCTCGCAGTAGGCGAGTTCGGGCTACGATGTAATAAAAAAAAATCAAAAGGATTTTACATTGTTTGGAGTCCGAGTTACAATTATGTAACTCCATATAATCGAATTATGAATAAATCTGACACATCAAAGTTAATAATACGGAAACGAAATTTACTAAGGATTCATTGAACTTCCCTTTCAAATTCGCTGAAATGATTCATGGTTGGTTATCCTACTTGAGGCTTCCGCTCTTGAACTTCGAGTGAAATGAAAGAGGAGGTTATTTTCCTCTCTCAGCCCTCTTTACTGCATCAATGACAAGGCGGGGGACCTCAAACATGAAAAAAGGCAAAGGGTTACGGTCATACCTCACTTTGACGCTGACGCCAAGGCGACGTCCCTCAACGTATCTATAGCAGATACTATTGAAATGTAAGGTAGCCAAAACGTCGCCAAGTGGATTAGGTACATTGACATTTACATTAATAGTACATTAGTATTGTATAGTACATTTATAATATTGCTTGGCCACCATGGCGTCTGGGTGAGGTGCGGGCCTTACTGCTTGTCATGAAAGTAAACTTTATTATTATTACTCATAAAGATCAGAATGGCATGTGGGCGTATACGTACGGTTGTAAAATAAACATTAAGCGAATTTATTCTGTTTGTAAATATTTATCAGTCTCTTTTGCGACTGTTTTTCTAATTTATTAGCGGCTTTTCCCGAGGGCGGTTGAATTTATTGGGATTGGTGATTTTAATGCTGAAATTGACAAAGAACCTGATTTGAGTTTACAAAATGAAAACTATATCTTAAACATATATAGGTACTTTATTCAAGAATGTAGTCAGTGTTCGTGCTTCTACTACGACTTGATAAATTGATGATAATTATAAAGATTACAAGAAGTAGTAAATTAAACCGCACATAAACAGGTAATTGAACGGCAGCCATCATCTTTGTTTCTTATTAAACCATTGTCAATCAAACATAATTACTCCCACGACCATGGTGCAAGACGTTGTTTAGCATACATGGGGATTAAACACCTACCCCTTCATTGCCTTGAAGCCTTGAGGGAGGGGGGGGAAGTAGGGGGAGTGAAATTAAATTCGAAGCCTACTCCGAACCAATCTGTGCCGAAGTTATTGCATTACTGCCTCTGGTTTACATCCAATGTGCCTAATTGGATTTGCTTCGGAGAAATCTTTTTGCCTTCTTGATTGGTGAAAATCTGAATTTTTTACATAAAATCTTAACCTAGGGTTGGTAAAATGAGGCCTTTATTAGGATTAAATCAATGCCATCACAGTTACCCTAGTTGGTAGATCTAATGGCACATATAGCACGGTCAGTTTAGAGACTGTTACATTTTTTTTTATAAGGTAAGGTAATATTGGACACTAATCACATACATTTGTTTTGATCCCAAAGTAAGTAGCTAATGCACTTGTGTTATGGAAATCAGACACAACGGTGGTACCACAACACCCAGACCGGAGACAATATAGAAAATTTTGATTTCTATATTGACCCGGCCGGGAATCGTACCCGGGACCTCGGAGCGGCGACGCCTTGAAACCAGCGTGTTTAGCCACTACACTACGGAGGTCGTCAGAACTACGACCCAAAATATGGAACTTAGCATTCAGTATCTCAAATTGTATAGATCAGATCGAAATTTTGGCCTACTCTGTCTGTAAACCCACATTCTATTCACACACATCATGTTAGGCATCGAATATCTGGTGGCGGGAGCAAAGCAAATTTATAGCGCCTGTCTGTAAAGTCCGTTTTTCTTGGCTTGTCGAATAATGTAAAGAATAATTTTATAACTTTTAAAGTAATATCTGTGAATAAAATTATTTTACTATTTGATTCAATAAGATCTCAGTCTTAAACGATTATTTACCTATGCAGTCGGTGTTTATTTCATTTTAAAATGAATTATTTCGGTATAAAGTAATGTCAAGATTGTTTACAATATTTGACAAGAAAAAAAAAACAGACTAACCTTGCATAGCTCGATAGTCCTTTAACTTCAGTAATAATTTCCTACCAAACCTCGAATTGTAACACAATGCGGCTAACTTTATGTGACATAAAATTTAATAATTAATATGGTTTAAATCCAAAATGCAGTTAGAATGCGGACTGAAAAGAGGCGGCGTCATGAATAATTCAAGTGCAGTTAGCGCAGTGCACTCCACAAGGCACTCGCAATAGATAATTGACTCGTGCGACCTACTCGCTTCCCTAAATAGGTTACATACCAGTTTTATTATTAATTCCAATTTTTTAAGACAGTTACGCTGTGCATTTGTTTTGGTCGTTTCAGGAAGTTAAAGTTGAGGCTAGTCTAGTAATTCTATTGAGCACAAAAAGTACACTAGCTTCGCAGATTAAATGTAAACAACTGAAGCGACCCCAGATTCGCAGGAGGGAAATTATGATTTTCCATCACAAATTAGAAGTATATACCTGAAATCCTTTATGAATCACTTATAAAATGAAACTGTGGAGGTCATCGCGAACAATCAGACGTTCAGTATGCATTTTCACATTAACATATAAACATGCGGTAATTTTGTCTACATGCCAAAACCGTTCAGAATAACCTTTTATATAGGTAGGTATTAACTGAGGTCGAAAGGTCACAATATAATATGTCTTAGGGGCGTGGGTTAAGTGATTGAGTATCTTATACCATCTGGTAAACTGTAGGCAATAATAATTTAGTATAAAGTACTATACATTTAAGAAGGGTTCCTTCGGTAGCTCTGAAATATTTGATTTTGCTGACTTCAAAATAAGGAGGTAATCAATACAATGTGTATTGATTGATGATGTAATGTAGGTATATTCAATGTGTTGAAGGAGTTTTAATTTTTTTATCCGCCAATTTAGGTAATGGTTAGGAAAGTGCAACTAAATTCCTACCTGAGGAACTGTAACTACAATGCAATTTTTTGTAAACTCTCGAAATTATGTAGAACCAAATGAGCTCTAAGGAAAAATGTTTTTTTTTAAATTTCCTGTTATTAAATAGTCCTCTTTGGTACAAATACAGTTCAAACAATGAAAACATCTTCTAAATTCATTGCACAGATAATATTGCAGTAATTTATACATATTTTTTTAATATTTCAAAAAGGAAAGTAATAACCATTTTTTGTCGTGCCAAACAAATATTCCTCAAAAATGTAAAATAATCATTGAATAAAATCATTCAAAACCGTATAATTTGACTCGGGTATTCTCATTCCATATTCGTTCCAGAAAACGCATGAATGTCCCCGAAGCTTCGAACAAAGGATTCTCAATTCGTGTGATCAGGAAAATATGAAATACATTTCCACAAAGCTCTTCCCTCAAAGCGGGACGGTATATTCGTTGGGTAACAATGAATAAACCATTTCTTTGGTTTTTGGACAAATAACAATTGTTTGCAATTTTGTCCTTGTCAATTCGTAGTTCTTTTTTTGTTTCTTTATGTAGGTACTTCAGTTGGAATCTCAGTACTTAATTATGAACAACTTCTACTAATATCGGACTTAACTGCCTCATTTGGGTGTGTAATTTACACATTTAATTAAATTATTTCTAAACTAGCGGTCCCCCGCGACTTCGTCCGCGCGTTTTGAGTTTGCTCCCTCCCCTCCCGTCGCTGCGTCATGTTTTATATTCTAAAGCCTTTCTCGATAAATAAGCTATCCAACACAGAAATATATTTTCAAATCGGTACAGCAGTTTCTGAGATAAGCGCGTTCAAACAAACAAACTCTTCAGCTTTATAATATACTAGCGACCCGCCCCGGCTTCGCACGGGTGCAATGCGACTATAATTTGAGATTTAAACTATCCTATCTCTCAAGTTGGATCGAACTGCACATGGTGTGCGAATTTTATTATAATCGGTTAAGTGGTTTAGGAGTCCATTGAGGACAAACATTGTGACACGAGATTTATATATATTAAGATTAGCGCAAGCGCACGTTGTACTTAAGCTGCGAACATTATTTGGTGCGGAGTTATGTTAAAACTGTGATAGCTCCTAAGATATTTATTGAAATCATATGATATAAAGGGCAACTTTGTTTTCAATGAAATGCTCCTGATGATAAATGTATTTGTTTTGATAAGAATAAATACCTGTGTGTATAATACACCTCTAAAAATAATGCATTATTTTTTTACAAATTTATTAACATAAAAAAGGTTGTAGTAAGTCAACCATAAAAGATAGACATATGCTGTCGCGGACTTTATTATAGAACTCTTAATGCTGAACAATCCTGTCATACATGATTTTTGTGTAACTTAAGCGGTTTCCGCAGCGTACGCAGCGGAAGCTCTCAAAAGGAATATCTTTCTCCCGTTTTCGCAACATTTTTCATTGCTGCTGTGGTCTTATGAGTCGTATCTTTATGTTATATAGCCTAAAGCCTTCCTCGAAAAATGGACTATTCAACGTAAAAATGATTTTTCAAATCGGGCCAGTAGTTTCTGAGATTAGCGCGTTCAAACAAACAAACAAACAAACTCTTCAGCTTTATAATATTAGTATAGATTAGCGCAAGCGCACGTTGTACTTAAGCTGCGAGCATTATTTTGGTGCGGAGTTATGTTAAAACTGTGATAGCTCCTAAGATATTTATTGAAATCAAATGATATACAGGGCAACTTGGTTCTAAATGAAATGCTCGTGATGATGAATGTATTTATTTTGATAATAATAAATACCTGTGTGTATAATACACCTCTAAAAATAATGCATCATTTTTTTACAAACTTATTACCTAACATAAAAAGGTTGTAGTAAGTCAACCATAAAAGAAAGACATATGCTGTCGCGGACTTTATTATAGAACTCTTAATGCTGAACAATCCTGTCATACATGATTTTTGTGGAACTTAAGCGGTTTCCGCAGCGTATGCAACGGAAGCTCTCAAAAGGAATATCTTTCTCCCGTTTTCGCAACATTTTTCATTTCTTCTGTGGTCTTATGAGTTGTATCTTTATGTTATATAGCCTAAAGCCTTCCTCGATAAATGGACTATCCAACGTAAAAAGAATTTTTCAAATCGGGCCAGTGGTTTTTGAGATTAGCGCGTTCAAGCAAACAAACAAACAAACAAACTCTTCAGCTTTATAATATTAAGTACAGATTAATTAAGAATGAGCTAAATTGAGTTAACTTAAGTTTACGATGGCTTCATTATCCATTATACTAAAGGAGATACCGCTGAGGTGTCTTATTTCGATTTCAACCGATATCTGAATCGCACGATAAAGAGTGGCGTAGGCGTAGGCGGAAAAATGGAGGAAAATGGCCCGCCCGCCTTGAATTAGAAGTTGCTGCGAAAGACCGCGGGGAGAATTGGCAAACAGTTGGACCCTGGAATATAATACGACAAAAAAGTGAGGGCATAATTACATCCCTCAGAGTTTTAATGAGAGGAGACATGGGAGGTCTATTAAATCCCGATCGAATTCGAATCGTGTTTGAGTTGACTAACGATTTCTTTTCTTTGCTCTTTGAGGAAAACTGAAACTTTCCTTTGCCGAACAAAGGCTTTTGAAAAACTTTTCGTTGAACATGAGATGATTATTTGACCTTTTTTGGGTATAATTATTTCACCTTTATAAAAAAATAAACTTTCATTCGTTTTTACAGAGAGTTAAAGGGGTATTTTTTAAGTTTCGTTAATCGTTTTATAAAGACGCTAGCTGGTAAAGCAAAGTGACGCAATTAAAAGCTAGACGAGCGTTTAAGTCTTACCACTTTTATACAGCTTTAAGCTGTAATAGCTACGAGAAATACATTTTTATGCAGCTGAGGCAAAATGGCAACGAATAGTATGTATACGAAAATTTTACGGAAATGAGCAATAATTATTTACTCCCATTACATTACTGATGTTGTAAGCCAAAGAGAAAATTAAACTTAATATATTTATTAACCTGTATTGTAAGATTCCAGATTGTATGATAAGAGTAATTGATTGATTTAATTAATTTTCCTACCACAAGTTATTATAGAGCAATAAATGATCGAAAGTTAAATCTATGTGTGTGAAAAGCTTCGTTCATATTTCCTTTTCACCTTACATATCTTTCTATATATCCATAATCTCTGTAAAAAAAAACCTGTAGTACCTTTAAATTATGAATCGATTTTAAGGAAAAAGAAAGAAAAGAGGAATATAAGCTTTACTTGTAAATTACAGGCAGAACGCATTTCTAATCCGTAGTTAAATCATATTTTGAGATTCTCAATCTTCGTGATAAATTGGACTAACACCATTGTTCCTTAGATATATATTTTTTACTTTGTTTTTTGTTGTATTAAGAGATTATTGTTTCTTTCCTTTGGAATGTAGTTGCCCCAATCGGACCTTATCTTGATATCTGACTACTCATATGTGTAGATTTATTATTAGTATTGATGTTAGCATTAAGTTATTTAGATATAGTGATTATTAAAACTGTAAATCTTCCTAAGAATATATAAATAAATAAATAAATTATTTTTTTACTGGAAAATGTAATTGGGTCACGTGATCCTTTTAAAAATACATTTTCTGTGCTTTTTATTTATGCTAACAGATTTGTTACTAAGCGTTTTGATCAATAATCGTTTGTTTCTTCATTTCTGAACATAACAGATAAGTGTTTTATATATTGGAAATGTTCCAAAAACATTACAAAAATTTGGTATTGATAAATGGCCTTCTGATGAGGAGCACTGTCATGCTGCGAGGCATCTTGTTTTGACTCCATACAATATAAAAAACCGACTAAGTGCGAGTCGGACTCGCCTACTCCGTGCCAACTTTAACTGAATTAGGGATCCACGTACTTTTACTAAGCTAAAATACCACAATATTTTGTTGACAGCAAACATATCATGTTTTGCATAGTCTTTGTATACAGAACAAAGTTATGTTTGCGGTTGTTGAAAATGTGCTATATCTCAAAAACTACTAGCTCAATCTCGTTCAAACCAATTTTCGTTGAAAGTTTTTATAAAAAAATACTTCATACATTATTATCGAAATTCACACTCGCTTAGTTTAAAAGTTATAGGGGGGGAGGGCGCCCATTTTACCACTTTGGAAGCGTCTATCCAAATGTGAGACTTTCAAAAAATAATAATTGTAGAACCTCAATGTCATTTGAAGACATCCATATGCATTGGTTCTACCACTCATTTTTTTTATTTGTTTATCATTTTTTCTTTTTTGTATAGGAATCGTAAAGCGGTTAACGGAATACATCTATCTTCCAAGTTCCATCTTTGTAATGCTAATAGTTTCAGAATAAAGTAGCTGTGACATACGGACGGACAAACAGACAGACTTGACGAAACTTTAAGGGTTCCGTTTCTGCCACTCCGCAACGGAACCCTAAAATTGACGTAACGTACCTAATTTTATTTTATTGATCATAGCACACTTACAGATAGTCATTCTAACTTAATATCTTAACTTTGTTTTTTTTTCATATTGCTAGTTTTTTTAAAAAAAACACATTTTCAAATAATTTCGTTAAATATGTCTAAGTACTTTCTATGTTGTAAGTTACAATAAATGAAATCACGACATGAATGTTGTTGCTGTAACGAAAATATTGGATACCTATCTAAAAATAAAGTCTTTACCCCGTTGTTCGGTATTTCCGCGATACCTCATTAAGCACGCTTCACGCTATCTGGCTGCAGCCTGCGGCAGACATGTTGGAACAACTCCATATGTACAGTTGTTGGAATAACGTGACCATGACTCTACGTATCCTCATCTATCACTGTCGTTTGAAGAAGGAAAGCTTTTCGGTTGGCTTGGTATAACATCCAAAGCTCCATCATAGTTTTTCAAAATCTGACCTAAAGTTTATGAAATAAAGTACACTTTACATTCAGGTGGTCTAACTTAGTCTTATCATCATAGGAAACAGTTGCATTTACTACTGAAACTATCCCAGCTACTATATCCCATATACTATATAAATAACTAACGATAAAAACGTAAGCAGAAAATATTCTTCCCCGTGTAGGCAATATTTCACATCTCATCAAACAAGCACCCTTGTCTCCCTACCCTGCCATTGACATGTAATTAAAACCCGCTTCTGTTCGACATCACAACAGGAATAATGATGCTAACGAACAATGTGCTCATTTTATAAAGACTCCTGAATCACAATAGCACTCCCAATTTCATTTATAATGGAAATCAGACACTTGAGTTTCTATATTTAATTGAAAATTTGTGAGTAGCGGTAAGAGATGTCGAAGATTAAATCGCCAATTAAGTAATTAAAGCCAATTGAACAAGATAAAAAAAAACCGTTGAAATGTGTCATATTTTCTACATTTATCGATACAGTCATATTTTCTACAATTATCGATACACTCTTTAAATAGGCACCAGACCACAGAAAAGTCAGAAAGCAAGAAAATTTTAAGAATTATTGGACGAGTGTGGTGTATTAAGAACGAGATATTTGTTTAGGAAATTAGGACGCTTCGTAATGTTTAATAAATAATAAATAAATATCCTTTGGACATTCCCATACATCGCCATCTAGTCCCAAAGTAAGCTACTCAAAGCTTGTGTTACCCATAACACAAGCTTTGAGTTGATTATATCCGTTGTCTGGCACCCGCCAGACAACGGATATAATACTTAAATACTTTTTTTTGTAAATACATACATGATATACATAGAAAACACCCCGACCAATACAAACAGACATGTTCATGCACACAAATGTTTGTATTGTGCGGGGATCGAACCCGCACCCACTGCGTATAGTAGGCGATTTCTCGACCACTACACCAGACGGGTCGTCATACATTACGTATTATAGCTACAATAAAATGACACAAGTTTCTACCATGAACCTGTAAATTGTGATTATTATTATGGGCACGCCCACGCTGCCTACAACGGTATATCCGCGCCTGTCATGACCAAATGTACATAAGTTAACATTTAATGATATCAAAAAAAACAGTGACAGCCACACCCAGAGACGACATTTAACGTTTTTTCGTATGAGTCTCCGGGTAGGGCTGTTAGAGGCAGCACATACCTGTATGTATAAATCTGGTCAGCATTATCTTCCATCTTACAACTCCACTCCTCCGGCGCAGTCCTTTCGCGCCTCCCAGAACTCTCCCGAACTCTTCCGACTTTTCCCGAAGTGAGCCCGAAAGAGAATCCGTATAGAAACAGTCGAACACGTGTATGCTATGTGTTTTACTATTTGGTTTCCATCCTTTTATGTGTTATGCCTAGGGAAATAGATAGCGTGATTGTCATTTGTTTAGTAACGTAAAAAAATGGATCGATGTTCGTGTCATGATAGTGTACAAGTTACCCCATTCCCCTTCGAGTAAAAACTGAAACGCGTATTTTGTCCAAAAAAAAAGAACGAAATTTGCGATATAATAGCACGGTACTGATTGAATTCCCAAGAGACAATAATAGAATAGTAGAAATCATAGACCTTTGCTCAATCCTGTTAGTGCAAAATGTGATTCGTGACTCAAATATTTGCTGAAGCAAAATAAGGTACGAAATTGCTTAGCTATTTAGATCTCTATTTCAATTCTACCCGTTGAGAATATTGGTTCAGGGTGTGGGCGCTGACAACCACCTAGCTAATCTAGGATTCTAGGTTAACAGTTTTCACAAATATCACTTTCGATTGACCTGGATTGCAGAGTCTCTAAATTTTATCGTCTTCATTTCCCTATGCGACCTCTAACAAGTAGACTTACCTAACATTGATTACATACGTTAAGAGTAGAGTCTACTAAAATAACTACCAACCTATACAAGATGTCGTTTTGGTCAGTGACATCCAACTCAGGGATGATAATATTAGTTATGCTTATTCTAAAAAAAAACTTCAAATTATATGCAAGTTTTATGAAGGACAACCTCTTCGCAACATTCTGAAAAAAAAAAACGAATGAGGAAATTCGCAATCTTGCACGTAGCTCCCGCGTATCTAAGCTACGAAGAGGCGACCTAGTGAGTGTTTGTAGTTATGACTCACTCGCTAGTATCGTAATAATAAATTAATTTTAAGGGGTTTTTCCCATTTTTTTTACTCTAGTATGGTTTGTACAAACATCCCTGTGTCGCTCGTCGCTGAACCAAACAACACCCTGTATAAACAACTGAAAGGTTAAAATTCGCGTACATAGCTATGTAGATATAAATAAACATTCCCGAATATGATTGCTATTGTCAATGTTGAGGTTTTCCTATTCGACAACACCGACACTGTTGATACAGAGCTGGAGATTTCAATCAAGTTGTAATCCCTTTTCAAGCCAATCAATATATAATAATTTTGTTCAGACTGGCTACGGGCACTGTTTTTATTCAATTAAAAGGTTTATTTTTTTATAGCTCTACTCGAAGCCCGATAGAAGCCATTTAAATCATGTAGGACGCTTAACATAACATGAGTTACGAAGACCTAAGTCAACATTTGAACGAATGGCTTTTAATTCATTTTCTTTCGGTTCCATAAATTTAATAATTTAAAGTAATTTAATTAGTGTTTTGGTAAGCGGATGTTACCCGTATTGGCGAAATATATAGGCCAAAATTTATTTATTTTATTATTCAAATTATGATGAGGGTTCCTATTTCCCTATTTATTCTTATGATATTTTTTATCCAAAATGTGAAGTTTAATATGCTTCCTCTATTTCTAACAAACACGCTATTTTTCCAAACGATCTAACGTCCCATAAACACGAAAACAAATCTTTGTAACAGAGACACGTCCCCCAACATCTAGTTCTTAAACATTATTATCTCCAACACTCTTTGTGCGCTGTTCCGCCTGTTCCACTGCTGAGTACAGACTTACGAGTGCTAGGCGAATCAAGAAATAAAGATCCAGGTTTAACGAGCTCCCAGATCGTAAACTCTTACCTGCGGGCGAAGTCTGATGCAACATTTTTGACATTTCGCGTAGACAATTTCAATTTTATGATTTTCTAATTCATCAAATATCATTTTAACTTATGTTTCTTGTATGTTATATAAATCTTAAAAATATTTGTAATTTTTAAGCTTCATTCGAAAATTCTTCTCGATCAATAAGCACACGAAAACACTAATTTTGTTACGGCATTTTTCGAGCGCCACCTGGTGATTTTACAGGAAACTATGTCGAGACTTCCGACACTGGATGTCAACTTAGCCCGACGCAGTCTAACTAATTGAGTAAAGTCTGCATTGACCCGAAGTCCCATAGTTATATGCATCCATTTTTATGCATAAAACTATTATCTACTTGTATGTCGTCTTACACGAAACATCATATCGGTTTATACATGTTACAGGAAATATATGATTTCTAGGAATTGTATAGAATCCCTTGGAAATGTACCTATACAATTTCGAAGCTATTTAGGAAATGTATAAAATACTGATTCAGAAAATATTTAATGCGGACATATCCTAAGAATTCTGTAAGTACATTTCTTAGGAGTTAAGTTTATGAAAATTATAAAACAAACAAAATGCGTGAATGAAATTAGTAAAACACGTTTTTAAAACGCAGAATCAGAGCTTTTATTAAGAGTGTTATTGAGATAATTTATGTAACAATCATACAGTATATAATAAAATCTTTAAATCTTATTCTTTCAAGGATCCGAGATTTTATAAAGGCTCTCATTGAGACTAACAAGTAAAAATTTATTAAATAAATCACATTTCCGATTGTTGTTTAGAAAATGTATAAATTTCCTAAAATATCTCCGGGTGATTTTAGGAATTATATACGATACCTAGGAACTGTATACAATAACGAATTTAACATATATAGGGGTAAGCCTTAGATGCGAGTCTTACTGCCTTACACTGCACAATAGAATATCGAATTTCAGTTCCCTATCGGTACACACTATCAACATCGCCTCCCCGGGCCTAGGAACACCCCTAACAGGAAGAAGGATACCGTAAAACGGGGTGAATAGAAATCATTTCTAACTTTAACTTTATTTATCTATGTTTGGGTTGGTTGTGTTTATGGTATATTAGTTTTGTATTGGGTCCGGTATCTTAGAAAAGGAGCTCATACAGTTGTTTTTACATATGAGGCACACATTTTTTAGAAAATTAATATAATCTGCAATATTTCTATTCACCCGGTGACTGGGGTCAATAGAAGCAAATACAGGGGTGAATCAAAAAAGTGCCAGGGCTGCCAAAAACATTTTTTATTGACCAACTTAGAAAAGGAGGTTATGTGCGAAATATTAGAACCTGGCTGTAGTCTCTATTAAGGGAAATTAACCTGTGATAAGTGACTCTTCTACAAATATACCTATGTAGTACCTTCATGTACAGTTTGTACAAGGAGGTCTTTCAATTATTAAAATGTCAAAGTGTTTTTTATGTACCTACATTAGGTAGGTACTTTGCCTTGTTCTATACCCAAATTATTAAGTAGGAAGTACTTTTATTGTAGATAAGTAATATTACATATTTTAATGATTTAAGCAATGAAACAGCATTTTATATTTAAACGTATTTATATGTTATATGTTTATATTTTATAGTTTTTATTTTATATGTAATTGAGATCGAAAATAAAATGTATGTACCTATTATATTTATATATAAATATATATTTATTTATTTATATATATTTATAATATTTATTTATTTATTTATTCATATTTTTTATATCTTCTTTTAGTAGGATCAGGTTTGTAAGTAGGTACGCGGCATGATTGTAATCTGAAAAGAAGATACTAATTTAAAATGATGGCATGTAAATGCCCATATTAAAATATATCACAATAGCAGCCAAAACCATGATACTTTTTTTTACATCTGGTTTTCCGCTTATTTTAACTATATTCCAGATATTTCCTAAATTAAAAAAGTGTCCTTTGTTATCACTATAGCATTTTATTAGAGATAATGAAAACTGTATCAACAACAGGTCACAAGTCGCAATGATTTGGTAACTTATTTATTTGATAGAATGTAGACTTTAAAAATACAGTTCTTTTGAAAGAGCAACTACAATTTTGTTTAATATTGCAGATTAACAATTTGTGGCAGCCCTAAAACTTGTTTTCTATTAACCCCCTTTTTGTTTCTATTCACACAGTTAGCGTTTCTATTAACACCTTTTGCGTTTCTACCAACCCCAGTCTACAATGCTATTAACCCCTTGAGTAACTTCTATTCTCCCCATATTTTCACAAAAGTGGGTTGTCTTTGAATCTTTTCAATTTTCTGGTAAAAGCTAAAGAATTGGCACTCATCTTCACGAATGTTTAATTGGGTGTATAGTCAGAGTATCAAACACAAAAATAACAACTTAAAAACAGTAATTTACTACACTTAATTTGAAAATTAACGAGAGCTATATTTTTGATGTTCACGTACCGCTAACTTCAAGTCATTTTTTTCAATACATTGACGTCTCTGACATTTCTCAAGTGTTGGCATATAAAAGAATAAATGTTGCTCTTTTTAAAATTTGCAAAATTACCAGCTTTGGTCAATACTGTCAGCCAAAATTTTACACTGAAAACATTCCTGATTTTTTTTCTAATCACCCCGTGAATTCTATACCCCCCGTTTTACGGTAACTTAGTTTATTCAGAATGAGGGTGCTGGAATAAAATGAGGTAAAGTAGGAGCCCTGTTATTTATTTCATGCCGTAAGGTTTTAAGAACTAAGAAAAATGCGGTCAAGTGCGATTTGGACTCGCGCGCTGAAGGTTCCGTGCCAACCAAATATATATCACTTTATTATTTTATTACAGAATATATTATATCTAGGAAAAAACAGACATAAAACATACCGGTTCTAGAGTTAAATGTAGGTATGTTCCTACATGTTTTAGACAAGAGCTGATTTACAACATACTGGTAAAGATAAATTTAAGGTTAATAACTTATGAATCACTATGTGTGAGTTAGTAAGATTGTTTTATTTTCGATACTGCGTCGTTATAAATTCAATAAGTACCTACGTAGTTGTAGATCAAGTATCAATCACAAAAAGTCTCCGATTTATATACAGGCAACATTTCAATTGCAGTAAATAACAAAAGTATTTAAATAATAAAGAAAGCTTGCCCTACTAAAACCCAGCTACTTTTATTCTGCCGTTAAAAACTTTAGGCATGTTTTTGATGTACGAACCCAGTAGAATTAAGGTAAGCGTCCACATATTCGTAATTTTCTTAATCTTTACCGCAATCCAAAAATCACGGCAGCTTTGTATTAATAAAAAGGATTGCTAACTAAAGTGTCATCTCTCTAATCTAACCATGACCTAAAGGTTTTTCTGGTAAAGAATGATTTAGCATTAAGTCCATTTTTTACAGTTAACCGTTTTATAGAGTTAAGTATTGTATTCAGAGCAGGTATTTATTTAAATAAATAAAGTGCGTGCCCTTAATACACTTTTATTTAGTAAGTAAATGCAATGCAAATGCAATTGAAAAAGCTACCTATTGATCCTCTCACACCTGACGTGAATAACCCGACGCTGCTGAAAGCTGAAGTAGTGTCGGAATACGGATGCTGTCACACACAACGCGGTGTGATGCGATGCGTCCGGTCCGGTGCGGGGTTGTGCCCACTCATCCTTACCCGGTTGGCCGGGCGCCAACTGTCGTAGACCGGTCGATATGACCGTCGCCCGGACATGAACCGGGGCATTTATTACCTCGCCACCGGCAGGGTTGATATACGAAAAAGTATTAAATTATGATGTTTGTTTCTTACACTTTCTACGCCAAGAATTTAAGTTTTCCTTTTATATGAGAAAGCTCTGTGTATTAGTAAGTCCAAAGGATGTGCGTGTGGTCTGGGAGATCTTTTCAAAAAACTCAACCAACCACAACCAAATTTTAAGAGGATTTAGGAAATAATTGTGAAAATGTAACAAAACTCGCACTCTCGGTACTCAAGTAAACCAACATGGTCACCCTACTCAACGTTTTCCTTAAGGATTGCAAAAAATGAGTTTTCTTTTAAAATATAACACTTACAGGGACGATTTGATTTCGTCAAATTTTAGTACAACATTTTTCAGAATTTCTGATGTAACTACCTTCTTCCTATAAGTTTCAATTTATTAGATAAATATAGTTCAAAATAAGGATCACTCAATTGGGACGATCGAGAAAAAAACAAAATTTTCATTTTCTCTTAAACCAGTAAGATTTCAATCACGATCTTTGTTTCACAATTTTTTCCAGAAGCATAATTTATAATAAACATGATAATGTTTCATACTCTTTCAGTATAAGGTGGTGTTTTAGAAGATCACTCAACTGAACATAGTGCATTCTGAGTCATCCATATAAATCGTTCTAAATCTTAAACCAGGCTTTGAAACGATTCGAAAACACATTGGTAGTATATTCTTGGATACGTGTTATGGTTTATTCTTCAGGCGTCCAGATTGAGAGATCCAGTTAATTAGTTCTTTAACTTTCTTCGTTAACTTTCTTTGTTTACGTTACACAAATTTTATACCTTACCATTACGTTTTCACAATTAGTTCCTAAATTCTCTTATAATTTGGTTGTGGTTGGTTAAGTTTTTTGAAAAGATCTCCCAGACCACACGCACATGTCCAAAGGAGGAAGCGCCCTTATTAGAAGTTCTTTTTTTTAATCAACTTTATTAATTAGTAGCCGTGAAAAAAGACGTGTAACAAGACAGTCAATATGTGAATTTTTAATATTTTAACGGAGCAGCTTTAAGTGTCTGAACCGAGCCGAAGCCTCCATGGGCTCATGAGACCAATGCCAATGAGTGGTATTTTATTGATCATCTGTATCCTTCATTTATCATTTAGCTCGTTTATCTTGTCTCTGAGACATTGTTATTTGTAAAATTTACATATAAATCATGAGAAAAGTCTAAAGCGGTAGATAAGACATATCTCCAAATTATATCGTAAAGCAATATAGGATCTTTGAACTATCAAGTAGGTTTAAAACGAGCAACTAAGTAACCTATATAAGTATTTACTTGAAGTTCTTGTTGAAACTTGTAAGTTTAAGATAATTTATCGCTTTTAATACAAAAACGATAAATTATCTTCTAGCGCAGGCTACAAAGTTATCAGAAGATTTTGAAACATCTTTGGAGCTGAACCTTTTACTTATTCTTTTAATCTTTTGTCTTTCCCTGATAAACACGGAATTTTCAATGATATCAAAGAACAGTTTTCATCTAATATCAAATTAATTAAACATTATGGGACCGTGCGAGACGATAACGTCATAAACTGTTGGCGGAAGTTAAAATGACAAATGGCTGGCTGTCAAAGCGAAACGAAAAGTAATTAAACTAAAGTTATTTCAATGAAATATTGTATTATCCATTTATTATTTTCAATAACGTTAATCAAATGCACGGCTACGTAAATTTGTACTAAAATTGCTAGAGAAATATAGTGTCAGAAATCTATAAAAATTAAAGCTAATGTTGTAAATTTTTCGGTCTCTGCGAGCTGTGTTTTCGATTCGGATTCCCAGCCTCCTCAATACTTCTTTTAGCGCTGTTGGTTGCTTTACCTTTATATCAATTATCTCGTTGTGAAGATTTTTTGGTAAGGGCAATTGACATCATTACCGCAAGGTTTTCAAAACTTATTGCTTCTGTAAAAACAAAATGGGAAAATTATTCACCTTCCCGACGCGCACTGCCCTGCCTCGAGGAAAGATATATTTTATCAGATATTGCCACCATTTTGGAGAGTCTGGTACATATGAATATTGCTTTATAAACAATAATTAACTTTAGAGAAGGAATTCAATTTAATTTATTGCCTACCTGAATTTATAAATCCTTCGCCGACTCGTTGCAGTAGTTATGAAGCTGATTTTAATATGTTTATTGGGTATTTATATGTAAGAATTTTAAAGGATACTATAATTTCATCAGTCAATTACTTATTCTTCTCTAAATAAGAACCATTTACAGATAATTGTTAAAATCTTTCAAAAAAGATTTATGAATTCGGTACAGTTTTTCTAAAGTTTTAGTGATGCTAAGAAAACGAGAATTAATATTTCGCTTTATTAATTTTATCAGATTACTTTATTATGTTTATATATTATTCACTTGTGTGTTAACTACAATCTCATTCTGCTACTATAATAAACATCAAAATCCGTTGGGTAAACGAGTACCATACATCCATCTCACAAACTTCCGCGTTACGCTTTCAAAAGGATTTGTTTTACAAACTTTTGTGAAAAGAGTTTATTGTTCGATGAATTCCAACATTTATCATCTTCCACAAACCTAGCCACGGATGGCTGAGCACAGGGCTTGGGCTGAATCAATGATAATTCTATTGTAGCGAAAGGTCAGCCTTCGTCAATCCCTGCCGTGGCCGTGGCTATCTAAAAAATGTCTGATAATACGGACCCTTTATCATTGGAAATATAGATGCCTATCTATAAACGTGCGAGTGTGTGTTTAATATATCAGATCAGTTTTACTATATAAAGCTGTTTATAGCAGACAAATTGGACCATGAACGTAAAATTATGGCGTTGAAAGAATGTACGGAAAACCGATATTTTCGCCGACAAAGTCACAGGGAACTGCAAGTTAAAAACCTACCTACGAATTGCTTCATCTTGTTTAATTTAAGAGCCGCGCTCTTGTCGGTAGAGTAATTGTCTTTCTTATCTCCTGCCTGCTTGTAGCTAGACTTCCTAATACGACATAACATTAATTTTCTTCTTCACTTAATCGAAATAACTTATCCTAGGCCGTCTTCTCCCCCATTGCCTTATATTTTGTAAATCTTTTGCCGAATCGGTGCAATCATTATGCATGAAACTGATTTTAATATGTATAATGGGTCTTTATATGATTCTTTACTGGACTGGATACTATCATTTCATCTGTCAATGACAAATAAAACATTTTTGTGTATAGAATTTACTCAGAGCAAACATCTACAAGAAAATTAGGAAGCGACTCATAAAAACTTACATTTGGTATAGCTTTGCATGAAAGCGAGACGAAAAACTAAACACAGAGTGACAGAGAGAGGTTGGAAGCATTTGAGATGTGATGCTGGAGGAGAATGGAAGGATAAGTTGGATAGAAAAGAAAACAAACGAACAATTGCTCAAAATCGTAGACGAAGAAAGGAATATTTTGCAAACAATAGAAAATTGACGACGCAATATGATAGGATACTTGATACGACATGCCAGATTTTTAGAGAATATAATAGAAGAAATAATTGCTAACTATTGTATAATAATTTCAGTATCAATTTAACCCGTGTCAAAGCGAAATTAATGAAGGAAAATACGTTTGATGTAGGTAGAGGCCTTACGGCTCAATGTCAAGGGACAAAAATCATTTGAGTAAGTACCCACAAATTGACCTCTACATTTGCGGCCCTCAAAGATAGCATCCCAAGAGCCTGAGCTTATAATGTTATTAGAGCAAATTGTAAAAAGAAAAGAAGCCTTTATCTCATTATATTAAAGCATTTGAAACTCTATCAATTATTTATGCATGAGCAGATTAATTGAACCCACACCTACTTATATGTTATTGGTAATGCAAAACAAGCAATTATTTGAATAATTATCCATACATTACCAATATACTAGCACTAGAAACAAAGTTACTCGCGTGTAAACATGAGTAATGGCAAGCAGCAGAAAATAAACAAGTAAGTTCCAGTTTTGTTGAAGAAACCTTCCCTTACAAGGAAAACACATGATTATCTTGTAACATTGTAAGAACGTCACTTTAGTACGACTTCATTACACGAGAGAAAAACAACTCGCTTGAAACACAAGACAAATGGTGAAATAACCCTAGAAAGAGATAGCGTTGGTATAAAGCAAACCGTCACATAATATAACTAACTACACAGACACTATACAAAATAAGTAGGCACTACTATTACAGTTCAAAGGACTTTTATTAATTAAGAAATGTTTAACTTGTTAGTAAAGAATAAGTACGGACAGCACCACGTCAAGGTAAACACTTCGGTTTCTTATACAGCTGTAATAAGGGTTAGTTTGCAACAAAAGTAGGTACCCTGGTGGGTAAGTTTTCGCCGCTAAAGATGTATTCCTCTCAAAGCTTTGCAGGAAAACCGCACTTCCCGTTGAACAATTTACTGAGTTACCGCATAACAGAAGTGGGCTGCTACCGAACATAGACGCTTTAAACTAAGATTATCCGACAGCTATTTATTCTGTATCTTCGATTTCTGAAATTTGATAGTGGGTGTTTGAATTGTTAGACAAAGCTATGTGAATGGTGTAAGTAAGAAAATGGGCCGATCGAGAATGAGGTGGATCTTCGTGAACCAATATGAGTCATAAAGGAATGACGTCAATGAAGTGGGACAGGATTCCATGGAAGAAAAAAAAACTGTGAAAGCACTCCGGGAGTGCCGGCAGAAGTGAAAACTTGAATATCAACGTTGTGCATTTTTGATTTTTTGGAATAGTTATTATCAATATAAAAGTACTTTCATTTTTGTGATAGAATACAATAATAATAATATAATATTTTTATAGAATACAATATTTATTTATTGCGCTATCGTACACAAACATTACAATTTATATTATATTAAATTACATTAAAAAGTTTATCTCTCAGAAAAATCAACTTACATCCATAATTTCGCCAACCGTCTTACGGTTTTTCGATCAGGTCACGTGTCCTGACGCGAGTTTCACATTTTTCCCCCATCCTACAAAAGTGCTCAACGCCGCTAAAGAAGTTTTCACTTCAAAAAAATAAACTTTAAAAAAAAGTAAAAACCGACTTCAAAACCAAAATGCACTAAAAAGTATTAAATAAACTCTTTACCATTAAAGGGAAAGGAATCCGTTTTAGGCAAACAATTTCTTTTTGGAGTCGGTGCTGTGATAGTTGATGCTTGATGGTCAAAGTGATGGCACCGACTCCAAAAAGAAATTGTTTGCCTAAAACGGATTCCTTTCCCTTTAATGGTAAAGAGTTTATTTAATACTTTTTAGTGCATTTTGGTTTTGAAGTCGGTTTTTACTTTTTTTAAAGTTTATTTTTTTTCATTTTTAGTGATTACATAAGAGGGGGGGGGGGGGGGGGAGTTGCACCTTATGATTCTATTTTTTAAGAAGCTACAAATTACCTATCATAAGTTCCGTCATTATAATTACTGAACTCCTAAGCGTTAAGGGGTTCCACCATCAGCTCAGCCCCACAAGATGTTGACTATCAGACGTAACAACACGTCAACATTAAGATTCTAGTAAAGAAACACTATACGTGCCTTTAAAATTTGAGGGTTTCCCTCAATTACACCAAGATCCCATCATCAGATCCCAAAATGGAAAAAATGGGACCAACTAGAAGGTACACCCTCTAAGTAGGCGAAAAAATTTTTCGATTCGGTCGACAAACGACTGAGATATGAGGTAACATACATACAAAAAAAAATAATGATAAAAAAAAACATACAGTCGAATTGAATAACCTCCTCCTTTTTTGAAGTCGGTTAAAAACATACTTAGCCGTCTTACTTATCTTTCCGTTAAGTTATGCAATGTATACTCTTATTGATGAATAAAGAATTTTTGAAATTAAATGAAAACTTATCTTTGAGTAAGAGAGAGATGAAATATAATCCCCAATCCATGCAAAACTTTTAAGAAGCCCTTTACTTAATTGTATCAACTCTATTTCATTCACTTTTTTTTCGTATTTGGATGGATAAGGACCCCGATGGCGTTTATCCCCGTAGTGTTTGACCCCAATTTCAACAAGTTTTTGCAATTTTCTTTAAAAATATTCAACAAAAAAGTTTTAGGTACAGAATGATGCATGCATAACGCAGTTAGAATAAAGAAATATCCATTTTTTGTCGCGATTTTGAGACTCATTATTACATGCAATTTGATTAGGTACGGCAATTTTCATGAAATGAAACTACCTCACTCTAATCCTAACTTTGATTTTACAGTTTATGTAAAATTTTATAATTTTATGTGTCAATTAAAACATAGATCATTTGACATAATGTAATTCTAAGACTTTTAATATTTTATTATTATTTCAAAGACTGAATTAAAAATGGAACTAAATATAACTAACCAATCATTGAATATAACTACTTTAAATTTAATATTCTTGGTTGATAAGCATTTTTAGTCAGACTGTACTTTTGATCATAAATTGTTTTTAATCAAATTAAATCGACTGGGGTCATAATCCACGAACCCATTTGTATAGATTATTAGCACTTTATATAATACTGACGCTGTATATTTGCTTTAAATTAGTTTAAGGAACTCCTACCTACATGACAGTTTTGTTACTGAAGCACACGAGCAACCCCTAACTAACACTGAATGGGCAATTATTCAAGTGACCACAAACAAGGAAGTGAGTAACCATACACGTCTGACCACACTTGTTAGGGGTACTAACAACGATAGGATAGAAAATTGACCCGAAGCTGTAGTAGGGTTTATATTGGGAAGTGTAAGTGTCCTCAATGGGCCTTTTTGCATTAACAAATGACTTTTATGTTTTTTATGACTTTTAGCATAAAACACGTCGTCATGGTTAGTGAATAAACATACTTTTTTTATTAAAAATAGGCTGGTTTAGCCATTTCATGAAAAACGCTAAGGCTGAAAGATAATCTTGGCGCCATCTATCTCTACTATATTTAATACCTACAATAACCTTCAAAACTTATCCTAATTATGTAACTGGCAAGTTTATAAACGTCTGTTAAAAACAACAACCTTTTTCAAAATTCTACAACAATGCCACGTACATTAAAAACTTGCGTTGTCACAAACGAATGTGGGTGACCAGTTGAAAAGTGAAAACATTCTACAAACGTACTGTGCTGTCGCGTCTGTATAAAAACCACATACAAAGAGCTTTTTACGTAACTCTGAAAATGTATAAACGAGCCAAATTAATAGGTTCGCAAGCGAAAACATTTAGCAGGAATGTCGAAAAAGAAGTGTCCTCAAAGACTGAATCGCTTTCAAGTCCGAATTAGTTTGCGCTTCGAAAAACACGTATTTTGATGAAACAAGAAGGAATAATTTGTTTATTAAGAAAGTAAATATTATTACGAAAATACTGGTGGATCCTTAAATGATGCCAAATGAAATGAATGTGACTCCATTAAAATTCAAGTCAGAGATAATGATAACTTTGAAATGTGGAGAATTTTGCATTATTTTTTTAGCAATGATCATCAACTAATGAACCACTCGAGTACACTTAGTAACAGACTTAGATCTTATAAGAACATTGAAGTAAAAAAACTGACATCGTTTATGTGAAAACATATTAAAACACCTTTTACATCAAAAAGTAACATAATATTTTGCACCGGCCGCCACCGTCCACCGTTTGCTTTCCGCCATCTAGTATTTCTCAGGCTATAATAATATACGAGGCGAGGATGAGTTGAAAGTGGGACCTTTTAGATACGGTCAAAGGAACGCCAGGGAAAATAGGCTGGCCGACTTTCTGGAGAAGGAGGGACTCTTCGCGACGAACTCTTTCTTCCAGAAGCCGGCTCAGAGGAAATGGACCTGGTTGAGTCCGGATGGCAAGGCGAGAAATGAGATAGACTTCATCATGACCACCAAGAGACGGTTATTCAATGATGTCTCCGTGATCAACAGGGTAAAAACCGGCAGTGATCACCGTATGGTTCGAGGCACATTGAATATAAATGTCAAATTGGAAAGGTCCCGCTTGATGAAGTCCACGCTCCGACCTACTCGATATCCAAAATCCCGAGAGCTTTCAACTCGAGTTGTCAAACTGCTTTGATTGCCTAGAGAGTTGCGTATCAGTGGGCGAAATAAACAACGGGTTTGTGGAAACTGTCCAAACGGTCGGATCTAAGTTTTTTAGACCTGGCCGTAAAAATAGACCTCAAAAACTCTCGGTCCACACTCTCGACCTTATGGCAGAACGTCGATCTATGGCACTGCAAACCTCCGATAATGCTCAAAGCTACAGGCAGCTTAACAGACGAATATTGAAGTCTCTGCGACATGACATTCGTTCCATTAACACAAATAGTTTTAAAGAAACAATAGAGCGGAACCAAGGCTCCAAAGTGTTTGCAAGGGACATGTGTATTGGGCAAAGCCTTTTGACGAAGCTTAAGACGGAGGACGGCAGTGTAGCGTCGACGAAAGCAGAGGTTTTGAGGGAGATCGAAAGGTTCTATGGGCAGTTGTACACCTCAGTTGCCAAACCCGTTGATAGCTCGGCCAGAGACCCATGAGCCATCCTGACCCAACACTACACCGAAGACATCCCGGACATCAGCCTCGACGAGATCAGGATGAAACCCCTGATGAAGCCTGAAACAGTTTTAAAACAATAAGGCACCTGGCGAGGACGGAATCACAGCAGAGCTTCTGAAAGCGGGTGGAACACCGGTACTTAAAAAGTCCTTCAGAGACTCTTTAATTCCGTTCTGCTAGAGGGCATCACGGCTGAAGCATGGAACAGGAGTGTAGTGGTGTTGTTCTTCAAAAAAGGAGACGAAACCTTATTGAAGAACAATAGACCCATCTCACTCCTGAGCCATGTCTACAAGCTGTTCTCAAGGGTCATCACGAATCGTCTTGCACGTAGGTTTGATGACTTCCAGCCTCCCGAACAAGCCGGATTCCGAAAAGGCTTTAGTACCATAGACCACATTCATACGCTAAGGCAAATTATACAGAAGTCCGAGGAGTATAATATGCCTCTATGCTTAGCGTTTGTGGACTATGAGAAGGCCTTTGATTCGATCGAAACTTGGGCGGTGCTTCAGTCTCTGCAGCGGTGCCACATAGACTATAGGTATATAGAGGTGGTAAAGTGTCTTTACAATAACGCCACCATGTCGGTCCGAGTACAGGAGCAGAATACGAGGGCGATTCCACTGCGGAGAGGTGTGAGACAGGGAGATGTTATATCTCCTAAACTGTTCACAGCGGCATTGGAAGACACCTTCAAACTTCTGGAATGGGAAGGAATCGGCATCAATATCAATGGCGAATACATAACACACCTTCAGTTTGCCGATGATATAGTCGTTAAGTAGAGTCGAAAGTCTTCAACCAGTGTGTGTTACCAGTGATGACATACGGATCCGAAACGTAGTCTCTGACTATGGGCCACATAAAGAAGCACAAAATTACACAACGTGCGATGGAGCGGGCTATGCTCGGTGTTTCTCTACGAGATCGAATCAGAAACGAGGAGATACGTAGAAGAACCAAGGTAACGGACATAGCCTTGAGAATCAGTAAGCTTAAGTGGCAGTGGGCAGGGCACATAGCGCGAAGAATTGATGGCCGTTGTGGCAGGAAAGTTCTAGATTGGAGACCCTTCGACCAAAGACGCAGCGTAGGACTTCCACCAACAATATGGACAGACGACCTAAAAAAGATCGCAGGATCAAACTGGATGCAGACCGCTAGTGATCGGTCGCTATGGAAAGCCATGGGGGAGGCCTATGTTCAGCAGTGGACATCCTATGGCTGATAATGATGATGATGATAATTTTATATAATTAAGTTAGAATAGTGACAAAACACTATAAAAACAAAAATGAAATTATTAATTGGCTTCCTATAACTTAACCAATTGCTAAATATTTGTAAAATTATTTCCTTCGGATATTGTGAGAGCAATCTCGCAACATTGATGATGTTATGCAGCCTAAGTAAGCGCTTGAAAGATTCAACAGACCTGCTGATGTGACGGTGGCCGATTGTTTTTATGCCTGCCTGCCTGTATGCCTATACCAATAGGCATACGCCCGGATAGCGTAAGACACGGGGTTCGTTTCCTCGTCTGTCACACAGCCAAAGTTGCTTTTTACAAGTGCAATTTATATTTCTCAGGCTCTTAGATAAAGGCGCCCTGGACTACATCATTCGTCTTTCTATAACCATTATAGCCTTCAGGCTTTCACGTTGTTGGCGAAATAAGGACATTTACATAAATACTTTTTTATTTTCGCATGATGGATAAATATGTTATAAGTACAAATTTACTTTTGTAATATTTTTGATCAGCAAAAACAATTACTTTTATGCAGTGCGGATTCTTTCCTACTCAATGTACCACCAAGCAATCTTCATTTATTGCCCCTAGTGCCTATAATTATCCGGCCTCATTCATCGCCTCTACAAGAGCATTCTGATTTTTCAATGTTTTAGCAAGTCTGTTTGTATACGTAAGCTGTCATTCTTTTATTTACAGACGGAAAAGAACAAATTATATATTTTGCAGTTTCCATGAAGCTCTGACAAGTGGCATTGAGAAACGCGACGAACGTTGAAAACATTTTAAATGGAACATTCTAGAATGTCTCGTCTTCGAGATGAAATCCCATTTGCTGCAATCGCGTTTTTCATTTCGTTTTCTAACATTACCTCATTCGTTTATGAATTTATTTACCGGAAACGACCAAGTTAGCGACGCTTGAAACACGAGACGCTTAACGAGATTCTTAAATACCTACGTGAAGTTTCTTGTAAACGATTGGGTATTGAGGCGTTCCGCACCACGAGGTTTTCAGACCACGGATCGAAGGAACCCATTCTGAAACAGCACTTGGGTGATTAGCACCGCAGTCCGATAATTTCGTGGTGTGAAACGACCCAGTACTTAAACTGCATCCAGTCTGCATCCAGTTTCGTCCTGCGATCTTTACAAGGTTGTCCGTCCATCTTGACGGTGGACGTTCTACGCCGCGTCTTTGGTCGAAGGGACTCCAACCTACAACTTTACTGCCCCAACTGCCATCAGTTCTGCGCACTATGCATCTATGTACCCTGATGAATGATTAAGCAGCATTGTTAAGATTTAACAACACTTTATGTCGAAGCAATAATGGCAAACGAGGAACGGTCTTCAGAGTCAAAAGAATAATATTTTTGTACGTTTCGACTGCTCTCTTGTACTCTGTATTTACAATATATTATTTCATCTTACACATTTCGTATTAAGCGAGTGCGAATCAAAGTGAAGAGCTCTGAATCCCAACCAGCCTGAAAAGATATTCCATTAACCTACCAAGTCTTGAAAACACTTATCTGGAAAAGTTTTTAAATCACTCGAGTTTTATCCAGTACTTTATAACTCCTGAGAAGTTGACTCAATTTAATATTACGATTTCATCAATCTCTCGCTGTCACTTCCAAAACTTCTAGACTATCATACCTTAACAGTAGGTTAGATTTATTCCAACTTTGCTACCACCTAGTTGTATTTCTGTGACCTTGCGAAGGGATTGGGGACAGGGGGGAGGGAGAGGTAAAAGATTTAAACTGACACCTGCCTAAGCAGGGATGAATGTTTATGGGCCAGCAGACACCAGGTGTTAGGGCCCCGTCCGACCCGAATCAATTATTCACAAATTATATTTGAAAAAGGTAATTTTTGCTGGAACATTTTACAGCAAAATAAAATGTTCAGTGAGTTCGGGCGCTTGTGATTACAAGAGGAGTCCAAAGAAGCGGAATAAAGGTAGCGTAGTTCAAAGTATTTTTACCATACTACACAGAAGGAGGGTTATGTTTAACAGAGTATGTATGTAGGCATTTAGGTTTGATGAGGTGCAAGATGACAAATATCTCGTTTATACCGCTCAAGTTGAATGAAATACGAAAGGTTTTTGGGTCTTTTCGGACGCGGCGTCCATGATTTAATATTAAGGATCACATGTATGTTCTCCTCGTCGTATACTTTAGTATGTATCGAGACTGTCCTTATTTTATTTTATTTCTAGATAGACCTGTGTCTGTATTTGTTCTTTTCAACGCAAGAAACACGCAGTATGTATGGCAAGTAGTACCTACTTACTTATCTATTTAATAATCGGTGGTATGGCATCCTACATATATTATAAGTTGGATAGATTTGGTCGGACCATCTTATCTCTCGGCTTTTTACCATTGAGAGTAGCTTTGGTCGTTCAACGTCACGTATATTCTGTTATATCACGGTACCTAATTAAAGACTAAAATTTATAGAATCCTACTTATTACCTTTAATTTACATAACTTACTTTAGTGTTTCACATATTTATCGAAGGTAATGTTGTAACTTGTAGCATGCGACTAAAAACAAGAAATCGCTCCTAATGCCTAATACTTTCTCGTCTTTGGCCTGAAACTCGGACAACCCAGTAAATAAAATGGGAGTGGAAGGACTTATCCTTTAAGCTCAAGATGATATTTCTTGGGGAGCAGTTGACCCTGTATAAATTATGGCACTTAAGTTATTTTTGAGATAAGATCTCCATCTTAAAAGAGCGTAGCTGATTCTGAGAGCTCTTAAAATTTTGCGTAATTTTTTGCCTGACTGCACGAAGAATATCATTTTATGATTACGAAATTGTTTTTTGTATAGAACTTAAAGAAATTTATATTTAGTTCATACCATTTTTAAAAGTAGAAAATGTAAAGTTAGCCTGTAAGCATCCCACTGCTGGGTAAAGGCCTTACCTCAAGTATGAGGTAGTATGATTCATACTCCACCACGCAAGCTCAGTGCGGATTTGCGGAGGGATGTTTACAAGGCAAGGGACCAAACTTGCTGTCGTATTTTAAGTCACCCATAGGGCCTCCGAATAGGCTAAACGGTGAATATCAACCAATATTAATCGTTAACCCTAGTCAGTGGTCGTCACTTAAATTGCAACACGACTGCGCCGTAAGTTGCTTAACTTCGGTATCACTACCAAAGCGCTGCCACCACCGCGCTACGAATATCTTATCTATGTAGGTATAAACATAGAGTACCTTAATAAAAATCTCCGCCAAACGAAGACGACCTCAGTGGTGTAGTGGCTAAGTACGCTGGGTTTCAAGGCGTCGCCGCTTCGAGGTCCCGGGTTTGATTCCCGGTCGGGTCAATATAGAAATCAAAATTTTCTATAGTGTCTAGGGTCTGGGTGTTGTGGTACCACCGTTACTTCTGATTTCCAAAATACAAGTGCATTAGCTACTCACTTTGGGATCAGAGCAATGTATGTGATTGGTGTTTTATACTTTTATTTATTTCTTTTATAAAACCCGTGATTTTCCATATGAGTAGGGTAACTACATCAAGAATGGTAGATCCCTATTTTCTTAAATGGAGGCACGAACTAACCCTGGCAAGTTACATTCACTTCATAACAATGAATATTAACAGTCGATTCACATTATAATAATTTCAATAAGCTTGCTTCGCTTTGGATGTTTTAGTGGAATACCCAACAGCTAATAGAATTCTATAGATCTTTAAGTTATTCCGACCATGTACAAAATATTTCTAAAATAAAATCTTATTTTTCATGTAGATACCTACTATACCGACTCTGTTACGATTATTGTATTCGACAACGCGAATGTGAAAAAATAAAAGACGTGGTAAAATTTGATTGAGCGCTATAAAACAGAATCAGTGCCGCCTAAGCTCTCTGCTGAAAAGAGCCGAACCTTGTTACGATATGGAATGTACGCTTTTACTTTTCATGTATTGGTTTAGGTACAAAATGTAGCTCACAATGTTGGTACAATAAGGAGAAACCTTTCATATACATTTCCGTTTGAATTGACCTTTCTCTTCAATGCCATCGGATGTTAACTCACGTGACAATGAAGTTTCGTTACCTATCATAATAATCTTCAACAGCAAAATACCAAAGAATGAGTCAGAATACCAGTCACATCCTGGACCAGCATTTGTGGCCCGCTACCTAAAATCATTGGTATTCAAAACGAACCGCTATTACTTATTTAATTAGGCCTAGCTTGAACACGAAAAAGGAAAAGCGGCACTTAATTCGCAAAGTTCAATCTACCGCTTCGTAGGATTTATTATTGTAATACAGAATGATTGCCTACTGTAGCACATGAGTTCCGTGATTAATGTAAGTTTGAAGTAGGTATGTAAAGTGGTATGTATGTATCTAAGTGCTAGGAGTTTCTAGCAGTAAGTTGGTTATCGAAATTACATGCGGAAACATTTGTTTTAAGTTGTAGCTACGTGTACTATAAAGAAGATAGAGCTTTAAGTAGAAATTTCCTCACGGTGTAACTAAAGTTCACCAAGTTTAAACAGACCTGAATTTCTAGGGGTAGGAAAGTTTAGAGAATGGAGCGATATAACAAGTGACTTAATTAGCGAACTACTCAACATGCTATACCTTCTTAACTTGAAATTCTGTTTTGCGCATGTAAGGGCAACCAGTTTGAATCGAAAGAAATCATCAGAATTGCCTTTGTTTAAAAAAAAGATATATATTTCTTACTATTATTCACTTATTAATCCCAGACTCTATTTCTTTCTAATTAGCCTATATACCACATATCTACTGAACGGGGAAATTGAAATGAAACTCAGTCGAACGTGCGATGTATAGCCGGAACTAACGTATCTTTCTTCTTTTAGTATTTCAGTGATTTCAGATACGACTGCACTCAAAATCAGAGTCAATAGCGGTTTCTATCTGGATCTCTGATAGTAACCAAAGATGTGATTTCATATGAAACTATTTTTTTGTCAAATAGCCTATTTACACATTATGTAATATCAATAAATATTGTTTATTTTCTAAGTTTTAAAAGCTGTGGATTGATGTAAAATTAATAAATAAATAAAATGCAGTGCAGAGTCATGACATTCATGAAAAGATACTCCGAAATTTATTTTTTATCGGCTGCTTTTTTTGCATTTGCCTGTAAGATTATACAATAAAGATAGAGTAATCAAATCGAAAATCAATGGGTTTCATAAGAAAAACGATGTCTAGAAAAAAAATTTAAAAATTCATATAGTAACAGGTAATCTTTCAGCGGAATAGGTAAAAGAATCGTTGCATCAATACAAGTTATTATGTGTAAACACCATTATTCTAACCTGAAAACAATAAAGTCAATCCTATTATTCCAACGTCAATCAATCAGTTATGGCCGCTATTTCGTATCACAGCTGAAGAAAAATATAATACCTTATTCTCAGCATCAGCCATTGAAATTAATGTAGCATTACTAGCTAGTGAGGTCAACCATTTCGTGAATATAACAATCTCCTTACTTAACACGGCTATATAATATTACAATAAAATTTCTGCGACTCTTGTGTAGATTCGCCAAAACGCAATTGGAAATTTGTACTGATCAAAGGGTTTGAAACGAGAAAACGAATTACTAATAACGAAAAGATTATATTTCCGGCAACTAAATAGAGTAGGTAAAGAACACTGTTGCATTGAATGTTGCGGAGTTTTATGAGTCATCCATAGTATGAAAATGAAAGTCACAGGATTGAGCAGAGTGTTTGAATTAGAAATCGTGTATCGTATTTGATTACAAATGTAAGTATTTTTAGTTGTTAAATTATGAAAGTTAGACATATCATTAACAACTGCTATGTTAATACACACAGCTACAAACCAGATCAAACTAATCGCGTTCATATGACGCCATATGCATCTATAGTTTGCAACCATGTTTTATTGTAACAATTGTGTGTTGCCAGTGATAGAAATTATGTAATCCGGACCACTCACGATTGGATCGGGCTCGTGATGCGTGGGCGGAACGCGGCGCTACGCAGACGTGTGCTCGCGGCGACGGCTGCGGCGCTACTGACTGTCCAGACCGGGCGCAGTGTTGCCAACTATAATTTTACGAACCCACTAAATGTGGCCGTATGTTCCACCAGAAAACCACTAATCCCAGCGGTCTCGCAAACCACCAGAAAACCACTAACCAATGAGCCGTTTTCTCCCATCACTTTATAGCTCATTAGATGGCGTTGGAATAGTTTTAGAATATACTAGCGATCCCCCGCGACTTCGTCCGCGCATTTTGAGTTTGCTCCCTCCCCTCCCGTCGCAGCGTCATGTTTTATATCCTAAAGCCTTTCTCGATAAATAAGCTATCCAACAAAGAAATATTTTTTCAAATCGGTCCAGCAGTTCCTGAGATAAGCGCGTTCAAACAAACAAACTCTTCAGCTTTATAATATACTAGCGGTCCCCCGCGACTTCGTCCGCGCGTTTTGAGTTTGCTCCCTCCCCTCCCGTCGCAGCGTCATGTTTTATATCCTAAAGCCTTTCTCGATAAATAAGCTATCCAACACAGAAATATTTTTTCAAATCGGTCCAGCAGTTCCTGAGATAAGCGCGTTTAAACAAACAAACTCTTCAGCTTTTATAATATATTAGCGCAAGCGCACGTTGTACTTAAGCTGCGAACATTATTTTGGTGCGGAGTTATGTTAAAACTGTTATAGCTCCTAAGATATTTATTGAAATCAAATGATATAAAGGGCAACTTGGTTCTAAATGAAATGCTCGTGATGATGAATGTATTTATTTTGATAAGAATAAATATCTGTGTGTATAATACACCTCTAAAAATAATGCATTATTTTTTTACAAATTTATTAACATAAAAAGGTTGTAGTAAGTCAACCATTAAAGATAGACATATGCTGTCGCGGACTTTATTATAGAACTCTTAATGCTGAACAATCCTGTCATACATGATTTTTGTGTAACTTAAGCGGTTTCCGCGGCGTATGCAGCGGAAGCTCTTAAATGGAATATCTTTCTCCCGTTTTCGCAATATTTTTCATTTCTGCTGTGGTCTTATGAGTCGTATCTTTATGTTATATAGCCTAAAGCCATCTTCGATAAATGGACTATCCAATGCAAAAAAAAAAATCAAATCGGGCCAGTAGTTTTTGAGATTAGCGCGTTCAAACAAACAAACAAACAAACAAACTCTTCAGCTTTATAATATTAGTATAGATTAGCACAAGCGCACGTTGTACTTAAGCTGCGAACATTATTTTGGTGCGGAGTTATGTTAAAACTGTGATAGCTCCTAAGATATTTATTGGAATCAAATGATATAAAGGGCAACTTTGTTCGAAATGAAATGCTCGTGATGATGAATGTATTTATTTTTATAACAATTAATACCTGTGTGTATAATACACCTCTAAAATAATGCATTATTTTTTTACAAATTTATTAACATAAAAAAGGTTGTAGTAAGTCAACCATAAAAGATAGACATATGTTGTCGCGGACTTTATTATAGAACTCTTAATGTTGAACAATCCTGTCATACATGATTTTTGTGTAACTTAAGCGGTTTCCGCAGCGTATGCAGCGGAAGTTCTCAAAAGAAATATCTTTCTCCCGTTTTCGCAACATTTTTCATTACTGCTGTGGTCTTATGAGTCGTATCTTTATGTTATATAGCCTAAAGCCTTCCTCGATAAATGGACTATCCAACGCAAAAAAAATTTTCAAATCGGGCCAGTAGTTTTTGAGATTAGCGCGTTCAAACAAACAAACAAACTCTTCAGCTTTATAATATTAGTATAGATATTTTTCATGTTGGCAGAAAACCATGAACAAAGAAAAAAACGTTCGTAAGTAAATATTTTAAAATGCGTTATTGAACTTAACTATAAGGTCCTTTATTTACTTAAGGTACACATTATTATTGTTTTACTTTTTATTATTTACGTTGGTAAAATCCAACTACCCTCTGCTATGCCACCACTTGTAATGTGTAACCAGTCCTTTAATTCTGGGTCACGTAACTTTTGGGTATACTGTGGCTTAGGCATAAATAATTGAACATGATCATTGAACTTTAGGTACTTTAAACCTTGCTGAATATAATACTTTTACTCGAAATGTAGGTAACTCTACGTACAACAGCACGTCATGGTAATAAAATCAAAGACAAACCAGAAAAATACAGTAAACATTTGAAGCAAATCAAACTTGACCCAGTACCCAAGTAAATAAAGTCCACAATCATTATTGTTTAAGAAATTGACCACCCTAACCACCAACTAATCTAGGGAATTCCCACCACCACCTTAGTTCTGTTGTGTTGCCTTCACAACAAAAATATATACCCTTTTTTAATCATCTATTTATAACTGAGTATTTATGTTAATTGTACTAATGAGTGCTTAGTGGTTGTTGTGGTGCCTTACCACTAATTGAAGCAATCAAAGACTCTAGAAAATCCACTAGCCACTAAATCCAATATTTATTCGCTAAAAGGATAGTCTAAACCACCAGAACTAGTGGAAAATCCACTGAGTTGGCAACACTGACCGGGCGACGCTGCCCCCTACCCCTTACCCTCACCATCCCGCGCCGCCGCAAAAAGGCAGGTTGGCGCCCAACGTGGTTTTTCGTTAACACAATATTTGGGGATTAAACGAATCATACGATGCTGGGAATGCCTTGGGCAAATGGCTTCTAAAGATTATCATTTGGTTACATGCGTGTGTTACCTTTCTGAAGTTTTCGTTTTACGCGTCCTGTTTTTTGAGTAGTTTCGTCGCAAAATAGACTTGCTAACTTAGAAAATACCATTACACAATAAATATCTACCTTCATTAATTGGTAATACCGTACGGAGTAGTTCTTATTAAAAACTGGGGTAGTCTAGTCCCCACAGGTATAAAGTCATATAGGCGATTTCCTGCGTAGATAAGCTTACGTATTCAGGACACGAAGCGCAACAGTTTACGCCACGTATGCAGGTGACGCAAAGGGTTCCAGGGCCCAGAGGCGCACATTTACTTAGATCAATTTACCCTTTTGGGAGCTCTATTTAAACAAACGTCCTCAAAAGTGGAAGAGCGGTTTTAATTTTCTATCCATTAATGTGGCTTTTGTTTTTCTAGAAGCTTTTGAATTAAAATTTATAAAAATACGAGTATCAGCATCACACAAAAAAATAAATCAACAAAATAAATTAAAAATTCCTTTATTTACATATATGAAAGAAATTCTACTTACAAAATATTATGATTTTTGTACAATAAAATATAATTATTCGTAAATATAATATTTATCACAATAAGTTTCGTACACACTCTATTCAGGTACTTCGTCAGTTTTAAAAGATCTTTCAGATTCGATATTTCATTTAGGTAGCACGATCATATCGTTTAATAAAATGCAAAAAAAAATCAATATGTGGCAATGAAAAGGAATAGTCTAAACAAAATATATTAAATACCCCGCAACTTCGTCCGCGCGATTAAAGTTTGGTCCCTCCACTCTCGTTGCAGTGATGTTTTATAGCCTAAAGCTTAAATTGATAAATAAATAATATTTCAAATCAGTCAAATAATTCCTGAGATTAACGCGTTCAATCAAACAAACTCTTCAGCTGTGCAACATTATGTATAGAAATATAATATTAAAAACAAATATTTTTTAATTGAGTTTGAGTTTGCTGTACAAATATATGCTCAGTGCTAGTCTTAAAAAGGTCTGAACAGTGTGCTTATTCTCAAGGCAACTTAATATAAAACAAAATGTAATAACACAAAGACAAAAACAAAAATGGTGGAATAAAGAATGCTATGGTATAACATTGTGCAGAGTTGTGCAATATATAAGGTCACCTCGTTGTAAGTGATAATATTTAAAGGGCCGATTCAACACTATGAATGAATCATTTTTTGTAGAAAATACTTTAGGTTTTTATACGCTAGTTTATGAGGAAATTAGAGACTAAGGTTATTATATTTTACAGATATAGATTTTTCATTAATAAAGGTTAAGATTAGATAAAAAGAGGGAATGGGCATTGAAATGTGAGAGGTGATGCCGATGACGTAGGTAACTTTTAAACTTGACAGGATGCTGCTTTAAAAAATGATATTTTCTTTGTAAGAGAAAATAAAAAATCTCGATTTTCCAAAAAAACACTTATAGTGCACTGTTTCTATGACGCATACGAAGACATTTAAAATATTATCACTTAAAAAGATTTATCCTTATATTGCAATTCATACTGACCCTAATACAACTGACTAAAGGGACCACTGAGAACTGAAACAAAATAAAAAGGAAATTTTAATCATGGAATAAACATAATTTAGGTAAATGGCTTTGATAGTAAGAATAATACCAAAGAAATACATGTAATGTTGTCAAAAAAGATTGAGTTCATATGAAAATTGGAGGCTCCTCAAATCTGTAAAAAAAAACCGGCTAAGTGCGAGTCAGACTCGCGCACTGAGGGTTCTGTGCCAACTTTAACTTAAGAGTTCCACTTACAAGCTATTTCCATTTAGCTAAAATACCATACTATTTTGTTAACAGCAAAAATAACTCACAGTATTTGTATGAATAGCAAAGTTATGTTTGCGGTATTTAAAAAAGTGCTCAATCTTAAAAACTACTTGTTAGATCTCGTTCAATCTAATTTTCGTTGAAAGTATTAGCAAAACACTACATGTGTATTTTTAAGTTTTCACTTGCTTCGTTCAAAAGTTAGAGGGGGGGGGGGGGGGACGCGTCGATATCCCAAATATTAGACTTCAAGAAAAAATGCTTTTAGGAACCTCGATATCATTTTAAGAGACCTATTTATCGACACATCGACACATGTATTGTTTCATGTATGGGATTATGTAAAGTGGCTGTGACATACAGACGGACAGACGGACAGACAGACAGACTAGACGAAACTATAAGGGTACCGTTTTTGCCATTCGGCTACGTTACCCTAATTAGGTATAATAAAACTATCAAAACTTACTGAGTGACGAATAAAAGGTCACTTCACTTCACAGCTGAAATGGGTGAGACAGTCATCACAAACCTAAGCGGAATAAACAGTTACCATGACATTGCAGTAGGCAACACGCTTGCGAACTGCTTGTGTTGGCATGCAATTTTCGCCCGTAAGCAACATTTAAATAAGGTAAGTTTTAGGCTGAGGTATAGTATACATACTTACGTGGCGACACATAGGCCGGGCTAATGTTATGTAAAGGACAGCCTTATGAGAATGAATGAAGGAACAGAGACTGGTTTGTGTATTGCGCATATACTTGAGCGCTTTAAACCATGTCCAGGAACGTTGGCCAATTTCAGTTAATATTTATGTGCCGTTGTCGGCAACATTCCTGTGCCACAAAAATTTAAATAACACAGTTTAAATCGCCGGCAAATTAAGCAATGTTCTCTACATTACAAAGTGTATCATCTTTCAATTAAAATATTTATCATAAATATTGACATTTTAATCTAATATCGATAACAATTGTAATGCTCCTTTAAATAGCTTAAGTTACCACCAACTTAAGGAATGTTGCTTCCATACTTTCACACGGGAAAGTTGCCAACAACATTCCCGTGAAACATTATAGGTGCGCCACACCTATAATTGAGATTGTGCACCATGGCCGGTTTATATCTAACCTGGGCTCGCTGGTCTTCCTGTATGTCGAACGCACATGACAGTATATATTTGGCACACCTACAGTTGTGGTTGTCCAGCGTAGTCGGCTGCGAGCATGCCGGTTATTATTTATCTATTAATATCTTACCTGGGCTCGGTGGTATTCCTGTATGTCGAAAGCTACCGTCGCCAGTAAATATTATTTAGTTGACAGTAGATATTTGGCACATCTAAAGTTGACTCCACCGTAGCCGACTGCGAGCATGGCGGTTCTTATTTATCTATTCATTTCTAACCTGGGCTCGGTGGTCTTCCTGTAGGGCCGCGCGTTGCGGTAGACGTGCCCGCCCTGCTAGCTGGCCTATTTGAAAGGTCTATGGCTAAACTATCACCAGTTTCAGTTTGGCACGCTCTTTTCGGGACACCCAGTATCATCATCATCATTATCAGCAAAGGACGTCTACTGCTGAACATAGGCCTCCCCCACGGCTTTCCACAGCGACCGATCAGTAGCGGTCTGCATCCAGTTTGCTCCTGCGATATTTATAAGGTCGTCTGTCCATCTTGTTGGTGAACGTCCCACGCTGCGTCTCTGGTCGAAGGGTCTCCAATCAAGAACTTTCCTGCCCCAACGGCCGTCAGTTTTTCGCGCTATGTGCCCTGCCCATTGCCACTTGAGCTTACTGATTCTCAAGGCGATGTCCGTTACTTTAGTACACCCAGTATATTTATAACTAACCAGTATATTTATATCTAACCTGAGCTCGGTGGTCTTCCTGTAGGGTCGCGCGTTGCGGTAGACGTGGCCGCCCTGCGAGACCAGCGTGCCGCGCGAGCTGGCCGGGCTCTATTTGAAAAGTCTATGACTAAGCTATCTTCAGTTCAGTTCGACAAGCTATTTTCGGGACACCCTTACTTACTTACTCCGTTGGCTCAGCGGCCCGAAGTGGATCTTGGCCTCCGATACGAGATAGCGCCAGCGCGCCCTGTCTTCCGGCATTCTTTCTAAATGCCCGAGCCAACGGAATCTTGCTGCCTGTATCTCTCCAATGATGTTCGGCTCAGACACTAGATCCTCCAGTTTTTGGTTCTTACGGATCCTCTAGCCACCATCCTCCCTCTGTGTAGGGACACCCAGTATATTTGTATCTAACCTGGGCTCTGTGGTCTTCCTGTAGGGTCGCGCGTTGCAGTAGACGTGGCCGCCCTGCGAGACCAGCGTGCCGCGCGAGCTGGCCGGGCTCTATTTGAAAGGTCTATTGCTAAACTATCTCTTGTTCTAGTTTGGCACGCTCTTCTTGGGACGGATGGGAGTATATTTATATCTAACCTGGGCTCGGTGGTCTTCCTGTATGACGAAAGCTACTGTCGCTAGTAGATATTAGGCACATCTATAGTTGAGGTTGTCCACCGTGATCGGCTGCGAGCATGCCGGTTATTATTTATCTATTAATATCTAACCTGGGCTCGGTGGTCTTCCTGTAGGGTTATTATTTATCTATTAATATCTAACCTGGGCTCGGTGGTCTTCCTGTAGGGCCGAGCGTTGCGGTAGACGTGTCCGCCCTGCGAGACCAGCGTGCCGCGCGAGCTGGCCGGGCTCGCGGCCGTGCGCAGCGACTGCGGCGAGCCGGACGAGCCGGACAGCCGACGCGCGATGTCGCGGTAGTTCGTCGGGGTCACGTCACCTGGTGGCAAATTATTTATTTATTAAAATACTTTATTGCACAAATTTAGTGTATAAAGGTGGACTTAAGATTTTTGTGAACTGTTTAGCATACCCATTATTGGTGGATGTTGAGCAGGCCAGTTGCCTTATACCACGTAGACTAAAAAACTAATTAGATACTGAGCTTATCGAAATAATGACTAGCGGTACCAGGTAGCTGGTCGTGCCTTTTTTTTTATTATCTTGGATATTTTTTAGGTTTCACGTTCAGTACGTGACAAAATGTAACAAGTTATTTAGACAAGAATTACTGCCGACAAACTGCCTAGTAGTTTGGCAGACATGTTATTGTGAAAAAATTGTGTTCTTTTTTTTTAATAATGCTAAAAGCATTTATATTACCTTTGGTCCCAAAAATTACAGCTCGAAACCTTAGTAAACGTGACAAATCGCGTAGGAGTAAAACTAAATCAAATCATACCTGAGATAAAGGTGTGCATCGTCTTTGTTTACATAACAAACCTTGACCTTGTGTTGGTCCGATTTTCCTCTTGTATTATTTACACAAATATACTTTTCGGCGTATTGTTAACACTTTGAACAATAAACCACCTTTATTTTATAACATAATTACAACGTTTTAGGGTAGAATTCGCATGGTTTATAAAGATATAACACATTTTGACAAAAATGTTACGTGACCGCGCTCGCAAAAAAAACCGTAATGACATTAGATGGTGTTGCCGTAGAAAGATAGATAGATAACTCTTTATTGCACATCAGAAAGGTTAATAACAAATTATTTTTGAGAAAAATGTACAATTTAGGCGGTCTTTTTTTAGCTTTAAAAACCGGCCAAGTGCGAGTCGGACTCGCGCACTGAGGGTTCCGTGACAACTTTAACTGAATAAGGGAATCCACTTCCTTCCACTTAATAAAATACCACAATATTTTTTGACAGCATATATAAATTTGTTTTTATAGATTTTGTATGAAGTACAAAGTTATGTTTGCGGTTGTCGAAAATATGCTATATCTCAAAAACTTCTCATTCGATCCCGTCCAAACCAATTTTCGTTGAAAGTATTTGTTAAGATCCACATTATATATTTTTTTCAAAATTTACACTCGCTTAGTTTAGAAGTTAGATGGGGGGGACGCCCATTTTACCACTTTGGAAGCGTGTAGCTTTGAAACGTTAGACTTAAAAAGAAAATGGTTTAAGGAACCTCAGTGTCATTTTAAAAGACCTATCCATAGACCCACACGTATAGGTTTGACTAAAAAATTTTTTTTTGGTTTGAGTTTTATGTATGGGAGCCCCCCTTAAATGTCATTATTTATCATTTTTTGTATGAGAATCGTGAAGCGGTTAACAGGATACATACTTCTACCAAATTTCAGCAGTGTGATGCTTATAGTTACAGAATAAAATGGCTGTGACATACGGACGGACAGACAGACAGACAGACAGACTTGACGAAACTATAAGGGTTCCGTTTTTTGCCATTCGGCTACGGAACCCTAAAAATTGTGACTCAGCGCTAGTACCTTCACCGTTACTACAAGTAAACCCATCTCGGACAAGTAATAGAGTATAATTATTACTTAACCGCATAAGCTAGCCATCACCCGAGGCAAGTGAGCGATGACGCCAACTCATACAAATATCTAATGTCACGTGTGCGTTTAGACATTCGCGCTCATCTCCTTCACCGCCCGCATGCCTTAGGTGGTAACTTTAGCTTATCTTCGCAAACTATAACGCAAATAACAATACAAGTAGTGGTAGTTGCTAACCTCCAATATTGTAAGAAATATTATTATAGGTTTCTAACTTCATATTCAGAATTTCAGATGCATACTACATAACTGATAAACATAAAATAATATTTATACTGGCGTAATGTACAAATCATTTTATTATTATTATAAATTAAATATACTCCACTTCGGTTAAAGAAATACCGTTTTATTTGAAAATAATGGTATCAAGTGTATTGATAAGAAAATAAATAAAAATGAAAACGACAAAAGCGACGTCATAAATATATCAATTTAACCATCGTAAAATGCCGACCGATAGTATGTTGTTAGTTAGTTCAGTACCTGAGGGGCTCCCGAGGGGCGTCCGGCGCGTGAGGTCGGGGCTGCTGCCCCACGGGCTCACGCGCCCGTCGGTAGGTAGTTAGTTAGTTAGTTCAGTACCTGAGGGGCTCCCGAGGGGCGTCCGGCGCGTGAGGTCGGGGCTGCTGCCCCACGGGCTCACGCGCCCGTCGGTAGGTAGTTAGTTAGTTAGTTCAGTACCTGAGGGGCTCCCGAGGGGCGTCCGGCGCGTGAGGTCGGGGCTGCTGCCCCACGGGCTCACGCGCCCGTCGGTAGGTAGTTAGTTAGTTAGTTCAGTACCTGAGGGGCTCCCGAGGGGCGTCCGGCGCGTGAGGTCGGGGCTGCTGCCCCACGGGCTCACGCGCCCGTCGGTAGTTAGTTAGTTAGTTAGTTCAGTACCTGAGGGGCTCCCGATGGGCGTCCGGCGCGTGAGGTCGGGGCTACTGCCCCACGGGCTCACGCGCCCGTCGGTAGGTTGTTAGTTAGTTAGTTAGTTCAGTACCTGAGGGGCTCCCGAGGGGCGTCCGGCGCGTGAGGTCGGGGCTGCTGCCCCACGGGCTCACGCGCCCGTCGGTAGTTAGTTAGTTAGTTAGTTCAGTACCTGAGGGGCTCCCGAGGGGCGTCCGGCGCGTGAGGTCGGGGCTGCTGCCCCACGGGCTCACGCGCCCGTCGGTAGGTAGTTAGTTAGTTAGTTAGTTCAGTACCTGAGGGGCTCCCGAGGGGCGTCCGGCGCGTGAGGTCGGGGCTGCTGCCCCACGGGCTCAGCGCGCCCGTCGGTAGGTAGTTAGTTAGTTAGTTCAGTACCTGAGGGGCTCCCGAGGGGCGTCCGGCGCGTGAGGTCGGGGCTGCTGCCCCACGGGCTCAGCGCGCCCGTCGGTAGGTAGTTAGTTAGTTAGTTAGTTCAGTACCTGAGGGGCTCCCGAGGGGCGTCCGGCGCGTGAGGTCGGGGCTGCTGCCCCACGGGCTCAGCGCGCCCGTCGGTAGGTAGTTAGTTAGTTAGTTAGTTCAGTACCTGAGGGGCTCCCGAGGGGCGTCCGGCGCGTGAGGTCGGGGCTGCTGCCCCACGGGCTCAGCGCGCCCGTCGGTAGGTAGTTAGTTAGTTAGTTAGTTCAGTACCTGAGGGGCTCCCGAGGGGCGTCCGGCGCGTGAGGTCGGGGCTGCTGCCCCACGGGCTCAGCGCGCCGAGCGGGCTGGACAGCCCCGCCGTCACCAGCGTGTCGTCCTCGTCGTCCGACCCTGCCGAGGATACATCACATAGCGGTTAACCTTTCCGAATCTAGTACCTACCGTCGGGCGAGATGACGTCAGGCCCGAGCCACTTGACACGACCCACTACTTTTTTCATCTCTCCTGTTAGGAAAATTGAACTTTCGTGAGAAGGGAGCCGGGTAGAAAATAGCTTTTTCATTCCTCCTGTTCGTAAAAATTAACTTTCATGTGATGATAGCCGGGTTGAAAATAGCTTTCCATCCCTAGGGTGGAAAGTAATTAAGTTTTAATTGGTACTATCAGTCATGAAAGTAAAGGTAATTGAGTCACATCATTTATTAAAATAAACAAGTTTTTCATATTTATAAGATTAGCTAAACATCAAAAGCGTGTTTTTTATGGTCACTGATTTTACAAATTTACAATTGGTCTAATTTTTAACAATTTATAAAGCTTATAGGTATAACTTTTTTTAATGACATTTGTCGTATCAACGACTTCATATCAATGAATGAACGGAGAATTTATCATTCATTCAGCTTAAAAAAATTCAGGCCAACAAGAACCGTAATATTTTAACACTCAGGGTCAATATCGACTGCGGAAGCAATGACATTCTGGAATGCCATGCGGGCCAGAGCGGTGCTAATAGTACATTATGATACAAGTGTGCTAAGTTGACCATTATATACAAGGCGATATTGTGTGCGCACGAGCGAAAGCGAGTGCGCCATAAGAAAGCCGCGTATATTATGGTCACAGGCACACGTGTTTCATACGACGTTTTTCAACACACTTGCCACATTAATCCAAACTTCGTCACACCACAACCGTCAACTATTTACGAAAAATGGCGCGTTGTTTTTTTTCTTGCCGCGATACCGATGCGCGAGCTAGATCGCCCAACAGCCAAGATTAAAAATGTAATAATTCGTTATTTAAAACACAAATTACAGAAAATTTTAAATTAATTTGAGTTATTTTTAGTAATAAAGCTGGATTTACCATATACTGAAATAAATATGTACATACTGTTATTTTTCGCATAAATACTGTTTGTTGTGTAAGTTATAACCCGACTAAATTATATCGCTTCATCTTCTTACCTTACTACTTGGTACTAGGGTACAAATGTAAATTGGTCGGGTTAATAAACAAAAGGCACTAGTGCAATAAAATACTGAAAAAGCACGCGTGTTTAATATCTATGATTATGTGCCAAAAATCGGTGGAATAAAAACGTCATTTTGAGCAAGTGTGTTGAAAAAATACATTATTAAATGTCATGCCATCTCCCGCCGAGGGCGTACGGACCGGCCCTCACAGATGTATTTATCGACATTATTTCGTAATACTTTTGTTTTCGCGACCACCGGCGGCCTGCCGAAACCCGAGGCTTGTACTGGTGAAATAAACGCACGTTTACGATACCACCTGTTATTAATATATAATCTAAACTCAAGTAAAAAGGACCATGACACTTTTCCCATTATTATAGTATTTTTTGTGAAAGTAAATTTTAGAGATTCTTTACTTTTTCGTAAGTTCTTACAGACAAGCACAAGAGAAGTAACCAATTTTATTTAGCGTTGCTGAATCATTGATTATTGTAAATCGATAATATACTTCGAGGATCATCTATAAAATCGATAAGCGTATCGATACTATCGATACCTCAGTTCGGTATTGTACTATGGACACAGAGATGGACTTTCAATGGTTTAATAACGAATTAATTATCGATAATATCGGTTCTGACTATTGTTATTACTATCACTATTTTTGCGCATTATTGATAACTATCGCTAGTAATAGTCAAACCTAATACACCTATCAAAACTATTCCTTTTGCTCAACTTTCGATAAACTATTGAACGGCAACGCAAAATATATCAAAACAAAACCTTCAAATACGTCAAAGAAGTTTTCTTTTGAGTCATTCTGCTGGGACTGGGATGAGGATTTCTTCTTCCGTTTGCTCTTAGTCAGCTCTTCAGCCACTGACATTTCTAATGCGTGGTGCGTCCGGGCTAGCGCTGCTAACGCCTCTTCTAACACTCGGTTGCGCTCGATCTATGGATTTGATAAAAAATACACGTTTTATTACGTTAAAAATAGATCCTTGCTACATGTTCTTGAATGATGAGCATTTAGAACTCGTTCCATACGATGACCAGACAGTGAACTTTGATTGACTGAGTCAAGAGGTCAATAGAACATTATTATCTATTCTGTATGATTAAAAAACAAAACACAATAAATAACATTACTCCCCGACATGGTCCTTGATCAGAGGGTAAAGCGAGCATAGACTAGACAAACATTAATCAATTACAAACATAAATTTCCAAGTTTAATTTATTCCATAAAGAATAACTACTTGGCCCACTGTTGCATAAACAGACGGGTAGATGGCGCTAAACGTCACGCATCGGTCGCCAAGGTCGGACTGACAGCACGGTAGCTCAATTGGTAGAGCGTTAGGCCCGGTAAGCCAGAATGTTGCTGGTTCAGGTCCTGCTCGTGCGCAAATTTTTGGTTTCTTATTTCATCTTTATGAATATAAAATATGTCACTGTGAGTGTTAAAAATATTCTAAACAATTAGACAAACATATTATGGCTTTCATCCGGTATTGGATAACATCGCTACTTCCAAAGATCATCATTTTTATATCATAGGAAAATAGTCAGAGAATATTTATGATTCTGATTTACATAGGATGTATAGTCTGATTTTCTTTGCTAGTCGAACAATGTAATATTTTGATAAATTTTAAAATAATATCAGTAAATAAAAAAGTTCATAAACTATTATATTTAGGCCTGATTTTTCCAAAGCTAGATAAGATATATTCGTCGAATAAAATACGATTCGCCTAAAGGTCGATTTTTTAAAAGTCGTATAGACCATAACCTACTGATAAAGTACAAAGCGACCGATTTAAATGGCTTTTACGTATATAACTGCTGATAAATAGGTGATGTTTGCAATTAGAAAGAAACAAAATGAATTTATTCGTCCGAGATAAACAACATTATTAGTAGTAATTAGTCATATTCGCTTTTGCTTAACTTATTCAGACTATTAGACTGAATATGTTTAGAAAGACCGATTTTAAAATGACATTTGGTCATTTTAAAATCGGTCTTGGTTGGTTGTTGGTCCTGCGCTTGATCTCTCCGGTCGTGTAGGATTGCCGTCCCATCGAGCTATGAGAGTGAAAGGAACAGAGAGTGCACCTGTGTTTGCGCACACACTTGTGCACTATAATATGTCCCGCGCAGTCAGTTAGTCGTTGTGAATGGCAACCGTCGAAATCGGCTAGGGGGACTATTATCTATTACGATACTACTGACCTCTCTATTAAGTCTCGCGGCATCTGCGTCGCGCTGTTGAGCCACAAGCGCCGCGCAGTGTCGCAGAGCTGATAACGCCTCCGCGCCCGACCCACACGCATGCTGAAAACGCTGGCAGACGTACACTAACATTACAAATCATAACAAGCTAGCATTAAGACATTGTTTTAAACAAAAGAGAGCACAAAGTTAATATTGAAATAGGCTTGCTATGAACCACAATGATACTAATGATTAATTATGGTTTCGAAGTATCATAAAATGAGATAATTTATAAATTGAAATGAGGATTATTAATAATTTCAATAATTAGGTTTGTTCCTAACACACATTTGGTCATGTGACCGTAAACGCCAATCAATGGATGTGACGTCACGCCTTGTACTACAACTCTCCAAAGTATTTTGCTGACAAAAATACTTGCAAACTTACGCTGTGACGTCATTTAGTACGCCATGAGCTGGGGCGTGCATTCCATACAGGCAGTTAAGCAGTGCCTACCTCTTCATTATTATGCCAAATCAACGTTACAATATACCTATAAACTAAGCTAGAAACTAAAAGCATTTTTATCATCAACTTCCATACATTATGTTCTAACGCCCAACTTTCAAACAAAAATACTGAGGCGCAGCGTACAGCACGCACACTCTTGCAATCGCACTTCATAAGGTGACAGGTGATATTCGCATCATAGACCTCTTAAGTAGGCATGCATACTATCTTCTTTCTCTGTCAGTTCCCTACTGAAGAGCAGTTTTGTCCTACTCGCGCGCAAATGACGTTAAATACTACAGAGTTTAATCAAAACACATCTCATTTCAAAAAATTTTATTTTCAATTAAGATGGAAACGTGGTTTTCAATTGATAAATCATGATTTTATTTTAACTTGATTACTACATTAACAAACTAATGTGGCACTGATTAATAGAAATATAAAAATCCTTAAAACAAGATCGTGTACGCTAAAGGAACTTTTGTTGTTATTCCTCTACCCGATACTAGATTGCGGGAAATTGCTATTTCCTGCGCTTTTTAACTATTTCTATATCTAATATAAATCTCAAACTTAACGTGTCATAGCTATGTTGCGTGTATGAATGAAACGACCATAGAACGCGAACGTAAGTGTAAACGAAACAGGTATATTAACATGTTTTCTTAAGAACGTTGTGAAAATAACTCGTTACAAAATTCACTAGTTATGAAACCGGTTATTGGAAATCCTATGACGGTTACGTTACGTTATCTCAAAAACTGATGATAACGACCCATCGCTAAAGCCGTCTAGTCTTACTTACCATGTAAGCGGAATGATGTAGCGAGTTCCCGACAGAGACAGTCTTGTCCAAAGCGGCCAATATGGCGGAACACTCGCGCAGTTGCGTCTCCAACAAGGCCAGGCTGTTTGTAGCCGCCGTAAGCGCGTCTTGCATTGAGCCTGGGCGAACAAAATCATAATTTAAATTTAGATATTTTTAAATTATGAATCTGAAGACCACCGTGGGGTAATGGTTAAGCACGCAAGATTTTAATGCGTCGGCGCTCCGAGGTCCCGGGTTATACTTTCACATTATGATACCGCGATAAATAGAAATCTGAAGACCGCCGTGTTGTGATGGTTAAGCACGCTAGATTTCAAGGCGTAGCCGCTCCGAGGCCCCGGATTCGATTCCCGGTCGGGTAAATGTTGAAATCATATTTTCAATACTGTCTCGGGCGGTTGTACCACCGCTGTCTGATTTTTCCATAACATAATTGCATTAGCTAATGACTTTGGGATCAGAGTAATATAATATGTACATGATGTCCAATATTTCTATAAAAACTAGCGGACCCAGCGAACTTTGTTTCGCCCCCAGCCCCGTCCCGCCGAGCCCCGTAATTTTAAAGTTAAACTTTCCCAGCGAATTTTGTTTCGCCCTTAAATTACTAAAATGGCTATAAAAAAATAAGAGTTGATCGTAGAAGGGTGAAAATTGAGGATTGTATGTATTTTTGTATGTTGTATCATAATAAAAAATAGAAATTTAAAATTTTTTCTAAAAATAAAAATAAAAATAAAAATTTTTCATCCCCCTAAAATTTAGGGGGATGAAAAATAGATGTTGGCCGATTTTCAAAGATACCGGATAAGCAAAAAAAATTTCATCAAAATCGGTCAAGCCGTTTCGGAGGAGTATGGCAACGAAAACTGTGACACGATAATTTTATATATTAGAAAATATATATAGACTAGCCTTATAATAGTTATGTGACCGAGACGGGGGGAGGTAAACAAACGCCAATCTATACTAACAGTATTTCTTTTAGCATCTATACTAATATTATAAAGCTGAAGAGTTTGTTTGTTTGTTTGTTTGAACGCGCTAATCTCAAAAACTACTAGCCCGATTTGAAAAATTTTTTTTACGTTGGATAGTCCATTTATCGAGGAAGGCTTTAGGCTATAGAACATAAAGATACGACTCATAAGACCACAGCAGAAATGAAAAATGTTGTAAAAACGGGAGAAAGATATTCCTTTTGAGAGCTTCCGCTGCATACGCTGCGGAAACCGCTTAAGTTACACAAAAATCATGTATGACGGGATTGTTCAGCATTAAGAGTTCTATAATAAAGTCCGCGACAGCATATGTCTATCTTTTATGGTTGACTTACTACAACCTTTTTTTTTTAATAAATTTGTAAAAAAATAATGCATTATTTTTAGAGGTGTATTATACACACAGGTATTTATTCTTATCAAAATAAATAGATTCATCATCACGAGCATTTCATTTAGAACAAAGTTGCCCTTTATATCATTTGATTTCAATAAATATCTTAAGAGCTATCACAGTTTTAACATAACTCCGCACCAAAATAATGTTCGCAGCTTAAGTACAACGTGCGCTTGCGCTAATATATTATAAAGCTGAAGAGTTTGTTTGTTTGAACGCGCTTATCTCAGGAACTGCTGGACCGATTTGAAAAAATAATTCTGTGTTGGATAGCTTATTTATCAAGAAAGGCTTTAAAACATGACGCTGCGACGGGAGGGGAGGGAGCAAACTCAAAACGCGCGGACGAAGTCGCGGGGGACCGCTAGTATATTATAAAGCTGAAGAGTTTGTTTGTTTGAACGCGCTTATCTCAGGAACTGCTGGACCGATTTAAAAAAAATATTTCTGTGTTGGATAGCTTATTTATCGAGAAAGGCTTTAGGATATAAAACATGACGCTGCGACGGGAGGGGAGGGAGCAAACTCAAAACGCGCGGAAGAACTCGCGGGGGACCGCTAGTATATTATAAAGCTGACTTTGTTTGTTTGAACGCGCTTATCTCAGGAACTGCTGGACCGATTTGAAAAAAATATTTCTGTGTTGGATAGCTTATTTATCGAGAAAGGCTTTAGGATATAAAACATGACGCTGCGACGGGAGGGGAGGGAGCAAACTCAAAACGCGCGGACGAAGTCGCGGGGGACCGCTAGTACTATAATATGTTCCATGCAATTCCACAGCAAATAGTACAAAATACTACAATTAGCACAGTTTAGTAACATGGTTGCAACTGAATATTTTCTTTCTATTGTGATGTTTTTTTTAATACAGTGTGTGTCTGGTTATAGTGCAATCTGGACGGGAGATGAAATAAGACCAAAAATGCTCCAATAAAGTCAAATAAAGAAATAAACTTCTGTTGAACAATGAAGTTCTCACATAGATACTGGGACGCTGCGTGCAAAAATAACGATTTCTGTCAATATTGTTAGTCGAATTCGATGAAATAAAAAAATATAATGCATGATGTATTATTAAGATAAAACTGATCTTCTATCTGGATTGCGTTATAACCAGGGACAGAATGTAAAGAAATATGTGTATCTGAAAATTCACCGTGAAATTTTTTTGGTCGTTTTCCCGCAGTAAAATTATTCTATCTCAGGGAAACTCACGTATAACCAGTATTTGTGTAGATTTTTTATTAAAATCATAAAAATACAGTTTTACGACCTTTGTAAATACATTTATCTACCCTTAACTACACACGGACATAAAAAATATCAGGTTTTTTATTAAATCATAATTCATAACTTGATTAGGATATAAAGTATTTATTTCGAGTCGATGTTTTTTTGAGTGGAGAACAAAAGAACTTTTATTTTCAAAAAAATACATGCATGATTTGATAGAAAACCACCACTAAAATTAGGAGTTTATTTTAAGCAATATACAAACCTAAAGGTTTACACTCGTCTTCTAAATCTTCCGTTGCTTCTCTCGCCGTGTCGGGCGATGCGCCTGCCCATAGGTAATGGCCCGAATACGCTATGTGCTCGTTGAATGCAGTTATCCATGACTGAAATAAATACAAAGCAGCATAAATAGAACAAACTTAATATATCGATAGCGATCTTTTAACTCAAAGCGATCTCTTCCAGCAAACATCTGGGTAGAGGAAATCACGACATCATAGCGGACCCTCATCAATAATTCAAGGCAGTTGCTCGCAGAAATCCCGCAGCTACATATTTCACACTCTAACTCTGATTTTTAATTAGATAGACCAGAATGACAGCTTCAAACACATTTTTTATTTTTTTTTATGTTGCAAGCGTAGTACCTACCAATAGTGTTGTAACTATTCAATTGTACGCAATTGAAGGGGTAATACGAATTTTGAAAAAATGCGGTGATACTCATTGGGATAAATAATACATGAAAAACGATGTATAAAACTATAAATAAAAGCAATACATAAAACACCATCAGTAAAAGCAATAAATATCAATATTGTTGTGTTTTTTTTACTTATTTTGTCGAATTATTAAATAATAATGATCTTTGTAGAAACCATGACTTTTATAAACAATTTTATTTGAATATTATGAAATTTAAAAAAGTGGGCCTCCACAAAATGTTATTCTGGTCTATCTAATAAAAAATCAGAGTATAACGACACTTACTTGTCGAGCGGCAATAACGTTGTCCCCCTGTACAACTTAACGATGCGTATCGCCATCACTCAGACTACGGACCATCAGAGCAGGTTCATTTGTGGGTGCAATCAATTTCGCACCGTCCAAGCAGCTGCGACTACGACAGCAACCCGTTGAAAGAAGAGGTACTGCTAATCATCATCATCATCATCATTATCAGCCAAAGGACGTCCACTGCTGAACATAGGCCTCCCCCACGGCTTTCCACAGCGACCGATTACTAGCGGTTTGCACCCAGTTTGATCCTGCAATCTTTATAAGGTCGTCTGTCCATCTTGTTGGTCCCACGCTGCGTCTTTGGTTGAAGGGTCTCCAATCTTGAACTTTCCTGCCCCAACGGCCATCAGTTCTTTGCGCTATGTGCCCTGCCCATTGCCACTTAAGCTTACTGATTCTCAAGGCTATGACCGTTACCTTAGTTCTTCTACGTATCTCCTCATTTCTGATTCGATCCCGTAGAGAAACACCCAGCATAGCCCTCTCCATCGCTCGTTGTGTTACTTTGAGCTTCTTTATAAGGCCCATAGTTAGAGACGATGTTTCGGATCCATATGTCATCACTGGTAACACACACTGGTTGAAGACTTTCGTCTTAAGACACTGAGGTAAATGAGATGAGAAGACACTCTTGCGTAATTTCCCGAACGCTGCCCAGCCGAGTTGGATTCGTCGATTGACCTCTTTCTCGAAGTTGAACCTACCCAATTGGATCACTTGTCCCAGGTAGACGTACTCGTCGACAACTTCGAGAGTTGAGTTCCCAATGGATACTGGAATGATACTGCTAATGACATCCTAATTAATCCAACACACTGTGGCTGGCAATATGCACTGATTGGCTGGCATGAATACTTTTATTCATCTTAGTGTAATTATTATTTATCCTCTCATTTTTGCTTTATTGTGTTTAGTTTTCTTTCTTGGTTAGTAATTTATGTATAATCTTGTGTATGTGTGTGTTTGTGATGTCCTTCCAATAAATACTTTTTCTTTCTTTCCTTCTTTAATTACTTAGTTCAGATATCAGGTCGATACCTCGCATAATCGTAGCAACATTATTAATTAGCCTTAAGCTCTTTGCCCAGTACACCACATTGAAAACTATGACAACTAGCCCACTAGACTGTTCAGTCATCGATCAATTTAGCACCATCTAGATAGATAGCTTCGCCTGCGACCGTCCTCGCGAGCGCCCTCCGTTCGTGGTCCGTATATGAGCAATCGAAACCGCAGCGTCAACGTAGCGACACCGCAGCGACGCTGCAATCTTTTTAAAGCGACACATCCACATTCATAGTAGCGACGTATCTAGGGATGTAGGAATCTTCAAGTTGAATTTATTCTGTAAAGAATAACTGCTTGGGCCCACTGTTTCATAAACAGACGGCTAGATGGCGCTAAGCGTCACGCAATGACGTATCCCTAAGAGACCAGAAATTTCGCACGTTCGGACCGTCAGTGCGGTAGCTCAATTGGACGAGCGTTTGACCCAGTCAGCCAAGAGATTGCTGGTTGAAGTCCCGCCCGTGCGCAAATTTTTGGTTCTTATTTCATCTTTATGAATATAAAACATGCTAAAGCCTCTTTGCTCACCTGTCTAGCTGCGACGACGTTGTCCCCCTGCACGGCCAGCCGGTGCGTGTCGCCGTCACTCAAACTAAGGACCATCAGAGCGGGTTCCGTAGCGGGCGCCGTCAGTTTGGCGCCGTCCAAGTAGCTGCGACTATGACAGCGACCCGTTGTAAGGAGAGGTACTACTATTACTCGATACCTCGCAATATTCGTAGCGACATAAATAATTAGCCTTAAGCTCTTTGCCCAGTACACCGCATTGAAAACTAAGACAACTTGCACATAAGACTGTTTCTTCATCGATCAATTTAACACCATTTAGACAGCTTCGACTTCGACCGTGCTCGCGAGCGCCCTCCGATCGTGGTCCGTGGATGAGCAATCGAAACCGTAGAGGCAACGTAGCGACACCGCAGCGACGGCTGCGATCTTTCTTTCCGTATCGTCATCGCAGCGTATCAACTGACAAAACACACGCTAAAGCCTCTTTGCTCACCTGTCTAGCCGCGATGACGTTGTCCCCCTGCACAGCCAGCCGATGTGTATCGCCATCACTCAAATTAAGGACCATCAGACCAGGTTCAGATGTCGGGGCGGTCAATTTAGGACCATCTAGATAACTTTGATTGCGAGCGTCCTCGCGAGCGCCCTCCGCTCACGGTCCGTAGATGAGCAATCGAAACCGCAGCATCGACGTAGCGACACCGCAGCGACGGCTGCAATCTTTTTAAAGCGACACATGAACATTCATAGTAGAGACGTAATAGTAATAGTAATCTAAGAGATGTAGGAATCTAAGACGCAATGCCGGCGTATCGTCATCGCAGCGAAAAGGTAGAAACGAGTGAAACTTGAATTAGCTGTAAGACCTCTGTAACCTTGTTTCCATGCACAGTAAATAAATATCATTCATTCATTCATTCATAAGCGTATCAACTGACTAAACAAATGCTAAAACTTCTTTGCTCACCTGTCTAGCCGCGATGACGTTGTCCCCCTGCACAGCCAGCCGATGTGTATCGCCATCACTCAAATTAAGGACCATCAGACCAGGTTCAGATGTCGGGGCGGTCAATTTAGGACCATCTAGATAACTTTGATTGCGAGCGTCCTCGCGAGCGCCCTCCGCTCACGGTCCGTAGATGAGCAATCGAAACCGCAGCATCGACGTAGCGACACCGCAGCGACGGCTGCAATCTTTTTAAAGCGACACATGAACATTCATAGTAGAGACGTAATAGTAATAGTAATCTAAGAGATGTAGGAATCTAAGACGCAATGCCGGCGTATCGTCATCGCAGCGAAAAGGTAGAAACGAGTGAAACTTGAATTAGCTGTAAGACCTCTGTAACCTTGTTTCCATGCACAGTAAATAAATATCATTCATTCATTCATTCATAAGCGTATCAACTGACTAAACAAATGCTAAAACTTCTTTGCTCACCTGTCTAGCCGCGATGACGTTGTCCCCCTGCACGGCCAGCCGATGCGTGTCCCCGTCACTGAGACTAAGGACCATCAGAGCGGGTTCCGTAGCGGGAGCCGTCAGTTTGGCGCCGTCCAAGTAGCTGCGACTGCGACAGCGCCCGCCCTCGCGCGCTGCCTCCGCTCGCGACCCGTAGTATAGGAGGACGCCACGTTGGAGCACCGCCTACAAGTAAAGATACAGAATGAAATTGTATTCCGTACCGAAATTTCGGTACTGATAAAAAAGTCACCCTGTATAAAGGTTACGATTATCTATTTAAATAGTTTTAGTCTGAGTTGGTCCGGATAAACACCACAATCACCATATATAAGGTTACCTCGTTTTAAGTGATAATATTTTAACAGAGCATCAAACAATAACATAGAAAGAGGACCCAATAATTATTTTTTTTGAAAACTGGCCCGTTTACGTTTTTATTTTTCCTAACAAAAAAAATATTATTTTTTAAGAGCACCCTGTTCCGCGACATCGCCTTTCGTCTCTTACATAAGTACTACATTGAGCGAAAACTAGACAGACGTATGGGCCTGAGTGTGACGGAAGATGGACTAGCTAAGCGAGAACGAGACAGACGCGTGGGCGTGAGCGTGACAGAAGATGCCTATCTCATTCATGCGGCGTGCCATGCGCGGTACTCGGGCGGTAGGGGGCGCCGCTGCGCGCCTATTTATTTGGTCCTACATAATAATAATAATAAAGGTAACTACCTACTGCATTCGATTACCTATTATAACGAAACACTAATATGAAAAAAACATTATCAACGTGTATCAGTACCTAATAAATCAAACAGATAGATCAGTTAGATAAACGCTAAACAAACAAAACAGCTGGGTATGAAAACAAAGACAAAAACTTAAGAAGGTATGTGCCCATTTATCTGAGGCCTAAAACAGCTGGGTAGGTATGATTCTCTGAAACAGAAACTCAACTTAGGTAGGTATGTGTTCATTAATCGTAGGCCTAAAACCCTAACATCTGGGTATGTATGATAAACTAAGACAGAAACTCAACTTAGGTACCTATGTGTTTATCGCAGGCTTAAAACATGAACAGCTGGGCAGGTATGATAAACTAAAACTACCTAATTGTGTTGTGTTCCTTCTGTTTATTTAATAATAATAAGGAGACAAAGCTTATGTGAAAGTAAACTTCCTAATTGTGTTGTGTTACCTCTGTTTATTTAATAATAATAAGACAAATCTTATGTGAAAGTAAACTTTAAAAAGAATACCTATTAAAATTCTCTATCTTACTAAATTTAACTTAGACAGATGTTGTAGTTACCTACCTACCTACCTACCTAATGAGTACCTATTGATTCCTTTTGATTCAGAAGATGGATATGCACTTAAAATTGCGTGAGTAAATTTAACACAGTTTTGTTTTAAATTTCGTTTATTAGGTACACATAAAACGCGAATTACCGTAAATTAACATAACACATAAAACGCGAACACATCTTTGAAAATTACGTACATTTTTATTATTTTTTACTTTTAATTATCACACTTGCTCAGTTTTTGTACAGATATATGGATACAAGTCTTATTTCACAATAAAATAAATTAAAACTAGGATTTCTGCATTGGTTTACAAATACGTTTTCTTTATTAGCAGCGATAAGTTAACATTTGAAAACAATGACGTCAAAGATTTGAAGTAAAACAGGTTACTATTTTTACGGTAACATCTTATTTTACAATTGCCAATTGAGGCGATACCTCCTAACTTTATTATTATGCAAACTGGGCCTCTATTTTTGAATCACTCGCTTGAACATGGCGTGTGAGTTTTGTTTGAAAACAAATTAAAAATCAATAAAAATCACGCAAAATATTCGCGTTGGTACTCAAAAAATTCATTAATCATTTTTGCAAATCACTTCCACGTGAGATTATACTAATTTTCATAGGAAAATCGGACATTAAACAATGAATATCACACACCATCTTGACGCGAGTGATTTAAAAATAAGGGCCTTGAAGCGAGCACTAGTCAATCTAGCTATCACGAGCACTGCTTTTTTTTCCCTAGTCATCACGGCATTCACTGTTCATTCACACACGTATGCACTGAACCTTTGCTGGAATTGGTGGCGAATAACTGCAGCATTGTGTTGTGCATGCACGTTATCCCAAATCCCAACAACGTGCAATTGCGCAGTAGTCAACGGGAGGACTCGAGCTCGTGCTGTTCGATCTTCGTCGCATAGTCCGCACCAGCAGCAAAACTTGGACCCTCAAGTGATAAAGGCGTAATCCCCGCCAACAGCAAATCTTGGACCCTCAAGTGATAAAGGTGGAGGGCTTCGTTGTGCAGAAACCGCCATAGCAAGCGTCTGCGGTGTTTGGCAGTCGGTGCCGTACCAGGTCAAGGCGCGGCGGGAAACTATGTGATGCTGGTCACACGACCCAGGCTTCGGAAAACGCACCGCAGGTCCGCGACGCGCGCGCACACGACATACAAACGCGAATTTTTTTGGCAGACTGACTCGCGTCGCGCGCGCGGCCGCGGCTATCCGGTGGGGCCCCCGCCCCCGCTCCCCAGCGGCCGCGAGCGCGACACGTGTAGGCAGGCAGGCAACACGGCGGCGATGGGCGGCGCGTATGACAATACCTACAAAGAAAGACCGAGAGCTCCGCTCAGCAACACGCGGCACGGGGTGTTTTATTTTACTCTTTTTTCTACATGTTTAGAGGCGATTTTCTCGAAAACTAGCGTATAAAATTTTTTTTTTTCGTACAAAATATATTTCATTTATTTTTCTGAATCTGCCTTTAAAATATTATCACTTAAAACGAGGTAGCCTTATATTGCTTCAATTACCCTTTTTCAATTAACAATGCAGCAGACCTGTGTAAGACACTATGCAACACCGGTTCGTAAACTACGGTATGGAAGGCAAGAGGGACATCACGAGACTAACAATCCTAATTTGGAGATTTTATGGAAAAATCTCCACCACCAAGAGCTGGTTCAAAAGGATAAATATCAATGAAAATTATCAATTGATAGTAGCAAAAATCTATACTAATATTATAAAGCTGAAGAGTTTGTTTGTTTGTTTGAACGCACTAATCTCAAAAACTACTGGCCCGATTTGAAAATTTTTTTTTACGTTGGATAGTCCATTTATCGAGGAAGGCTTTAGGCTATATAACATAAAGATACGACTCCTAAGACCACAGCAGAAATGAAAAATGTTGCGAAAACGGGAGAAAGATATTCCTTTTGAGAGCTTCCGCTGCATACGCTGCGGAAACCGCGTAAGTTACACAAAAATCATTAATGACAGGATTGTTCAGCTTTAAGAGTTCTATAATAAAGTCCGCGACAGCATATGTCTATCTTTTATGGTTGACTTACTACAACCTTTTTTATGTTAATAAATTTGTAAAAAAATAATGCATTATTTTTAGAGATGTATTATACACACAGGTATTTATTCTTATCAAAATAAATACATTCATCATCACGAGCATTTCATTTAGAACCAAGTTGTCCTTTATATCATTTGATTTCAATAAATATCTTAGGAGCTATCACAGTTTTAACATAACTCCGCACCAAAATAATGTTCGCAGCTTAAGTACAACGTGCGCTTGCGCTAATATATTATGAGGCTGAAGAGTTTGTTTGTTTGAACGCGCTTATATCAGGAACTGCTGGACCGATTTGAAAAAATATTTCTGTGTTGGATAGCTTATTTATCGAGAAAGGCTTTAGGATATAAAACATGACGCTGCGACGGGAGGGGAGGGAGCAAACTCAAAACGCGCGGACGAAGTCGCGGGGGACCGCTAGTGTGCTATAAACCTATCTGTCTAGCTCGACAACGATCACTAATAACTTTATATTTTCCACAATGCTTCATGCGATTACAATTGGAACACTTGACAAAAACCAACACCAAAAACATATAGCAACATTCGACTCGATTCAACAATTACTGGACTCGCTACATAAGCTCTAATAAATTATTTTTAATCAATATGACAAATAACTTTCTTCTACTGGTAATAATTATCGAATAATATCTTGACTATTCCGAACCCTGGCCAATAGCCTAGCTTTTCCATTTAATGACGATATGTCATGCCATATAGCGCTCTTGAACATAAATGTTACTTGCCCAGACAGGCCTCCAGCCCAGGAACCGCGAGCGCTTCAGTAATGGTCCTTCGAACCGCGCCGCCGTCCGCTGCAGTCGTTGTACGGGCCGGACGTTCAACACTTCTCGCATGTCGTTGTCTTTGGCGAGCTCTATGGCTAACTGGCCTGAAGATAGGAAATAGGTTTAAAGGTCAATTGATAAGAGCGTTTGGCGCGGTCAGCCAAGAGGTTGCTGGTTCAAGTCCCGCCCGTGCGCAAATTTTTGGTTTCTTATTTCATCTTTATGAATATAAAATATGACACTGAGTGTTAAAAACATTCTAAACCATTAGATAGCGAAGCGTCATCAATATCCAAGTTGAATTTATTCTGTAAAGAATAACTGCTTGGGCCATCTGTTTCATAAACAGACGACTAGATGGCGCTAAGCGTCACGTAATGACGTACTCATAAGAGACCACAAATTTGCAGGGTCGGACTGACAGCACGGTAGCTCAATTGGTAAGAACGTTTGGCCCGGTCAGCCAAGAGGTTGCTGGTTCAAGTCCCGCCCGTGCGCAAATTTTTGGTTTTTTATTTCATCTTTATGAATATAAAATATGACACTGTGAGTGTTAAAAACATTCTAAACCATTACGTTTAAAGGTATTTTTCCACTGCACTGTGCCATCCATGACCGGGCTAGGCACGTGTCAGGCACGACAAGCAACACGATACGCTCTTCCTTGCCCACTGGACGGATCGACAGCGTTCTGCCTCACCGTTATATGGAGCGAGAGCGAGCGGGAACATATTTTGCCGGTGCCGACACGCTCAGTGCATAGCAAGCTACGGTGTTGGTCGGTGACGGAACAGTCTAGCGGGCAAAGTGTCACGGTTTTCAATAAAAATACTTTTTCTGGACACGTTCCAAGCACGGTCATGCTATGCTACGGTGTACTGGGCAAAGACCATTATGATGATGAAGGTTATTTGGCTAACAGTTGGGCTTTCAACTACACCAAACTAAAAGTGGGGAACAGACAAACTGATGTAACGTAAACTGCATAATGTATGCATGAAATAAATTTACATGGAAAATTATTCCATTGCATGTATTTCAACATTATGTATGTGCGACGAGATACAATTGATGCAAACAAATAGTACTCTGATTAATGCAATAATGTATTATTTTTTTTGTGTGAGACATATTTTAACTCAAATGATAAGGACGATATGATCATAGTCATTTTGCTTTAACTTCTTATCAGTACCTAGCAGAAACACCTGACAACTGGATACATTATACAGGATGTTTGGTAGGGAGCTGTACATACACCTAGGGTAGAAACTTGGGATGGTCCGCTACCCATCCCCGCCCATTATATTGACCTTGGCCTCAAGGTTTTATTTTAATGTTTTATTTTTTATTTTTTAGAAAAAAACAATTTTTTGGACTAAAACTACCTGTACCTCAAAATCTGTTTATAGGACAAGTCTGCTAATTGTCTGGTTTTAATCGTTACATTCTTAGTGTACTTTAAAAAATAATTTCACACCAGAAAATTGTAGAGAAGAAAAGTTATGGGGCCTGAAGTGCCGTAGTAAGGTAAAAAAATAATTTTCAGGGCAACTTCCTATGGGGTTTAAAAAAAAACTAACAAGGTTAGAGATCTTCTGATTTTTTCAAAACATCCCCAGTTCATACCCTTTCTAAAGATATCCTAAAAATGTTATTTTTTTTTTATCTGTGGCTGCGCGCGCTTTGGCTCATGCGCGGTGATAACGGGAATTTTGGCGTCATAGTACGTTTGTGTTTCGGTAGATAATTATTAGTGTTTATTAAAATGTCTGATAGTGAAAGTGCAGAAAATTTGACGCCGCCCGACATTTTAGAGACTGCGACAGCAGTCTGTCTTAATCTACTACCAGTAAAGTCAAGAAAATTATACGATAAATCTCTAATGCCTTTAACAATGTCGACCACGACGTGCTCCTTGCAATTATGTCCCATTTGCGGGTCTCACATCAAGCACTGGAATGGTTCACCTCATATCTTCAGGGACGCCAACAAACTGTTCGGATTGACCAACAGTTTTCTTATTGGTCCAATCTCACAACTGGCGTTCCTCAAGGTGGCATTCTCTCTCCACTCCTCTTTTCCGTTTTTATTAATTCTATTACTCGCCATCTTAATTGCTCTTACCATCTGTATGCAGACGATCTGCAACTATATGCTCAGGCAGAGGTGCATGACATAGGTTTGGCCATATCAGCCCTTAATCGTGACCTCGCCTGTATTGCTGACTGGTCCGAGAAATTTGGGATATCAGTGAATCCGTCCAAGTGTCAAGCCATCATTATTGGCAGCTCAAGGCAGTTGGCCAAGATCGACATGGACTCCACTGCTCCGATCTTATTTAATGAGGCCGTGATACCTTACAGTGAAAGTGTCAAGAACCTGGGGCTATACATGGACAGCACCCTCTGCTGGTCTAAACACATTTCCGAGGTCAGCAGGAAAGTAACCGCCACTTTACGGGCTCTCTATAAATTTAAAAACTTTCTCCCTTCTCATACTAAAACTCTTCTTGTACAGTCTCTCGTCCTTCCTCTTCTCGACTACGCCGATGTTTGTTGTACGAACATCAGTGAAGCTTATCTCAATAAACTTGACCGTCTCCTTAACAATGGTATTCGCTTTATCTTCGGTCTCCGTAAGTACGACCACATTTCTGCTTACCGGTTCAAGCTTAAATGGCTTCCAATCCGACATCGCAGAGTAATAAGAATCCTGTGCACTCACTTAAACATACTTCGTAACCCTCACTCTCCGACCTATTTGGCACAGCGCTTCAACTATCTGGCTTCCACTACTTCGCGCAACCTTCGCTCTTCCCATAATCTCACTCTTTTCACACCACTTTTCAAGACCGGCTTTATGTCGGACTCTTTCACCATCTCTGCGATTCGACTTTGGAATTCTCTCCCCAATAAAATCAGAATGTCCCCCAACAAATTTACTTTTAAAAAGTCTCTCCGCACCCACTATCTTAACCTTGGCTCTCTTCAGAATTAACAGCCATTTTCTTTTATTTGTGTTCTTTGGATGTCGTCATTATCATCAGCTTTATCATTCATAATTTTGTATTTATTAAGTTTATGTATTCTTTTTATGTTTATTATTCTTTTGCTTATGTATCCTATTATATATTTGTGTAATATTAGTATGTATGTTTATGTTAGTGCATTTTACTTATTTTTCTTACCACTCTTCTCACATATTATTAATATTCCGCCACTGATTAAACTCTCTGCATTACCAGGTGGTTGACTGGTAGAGAATGCCATTAGGCATTAAGTCCGCCAATTATACAACTTACAGTGCAACAAAGTTTAAATAAATAAATGTTATCAAGACTTTTTAGCATGGAAATCTTTATCTTTTATTTGATATGTTCGTGTTCAATGAGAGTAGATAAAGTAGTGTATGAAACTGCACATAACTAGGTATTATACACTCGTGTATAATACCTCTCATTATGTACCAGTTTCATAAACTACTATTTTTTTTTCTAGTTTTTAGTGTCCGTGCTAGACATGCCACAAATTTTGCTGTTTTGGGGCGCAGAAATGCGTTTTGTTTTGGTTGGTGATGTAGTTTGGAAGTCCAGCTACACTCAGGTGATGCCCAATTTGGCACCAGTTTGTTTGTTTTTTGTTTGGTGTGGGATCACTGAGGTATTTTTCACCATTTTGTTTACGAGTAGGAGGCTATGGATGGTCGTTCACTCGGTTCGTGGCATATTAAGGATATTAAGACATAAGTTTTGATTCGACTAGAGTTTCTTTGGTTGTGTTTAAATTGATGAAAATTCTAAACACAAAAGTGAAAGGGTTCAGTTTTTTTATTCAGATTGAGAAATAAAACTGTTTAGTTTTGTATGATGAAGTATGAAAGGCGAGGTTGATAAGATTGTTTGCTTGTGGAAGAAGGAAATTAATTTGTTTGTGGGTATGTTTTAGCGGAAACCCTTAAGTTAAGTCGCTTGAAACTTATGATTTTGAATTGTTGTCTAGCATGAGGTCGTTTTGGAATTATTTGAATGTGTTTTTTTTTGCCCGATTTTTGACTTAATTAACTTTATGAGTAAATTGAAAAAAAAAAGATATTGAGAATTTATTATGAGGGCTTTTGGATAATATTAAACAGAAAATTCAATGTAGTTGATATTGTTTTTTTTTTTGTGAGCTTTTGGATTATTTTGAACAGAACAATCTTTAATGGCGTTGACGTTGAAATCTTTAGGTATTATGGATGTTTTTAGTTGGAATATTCTTAAATAGCGTTGATTTTGAGTTTTTTTGTAGGTCTTTTGAATAATTTTAGCAGAGCACCCTTAAAGAACATAGGGTTAGCCTTTTTTGAGGTCCTTTGGGACATATTTTTTTGGTATATAATTTTGGATCTACAGTAATAGTTTGAATCGTTCTTGTGAAATTGTTTGCCCTATTAGTGTCAGTAAAGAACTTGTTGGATAGCGGAAGGAGATTATTTTGATTTTATTTCGGCATTTGGTAACAGTACACATTTTTACAGTTACGGAAGCTGGGAACAGCTTTCGGTTCACTGTAGTGAACCTCTTTTCTTTAGGAGGGGGGTATTGTAACGTTGTATATTTTTCTCTAAGTTCGCGTGAAACGAAAAGCTAAATGGATGTAGGACTCCAGTCCATATTTTGGCATAGATATAATGGATGCTGACACTGACATTTGTCAAGTGTGACAGCTGCTGTATTTACGGTTCCGCCACTGTTGGTCGTGCGTCGGAGTGGAACTTGTGTTAAAATGTAAAATAGTAAATATTTTGACTACGGGGCACGCCCCAATTATTTTGTAGTTTGATAGTTATTCCTGGTAAGTATCTGCAGAAAGGTTTGCGTTGATTTTTGTTTGTTGCGAGACATTTCTTAGAGTCTGAGCACATGGTTCTTTTTATCGTTTCAGACGCCGCCAACATGTCAATTTGGATGAATTCATTTCGAAAATGATTTCATATAAATGACTGGAAAATGGTCTCAAATAGAATAATTAGCATAAATGTTTAGTAATCAATTCAGAAATTATATGGCGAGCCAGCTGTTGCAGGTTTCGCTTTTGATATGTGTCTGTAAGTTGAACAGTCACAATTTGGTGATCATGTTGTAACCTCAGTGACCTTACTTAGACCTCATTTGGATTATTTTTGAAGTCAGATTTTCCTGTTGGATTGATTTGCTTTTTGTCTGCTGTTTTGAGGATGGATCGGTATCGGTGAAATTTTGGGGTAATGTTGCAGAGTTGTCTGTAGTTTGATGCAACAAAGACTTGAAATAGTAACCTCCGTTGAAATCCAAGGTTGGTTTTCCTTGTATTTACTTTCATTTGAGTGAAAAGTGGGATAATTTAGCTATTTATTTAGGCATAACTTAGGAATCCCTTTGAGGATAAATTTTAGAATCAATTAGGAAATTAAAAACTTAAATTGGTGGTTTATCTTTATTTAATTAGAAATTTGTGAATATAAAGATTTGTAATAGTATTATCTATACTATTACAAATCATATAAAGATTTGTAATAGTATTATCTATACTATTACAAATCTTTATATCTTTATGGACAACTAAATTAGAACCTAACCTAGTCTCAACTGAATTCTGAGCTATTAAGTTTTGTATTTGATTTTATTTGAAGGTGTTAAAAGGTAATTGTGAAATAGCAAATTTGAATAAACTTTTGTTGCCAAATGCTATACCCGGATTTCTTTATTTCATTCGGATATTAGTACCTTTTAAACACCCTTTGTCCCCACTAGCCGGGAGTGACTGTGACACTGTAAATTGAAGAGGTTATATCATTCCCAGTTTCTTAAAATTAACTAGTCCAGTAGCAGTTTTATCAATGTTCACTATAGCTTACCACTATGGTTCCTAAGAGTTGTATCTACTCCGTTTTGAAGTAAAAGCACGGCGAGTCGCGCGTGGCCCCGATACGCGGCGCAGTGCAGACACGTGTTGCCTTGCGCATCCACACAGTTAATGTTCGGCGGGTTTGGGCTGCTGAGCTGAAAAAAAATTGTCAGTATTTACAATTAAATAAATTCTTAACCTTTCAATACTTTCAAAAAGGTCCTGATGATTGATGATGGTTGTGCCAACAGCATGCCAATTCTCGTGCAGTTTGTATACAAAAAAAGTTTAGCGATCGAATTTTCTTTGTTGGAGAAAATTTTTTTTTTATTCCTCTGGATTACGATTTCTATGCATTTCAATTTATTCTGTGTGGTAGTTTTTTTTAACGTAAGGATATTTTACTTGTTTTTTTGCGACGCAACGCGACAATCTACACCCAGGTCCCTTTCCAGGCGCGGGATGCTGATGGTATGGTTCTAGCATGGTCATAGTATGGTCCAGTGCAGCGGGATAATGCCTTAAAACCTAAACAAGTGGTCTCTCTTGCCGTCTAACATTATATAGGGTAACTCTTAGACTACACTCTACTACTTACCAGCTCCTGTATTTCGTCTATGCGTCCTTCTTTAGCAGCCGTCAGTAAGCGTTGCTCCCTTTCGTGTCTCTCTGCTTTTTGGGCTGCTTCTAAAAGCCGTTGGACGTCACGCGTCTTGCATACATCTCCCGCCGTGCGACCCTCGCCATTCATAATGTTGACGTCAGCTTTGTATTGGAGCAGGAGGATTGCTAGCTCCTAAAATAGTGCGGGAAAATATGATGTGCCGACTAGCAAGATAATACATAGAAATAGCTATTTTAATACAGTATCAAGTAATATTATTTACATAATTTTATCTACATGATGGATAACTAACTACTTAAATCATTATAGAAGAATTTATATAGTCTTTATAGTCTGTTAGGTTTCAAGCTAGAGCAGCCCAACAAAGGCTGCTTTATTAGCACTGCCAAATTTAATCAGGACACATGGTATCATCAGTTATATATCAAATCCAATATAACTTATTGTCATCAATTGGAATGATTTTATAATTAACCAACTAAGTTTCTATTTGATGACATAAACTTTTTGAGTGAGATATTTTGAGTAGGTAAGTTTCATATTTTTTTGCTTTGATTAAAACTGTGCCAACAATTTATGTGACTTTAATTATTTTTGGAATAAAAAAATACCTATGTTAAAGTTAATTGAAATCATTCAGTATCTGATTCTGAACAAACAACTAAGTGTGTGCATTTAATACATTACATGTTGTATATAAATAGGCAGTCACAGCTAACATGAGGTAATTGTCCACACAAAAATACCTAATGTTAGTCACTCATCATAACAATAGCACATCTAAATTCTAACTAGCTGAATGCATTATTAAAACTATTTCTAACTTACTTCATTTCCAACAAAAGAGGCTTTATGTAAAGCCGTGTCTCCCGTGTCATTCACCGCATCCACATCGGCTCCAGCCTCCAGAAGCGCCTTTACCACCTCCACATGTCCAAAGTATGACGCCAAATGCAGTGGAGTCCATCCTAGATTGCTCTTACTTTTTCCTATAGTAACAATATAACAGAAGTTCCAATCTTAAAACATTATCAAGCCTATAAAAAATGTTTACATAGAAAGTGGTTTAACCCTTTAACTGGTAGAAGCAATTTTGTGTCTCGGAAAAATAAAAACTCGTTTTTTAGGTTTATTGTGGGTACTTTAATAACTTTTATTTAAGAAAAAAAATTAATCGTATTTAGTTGAAGAAAAAAACATGGTGGCAATATCCTTGCCAATACCAGTATGAGCTCTGTTAAATTCTGTTCATGGATTTTCCTCTTGCAGTTGGTGAAATAATTTAAAACATGGATAAATACACAATGCCACTTTACATCGTTCACATTCTATTTTAGACCTCTTATTATTTGTTTTAGTGCTGCAATAGCGACACCTCTTATAGGTGTCTATTTCTATAGGCCAGTGATCACCTAATCTTTGATATCTTACTTCTTCTGGTACCCCATAAAGTCTTTTTTGTCGCTCATCACTCTCTTCCACTCGTTTCTTTTTTTTTGTTATATGTTTCGGCATTGCTTGGAATGATCTTTTTCTAAACGTTCGATTATCCACCAGCTCTCTTGAAAGAGCAATTCTAAATTCTTTTTGGCTCATAACGCTGTGCACTCGGGTGTTTGTTTTGTATAACAAATACGCATTAGTTATCGCAACATCTATAAAAAAATAGAAAATTCGAGTCCACCACTTGCGACTTCTTCTACCTACAGCATAATGTGTTCGTAATTGGTCGAAACGATCGACTCCACCCATACGTTTTGTGTATTCTGGAATGAGTAAAGGGCATCTGATAGACTTTTTTGAGCCATCTTTTTGGGTCCTGTTGCAATTTCTTTTTTCTTTGGGATGGAATGCTGTGCTAACAACATTAACTTGTTTGGTATCTTTCCAAACAGCAAATCCTACGTTCTTTTTCACTCTCCATTTCCATTTTCCTTTCTTCAGTTTTTTTATCTTTGTACTTGCCTTACTAGCTGCTGCAGATATCCTCTCATCTTCATCTCTGTTTCCAGTCTTTTTTGGTTTCTTTACCAAAAGAGGTAAATCAACGCGATCACTACGAATTGTTGCCGTACTATAGACACCTTGTTCATATAAATGTTGCAAAAGGTCAAAACTCGAAAAGAAATTATCAAAAGCCATATGACCAGAATAACCATTTTGAAGTAAGGGCTCACACAATGATTTCACAACATTACTGCCCAGTCCTGTCTCTGCAGTATCAGTTTTGCCAGTATAAACTTGAAACTGATAAAGGTATCCTGTACTGCTGTCTGCACGACACCACACTTTGTAACCCCGTTTTACGGGTTTCATAGGCATATATTGTTTTAGGCTAGAGCGACCCTTAAATTTTATCATGCATTCATCTATAGATTGGGAATTGGTTATAGATGCATTGCTTTGACATAGATAGTTCAACCTATCAACAAGGGGCCGCACTTTATACAACTTATCATAGTTTTCATCTGTACGACTTGGCATTGCCGAATTGTCGTTGATATGCAAAAATTTCAAAATTTTTTGAAATCTTTGCAATGTCATTGTCTCAGCTATTTCTACTACTTGTAATAGTGGATTACTTGACCAATAGTCCTCAATAGAAGGAAGTACGTGAATACCCATCTGTATAATGATGCCAAGAAATGCCTTCAATTCATTTACTGTAACAGGTGTCCAATTTCGTGCATTTTCTTGTTCTGCATATTTATTAGTCTGTATCATTATATTATCCATTACTTCTACGTCAAAAAACAATTCGAAATATGTTACTGGTCTTGTTCTGTTTGGTAGGTTTCTGGTACAGCGTAACGGTGAATCATCAAAGCTTTCCAGGTTTGGACTCTGTTGCCAAGACTGCTTTTTCCAATCTATTTCATCAGCATCCGATTCTTCATCGGAAGAAGAAGAAAAGTCTGAAAGATTTTCTAAGCTAGGTGAATGAACTCTAGTAGTTACAGGTGGAGAATCATTGACAGCCCTGGATGTTGAAGGTCTAGGAGATTGTGCCAACACGGGACTCTCTTGTCTTTCTTCAGCGGCTGAACTTATCATTACATCTTTACCGACTAATATAGAGAGCAAGTCTCTATTATCGTTAGTACCCTCGGCATCCGACAAATTTTCTTCATCGTCTTCAGAAATAGAGCCATCTGGTATACCAAATATTTTTTCTAGCTCTTCTTCAATTTGTTTGTCTCGCAGAATTTGATTTCTCTTACTCATCGTCTAAAAAAAAATAGAAATTAAAAGTTACGAACAAAATCCAATAACACCGGAACTGGTGGTGGCAAGTTTATTGCCACCATGTTTGATGTTACTTTTTTCGATAAATAGTACATTTTTTTTTAAAATATGCAATGTAACATAATAAGTACACAATCTATTTTACAATAAATTTGAAATCTTACCGATACTTCCTTACAATATGAAGATTTTTTTGAATTATCACACACATCAAAGATTCAATCAAAATTTGAAAAGACAAGTTGACAGCTGTTTGACATAATGTCAAATGGGTCTGTGGTATTTTTTTTCACATCAACAATATGTTCCGTTTTACGCAACGTCACTAAGTTTTAAAGTATTGATGCTACAAAGTGGAAAAAAAAAATTAAAATATTGGTGGCATACATATTGCCACCACCAGTAAAAGGGTTAACAATGTGAAAGATAGTCATACTAAGAAAATACAAGTGTTAATTTCAGGTCACATTTGATTAAATATACGATCAGTTACTGCTCCTGCGGTTATTTTCTAACATTTAAATCTGTCTCTATTAAATATGATGCGAGCCTCTTTATTGTTTCACTTTAAATACCTTTCATTTATGTTATCGCTATTCTTACTTCAGTTATAGGTTCCACAAGCTGGTTTTTAAAATTAGAGACAGGATTACCTTTGCAATTTATGTCCAGGGTCAGCTTCCCATCCTGCTTAGCTTCCAGCAGGGCCTTCACCACTGATAACTCCCCATGTCTAGCGGAGTACAGCAAAGATTCTTGAGCTTCTAAAGTTGACGCCTCTTTAGAAGTCATGTTTATAATTTCAAGTTAGAGAGTTACTACACAATAAACCCGATCACAACATTAATCCGCGCGGTATCAGGTAACGCCTGTCGTTACTAATATGTTGCCAACTCCAGTGAACCATGAAATTCATAAAATATTACCTACGAAACCTGCCCGTCTTCCGAGAATATTCGCAATTTTTTGACACTTGCGCGAAACGGGCGAGCGACAAAAACACAGCAGTGTGCGGTCCATTTGATGAACGTGTCGATGAAAGCGCTCATGAATACACGCACGACAGGACCGTTTCTTTTCCCGTTCTGAGGCCTTACTCTGGAGTCTGGACACAAAACCCTATCAAATGAATATACCCATTCGTGTCACTCATACCAGGCCGTGGTGTTGTACGCGTGTGACAGGGATGGCTATATTCATTGGATCGGGTTTTGTGTCAAGTAAGGGGCTGCTTGCTGCTCTCCATGCAACATTATACTACTGAGGTGAGACTATCGAAAGAAAGAGAGAGAGGTTGTTTATGTTAAGTGGATGGATTGAGTCTATGAATTGTAAGCGTCAATTATTTTCATTAATTTGTATCGAGAATTCAAAAATGATAAATATTCCGGCGCATACTGGTAAAAGTCTCTTCTATTATTTGTCTCCTGCATAATGAATGATGCATGAATTGTGATATATGAATGACAAGATTGAAAATCATGACGTTCATTCGTCCATCGTCCATCTCTTACGAGGATCCGATCCTATCGTTTGTCTCCAAAATGCAACGGTCGCGCGCGATCGTCAAGTGAAAGGGCATACTGGGCAACGCGGTCTTCGCGAGTATCTAGCGGACCGCCCTTTTTTTTTGTACTTTGACGTTTCTGTTTTCGTCCAGAAACAGAAAGTGAAAAACTTTTAAACGAAAGGTTTTTAAGTGCAATATGTACCTGGTGCTTCATAACTAATACCTACCAGTTATGAAGCAAATTTCTTTGGCTATGTTTATGCTATCTAGAGCTATAAATGTTGACATCACAGGACAGCCAGCCAACTTAACGAGAAAAAAGCATACCTACCTACTTTGTCAGAAAAGCTCTGCGCTGACATCATGATGATGATTTATGCTTTGTATATTCGCTTCTATGTAACTTATCTTAAGAGGTTAGCTTTTTTCTGTTGAGAACACACTTTATTAAACCATAAGCCATACCACTTTAAACTATCCGTAAAAGGTTAATATTTTTTTGCTTTAAAAGCACAAACCTTTGTTCTTTGCTTGTTTACTTTTCAAAACGTTAACGCCGATGTCATCCATCTGTCAAAAACATGTGTTGTTGCTTTGCTCCTCTTCATCACAGATGTTTACAGATTAGCTTTGCTTCTTCTATGGGATTATTTTATGTTATAACTGAATATTTTGCAGTTGTGTGAATCTGTTAGGCATATTATGGAAACCGATATCCAAAAGTGTTGTCGAATATGCCTAGATGTGAAAAATGCCCATGTATCAATTCTTGGAGATCCTACGATTCATTTACACTTGAAGTCTTGTCTCGGCATAAAAATCGCCTCAAACGATGAGTTTCCGAAAGTTATTTGTGGTTCTTGTGCTAATCAACTGAAAGAATTTTACAATTTCCAACTCAACGCGCGTTGCTCCCAAGACTGGCTTGAATCTGCTGTGCAAGAAAAGTCGAAGAAATCAACAGAAGCGAAAACCCCCATCCAACCATTACCAGATTCAGAATACAATTCAGACTCACTTCTTGAATTCCTTAATAACACAGCTAACATAGAAGAGTATCTAAACAACCTGGGAAAGGAAGATATACCGTCTATAGTCAATTTATTAGATAGAAATGAAAAATCTTTGTCAGGTTCAAAACCTAAAGTGCCAACACCAAAGAAGATTGATGCCGTTGCTATCATAAAAAAAGCTGACATAAAAATGGAGATAGATGTCCTCGATTCTGATATAGATATAGTGAAAGAAATACTAATGAAAGAGACTGAACCTAAAATCAAACCAAATACAGGTCAAATTAGCAATGGGCAAGTTAAGACTATAGATAAAAATAACTTGATGTGTTTTGCATGCAAGGTTCAATTTGCGGGTATCCATGAGCTATCTCAACACTTAAGTATTTGCGATGTAGCATGTCGAACATGTGTTCATTGTAATATGCTGTTTGATTCAAAGCACAAAATGCAGCAACACTTCATCACCCACATCAATGAATCTCCATTGACTTGTAACTGTGGAAAACAGTTTTCAAACAGGGAAAAGCTGTCTGCACACCATAAGACTTGCCATGTTGATTATGGTGCTGCTATGGGATGTTGTTATAGGTGTAAAGAATGTGGAGAAATATTTAGAGAAAGGTAGTTTCAAATGTAATTCTATAGGATGTTAAAACTCTTTTTATGTGTACCTTTTTTAATGCTAATTACAAAAAAATATTTTAATTTTCTAGGTACCTACTATACCATCATGCAAAGCAGCATGTCCTGAAGTCTGAAGAGAGAAATTGTGGTATTTGTGGACATAAATTCATTGGAAGTGAGGCTCTTTCTAAGCATAGACAAGAAGAACATAAGAAACCAGATAACTTATTATATAGGTAAACCCCCATTAAGTTATTCTTACTATATCATCTTTCCTCTTTAGGGTCTAGGTCCACTACACTGTACCACATATACAATGCCATGCATGACCATGCTAGGAGCTTAATCCCTCAAGCGTATGTGAACGAGACACAATAGATATTCTTTTGTTATGCGGTCTCATGCAACCGCTCGGGTGTTGAAGCATTAACAGACAAGACAGAAAAGCAACATGGTATGCTCTAATTTGCCCTTTAAACGGATGTACAGCATTCTGTCTCACCGTTTAATTGATTGAGGGCCTAAAAGAATGTATTTTGCTTGTGCACTTCTTCTTCTTTTTCGTTTATGGCGTCCAAACTTAATGTATGCATGCCATGACCGTTTTGATTGGTAACAAAACTGTCTAGTGGGAGTGTCATACAATGAATATTTTTTGTCTGACATGTTCTTAGTATGGTCATGGAATGTCATGGTGTAGTAGGCAAAAAACATTTTTTTTTATCTACTGCAGTGGTCGAAACTAGTCAGTAAAATCAGTAAAAGTCAGTTTTTTTGGCATGGTCAGTAAAAGTCAGTTTTTAGAGAAAATTGTCAGTTTTTTCAGTTTTTGAGATCAACACATACCTATATTGCTCTATATTTTTTTTGAACCTTATTAATTATTTTACTGACACAATTTTGCCTGTCTGTGTCGTTCCTATTTACGCCTACCTTCTTTATTCTAGATTTTGCTTAAGAAATATATATCTTATAGTATACCTACTAGCAGCCAAACCTAAACCCGGCGTTGCTCGTGTTCCACCTTTCAAGTCCATTCATTGCTTGGGTTCCACCATTCAAGTCCATTCATTTCATCAGTTGCAACACTTTTTCACATTTTCGCCACCCACCACCGCGACCAAACTTCCTTACTTACACCAGGATACCAAAGGGGAGATGATTGGAATTGGTGGTCATAGAGAAAACCCTGTCTTCCCGTACTAATATTTGCATTTTGAATATACATTTAGACTGTGTCAACAAACAACAAATTTCCAGTCATTTCTAATTTTCTAAGCCGGGCCCAGTGATGGTTTGAGGGCAACTAACAGCTGATGCTCTATTATGATGTCTTGTGGCAACTTAAAATTGTAGCATCATTATTTCGAGGATAAAAGTCCAATCCTACTTTTTTTCTCGAAATAAATGCATATTTTATTATTGTGTGTTTAACTTTGCATATTTGTTACAGCTTTAGCTTTTTAACCTGCATTGTATGTGATTTAATTTGACTGCTGTGTGATTTGTTTGTGGTTACTAACCAATTAACTAATATGGGGAAATGTAAATTTAATGAGGACTGGCTTAATAGAAATGATAAAAATGGACACTTAATATCTGAATGGGGAATAAGGGATGGTGAAAATGAGGTTTTTTGTTGTGTGTGCATGAAAAAGTTTTCTGTGGCTTAAGGATTTGAGGCTTTGGAGCAATATGCATCATCAAAAAAACATATTGAACAATCAAAGGTGAAGCTAGCTGCATCTCAATTGCATCTAACAAGTGTTCGGCCTGTTGAAGACCCGACGATTGGTTCTCCCGGTAGTGCACCCGTTCTACTATATAGTGTTAAAGATGGGGCTACCAGAGCTGAGATTTTATGAGCTATGAAGATGGTAGCATCTGATTATTCTATAGAGCCATCCTGCATTTCAATAAAAGAGCTTTTCATGGCAATGTTCCCGAATTCGGTACCAGAAGATTTTTCTATGTCTACAACCAAGGCACGACATCTAGTTTGCGATGCGATAGCGCCATATTTAAAAAAAAGATATGCTAAACGACTGTAAAAGTTCTTATTTCACTCTTTGTTACGACGAAACGTGTAATGCTGCATCGAGAAAAGAACTTCAAGTCGCTATCAAATACTGGTCTCCAATAAAGGAGATGATAGTTACGAGTCACCTGGAAACCTTTTTCATCGGTAAAGCAACCTCTCAAGATATTTTCAACAAACTAATCGATGCTTTAGACAATGCTTAGCTTTCCAGAAAAAGACTTCGTATGCTAGGATCTGATGGTCCCAATGTGAATAAAGGCGTCACAAGATTACCTAACGAACGAGGCTTTGGTATTATTGGACAGACCAAAACTAGCAGATATAGGAACATGCAATATACACACTGTGCATAACGCTTTTTTAAAGGGTTTGAGAGCTAGGCGAAAGTGTATCAGATTTCATTTATCAAATTACAACTTTTTTGATGGCTGGCCATCTCGCGGGGTGGAGTATGAAGATATCCAAGGCAAGTTAAAATTACCTGGTCACAAATTATTAAAACATGTTTCTTCCCGATGGCTTACTTTAGGCACTGCCGCCGAAAGGATCTTAGAACAGTGGCCGGCAATAATTGAATATTTTACGAAGCACTTACCAAAGAAAACCAATGCGAAGACTACATCTGTAAAGTTCAAAAATATACACAATTTCTTAACTCAAAAGACGGCGAAAATTGAGATCATGTTCGTTGGATTTTTTCGGATCAATTTTTTTGGAAAATTTACAGGATTCTTTCAGCGGGAAGAACCCCTTGTTCACTTGATCTACGATGAATTAAAACATCTCGTCAATAAAATAATGAACAGAGTTTGCAAAAGTAATGCACCAAGAACCATTGACGCGTTTCAGGAAAAATATTATTTAGAATCATCGGACATTGTTCTGAAAGAATCCATTAGAGAATCTTTAGCGCAAATCCAAGAACGCGACAGATTGACGTTTCTGATGAAAGTGAGGAATCACTATGTTGCTGCATGCAAGCAAATATTAAAGAAGACATCTGTAGATAACTCATTGGCAAAGTACCTGCGCATTTTGAGACCCAATGCTCACAGAGCCGCTGATTGTTATAAGGATTTTATAAAAATTGCACAAGCCCTTCCCATTGAAATACAAGAGTCTGACTTAATAAATGAATGTTGTCTCCTGGTTCAATTGCCCTACGAAGGCAACGCTGATAAAATACGTATTGAAACGTATTGGGTTAAGATTTTTAAATCAACATTTGAGACTGGACAACCAATGTACCCACCCAAATTTGGAGATATTGGTCAGCCGCGTTATCTCTTTCTCATGGCAACGCAGACGTAGAAAGAGGATTTTCACGTTCCGGACATATCCTAACACCAGATAGATCTGCAATGTCTCAAAGAACTCTCGACGCACATTTGACAGTAAAGTCAGCTCTAACAAATATGTATAATAATAGAGTAGATCTAGTGCCTCTGACTAAAGAATTAATGAATTTAGCTCGAACAGCGTATATAAGATATAGACTGTATTGTGAGGAGCAAAAACAGTTAGAACTAATCAAGAATTTGGATGAGAAAACACGTCAAGAAAGAGACAATAAAAAAAAGAATTGAAAAGAAAGTATGAAGATACAAAAAAAAGCATTGAAGAAAGAGAAATAACTTAAAAAAAATGAAGAAAAAATTGGATGACCGTTGACAGGTATAGGATATTTTTAACGGTTTTATGGTTTTATTATGTGTCAGTGTTCTTCCAGTGTGTGGCAGGAGAACTATGACATGAGACTAACTTAAGGTTCATCGAAAACATCGATGTTCATCGGGTCTCAACGACCCGATAAACCTAAGTGTCATGGTTCTTAAACCATCTTTAATAGGAAATTGAACCTCGAAGATTGAACCCAAACGAACCTGTCTTAACGATTTTTTATATCCTTTGTTAACGACAGCCACAAGACCAAAAGAAGTTTCATATGATTTCATTGAGCTTTGTTATTGTCGTTTATTTACTAATTTTCTACTAGACTTAAAGAAAGAGAAAAATGTATAAGTAAGAACGAATACGAAAATTGTTAAGAAAAATTAAATAGGATAGCAATATATGTAAGAAAGAAATGAACATAGTAGTGCCGTGTGCAAACTTCGTGCTCAATAATTAGAGATAATAATGGATCGCTTTAGTCGCTAATTGAACGCAGTAAATCATACAAGAATAGAGCCGAATTTGTATGCAGTACGTTCATTCCTTCCTACGGTTTAATAGTGAATACAGCTACTAGTGAAAAGTGTAGTACCAGTAATTACCCGTGAATTGTGAAAATAGTAAAAGTGTTAATAAATTAATGTGTGTCAGTATAAGTGCAGTGTTTTACTGGGGAACAGTCAGTGCCTAGTGTTAAATTTAAATTACAGTCCACTCGCTCTCTGGGCTTGACGACTGTACTCTCTCCATAGTGTAACACCAACATCGTTGGTCCTATCGGAGACGGATCGAAAGTACGCACCAGTGGACTCTGTGCTGTGAAATTAGTGTTTATGACTTAGTGCAATATGGACACACTTATTTTGGACTATAAATCAAAATCAAAAAAATCTAAATATTTATTTACTTTTAACAATCGTTTCAGTAACAAGTAAGTGGCTAGAGTCTCCTTTTAAGTACAAAGGTACTTGTGCCAGGAGCCTCTGCTCTTCCATAACATTGTTATAATTTTATTTAACAATAATATGAACTTGTACGTACGTGGTACTCTTATGTTTTTTCAAGATGATGTTTAGTATATAAAGTTTACGCACCGAAAGCAAGTCACTGAGTTCGTAAAGTTCTGTAGTAGAAAAACGTCGCTTTTTAAAGTACATTACTTTTATAAGTGCTCTCTGAGCTCTTTCAACTTCAATAAATCGTGTTTTATAGGCTCCACCCCAAACAGGTATGCAGTAGGTAATTATTGACTGGACCAGTGCAAGATATATTTCATTAAGTAGATTTCTTGAGCTTTTGTGGGATGGGACTACGTATCTTAACGATTTAAACATATAAATAAATTTTCTAATTCTAGATTATATTAATTCAATTTGCGGATACCATGATAGTTTTTGATCAATCAATACTCCTAAATATTTGATACGGTCCACTCTTTTTATTGAAGGACAATTACACTCTCCATTTGCAGAATTTTCACATTCATGTATCTTCAAGTTAAAATCTTTACTCGCTTGCATGTTAGTTTTTATACTGAAACAAATGTAGTTTGTCTTGCTAGTGTTTAATGACAGGAGATTACATTTAAGCCATTTCGAAACCATGGCCATACCATATTCAGCGTTTTGTTTTTCAATTTTCCAATTAGGTCCATAAAAGACTATCGCGGTATCGTCTGCATAAGTAAAGATTTTAGCATTTGGTATAACCTTTGTACACAAGTCATTTATGTACACCAGGAAAAGGGTAGGGCCAAGTACACTACCTTGAGGAACCCCATAGTGCACATCAATGTAATTACTGGTATCTTGGTTAAGTTTGACCTTTTGCTTCCTGTTACTAAGATAGTCCTGGAAAATTGAAAGAGTGGAGCCCCTAATCCCAATTTTTTCTAATTTACGCACAAGGATGGGGACAGAGACCGTGTCAAAGGCTTTTCTTAGATCAAGAAAAATTGACAGGCATTTATTTCCTTTGTCAAGTTGCTCTGATAGAAAAGAACTCAAAGATATGACAGCTTGTTCAGTCGATATTCCTTTTCTGAAGCCGAATTGGTTAGATGATAATATATTGAAAGTGTTTAGGTAATTAATTAGTCTGGTATTTAGTAATTTTTCTAAGATTTTGGACAGGGCAGGTAAAAGACAGATAGGCCTATAGTTACTCACGTCCATTCTGTCCCCGCCCTTGTATACCGGTGTGATTATTGATAGTTTTAATAACTCGGGAAAGGTACCATTACTAAAGCAAAGATTAAACAAATGAGTTAATACAGGAGTAATTTCATATCTTATTAGTTTTAAAAAATTTGTAGGAACTTTATCCCAACCCGGTGCACTATTGGACTTTAAGTTAATTATTATAGAATTAATTTCTTCAGGATCAGTATCTAGTAAGACCATAGATTGACATTGAGCAGGTATACTATTTAAGTACCTATTGAGAGCATTATTAGAAGTATTTAAATGTATGCTCTCTGCCAAGTCTTTACCAATATTGGCAAAGTATTTATTAATATAGTTTGCTGAATCAGTAGGTGTAGTTCTGAATTTAGCCAGTTCTTCGTTAGTTTTTTTAGTTTTATTAGTGTAGGTTATTTGTTTTACGTTTTTCCATAGCAGTCTGTTGTTATCGATTGAACCAGCAATTAATTCGCGTTCATGTTTTCTTTTAAGTTTTTTCAACAAGTTGTTACAATAATTTCTGTAACGTGTATATGTAATTTTTTTTATATCATTACTAGGATCAGAGTGTGACTGTTTCTGAAGTTGGTTGCGGTTTTTGATACACTAAAGGAGACCAGGAGTCATCCAAGGTTTAATTACACGTTTGCTTTTTGGGATTTTTACAATAGAAGTATTTTTTTCTATACTTTCGGTTAGGTTTTTGACTATAAATTGTAAGTACTTTTATTATTTCTACAAGTGATTACTGTGTTATTTCGTGTTAAGTGCATCTGATCTGAACTTTGATTCCTGAACTGTGGATGAACTCTGTCTGTGTTAATTGTGATTTGTAAAAAGACATTTGACTCTGCTAATTGACTCTGATAAGTGTTTAAATGGTGTATACGCGAAGCCAAGTCATGGTCGAACGTTCCGAACGTGTGTTACCGGAACCGCCCCGGTCGCCGTCCCCGTCGACGAGGAGCCGCTTGGAAGCGGAACAGCATACGGCCGCCCAGCCTAACGAACGTGGCGCCGCTGTGTTGGGTACGCACTCAGCGTTCGACGTGAACATGGGACATGTCGAGACCGCCGCAACGAGCAGGACGCAGCACGCCAGAGCACGCTCCACCAGATCCACTGCTAGCGCTGTAGCACGGCTACGGTTCGAGGCAGAGGAGCGGCTCGCAGCCATCAGACGCAAGGAGCTTGAGCTTGAGGCCGAGATGGTAAAGAAGAAGCTCACGGCAGACCTAGCAGAGTTGGATGACGACAGTGACCAGGAACAGATGCAAGAAATAGAAAAAGTAAACGAGTGGCTGGACAAGTCTGCGCCAAACGTGGATGCCGAACGGGGGGAGCGCCTGGAGGCTCCACCGGAACCCAGCAACGAAGAGACGCCTGTGACCCGAAGGGCAAGATTTTGGACGCCGGGACCGGTCCAACCCAGACCACGCGCAGAAAGGAAGAGATCGTCAACCCCGAAGGGACGAGGTATTGAACAGCTGGCAGACACGCTGTCACAGATGATGGCGTCGCGACCACCACCGCGGCAAGTTACGGATCTACCGCTGTTCTCCGGATCACCACTGGAGTGGATACACTTCGCTACTGCAATGGAGGAATCAACAAGGCTGTATAAGTTCACTCCATACGAAAACTTGGCCCGACTACGCAACGCTCTCACAGGTGAAGCAAAGGAAGTGGTAACGCCACTACTTAGCAGCGCAACGCACCCAGATCAAGTAATGAAGACGTTACAGCAATGCTTTGGACGCCCAGAGATGATCATAGATATGGCATACGAAGAACTTAAGAAGCTGCCCAAGATGGGAAGTACTGCAAGTGAATTAAATTCCTTCGCCAGCAAAGTCCAGAACATCGTGGCAACTCTTGGCAACGTGGACCCAGCATATCTGTATAACCCATTGCTAGTGCGTGAAGTATTAGAGAAGCTGAGCCCACACATCAAGTCAAGGTGGTGTGACTTCGCCGAGGAGCAGCCGAGAAATACGACTCAAATCGTAAGGCTTTCCGAATTTTTAATGCAGCAAACTGACCGTGCATTAAAACACAGTTACAGTGGTGCTAGAAAAGACGTCCCGATCAAGAACACGAAGATCGAACAAAAGAGAAAAGTATTCACTGTAACGGAGACGAGCGGCAGGCCAGAAGACAATCAGAAGCCCGAAGCCAGCGTCTGCATAGTGTGCAACAGTGAACACAAGCTACCTGCGTGCCCGAAGTACAAGGAGCTGTCGGTGTCGGAGCGGTGGGAGGCAGTGAAGAACGCAAAACTCTGTTTCCGGTGCATCAACAGCAGGCACAGAAGAATGAACTGTAAACAGAAGCTCTGCGGCGTAAAGGGCTGCAAACGTCCTCACCACGCCACCCTACATGCTGAAGTCCCGGCCAAAGAGGAAGTCGAACAGGTGACTACGAACCAAGCAGAGGTCGCAATGGCCACAGCTACACCTGGAGGGAGTGACGTGAAGCTGAAGATATGTCCGATCATCATCAGCGGCCAGCGGGGGGCGCAGCGAACATACGCGCTTTTTGATGAAGGGGCCACGATCTCTCTAATCGACGAAGACCTCGCGAACGAAGTTGGAGCTAGCGGACCCAGTACTTGTCTAAAACTAAGAAGCATAGACAAAGAAGGCAAGAGCATGAACAGCAGAACCGTCCGCGTCAAGATCATGGGAGATGACGTCAGCGGACACAGCTCTGTCATCACATTCCGAACGATGGCAGGTCTGGACCTATCGACGCAGTCGTTGCCAAAGGAGGCACTACAGCTGGAACACCTGCGAGGACTGGATATCTCAAGCCTAGCCTACCAGAGCGCCAAGCCACGAGTCCTCATAGGAACTGACAACTGGCCGTTGATCATCACGAGGGAGCTGCGAGCGGGCAAGCCGTATCAGCCGGCAGCCTCCAAGACCTTACTAGGATGGGTGATCCACGGAAGAGTACCTAGAAGCTGTCAAGATACAGAGAAGATCTTGCACATCAAACTAGATGAGAAGATCGAAGATCTGGTCGAACATCACTTTCGCGTCGACTCACTAGGGATATCTATGAAGAATGAATTCACGAAGGAAGATGACCTACGAGCCATGAAGATCTTCGAAGAAACCGCGGTGAACAAAGACGGAAGATTCGAAGTAAGTCTACCGTGGAAGAGCGAAGGCATGAAGCTACCAAACAGCTACAACGCTGCCTTGAAGAGGCTGAAGACACTTGAGTCCAGCTTAGAACGTCGTCCCGAAGAGAAGAAGCAGTACCACGAGCAAGTGGAGAACCTGCTAAAGAAGGGATACGCCGAGCAGTGTAGTGGCGAAGAAGAAGACAGTTCAGTAGCGTGGTACTTACCACACTTCGCAGTGAAGAACCCGAACAAGCCAGGAAAGATCAGGCTTGTCTTCGACGCAGCAGCCAAGGCGAACGGAGTCTGCCTGAATGATTGCCTGCTGGAGGGGCCGGACCTTCTGCAGTCTTTGCAGACCATACTGTTCCGGTTCCGAGAAGGCGCCTACGCGATAACAGCAGACATAGAAGAAATGTTTCTGCGTGTGAAGATAAAAAAGGAAGATCAACCTGCGCAGATGTTCCTATGGAGGGAACAATCAACAGACAAACCAGTGAAGATGAAGATGACTTCAATGATATTTGGCGCATCAAGCTCTCCGTTCCTGGCACACAGCGTCCGGAACAAGAACGCACTTCAGCACGCGAAGACACACCCTGAAGCCGTTCTACCGATCATGGAAGCCCACTACATGGATGACTACGTGGATAGCTTCAACGACCTGGAGAGCGCCAAACGAATCATCGTGCAAGTCGACGAGGTACACAAGAAAGCCGATTTCCATCTTCGAGGTTGGAGCAGCAACAACGAGGAGCTGCTAGAGGTCACACCAAAGGACAGACGAGCAAAAGCGGGAACAACACCACTAGGAGGACAAGAGAAGACCTTGGGACTTCTATGGAACCCGAAGACCGACAAGCTGAGCTTCAACACTTCGCTGATTCGAGTCTCAGAAGCCGTGAAGTCAAGAGAACGAGCCCCCACGAAACGAGAAGCCCTGTCAACGGTAATGAGCATTTACGACCCGCTGGGACTTCTGAGCTGCTACACCATTGCAGCGAAGATCACTCTTCAGAAATTATGGCGCCTCAAGACTGGATGGGACGAACCGATTCCTGAAGACATCGCCAACGAATTCGACGGTTGGATCGCAAACTTAAAAAACATCAAGAAGCTGCAGCTTCCCCGAAGCTACAACGGGGGGAGAGAAGTGCAACGTCGAGAATTGCACATCTTCTGTGATGCAAGCGAAGAAGCATACGCAACGGCTGCATACTGGAGGCTCACCTACAGCACCAAGGAAGTGGAAGTTGTGCTGGTGGCAGCACGCGCGAAGGTCACCCCGCTCAAAGCACAAACCATTCCCAGGCTAGAGCTACAAGCAGCATTAATTGGAACGAGGTTAGCGAAGGCCATCAAACAAGAACACAGACTTCGCATCGATGACACGGTCTACTGGAGTGACTCGCAAACAGTCTTACATTGGCTGAGGAACGGGAGTCGACGCTACACGCCCTTTGTAGCACACCGGCTCGGCGAGATCACAGAAGAAACGAAGCCAGCAGACTGGCGGTGGGTGCCGACTCACCAGAACATAGCTGACGTAGCAACGCGAACAGGCTACGTGCCAACGTCCGAAGATGATCCATGGTTTGGAATGTCGTCATTTTTGGAGAAGCCTAAACGTGACTGGCCACGCCAAGAAGATAGCAGCGATGACATCACCACGGAACTACTACATGTCATCACTGAAGAACGAAAAAAAGAAGATGCAGCACTGCCTGACATCAGCCGATTCTCCTCATACGATCGGTTGATTGGAGCCACGGCAAGAATATTACAGTTCGTAGATCTTTGCCGCAAACAGAAGACTACGCTCAGCCTTGAACACATCAAGAAGGCAACGAATCTCTGGCTGCGACGAACACAGCAAGACTCGTTTCCTCACGAAATAGACTGCACGAAGAGAGGCATCATCGTGCCCCGATCAAGCCCTCTTCATCGCTTTGACCTGCTATGGGAAGATGGACTCCTAAAGCTCAATGGGCGCGCGAACAAGGCAGCGGTACCTGATACAGCAAAGCGACCCATACTGCTGGATGGGCGCCATCCATTCACAAGACTACTCATCGGGCGAGAACACCGAAGAGCTGGCCATGCGAACACCGAGAGGATAGTCAACGACGTTCGACGAAAGTTCTGGGTGACACAATTGCGGCCTACAGTGAAGAAAGTATCCGCCGACTGCCAGATGTGTCAACTAAGAAAGACGAAGCCAAGAAACCCACCAATCGGAGATCTACCGATTGAACGCCTGCAGTCATACCACAGACCGTTCAGCTTTTGCGGAGTAGACTACTTCGGCCCCATCACAGTGACGATAGGCAGACGACGAGAAAAAAGATGGTGTGCTCTTTTCACCTGCCTGACAACAAGAGCCATCCATTTAGAGTCAGTCGCTTCCTTAAGTACTGACTCTGCTATCATGGCTCTCAGAAGAATGGCTGCCAGAAGAGGATGGCCCAAGACGCTGTACAGCGATAATGGAACAAACTTCAGAGGCGCAGACATAGAACTAAAGAAAGCTTATGCCGAATGGCTACCAGAACTATCAAGACTGGCGATGAACTACGACACCGAGTGGAAATTCATAGCCCCAGGAGCTCCGAACCAGGGAGGCGCATGGGAAAGGCTAGTGCGCTCGGTCAAGAACGCGCTTACCGCGACGTTAAAGGAGAAAGCGCCGAAAGAAGAGACCCTGACCACTCTGCTGACCGAAGCTGAATACTCAATCAACTCAAGACCATTGACCCATGTCTCCGTGGATCCAGAAGACCCAGAAGCGCTGACGCCCAACCACTTTCTTCTGGGATCATCAACCGGACTACCACACACCGGAGCCTGCGAAGAAGCGGACCGGCGGGCTTGGAGAGCAGCAATGGCACTTGCGGACAGCTTCTGGCAGCGGTGGATGCGCGAGTACCTACCCACACTGGTGCCAAGCCTTGACCGTCACGAACGCCAGGTTGCCGTCAGAACAGGCGATCTGGTCATCATCGCTGATCCACAACTACCACGGAACATGTGGCCGAGAGGCACTATCACCAGGACCTTTCCAGGACCTGACGGTGTCACGCGCATTGTAGATGTGCTAACCAAAGGTGGGACCTTCAAAAGACCCACCTCTAAGATCATCGTGATATCTACATCCGCACCTTCCCCGGACCAGAGGGAAGGGACGCGCTGCACCAACGAGAGGCTGTCTACCGGAGGAGGCTACGGTACACCTTCGCCGGGGGGAGAATGTTAACGACAGCCACAAGACCAAAAGAAGTTTCATATGATTTCATTAAGCTTTGATATTGTCGTTTATTTACTAATTTTCTACTAGACTTAAAGAAAGAGAAAAATGTATAAGTAAGAACGAATACGAAAATTGTTAAGAAAAATTAAATAGGATAGCAATATATGTAAGAAAGAAATGAACATAGTAGTGCCGTGTGCAAACTTCGTGCTCAATAATTAGAGATAATAATGGATCGCTTTAGTCGCTAATTGAACGCAGTAAATCATACAAGAATAGAGCCGAATTTGTATGCAGTACGTTCATTCCTTCCTACGGTTTAATAGTGAATACAGCTACTAGTGAAAAGTGAAGTACCAGTAATTACCCGTGAATTGTGAAAATAGTAAAAGTGTTAATAAATTAATGTGTGTCAGTATAAGTGCAGTGTTTTACTGGGGAACAGTCAGTGCCTAGTGTTAAATTTAAATTACAGTCCACTCGCTCTCTGGGCTTGACGACTGTACTCTCTCCATAGTGTAACACCAACATCCTTCATATTTCAGGTTGCTCGATAACGCTACTGGCTTGTTAAAAGAAGGAATTAAGGACAAAGACTTAGTCGCCGTAAATATGGCCAAGACATTACTAGATGCCGCTGTTAAAGAAAGAAAAGACTACGAGGAGAAAATTAAAGAAGAAGAAAACGTACAAAAAATTATAGATAAAAAGAAAAATGCTTTGATGACCGACTTCTTCAAGAAATCATAATATCTAATGTTTCTAACTTTTAATATTATTTGCATGATTTAATGTGTGTATCATTTGTTTATTAACAAATATTAAAAACTTAACTATTTATAAAATTGTTAATAATAAAAAGGTGGTGATGGTTGGCTATGGGAATGGTGGAGGCCAAAAATATTTTTTTTATTCCACATGAAACTTTTATTTTAACTTAGTTCAAATGGTCAGTAAAATTCAGTTTTTTAGATCTCTGGTCAGTAAAATCAGTATTTTTGAACACTGAACCTGCTTCGACCCCTGCTACTGTAATCCCCCCTCTTTCTTAGTGACATCACTAAATTTTCTCATTGTTATCTTCTCTTTCCATTCTTACTCTCTTCTTTCTTAAACAGTGTTTATCCTCTTGTTCTAGATGTAAAGTATGCAGTTTTACTTCAGCAGACCACAAAGTGACATATCTTCATGTAAAGAACCACACTTCGAAACCAAATATCCAAGAACCAACTAAGCACCTGTGTGAGTCTTGTGGCAAGAGTTTTACCACTGCCTCCTCTTTGTTACGTCATTCTCTAAAACATGAGAATTCAAAAGAGTATACATGTACAGTTTGCTGCAAAAGGTTTGCAGATGAGAAGAGCAGAGATGAGCATTTGACTGAACACAGTAAAGTTATCATGTGTGAAAGGTGTGGGCAAACGGTCAATAGTTTTACAATAAGCACACATAAATGTTTGTGACAATGAAGGAGTCTTCGGAAATAATATATTAGTGAGTTGAACATTTTGTTTCTTTTCTCTTATATTTTTTTAGGTTTCCAAATGGTAAAAACGGCATCTCATCGGGAAAATTTTCAATAATTATGTATTTCTGGTGCAACTGTAACAACAAATTCTAAAATAATATTGAAGTATTTGTTGATATAGCTTTAAGGGTTTAATAAATATTAAACGGATGCTCCCATACAGAAAACGCGATTATTTTGCCTTTTTTTGCTCGATATCAATAATAGCAAAAGGTAGACACTTGAAATATATGGATAAACTTCGTGCGTGAGCCTGACTCGCGAAATAAAAACTGAATAAAGTTAAACATAGTTTACTAAAAGAATTCATACCTAAACTTTTAAACTACAAAGAAATAATGTAAACTTCTCATAATATTTAAACTGTTTTTTGCTTAGCAAAAGCAAAACCAGGCTCTGTGGCCGAAGTTGAAGAAATCGGTGAATATTACTCTTATGCGGTAAGGCATAAGATTGTTCAGTTCGATGAGACATCTCATGAATGACGGTATACTGATGCTTTTGTGGTTTTTCCTGATTCCTGCAACAATATCACGAATTTGAGTAAATATTCGTTAAAAAAAACTGACCAACACATCATTACATGTAGATATAGGTAATCTAGTTTTTTTGCGGTGTGTCTCTATCTCAGTGGCAGTCATTTTCTATGAGGACCACAGAGGCGTTTTAGAAGTCGAAAGAATAAAAAAATATTCGATAGGTGCCGCAACAAGAATACAGTTTAGCTAGTTGCGAAAGCTATAATGACAGATACTTGAACCCCTAATGTAAATTCACACAGGACATCTTCATAAAACATCTACGATAATTCGTTACAGCTTTTCCGTAGCGGATATTGCCGAGAAGTGCGACGTGAAGCGTTGAAAAGGCGTCGAGTAAAGGTTCGTTACTAAATGTCGCTATGTAAACTGATAAAATCATCCAGAGAGCACGTCTTCCTAGTATTTTTATTTACTAAATAGGCTGCTTTTTTACTAAGGTATACAAACAGGATTTGGTCTATGCTTATCTTGTATAAAATTAGAACTAAAATACATAACTGGACCATAGCCCATAAAAAGTATACACAACACAACATGTTTTTTTATTGTAGGTACTCCAATAGGGTTCTTTAAATCTATTTTTTATTGTACGACAATAGGATTCTTTAAATCTAAACGATGAGATATGACAAAAGCGCGTTAAAACTGTATGACATCAAGTCCAAGTATGGCCCTCACCCTTCAGGGTGTTGGATATGGCTTTTAGTAGGGAAACTGATAATGCTTTGGACTTTTGAAGACGGCTTTGAAGTTTATCCTAAGGAATAAAATCTAAGCCTTGTTAAGGAAAGAGCAAGCTGGTACTAAGCCAATATGCACTATCCTAGACCACATCTTATCCACACCTGACATTGTATGCGATCGATGTCAAATATCTGCTTAGCTGAAAATTAACTAAAAACTTTTACCATCAATGATTATCGTGGCCGCTTCCTTAGCGGATATTTCTGAATATAGTGATGTGAAACGATGCGTAGGCGGCGGGTAGAGACCTGTAGACATCGTCGCTAGGTACACAGAAGTGACGTTAATGTTTTTCGTCCACGTGTCCAGTCGCAGCTCTTCCGTTATGGAGTCCATTAGACCTGAAAAATACAGGATCTCAACATTGACATTTTTCTTAGCCCCAGGTAGACTAGCTTAGAGCAATGTCCGTCATATGATGTGGATACGCTATCGATATGTGAGATGTGTATAGGAGCGGCAATGCGTAGAACTTTCAACAAACATCAGATTTCAGATTGTGGAGTCCATTCCTACCTCTTAGGCCAAACTTAGCGGCGCAGTAGGGGATCATGTCGGCACACGGCATCAGACCTGCGCTGGAGTTGATCGCGATGATGTGTCCGTGCCGCCTTTCTATCATGGCTGGAAGGAACGCTTGGATTATCTGCAACGAAATAGTTTAAGTTAAATAGGCATTCTTTTTGCTATTGGTGTGACGACATGCATGCCGTCACATTAATAGCGGTCGTCGAGAATCACTGTCGACCATTTCAAGTCCCAGTCCCTTCTTCAAATCCCAGGTTACCTGATATTGTAGTTTTGCTTGCGGTAAAAGTATAAAATACCTGTGTATTTAGCACCGAACTACTTTTTAAAGAGCAACTCGAGGACCGACAGTGAAATCATTGATATTTTAGACAATCTTCAGGTACTTTGTCGAGGCCGTTATTGGCAACAAAGGAAAAGTAGGCGTCAAGGAATATCTCAGTGATAATATCAGGTACATCATAGTAAACGGTTAGCGATATACTCTCTCGACATTAGATTAGCAGTGTCGATCTCTCGGACTCCATACAAAGCAAAATTGAATTAAATAACCTATGTAGGTATGCAAGTTTTATCCCATAAATATGCTACATTCTAAAAATTTTACAGACGGATCAATGTCCGTATAGAAGAGTAAAGTCATCAACCTCACCCAAAAATGTGCCAGTAGGTTGATATCCATAATCCTGGCGATGGTCTCCGGGCGCAAATGGTTCATTGGCGCGCAGGTGAGCGCTCCCGCGTTGCTGATCACCATGGAAACGTCGGTGAGCTGCCGACGCATGCGCGCGGCTAGGGCTGATACTTGCTCGCGCGCTGTTATGTCCACTGTGTAGCCAAAACACTGAAAATATTAGGTACTTGTGTAAGAGTTTGATTGACAATAAGTTTCTAAGTTAGGAGTTACGACGTTTGTCTCCTCACACAATGTAAGTTATATTTAACACCATTATACAAACATAAATGGTTTATTACTGGTTCGTCTGCATCCACCACTAAAATCCCCATCCGAATCATTTTCTTATCTCGGCTTTAAGTTACTAGTTATTATTCTGTGACGAAAGGCAGAGAACTTAGTTCGATATTTTTGTGTGTAACTTTAACTCTCTTATTCCAAAATCTGAGTACCTGGCTTATTACCATACTAGGATATTGACTGACTAATTAAAAAACTATGTTTTAGGAACAGCATTCATTAAAGGATATAGGTATATTTTTCTAATTAGTGGGATGATTTGTCTTGTACCATCTTGTACTATCTTTTTTGTGACAGATTTTTTGAACAGGTTACAGTTTGCGATTACGGTATTGTTTGTCTTTTTGCACGGTAGTAAATCAAATACTTACGTCACCATCTTTGCTGCGTATCTCGTCAATGACGGCGTTGTTCCTCCGCGCGTCGCTATCCCAGCAGATGACGGTTGCTCCTAAGTCCGCAAACTGGATGGCCAGCTCGCGACCCAAGCCGTTGCCAGCGCCGGTGATCTTTGAGAATGAAACGTTATTTAATTAGTTTCAATATTAGGAATAAGCTCTGAAATAGGTACACTTAATACTAGGAATAACTAAAAAGAACTTTGGGAAACTGCGCAAGAGCGTCTTCTCGTCTCAATTACTTCAGTGTCTGAAGACGAAAGTCTTCAACCAGTGTGTGTTACCAGTGATGACATACGGATCCGAAACGTGGTCTCTAACTATGGGCCTCATAAAGAAGTTCAAAACTACACAACGAGCGATGGAGCGGGCTATGCTCGGTGATTCTCTACGAGATCGAATCAGAAACGAGGAGGTACGTAGAAGAACCAAGGTAACGGACATAGCCTTGAGAATCAGTAAGCTTAAGTGGCAGTGGGCCGGGCACATAGCGCGAAGAACTGATAGCCGTTGGAGCAGGAAAGTTCTAGATTGGAGACCCTTCGACCAAAGACGCAGCGTAGGACGTCCACCAACAAGATGAACAGATGACCTTAAAAAGATCGCAGGATCAAACTGGATGCAGACCGCTAGTGATCGGTCGCTATGGAAAGCCGTGGGGGAGGCCTATGTTCAGCAGTGGACGTCCTTTGGCTGATAATGATGATGATGATTACAAAAATATTTTTTAAAATCGGTCCAGTAGTTCTTGAGATAAGCGCGCTCAATCAAACTAACAAATAAACACCTTTCAGCTTTATAATATTTAGATTGCGTAGGCATGTCAATGCATAAGAAATAGGTAGGTAAGATTTTTAATATTGTCCAGCACATTTAAAACGAAGCTAAATAAATAACTTAACAGGTTTAGATAAAATTCAAAATCGTTTTCAAACATGAAATTTGGTGCCTAATAATTTCTACAAGTATAGTCTGTTTTTATTTGCTAGTCAAACAATGTAAACAAACGTTTTATACATTTAAAAAAACAGGGGCTAAAATTACTAAAATATTTGATTTAAAAAGATGGTTGGAGTGTAGGAAAGGGTGCGCAGGAGTTAGAAAAATTTCATCGAAATTTTCAGCCCTGTATTGGATCCCTTTTTTTAGTAACTGGATATGGGGTTCCATGGGGTGTAACTTTTGTTAAGGTGACCTAGCCATAAAGTTAATACACGCGGAGTTAGAGGGCGTTTTTCAAAGAATATTTCTAAGGCAGTTAGGACTTTTAAAAAAATATCAAAATTATCTACCTTATAAAACACCCTTTTTTCAATATCACTGGATGGGTCATATTAAACCCTCTTTTTTATCGGTAAGGTGGTACGGTTCTCAGGCGGGTCAATATTTATTGCATTATTATATTTATCTCAATGTTTAATGATAACTTAGTAGGTTGTAAGTTTTGTGTTCATCTTATTTTAAAATGCATTATTTTATTAAAAAGAAATGTCAAGATTATTTAGATAGATATTGGACAAGCAAAGAAAAACAGACTTTACAAAATCTATCTAATCTATTAATCCTTATAGTTAACAAACATTCTATAATAGTTCAGTAAACAAACAGTCCATCGAACCCACCAGCACAGTCTCCCCATACAGGCTCTTCATAGCCGGTGGTATCAACACCCTGAACACAGCCATAGCACAAGTAGAGCACAACTTCACAACCAGAACCAGGGTATCCAAAGCCCACAGGGGAGCTGATGACAAACCCCCACTACCCCACCACGGCAGGATCCACACTTCTTGGAGCGCTCTGAACTTCCGCGCTGCGCCTCCAATGGAACGCACGAAAATGTTTCGCCTATTAGTAGTCATTATATTTAAAAGTAAATTCTATAAAATACGATTGACCATGCTTGGTGTGTGATTGACATGTTTTGTCAGTTTGATGGCTTCATTTGTCGCTATAGGAGTGGGGTTTCGAATTTGGAAGGACCTGAAAAGAGTTCTGCTTTTAAAGAACTGATGTTACTGGTGAAGGATCTTTTTGTGAATCATTTGTCATGACATTATCTGACACGAATTTGTCATAAGTTGTCAAAAGGACGATTGAAGATTTCGTGTTGGTCTTGTTACATTTTTGTTAGTAAGTCAAAAAATATAAAAATAAATCATGGCAAAACCACTCCAAAAGGAGAGGGAGAATCGGTCAGCTGAGAAAAAGGATCTGACCTTCCACCCGTATACTATCACTCCAGAGAGCGCCCATACGTCCATACTACTCTTGGAATCAGCAGAACCTGAGATATTATGTCAGGTAAATCATGACTAATACGCAATATATGTGTAATATAACTACGTACCTACTTATAAAGGTACGAGAAAGTAGGAGGCAGTAAGTGAAGTCAAGTAGGAACACACAAATGAAATAATTGACGTCATCAACCATAACCAAAGATTAAGCTTTAAGGAGGCTTCACGCTACGCTACTACGTGCCGGGGCTGGACCGTGCCGGAGCCGGGAAAATTTAGGCATGAATCACTTCATACAATAATCTTTGACTGCGCCCCGGCCGGCCGTTAACAAATATTTTTGCGACGTCCAGTGCATACAGAGTGAAGGCTTTTTGTGCAAAAAGTTTTTATCCCGTTTTGGTCACATTGTGCATCTTGCTTGTTTCTGTAATTTTACTGTGGACTCATCATCAGCTGGGTTCTGGTTTATATTTAGTTTGTCACGTAAAGTGGCTTCTCATTCACGCGGAAAATTACATAACAACAGTGACAAACTAAAAAATAGTTTGCATCTTTGTAAAAAGGAAAAACAACAGTTATTTACGTGACTCCATGAGCATGGCATTTTAATACAGAGGTATAGCATTTCTCTTGTATGGCTTCTTTGCCTTCAAGCTAGCTAAAATAAGTAAAACGTTACCTTATCAAATCTTCTGGTGCCACTAACGTCCAATAAAAGGAACTTACACCAATCCATCGTTATCCTTTTGTTTCCAGACTCTCAGAGCGATCACAAAGTTCTCCGCGCAAGACATGCAGAACCGCCACGTCCTCTTCAACCTGAACGCTATCCGGTACATCTTACCCCACGTGGAGCAACCTGAGCTGAACATCAAGCGGTTCGCACTCAAAGCTCTGGCTCAGCTATGCCAACTTCCAAAAGGGCCCGAGCAGGTGCTCTCCAACTCACAGAACCTGAGAAAAATCGCTTTTATGCTCGTCAAGGTACCTGGTTCTGAAGGATAATAGCCTGTAAATGCTGACTAATAAGAGCTTTTGTTGTTATGACATTCTTTACTGGCTACCATGCATCCTGCGGCACGTAGAGCACCCAAAACTGAACATCAAACGGTTTGCTACGAATCATATTTTTTTGACAGTTTATTTGATGTTGACAGAAATGAAAATACGCGTTTACTATTTGACCTCGCGTGAATATGATAACTATGGATTATGCAAGTGAGTCTTAGCGTGATTGAAATAAGTAAATACTTTTGATTTCCCTGGGACATGGAAAATGGACGTGTAATTTATTGTCATGTTTACCTACTCCAATGATCATACGATCCGTATGAACTTCATTAATAAGATAAAGAACGGTTTAATACCTGACTCATTTTGGTCACAGATGGAAGACGTGTTCGTCCTAGAGTTTGCTTCATTAGTGCTCTCAGAGCTGACCAAAGAGCCGCTCGGTTGCGAGCAGCTGGTCTCCGCTAACATACTGAGCAGTCTCTTCTCGCGGATGAAGAATAGCTTGGATCCTGATGTCCAAAAGAACTGCCTACAGGTACTAAGCACTTGACAGATTTTTTATGATACTGCCGTCTTCACTTTAAAAATATATTCTACTAGCGGACCCAGCGAACTTTGCTTTGCCTCTAGCACCGTCCCGCCCCGGCCCCGTCTCGTCGTCTCGGCTCGTAATTTTAAAAGTTAAGAAAATGACTATAATTTATCAGTTATTGAGCGGGATGAAAGATGATAAAAATACTAAAATGGCTATAAAAATTTAGGGTTGTATTTTTTAATGTCACATTATAAAAAAAAGTCCAAAAATTAAAGAAAAATATGGGTGGACAACCCCTATCACTAAGGTATGAAAAATAGATAGTAGCCGATTCTCAGACCTACTGAATACGCATATAAAATTTGGTAAGAATCGGTAAAGCCGTTTTGGAGGAGTACGGGAACGAACATTGTGACACGACAATTTTATGTATAGGTAAGATTTCATATAGCATATACCTAATAAGTCCCATAATTGAATCCTGAAGACCACCGATAAATAGGAACATGCATAGCTTCTGCAAATTACACACATCAAAAATGTCTAGGGATCAACATATATTTCTGCAATAACTTTTCTCCTGATTGATATTAATTAAAATTTTCTTGAAGGATTCAATTAATAAAGTGTTTTCGTTTGTCTACAGTAACGATAAACCAAGTCAACTTTGCATTAATAAAGAAATTTGCCATTTTCCTAATAAAGGGATTTTTGACATTTGAACCACTAACATTAAAGTTAAAAAAAAAGACTGAAATAACAGTTTTCTTTAAAATTTTATTGGGTAACTTAAACAATTAATAATCCGTGTTTCTACCGCGAACACTCACAACACAAGAACATCGGTTTGGCATACTCAAAATGAGTTCATCCAAATCACGCTGTGGAATGGCCGCCCATGGTCGTTGCAACAACAAAAAAAGGTCTTCTTGCGACTGGATACCCTCCATATTCGGCAGAGCTCTTCTCTGTAGCATATCCCATGCATGCTCAATCGGGTTCAAGTCTGGCGACTGAGCAGGGCAGGACATTGATGTTAGCTGCGGCGAGAGTCTGTCTTACAACTCTTGCGGTGTGCGGTCGTGCATTATCATGCATTAACTGAAATAAGGGACCGATTTGCACTTGTAGAGGAACGATGACGTCTGATACAATCGTCTCAGCATAAATTTGAGCGTTGAGGTTGCCTCTGATCCGAATCTAATCAGTTCTTCCGCCGATCCAAATACCCGCCCATATCATGATGGTTCCACCACTATTAGGATGGACTTCCTGGCAGGATTTTCTCTATTGGCGTCCAGGGGTTCTCCAGTGTCGTATACGTCTTGTATCCGGGGTCATACCAAAACGAGACTCATCAGAAAAGCACACGAAACGCCATTTTTCTTCTGCCCAATTTCTGTGGTCAAGAGCCCATTGATATCGAATCCTACGATTGTGCATTGCTATAGGTGGTACGTACCTGTAGCGGTCTTCGGAAATGATGGTTCACTTCATGCAAGTGGTTTCTGACTGTTTGGTCGCTAATTAATTTCCCTGAAGAGTGATGAAGCCTCACGGCTAACATCATGGCGGTTATTGTTGGAGCTCTTCGAGCTGTGATTTAAATGTATCGGTCTTGTCTCCGTGTGGTGCAGCGATACCGTCCTCCATGGCGCTCAGCTACGGTACCAGTGCTTCGATAACGTGTCCAAAGTCGACTGATACCACTCTGACTTGTATTCAGAGCTAAAGCCACAGTTGCCGGGAACCAGCTTCTATCATTCCCACGGCTCTGAGCATTTCTTCCCTGCTTAAATGACGTCGCCGCTCCATAATAACGTTGGTTTTAATCAGTAGTAGGGAAACAATAGCACTAACAATGTCTTCAATGCGTTGTATGTTTTTATAGAGAAAATATTGACAGCTGATTTTCATCTTTTACTCGAATTTGATTGACAGTTCCTGTTTCAAATTATGAAATGCACCAAAAAGGATCCATGTAAATTTATAAAATCATAAATTTATTACAAAGCCACATCTCAATCTCAAGAAATCCGCATAAAAATGCTTGATCCCTAGACATTTTTGATGTGTGTAAAATCATGAATGATATAGAAGTGTCTACTAATGCGTCCTGTGCGTCATTAAAAGCAAGTAAATTAGTATATTTCATCGCCAGACCCTCAGCAACCTCCTAGACGACCCGGTCTGCGCGTCAGAAGTAACCAAGAACCAGCAATTCAGCTGGCCCTCCCTACTAGCGCTGATGCAGAGCAAGTACCTAGCGATTCAGCACGCAGCATTGCGGACTGTGGACCAGCTTATATGCCGTTATAAAGACCAAGTGGTGCAGAAGACTTTTAGAGCGTCTACTGGAGTGCTGGATTTGTGTGATATTTTGGAGGTGAGTTGTTTACGAGTTCAATACATACTTGCACTTTCTGTTCTTTTACTTAATTATGTGCCGGTAAAAGGACCAAATAGCGCAAAATACCTTTCAATGTGTAAAACATGTCAACTGCTGCCTGACCGAAGCATTGTCTTATCAGCAAGTCTGATAGTTGTATAATCATAAATTATTTAGGATTTGCAAAATTCTCCCGGTCAGTTTAAAACATAAATACCTATTAGTAACAAATAACCGTCAGAAGTAAAGCCTAACATTGGTCAACCATGGTCATTGTACCCGGTCAGTTTCCACGGGCAAATTTGAAGTACCTAAAGTAAATAACTACTTTGGTTGTAGAACATTAAACAAACGGATACCATACCTTTTGAATAATTTGCCCGGGGATATACGGCGGGAACGAGATAAAAATATTTTTAAAAGAAAACTTATAAAGTATTTTTTAGCTAACTTAACTTAGTATTTAAGTTTTAATTTTTGATATGTTACAGACTCGTGATCCCATAGACAAACTATGTTAATAGTTTTGTGGGACTAGTGTTATTTATTGTAAAACGTTGTTTGCTTAATAAATTAAATACTATTAGTGGCTGAAAAATCATCACACAGAGTTGGCCCTAAGGTAACAAAACGAATCAATATTGGTTATTGTATACAACATATTATGTTTCCTTACCAGTCTTACGAGTTCCGAGACGTCCACACGCAAGTCTTAAGCGTTCTACGTAACTACGTGGAGACCGAAGAAAATGCGTCTCACACGTACCAGTCGGGCTGCATCCTTCGGCTGCTGGCGTACCTGGACATGGCGCTGCCGGCCATGAAGCCGCACTGTCTCGCTGTGCTGACCAAGATGTCCTTTACTGCTAATGGGCGAGACGTGAGTTTTTTACTTAGCTACATACATATAGATCAAAGAGGTTTGACATCGAATCAGTAGAAACGCGCTAATGGTGGCATCAGCGCATTGCTACTGATTCGTACCGCTACTAACTTGCGACACTATTTATTTATTTTATTTATATAAATATGGCTTACGTACAGTTAACATACACAAAAAAGTTCAATTACATATGTGTAGTAATAGTTAGGGAGGCGAGGTAGCTAAATGGCGTAATTCAACGGCGCCGTCGAGACCTATCAAAATCGAAAGATAAAATAATTTCGAAAAGAAAAGCTCGTATGGTAAAAACCAATTTAGCGGTGGGTTTGGCGTGTACGGTTTTTCAAAAATGTAAAAAAAAACAGTTACTTGGGCATTCTCGAGCGCGTCAGATATTCATACTACGTATGCCCCAAGTGCCTCTGATAACAACGGTATACTAATCTGCCGGTTTGCGTGGTGGGGGTAGGCATATAAAGTAGTCAAAAATGCAAAAAAAAAAAAATACTCGAGCGCGTCAGATTTTTGGAAGGGGTGTTAAGTAGGCCCCAAGGAAGCTCCCTTAAAAAAAACTGACGATTTTGGCGTGACCATAAGTTACGATGAATATTTGAAAATGCAAAAAAAAAATAGTTTTTTTGAAATACTCGAGCGCGTCAGATTTTCATAGGGGAGGTTCATCTCGGTATCCTGAAAGCATATTTTCTTGATCTGACAAAAATGTTTTTTGGTTTCCTTTTTTTTCCTTTCTTCTTTCTTTTTAATAATTCTTCACTTCGTTTTGCTGACGGTACGTCCAAAAAACAATTTGAGGATCAACAGGCTATTGAATAATATACATACATGAAACTGTACATGTTAATAATACTTTTGTATACAGATACGCGTTACCTTTTCCAAGTCCACGAAAATTGTCGAGAAGCTTTAGAAAAAAAAATTTTGAGATTAAAGTAACAATTTAATCATCGTTATTTCATATGATTTTTTTTAACACCTTCAGTTTTCAAGATATACTCAAAAAACCGGGAGTTTGCGTTTTTATGAAGCTTCAAGTCAAAAAGTTTTAACTTTGGACAAAAATGTAAACAGACCTTTTTTGTGTAAAATAAAATTACCTTTTTTGTTTATTTAAACTTTTTTTTTGTAAAATGTATCGTTCGCGACTTATATGCCACAACGCGTTTTTCGGAAGACGGAATGGCTCCTCCACACTCCTGGTCATGCGGAAACCGGCAGATTTTGTATTTTTAGTACGTTTTAGATTATATTCTTCAAAATAAAAATAAAAAAATCGCGCTCGAGAATGCCGAATTAACGTTTTTTTTTTACAAGTTCGCGACCCTATAACTCGGCGGCGTCAAAGACTTATCGTCAGATTAGTTAAATTTAGTCTTAAAACACTAAAATCAACCCCCAATATCTTAATCTGACGCGCTCGAGTATTACAGACTATCGATTTTTTTTTACTAATCTGATCGTCTATCTAGGCGCGCGTCACTACATATAGAGCTAAATACTTTACAAGGTTGTTCTATTAGGTCCAAGGTATCTCTCATATCTTAAACTGCCACGCTCGAGTATTACCGAAAATTCCCCTATTCGCCTCCCTAACTATAACTACTTACAAGTAAACTCAGCATGAAATATAAAAATAAATCTATATAAAAAAAGGATCGACAAAGAAAAGCGGGAAATTACACACTCTGCTCGCTCGAGACTATGACGAACTTATAATACAGTTTATGAACTTTTTTCGGAAGCTGTAGAAGGAGTCAAAATTTATATCAATAATGTTGCTATATTTATTAAGAAGTTTGCAGAGTCTGGGCAAGGGGGAGTTGTATCTAAGAACGGTTTTTCTGAATGAAGACTTCAGTGACGAGGATATCTCGAAGGAGCATTAAAACTGAAAGAGTTCAGTAATTGACGACAGCACATTTTGCTATTGAGAATTTTGTAAAGGAAAAGTAAAGAAAAAGTAAGTCCGTTAGCTCTCTATGATTATCGGAAGATAACATTCTAAACTCCTTCAATCGGTCAATTAGTCGCGCTGAATGCCGGATGGAGCGGATTCAAAAGCGGTTTCTATGGCACTAATGACTTGCGTCGCTACTGACTTGCGCCGCTACTGCCGTGCGTCACTATTCGCTACTGACTTGCATCGCAGCTGAACAGCGTCGCTACTGACTTGCGCCGCTACTGACGTGCGTCACTATTCGCTACTGACTTGCATCACAGCTGAACAGCGTCGCTACTGACGTGTGCCGCTGCTGACTTGCGTCGCTATTGACTTGCGCCGCTATTCACCCGCGCCGCTACTGACGTGCCATAATTATTTCACTTCACTTCTAGTAACATAAAAAAATACTGCTTATACTTTACGGCGTCTCAAGCGGGAAGACTGGGACATTTAAAATTAAAATTACGAGTTACTTCTCGAAGGCCCATTCAAGGAGTACCAGTAGGAGAGACCGGTGGCGGCGGTGGCAACTGGGACATTTTTCACAGATTCCCAGTTGCCCCGAGTGCGGGGGATACCGGTGGGGGTTATTGGGTATAGCCCACAAAATTTACCTAAACTCATCCTTACAGTCAAAGATTTGTAGGATTTTACTAGCTCCTTTGCGGTGTTCTCAAACACAGCCCTTTTTAGCATTACGTTTTTTATATAATCGTTCTTCGTCTTCAGGAAGTTTTCGAAATAAGGTCTTTAAAAATTTGTCTTCCAGGCGTTATACCAAACGGGGACAGACCTGGTATTCTGCCACCAACTCTTAAGCTCCAACGTGGAGTTGTTAGCTGACGCTGCTATGGGCGTCGCCAACATGACCAAACTGCTGCCAGCCGCTGTCAGGATGTCCGACACTAACATCATTGAAGCTCTTTGCGGTGAGAAGTTATTTATATTGCACAAACAAACAAAAATACCATATTCTTCACGACTCAATGCTTTAAAGTATTCTCCACAAGTCAACCTTTAGTAAATGATGTTACGTGTACGAGGAGCACCATATCCGTTGCCTATATCTGTCGAAATATCGCAGACATAAGATATTGAGTACTGTGAACTGAAGAAAAAAGTTACAATTTGGTTGTGTTGGTGAATAGGGCAATGTGCTGTTGTGTTTTGTACAGGCCGATAAAAAAGTACGAGACAAATTTAAGAGGTAGGTTTTATACTATAAAAAATATTTTTATTTTATTTTTCCTGTACCTACTCTAGACTACTATTAGCCACCCAAGCCAGCCAATTTAGATCATCCTTTTCTACCCTCTGCATAGATTTTTATGAATCTGTGTTCATTTAATCTTAAATAATAAATAAATATCACATTTACATTTTGCAGTGGAGCAAGTCATTTGGGCTTACTGTCAATCGCAGGTTATTATTGTTGGTAGCCCTCGGTTAATCCCAAAGATCGACAGAGATTGGCTGCCTCCAGTTATATTCGACGGTGTCGTAGTTCCTTTCTGTAATGTGGTAAAAAATTTAGGCATTTATATGGATAGCTCTTTATCTTGGGAGAAACAGATCAGCGAGGTAAGCAGGAAAATCTATGCATCGGCTAGTTCTCTAAATCGACTGCGTAATTTTCTATCGATACCTACCAAGATTGCTCTTGTTCAGGCACTGCTGCTTCCCATTCTTGACTACGCTGACTGTAGCTATCTAGACCTCAGTGAAAACTTCCTTGATGAACTTTTCTGCATTCGCATTATTTTCGGCTTACGTAAGTATGATCATGTCGCCGACATCCGTACTCAGCTTGAGTGGCTTCCTATACGCTTGCGACGTAATCTTCACATCCTTTCTCTGTTGTGCAAAGTTCTTTTCAATCCACAATCTCCCCCCTATCTCAAGGAACGTTTTCACTTTCTGCGATCCGCCAACGACCAGGTTAACATGCGTTCTTGCTGTCGACTACACCTTTCCTTTCCCCCTTTCTCCTCCCAATGCTACTCACAGTCGTTTACTGTTCAGTCCGTTCGACTGTGGAATTCTCTTCTACTGCGTATCCGACAATCTCAGTCCCTTCCAGTGTTTAAAGCTACCCTAGCTTTAAACACCGGAAGGGAAGGGAAGGGCGCACTTCCTTTCGCTTTAAAAAACTGACGGAATTTTCTGTAATGGATCTAGTATATGTACGTTTATTATATATGTTTTTAATTTGTTTTATTGTATTTGTAATATAACGTGTATTATTTATACAGGGTGTTGATTTCAATCCGAGCGGTATTTATAAAAACAATGTATGATCCCATATAGAACAGGTATGTGGAACCAAATATTACAAAATAATTAAACTGAAATTTTAAGCGATTATTTTTTATGAAACCCTTACTGTGTTGTGGCGTCAGACACTGCATTATGTTTACACTGTAATCGTAGCGGGCGCGAATCGCGTAGCACGCGGCAAGTAGGTACTAACTAGCGGTCAGTGCTGATTTATCTTTATCTGCCGGGTACGTTACGCCCGAGTGTGTATGTTGCTATTTTAACCGACTTTAAGAATTAGCGATTTCTCGTGTTTGGATTAGTTGATTCCAAATTTCCCTTCCTACTTTAATCGGGCTTAGGACGGACAAACATACCTAAAACTCATCTGTAACAAATCAAATTACCTAATCTTGATAAAACTCACTGAAATTGGGCAATCCACCAGAAATTCTGAAACTTTAACCCGAAACACTTAAATTTGAATCAATTAATGGCGCACTGGGTATCGATCGCACTGTTTTTTATTAATTTGAGCAATCCATCGAGAATCTATCGAACCTCAAACTCTAAATTACTACTACGAATTGAATCTTAATCTAGGCTAACTAAAGTCATCTGTACTGTACTGTAACTTAAACACAATTTGAGCCTTCAGGTGGGAATGGGCTTGGCTAATCTTTTGAAAATCAAAAGAAGTTTTAATGGTTTATGAATTTTTTAATTATTATTACTTAATGAGCAAAAGTCATGTACGTAGGTATATCATTTTAACTAACTTCGGGAGTTCAAACGGAAATCGAACCCTGAGCTTTTGTCTAGATTTATGCTAAACCGTTTCAAAATAAAAAAGTACCAAGATTATTAAATGACGCGAGTCTAAAGTATTTTTGGCGTAGTTAAAAATTTGGAATCAACTTATTTACATCGATTTATCTTTACATCTAGTTTTTTGTACATTCTTATTTACACTAACCTCAATAAATGATCGAAGTGTCCACCAGACTGAGCAATACACAGTCTGGCACGGCGTCTGGTGTTCCGTTTTAAACTGTTCAGCACAAAACGATTTTGTCAAACTAACTCGAATGCACTGACTATTCTCTGTCTTAGGTCATTAACGTTTGTTGATTCTTCGGTATACACAATACGTTCACCAAACATCCTTATAGCTGCACTCAAACTACTGTCACTTATTGCATACAATCGCACCATTTCAACGAGTTCACCGTTAGAATAATTTGCGTCATTTTCGCAAAACATGTTGCCTATGCGATGTTATTAGCACAACTGAGGTATGAGCGACGGGCGAGAACGAGATAGCGCGGGCTGGGCGATAAAAAGAGATAGCCGCTACTTCACCGCACGGCGCTATGGCGGGCGGCGGCGGAAAGCCTGAGCGGCGCTCACGCGCCAAACACAAAGGATTGCGGTGCCTTTGTGCTTTGTAGGTATCGTTCGTTCGCACGCAAGCCGGCGCGGTGTGGTGTCGGGGGCCTACTCTAAAAATCGCTAGGGTCTACTTTGAAAACCGTCATTATTTAATAAAAATAAAAATATTTTTTCGAACTCTTTTTTTTTGTGATTCATGATCAGAACAAGGTACATAATCACCTCTGAAAATTCCGCTCGTATTGAAATCAACACCCTGTATGTTTAATTATATTTTTATTATGTATACAGGGTGTAACAAAAGGCTTAACGAAGCCTTAAACCTCGCATTAGGTACATTGTACTGAAACGTATGTAACAAAAATTATCGCTGGGAAACGACTTTAATTTTTAGGCATTAAAATAAATCATGCATTTATTGCCGGCAATGTGTAGCGCACTGCGCGCACGAAGCGTTACGGATTGGGTTTGTGTGCGTGTATTTGAACGTGTGCGTGGGGACAAGCAGGGCGAGGCGGGAGACCAACGCGCCGCGGTTCGCTGTACCTACGCGCGCGTCGTTCCGAAAATTACACTCGGCAAAACAAACTGTAAAACAAAAGTACTTACCTACTCTCCATAGGAATCGTCCAGGTCAGGCCTCTCAAGCCGAACCAGCTGCGGCTTGAACTGGCGACCATCGCCAAACAAATACGCGCTCGGTAGCGCGTGTTCTCATGCAATCATTCCAGTATGCCTTCGCGCCCCGATCGTCGTTTAAATTCGTCAAATACGTCAATTATTTTTTGACGCATTTCATCACTAGATGTGCATGACCAGTCAAACACTCTGTCCTTTACGTAGCCCCACAAAAAAACGTCCAGCGGGGTTAAATCGGGCGATCTGGCTGGCCACGTATGAGGCCCATACCTGCCGATCCAGTGGTCTCCGAACAACTCCGTCAAGCGCTTACGCACAGGTCTCACGATGTGAGGCGGTGCACCACCATGCTGGAACCAAGAGTCTCGGAGCTGGGCTAGTGGCATGTCGTCCAGAGCCTCTACCAGGACGTTATTTATCATGCCTAGGTAGGCTGCCCCTTCCATACGCGCTGTTAAAAAAACTGGCCCCAGGATTTGGATTCGTACTATGCCAGCCCACACGTTATAGGCTGATGTGCGTTAGGGTATTCCGCTCCGTAAAGACACAATGCTTCGGACGCATTGCCATGAGCCATCCCAAAACAAAAGACCATGTTCACCAACTCACGAGCACTGTACTGATACCAAGGCATCTTTAATAACTTTCACTATCACAAAGAACACTTAACAATAACCGTAAAAAGCAAACCGTGCGCGAAAACAGAATACTTGCAATTTACAAACGCATTCGATGACGTGACAAACGGAACTAAATGTTCGTTCAGTAGGTATTTTTTGCCTTTGATTTCGCCGTCAAAGCCGGCCGCGGCCGCGCCGAACTGTGTTCTGTGGCGCCGAACGTGTCGTTTGCTATTGGCCGGCGGGGGCGGGAAAAGCCGAATGCATGCGATGAACGCGATCCGCGCGAAGATTTCAAATTGAAATGAAGTAGGCAATCAACAATTTCTGGTTAACTGTCAAGTATGACTGGTAGAAAATTCCACATCGTAATAATAAGTCTAACTTTTGTACAAATTGAATTGTGTAAAATCAGTGAAGGTTTTGTTATTGTAAGATAAACAAGTGTGAGATCATTTTATGGTGATTGAAGGTAAAATTAAGACCTCCGTATCGCTTGGTGGTGAAGCGAAATGTGAAGGGAAGAATACAACGAGTAAGAGAACAATGAGTAGAAGATGTGTCATGTTGTCAACTTCTTTGCTGGCAAGCGGCCCATGTATTTGGCCCTTCCAAGCTCGATCGGTTGTAAAGTCAGCGTTGTGAATTTGCTTTGCATTTTTGCTAAGGGTTTTTATTAAAAGGACATGGATTGTTAAAGCCTTTAAGTATACCAAAATTTCAGTTCGTGTTATCATTTGTAAGTCTTATTACGAACTGAAAACAGAAGCAATTTAGTCAAACGGCGGTACCATTACTGCCTTAGAGCCTGTTTTTTTTGATAAATGTAAGTAACATTTAGTCGAGCAAATAATTCGAAAACTACATTTGCAACTTGCGATTTTGGTATCTTAAAGTATGCAGTATTTTGTTGCAAGCTGTAGTTATTAAAAAGGTAATAAAATGAAATAATCCTTCATTATGTTTTTAGTTATTAAAAGCTTAATTTACGAAAGTAGAAACCTGAACCATTTGGTTGGTTTAGCAATTCAGGGATGTTGCTATTCTTTTTATCTAGGCGTACGTTGTAAGTAAGCATACTTTAAGAATCCCATTTTCAATAACTTAAAAATTTTGTAAGTATCTACTTTTGGTGAAGCGAAAAAGACTTTAATTTTAATAATATGCTTATTTGTGCGAATAAATTAATAAATTGCTTATTTAATTAATCGATCAAATTCTAAATTGCAATTATTTTGTCGCTGAACGTAATTATTCAAAAAGGAATTAGAAATTATTGTTGTTGGATTTAAAGAGCTTGACTTAAGATAATTAAAATCCAAACTAATCAATTGGTTGTTTTATGGGTTCTGATGTTGCTGTTCCCTTTTTCTAGGCGCCTTTATCAACAGGGCTTGATTTTACGTAACTTATCACCTTTTTAAAACAAATTAGTCTTAAGACATGTGATACAGCTTAAGTCTTTAAGATTGTTTCGATACCTACGTTTTAATCCACCTCAATTATCCGAGAAAGTTAGCAATTTGCAATTTGTGAAATTTTGTAGTCATGTCGTAAGAAACTGCGTTGCATGCCTTCAAATGGTTGATTAAAGTGTAGGCTTTTGAACCTAAGGTTTGGAGTTCGAATCCTGGGCGGGCAACGCAAACAAAGTAAGAGCTACCAACCTACCTACTAACTTACTCTGACAATAACTGGTGGTGGTTTATTTAGTTGATTTAAGGCAAGAACCAATAAATTAAGTTGTAATAAATAAAGTCAGCAAGCCAACTTTTCAATAAACCACACACAGCTACCAGCTGATCGGGCGCGCGCGATCAGCTGTAAGCGTTCGTCGACCTCGCTCGACGAGTGCGTTGCTACGCAGCGAGGGTACGCACACTAAGACATTATTGTTGTGTGATGTGCGCGGTTCATTGCGGATTGCTATCTTTAAATCGATTTAATTAATAAAGTTCAAAAAATTGACAACATGTTTCTTCGGGAAAAAGATTAGTAATAACAAACAGAAGGTTTTCATGCAGAAATCTCGAAAAAAAAATTTTCACTTTGACCTTCAATATCTCAGTAACCAGGCATTTCCCAGGTATAGTCTCAAGGAAAAAAATGATCGTACAAATGGGTAGAATACGTGGTCTTCGGCTTCGTTAAGCCTTTTGTTACACCCGATATGTTATTAAAGTGTAATATTAAAATATTAGCTATATTTTTGCACACCGCTTTCTACCTCACAAATAAACGTTGTTTCCTCTACCCAATGGTTGTCTGGAAAAGATCGCTTCCAGCGATAAGACCGCCAATATTGTACTTACAAATGATTTATCTGTAATTTTATTGTTTCTTGTGTCCTTACTTGTGCAATAAAGAATATTTATTTTTATTATTATTATCCTTTAGACATTCCCACAAATCGCCATCTAGTCCCAAAGTAAGCTATTCAAAGCTTGTGTTATGGGTGCCAGACAACGGATATAATACGTAAATACTTTTTTTGTAAATACTCGTACATACATGATTTACATAAAAAACACCCAGACCAATACAAACAGACATATCTTATATCTACTGGTTTTTTTTCTTAGGGGCCGTTCAAGTATTACGTAAGCACTATAGGGGGGCGGGGGGGTCTTTGCTTTGCTTATTTTTGATGACATGGGGGTCGGGATGGTGATTACGTCAGCAGACCGGCAGTAGTTTTTTTTTTTTCATATTAGCAACCCACACATTGTCGTTATTTGAAAACCATACCCATTTTTGGGGATTCTTATAAATTATGAATACGTTAAGATCCTGTTACCTGTCCTCAAATATACTCCCTCAAACATTTGAATGATAATATTACTGCTGGTAAAGGAAAAGTTACAAAGTTAACAGATTTTTAGTAAAGTTTAAAGAAATTTTCGGGCTCGCTTCGCTCGTGTTATATTTTTTGGTTTTTGACTTTTTAAATTTATACTCGCCGTCATTAATCAATCTTAAATAATTGGTATATTGGTATGCGGTATTTGGCATCGTTTGCTTCGCTCGTGTAGAAGCTGGTAAAATCAAAGAAAATTTTTGCGGTAGCTTTGCTTAATTTTTGATTATTCATTATTATTAAGTACAGCGTTTACGTAAGCAGGGGAGGGGGGAGTAAGAGTTTTGCTTACTTTTGCTGACAAGGGGGAGGAGGGGGTAAATAATTGTCATAAATCTGCTTACGTAATACTTGAACGGTCCCTTATACAGGGTGTAAAAAAGGGGAGCCAAATTCAAGGGGGTGGTTAAGAGTCGAGTTTTTAATACAGGAAAATAAATAAAAAAGCGTGTATTTATATTCTAAACTCGATTGAAAACCAACCCCTTGAATATGGCTTGTACTTTGTTACATCCTGTATTAAATCGCGCAAGTATCGAATTTCCTGTAATACAAACAAACTCTTTTATCTGCAAACAATGGTGATTGCCAAATTCAATAGTATGGCATAAAAGTAAACAGTTTAATTTTTCCCTGCAGCCATTCTCGGTGACGACGCAGCCGTGTGGTTCTACATTCGCATAAACGCGCTTCGTGCGCTGGCAGAACTATGTCGGATCATACCTAAAGCAGCTTCCAGTTTGGTGGAGCCTAAGACGTTTGCCGCTCTAAGGAATATTAATAAGAAATGTAAGTCCAAGTCTACATAACCATTGTGTTAATATAAAATACAGGAACTTAGTTTCTCGCTGGACAGCTGTCTCATCTCCAATTTAGTGCAGTGTAATGCCATTAGTACAAAGTTGTAATTATTTATTGCCCCATACCCCAAACAAATAAAGGCAAAATGAACCTTCGTTTATTAATAGATATTAAAAAATAAGAGAGCTGAGGAATCACGCTTCATGTCTTAAATTAACCTTTGGAACGAGTAATGCACTCTCGGGTGAAAATGGCCGCCGCGATTTTCAATTGTATGGCCCCCTCATTTTTTTAGAGAACTTCAGAAATCGATTTATTCTAGCAAAACGGTATTATACAATTACCTTTCATGTACACCAGTGTAATGTTAATTAAATTTATAATTAACTAAATTCGGACCGAAGAGACAAACCACAAATTGACCAAAAGCTTTTAATCATACAAGGTGTGCATGAACCGCGAGTAGGGGGTAAAACAAATGACAAAACTTAAGGCGCAATTTTAAGATTCAAGTTATTTAAATATTGCGTTGCGTTTATATTTAACCACCGAAGCAAAAAGCCGTTATATGTTTAACGTGTCTGTTTGTGATATCGTAACTCCCAAACGGATGCACCAATTTTCGTTAAGTTTTTTTTTGTCATAGATTCTTATGATTTCATTCCGAGTGTTCTTAGCCATATTTTATGTAAATCGGTTCAGCCGTTTTTTTATATGCGATGGTTTTTTTTAAATGTAAAATGTTATGTAATAATTAATTGACTTTTGATTGTAGTCTGTGTAATAATCGTTGTCTGGTATTCGTAACTCAAGGAAATAAATTCCTCACTTCGAAACAACGACAATTGGTGTGTGGCGCATATTTATATTTAGTAGCTACGCTGGGTTTTTGTATGCGAGAAGAACTGGTATTCAGGCAAGGCTTAATTTGGGGTGGAATTCAGGTTTTTATCATAGCCTTTCTACCTGTCTACCTATAATAATTTCGCCTCTTTTATATGTTTAAGCATACAATAGGCACTTCATAGACTTTAACATTTCAGACAAAGACACGCCCATAGAGGCGCAGCGGTTGGCAGTCCAGTGCTACATCAACCTGCTGAACTACCACGTCAGCACCAAGGCTATGCTCAACCCCGAGTTCATGCAGGAACTGCTTAACATTCTGCAGGTAACATTCATCACAGACAGGTATAGTATTAACACTGAAACACACTATGCCATGAATATAGTTATAATTTATTACTAAAAACAGAGCATCACAACATTTAACGTGAAAGCACATTTATCCGAGCCGAACGCGCCGAACGAATCGAAGTCAAGCAGGCCTCGCACACATATCCGATTCGGCCGAATCGACCGCGTCGAAGAAATCATGAGATAGCGCTATGAGTCTCACCTAAAGGTGGGAGTGAGTATGAAGATTTTATCCGGCGATTCGACCGATTCGGCCGAAAGGACCGAATCGACCGCGTCTAAGAATTCATGAGATAGCGCTGTGAGCGACATTTAAGGTGGGAGTGAGTATGAAGATTTTATACGGCGAGTCGTCCGAGTCATCCGAGTCGACCGCATTAGCCGCTCTGAATCTGATGACGTCATCCGAATTCGTCTAGGATTTCTGGGGTTCTTCCAGATTCAGACGATTCGACGCGGATAAGTGTGCGAGGTTTTATTACATCTCATAAAGAATTCTAAAATTCGTTTCTTTCGGCGCGTTCGGCTCGGATAAGTGTGCGTTCAGCTTAACGCGCGATATTGGCACGATCGTCGGTGACAGATTGACAGCTCGTTTAGGGCGGGGCAACACCACTCGATTGCTAGTGCCGTTCCATGTTTCTCGATTTTCTGCTCGCTAACAATAAGTATATTTATCAAAGACACGCCCATTGAGGCGAAACGGTTCGCAGTGCCACATCAACCAACTGAATTACCACTTCAGCACCAAGGCTATTCTCAACACAGAATTTATGCACAACCTTTTTTTTGTTATTTCCTATTTGGAATGGGTTTGCTCTTGACTCTAGCCTAGACCTGATTGGGCTTAGACAGAGTCGACGATAGAGCGAGCTCACCCAGAAGAAGCATGTTCACTCTGACTTTGAAAGTCATCGCGTTATATTTCCTAGGGAACACTGATGCAGGCAGAGAGTTAAATAAATAAATAAATATTGGACACCAATCACATACATTGCTCTGATCCCAAAGTAAGTAGCCAATGCACATGTGTTATGGAAATCAGACACAAAGGTGGAACCACAACACCCAGACCCGAGACGATATAGAAAATATCGTTTTCTACATTGACCCGACCGGGAATCGAACCCGGAACCTCACGAGATGGCGACGCTTGATACCAGCGTGCTAGCTAGCCACTCGACGAGTTCCATTCTTTGGCTTTGCGCATTATAAAGGACGACGAGAAGTGCTTAGTTCGAAGCAGTGGAGTATCTACACGGTGTGGGTGGTAGCCCGCGGTGCGTCTAGACGTGCGGTGGTAACAGGGGGCTGGAGGAATGAGCTCATGGAGTTCCTGTGCACACACTCTCTAAAATAAAGCCTTTAAAAGACCGATAGACATGCAACTTTGCGTTGATAAGCCAGGCTTTGGACTATTTACAGGCTATGCACGAATCAATATTTGACAGGTATTACGCTACGATTATGGTTTCAAACGATTTCAGTTACTTCCTGTGATGTAGAAGTTTACAATTCTCGTTATATTGTTTTTCATATGCCTTCCTTACGACCTATCTAGGATGTTGTTTTTTTTGTCGACGACTTTTCAAACTGTCGAGGATTTAATATCTTATGTTAGCACTGAATATTTACTTTTTATTTTCAGAGGATCGATATAAACCTCAAAATTATGACGTGCACAGTTCTGAGTGGCCTCATGGCAGAAAACATTGCAAGAGAATTGTTCACATCACGCAACGGAGAAGAGGTAATATACAGGGTGTTTCCTGAAAGGTTTCAAGTGGATGCATAGTTATAGATGGGTGATCACTATACGTATTAATATAACGATGATGCATTTGCGATTTTTCTTAGTTACCGAGATATTTGCAAGTAAAGTTTGTATTGAAAAAACATCTAAATGTTACTAAAAATTTGTACTGAATCCATTTAATTTGAACTGAAGTCTTATTCAGAATAAGTATCTAAAGTCAGCTATAAAATTTGTGTTTTCATAAAATACTTGAACTACCATACATTTAGTAAGGAACTTTACTATGAAAATATCTCGATACCTACCAACAATTGCTAAATATACATAGCGTTTCTTTTGATAGGTATGTTACACCACAACGCATCGGCTTGGCACGTTACAGGAAACGCCCTGTTTAACTCACAATCTCTGTCTGATTTTTACCGATTTCAAAAAAGGAGGTTATTAATTTGACCGTGTGTATATGATATCGCTCAAATTAAATAATATAAGAGTATAAATGTCGATCCAGTTAGTCTTCCAAGTGCGTGTGCAAAGCTTAGTACCTATATGTACGTTTGTCCGCGGATATCCCAGAAATGAGAAATGGTATCGAGGCTATTCTTTCATAGTCCAAGTTACAAGTTAAGAAGTATTATTTATAACACTTAGGGTGGATTCGACCAAACGAAAATAAATGTTAGCCTTAGAATAAATCGCTATAATTATCCGAAAGTAAATCAATTTTCCATTTTATCATCAGTAATACTTATACCTCTCGTGTTGCGTGGAATAAGAGCTAATCTAAATATAATCTATACTAATATTCTAAAGCTGAAGAGTTTGTTTAAACGCGCTAATCTTAGGAACTACTGGATCGATTTGAAAAATATTTTTCCAACACACTCAAAACGACGTTTTTATTCCACCGATTTATGGCTTTTACGATTATATCCTATAGATATTAAACACGCGTGCTTTTTCAGTCAGTATATTATTTATTGCACTAGTGCCTTTAGTTTATTAACCCGTTTATTAACCAATTTACATTTGTAATTATTTATTAACCAATTTACATTTGTACCCTAGTACCAAGTACCTAGTAAGTAAGAAGAAGAAGCGATTTAATTTAGTACGGTTAAAACTTTTATTTTAGCAACAAACAGTATTTATGCGAAAAATAACAGTATGTACATTTTTACTTCAATCAATGGTCCAGCTTTTCATTTAATTTTGTCTGTAATTTGTGTTTTAAACATGAATTTTTCGTAAAAAACCGGCCAAGTGCGAGTCGGACTCGCGCACTGAGGGTTCCGTGCCAACTTTAACTGAATTAGGGAATCCACTTACTTCTACTTAGTAAAATACCACAATATTTTGTTGACTGCAAATAAAACTTTGTTTTTCATAGAGTTTGTATGAGTACAAAGTTATGTTTGCGGTTGTTGAAAATGTGCTATATCTCAGAAACTACTAGTTCGATCCCGTTCGAACCAATTTTCGTTGGAAGTATTTGTTAAGATCTACATTTCATATTTTTTTCAAAATTTACACTTGCTTGGTTTAGAAGTTAGATGGGGACGCCCATTTTACCACTTTGGAAGCGTCTAGCTATGAAACGTTAGACTTTAAAAGAAAATGGTTTTGGGAACCTCCATGTCATTTTAAAAGATCTATCCATAGACACCCCACACGCACAGGTTTGACAAAAAAAAATTTTTTGGTTTTAGTTTCATGTATGGGAGCCCCCCCTTAAATGTCATTACTTTTTATTTTTTGTATAAGAATCGGTTAGCGGTTAGCAGGATACATCTTCCTACCAAATTTCAAATCTGAAATGCTTATAGTTACAGAATAAAATGGCTGTGACATACGGACGGACAGACAGACAGACAGACAGACGTCAACTATAAGGGTTTCGTTTTTTGCCATTCGGCTACGGAACCCTAAAAATTGGAGTCTTGTTTTTACCTCGCAAGTGTGTTGAAAAACGTCGTATGAAAACGTGTGCCTGTAACCATAATATACGCGGCTTTCTTATGGCTTTCGCTCGTGCGCACACAATATCGCCTTGTATATAATGGTCCACTTAGCACACTTCTATCATAATGTACTATTGTGTTGGATAGCTTATTTATCGAGGAAGGCTTTAAGCGCACATAACACATCACGCTGCAACAGGAAGGGAAGGAGCAAACTAAACAACGCGGACGAATGTCGATGGGGACCGCTAGTGTAATTTATTATTCACCTGTGGTAATGACCACTTCTTGCCATATGATTTATGGCATTATTTAAAATTCAAAACTTCTGACAGCTCAGTACTTTCACACGCTTTAATATCATTCATTCGTTCTGTTAAGCGAGTTTACTTATTCAATTATTTTTTTTGTCGAAAAACGACTGAGTTAATCAAATATAAAATCGAAGAAAAAATGATTCCTTGTAAAGTTACGTGCGTTTAGATCGAATCCACCCTTAACTGTAATAGGTTTAGATGTATTCATATTATGATATCCTTTTAATTTTCTGGATTTTGTTGGGGTAGAAATATTGAGGCTCTTGCCACACCATTGTAAAACATGAGTTCATTAAACTACTTTTATTGCCACTTATGTCAAACTGTGTTTTAGGTGAATAAAATGTAATTCCATTTCATTGCAATTGGGACGCCATTGGGACCTAACACATACTGTCTTATTGTAGGTGGTGTCGAACAATCTCCGCATAGAGCACGTCGGTCTCCGCACGGCGCTGTGCACGCTCGTAGCTTGCAGCGTCACCGACGAGGGGGCAGACGTGTATCTCGAGCTGGAGACTATACACTAGTAAGATTTTTTTACGGTTCCGTATCCAAGGGGTAAAAACGGGACTCTGTTACTAAGATTTCGCTGTCTGTCCATCCGTCTATCACCAGGCTCTATCCCAAGAACCGCGATATCTAGACAGTGGAATATTTTTCATTTTTTTTCTCGATATCAATAATGACAACAGGTAGGCACTTTTAAATATTCACCAATGTTGTTTACCTAGTTCATGGTACGGGAACCCTTTGTGCGAGTCCGACTCGCACTTGGTATTTTTTTTAAATTATGATCATTGAGAAAGAAGCTCTTGAAAGAACTTTTTGTCTAATTTGACTTGCCAGACCTACCCTAGTGTATTCATTCGGTATGTTGAAAGTGATTAGTTATGCACGAAAACATCATAAAAAAAACGTTTATGAAATTGTTCTGAACTTTACGCGAATACTACTCATTTGCACCATTTACAGATATTTTTCATTGTATAAAATGTAACGAAATAAATAAAGATTAATAAATCTCTTCGAAAAATAACTGGAAATTGTCATAACAATTGTAAATCTGAAAACCGAATGAAAGTGTAGCAGCCATAGGTTTTATGGCTTATCCTAAAGCTTTGGAGGTTCTAAAGTATCATTGTCCTTTTAATTTGCAGCATGGTTAACAACCGCTTAGCGCGGTACGTTGTTGGCGCGTGGGAGGCGGCGCTGGAGGCCATCTTTAATCATCATCCCGCCGCCAAGCTCGCTTATACCGGACGACTGGACATCAACGACTTTACACAGGTATACAAAGTGGATTTATAAACGATCGTCATGCATGGAAACAACGAGCAAACGGTTGACTTCTATGGCAATCGCAGCGGGAAAGTTCAGGCCTATTACATATAACTATATTGATAAATCCGGTAAAGGAATCTTAAAGGCATCTACCTCCAAGGGTTATTTAGGACTTCCTTCTCCTATAGGAACCATCTGGTGCATAATTATATTCATTTGACAATCGCTTTCTTAAAAGAAGAATAGCATGAGAGGTGTAGATACGAACTAGAGAAGGTAACTTCTGAAAAACATTTGATTGTAGCTTAGTCTTGTTCTTATTCGGACACTAAACCGAGAGCTCCGAAACAGTACAATTGTTCAAAGGAACTAGATCCGTCTTCTTGTATTATTAATTCAATAGTTCACCGATTACTCGGGAATAAGTCGTCCGGTCGCAGGACACAGAGATTATTTATTTTTACTAAGAGAAATTTTTGTTGTGCAATTGCACAACAAAAATTTCTCTTAGCAAATCAATCACCTTCCATTTCTAGGAAGGTTTCTACGTACAAAAGCGAATGGGCTCCTCGTTCCCGACGCTGCGAGCGGCGCTGGCGCAGAAGCCCCCTCACCGCGAGCCCATCTACATCTGCCATTTCTACCATTCGAGCGCTGACAAAGCCTCGGCGTTGGCGCTCGACGTTAATGATCGATTGCCCCGTAAGTATCTAGGAGTAGGTACGCTCTGTACCAAACGCCATCTAAGCAGTAAATTATAGACCTATACCCAACTAGTGCCATTTAGCAAGGATTCCACGTGCAAAAGTGTATGGGATCATCGTTCATGACGATGCGCGCAGCGCCGATTCCTGCACACCACAAGCCCGCCTTCATCCTGCTACAACAACTAGTGAGCGTCTGCGACGATAAAATAGTAGATTCTTATACAAGGGGAGAAAGTGAAGTTTACTCGAGATGATTTTGGCGCTCGAGCGGAGTGAGAGCGCTAATAATTCAAGAGTGAAATAGGTGCTTTCACCCAAGTTAAACATACTATTTTTCAGTTTAACTCTGAGTTTTAAATTTGTGATGCGATGATGAGATATTATGTTGTTTGGCGAGAGATGAAACCTCATAGAACAATGGCAGGAATTTACCTGAGTTTATTTTGAGGCGTCTAAAAAATGGGACCTATGCAAAAACTAATCATTTATTTTACATGTTTTTTTCACGAAAAGGTTTTCTCATTTAAAAGCCGGGCTTAAATTGTTAATATAATAAAAAAGCTCTCATTTGAATCTAGTTTGTAAATTCACCAGTACTGCCATTTTAAAGCTGTCTACACACCAAAGCCGCCGGTCCGGCGGCACGAACCCGGCGGGCCAGGCCGGCGGCCTGATTTTGAAACGACCAAAGCCGCCGGCCCGGCGGCATGCGCCCGCGCGCGGCACGCCCGGCGCCCCCCGCTCAGTTGCCAGCCGACTTTCGAGGAGTAGTGGAGTAGCGAATATCATGCAGCCGACCCGGCGGCTTGTTCGTGGTTGGTTTATAGAAGCCGCCGGGCTTACCCGCCGGCATTAACCCGCCGGGTTCGTGCCGCCGGGCCGGCGGCTTTGGTGTGTAGACAGCTTAAGGAAAAAAACAGTATGCGTCATATTTGTATCTATCAATTTGATTGTACTCTTAAGAAAAACATAAAATAGAAATAACTAAGGTTTTCAACACGGAAAGATGTAAATGTATTTTAAAACAATATAATATAACTTTATTGCGCCAGGACATAAGATTGCAAAATGATTTATTGAAAATGGCAATAGACTATAAACACAAATTATAAAATACAACGGCAACACTGACATGCATCTAATAAAAACAAAATTCAAACGTCTTGACAACTTTGCTACGTTGTTATTTAAAAAAAATGTTTATTTTCTCGATTTTGGATTATCTTTATTATTGACCCTCGCTTGGCTGTTTTTGGGAATTATTGTTATATTTTGACTGCCAAATTCCTTCTTAGGAACGTTCTTTAGTAGCTTTTTCAGAATGTCAGTATATTAAAGGCGTTCATTTCGATATAACCTAAAATTCAAAAATATAAATAACTTTTTTTTGTGGCCTCAACATAACGAAATTCTTATTGATTATGATAATTCAGTGCAACTGCTATCATTTAATCATTTTTTCAATCGTAGATGCTTCAAATATTTTTCAGGTAAAACATTGTAGATATAGGACCTTGCCAATGTTCTTTTTTCATTACATATCAGTTTGTTTACTGTCGTTATACATAAAACACACGATTAGGACAGTTACGGCATGGAAGACAACAAAGCACATAAAACGTGGACGATATCAAATATTTCAAATCATTGTTAAAAAAGTTCGATTGATGTTTTCTCAGACAATAATAATAGTAGAAAAACGCAACCGTAACCTTGTCACTAAAACTACCACAGGTTATGTCAAATTCCAGGTTCAATTTTGCCTCATGAGATAGCGCTATGAGTGACAGTTAAAGGTGCGAGTGAGTAAGAAGATTAATGAACAACAAAATCGCGACAAGTCACCTCCGCCTTCTTCAACCCGTCTCGCGATTAAATTTAACGATTTATTAAAGATTCTTTATGAACCATAGACTCATTCTATGCAGCCAACACTGTCAGTAGCAAAATTTGGACCGAAGAAACAAACGACAAATTGACCAAAAGCGAAATGTACACCGGTGTGTGAACGAATCGCGTCGCAGTACAAAAAGTTATGCACATAAGAGTATGTATAAATCGCGCGACGGGTTAATCTGTGCAATAATCGACCAAACTAAAAAATATATATTGTCAATGACAAGCAAAATGTGACAATTTAAAATGAAAAAAAAAGTGACTATGTATGGCGGCCAACCGGATATTATATTTGTAGATTTTAAATTGTTTAAAATTAGACCAATTGTTTTTTTTTTTTTAAATCAGTGACCATAATAAACACGCTTTTATTGTTTAGCCAATCTTAAAAATATGGAAAGCTCTTTTATTTTAATTATATGATGTGACTGAATTATCTTTAACTCCATGTCTGATCGTAGCAATTAAAATTATATTACTTTCCACCCTAGGGGTGGAAAAGCTATTTTCCACCCGTCTATCTTTACATGAAAGTTCAATTTTCCGAAAGTGACCCATTTCACTCCAGATGTTTCTGGCGCTCGAATAGACTGAGAGCGCCAATAATTCGAGAGTGAAATGGGTGCCTTCACCCAAATTAAACATATGTTAACAGAAGTGGTCCAGGGTGGCCCAACAATTCTAACAACACTTCAATGTTCCACAACTTTGTATTTTTGTAAAGTTACACCGTTATTATTGGAGCAGAAATATACGCCCAGTCGCATCGAATCAGACAGACTAACAAAAAAATATCAGTTAACTCTCACAAAAAAAAAACATGGAATTCTTAACAACAACTTCTTAGTTTTGATAATTCTAATTTGAATGCAAAGGAGTCTTAAAATATATCTAATTTAATATTATTTTATTATATTAGGTTTAGTGTATCCACATCAATGTAATGGTTATTATTTAATTATTTATGATCATTGCTGGAAGCGCTGTAAGCGGATCGTGACGGTCTGCTGGAAGCTGTCGGTAACACTCGGCCATCCTGCATTGGTCGTGTCCCACGACTGTCATTCTTTTCAGCGTTCTGTAAACAAGAAATAAAAACAAGTAGTTTTCTGAAAATGCAACTTAAAAAGTTAAATGTATCAACAAACTGTAATTATTACTTATACCCTAGATTATGATGAAACCACTGTTAGTGTATCCCATATTCACACAGTTATGTTATTATTATTTGCAAAAGGAATTTGATCACATAGCCATTCTGGGCAAAGATAATTAATTAAGATAATAGGTGTAGAATAGAATTTGATCACACAGCCATTCTGAGCAAAGATAATTAATTAAGCTAATAAGAGTAGAATAGAATTTGATCACACAGCCATTCTTAGTAAATATGTATTCCTGTCCAGGCACACAGTAATAACATTATTTAATGTTACCAATATTTTGATCACACAGCTATTGATAATGATATTTTCACACAGTTTATATTCATTTAGGTAGGTACATTACACAGTTTACTGACTTGTTCACACAGCTGTCATTTATATGTCACACAGATTAAAGGTCTTTTTTTCCAAACTGCAATTTCTTTAACGGCAGAAAGAAATAAAAAATGTTTTTATCTAGTGTCAATTAATTTACTTATTTACACTTCATTGAATATAGAAATACCCATATATTTTCTCACAATATCATAGTTATACTTTCACAAATGACAATCGTTTGGCAAATAATCACAAAATTATGCTAATTATTTACACAATATCACACATAATATACAGATAGGTTGGTTTTTAAGTAATGCAGTGCCGATGGATTACTTATAAAGAGTAAAAATAAAAATAAGATTATAACATTCCTAATAACCACTCAATCAGCACAATAATGATATTGATGTCAAATTCCTAAATAAACTTGTCGACAAATAAATGATTGTCATAGTGTAAGAAAGTATGTATTTACTGTAGAATTATCTAGGTAATATACTGATTAATATATTTTCATGAGAAATACTAGCCACACTTACTAGCACTTAATTGTACCTTTGGGCAGCCTAAAATTATATACATTGATACAATCTAACTTTCCAAAAGATCAATTAAGTCATCACGGTCTACTTCGTGGTCACTTCCAGGAGTGTCGTCATCGGATACGACAGTTTTATATGGTCGGAGGGATTCACCCGTAACGACTGCACTAAACCGCCTATAACCCTTCATCCCCTTGATACTAGTTATTGTATAACGATTTAATGAATGGTCGGCTTTACATATTTTATAAGGGCCTGTATATACTCCATCAAGTTTCCTTGTAACTTTAGCAGTAGTATCTCTAGATACACCTCCTTTCCATAGAACAAGTTGCCCGACGGTATACCTTGTGCATTTTTTGTGCCTCTTATCGAACCTACTCTTCATTAGTGTCATTTTTTTGTCAATTCGTAATTTTGCAGATTCTTTTCTAGATTCTAGATTTTGTCTTTGCGAGTCCGCATCTCGAGGGCCGTCTATGGGAAAAGCCGGGAAGCGAGTGCCTGTAGTAGAGTTCGGAGTATTATTAATACCCCAAACGTCATCAGCTAGTTTATTGTCCCACGAACATTCACTTTCAGACATAGTATTTAAGCCGTTTAGAAGCGTGCGATTAACCAGTTCCACTTGACCATTCGAGCGGGGACTTGCTATGGCATTCAAAATATGTTTGAACTGAAATTCTTCAGAAAACTGTTTGAAATGGCGACTTGTGGCCTTTCGTCTATCAGTCACTACTCTGGAGGGGTTTCCAAATTGAGCGAAGATGTCTTTCATGATTCGAATTCTATCTATTGAACTACAACTTTTAGCTGCTTTTGCAAATACGAATTTTGTATATGAATCTATTATGTACAGGACATATGAATTTCCTTTGCGGGTCTTAACAAATGGGCCTAAGTGGTCTGCATGCAATGTATGCATTGGAATTGCTGGTTTAGAAATCGGATTTAGCTCCCCTTCCAACCTCTCATGGTTACCTTTTCCAAACGCGCACTGTAAACAGGAGCTTACATATTTACGGATAAAGCGAGTCATTTTGGGTAACCAAAATTGAGCCTTGATGGTGCTTTCACATTTTTCAAAACCCGTGTGCCCTATCTGATCGTGCATCTTCTGTAATAACCCATATTTAGCTAACTTTGGTATAACGAATCTGTCCCCTGCCAAAGTCTTTCGGAACAAAAGCCATCTTGCTCTACGTAGTTGGCGCTGATATCTGAATTTACTCTCGGATCACGTAACTGTAAAAGGATGTTCTGGATGTTTTCGTCCTGCATTTGCAGAGTCAGTAACCAATCCTAGTTCTCTATCATAAGTACTGGTGTTATAATAGGATTCCTACTTAAGGCATCATCAAATCTTGAATTGTCAGCCACCAGCGTGCAATTCGGGGATTCAGGTCTTTTTTAACTAAGGTGGTCCTGAGAGCGGCGCAATCTGTAACTACTTTAACAGGTATCCCAGTGACGTAGATACGAAACCGTTTTAGAGACTACCACCACGAGCGTTTCGAGTTCATAGCTATGGTAGTTCTTTTCTTCGTTTGAAGTTACCCTGCTAAAATAAGCTATTGGTTTGAAACTTCCATCTATCTGTTCTTGCAAGAGGATTCCACCCAGGCCTGTCCTACTGGCATCAGTATGGAGTTCAGTTCGGGCATCCTTATCGTATAGTCCCAGAACCGGACATTTTGAGGTCGAGTATAATCAGCAACACAGTTTACTTTAGCCGATCCGGGTTGTATTGTTCCTGCCGTAATTTCATGACCCAAATAAGTGGTAGTTGATTTTAAAAATGAACACTTTTTAAGGTTTAGTTTTAAATTTGCTGCAGTAAGTAACTGCAAAACTTGCTCTAGTAATTTCAGACCCTCTGAAACACAGAGTTGGAATCATCACGTCATCTAAATATAGAGCTATATCTTGACAAACTCTACCTATAAGTCGTGAGAAAACGGCAGGTGCATTAGCGAGACCAAACGGCATTTTCAGAAATTCGTACTGCCCTGACGGTGTGACGAATGCAGTTTTCTTTATCGACTCTACATGTATTGGCACTTGATAGTAGCCTTGGGCTAAATCTAGAGCTGTGAAGTAACATTTGCCTGACAACCGAGTCACGTGATCTTCGATGTGAGGCAATGGGTAGCGGTCCCTTACAGTTCGCGCATTAAGAGTCCTATAGTCTACACAAAGCCTATAATCACCCCCCTTTTTTTTACGAGCACAACAGGGCTGGCGTAATCTGAAAACGACTCCTTAATAATGCCAGCATCCATCAAATCCTTGATTTTTTCGTTAACTATTTCATGTTCCTTATGAGATAGTCTGTAAGGTTTGCAGTAAACAGGCTGGTCCGTTGTAGTTTGAATATGCATTTCAAGTAAATTAAGTAGTGGCTGTCGTGACTAAGCTAATATTCTCCTGATTAATCATAGTTTGTCCAATAATTAAATCTATGACTGCCATACTGCAATTTGTTAATTCCGTATCACCTTTTAACACTAAACCGTCAATCAACACAGCAATTTCACATCTACTTAGCGATTGTAAGCAACCACCCCCAAATCCTTTCATCACAACATCTGAAGGGTAAATTTCAAGTTGTAAAGTTTTCGCCGTACTAATTGTTAGAATATTTAGTTTGCTGCCTGTATCAACGTAAGCAATTAATTGTATTCCGTTTACAACTACATTTCGCTTATAAATATCTAAATAAATATCATAAGTGATATGTAATATATCGCTGACCTGTGCTTGCTGACGTGAAGAGCCTGGCGCAAACCAGCAGGTCGCTGTCGTATGTCCAGAGCGGCGACAAGTCTCCCACCGCTGCTGCATCCTACAGTACCGCGCTTCGTGCCCGGGACGCCGACACACGAAGCACACCCTCGGCACAAGTTGTGTTGATGATCCAGCGGACGGATTTACGTTGCCTCTCTTCCATGTAGATTTGCGTGATGTATATGTCGCATCCACTCGCTTGAAGTTCTCCAACGAAGATAAGTATCCAAAATATAGTTGTTCAGGAGTTTCACATTTATAGGCCTTTACGTTGTTTCGCAGTTCTGCCGGTAGTCCTCGAATAATGCACGAAATCGCGTCTTCGCCACCAATATTGCACTTTCTAAGCAATGACATTTTCTCATGATAGTACTTTGTCATCGACTCATTATCTTCTTTAGACCTTGCTAACATTTGTTCCAGCTTATCCACAAAATCTGTTGATCGAGGGAACGCTGTTTGCAAAGCGGTTTTCCACTGGTCCCAAGTGAGGTTATAATCTTCTAAATCTTCATACCAATCCCTCGCAGACCCACGTAGGCGTAATTGCATAATGAACTGACGATCCTTATTATTCCATTCATAAATATCACCGAGCTGATCGATTTTATGTAACCATCCAATGACATTGTTGTTTTGATCTTCCGGCCGGTATTTAGGTATCTACTCGGCGTCTGTTAGTGTGACCCGGCGTTTTTTGTACGATATCCGATTTGTATCACGCTGCTCAGATAGAAAAAACTTTAAAAAAAGTAAAAACCGACTTCAAAACCAAAATGCACTAAAAAGTCTTAAATAAACTCTTCATCATTGAAAGGAAAGGAATTCGTTTTAGGCAAACAATTTGTTTTTGAAGTCGGTGCTGTGATAGTTGATGCTTGATGGTCAAAGTGATGGCACCGACTCCAAAAAGAAATTGGTTGCCTAAAACGAATTCCTTTCCTTTCAATGGTGAAGAGTTTATTTAAGACTTTTTAGTGCATTTTGGTTTTGAAGTCGGTTTTTACTTTTTTTTAAACTTTATTTTATTTCTTCATTTTTAGTGATTACATAAGAGGGGGGGAGGGGAGTTGCACCTTATGATTCTATTTTATAAGAAGCTACAAATTACCTATCATAAGTACCGTCATAATAATTACTGAACTCCTGAGCGTTAAAGAATTCCACCATCAGCTCAGCCCCACAAGATGTTGACTATCAGACGTAACAACACGTCAACATTAAGATTCTAGTAAAGAAACACTATACCTGCCTTTAAAATTTGAGGGTTTCGCTCGATTACACCAAGATCCCATCATCTATTTGGGATCTCCAAATAGAAAAAATGGGACCAACTAGAAGGTACACCCTCTAAGTAGGCGAAAAATTTTTTGATTCGGTCGACAAACGACTCAGATATGAGGTAACATACAAACAAAAAAATAAAAAAAAAAAACATACAGTCGAATTGATAACCTCCTCCTTTTTTGAAGTCGGTTAAAAAAAACTGAATTTTTGTCTTGGTCTTCTTGGCGAATTTCTCCTTCATCTTCAGTGGTCGTGGATTCGGAGTTACTGTGTTTTCTTTTCCGTCGTCCCAAGCCATTGAAGTATGGGCCCGACATTTTGACTCCTGATCCCACTTCTGACGTGTTAACAGAAGTGGTCCAGGGTGGCCAAACAATTCAAACAACACTTCAATGTTCCACAACTTTGTATTTTTGTAAAGTTACACCGTTATTATTGGAGCAGAAATATACGCCCAGTCGCACCGAATCAGACAGACTAACAAAAAAATATCAGTTAACTCTCACAAAAAAAAAACATGGAATTCTTAACAACAACTTCTTAGTTTTGATAATTCTAATTTGAATGCAAAGGAGTCTTAAAATATATCTAATTTAATAGTATTTTATTATATTAGGTTTAGTGTATTTACATCAATGTAATGGTTATTATTTAATTATTTAAGATCATTGCTGGAAGCGCTGTAAGCGGATCGTGACGGTCCGCTGGAAGCTGTCGGTAACACATACTATTTTTCATTTCGGATGTGAGGAAAATATATGAATTTACCTGTGTGATTGTAGATGTGATGATGCGGTATTGTTGTTTGGCGAGAGTTGGAACCCAAGTTTTTGTGCAATATAAGTATTAGTTTATTAGTTTATACATAGAACACACGATTAGAAGGACATGTAACGGCACGAAAAGAACAGTACATAAACCACAGACGATATCAAATAGTTCAAATCCTCGTTCAAGGCCTCAGGTGACCTACTTACCGGAGCAGTGTTGCTTAATAGCGACACTATGGCACGCAAGTCACTGATGGTGTTCTCTGAGTAAAGTAATGTCCTTTAACAGCCTGGTGACGTCGACGTGTTCGAACGTGACAGGGGGCAGCTTGTGCAGATCCTTTGCCACGAACGCAGGCACTTCATCAGGATCGGTCTCCTTCAACAGGGTTATGTCCTGCACATTTCTTTCGCCTCCATCTCTCCGGCGAGACGGCATCTGGGCACTCTTCCCGAGCGTCTGGAACAGCAGCGCCTTGCCACTGCAAATCTCTTCCTCCTTGAAATTGGATTTGCAGATCTGCATGACGCTGACCTCTTCCATAGTGTCGATGGCATGTTGAATAAATGCCAACAATTCGTTAGCAATTAGTTGAGGCGAACCCATTGTTTACTGGTAGCGCAGTACTAGTTGCGAATTAAAATAATTCTGATGTGCAACGGACACGTCCGCCTCCGATCGCACATAGCGACGACTGAGCCGCACATTACGTGCGAATGTCAATCGATGTCATTTGAACTATTTGATATCGTCTGTGGTTTATGTACTCTGTGTGTATGTTTTTTTCCGTGCTGTTACTGGTCCTACTAATCGTGTGTTCTGCGTACGAGTATAACGACAGCAATAAATTAATACTTGTTGTGCAAAACCTTGGGTTCCAAATCTCGCCTAACAAAAATACCTCACCATCACATCTACAATCACACAGCTAAATTAATATATTTTCCTCACATTCGAAATGAAAAATAGAATGTTTAATTTGGGTGAAAGCACTCATTTCACTCTCGAATTATTTGCGCTCTCACTCCTTTCGAGCGCCAGAAACATCTGGAGTAAAATGGGTCACTCTCTCCCCTTGTATAACAATCTACTATTACAGTCACCATCAGCCACACTACTATTACACAATAGTCCATCCGCAATAAAATCTATCCGATGAGCTTATGGGCGCCTACGTACTTATATTCAAGTTTTTGTTTTCTTTCATGCAGGCCCTCAATCGGGGTCAAAGATCGCTATACCGAGTTCCTCTCGGCGCCTGTCAACCCTGCCGGACGATCACAACCTGAGATCCTACCTGCTCAAGCTCATGGTTTGGTTTGGAGACCCGTAAGTTCACAATTATTTTTATATATTAACTATAGTCGGCGAGATGTTAACTGAATACAATATCTTTGCGCCATAAACATTTTCTATGTATGTCGCACTTGCACTAAAAGACATGCACAGCGCTTCACTTTCTTAAGATCTATTGACATTTGTGGCCTCATGACTCAGACGCTAACGCGTCGACACAGTTGGAACTTTAGGCACCTACCGCCTGTTATTATTTTCATTTCACCGTTAACTTTTCTATTTTCCAGAGCGAAGTCTCTTCATTACTTTGAAATTGAAAATGCACATTATGAAATTAGGTGAGTTTCTCTTATCACTGTAATTTTAATATTATAGACAATGTTAAATTATAAATATCCTTTGGATATTCCCACACATCGCCATCTTGTCCCAAAGTAAGCTACTCAAAGCTTGTGTTATGGGTGCCAGACAACGGATAAAATACTTAATACCTCAACACCCGAGCGGTCGCATGTGACCGCATAACAATAGAATACCTATTGTGTCTCGTTTACATACGCTTGAGGGATAAATACTTTTTGTTTGTAAATACATACACGATATACATAGAAAACACCCAGACCAATACAAACAGACATGTTCATGCACACTAATGTTTGTATTGTGCGGTGATCGAACCCGCAACCCGCTGCGAAGTAAACGATTTCTCAACCACTACACCAGACGGGTGTTGTGGTTTATATTCAATTACTAGCGGACCCAGCGAACTTTGCTTAGGTTTAAAGATTATTTATTTCTCAAACAAAGACACCGTCACTTACATGAGAACAAATATAACATAAAAATAAGTAAGTATTTCATTATTTACACATCGTTCGCGCCGATCTATGCTAATCATACGTACTACATTTTAAAAGTAATAAATGTCAATCACAACGCAACCAGATAAACAAACAAAAAAAACATGAAACTTATTCACTACAACACCTCCAAAACGTATTCGGCAAGTTTCGCTTAGAAAGCACTCGTCGAGTCGACATTTTTTAATTCTGTAGGTAGTTTATTAGTTAGTTAACAGCTGTGCTCCTTCAAAAGTTAACATGCGCTTGCCGTAATTTGTACGCGTTTTAGGTAAAACCAAATAACTCGCTCGACGACGTGTCGCGCGCGTAGTAACCTGATGTGTCTGTGTGAGCGTGATTGAGGTGTGGATGGTTTTATTCAATATTTTGCGGATAAGCAAGCAAGTGCTGTATGCGAATAGCTGTCTTATATTCATTAAGTTAGTTTCAGCATAAATTTTTGAAGTGGACGTAAGGTATGGGTAATGAAAAAGAAGTTTAATTATTTTATTTTGTGATGTTTGGAGTTCCGAAATTTTTGTTTTTGATGCATTGCCCCAAATTTCAATGAGATAAATTAAGCGAGACTTTACAAGTGAGTTATATATATCATATCTTGCTTTACGTGGTATGCAGCGAACTATTGGACGCAAAGACGCCATTAGTGAGGAAAGTCTTTTCTTAATATGATCAATATGTATGTTCCACGTCAGCATACGAGGGTCAAACTGAAAGTTCTTAGAACTGGCCACTTATAAACAATATAATAAAAAAAATATTCTAAAATTTGAAAATAGAACTCTTTGCCAATATTACTGAGTATATATTTCATTCATTTGTCATTTGTTTTACGATTTGGCGGCAAATTGAAAATTGTCTGTGTCACGTCAACATAAATTTAACACGAGAAAATTTTCGTGCAATGATTTTTTATGACTTTCGATGTCATTTAAGTCAACAAGAAAGTTATGATAGACTACGATTGGCCTTTCACGATGAAGCCCCATCTCGTGCGACTGTTTACAACTGGTTTAATGAGTTTAAACGTGGTCGCACTAATCTCACTGATGATGTACGTGAGGGACGGCCTTCTACGGCGACGACTGAAAATAACATCTGTGTTGTGCGGCGTATGATAGAGACTGACAAAAGAGTGACCTATCAGCAGATTCGGACAAGCTTAGGCATCGGTATGAGTCAAGTGCACAAAATCCTCCACGAACATTTAGCGGTCAGGAAGCTTTGCGCCCGGTGGATACCTCATAATTTGACTAAGGCTCAAAAACTCCATCGTGTGGATTGGTGCCGTAAAATGATTGAAAGATTTAACGGAGGTGACTCAAATGCTGTGTTCGACATACTAACAGGTGACGAAAGCTGGATTTACTGTTATGATCCTGAAACCAAAAGACAATCTGCTCAGTGGGTGTTTCCTTTCGAGGAGTTGCCAACTAAAGTGAAGAGAGATCGAAGTGCGGGAAAAAAAATGGTGGCCTCGTTCTTTGGAAGGATAGGTCATTTCGCAACAATTGTGTTAGAGGATCAAAAAACAGTTTCTGCAGAATGGTACACTACCAATTGTTTGCCACTTGTCTTGGAAAAAGTTCGAGAGAAACGACCTCGCAGTAGGATCCTCCTTCACCACGACAACGCCTCGTCGCACACCGCCAAGCGAACGATCGACTATTTGGCGACATCAAACGTTGAATTACTGGGTCACCCGCCGTATAGCCCCGACCTCGCGCCTTGTGATTTTTATTTATTCCCAAAAATTAAAGAAAAACTTAAAGGAAAGCGGTTTATGAATGCTGAAGAATCGGTGGCTGCGTATCGCGATGCCATTGAAGAGACCCCTAAGGACGAGTGGGCAAAGTGCTTTTCCCAGTGGTTCCATCGCATGCAGCGGTGTATTGACGTCAATGGACAATATTTTGAAAAGATATAATAAAACTAATAACTGGCTAATGTAATCAGTTTTTGATTTTCTAAGAACTTTCAGTTTGACCCTCGTATTATCTAAATATAGACCTAGGTATTTCTCATTAGTCTTTTCGTGTATAGGTGTATTTACGATTTTCAGTGGACTGTACGGAGTATAGGCTTGTTTTTGGTTCTAAAAATAATATAAAAGGTTTTGGATGTATTGACGGTTAAAAGATTTTGTTGCAACCAGATTAGGAGTTTATCATGGTCCTGTTGGGCAAGCGAAACTAGACTGCTTATTGATGGTCCAAAGTAAAACAGGCAGGTGTCATCGGCGTATAACGTGATATGGCCATTAAGTCCTATGTCATCGATATTGTTTATGTAAGTTAAAAATAGTAAGGGGCCAAGTATAGAACCTTGATGGACTCCACACTGAATCGGAAGAGCTTTGCTTTGGCACCCATCGATTATCACAATTTGTTGGCGGTTTTTCAGATAAGATGTAAACATTTTGTGAGCAACACCACCGACACCTATCATGGCTAGTTTATTTAGTAGGATTTCATGACTGACAGTATCAAAAGCTTTTTGTAGATCTATGAATACCCCCAAAGCTATGTTTTTCTGGTCAATATTTTTAAGGTATTTTAGTAATTAAGTCAAGTGTAGCAGCTAGAGTGTTACTCTTTGGTCGGAATCCAAACTGTCTATCGCTAATAAAATTGATTGAATGTAGATATGTCTCAAGGCGTTCATGAAGTATTTTTTTTACTATCTTTGATAGCAAAGGCAACACAGATATTGGACGATAATTGCCGGGCTCCGTCTTTACCCCAGATTTGTATATTGGAGTCACTTTAGCTAGTTTTAGCGAGTCTGGGAAGTGGCCTTTGGCTAATAAAGCGTTGATACATTCAGTCAATCTATCCACTATGAGGCTTTTAATGCATTTCAGGGCCTTGACGCTCACACCATCCAATCCAGAGCTCGAATTAGGATCAAGATTTTCAATAATTTTGTTAATTTCGTTACTAGTGCATGGTTCAAATGATAAAAACATTGGATTGTTAGACTGTGCAGAGTTGTTATGGGCAGTATTTGAGTAATGTTGTGAAATCTTAGATGCTAAGTGTATTCCGATGGAGGAGAAATATTGGTTAAAAATGTTACAGATGTGTACGGGGACAGTGGCGGTTTTGTTTTCTGTTATTAGTTTTGTAGGAACACAGCTATTTTTTGCCTTTAGACTAGAAAGGTGATTTATGAGTCTCCAAGTCTTTTTCGGGTTATTTTACAGTCGCGAAACTTACCGTAGTTATACGAATCTTTGGTTGTCTTGATAGCATCTGCTGCCTCCTTCCTTGCTTGTAGATAGGTATTTTCTAGTGTGATATCCCTTGGGTTACTCTTGTGATCGACCCATAGTTTATTTCTCCGACTGATGGCATCTGTAATATCTCTATTGATCCAGTCCTTTAGTGGCGGGTTCTGCTTCTTGAACTTTGTCACTTCTTTCAATATGATTTTTAATAGATTCTTCTAATTTTTTGAAATCGTCGCATGAATTTTCAAAGTCGTGATTTTCCAAAGATGTATACAGGCGTTCATAGTTCAATGCTTTGTAAGCAATGCTCTTCATTTTAGGTGGTTGTTGTTTTTTAATTGACATAAATATTTGTCTGTGATCTGACATTGGAGAATCACACAAGGCAAGATAATAAAGTTCCTTTCTTAGGTTTGTACTAATGTGGTCTAGTATTGACTTTTTAGTCTCCGTTTCTCTGGTACAGTATTTTTTTGTTATTTTGTTTAGAATCCTGTATCCAGCTTCAAGCAGTGTGTTTTTGTTTTTTGTTTCCTTTTTTTTCCAATAAATTGATGTTAAAATCTCCGAAGACAAGAGTTCTCTCACCTCGTTGGTGTAATTGTGTATCGAGTTCTTCAATAAACGTTTTAAAGCCTGTATCTCCAGGATAGTACACAACACCTATGTTAAGGGCGTATTTCTTTAATTTTATCCAAAGATAGTTGTTTCCTCCTGAGTAAATTGATTCAATCAGATTATGGGTTAGATCATTATGAACGTATATAGAAACTCCTCCTCCAACTTTGTCAGTTCTGTAATTGTAGTGGTGTGTGTAGTTAGATAGTTGAAGTTTCTGTGCTTGCTCTTCAGTTTTAATCCAGGTTTCAGTTAACAGTATTATATGTACCGTGGCAGGAATTGATCGGATAATACATTTCAGCTCGTCAAATTTTGCCATTGAGCATATGCTTCGTGCATTTAAATAGAAGAAGTTAAGGCGGGATTTCGAGGTTTGTAGGTCTTCGTATTTGGTGACTATTTGGTAAGTCAATTCTTTGGGAGGTGGGTAGTCGGTTTTCCGTTTTTTGGGTCCATTTTGATAATTCATTGGCTTCACCCCTAGCACCGTCCCGCTCCGGCCCCGTCTGACTCTAGAAAACGTTTCTATGGGAAATAGAAAAGGGCTGTTTTTAGGGTTTTCCCAGAAATTATTCGATTTTTTCTCGCCTTTTAAACCTTCCCTAGACCTCCACGAACATTTCAAGATTAAGATAAGATAAATCCGTTCAGCCGTTCTCGAGATTTAGTGAGACTAACGAACAGCAATTCATTTTTAATATAGGTCGACAATATTATCGAACTTTGACTTCTTGATTTCTATAACATAGTTTATCTCCTTACGATCTAAGCAACGTATATGTTGTTGACTTATTGTTTTATTCCTCAGATATCGCGATAAATGCACCGAAGTCTCGTCATCTCTGAAGCAGCGAGCGTCTCTTTTGGCGGAATTCGTAGCGGAACAGATGTGCGGCGCGGATCAGGAAAAAGATTGCTCCGTGGCCAGCGTGGACCTGCATATTGCTGACTTGATGGTGAATTTAAGACTTTATCAACTGGTAATTAGTGACAAACTAGTTCGACATCAGCGGTCAATATGAGTATTACGAGAGCGACTTGCCGTTTCTGGAATCGACTTGTCTTGCTGACTGGGTGGTGTATATTGAACTTTGTGAAGCTAGTAGTACAATGTTAAATTAGTTTGATATCAGCAGGTGATTTGTTACCAACCCAGCATCGACCTGTGTCTTGTTGACTTGAGGATGAATATTTATATACCTCCCCCACGGTTTTCTACAGTGACTGACAAGCGATTTGCATCCAGTTTGGTCCTGAGATCTTTACAAGGTCGTTTGTCCATCTTGTCGGTGGATGCCCTACACCGCGTCTTTGGTCGAAGGGTCTCAAGTCTAGAAATTTTCTGCCCCAACGGCCATCGGTTCTTCGCGCTATGTGCCATGCCCATTGCCACTTGAGCTTACTGATACCCAGAGCTATGTCCATTACCTTGTTTCTTCGATGTACCTCCTTATCTTTGTGTAGTAACAAATAAAAAAAACTCTCGATTTTGCCCAAAGTATCGGCATGTCTAAAGCAGCGAGCGCCTATTCCTCTATTAACGTTAGATCTTTCTGTGCTCTGCGTCCTTGCCGTCAACTCGCCGACTTGATGGTGAATATCATACTTTATGTTGTTGGAAATAAGTGTAAAATTCCAACTAAGAAGCGGGTGTATCGTGATTACTAAATAGGATAGTAAAAGTAGGTAAAGACAAGCGGCAAACGCTATAAGGCGAGACGCAATTTCGTTTCGCCATCGTTTGTTGATACTGTACTGTAAATCCATAGGTCGCTGGTTCAGATCCGGCTCGAAGGTCCCAAGCACTGTAGATTATATCATCAATACAAAGTTTACTGGTAGCGCAGCACCAGTTGCGAATTAAAATAATTCTGATGTGAATTGTATTGATGTAGATTATATCATCAATACAATTCAAAGATGAGCCATCGTCAACAGATAGTATTTTAAATTTCATTCCTCTTCCTGTAGACCTCCGAACAGATGAACAAATCTCTATTATCAAATGTAAGCCATTTTCAGACTTACCTAATTAATGTACGCTCATTATCCTCCCTCAAGTTTCCCCTCAGAGTGGCTCTTGTTACAAAATATTGGTTTTATCTGTGTTTACATGTTTTAGTTTCGCACATAGAATGTTCTACTACTTACTTTGGGATCAGAGCAATGTATGTGATTGGTGTCCAATACTTACTCTATCCAGGCAGAGCTAGGCAGCTGCGTGGTTGGCATCGGCTGGGTCCGCTGCGGCGGCGCGCTCGAGCGGGCGGTACTGTACAAGGCGCTCGCCGACCGCGTGGGGCTGCCGTGCGCGCTGCGCAGGGCCGCCGCGCGCGCCTGGTGCGAGATAGCCGTGCCCGAGATGGACCCAGTAAGTTATCATATTCTTCCATTGACAAGTCTGGCATTTCTGGCGCCTCGCCGTCTTTTGTCGTCGAAAACGAGCGACACACAAACGCCCTTTGTGTCGAGTGTGCAAGCGAATTTTGTTGGAATATGGGAAGGTGCAAGAGACCTCGACGCGCGCCGCTGTTTTTATGTATGGGTATCCGCTGCTGCCGTGCTGCTATCGCTCAATGTGCAAAGGCGCACTTAGTCTTGCCTATAACCACAGATGCTGTAAAGCCAACGCCAATGTTTGAAATTTCAGGTGTATAGTTTTAAATAAATGTGACGGCAACACGACTGTAGAATTCCCTTCCCAAAAGAGTCCCTTCCCTTCCCTTTATAAAGAGAACCGATGCAAAGTTGTCTTTCAAGAATAACGTACGTAGAAGTACGTAGATTTCTGAAAGAGTAAATAATTGCATAATATTATATGTATGTATTTATGCTTTATTTACGTATATGTATATACTTATAGATATTGTAGTTTATTTATTTATCGATATACTTATTTAATTAGTTTATTTAATTCAGTAATATATTGATTAGATTCTTGTTACTATGTTCCTATTTTCATTTGATTTTTTTTCACTTCACGTCTTGATTAGAGGTCTCGGCCACATAATCGTTGTCTTTACACTCATTCTCTAAAAACAAATGTAACCGGATAATTACTATTAAACAGGGTGAGAATCAGGTACTAAAATCACCATTCTGCATTTTTAAGAAAAAAGTAACAAAATAAAATCTCCTTGATAGTTAATACCACAATTTGATTTTTAACAAGTGTTGTAGAATAACTCATTTAAACCAGTCACTCACGATTGTCATAAACTTTAAATGACTGGTCAAATACTCAGTAAAATTAAGTCAATTTGACAGTATGTTATGAACGGTAAATTTAAATTTCCTAACTGAATTTTCGCAGAAAATATATAACACATATTGTGACGTTGTATTAGTTTTTATTACAAATTATTTCATTTGTACTTTTTATTGTATTTAATTACATAAAGGAAATGCGGGTAATTCGGAATACGGTTGGTAATTTGGACCACATCAATATTAGAGTTTCCAATGGTGACATCTATTAGAAATCACCTTTACTAGGTAGTTTTTGTACTATTCAATTCATAGAGCGTTGCTAAGATAGCGCTATTTTGACAGTCTTTTGTTAAATGACGTCCGAATGAAAGTGCTGTTTTCGAAACTTTTCAAGTAAGTACTAAATCAGTTTGCATCTCGAATATTAATCATATTTAGTTGGTTCCATTGATGCAAATCTATGGTTTGGTATTTATATTATTGAAACTAACACTTATTCCTTATCAAACTATAGACATACATACATGAGAGCATTTTGAGTTAAGGCAGGGTTATGTTGTTAATTTGGTATACGAAAAGTGAAGCTAATTCGGAATGTCCCAAATTAACAACAAGTGAAGTTAAATTGAAATATTTCAATTTAAATGCACTATTACTGTACTTACACTTTTTAACCGAACTTAAAATAGGAATATAAATGTCAAAAGCTTGTATGTATGTGTGTATGTTACCTGTTTTCGATCAATGTTTTACAGGTTAGAATTAATAACCCCCTTCTTTGAAGTCGGTTATTAATTCTACCCGTAGGTATGTACGGATTTAATTTAATTTAATTGCAAAATATTCACATATATAGTAAAAAGTTTATTTTGAAAAAAAAAGACTCAGAAAAAGAGAATAAGTTTTGGAGTTAAGACTGATTGAAGTTATATAAAAATTTGATTAGGTATTTAAAAGAGGACTTTAGAACTTAAAAAAGTGAATAAATAAGTAACTTTGGAGTTAAAACTAATTAAAGATTTTAATACAAGATACAGAAAAAAGGCGAAATAACGTGTAGAATTAAGACTATTTGAAGTTAAAAGTTTTGATACTGCGTATGTATGTTCCTAATAAATTAATCCCATCAAAAACAACGTAACAACTTAATGCTTCGAGTACGGAGATTCCAGACACAATTGATTTTCAATTGTTATGGACCACGATCGTGGTCTTAAAGACTGGACGTATTAAGACAGAAAGTCGCTTAAGTAGACTGAGTAAATTAATAACCGACTTGGTATTACATGGATCTCACAACTTTTTACCGCAGAACAACTGAGTTGCGAGACTTGGTTTTTTTGACAAGTATTGTTTTTGATGGGATCTCATTTCTTTTTGTATTTTGTAGACAGTTCTACTTTTTTCCTTTTCGGTACCTTCTACTTATTGTATATATGTATATCTACCACCAACGAATTTTCTTAATGCCCTCTCTCTGACTTATGAACTTTTCTTATTTTTGTAGGTAGCCTTCCGTTTTCAATCGAAAATATCAATAAAAATCGCAAACTTATAGGTAAGAATTCTGGGCACATCCGAACCGCATTGGGTCGCTCGCGCGTATGAGCGCGGCTGCTGCTCGCTCGGCATCATTCAATTTTCCGCGCGCCCTGCCACTGTACCCGCCCCGCGCCCTCGCGCTAGCACCGCGCAGCGCGGAGTAACGGCCCGCGCTCACTCGCTAGCATCGCAGCGCGTGGTATAATAATTAATTTACAACCTTACGCACTCGTAATAAGTACGAATACGCACGTAGGTACGTTTTTTGCATTAAATAATTTAATTTACACGTGTTTTCATGACGGGAACACCCATTTTTTGCTCGATTTGGCAGGGGCACTACCATTCGCCTATATTTATATGGGACTACCTTAAATCCGCGGCTTCGCACGCAATAATAATAACTGCCGTAAAACATCGTTACGAATAAAGCCAATATTGAAAAATTTAACTGAAGACTTGGCGGTATGGGCTTAATTTTCTTTGCGATCTTTTCTAGATTTTTTAGTTTTTTCTTGATTCATACACCAAACACTACTTATATTCCAAATTTGAAGCTTCTAGGTCTGCTAGAAGTGCCTTAGAATTTTGATGATCAGTGAGTCAGTAAGTGACAAAATTAAGAAATTTGACCCGTTATAATTCTTAAAATACTGGTTCAAATTGAATGAAATTTGAAATATACTGTGTCTTCACAATGCCTGCATGGTTGCTGAAAATTTCAGTTTTCTAGTTTTATCCACAACGAAGTTACAGGGGGTCGAAAATGGTCTGAATTGCTTCGAGAAAAAGGATGGTACGGCAGTGACGCTTTTTTGCTCGACTTGGTGGCAGTTACAAGACAAATTTATCAAATAAAAAAGAAGTATAACGGTGATTTTTATTTTACCTACTATATTCCAAATTATATGAACGTGAATTTAATTTGGACTACCTGTTCTATTCCAATTTATATTCACATGAATTTAATTTGGAATACCCTATTCCGAACAATATTCACATTGGGTAACCAGTGCCTTTCTGTCAATTTACGTATAAACCAAAGTTTATCCCACTTAGAGAATAATAATACTTTTGATTAATTTTATGCTAACAATACATTAGTTTCACTAACATTTTATGTGGTTTTCGTACTTATTTCTCTTAAACCTTGGTAAATATGTTTTTTTTTTGTAACCTGTAATCCAAATTACTCTACAACCAGTCTTTGTAAGCCACATTGTAACAAAAATAATTCGATCTTTAAATAATAACGATTTTGCCGGATTCAGAAAATATATCAAAGGACTTGTGTAACACTTAACTAGACTTTAATATCGTGTAGATAAGGTTGAAATAAGATTTAAACGGGTTTCACGGAACCGCGCGAAAGACACGTGACCGACCGAATCCGACCAATCGCGTACAACAAAGTTACAACCAAAAAAGGAAAAATAATGGAATCAAAATGACAGTTTGACTGTTTTTGACCAATGTGACCGTAAATGACATTCAGTCAAATTCAGTCACTATAGTAATTTTTAAACACTTCTTTTACCGCTTTGCAGGATAACGCAGACGTGATAGAAAACTACCCAGCCGGTCTACTCCGAGTCAACTACGTGGTAGACCTCATGGAGCATCCAGGTAGGGTTTATATTGATTTAAATGCCGCTCCAGTGGATATACATCATCATCATTACCAGCCAAATGACCTCCACTGCTGAACATAGACCTCCATAACGGTTATCCACAGCGACAGATCTTAACCCATCTGCATCCATTGTGAGCCTGCGATCTTTACAAAGTCAGCTGTCCACCTGTGTCGGTGGACGTCCTACATAGCATATAGGTATACACGTGTAATAAAAGTTTACAGTTAGTAAGCAGAATCAATATAGATACTGTAGTGTTTTCCGAATAAATAAAACGAATGACTTATAACCAGTGATAGGATAAATCAGATGCATGTATAACTAAAGTTCATTATTGGCTAAATTAATATGAAGACGACTTCTTAAAATTATATGTTTCAATCACGGACGAGTAAAAAAAGTAAGGACTCCGTGTCACCTACATAAAAAGTGAAGCACCCAAAGTAAGCCAGCATACGTGTAAATACGAAGCTACACGCACACACTGACGCAAAAGTAAGCCGATCGGCCGCCATTACCCTCTCTGCCATCGTCTGTGACAGTGCAAACCTTCGCGTATAAAAAAATGAAAAAATACCGTCGTGTATCGTTAAACGGTGTAAAAATATTACACTTCTGCAAAAAAAGTGCCAAGGAATAACCTTTCATAGGTTAACCAGTACCTATTACGTTAATTTCTGTTCTTTTTAAAATGCAAAAAATATTTATTTGGAACACAGAACCTCCACTCCACGTGATATGCCGGTGACAGTAACAGCCAGTGTGGCCGGAAAATAAATAGGGACTTTACCCGAAAAAACAGGCTAAGTAAGTGCAAGTTGGACTCGCGCACTGAAAAACTACAAGTTGGTTTTAAAGCAGTATTCTACTGCATAAACACAACCTTTTTAAGTTTTTAAATTTAACTTAAGTATATAATTCTTCGTAATAATAATTAGAAGAGCTGGCAAGCACTTTTTATTTACATAAAAATATAATGAAATCCAACCAAAATAATTACAGGTATGTAATTTTTATCTAGCCATGCCGATATCAGGTTGGCGACTTATATTACTTTTATTTTAATTGTGGTTTTGAAAGGCATACTTCAAATTTTACGCACATTGCTCACATGCATAAACGAGTAAAATTTGCACTTCCGCCATTCGAGATACGCCTACACAATAAAGGGAGAAATATTTGTGTCAACTGGTATCCCCGTGACGCACACACATACAGCATAAAAGTGGCATCACTTGCTAGTATCGCGGTGCGGAGTCCTTTCTTTTTTACTCGTCCGTGGTTTCAATATAAATCCCGGGATTCCAGAAAATTAGGAATTACATAACTAGTCTGTAACATAGTGAGAAAACGACGTATTTAGCACGAGTTTTTTTTAACAGGATCCTCCGGATGTCTCCGGGATTACATAATTTATTAATTTGAAGTTAATTCTAAGCTCCCAATTAATTTTATGAGTATCTTGAGTGTAAGAAGAGTAGTCGATAGTACATACACACACACTAGCACACCCCATTTAGTCCTGTTATAAAAACACTAGATTTGTCGATTCATAAATCCCGGGATTTTTAATATAAAAGTGCATTCCATATAAGCCAACACCTCAACTTTAGGCACATATGTATCCGATTATCCGATCGCTACTTATGTCACATTAACCCATAAAATTATTATCCCTATGGAATAGAACGACAAAAGCGAGATGTCACTAGCAGCAAACTGTGTGATAAAAAGAGATGGGAGATGCGAAGTAGCAGAACCGTTTTTAGCAGCTGTCAGTCAGTCAGCCTTATAAAAGCTCGCTGAAAATTTCTCTCATTAGAGTTTTTGAAAATTTATGTGAAATTGTGTATATTTTGAAGAAATATTTATGTTGAAACATGGTGACTTAATCGGTGATTGATTTTTGTTCATTACAGCGGAATAACCCAACAAATAATCATTTAACAGGTATATTAGTCCAAATCGAAGCCTCTTAATATACGACTTATATTTACAAATGCGCTCAATATCAAATTTAAAGTACGCAGTTTCATTATTCTATTCTACAAACGTTACTTTACGTAAAAAATAAAGACAGAATAACACAGGGAATGTATATACGAATATTTTATATAATGAAATAATATTTAGTTTTACTCTAGAGCTGCATGTTCAATCTTTTGTGTCGGGTGTTTATCATGCAGTAAACTAATATGTTTATCTTAGAAACGTTGTTTTTAAACACCTGATCGAAAGGTTAGGTATCTCATTTAAAGCTACAAATGTTACTTACTTATGTTAGTTACTGACATCTTAAATCGGTTTCGTTTGACAGCTTTTACTTGTCCTTCTATTCCGATAGGAATATTAATTTTATGCATTAACCACAGGTCGGCTGTTAGCGGCAGGCAGCCACGAAGCGTCGCGCGTATGCGGGCCTGCTTGCTTGCCGCCCTACACGGCTTCCAAGCTGCCTGAAGTGTGTCGATGTGAGAACTGAGACTGATTCAATATGGTCTAGAATGACCCAGTAATGCCTAGCGTGTCCAAATGGACACGCAATCAGTAGAAAATAAAGATGGTGACTGTGGTCGCCCTAACTCTTTTTTTACTACGGTAACAGTATGTTACTACTGTCAAAGTATCAAATGACATTCCTTTTTAGCGTTTGTGAGTGTTTTGTGCAAAATAAGGTTGTAATTTCAGTTTGATTTTAATATTTGGAAAAAACATGGATGGCAGTGAAAAGAAAGTATTTTTTCTTATAAATTATTTAATACGCTAACTGCTTTTTGCATAGGATTATGGTCAATGATGTTGTCTGATGTTTGAAATTATAACCTAGGTGAAAACTTTGTTTCGATCGAGTTTTACAACAAATTTGTCCATGTGTCCATATGGACACGCTAAGCGCTTGCATGAGCACTGACATTGCTTTGCGCTTTCTTGTTACCAGGTACATGGAATATGGAATATTCAAAAACCAAAGAACATTGAATGATATTTTGAATGCGTTGGAAGAAAGCAGTGATGAAGAATGTGAAAAAAGAAGGCCAATCCCTGATGCAATATATGTTGCTCCTCCAGAACCTTCTGTATTGACTGATGAAAATTCTGGAGATGAAGATGCTGGTGGACGTTTCGAAAATTTGAGTTCCAGACAGATATTGGCTGATGCTGAGGTCCTTATCAAAAGGATAGTTTGAACACAGAACCAAATTTTGAGGATCTCGTAGGTAAAAAAATAAATAAACTTGGGTTCACGGGAATTTAGAACCTTTTTAGGGCCGTTTCCAGAGCAAGATATCAATGCAAAATTTGTCTGCAATTGAAATATTTGAGCTAATAATTGATGATGATAATAGTGAATATGTTGGTTTCGCAATCTAACAATTACGCTTTATGGAAAAATTGCCCGGATCCTAAAATAACAGCTGATCTTCTTCTTCTTATCGTGTCGACTTTGGCGTTATATTTTTGAGGACCAGTACTCGGCAACCGACACAGCGTTATCAGTGGCGTTGTACAGGTCCGCACGTGTGCAGGTGAAGGGACACGTAGGGCAAGACAATAGGTGTGCCATCGTCTGTGGAGAGACACCACACAAGCATGCGTCGTCCGCAACATAACCCCATCTGTACATATTCTCCTTGCTTCGGCCGACTTGTGTCCGCAGTCTATTTAAGGACTTCCAAGTTTGCCAAGGTAGACTATGTCCAGGGGGGAGCTGTCCGTTAGCGGTATAGTGTTGGGGTATCTCTCCTTCCAAAGTCTTATCCGGGCTTGATTAGCTTCGCCATCAAGAGGAGACACCTCTTTGACGAAGCTACGCCGACTCTTTAGCCTCTGGACTACTGGCATATGTTGGTGCAAGGGATGCCGAACGTTCATTTCCTTCTTAAGGCGCTCCAAAGAACTTGCCACATCCCTGCGAACGTCCGGGGGTGCAACACCAGCCAGCGGGTACAGCATACCAACAGGAGTTGGTTTTAGACAGCCCGTGATAATTCGGCATGTGTCATTTAGTGCTGTGTCCACTAGGCGTGTGTGTGCTGATCGGCTCCAAACCGGGCTGGCGTATTCACCAGCTGAAAACGAAAGCGCCAATCCAGTCGTCCGCAAGACTTGCGGGGATGCTCCCCACTTTGAAGATGTTAGGCGGCGTAAAAGGTTGTTACGGGTGCCCACTTTCTGCTTGGTGTTGATGCAGTGTTGTTTGTAGGTAAGGGCTCTGTATAACACGCATTACTTTCGATACGTCCACCAGCATCTTCATCTCCAGAATTTTTATCAGTCAATACAGAAGGTTCTGGAGGAGCAACATATATTGCATCAGGGATTGGCCTTCTCTGTATAAATAACAGCTGATGAGATGAGATGTTTTATAGCAATTTTGATACTAAGTGGATACAATCCAGTTGCTAACAAACGTAATGCAAATGTAATGTTGGCCTTTGCGTCGAATGTTTTAGAGATTACCACAAAAACAACTAAGTTTGTTCTTGTTTTTCTCGTTTCTGTTTGTTTTTTATATAAGTGAAGATTCCATTTAATTTGCACACCTTAACGCTTAGCGTGTCCATATGGACACGTGTGTTTTTTTTTTCAAAATAAACATTTTTTTTAAAAACAACTTGTTTTCCTATTTATAGATGTTAATTTAAGTCGTCTGATTACAACAAATCCAAAAAATATATTAAAAAAAGAAACTGGGCATTACTGGGTTAAAGCTAACATGCGCAGTAAAGATCGCTGATTCATTAAACATATATGAGAAATCTGGGAGAAAGGCCACCCTAAAGGACGGCATGACATTTCGAAATGCCATTTGTCTTTCACCTCTAAGTTTTCCGATTTTCAAAGGTTGTTATGTTGACCCCGTCAGTTATTTATATTGAAGAGCGTTTTGTCAGTCTCCGTAGGTTAACAAAAATAAAAAGGTAACGCTAAACGCGTTATACGCCTGAACTGTGATAACTTTAAACATTCGCATTGTTTGCTAGATTTTTTTGTGCTGTGATATAAAGTGTCGAATAAAATAACTTTTATGTGTAAAAAATACTTTTATTTCGATAAACTAAAGGCAGCTTTCGTTACGTTCCTCACAACATTATTCACAATAAATAGTTCTTTTCATAAAAATCTTACATCAAGGCACGTTTCACGAAGACACAAAAATTGCACAGAAAATGGACGGACACACAATCACAAACATTTATATTTGTATTAATATTAAGTTGGACAAATATTTGCATGGCATACATAAAATTTTGAATATTAACATAGCATGCAAATATATAACCTGGTTTTCGTAAAAATAGACCTGTCACTGTCACTGCGCGGTGAAAAAAGTGTGCGAAAATGATCTTTATAGACACGAAACTGACAAACGCGGGTAGGTGAGCGGGGAAGCGGGAGGGACGTGACATGTATGACAGGACAGGTCCATTCGTACGATCACCGGGCTATAGTCCTTGTTGTACTGTAAATACTGTTCCTTATACCTAAAGCTAGACTAGTTCCTAACTTAACAATGAATATACCTTTGAGGTAACTTAAAATATATATGCAAAAATGCATTAAAGTATAACTACACATTTTATTACAGTCTGGTGCATATACAGTACAAAATAACGTTAACATTATATTATTCGCATTTTATAGCGAAATGCATGTGAAACTGAATTTTAAGTTCAGTGTGCAAACCCAGGCTGCGTTCCGTATTGCGCTGACAGCGAAAATATCACTGATATCGCGCTTACAAACCGTTCCGATTTGGCGTTAGCGAGTCAACGATAGCTGTAGTGACGTCACGGCTGACGTCACTATCACCGCCATCTTGCGTTCACAGTGCAATCGCTTTGCTGCGTTAGCACCGTGAGCGTCTAAGAGCGGACTGTCACATTGACGCATTTGACGTCTTTTTGCTTCAAAGAACAGCAAATGTGATCTAAAGCCGTTCCGAAATGAAATCGCGTCAACAGCGCTGTCAGCACGCTAATCAAATCGGAACGGCTTTTGACGCTCACAGTGCTAACAGTGATATTGGCGCAATACGGAACGCACCCCCAATTTGTTCAATTTGAGATCTAAAAACAATGAGTGTGGAATGTATCTTATAAACATACTTTTAAGCAAATAATACTCAATCTTTAGTCAAGGCTGACGTTAACGTTTTAACTATGTAAAGTTTTTGAAGTTGTAATATTTGAACTTATAATGTAACACATATAAAATAAAATCAAGGAATGCCAATTTATTAAAAAGATTATAAAATAGTAAATGTCAAAAGATAAGATAAAAAGATAAATTTCTTAAAACGTAGATCAGTCAAAATATAAAACTGTTAATGGCCACTTTGTAATAATAAGGGTAATTTTTAGTGTTAAAGTTAAAAAATACCATACATTACATTTGAATAATACACTGTGTTGATTGAACTATAAATAGGTGATGAAAACTTATAACCATATTTAATATTAAGCGGTGGTCGTTATCTGTAATATAACCATAAAATAAAAAGTCCTCTGTACCAATGATATTTAAAAACAATAGATATGTTATTAATACGCTCACAAAACATCTTTGCTAGTCGAGAGCGACTGCACACATGCGCAATTCTTATTAACCACAGTCCTAGACAATGTGTGAGAGAGATATCATAATTTATACAGTAATAAATAAAGAGATAGTAATTTTCTGTTACGCTCAAGTGTAAACTAAATGTCACTTATTGACCAATCACTGCTCTGCACCGCACACATGAATGATTAATCTAAGGAATCTTTGATCAAATTGGTGTCGAGGATATTGCGTCCTTTTCATATTGTTAAAACTAACAATTTACATTCTCTTCCTTCATTCAATCACAACATCTTTCATCACCTCTATTACCATACTGTGAAATGGGTAAAAATATTTATTATGCGTAATTATTGACATGTAAGCATACATGTCGTACGAGATCCCCTGAGCTTATTTTACTTTCTTATCATAGTTTGTATACTTTTAAAACACACACGATGGATTTTGTTAGGAGTGACGATCATTGACAGAGACATCACACTTGTTGTATACCTAGCTATTCGTAGACTAAGGGTAAGACGTCCCAATTAGGACATATTAGCGTCTTCACATTGCGCCCCCGGGTACCATAATATCTATTAGTTATAAATATCATTGCTCTGTATATTTTTTTAAAGACTATTTACATGATAAGGTGGTACCTTAGCATGTAAGCATCTGAGTCGAATGCCTCAATATTTTATTCATTTTAATCTCAATCTTGATTGATATAGCATACTCCACCCTTTCATTTACATTCAATGGGAGTAGAAGTTCGACAATAAAGTAGATGCATATCTTAGCACACTATTCATACTATAGAATAGTTACTTAGACGCCGGTCGTCAATACATAGCTGGTGTAGCTGAAAAAAATTTGACTATTGGTCATCAAATGGTAAAAATCTTTTAAATCAAACCATTTGTTTTTTACAAGGCACGCTTTTTATAGCGTGTTGTTTCGGGTTACGACCCGCGGCCCTTTGATTGGGGTAGTGAAGTCGTTGAATCAGTGCGATTTATTAATTAGTAAATACTGGTCCAGTAAATTCATGCATCTAACAGGGTTTGCGGTACGGACGCTCTGAACCACCAGAATGATTAAGTTAAATTATTCATCATCATTTTGCCATAGTATTAAGTTTATACATGTTTAAGGGTACAGTCCAAATTGTCATTAATATAATACTACAGCGGCATACCAACTATACGGTAGTTTGAGGGACTCCTTCGACGACCCGAGTCCGTGATCTGGCGCGCGGCAGCGGCTCGGGCGCGCGGGACACTGCGCTCTCTTTGAGTGATAGCGCTGAACCGGATGACGCGCGCGACTCTGGTCGGGATAATTGCAGCGTTTGTGGCTGACTCGTCTGTGGACATGAAAGCGTTTGTTGAACTAACGCTTTTTTTGTAGTCTTAAGTTATGGTGCTGATAAGGATACCATAGCTTTAGACCCCGCATAATATCTACTGTTGCAGATCAGAAGCGACGATTTTAAGAAAAAAAGAGAAAACAATGTTTCAGCGTTAACTTTTTATTTATAAAGAAAATTAAAATTAAAACGGAATGAATCCGGTCCTATCCGAGCGTTGCCTTATATAATCTTCGGGGTGGGAAAGTATAGGTAGTTTTTCAGTATTTATCAAAAGACTACTATATCAGTCTATTATTACGAAGATTTTTTTAAATCAAAGGATTCTAGAGCAGGAAAAATAAAAAAAAACAGAGATTAAAAAGACTTTGATTCATTAAAATTGTTATCCAACTATTAATTTAAAATTATAAAATTTATTAAATATTTGGTAAAATCATTTTTAATGTTGTTATATTGTTTACTGTAGTTTTATCAATAAATCTTGTCTCACCTTCAATAAATCAATGTTGACATGACACATAACTTTTATGGATTAAATCGTATACGTAACAGCGCGTCCGAGCGGCGTCACTAGCTTCGGTTACTGCTGCCAGTCGACAGTTTTTATGAAACTGTGCGTTTTTCATGAAACGCGGCTATCTAATGTAACTAGTGATCTGTACCCCAATCACGAACTTTAGACGTATTCGTCACGTTATCGTAGCGAGTTTACGCAGTACAACGTTAGTCGGCATCACGAAGCACTCTCGAGTCGTGTAGTAAGCTCGATAGCGTTGACGTAGATGACGTCATACTAACGTAAATATGGCCGTTGAATGACACGTCCAGAAACAAGTTAAGCGATCTTTATGAATATTATCGAAATATATCATGATATTCCAGTAAAATCTAAGAAAAATCAATAACGAAACAAAATTACGATCAATATGTTTGGCAGGGTTAGCAAATGTAAAAAAGGAGATGTCCCAAAAATGTATGAAGCCTCGGCCAGGTCCATGTACGCTATACCTAATTATAGGCGAATATGTGTAGTACAGTTTTAATAAGACTAATTTCTATGGAGAGCCTTAGTTTTTTGGTTGAAACAATAAAATAAACCACATTATTGCGACTCAGTACAATATGGCGGAGGACGCCATCTTTGACACTTGAATGACGTTTGTCTGTCAGTTTACTTTTGATAGTACCTACCTACTTATTTTATTAAACAAAGTAGGTATTTTTTTATCAGAACAATAGACAAATAATTAGTCATGCAGCTCTAGATCAGCTTCTATACTATGATTTTTTTACCTACTTAACATCTTTCCGATCTCGAAGCAGGCCAGCGAGAACAATTTTCAACTCCACTACGAAATCAGCAGTGCAACAAGTGAGCTGAGATAGCAGTTTCCAAACTAAGGAGGTGTCTATCAGCACCCTGAGAAGACGTTCGAGCTCAGGGCAATCGAACGTGTCCAGCACCATCCAACCTCTTAAGAATTACGATGATGCATTTAACACCAGTGCAAGTGTTTGTGTGACAGCTTATGAGTGTTGATCATAGTTTCATGTGGACTATATTGAATAATAATTATCTTTAGATTACCAATGCACCGGTCTGTATCTACTGTATCCTAAGAATTCCAAATGATCACCCTAAACGTTAGATTCTAAAGTACTATCTCGGGAAATACATCTAACCTGATAATATTCAGTTGCAGAAAAGGATATAAATAAAACAGCTGTAATAAATATTACTGTTTTTATTCTTTCTCAGTTAGTCCTTTACAACAAAAGCCGGGTCAACAGATAGGGCAGGTAGGTCAGTTCAATTAATGCCAAGTAAGTCACGGAGAAAAAGTTACCAAATTCAAAAGAAAGCGAGGTTGTTATAAAGAAGCAAGAACTCAAAACACTTTAAACGCAACGAACAAACTGAACGATGTTTTTTTTTAACTTACAAGTTTTACGTCCTTGGCTGTACGCCATACAGACAATTCTTCATTTAATCTATTTTTCAACACTTAACACTAAACTAGCCTAACTTAACCTAACTCATTGAAATGCGAGGTGGTCCGCATTCCAATGCTCAACATGGAAGCTAAGCGCAGGAACAGCGATCCGAGTAAGACCACGCTATTAGAACTCGCTTCACCATAATTATCACTTTAATTTCATTGTTTTCTTCAAAAGCACGAATTATCATGACAATTCCACCGCACAATCACAATAATTGACCCGAAAAAAAAAAACAATTTCTAAAATGAAGAAATATGGTCCGTCCCTCCCTTTTCGTTTCCCGCGCAAAACTCTTTTTTTTTCATACAAGTTTTACGTCTTCGGCTCTATGCCATACAGACTATTCTTCAGTAAATTATGTTCATTTTTTTACACTTATTGACTAAAACTAACACTAAACTAGCCTACCTTAACCTAACTCATTAAAATGCGAGGTGGTTCGCATTTCAATGCTCTACAAGGAAGCTTAGCGCAGGAACAGCGATCCGGGTAAGACGGCGCGATCAGATCGCTTCACTTAATTCCCCACTTTAATTGCATTGTTTTCTTCAAAAGCACAAATTATCATGATAATTCCACCACACAATCACAATAATTGACCCGAAAAAACAATTATTAAAACGAAGAAATAAGGTCCGTCCTTCCCTTTTCGTTTCCCGCGTAAAACCCGCGCAAAACTCCCACTGATCATGACAGTTGACATTGACAGTTTTTTTTACTGGTATGTAAATCCCAGTAATAAAAAAAATAAAGTTGCCATCTTTACAAAGAAATAAGGTGTTTGATTTTATTTTTAAGCCACTAAACTACGGACTAAAACATTTTTATTGTATTTTTAATGGAAATAGCAATTTTTGACCGATTTTTTGGTACTACGTACATGGTACAGGCCTGGGATGGGACATCTCCTTTGGTCTATTAAAATATGAAGATATATGTTTTTCTGTAATCTTATCATTTTTGAACTGTTTATTAGACTGTCAATTGACAGACTGACGTTATGCCATCAAATTGTGACAAATTCAAAGGTTTTACAAAAATTTAGTTAAAAATTATGAAAAAAAAATATTAAAATAACGAGGACAAGTCGTTTGCAGTACAACATAACAATATTTAAATTTTTGAAAAAGTAAGTACGTAAAAGTAATACAAGGATAAGTGATTAAAGTGCTTTTATTCATTGGCTATTATAGCGAGATAAACTCTAACTAGATCTTATTTCTCAAGAAATTGTGATTTATCCAAGCCCTCAGCTCTTCAAGAGGACGCTGTTTCTAACAAATGGAATGAAAAGCATTACGTCAATATAAAATAAATATATATTATTTTTCAGAATGAAGACAGACCAAAGTACAATGTGTAGAAATACGCCTATATATGCCAGCTAGAAGAAATAAAGCGAGTCTAGCAGTTCCGGCGGTCTTCGTTACTCCCATATATATATTTAGAGCAAAGATGAACCCAACAAGATCAAAATCGATACACCTGTTGCAAGTGCCCTGTTCCTGATTTCTTTTTAAGTTAAAAATAAGGTGTATAAGATAAAAAATATTGTAATAAATTTCATATTTCTAAAGTAATGTCATAATTTTAGAATTATAAATAAGACCACTAACGTTTTCTTTATTCCACACGTTTCTTTATTTCTCGCCAAAAGCCAAAGCTCTGTCTGTTGTTATATGTGATATTTTGAGCACATATAGTAAGAAACTATGTGTCGGATCCGTACGTTCTCACTAGTACACACACACCCGTTGAAGACTTTCGTCTTCAAACACTGAGGTTAATGAGACATGGCGACGCTCTTGCGCTGTTTCCCCACCTCTGCCTAGCCGACCGCGTTGGATTCGTTGATAGACCTCTTTCTTAGAACCACTTGTTGTGAGGCTCGGTTAAGGCTTTCGACTGTAGTTCCAAAATCTCATCTTTGCCTGCACGAATAGTATATTATCAATAAACCGGAGGTGAGAGATGTATTTGCTATTGAAGTTGATGCCGAATCTTTCTCATTCCAAGAGCTTGAATCAGTCTTCAAACGCAGCTGTGTGATAATTTTAGAATAAAATACATTTTAGGCGGTCTTATCCGTAAAAGTTACCTAGTTTCTCTTCGCTAATTTTTGACATTTAGAATCTGAAGTAATCTTGTTGCAACTCACGATACTATACGTCAAAGAAAGGTTCGTGATCGCAAATCCAGTTTATCACTATAGAAAATGTTTACGCACAATAAATGTCAGGTATTTGAGCTGCCAAATTTAGTTTGTTTTACGTCCGATAGAGGCGCTTTCAGATTTTCATAGAAATGATTACGTTACTATACGAATACTTTGACGCAAATTATTCGTGATAGGGGTACTGATAATCGGGTGCGTATTCACCTAAAGTAGAGGTGTTAGCGTATATGGAGAGCACTCTTGAATCGTAAAAATTCCGGGATTGCGGAATTAACATTTTTTTAAATCAAATCGCGGATAGGTATATTTACTTATTTTAAAGTTTTAATAATAATTAATGCACCTTTATATCGAAAAAAATCCGGGATTCCTGAATCGACAAATCTAATGTTTTTATTATGAAACTGAATCAAGTTTACTACTGTGTGTGTATGTACTTTCTACTTCTCTTCTTACATTTAACATACTCATAAACTGACGGTGAGCTTGAAATAGACTTTAAGAACATACATATTAATAATATGCAATCCCGGATTCCTGTTTAATATAAAAAAACACATGCTTAACACGTCGTTTCTTCACCATGTTACAGACTGTTTCACATTTCCGAAGTTATTGAAATCCCGGGATTTATGTTAAAAAAAATGTTTTTTTTATGAAGCCGCCTCCATAATATCATAGGCTTAAATTAACTTTAGGTAAATATGCATCTGATTATCCGATCACTGATTGAAACTAAAGGACGTCCGGACGGCGCTGTTTAAACGCGTAACCCTGTAAACCACCTAAGGTCCGTTTTTCTGTGCTAGTCTTATAATAAATAAAATAAATAAAACTTATTTACTGTTTAATTTGAAAATATTTTAGTGTTATAGGATGAATTTTAATAAACCTATTGTAGTTGGTAAAGTTTGTGTATATCCTTTTTAGGGTTCCGTAGCCGAATTAAAAAAAACGGAACCCTTATAGTTTCGTCAACTTTCTGTCTGTCTGTCCGTCCGTATGTCACAGCCACTTTATTCTATAACTATACGCGTTACACTGTTGAAATTTGGGCTGCGCACATAGGGGTATTTGGACAATCTGGGCGGCCAAAAACAAAGTTTCTCAACTTTAATGGGGATAGACAAAAAATTATCTCTAATTAACTTAAACATTGAACGGATCAGAAAAAGCAAATACCTACCTTTTCGTGCAATCCCAGCCTTTGTAATGCTACTCGAAACTTGGACGTCAATCAAAGTGAAACGTATATCTTATCGGCTTTAAATTTATGCGTAACTTTTAAATGCTCATTTCTTTTAATGAGTGTAAAACATAAAGATAAAAAAAATTGATTGTGTTAAAGAAGGTAAGTGTATTTCGTTTTTATAGTGCTTCAAAGCAATATTTTTTATAATGTCGGAAATAAATAGAAACATAGATGAGTGATTATTCATCGGATTATTTTCAAAAACTTTAACAAACTCGAGAGTAAAAGTTGTTTACACCGAAGAGCCCCGGCATTGATTTTCTATTTAGAAAATTCTTTGAGATCTCAGCTATCTTATGGTGAAAAAAGATTTTGCTACTTTTTGCTTCTTCTTGAGATATTCTATTTTTAAGGGGTAGTCATAATTAACAAATATTTAACTACATATTCTTAGTTTTTTTTCCATTGATATAGGACCATCAAATGTCAAAGTAATGACCCGAAAATATTTATTTTGTGCAACGCTACAGCAGAACTATAATATAATTGGAGAAAAGTTGGACTTTTTTGAAAATTACCTTTTGCAGCTCGAACCTTTTTCTTCAGAGCAAATATTTAAAATTACGAACGATTTTTTGCGTTTAAAGGCTAAATTAAGCATAGGTGGTCTCAAACATGCCATAATGAGAAAATGTATACGAAAAATAATGCGAAATGACTTGAAGGTACATTCACCGGGCGGTCATCCAAGTCGATTGGTCAATCGAGTGATAAAATCAAAAGAAAGAAGACCGAAGATATTCGTGTATCTACGGACTTAGAACGGCTTACCCATGCTACAATCTCTATATTAAGGGACAGAGGCAAGAGAGATGCTGCTGTTGTTCTTAAAGATATTTTATCATCACCAAAGCGAGCTGCAAAACATTAAAAAGCATTTTGCTCATGTCGGCAAGATAAAGAGATAAGATTGTCTCCAGCCTTGTATATTTTTTTTAGAAGGCAGTAACAAATTATAACGAGTGCTAATAAATATACTGTTGGTACAGTATTTTGCAAAAAGCGATTTGGATAACACTCCTAGTGTTACCCAAATCAAGAATCGTATCGCGTAACTGAAACATGTGCTGAAACTATGCTGCAATCTTTAATTGATTATACAGTCACATGATTACTAATACATTTGGAAGAAGTTGTACAACATCTTAATGGGGAAGAGAGGTTATCATTAACCAAAATTTGTAAGTGGGGTTGTGCCAGGGCTCAACAAGCTCAATATAAACAATGCTGACTCTGATATCAACCTATTCCAGAGTTAATTTGCACCCCTGCAACTCATCTGTTCTTCCAACAATAATCTTGTATGGTTAAACCTAACTCCTACTTCGCCGAGAAAAAAATGTTTTAATTTTTCTATAAAAAAAATATTTTTTTATGTAAAATGTATTTTATTTTATTTTTTGCACTATCCTCTTATTAAATAATATATTTAGAATAAACTAAACCGATGAAATAATTTTGGCCGCCCAAATTGTTCAAATACCCCATAGTGCTGCGTTCCGTTTTGCGCCAATATCACTGTTAGCACAGTGAGCGTCAAAGGCCGTTCCGATTTGATTAGCGTGCTGACAGCGCTGTTGACGCGATTTCATTTCGGAACGGTTATTTAGCGCATCGTAAGCGAGCGATATCATTTTCGCGCGAGATTTTGAAATAAATGATAACCTAAGACCTTGCTAAAAGCAAAGAAAGAGTAGGTACCAAATAAAGTAATAATACATTGTTATGGATATTCATGAAATAAATACTGTATTATTAGACAGCGATGATGACTGTGACAGCTAGTCATCATCGTCTTCGAAAGAAGATGATGAGGATTTCGCAGTAGGTACAATTTAACAGTAAGAAATCTAGAGAACCAATCCCTAGAATAAAACACAGATGAATAAAATGTATCTAGAATAAAAGTGTATGTGAATGATGCTGCATCCAAGTACAACTCTGAAACATTTAAATTACATTTGCTGTTCTTTGAAGCATAAAAACGTCAAATGCGTCAATGTGACAGTCCGCTCACGGTGCTAACGCAGCAAAACGATTGCACTGTGAACGCAAGATGGCGGTGATAGTGACGTCAGCCGTGACGTCATTACAGCTTTCGTTGACTCGCTAACGCCAAATCGGAACGGTTTGTAAGCGCGATAACAGTGCCATTTTCGCTGTCAGCGCAATACGGAACGCACCCTTGGTAGGAAGATGTATCCTGTTAACCGCTTCACGATTCTTATACAAAAAATGAAAAATAATAATATTTATCTACACTCATATCGTTAAATTCAAAATACAAAACTCAAAACGAGTTTATATAGACGTACTTTATAAATAGTATATCGAAATGAAATTAAAAATTTAATTATGACACTATTTCTCTAACAAAATAATGTTATAATATTTTTTTTTCATTACGATATAGATTACAGATCATAGATACACCAATTTAATTTTTTATCTGTGGCTGCGCGCGCTTTGGCGCATGCGCGGTGATAATGGGAATTTTGGCGTCATAGTACGTTTGTGTTTCGGTAGATAATTATTAGTGTTTATTAAAATGTCTGATAGTGAAAGTGCAGAAAATTTGACGCCGCCCGACATTTTAGAGACTGCGACAGCAGTCTGTCTGAATCTACTACCAGTAAAGTCAAGAAAATTATACGATAAATGTTATCAAGACTTTTTAGCATGGAAATCTTTATCTTTTATTTGATATGTTCGTGTTCAATGAGAGTAGATAAAGTAGTGTATGAAACTGCACATAACTAGGTATTATACACTCTTGTGATACTTTTAAAAAACTCGTGTATAATACCTCTCATTATGTACCAGTTTCATAAACTACTATTAAGGGCGGGCTTATACCTCTCATTATGTACCAGTTTCATAAACTACTATAAAGGGCGGGCTTCCATACATGAAACTAACACCTATTTTTTTAGTCAAACCTATGCGTGGGGGTCGTCTATGGATAGGTCTTTTAAAATGACAGAGGTTCCTAAAACCATTTTATTTAAAAGTATAACGTTTGAAAGATAGACGCTTCCAAAGTGGTAAAATGGGTCCCCCCCTCCCATCTAACTGCTATTTGACGACCCGTCTGGCGTAGTGGTCGAGAAATCGCCTGCTACGCAGCGGGTTGCAGGTTCGATCCCCGCACAATACAAACATTTGTGTGCATGAACATGTCTGTTTGTATTGGTCTGGGTGTTTTCTATGTATATCATGTATGTATTTACAACAAAAAAAAAGTTTAATTTAAGTATTATATCCGTTGTCTGGCACCCATAACACAAGCTTTAAGTAGCTTACTTTGGGACTAGATGGCGATGTGTGGGAATGTCCAAAGGATATTTATTTATTTATTTGTCCAAAGGAAAGGATATTTATTTTGGCTTAGCGAAAGTAAGTGGATCCCTAATACAGTTTAAGTTGGCACGTAACCCTCAGTGGGCGAGTCCAAGTCGCACTTAGCCGGTTTTTGAATGGATTATTCCGTTAAGAAGGAATATGACGATTCTTAACAACATTGGAAAAGCAAAAAGAAACTATTTAGTGACTTACCGCGCGACTGAGCGTGGTGGGCGTGGGCGGCCGCTTGACGGGCAGGTCCCGGTACTCGTATACGTTGTCGCGCGACCGCGAGCCGTTCTCCACGCCGATGTTCTCGCTCTCCGGCACCATGAATATGTCGTCGCTGTAGTAGCGGTCCGTTTCTCTGGACATCAAAACCACGAGTCATAAGAATATTTTAAGGCTAGTGACTATTTGTCACGGTGACATGTTTATTTTCTCATTTTATAGCACGAAAAAGATAGATAGTAATGTTACTTTGTGTCACAGTGGCTAGACTACTAACCACATAAAAATAATGTGGTTAGTAGTCTATACATTCAGGATGTTGCGTTACTATTTTACAAATGAAAAAATAAACATGTCACCGTGACAAAAAGTTACTAGTGCGCGCCTAGTCTAAGATTCGATATTACTTGCGACGATGAATACAGATACAATGAAAAATAGGCGTATCGGGCTTTTAATTTTACGTTGAATTAAACCAAAAAAAGCTTCTACGAGTAATTATGAATATTCAATGACAGGCTTGCTGAGACAGTTGTAAATTTTTGTTTTGCAGCTGCGGACAGAATTTATATGATAACGGGGCACAATATGTACAAAGATAAAGCCAGAAACTTATTTAAAAACAATAACAAAGCACAGACATAAAGACTAATTACATTCTACAAGCGAAGTATACACCGTGCATTATTATCCGTCTTAAAGCCCCTTCGGCTTAAAGTATCCTGACAAGTAGTTAACTTGTCATTCGTAAAATAAAACTTGGTTATTATTAGGATTTCAAAGCCTAAGTAATTAACCTTATTAAATTTTGAACCACTAACATTAGAGTTCGAAAAAAGACTGAAATAACAGTTTTCTTTAAAATTTTATTGGGTAACTTAAACAATTAATCATCCGTGTTTCTACCGCGAACACTAACAACATAAGAACATCGGTTTGGCATACTCAAAATGAGTTCATCCAAATCACGCTGTGGAATGGCCGCCCATGTTCGTTGCAACAACAAAAAAAGGTCTTCTTGCGACCAGGCGCGGTCCGAAGGGGGGGTCACAGGGGACATGACCCCCCCCAAAATCAAAGGTCAAATTGAAAAATCTCCAAAATTTGCCAAATAACAAAGGAAACTTCTATCTATCCCATAGCAGTAATAAATGTATAGTGTGCTGACATTTAGTGCTGTCGTTATGAACTTCGTACGTGGCCAAAATAACTTGAAAATGACATCTAGTTTAGAAACAAGAATCCGAACTACTTAGTTTTTTAATCCCAGCAAAATCAATATGCGTGTAAAGATTCAAAATAAAGGTTGGCTAATTATTATTTTATTCAAGATGCCTATTTTTAAGTTTCTGTACCCGAATGGCAAAACGGAACGGAAACCTCTTAATATGTAATTATTATAGTATGTACAAGTATATGTATTTATTGTCAAAAATGAGAAAAACGACCTCACGTGATTAATGGACGGTAGAAATAAGCACGGTGTTAAGCATGGAAAGCATCAGTCACACATATGTAGCATAATACAAAGCGTCAGAATTAATGCAATGAATTAGTGATGCAAGCGAGCGTAAGTGTTACTGGTTATGTCACCTACACAGCCGGAACCATTTTCCATTTGGGTGGCGCAGCCCTGTTAAAGACATTCATTGATTAAGTATTTGTTAGTATTGCAAAATGGATAGTGAAAACGATAACTGAAGTATGTGTTGTGAAATGGGTCAGTTTAACTTTTCTATATCGAAGCGGTTGCAGGCAACCACATAACAATAAAATATATATTGTGTCTCGTTCACATACGCTTGAGGGGTTAAATTATTAGTAGGTTATATTATTGAAAAAAAGAAAAAAAAAACACCAGAACCACATCAACTGAGAAAAACTGTATAAATAGTACATTATGATACAAGTGTGCTAAGTTGACCATTACATACAAGGTGATATTGAGTGCGCACGAGCGAAAGCGAGCGCGCCATAAGAAAGCCGCGTATATTATGGTCACAGGCACACGTGTTTCATAAGACTTTTATCAACACACTTGCGAGGAAAAAAACTAGACTCTTTATTTTAACATTGCAGTCAACCACGAAAGTGGTTTGCGAGGCAATTTAGTTAATTTGATTTATATTGTTAAATTAAAAATAAAATAAATAATAATAATAGTAAATAACTTAGTAAGTTTCTGAGAAAGAATAAGCATTCCTGCCGGTTTTCCATTTTAATTTTTTTTCACAGGCCGCTAAATACATTTCACTCGATTTTGATGGCAAAAGACTATCGCACGCGTTTTTCGCCTCGTTACGTATGTTCGGCGGAGTTAATAATAGGTTTTCTTCACTTGAAGTAGTCATTTTCGTTAATATTACACTTCATAATTAATCCAAACTTCGTCACAGCCGATAATTATTTAGGTACGAAAAATGGAGCGTTGTTTTTTTTTTGCCGCGATACAGATGCGCGCGCAAGGCTGAGGCGCGAACTAGATCGGCCAACAGCCAAGGTTAAAATGTAATAATTCGTGTTTAAAACACTAATTACAGAAAAAATAATAATGAATTTCAGTTATTTTTAAATAATAGAACTGAATTTACTATATATTGAAATAAATATGTACATACTGTTATTTTTCGCATAAATACTGTTTGTTGCTAAAATAAAAGTTATAACCCGACTAAATTATATCGCTTCTTCTTACTTACTACTTGGTACTAGAGTACAAATGTAAATTGGTCGGGTTAATAAACTAAAGGCACTAGTGCAATAATATACTAAAAAGGACGCGTGTTTAATATCTAGGATTATGAGCCAAAAATCGGTGGAAAAAAAAGTAGTTTTGAGCAATTGTGTTGAAAAAGTAGTTTTTCAACATTTTGTATACTCTTTCTGAGGACTAAGGCTGCCTGTCGACCAAAGCGGAGCAGTGCAGAGCGGAGAACCTCGGTTTTGCAGAGCGGAGTTGCGTACAGTCTGTCCACCAAAGCGGAGAGAGGCAGCGGAGCCCAGTGAGCGGAGTTCCTGGCTGTATTTTTCAGTATGCGGAGCTAGGCCGCGAGTGTGCGACAAGTCATTTCGAGCTTCCGCTATCCTGCTCTGCTACCCCACTCAGCTTCCCCGTTCCGCGTATCGGTTTTGTATTAAGCTTTAAACTAGTTCACAACTCCCTGTCCACTGAAGAGGAGCGGAAATTTTGTGCAACCCTATTGGTTAATATTTCTCCGTTTCTCCGCTCCACAGCCTCGCTCTGCTGCGGTGGACAGGCAGCCTAAATCATGATTTGTCAAAAGCTGCCTCGAATTGGGAACTACGTACAATAAATAAAGTACAGTGAGATCATGTGGTAGACGACTCGTGCGTGACCATACCCATGGTTAGTGTTAGCCGGCCGAATATCGAGAAGAGAATCTAATACATAATTTCTCGCATTTAACCCCGCCATGTCTTACTCCTTATGCGCCAGAAATGTTTGTTATCTTGCGAGTTAGGGTTTTAACACATAATACTACATTATTTTAGCTCGTATTTACTTGTCGTTATGTCGAAAAGCACTATTGCACCTCTCAATCATACTTTGCAATTATTTTGTTTGGTGTTTGTTTCGTTCTACCCAACAAATTAAGCAACAAGCGTAAACTGTAATTAGAATTACACATTTTTTACACACGTTTGTTTTTGTGACGATTACTGTGTTAACAGGAAATTCAAAGAAACTTAAAAAAGGACGATGCCTAGCCTAGAAAAGGGTTAAGAAGTCGAATATTATGTCTAATATTGTAGTTGAGTAGTTGTCGTACCTCTTAGCGTTCCTCCAGAGCATGCAGCAGACGACGAGCAGCACTATCAGCACGAGGCAGAAGCTCGACACCGACCAGAACGCGATCTGCAGCGGCTGCTTTGGCTCCCACCAGTACTGGAAACGAGTAAAAATAATCAGGCTTCTCGATCTAATTTCTAAAACTAGAAAAAAATATCATTAGAAGCCACCAACATTGTGACTTGTTCTTATTAGAAATTAGTATATTGATCATACATTTTATCAAACGAAACTAAATAACACGCATATATAGTAAAGACACTTCTATCAGCTTTTATTCGCTGTGTGCGAAGTAGGTGGTAGGTGAACACGAATCGATGACAGCGCTCGCAGTGACCAAAAAAAGCAATGTTGGCGGACGTCTGTCACTGTCACCATTTCTCTAGCAATTTTAGGGCAATTTGTGCGTGTGCATTATATTTTATAATCAAAAATCGACACGTTAGATCAACGCAATTGAATAAAAATAAAAAAAAAGTGGGTAACTTGATGTGCTGTCGCTAAACATCGAGACGAAACTAAGCGTGAAGGTGAACGCACTTATATCCGAGCCGAACGCGTCGAACTAAACTAATTTTAGAATTCTTTATATAAAATATCATGAAACCTCGCACACTTGCCCGCGTCGAATCATCCGAACCTGGAAGAACCCCAGAAATTCCAGATAAATTCGGATGACGTCATCAGATTCGGTGAGGCTAATACGGTCGACTCTGACGACTCGCCGGGTGTTCAATATAAAATCGTCATACTCACTCCCACCTTTAGCTGTCACTCATAGCGATATCTCATGAATTCTTCAACGCGGTCGATTCGTCTAGTGTGGATATGACTGTGTGCGAGGCATCCTTGAATTCGATTCGTTCGGCTCGGTTAAGTGTGATTTCAAGCTTATGAGAGTTATATAATAAATCATTCGGAGTAGTCTTAAGGATGTCTCCAAAAGAAGAAGCATCTTACCTCAGTGATGGGCGGGTAAGTAGGCACCAGCCTCCCAATCACAGTGGGCAGGTACACAGTCCAGAACGCCAGCTCTGTCTGTCTGTAGTTCAGCATGATGGAAGAGTTGAAGGTGGTATTCAGATTAAGGTATCGCAGTTGACCTGCTTTGGCCATCTCGAAGTGGACGCCTAGGATGCGCGAGCGCGTTGGGTTCCTGGTGATTAAAGGGATTTGTTTATATTTTTTGAAATCGATTATTTATGTTGATAGTGTTTTATACAATAAAAAAACTAGGGGCCTGTTTCACAATCGACAAGTATGACCTATCAACCGATCGAATCAACCTAATGTAACTAACGAATAATCTATTGACCGACTGACTCGCTCTAAGCTAACTTGACTGACGAATAATTCAATATGTAACATCGTTTCGTATGAACCATCTGGCAGATTACGCTAGTCAGAACATATTTAGAATGGTGAAATAGGACGTAACACATTGTGAAACAGACCGTAAACCTAAACAGACGTTATTATGATATTAAAACTACATTTTGTCGCTGCGTCAGCGTCGCTGCACTAGAAGTTGTATTAAATCTCCTTGGATTAAACATTTATACTTGACGCCTTGTGTCGCGGCGGTAGCGGGGACTACATGTGGTTGTTGTGATTGATCTACCTATATACCCCGTTAACAATATCAATTTTTGCAACAGATTCATGATCAATGATTGCAGTGATTTCAGCCTACATTGTAGGTAACATAGACAGTATCTTAAATAAATGGGATAGAAAGTGTCCGTAAACAACAGCTTTATCTACTTCTTTCTACTTCGACGCAAGTTTGAGAACGCGTCAAGTCAGGATAAAATAATTTTTAGGATAACCGACTCACCCGAATCTCGCAAAGTCCGCATACGCCTTCATAAAGAAATGGCTCATATTCCTGTCATTCGGCGTCCACGCTTGCCTATCGATCCTGGACTTCACAGGGAAGAACTCTTGGTCCATAAAAGGCGCGCCGGTGAGCCAAGCGTGCTCCGTGTCGTGCGCGTACCGGCGCCACTCGGGCCAGCCGTACGCCTGCACGGTCGTGTTCAACACGTACATGTAAACGGGCACGTTTTGTTCCAGGAGCAGTTTCACCATCTTGTCTGTTGGCGCGCGGTACAGGAAGTCGGAGAGGAGCTGGAAAGAGAAATAATAAGTGGATGGATAATACCTTCGGGGTATAGTGGTTAAGGACGCTGGGTTTTAAGGCTTTGCCGCTCCGAGGTCTCGGGTATTCCCGGTCGGGTCAATGTAGATATCAGAACTTTCTGTCTCGGGTCAGGGTGTTGTTGTACCATAGTTATTTCTGATTTTCATTACAAAAGTGCATTAGCTACTTGCTTTGGGATGCTCTGCAATAGATGTATGTAAATGATGTCCAACATTTTTTATTATTCTGATTGTCTTTATATTAAGAACTCGCCTACGTTTCGAAATCTTATGAGTAAATCATTTATTCCGTTTAAAATGCTGGCAGAGATAGTTATCCTTACAGAGGTAACAATATTAACCATATTAGTATAACAAAACGTGCGTGACGACGGCGTCACAAACTATTGGAGGACAATGAAATGACAGATGGTTGGCATTACGAAAAGTAATGAAATTGTTTCAATGAAACATTGTATCATACATTTATTCTATTCAAAAACGTTAATCTATAGTGTCAATGTTTTCTTATTTATTAATATAATTTAATGTAAATTTTCTTATTTATTAATATAATTTAATGTTAAACTTGCTAGTGAAATAGTGACAGACGTCCTCCAACATTGTTTTTTAGTCACTGCGAGCGCTGCCATCGATGCGGGTTCCCCCACCACCTACTTCGCACACAGCGAGAAGAACAATAACTGAGACTTTCGTCTACGACACACACTTAACGTTATTTATAATTTATATCTCATAATATAAAAATGATTCGCAAAATGTTTTGGTAAGCGCATAACTCCACAATACCTAGAGCAATTTGGTCAAATCTTTTTTTAAAATATTCGTTGAAGTTCAAGGATGGTTTTTACGTAGAGAAAAATTTGAATAATTGCAGGAATAAACATAAAAACAGCCCTTTTCTTTTTTCGATACAAATGTTTTCTAACTAAAATGTAGTCAATTGGAGCTTTATTGCTTTTGTATAAAGTTCATATTAAATTAAAAGCACTCACTGTCACCAGGGTGACGGTTCTGTTCAGGATATTTTTTTGCCATGACTATAAAATACGTAGGAACAAAAAACTGCCACATTACAAATCTTAATGACAGGATGAAGTCTGTCAGGTCCGCTAGTTGTTAAGTAAAGATAGTTTGTTAAGTGAAGATACCGACTCTACAAATTATTGTTGCAGCTTTGTTCATCGGAGTAGTTATGAGTTCTCTTGTATATTACACACACGGCTAATATTGGATGATATTAATCGTTAAGACTAGTTAAGGCCCTACGGGCGGCTTGATAACTTCTGACAATAAGGTTAATCGCTTGCCTTGCAACACCCCTTCACCAATCCGCACTGAGCCCGCGTGATGGAGTATATCTTATAGTTGAGGTAAAGCCTTTGCCCAGCAGTGGGACATTTACATTACAGGGTAACCATTTTTTGTACTCACGTGTATGTACTGGTCCCTTATAGCGCTGACGTTGTGTGGTTCCGGATGGTAAGTATACATGTAGCGAATGGCCTCGTAAACTCCGCGCGGGTTCAGCGTGTAGTTGTATCGAAGGACCAACTCTGACACCTTCTGGTTGAACCAGGCTTCGGTTATTTGGAACGTCGGCGCTAGCGACTCGTTGTTGTCTGAAAAAAAAAAATGCTTCCTTATTATAAATTACAGGGTTCCTTAAATATATTGCAGGGCGGACTGACAGCACGGTAGCTCAATTGGTAAGAGCGTTTGGTCCGGTCAGCCAAAAGGTTGCTGGTTCAAGTCCCACCCGTGCGCAAATTTTTGGTTTCTTATTTCATCATTGTGAAAAATATTTTGCTTGTCCAATAAGTAACTTTAAAGCTCTTTGCCCTGTACACCGTATCATACTTTGACTGTCCGGCAAAAAAGTTTTGTTTGTGTTGAAAACCATAACACTCTCGCTCCATATAGCGAGACATAACGCTGTCCATCAGTTCAATGTTGTTTTTCATGCCTCAAACGTTACTAACACGGTCATGTTTTGGCACGTTGCAGTGGGAAAATACTTTTATCATAAACAGCGTATTAGACTCACTCTTAAATTGATACTAATATTATTACAATATTTTACAGTTTTATGTATATTTCACTGAGTTTTCATTGTTGCTAATATTATTACAATTTATCTGTTTATTTATTTATTTCAAAACTAACTTGCTTGTTGATAAATATAACATTTTTACACAAATAGGCATAACGTGAATGTTACAAGATGGATTAGTTATTAATTAACCTTCTTCAAAATATGTTATTTTACTGTAGCACTACTACATGATTACCATTCTCGACTGTATCAACTTCGAGTTTAGCAAGGGATTGCAACTAGCATTAGAAAACTTTATAATCCAGCGTACGTCAAGAAGGCGATCAGACAACTAGGGCCTTAAAATGACTGGTAGGACTATCTGTCACATCTATGCGTAAGTTTACACCTAATACACTATTGCCAATCTAAGAGAATACAAAAAATATTAACATCAGATTAGTGTCTGTATACATACGATGTAAAACAGTGCGTGACATTTGCATTTCTATCGCTATCAAGATGTTGCAGGGCTTGAATCCTGGCCTCTGCAACATCTTGCAATTATCTGCATCTCTTCTAATTATTTGGGGGCGCATCCCGATAGACCTAAAATTGATAAACCTGGCCTATTTCTATGAATGACGTAATACGGTTCTATAAGGAGCAAATAGGCATGGGTTGTACTTTATAATTCAAGTACCAGAACATAAAAATACGTCCATAAATCAGCACCAGGGCGCTAAACCTGGTATAAAATACTTGCAAGTATTTTTAACTGTTTAAAACTGAACCTTGTGTACATTGTAATTAGGGACACTATCGCGTAATCGCGTTTGCGTACCGAAATACTTTACGTGCATCGTTTATTAATCTGGTTAGAAGATAAATACCCACCAATTTGTTACTTAGAGTGGACAAATTACAAAACAAAGTACTTTTAAGGAAATACTTTTCGTTTGAGCCGTCGAGTTTCTAACGGGCGCCCCAGTGCCGCGGCGCGGCGCGGCTGCCTCGTGACTACTAAAATATGGTGAAAGTATTTCACAGAAAATGCATCCCTATTTTGATACGTATTAGGTGCAAAGTCGCGCTAGCAAGAAAAATACTTTTAAACGTTATGAGTATCTCTTTCATTTCTCGCAATTAAAGACTTATTTTTAATGATCGTATGGTTTAATTTCAGTACTACGGTCTCTTAAAAGTACTTCGGGTAAGCAGGTGCCGCTCCCTGTAAGTGAAATACTTTCATGGTCTTGGAAGTGGGTATATATCATAACACAGAATTTTTTGATATCGAATTTCATTTCACAGAAATCTATTCAATGAATGTTAATATCTTTTTTTCTTGATTAATCGAAAAGTTAATAATCATCGAATAACAGTTCACTAAAAAAATGTTTCGCAACTGTTTTGTTAAGCAGAATAACGATATACTAAATTAATGTTTCATAGAATTATTAAGTTATCAATATAACCTTTCATAAAAACTTGTTTCAATGTAACGGTTCCCATAATTTTTTTCATACGCATGCAAGTAAGAAGGCATGCGCATGCATACGCATGCAAGTAAGAAGGCATACATACATCCATTAATGCATGCAAGTAAGCAAGCAGGCTCCGCGCCTCCGGCTTTTGAATTACACTCTAGTATCGGGCAGACTAGTACCACGGCGAGGAGACCACGGCGAGCCGGGATTAACGCAGTTTATTTATTAGACCAATATTATTACGTATTTATATCAGTTATGCGTCTATTAATAAAGTATGCAATATAATATTAGTAACAAATTCGTTTGGAAATACGGACTTTAGTGAAGTAAAATTCGATGTTTCAAGAATTCTGCATATTGAAACTTACGTGGAAATAAAATTATGGGTAACAAAAAAGAAGGCTAACGTTACTTCGATTAAACACGTAATTTATGAAAAGAAGTAACGATGAAGTAAGTTTGTAGATAATAAGCATTCGACCAAATGAAATTGTGATATAACAAGATTCTAGACTTTGTTGAATATTATTTTGAAACATTTGCGAATCGTTTTATGGGGAATGAAAATCGATGAAGAAAATTGCGATTAAGTGATGGGTTCCCCTTGGAAGTATTTTGAGCCCGTACCTGGTATACGTACTTTAAAGCAAATACTGGACTTGTAAACCTGGTATGGTAAACACGTTCCATCCCTAGCAGCGAATATGCAGTAAAGTGACTCACAGATGTAGTAGGCAGCCTCCTGCGTAGTCACCCCGGTCATGTACTGCAGCGCGGGGCTGAACTGCCTGCTCCTGATCAGGTCTTCGGGCATCGCGTCAAGGAAGCGCCAGTCGCGCTGTCGCCAACCCTCGTACCAGCCGTCGCCCGGGAATGTGAAGTTGCGCTCGAGTACCGGGCCCCAGGGGATGAAGCCTACTTGCGGCTGTGGTTAAAATAGGAAGGAAGAAAGAAATACTTTTTATTCAGTACCGATACAAATGAGAATATTATTATTTACAAAATTTCGCGCTTAGTTCTAGACACAACTAAGTCTTATACTACAAAACCAGCTTTCGCATGTCAGGACTAGCTGAATACCAGTTAATAAAATGAAAGTTATGATTGTAGGAAGTTAACGTGTTCGTGGTAGAAAACAAATAAAATGGCGTCGAATGTACAATGCGGCTTGAATATTTTGACCGACGGTGAAAATCAGAACTAACGCTGTCATTTTTTAGGGTTCTGTAACCGAATGGCAAAAAACGGAACCCTTATAGTTTCGTCAAGTCTGTCTGTCCATCCGTATGTCACAGCCATTTGATTTTGTAACCATAAGCATCACACTGTTGGATTTGGTAGGAAGATGTATCCTGAAAACCGCTTTACGATTCTCATGTAAAAATTAAAAAATAATGACATTTAAGGGGGGGCTCCCATACATGAAACCAAAACAACAACAAAAAAATTAGTCAAACCTATACGTGTGGGGTGTGGGTTGTCCATGGATAGGTCTTTTAAAATGAAATGGAGGTTCCTATAACCATTTTCTTTTAAATTCTAACGCTTAATAGCTAGAAGCTTCCAAAGTGGAAAAATGGGCGTCCCCCCATCTAACTTCTAAACTAAGCGAGCGTAAATTTTGAAAAAAAATATATAATTGTCTACATTATATATTTTTTCACAAATACTTTCAACGAAAATTGGTTCGGACGGGATCGAACAAGAAGTTTTTGAGATATAGTACATTTTCAACAACCGCAAACATAACTGTGTACATCATAAAACACTATGAAAAAGAAAGTTATATTTGCTGTCAACAAAATATTGTAGTATTTACTAAGTGAATTCCTTAATTCAGTTAAAGTTGGCACGGAATCCTCAGTGCGCGAGTCCGACTCGCACTTGGCCGTTTTTTTAAAATGCGTTTGTCAGATCTAGTGTAGCCAAATCTTCCCAATCTTACAGGCGATTTTTCCTAATGTTTTATTTTTGTACATATTTTGTGTAAGCTTTTAAAATGTTTTTTTTTAAATATCGTAGAGCTAAACTCATTAAGTAAAATTATACTTTTCAATAGTTTGTATGATTTATACAATTCTTTTGCGTTCAAAAAACATACAATACACAATAACTACTTTGAATTAATATCCTCTTTGCCTTTGCCATGGTTGGGTAAAAATATATTCGATAGACAGCTTTCTAAACTCCTTAAATCAAAGGAGATTTTGGCATCGGCTATTTTGATTGAATGCTAGCTTAATGTCATCTATCGGCCAAAATATCCTTGTCGCAATGTAAAAGCATTAACTGCACCAAAACATGGCACAAGCGTGACATATTTAGATTTTTTTTAAACAGATTCAGATTTTAAAACACTTGCGATCCGTCTTTGAATGAAGGTTTTCAGGCATAGCCTTAGCTTACTAAGGCTTGATTTTTCCAACATCTTATCCGACGAAATAAGTATAAAACGACCAAGATTCAAATGTCATTTATATTAATGATTGCTGACAAATAACTTTTCGAATTAGGCCGAGTCGAGATTATACTTCTTCGGTCGGATAAGTCCAATCTGACGTTGGTAAAATCGACTTTTAGTAATGAGTCACAAAACTAAGCATATACCATAAATAGAGACATTGCACATTTTATAGTGGTATCGTTTGAAACATACAGATTTTATCTTTCTACCCTCTTAAGACTTGGCTTATAAGCATCGCGAACCCGCTATAATTAATTAATTGACGCTGATGAATAAACATTTTCAGTTCAGTCAAAACACGAATTAATACGTCTTATTTGCTTACAGTTCATTTGCACAGAACCAATCAGTAGTATTCACATAAACATACCTGAAACTCGGCGTTCCCGAGCTCATAGAAGCTTCTGCCTTGCCGCAGACAGTTAACAAGTCGCCAAGAGGTATCTATCGGACAGCCAAGTAACCGTCCGAACACTAGTGATGTATTTTGAACTCGGAACTTGTCTTCGATTAGCGCCCAGTCTGCTAGTGCTGATCCACTCTGGAAAAGAGAAAATGAGGATTTAAAAATTGCTAGCGCAATAGACCACAATTCGTCTCACAGAGTATGTGATCTGCAGTGGGTAGGGCTAGGTCATTAACCCGAGCTCAAGCTAATGATGCTTGTCTAAAGTTCAATGATCGCGCCTCAATGGTCACCCATCATGTTTTAGCCACACCGAAAGGTTGCTTTAGCAATTTTTGACGATTCCTAAAATGGTTTCAATGGTCTAGTTAAATATGCTTAAAAAGGTAATAACCTATACCGGTCCTATCCATTTTTTGCCATCCCTAAGGTTACTTATTTTTCTAATACACACACCAAAAATGATTTTAAAAAATCAAAATCTTTTTTGTTGCGGTGAATTATATTATTATACATTATTGTAGTTATAATATTATAACATGGCTTTGATATTTTAAGAAAACAAAGAACAAATATGTTTTCTTGATACATTTTTTTTTTAAAAATGCTAGTGATCGCAACCTTTTTTTGATGTGTACACATGGCTGCATAAACTGACCTGCGCTATAATTCTATGGACCAGATCTCTAGTCTGTGGGGCCACAGCCAGTAGACCAGCAGACGCAGCACCCGCCCCTGGTCCAAACAGTGTGATAGAAGCCCTATCTCCGTTGAAGGCACCTATGTTCTCGTGCACCCAGCGGAGAGCCATTGCTTGGTCGAGGATGCCATAGTTGCCAGGGGAGTTCTCGTCGCCAGTCGAGAGGAAACCTGAGGATTGGAATTGTTTTTTTAGTTATAGGAGGCAAAACTAGAACTAAGGTAACGAGCATAGCCTTGAGAATCAGTAAGCTTAAGTGGCAATGGGCAGGGCACATAGCGCGAAGAACTGATGGCCGTTGGGGCAGGAAAGTTCTTAATTGGAGACCCTTCGACCAAAGACGCAGCGTAGGACGTCCACCAACAAGATGGACAGACGACTTTATAAAGATCGTAGGATCAAACTGGATGCAGACCGCTAGTGATCGGTCGCTGTGGAAAGCCGTGGGGGAGGCCTATGTTCAGCAGTGGACGTCCTTTGGCTGATATTGATGATAATGATGATGTTTAGGCAAAACACCTAGTCTACGGTCGTGGCGTGTTCGTACAGCATTGGCTATTAGAACGAAAAGATTGATGTTAAAATAAATGCTAAATAAGAGACATTCAGAAAGTAAATTAATTAATTTGGGTATATGAAAACTACTAGTTTGTTCCTGTATTGTGTATTTTTGTCTAAAATTTTGTCCAAAGTGGGTTATCACTGTAGAGACATTGTGAAACATTATTATTTTGTATGTCAGCAATTTAACTCGCATAAAGAATAGCCGCCATTTGAGTTCCAACTCCTAAAGCGGTCTAATTAAGGTCGATTTGTCTAAACAGGCGTTAACTAAATAGTCCTTAACTACTAGGTGATTATTCATAACGATGAAATAAGAAACCAAAAATTGCGCACGGGCAGGACTCTAACCAGCAACTTTCTTGCTTACTTTTCTTTGGTTGCTGGTTCGAGGACCGCCGGGCACACTTTTTTATTCATCTTTATAAATATTAAATTTGACACTGTGAGTGTTAAAAACATTCTGCACCACAAGGTGACTAAATAAACTTCAACTACAAATAAACGTACCAAGAGCGCCAAGCCGATAGTTGATAGAGACGACGACTACGTTATAAAAAGCGGCTAACATGTGCGCGGGGAACAGGTTCGATGCCCCGGACGAGAACTGTCCGCCGTGGATGTACACCATCACCGGGTAGCGCTGGGCGGTGGAGCCGGCATCGGTCTGAAATAGGAGATAGAGACACGATTAATATATATTATAAAAATACACATATTATAAAAATTAAGTTTTTTTTTGTTTGAATCTCCAGAGTTTCTGAAGCGATTTGAAAATATATTTTTGTGTTGGATAGCTTATTTATCGAGGAAGGCTTTGGGCTGGAGGCCCATTTTACCACTATGGAAGCGTCCAGCTATGAAACGTTAGACTTTAACAGAAAATGGTTTTAGAAACCTCCATGTCATTTTAAAAGACCTATCTATAGACACCCCACACGCATAGGTTTTGATTTTTTTTAGTTTCATGTATGGGGCATGTTCCCCCCTTAAATGTCATTATTTTTATTTTTTGTATGAGAATCGTAAAGCGGTTAAAAGGATACATCTTCCTACCAAATTTCAACTGTGTGATGCTTATAGTTACAGAATAAAATGGCTGTGACATGCGGACGGACAGACATACAGACTTGACGAAACTAAGGGTTTCGTTTTTTGCCATTCGGCTACGGAACCCTAAAAAGCGCGGACGAAGAAGTGAAATAAAATACTACTCTGTATATGACTTAACACATTAAGACAGACAAAGTTCAGTAAAAAAAAAAAAACTTAAATAATGTTATAATTCACGCTAAATCATTAGCAAATCAGCAAAAAAGGAAACGAAACAAGAGTGTTATATGTGTACAAAAAGTCTTAACGCGATCTTTTACTCAATGAGAATAAATAACATAATTATCTTAGCGTGCAGTAATATAGATTTTATATTGATTTAAACTTACATGGTCAATAACATTAGAATTTATTGTAACGGGATTGCTACCATGTACCTTATTATTTTTGAGTTTCCGATATTTCGGCACTGTTGCAAGTGCCATGGTCACGGCGTAACTGAAGTTGTTGCGGGTAAGCTGTTATTGGCAGACATATCGGTCTACCCTCCTTCGAAGTCTTTTATTGCGATCACTTGCAGTACCATTGTTCACAAACTCACTATTTTCTCGCACCTGTTCTCGACACACAACACTCACAGTATCCGCACGCGAAACAACATTTTGCCGAATTATATGGTTTTTGCATTTACGAATCACTGGATTCCAGACATTGGACAATTTAAACCCATCCTCACGATTGAAATTTTTGTACTTTGTGATTTCGATCGCTTCCCTAACCAATCTTGGTATGTAATGGCGTTCTGTCGAAATTATCTTAGGGTTATGGAACTCAATCCAGTCATTTGGACCCGATTCTAACAAATGTTCCGCAATTGCTGACTTCTGTTTGTCATTGTTTTTGACCGCTTTTATATGTTCCTTTATTCGGCATGTAATAGTGCGTTTAGTTTGGCCTATGTACGAACTACCACAGCTGCAGTCAACTTTGTAGACTCCAGGTTTTTCTAAAGGAAAACTGTCTTTGGGAGATCGCAGACATTGTGCCACTTTTCTTAGTGGAGTGAAGACAGTATTAATTGAGTATTTATTAAGAACATTGGAGATCTTGTCTGTCACTCCTTTAATATAGGGCAGAAACACTGGTTGCCTATCTACCCTGTCTTTTTGGTGTCTCATTTTGTGTCTTGGTGGTAACTGCCCCTTATATCCATTGCTCCGTAAGACCTCTCGGACGTGCTTCAGCTCCTGATCTAAATGATCTTCATCACACAGATCATAAGCTCTGTCAGTCAGAGAAGTCACCACAGAGTTAAGATGCCTAGGGTGATGATGAGAGGTGGCATTGAGATAGCGGTCAGTGTGAGTGGGCTTTCTATAGACCGAATGACTCAGTGAGCCATCATTCCGCACACCGATTTTGACGTCCAAAAATGCTATACTTCTGTCTTCTTCTGTCTCGCAGGTGAATTTAATCTTGGCGTGTATCCCATTTAAATTAGTGAGATGAGCATCCACATCTTGTCTGTTACCCTTCAATATACAGAATACGTCGTCAACATACCTTATCCATAGTTTAATCTCTGTGGGCGCCGTAGCAAGGGCTTTCTCTTCGAAAACTCCATCCATATATTTGCCACCACTGGAGCTACCGGGCTGCCCATAGCAACGCCATCTATTTGTAGGTAATACTGACCCTGGTATATGAAAAAATTTGTCGACAGACAATGATATAACAATGTTGAATACTGCATCGGGATGTTATGTTCTTGTAACTTCACCTTTACAACCTCCATACAATCTGCTACTGGTACATTAGTGAAGAGTGATTCTACGTCAAAACTGACCATCAACTCATTCACATCAACCTTGTTTTGGTGCAGAATTTCTATGAAATGACGAGAATCTTTGACAAACGACGACGTTCGTCCCACTAATGGCTGCAGTACTTTGGCTACGTGTTTAGCGAGTTCATACGTCGGTGAGTCTATCTGACTCACTATCGGACGCAAGGGCACATTCTGTTTATGTACTTTTGGCAGACCATAGAGTTTCGGAGGCTGGACATTCCTGGGGCGAAGCAAAAACTTGAGACTATCGTCGTCTATAGCATCAGCGCTTTGTTTGATGAGTGAACGAGTGCTTCGATCTGTTCTTGCCGTTGGATTGAAGTTTACTTTCTGGTAAGTATTATTATCACTAAGTAAACTAAGGATCTTGATGTTATACTCAGTGACGTCCATAACAACTGTTGCATTACCCTTATCAGCTTTAATCACAATAATGCTTTCATTATTTCGAAGCTCCTGTAATGCAGCTAATTCTGAAGGAGTGATATTTGATCTCGGGGGTGCTACATGTCGTAATATGACCGCTATGTCCTGCCTTAATGTATCCGCATCGACAAGAGGTATTTTATTACGAGTGATACTTTCTTCCACTGATCCAATGACTTCTTCATAGGGAATACGTTTAGGTGTAATTGCAAAATTTAAACCCTTCTCCAATATTGTTATGGCTGCATCTGACAACTCGACACTAGACATGTTAACAACCGTTCGAGTTTCGATCGAGTTCCGGTAGTAGGCGGCAGGCTTTTGTTTTTGTAGCAACGACTCGAACTTACGATCATGATTCATACCTTTCAGTTCCCCAATACGTTGTGCTTGTAGGTAAGTTACACGATCACAAATATCGAAGTCGCTTGGTGAAAGCATCTCACTGCACTTTTGGTGTATTTGATATAAATCACACTGAGTTCGGTCCAATTGGTACCTACAATTTCTTATCGACTTGCGCAATAATTTTACACTCGCATTTCGTAGAATACTCGCGGAACCGTGGATGTCTGGTCTAGGTTTTATCCTAACACACACTGGAATTATGTCCGCATCACGACACTTCACTAGAAATGACAGTGAGTTCTTCAAACATTCACATCTTTTCCGCGCGCGTTCTAGGTCTTTTATTATTTTAGAAGTATCCGGCCCGTACCGGTTAACAATATATTGATTTAAACTTACATGGTCAATAACATTAGAATTTATTGTAACGGGATTGCTACCATGTACCTTATTATTTTTGAGTTTCCGATATTTCGGCACTGTTGCAAGTGCCATTGTGCCACTTTTCTTAGTGGAGTGAAGACAGTATTAATTGAGTATTTATTAAGAACATTGGAGATCTTGTCTGTCACTCCTTTAATATAGGGCAGAAACACTGGTTGCCTATCTACCCTGTCTTTTTGGTGTCTCATTTTGTGTCTTGGTGGTAACTGCCCCTTATATCCATTGCTCCGTAAGACCTCTCGGACGTGCTTCAGCTCCTGATCTAAATGTTCTTCATCACACAGATCATAAGCTCTGTCAGTCAGAGAAGTCACCACAGAGTTAAGATGCCTAGGGTGATGATGAGAGGTGGCATTGAGATAGCGGTCAGTGTGAGTGGGCTTTCTATAGACCGAATGACTCAGTGAGCCATCATTCCGCACACCGATTTTGACGTCCAAAAATGCTATACTTCTGTCTTCTTCTGTCTCGCAGGTGAATTTAATCTTGGCGTGTATCCCATTTAAATTAGTGAGATGAGCATCCACATCTTGTCTGTTACCCTTCAATATACAGAATACGTCGTCAACATACCTTATCCATAGTTTAATCTCTGTGGGCGCCGTAGCAAGGGCTTTCTCTTCGAAAAACTCCATCCATATATTTGCCACCACTGGAGCTACCGGGCTGCCCATAGCAACGCCATCTATTTGTAGGTAATACTGACCCTGGTATATGAAAAAATTTGTCGACAGACAATGATATAACAATGTTGAATACTGCATCGGGATGTTATGTTCTTGTAACTTCACCTTTACAACCTCCATACAATCTGCTACTGGTACATTAGTGAAGAGTGATTCTACGTCAAAACTGACCATCAACTCATTCACATCAACCTTGTTTTGGTGCAGAATTTCTATGAAATGACGAGAATCTTTGACAAACGACGACGTTCGTCCCACTAATGGCTGCAGTACTTTGGCTACGTGTTTAGCGAGTTCTTATATCATTGTTTGTTTATATCATTGTCTGTCGACAAATTTTTTCATATACCAGGGTCAGTATTACCTACAAATAGATGGCGTTGCTATGGGCAGCCCGGTAGCTCCAGTGGTGGCAAATATATGGATGGAGTTTTCGAAGAGAAAGCCCTTGCTACGGCGCCCACAGAGATTAAACTATGGATAAGGTATGTTGACGACGTATTCTGTATATTGAAGGGTAACAGACAAGATGTGGATGCTCATCTCACTAATTTAAATGGGATACACGCCAAGATTAAATTCACCTGCGAGACAGAAGAAGACAGAAGTATAGCATTTTTGGACGTCAAAATCGGTGTGCGGAATGATGGCTCACTGAGTCATTCGGTCTATAGAAAGCCCACTCACACTGACCGCTATCTCAATGCCACCTCTCATCATCACCCTAGGCATCTTAACTCTGTGGTGACTTCTCTGACTGACAGAGCTTATGATCTGTGTGATGAAGAACATTTAGATCAGGAGCTGAAGCACGTCCGAGAGGTCTTACGGAGCAATGGATATAAGGGGCAGTTACCACCAAGACACAAAATGAGACACCAAAAAGACAGGGTAGATAGGCAACCAGTGTTTCTGCCCTATATTAAAGGAGTGACAGACAAGATCTCCAATGTTCTAAATAAATACTCAATTAATACTGTCTTCACTCCAATAAGAAAAGTGGCACAATGTCTGCGATCTCCCAAAGACAGTTTTCCTTTAGAAAAACCTGGAGTCTACAAAGTTGACTGCAGCTGTGGTAGTTCGTACATAGGCCAAACTAAACGCACTATTACATGCCGAATAAAGGAACATATAAAAGCGGTCAAAAACAATGACAAACAGAAGTCAGCAATTGCGGAACATTTGTTAGAATCGGGTCCAAATGACTGGATTGAGTTCCATAACCCTAAGATAATTTCGACAGAACGCCATTACATACCAAGATTGGTTAGGGAAGCGATCGAAATCACAAAGTACAAAAATTTCAATCGTGAGGATGGGTTTAAATTGTCCAATGTCTGGAATCCAGTGATTCGTAAATGCAAAAACCATATAATTCGGCAAAATGTTGTTTCGCGTGCGGATACTGTGAGTGTTGTGTGTCGAGAACAGGTGCGAGAAAATAGTGAGTTTGTGAACAATGGTACTGCAAGTGATCGCAATAAAAGACTTCGAAGGAGGGTAGACCGATATGTCTGCCAATAACAGCTTACCCGCAACAACTTCAGTTACGCCGTGACCATGGCACTTGCAACAGTGCCGAAATATCGGAAACTCAAAAATAATAAGGTACATGGTAGCAATCCCGTTACAATAAATTCTAATATAGATTTTATTGTATATGTATGTTTATGTAGATTTATTAAAGAAGTATTTATGTGTAGGTATATAAATACAATTTATTCTTAATTATGTTGGCTTTTCTGTTTTTTTATGCCACCTCAACTATTTCTGCCTCACCCAATGATTGACTGGTAGAGAATGCTAATTTGTTTGTGCAATAAAAAAACATATAAATAAAAAAATATGAAAAGCTCCTCTACAAGATTGTGTTAGTACATGATTATCGTGTCTTTTGCATCAATATTTGCGTAAAAGTACTACGTAAGTACTAACGGTAACGGTAACCCCACGATTGCGTCCGCGCGTTCTTAGTTTGCGATATCCCCTCCCGTCGAAGCGAGATATTTTAGCCTTCCTCGATACATATTAAAGCTATTCAACATAAAAAAACAATGTTTCAAATCGGTTTAGTAGTTCCTGAGATTAGCGAGTTCAAACAAACAAACTCTTCAGCTTTATAATATTAGTATAGATGTTACACTATCTATCAATAATCTAAATATGGCTGTTTATTCAACGTAAAAACAAATAAAGACAATTTGTGGAGTCCCGTGGAGAGTGGAGTGAATGAAGCCCTTCCGCTGATTGAAAAATGATATCTCTGCAATGATATCTGATAGCAATACCATGTCACCTACCTGTTTGTCATTTCCTTTGACAAGTAATTTTTTGATACAGTTTTAACGAAATTATGAACACCATTGTGCATTGTTAAGTCTAGTGTTTTGTTTTATAAACTATTGTCATCTTTTAACAAAGTTGTAATAACAAAAGTAAAAGTACTACTGTATGTAGGCCACTTATGCAATATAATATAATAGTTTGCATTGTCCCTGACGAATACAATTGCGCGCATCTGATAAACGACTTGAATAATGATTCAGAATGTGTTCTAGTTATATTTGTAATACTTTTTGTTACAAATAGTTTAGTTATTAAAGATTTCACACAGAAGCCCATAGTTTTTTTGAGTGCAAATGTTTCCACCTTTAGTCCATCAGCACAATGGCCACCATATTTACCAGACAGCCCAATTGATTTTTTCATATTGTCCATTCTAAAGGCAAAAATATCAGCAAAAAAAAAAATGACTCCTTCGATATCTTCGCAGAGATTGGAATAAGATACCTCAAAAGACTACATTCGTGCAGCGAGTGAAGCGTTCTCAAACAGACTCGATGGTTACATTGTATTTATAAGGTTAAAATTATACGCATGGCTGTCATGCAATGCAAACTTTAATATTAGATAAAAAAGACAAAATTACAGCATTTTGTATTGGTAACACTTCGAGTGCCAAACCCTGTATTTTCGTTTTCATTACCCTTATAATAATTGTTTAAAAATCTTTCTAAAATAGCGTAAATAAAATATATTATTTACTAAGGTATAATTTAATATTAGATAGACCGTATGGAAAATTTTAGTTCTGCAAGTGACCGCTAGAAGCGGTGTGCAATTTTAACAACCAGTCTCTGTGGAAAACCGTGGGGGAGGTCTATGTTTAGCAGTGGACGTCCTTTGCCTGATAAAGATGATGATGTTTGTCGAATGGTTTTAGATTTTTTATACCTTTATGAAAATGAAATGTTCTCAATTGCATACTGCTTAATTTTGACATTGCCAAATTGCAAAATGAGTAGTCGCAAATTGAATAGTTTTAAATAAATGTCAAGTCTGAATAATGGAAGCACATGCAAAAATTGAAGCCTAAACGAGTTTAATCCATTACATTCTGTTATAATAAAGTCGCATGTATAGTGATCATTAAAACAATGAGTGTGACGCGGACGTAGCACTGTTCATCAACCCATTGATTCATTAGTCCGAACCAAATTAAGTTAATTGGCAAAATCAGTTGTGCGGGTCACGCGAAACTGACCTTTGCTGCGTTGTCATAAAAGCGACCGGGTAGACTTGTGTAGCCAAATGCAGTTGCAGTGTAATACAAAAAGTTGCGGTAGGTATACTCTGGACAAAAGCAAACTGTCTTAGAGCAAGAGATGTTCAATTGTTTCGAGGCATCGAAAGTTGATATTTGTCTGGTTAATTCTTTGTAGGGTTCTTAGTCCAACAAGGAACCATTATAGTTTTACCATGTTAGCAGTTCAGCGCAGAGATCTGAGATGCTAAAACTAACTGTAATTTTGTATTTGTATGTATTCTAATTTACTCGACAAGTGTTAAAATATTTTTTTCTCATGTTTTACACATGTGTTCAATCATATTTTACAGGTCTTACATACATACTAGATACGTAACAAATCGTGCGCGAGTCAGACTCGCACTTGGATGGTTTGGAATAATGCAGATTCGAGTCCCGCCCGTGCGCAAGTTTTTGTTTCTTATTTAATCTTTACAAGAAGCTTTGCTTGACTCTATATCAGCTACTATTCAGTGGTAGTATAACTGTACCTTTTTGCACTATGACAGTGGTTTTGAAACAAGGATGGACGTGTCGTTTGAAGCGGTCGCTTTGTCGGGCAGTTTGCGATTAATTAATCGTTCGCTGTTTGAGCTGGTGATTTAACGTTAATTAAGGAAGCCAGATCATCATTGCATAGACAAGTTTATTTAAAACCGACATGAAAAGAAATGAATCATGATCTCCTATTCAAAACATGATACATGATTCTTCCTCCTCTTAATAGCTCTTTTTGTTGATTTCCTATTCCTTTGTAGGGAAAAAGTTATTGCCCTTTCATAAATGGACGTTTTGGGAGAGCTATCAAACAAAAATATTATTGAAAAATTTTCTTCAGTAACCTTTTAACCCAATTTCAACACTTGATTCAATACTGATATGTAGCATACTAAATTAATTTAATAAAATAGAACTTACATTAGGCGAAAATATATTCAGGTACAGACAATCTTCATCCATGTCTCGGATGCCTTTTGTGGCACCGGTGAATCTTGTTGGCTGAGGGCAGGCCGGACCCCAGTCTACTGCTTGGATTAGCTGCCAGCCGGGGTGTTGGCGGGGTGGCTGAAAGTATAGTTTTGTTGAGGTTTTAATGGAGGTCAGTTGATTTATTAAAAACACATACTAACAAACCAAACATGAATAAAGTAGTTTAAAATTTGTTTGTTTCTATTTTTACCTCTAACTAGGTAATTCATACATTTGATGTACAGGATACAAGCTATGAACAATAATGTAAGTCTAGACTAAACAGTAAACCTAACCGAAAAAACCTAAAATTAGTATAAAGCTTTTTACATAAGTTTTCAAATATTTATCAATAAGCTTACCTTAAACCTTCCTTCCAAAACTGGTGGCCTTGCATACGGAATGCCCAGGAAGACAGACACTTCACCTTGGATCCTTTCAACTGGTGTCAACCAGGGTCTGTACCCGGAAGTTGGGTCTGGGTTATCATATAAGTATACCTAGTATAGAAATTTTAAAAATATATAATGGTGACAAGGAAAACTTAAATGCTTAGCTTCAGTCTTATTACTTGTGCAGCAACTGAAGATGGTATGATAAATTTAATATCAAACAGTTTCCATTCAACTACTGATAAAACTCCTTAGAAATAAGAAGTTAAACAGCATTACCAATTAATAAAGTGTGCTTTGTCAGTACACAAATAGTACAATCTAAAAAAGTATTCAGTATTGCTCAAACTAATTACCTTGAACCCTTGCACCTGTCCGTAGTTAGTAGTCACAAATATGTCTCTCTTTAGTTGGCGGGAGTCCCGCCGCTCTCGTCCTTGTAAATCCTCTCTCCACCCTCCAAGCACACCAGGAAATAGGGCATCAGGATTGTTGGGATCACGATTCTGTAGCAAAGAGAGGGATGGGTAACCATTATTTAACAAATACTTTACAACCTACATTTTTATACTTAGGGCTTCCCCAATATGCACCGAAACTTATTACAATTCAAAAAGCTTTTAATTTACTTAAAGGGAGGATTTATAATCATAACTAAAACTACTTATTTTCAGCAAGTGTTCCCTTCCAAGCTCAACGTTTGATAAAAGGCCTCCTCCAATCCTTAACACACTTTTTGTTCCCTTGCTGTGGTTCACATAATTTTTTCATAAAAACTTATAAGATTTCAGTAGTTAATGTCCTGAGATGCTGAATCTAATCTATACTAATATTATAAAGATGAAGAGTGACTTTGTTTTAACGCGCTAATCTCAGGAAATACAGGACCATTTTTTTGTTGTTGTTATATAGCATATTTTATGGAAGAAGGCTATCCTATAAAACATCACGCTACGATAGGAGGGGAGGGAGCAAACTTAAAATGCACGGACAAAGTCACGAGGGAATGCTAGTAAGAATTATTTCTGTTGCCATGGCAAGGAAAGATCACTCAGTATATCTACTATGTCATAAGGAGCAGTCAACATATATAAAAAATAACAAGTCAACCAAACAATATTAAGCTCACCGTGTTAAACTTGTACTGATCATCCAAAGGGTTAGGATTTAGTGGATTGTATGGCAGCGGGTTGTATGGAAACCCTCTTGGCTGGTTTATATTTGGGTTATATGGGTTGTACCGGGTTGGATCTGTCCCGTATCGCCTGTCGTTGTACACATACGTCCTATAGTCAGTATCCCCAGGATTCGGCCGATTCCGAGCGCGATTTGGATCATACTCTTTGTTGTATTCACCGTATTGACCATTATAAAGATCCTTGTTCGATTGACAGTTTGCATAACTACACAGGAACACTGTTACAATAATATTCTTAAACATTTTCACATCACACACGACGTTCCGGTCCGTTTACTAAAATTATTGCAGCGTGAATCACTGAGAGATCACTATTACTTTGTTCCCAACCTTTACTGATTAATTTCAGAATATTGTGAATTACAATAGCTTTGAAGTCATGACTTAAAGTAATTTGATAACTTTTAGTGATAAATAACATTTAAAAATTACTAAATCGGTAAAGGAACAATGCATGCAGGCACTTCGGTAGTAGCGTTATATTTATGCCGAGATATATCACTGAAACCCTATTTTTTATCTAGTACAATGTCACAAAACGTATGAGGGCTTATCTATTTGATTCACTGAATTTATCAGTAAGAAACAAATATGTGGCAACGCCCACGAAAGTATAACAGTTTTGTTTATCGGTCCATGTTGAAAATTAAGTTTTCTTGTGTCTCTCTCTACCTACCACGCAACGCAAGCTGTCAAAATATATATCGGGGATGCCATAAGCCTAAATCAAGTTAACCCAAAATTATGAAAAAATATTACTACCTAGTAGATTGGGTGAATAGGTATTAAAAATTTTACTGGATAAGTAAGTAAGATACTACTTGTTGTAAGTTATATTTTCCTTAATTAATAATAAACACCACCAGACAGAACATTAAGAGAACCAAAAACAAGGTCAATTTAATTAAATTTCGAACACTTAATTTAACGGTAAGAAGTGCTACTCATGGCATAAATCTAATATACATTACACTTTCCGAAATAAAGGAAAAAATAAATAAATGTAAATATTAATTCTAAAAAACCGGCCAAGTGCGAGTCGGACTCGCGCACTGAGGGTTCCGTGCCAACTTTAACTGAATAAGGGAATCCCCTTACTTCTACTAAGTAGAATACCACAATTTTTGTTGACTGCAAATATAACTTTAAGGGTTCCGTTTATTGCCATTAATTTAACGGGAAGAAGTGTTACTCATGGCATAAATCTAATATACATTACACTTTCCGAAATAAAGGAAAAAATAAATGAATGTAAATATTAATTCTAAAAAACCGGCCAAGTGCGAGTCGGACTCGCGCACTGAGGGTTCCGTGCCAACTTTAACTGAATAAGGGAATCCCCTTACTTCTACTAAGTAGAATACCTCAATTTTTGTTGACTGCAAATATAACTTTGTTTTTCATAGTGTTTTTATGAAGTACGAAGTTATGTTTGCGGTTGCTGAATATGTGCTATTCTCAAAAACTACTCGTTAGATCCCGTCCGAACCAATTTTCGTTCTACATTATATTTTTTTTTTCTAAATTGCTTTAAACTTGCTTGGTTTAGAAGTTAGATGGGGGGGGGACACGCCCATTTTACCACTTTGGAAACGTCTAGCTATGAAACGTTAGACTTTAAAAGAAAATGGTTTTAGAAACCTCTGTGTCATTCTAAATGACCTATACATAGACACGCATAGGTTTGATAAAAAAACACGCATAGGTTTGATAAAAAAAAAAACTTTTTATTTTTTGTATGAGAATCGGTAAGCGGTTAACAGGATGAATCTTCCTACCAAATTTCAACAGTGTAATCAACAGTGTAATGCTTATAGTATTGTTACAGAATAAAATGGCTGTGACATACGGACGGACTGACAGACAGACAGACAGACAGACTTGACGAAACTATAAGGGTTCCGTTTTTTGCCATTCGGCTACGGAACCGTAAAAATTAAATTATTTTACTCAAGTCTTGGGAATAAAGTTTGTGCTGGTATCACTTATATTTTTTTAATTGTTATCTCCTGGTTTTGTAGTCGTTTGGCTTCTAGTGGTTTGAACCAAACTTTTTTTACTTTTGTCTTGAACAAGAGCAAGAGTATGATTGACAAGTTTTCTAACTAAAGAAGATACATTTACAAAAAGGTGAAGCAGTACCCCGTGACATCGTCCGAGCGCAGTGTTCATATTGTACTTCATAAAAAAACGATATAAAATCAATAGCTTGTTTTAAAAATAAACGGATTAGATAGTAATTCTTGAGAAGTTAATATTCTGAGACTTTCTGGACAATTATTCATTCAAACACATGCATTGTGTTCATGACGACTTCCGTGGTCGAGTGGCTAGTACGCTAGTTTCAAGCGTCGCCATCTCGTGAGGTTCCGGGTTCGATTCCCTGTCGGGTCAATGTAGAAAACGATCTTTTCTATATTGTCTCGGGTCTGGGTGTTACGGTACCACCGTTGTTTCCGATTTCCATAACACAAGTAATTTAGCTACTTAGCTTGGGATCGGAGCAATGTATGTGATGTTGCCAAATAATAACAAAAACACTATATTTTTTAAATGTTTTTTTTATTTAAACTTTATTGCACTTTAAGTTGTGGAATTGGCGGACTTAATGCCTAATGGCATTTCTACCAGACAACTACCTGAGGTGGAATTGTGTAAAGCAATCGTATTCATTTGACAGTTCAAAACGTACGATATGATCCGTTAAACCCTTTGTTCTTTGCCGTTTGACAGATCATACCGTACGTTTTGAATTGTCAAATGAATACGATTGCTTTAGACAATCGCACCCCTGGTAATGCAGAGAGTTTAATCAGTAGCGGAACATTAATATAATAAGTAATAAGTGAAAAGAGTGGTAAAAAAAAGAAGTGAAATGCACTAACATAAACATACATACTAATATTACACAAATATATAAAAGGATACATAAGCAAAAGACTAATAAACATACTTAAAATACATATACTAATAAATACAAAATTATGAATGATACAGGCGATGAGTTGTTGAAAATGTGCTTTATCTCAAAAACTTCTAGTTAGATCCCGTCCAAACCAAGTTTCGTTAAAAGTATTTGTTAAGATCTACATTATATATTTTTTTCACAATTTACACTCTCTTACACTCATTTTACCACTTTGGAAGCGTCTATCTATCTATCTTAGACTTTAAAAGAACATGATTTTAGAAACCTCAATATCATTTTAAAAGAACATTCCGATTTGAAACTTGACGACCCGTCTGGTGTAGTGGTCGAGAAGTCGCCTACTACGCAGCGGGTGCGGGTTCGATCCCCGCACAATACAAACATTTGTGTGCATGAACATGTCTGTTTGTATTGGTCTGGGTGTTTTCTATGTATATCATGTATGTATTTACAAACAAAAAGTATTTAAGTATTATATCCGTTGTCTGGCACCCATAACACAAGCTTTGAGTGGCTTACTTTGGGACTAGATGGCGATGTGTGGGAATGTCCAAAGGATATTTATTATTATTATTATAATAAGTTTGACAAAAAAAAATCGGTTTTAGTTTCATGTCTGGGAGCCCCCCCCCTTAAATTTTATTATTTTGTATTTTTTGTATGAGATTCGAAAAGCGGTTAACAGAATACATCTTCCTGCAAAATATGGACGGTGTGATGTTTGTAGTTACAGAATAAAGTGACTGTGACATACGGATGGACAGACGGACGGACAGACAGACAGACAAACAGACTTGACGAAACTCTAAGGGTTCCGTTTGTTGCCATTCGGCTACGGAACCGTAAAAATGATGATTATTAAAAAGAAATGAACAACAAAATTAAAACTCAAGGCAAAATTATTTTAATTGTAAATAATGAGCTCATACTTTTGAAGAAAGAATGTCGGAATTCATCATCATCATTTTCATTAAAATCACGAGTATCGATGCGATGCGAACGCTGTATACTGTTGATTTTGACGAACATTCAATAAAGCGCGAGTGAGCTGAAATTCGTTTAATTATTCCACCAAGCGAATCCTTGACAAAGTGTAACCGTCCAGTTATGAAGAACCTTATCTGCAGGAGTTTTAAATGTCTTCAGGGACCATCCTTTGTACCATTGACAAAAATTAACCGTCAAAGAACTCTTTTAAGATTAATTATCATCCTCTGTATGGATATTATGGGCGGGCCTTTAACGAGGTTTTATATTACACCTCATCAGAACTTTCTCGAAGTTTATCTTTTGAAAATGTTGGTTACTTACTTGGTAACAAGTATTTTTTGTGTGAGGATTTAATCCTATGAAATATTCAATATGCGACGCTGAAGACGCTCTTCATTGTCATTACGTTGTCTGGAATTATGTCGAACTAGCGGTCTTCCGCGACATCGTCTGCGAATTTTTCAAATCGGTCCAGTAGTTTCTGAGACTAGCGCGTTCAAAAAAACAAACAAACTCTTCAGCTTTTAATATTAAACTACTAGCAGCCCCCGCGACTTCGTCGGCGCGGTTTGAGTTTGCTCCCTCCCCTTTCGTCGCAGCATGAAAGCTATAAAATAGCGTTTAAAGTCTTTCCCGATGATAATGATAAATGAACTTTATTCAACTTACAAGTGATAAAATTATTTGGGTTGGTAATATTTCTTTTAATAAAAACTTGTATCAGAAGTGTACCCTCTTCTCTCGGTGATATTTTAACCGAGAAGGCGCTTACCGGCCGACACTTGAATTTGAATTTTTCCAAAATTTTTTGCAAGACTTGCATACTAGGTCTATAGTAAATAAAGAAAATTAACAATAAAAAGTGATGATTAAAATAATAGGGTAAGTACACCGTTTAAGAATGGTTTGGTAGATGGGTTTGTGTGTGCGTGTGTGATGTGTATGTGGTGTTTTTTTTTCTGTATCTTCGTACGAGGGTCAAACTGAAAGTTCTTAGAAAATCAAAAACTGATTACTTAGCCAGTTATTAGTTTTATTATATCTTTTCAAAATATTGTCCATTGACGTCAATACACCGCTGCATGCGATGGAACCACTGGGAAAAGCACTTTGCCCACTCGTCCTTAGGGGTCTCTTCAATGGCATCGCGATACGCAGCCACCGCTTCTTCAGCATTCATAAACCGCTTTCCTTTAAGTTTTTCTTGAATTTTTGGAAATAAATAAAAATCACAAGGCGCGAGGTCGGGGCTATACGGCGGGTGACCCAGTAATTCAACGTTTGATGTCGCCAAATAGTCGATCGTTCGCTTGGCGGTGTGCGACGAGGCGTTGTCGTGGTGAAGGAGGATCCTACTGCGAGGTCGTTTCTCTCGAACTTTTTCCAAGACAAGTGGCAAACAATTGGTAGTGTACCATTCTGCAGAAACTGTTTTTTGATCCTCTAACACAATTGTTGCGAAATGACCTATCCTTCCAAAGAACGAGGCCACCATTTTTTTCCCGCACTTCGATCTCTCTTCACTTTAGTTGGCAACTCCTCGAAAGGAAACACCCACTGAGCAGATTGTCTTTTGGTTTCAGGATCATAACAGTAAATCCAGCTTTCGTCACCTGTTAGTATGTCGAACACAGCATTTGAGTCACCTCCGTTAAATCTTTCAATCATTTTACGGCACCAATCCACACGATGGAGTTTTTGAGCCTTAGTCAAATTATGAGGTATCCACCGGGCGCAAAGCTTCCTGACCGCTAAATGTTCGTGGAGGATTTTGTGCACTTGACTCATACCGATGCCTAAGCTTGTCCGAATCTGCTGATAGGCCACTCTTTTGTCAGTCTCTATCATACGCCGCACAACACAGATGTTATTTTCAGTCGTCGCCGTAGAAGGCCGTCCCTCACGTACATCATCAGTGAGATTAGTGCGACCACGTTTAAACTCATTAAACCAGTTGTAAACAGTCGCACGAGATGGGGCTTCATCGTGAAAGGCCAATCGTAGTCTATCATAACTTTCTTGTTGACTTAAATGACATCGAAAGTCATAAAAAATCATTGCACGAAAATTTTCTCGTGTTGAATTCATGTTGACGTGACACAGACAATTTTCAATTTGCCGCCAAATCATAAAACAAATGACAAATGAATGAAATATATACTCAGTAATATTGGCAAAGAGTTCTATTTTCAAATTTTAGAATATTTTTTTTATTATATTGTTTATAAGTGGCCAGTTCTAAGAACTTTCAGTTTGACCCTCGTATGATGTAAGTTGTGACAGCTTTCTTGCACTCTCTTTAAGATTTTGAGTAAATGTTTACTTTTTGATTAATTTTATTATATTTTTTCACAGATTGGGCTCTGAACTGTGTAGACGCAAATATGGTTCGTGTGCGCGGCTGAGTAAGTACAGATGATTTGTAACTTTTTAAGGATTTTAGGTTCTACAACTATTCATTTATGAACTTTCAGTATGCTCGATAAATGAGATAACTAACACCAGAATTAATTTTTAATATGGTTCAGATAAATAGTCCCTGAGATAAGCGCGTTCATACAAACAAGCTCTTCAGCTTTATAATATTAGTATAGATAGATTTACCTACATAGTAGAGGGTAAGTAGTTTACTACAACAAAGAATATGTTTTTTACAGCCAGACCTTCTAATCTCTATTTAGATAGGTACCTTTTTAAATACAAACTTTTAAAAATACGTTAATGTTACGTTTTAAACATGACAAAAGAACAATGTGGTTCTTGTAGTTTTCATATTATAATGCTTTAAATTGGTTCTAGAGCAAAAGTTCTGTAGCACAAATGAATCAAAAGATTAAGGTAAAATATGATCTGCTTTGTTTGCTCTAAGCATGTATAGTCAAGGACATAACAGATAAATTACTTATTATTTATTTCAAACGCCTATATTCTTACGACGCAGGTAACTGTTGTGACATTATTGAAACACCTTTAGACGCTTCTCTTAAAATGGCGAATAAAATCTAAGTGTATTTTGCAGTATCCGAAGTCATCCATAATGTTAATCGCCTGGGAGTAATTACAGAGATTGAACAGCCGTGGCCCGTGGGCCGCGAGGCTGTGTTGCACGCTACTTTGCCTGCTTGCAGTATGGCCGACTTTGGCGGGAAATCTCAGCATGCACTTTAACTAATTGAGCGGGAAAATTATAAAGGTAAGGTAATGCTTGTTTGATGAAGTTTATAATTAATGCATTGTTAGGTAGTGTCGCGAATTCTTGGCTAATACTAGTACTTAATGTATATTCTTTATTGCACTTAAAAGTTGTTTAAAAAATACATGAAGTCACAATGTGAACAAAGGTGGGCTTATCCCTAAAAGAGATCTCTTCCAGCCAACCCATAGGTGTTGGAATTGTAATAGTTGCGGTTATCGGCAGTGCTAAATTAAATTACGGAAAATAAAAGTTATAATGACTTTATATTTTTTTAAATATTAATAATTAACTAAATACAATAAATATATATACATATATATTGAGATATATATATATCATAATAAAATAAATTTATGGATAAATTTATACTCTACGAACAAGAGAGTATTTGAAAAAGCAGATGTTCTTTTAGGTACTCTTTTCTTGAATGTTTGTTTGTCTTGAATTATATGTACCTATATTGGAGCTTTCTTGCAGTTATAACGGCAGTTGTTCCAGAGTCTAGCAGCGTAGACAGAGAACGCGAGTCAAATAAAAAGTTGGTATTGCTCCTTGGTAACTTATCTTATCTAGTAGGTACCTATGAAGATTAGAATTTGATTCAAAGTGTGACAACTGTTGAACTACTTTACTAGCATATTAAACAGACACTACGAACCAATTTCGTGCTCCATGAATTGACGCTACTTGTCATCAACTCATACAAATGGTTTCAATTTTTAATGGATTACGACAAAATCTACTTCTTCTTCTTGTTTATGGCGTTCGAACTTAATGTTTTCGACACTTTGATTCGCCAATGTCAGGTGACAGGTCACGTAAAGCGTGACTGTAACTTTGCGTCGTAGTTATTTACGATAGGTACATTTAATTAGATCCACCTAAGTTAGAACACAGACAGCTAATTATAAGTTTTCGACAATTACAATTTGACGAAACCTTTTAAAGATGCACAATGTAAGTACCACTCTACCTTATTTTATATTCTGTTCCAAAGTTTTGTTTTGTATTTCATCGTAGCCAATTTTCCGCCTGCACCAGAGCTCCGTACCTTAGAATATTCGGCGCAATACTCTAAAACTGAGGCCAAATTTTGAATAGACAAGACGATCAATTCTCATCACAAACCTGCGCTATTTCGTGTGTAAACATGGCTGCAGACAATGCAGCGGTCGGCAGGGAGTTCTAAAAAAAGAGTTAGCTAGCTATCGGTAGCTTCGCTATCGATAGTTGTATTAACTAGCTGTAAAACAGGCATAGTGCCAAGAGCATGGGCTAAGATGGTAGAAATAAAAAGTACTTCAGATGAGCACACGCCATTTGCATTGAGCAAAATAACGATTGCTTGAAACGAACAACAACACGTGAAAATAAAAGTAAATGATGTTACTTACTTAGTGTTCGACGTAAGTAATAATTATAAAACTAAAAACAAAAGATATCGCAGATGAAAACCTGAAGGATGATGTGATAACAAGTGCGAAAAGAAAAAAGTAGTTGTATCCAAGAGCTCATTCCGCTATCCTGATTACCTACTATAGCTACTGAACCACAACAAGATCATTATGTCTTAGTCAGGCACTGTAAGAGTGACTGATACATCAACTTTCATGATTAACAATACGCACTCATTCATTATATCGTATGAATTAACAAGCGTTTACTTAAAATGATTCTCACTCTATCATAGCATAAATGTCGGTAGCAGGTAGGAAAGCATTTTATTTATGCCTAAGCTTGTATTCTTAAGTAAAAGTGGAAAAAAAAACGATACCTTCTCTTGAATTGGAAACGGGGTCCCATTATCAAAAAGCTTATCGATAATCACGACCACAGCAACACTAGTTCCGACCATCCGGGTGTCTGTTTGCGATTGAAGCCCGGACTGATTAGCTCTGAATCGAAGCCACCAATCATTGTTTTGAGTAAGAGGGAAAGCTGCGACCTGCATTATCAAACGAAACCTACGAACTTTATTGTTTTAGAAATTGTTTCTATCAAAATTACCTACTTTCTATGATTTTGACAGAGGAAGAAATACGCGTTGACATTTTAACCTCAATCTAGAGGATATCTAGGTCTACGAAAGTGGGTCTATTAGCACGATATGATTTTTAATTCGTAAATACAAAATTTATAGTCTGACAAAAGAGATCCGATATGTTTATAAACCTCGGAACACTAGGTACAGGACGGGGCGTAACTTAGTTAAGTAGCTTACTTTCTGCGAGCGACCCCTGTAATCCTTCAAAAGGTCACTTTACTATCATATTATCTTGTACTCGTTCTGAAAACATACAGCAGAGAAATACAATCCGGTAAAAACGACGCAAACAATTATGAGTAGATTATTATAAGCAGTGAATTTGCGCCCAATTAACAGGATTATCAATATTATTTATAGTCCCAAAGGTCATTCTACTATTAACTTCATACAGCCAATTGCGTGATCAATAGCTCGATCGCTTACAGATTTACGATTGTGCATATATTGAAGAAAAATTACGTTAACCAAATTAAATAATTTGTAATTATCAGAATGGCCTTATTATTCAGCATTTATGTAAGGTTGGTTTATTCTTCAAAACACGCACAAGTATTCGACCACTGCAACGATATTTAACCATTAGTTGAATCAGTATTATATTATCTGGGGTTGAGTTAGCTATTGATCAAGAAACCAGGTCTTAGTCACCATTTAATTTGTAAGGAAGATAAGTGGAGGTAAAGCAAAAGCTAAGGCGTATTTGGCGTTAATTCAACAACCATTTAAATAGATGCCTATCTATCGAAAATAATATTTTATTCGTTATTCTTTTGATTTTGTAGTCCAAGAAGTAGAACTTTTATATGAGAAAACTTGAGTATTTAAAACGGCAGTTATTAATTTGATAGGTATATCTTCTATAACAACGTGTCATCCGTATGTTTACTTTGAACTCTTGACACTAAAGTGAGTCAAATAAATTCTTACAGTCATAACAAGAATCCATTTTATGAAATGAGATTGAAACGAATAAATCCCCAATGACGATGAAACTCTGAAATAACATCTGGAAAAATACTACATTCCGCGTCTTTTCAAGGAAATGAAGATTTGTCAATCTAGATATTACTAAATTCTACGATTCGACTTCAGCAAGATGACTGTTACCTTTTTCTTCGGTTCTTTGGAATTTAAGGCGTACCTATGTACATGTAGCTATAGTATGTAGGTGATCGATCGAGGGATCTCTTCTGCGGGCCTAAATTGCGCACTTCTTTATCGTTTATCGCGGCAATTGATAAATTTGTGTGGTGTTAGGCAAGGTGGCGCTAGCTCGCCGACGCTATTCAGCCTGTATGAACGGGCTGATTGAGGAGCTCAGCAAACGTCTTTTTAATCAATAAAAAAAGTGGGTTAGCATGGCGTTTAGGAAATACAATTATATTATCGACGCGATAAACAGTATCGAAGCATGCATAAAAGGCCTACTGAAGCTATATTTTTAAATTATTCGTGTCAATATTCTGAGTGAATTTCGTTTACAAATCAACTATAGAAAGTCACAAAACATAACTGCTTACATAATTGAGCTATCTATTATTTAATCACTTTTTTTTACATTTCAACTATTTTTCTTTGGAAAATCGATCACTAACGAACGATAACCACACTGCCGCAAGTGATTGAAAAATGGGGCCCCTATTTTTGAATCACTTGCTTGGATATGGAGTACGATTTTCGTTCGAAAGCGAACTAAAAATCAAGGAAAACCAAGCAAAATATATCAGTGAGCACTCACAACATTAAACAATTTTTATTTTGATCACCCCTTTTTGGAATGAAACTGTTTTGAAATCGGACATTAATCAATGAACATCACAAGCCATTTTGACCCAAGTGATTCAAAAAAAGAGCTCCTGTGTCGGAAGTCTCGACATAGTTCCGTGTAAAACCACCAGGTGGCGCTCGAAAAATGCTGAGACAAAATTTGTGTTTTCGTATATTTATTGATTGAGAAGAATTTTTGAATGATGCTTAAAAAACTACAAATATTTTTTTAGATTTATTAAAGATATAGTTACGTAAGTTAAAATGATATTTGATGAATTAGAAAATCATAAAATTGAAATTGTCGACGCGAAATGTCAAAAATGATGCATCAGACTACGCCCGCTGGTCACGTACATAAAATCATGATAACTTTTGTTGATTTGTCATTATCTCATTGTTGATCATTTATTAACTTTCACCTTTCTTTTGTTTTATGTTTTTTAATAAAAGATGAATGACAATGGCGTGATTGAAATAAAGTTGTAGTATTACGGATTCGGGCGGACCCCAACATTTCTGAGCATGCCGCTCAGACAATAACTTGACAGATTAGCCAAGGACCCTCTAAGTTCAGTCGTCACTCTACTCTACATAGAGCAGAAATAAACAGATGCACAAAACCATAAAACAAACGTAGGTATATAGCTTTTTGTCATCCACCGATCGTCATAAATATTTAAGGCTTCCTATCAATTTCTACAAAACAATTTTCAAAGTATAAGAGTGGCGTGCGTACAGCGAGATCCTAAGGTAAATGATAACCCCCCTTTTTTAAGTCAGTATTGCTGACCTTGTTGGTTGGAGAGGTGGTGCTGACGAAATAAGTATAAAATGACCGATTGTAAAATAACATTTACTTAAATGATTATTAAAAATTTGGTGTCGTTTTCAAATTAGGCGTATTAATATTAGTCGACGCATATTCCTTAACTGCCGTTGGTTGAATCAGATATAAATAGCTATCTGGGGCTGGTCGTTAATCCGTTTTAAAAAGCTCATAACGTTTAAAAAATAGAACCAATTTACAAGAGTCGTGAAACACTTTTTTCATTCTTTCCAAAGCAATATCGACTTCAGTAATTTTCAGCAACATCAAGTTCATTTTTTTAAACTATAGTTATTATTCGTTCTTATTATTTTATTTACACACCAATTAATCCTACTGTGTCCCTCTCGAAAATGATTTTAATAATAAACAGCGCGTTGCGGAGGCGGCAGTGGAAGGGATCAACTTCACTTTGAAATGAGTTTGAGCGTCTCGACATATACTGAAATTTGAAACGTCATAGAACATGGCATGGTTATAAAAAGTAAGCAGTCCCCTGCGACCTCGCCTGCGCGTTTTGAATTTGCTCTATCTCCTCCAGTCGCAGCGTGATGTGTTATCAGCCTTCCTCGATTAATAAGCCATCTGACACATGATTTTTTCTTCAAATCGGTCCAGTACTTTATGAGATAAGTGCGTTCAAACAAACAAACAAGCTCTCCAGCTTTATAATATTAGTATATATTTCACATTCATCAACAAGGATGATTTCTGTTGAATTATCTTGTTAAAATTTAAGTCAATAAACTAGAACACACGTCAAAATTATAATTACTCACTTCTGTCTAAGCCTAGATAGCCTACAGACAGCTGCAGCCCATTTATATATTTATTTTAAACACTTCACGCACAAAACATAAAATTGTATATATGGCGGACTTAATGCTAAAAACATTCTCTACCAGTCAACCATAGGTCTGAACTGAACAGAGAAAATTCCCATTCTGTGCATTGAGGTTGGTCCTACTTATAATACGATTTTAAAATGCGTCCGCTTCGCTCGAATATAGGAATTCAGTCATCCTAACTTCAGTAACTAGTTAACTCGGTTAGAAAAGTTAGGTAGCCATCTTTAAATTTCCTCCAAAACGTCTAAGCGCGGATTACCTTAAAATTCCAACACATGATTTACGCCTCACGGAATGAGAAAACTGATCCTGCGCCTTTGCCGCTTGACATTATTTGTGTGCCATTATCCTGGCCCATAAGGAAGGGGCCTTTTAACAAATGCCCTGGCCCTACTAAAGGTAAACGCCTTAACAATAGAACTTGGAATTGAACCCTCTTACAATGGAACCTGCCGTTCTTTAAAAAAAAGTGTTAATAGCCGTGTTAGCTGTATTGTGATCTTGGTTTGACAGTCAAGCTGCTCCGATTTGTATGGATTAGCAAATTCCATATAGCGATGTCTTAATTCCGACCAATTCCCATGTCTTAATTTTGGCCAAATCAAAGTGCGAAAGAGTAACTTTTATTTTTTCCTTAAGTAGTATTCCAAAACCAATTTAGCTATGCAGCAAGGTGAGTAGAACTTGAACGGAAGCAAGATCGTAAAACACCTGCATCAATCTGCAGGTGTTTTACGATCTTGCTTCCGTCTGAGCTGATGATGCCAGACTAAACGTTTATCTTTTGCCTAATAAAATACGTTATACTTACACATATATTCAATCATGGTGTAAGTACACTCAACTTCAACTTAAATGTAGCTTAAAAACTCATTTCTTGTCGTTGCCGACAATTCGTCGAGACAGGCTATCCAAACTTTTTCGTACCTCTTCGTAACCACAGTAAAACTAAAGTTGAGAAAGGTTATTGTACTGCTACTCAAAATTAAAAATAAGTTAATTACAAAATCTAAAAATAATCTATAAGATAGATAGGTAGATAACTCACATCGCTCCAGGTACGTCTCCAAGTTGTTTTCAGTGACGGCAACACGACTGTGGAACCTTAGTCTTTGGATGTCGGAAGGGGCGAGTCGAAGGTATCATTAATAATAATAATAATAAAAATACTTTATTGCACACCATAAACATACACAGGATAGTATCTTTGATATTCGCTATAAGTACAATTTAGGCGGTCTTATTGCTTGTAGCAATTTCTTCCATACAACCTTCAGGTAAGGAAAAGCATGAAGAATGAAAGAAGAGGCATGGCGATGAAATTATTTCAAACAAATTTGAAGTGGACAGGTTTTTATAAAAAAACATAAAAGATGATAAGTGCACATTATATAAAAATTAAATGTCAATATCATTCAAGAGTAAAGTCTGTCAATATCTCAAAGAATAGATAATTGCAAAATATCATTAATTAATTATGTTTATTTTTTATGTATATTTTTATCAATTGTACTTATTTTGTATAAGCCTTAGTATGTTTATAGAATATGAAATATGTTGTTGCAGTCATTTAAGTAGGGTTATTTGTTACTGCAAATATTAGTTAATTGTTACTTTTTGTAGTTTATTTTCTCTGTTTTTCTTTTCGCTGCACCCATTGCCATCTCTCTGCATGACCTTAAAGGTTTGACTGGCAGAAAGTACTTTTAGCATTAATTTCACCTTTGTACACTATGATTTTTACAATAGTCTTTAAATAAATAAAAAACTCTATAATGCACATGACATAAGTAATTGCAAATAAATAATAAGTAAAGACTTCTGTACCAAAACCATTACTCGAATTTTATGTATTCGTTTTAATAATATGAATTAAAATATCGTTTGCATTTTTGTGTATTTGACACAAATAGAAGAAATTTAATATTAAGTCATGTGCTAGTACTGAGGAGCAGTACTAGCCCATGATTGTCAGGAAGCGAAGTAATGGTAGAGTTACAGTTTACGCTGTCATGTAAAAGATGTGTAGGTGTGGTCAAAGTGGGCTTAGAAATTAAAAGTTAATTGAAATGTTGTAGTTGAGTGTAACTACTGCCCCTTATTTTACTGTATGGTACCTTACTCAGAACTTTGGCTCAAATCTTTGCGTTACGAGTTTTTGCGCACTTATTACCTTGAGGGGATAAATATGCAATTTAACGCCTATTTTCTTTTAGTAGCGGGGTAAAGTGGTGGCCCTTGTGTGGATTTGCTTTTCCGCAAATAGAGGTTGTAGGGAGAGGTAACGATGTTAGACCATTATAAGCACGTAAGACAACCCACTGCACAAGTGTTGCCTATTATGAAATGTTGATGTTGAGTTACACCCCGGACACTCGGAAGAAAATTTTGATTTTGGCCATACATTGACAGGCGGCATGTTGCACAGACGCTGCGTTTGTGTGCGTGCTATAAGGGTTGACAAATTCTGTTCATAGCTATTCTTACTTAAATAAACAGGTATCTTAACAATGTAATTTAGTGGTCGGCACTTACTTTATAAACTTTATGTGTCGAAGATAGGTTCTGTCTATACGATAGTAGTCACGAAAAAATCCTTTGCAAATTCGAACGAAGACGCCACACTAATCTCTAGATAATACAGTACAATTGCCTGTCCGTTTATAACACACACAACCACATCTTATCTTTAACTGCACATCAATCGAATGAATAAATGATTTCAATCATGCATTCGTGACGTGAAAAACAACAAAAATCTAATTAATTGCAATTTCAAATAGGCGCGTACGCCGCCGCGCCGCCATCAACTGTCAAAACATACAAACATGGCTAACATAAGCTGCTCCATCCGGCGCGGGGGTGAGGTAAGTCGGATTGGGGATGGGAGGTGAGTGTCCATTCTGTATGTAGTACTATTATTTATTCTGTGGTTGAGTGTCAAATAAAATCATGGTGCCAGTTGGCAACAGAATAGCGAGGTAAGCAGATTTTCGGCAATATCACTCAAGGGCTGTTTAAACCATGCTTGAACTCAAATGTGTGGGTCAGGTTATATGACAGCGTTTTTTCAATATCAGCTACAGATTTGCCAAGTAAGAGTTCAGATGCAGTTGGAGAGTCTCAGGTATGAGGGGGAATGCGCTATATTTGATATTTTAGGTAGGTATTATATTTGATATTTTAGGTAGGTATTATATTTGATATTTTAGGTAGGTATTAGGGAAATATTTCGTGGCCACACAATGATTTTATGTTGTAATTTGCTCTATACTCACATTTAATGTATTATTCCGTACTGGGTGTGTATGTTTTTACCCATAGTTTTAGATTAAACTTGCTTAGTTAAATAATGAAAAATATTAAAAGATACATCACTTTGATAAGTTATTATTGAAAGATTCTTTAATAATTCCACATAATTTACTATACAAAAACATCGCGTAGTCTCACATACGACATGCTACCAGTATAAGTTCCCACGTTAGGACGACCTTCATTGGTCGTTGTATGGCAGGATCTTAGACTATACAGAGAATCGTAGCACTCGTGGCATTCGTAGCAATCCGTAGCGTATTGACTCGTACTAAATCTTTGCTTGTGAGGTTCTTTAATATTCATGAATTCCAAGGTCATTTAACTCATTCAGACCAATTCAGCGGTCGGTTTCTTTCAACATATCCTGAATCTTATTTCGTATTCTTACGGAATATTTTCAAGTTACGGTCGCTTCATACTGATGCATAATCTATGGCCTAGGACTGTTTCTGACTGGCTCTTGTCTGTGGTTGGTATTAATATTCTATTGGGAAAGAATTTATTCGAGGTTTTCGTGATTCTTAGGTTCCAAGACAAGTAAATCTTATTCAGGAATTACTTTGAGGAGAGATTCTTGCTGCTAGCACCTCAACAAAAATCAGAACACATAGAAAATTGTTTACTTACTCTATTTGATTTTTGTTATCCTATTCAATAAATAAATAATAAAATATCACAGTTCACATATGTAAGCTTAAAACACAAGAGCACTTGCTACTCCTACACTCTCGTCAAGTCAGCAGCAATTCCTGCAGGCTCAAGGCAAGCGACTAAACTGGTTTTCTGTAGCACGGAGGTATCATTTTACCAGTCTAAGTATTCGATCTGTATAAAGAAAGTCTTCTTTTTGACGTTCGTTTATTTGATTGCAACTTTCCAAGAAAAAATCCAAAGCATGAATAATATTTATAATCACACCATGTTTACAAGTTATGTCCTAAAAACAAAAGTCATATTTATCTGTCCGTCTGTCTATCAGTTTGTCAGTACAAGTCGTCAGTCCGTCTCTTCCATAAAATTAGTATCCCTTTGGAAAGGAATATTAATTTTATGGTCTCTTCACCATGGATGCTGGACGCCACGACACTTAGTTTTTTTACTATTACAAGTTTTTAATAAACTTGCAATGTATGTGTTCAAGTGAATATTGCCACTCAATTTTGAAATAGTTATCTTCAATCGATTGAGCTCAAATTTTGTTAAGTTTAGATGATGTAGAGGAGCTGGCGTATAAATTACTGCGACAATTTAAACTTTGAAATTTTGGTTTATTAGAAATAAAAATACAATCTTTGATGGTGATAGACACGGAAGAAAAGGTAAGAGTGTAGAATTTTGAAAAAAGTGTAGTCGTTGCCGCCGAGCCCCCACCGAAGGAAGCAGCGTTGACCAATCCAAGACGCCTTCGTCATCGTCGCCTGCGTCGAGTGAATCATTACCATATATGGTCATGATTTTGAGCTTTTGAATCACGACGGAACAGATGACAATGAATGTTTAGCTATGTGATGTTATTCTGAACCCAATATGGCGGATCTGTATTATTTTTCACTACCACAATATAGGTATCAAATGATAGAGTTTGTTAAGGAGAACACAAAAAATAATACTACTCTTCTCGTTATTTTTTCTGCATAACCAAAATATGGGTAACAAATAAACGTGTGTAAGTCAATGTGGTAGTCTTATTGAACGTCGTATGTTGTGTCGTGTGGTAGTCTAACATGTATGGATGGCGATATGCCATACGTGCTCTTACAAGTCCTTTAGCAGTTAAAGAAGTAAACTCCCATTACTGTCGAACGCAGATATGAGCCGTAAGGGACCGTGATAGCCCATAAACCAAACACGGCCCAGAGCTATGGAGCCACCAGAATTATTGAATGACGTCATTGGAGCTGTTACGTCAGCTGCAACTTTTTATTTATTTGCTCTTATTGGCAAGGTACAGAATAATGGATAATTCTTATCTGTTGTCTTAAATGTATAATTTGCAAAATATAGTCACAATAAACTAAACAAAAATTATATGCAAAAATAGCTTTAGTTAAAAATATTTGACGACGACGACGACGCATTTGGTGTAGTCGGTAGAGCTCCTGCTGATACGTCAGCCGTAGCGGGTTCGAATCCCACAAAAAGCAAATAAATGTATGTGTGATGAGCACTAACATTTGTACCTAAGACATGGATTTTTATATGTATTTAAGTATTTGTAAGAGACGCCCCCGTCATAATCGCTATCTGGAATTTCTGACACAAGGAACTAAAATCCTTACTTCGAAATCACGACAATTGGTCTGTTTTTTGGCGCTTATTTATTTATTTAAAATTGAGACGAAATAGCCCAGTTTTATGTGACGCTGAACACCTGGAAGGTGAACTTAGCCGTGTAACGGGGGTTCTAAAAAGGAATGGTTACAGTTTGACCAGAAGACGAATGGAGTAGAAGCCAAAGAGAGATAAACAACCGATGGTGAGCCGTGAACCTGCTTTTCTGCCATACGTGAAATAACGGATAAAATTGGAACAGTACTTCACAAATACTCCATCAAGACTGTAAATAGTCCGTTGGTCCGTTGTCCAAAGTAACGAATTACATACGCTCACCAAAGGACGTGATACCTCTGCAAACGCCGGGTGTCTATAGTATAGATTGCAGCTGTGGTAGTTCCTACATTGGACAAACGAAGCGATCAATCGCGGAAAGAGTTTAAGAACATATTGCAGCTGTTAAAAATCTACAGACGAATAAATCTGCTCAATGCAGGCGCAAATCACTGGATAGAACTACATGATCCAAAAATCCTCTCCACTGATCGATATTACCACACTCGGTTAATACTTACGTGAATCTATTGAAATCAAAAAACATAATAATTTCAATCGGGATGATAGTTTTCACTTATCAACAGCTTGGAATCTACTGATAACTAAGTGCAAATCACGTGTTATGCCGTCCACAAGAAACCCAGATACCTACTGTTAGTGTGTTTTGCAGAGCTGACTGTACTACGAGGGTCAAACTGAAAGTTCTTAGAACTGGCCACTTATAAACAATATAATTAAAAAAATATTCTAAAATTTGAAAATAGAACTCTTTGCCAATATTACTGAGTATATATTTCATTCATTTGTCATTTGTTTTACGATTTGGCGGCAAATTGAAAATTGTCTGTGTCACGTCAACATGAATTTAACACGAGAAAATTTTCGTGCAATGATTTTTTATGACTTTCGATGTCATTTAAGTCAACAAGAAAGTTATGATAGACTACGATTGGCCTTTCACGATGAAGCCCCATCTCGTGCGACTATTTACAACTGGTTTAATGAGTTTTAACGTGGTCGCACTAATCTCACTGATGATGTACGTGCGGGACGGCCTTCTACGGCGACGACTGAAAATAACATCTGTGTTGTGCGGCGTATGATAGAGACTGACAAAAGAGTGACCTATCAGCAGATTCGGACAAGCTTAGGCATCGGTATGAGTCAAGTGCACAAAATCCTCCACGAACATTTAGCGGTCAGGAAGCTTTGCGCCCGGTGGATACCTCATAATTTGACTAAGGCTCAAAAACTCCATCGTGTGGAATGGTGCCGTAAAATGATTGAAAGATTTAACGGAGGTGACTCAAATGCTGTGTTCGACATACTAACAGGTGACGAAAGCTGGATTTACTGTTATGATCCTGAAACCAAAAGACAATCTGCTCAGTGGGTGTTTCCTTTCGAGGAGTTGCCAACTAAAGTGAAGAGAGATCGAAGTGCGGGAAAAGAAATGGTGGCCTCGTTCTTTGGAAGGATAGGTCATTTCGCAACAATTGTGTTAGAGGATCAAAAAACAGTTTCTGCAGAATGGTACACTACCAATTGTTTGCCACTTGTCTTGGAAAAAGTTCGAGAGAAACGACCTCGCAGTAGGATCCTCCTTCTCCACGACAACGCCTCGTCGCACACCGCCAAGCGAACGATCGACTATTTGGCGACATCAAACGTTGAATTACTGGGTCACCCGCCGTATAGCCCCGACCTCGCGCCTTGTGATTTTTATTTATTTCCAAAAATTAAAGAAAAACTTAAAGGAAAGCGGTTTATGAATGCTGAAGAAGCGGTGGCTGCGTATCGCGATGCCATTGAAGAGACCCCTAAGGACGAGTGGGCAAAGTGCTTTTCCCAGTGGTTCCACCGCATGCAGCGGTGTATTGACGTCAATGGACAATATTTTGAAAAGATATAATAAAACTAATAACTGGCTAATGTAATCAGTTTTTGATTTTCTAAGAACTTTCAGTTTGACCCTCGTAGTGCAAATATTGAAAGTGTGCGGGTAGAAGAACTTAATACATCGCGCACTACTTAATACACCAGCAGACGCCGAGCTGCTTCTGTCACCCCGGGACCATGACTCGTGTAACCGAGTCGAAACGTCGGGAAAGTAAATACGATGTTTACCTTATAAATAAGTGTATCGTTGCATTAAATCCCGTGTGCTGATTAGTGAAATAGCCCAGTTTAAGCTGAAAAAAAATGTCACCAGAAACCGACAATATTAACATATGTTTGGCTTGATTTTTCCTACGTCAGTTTTTTTTTATTCGAAATGGTTTTGCTCTTTACTCTAGCCTACACCTAATTGGGCTTAGACAGAGTCGACGATGGAGCGAGCTCACCCAGAAGAAGCCTGTTCACTCTGTTTTTAAAAGTTTTCGGGTTATATTCTCTTGGAAACACCGATGCAGGCAAAGAGTTTCCACTCTTTGGCTGTGCGCATTATAAAAGATGATATTATGATATTATAATAATCGCCGAATCAAATACAATTCGCCTAATTTGCAGCAACCATTTATGTAAATGTAATTTTAAAATCGGTCGTTTTATTCTTATTCAGTCGTATAAGTCTTATTTGGCGTTGGTAAAACCGACTCTAACTTCTTAATAGACTTACGATCGTGTACGTCATATTCACTTACACGTTACCATCGAAACCGTCTCCCCTCATCCTGGGGTAGATATAAAACATTCTAATATGTCCCTGAAGCCTAATGTACTAAGAAAGAAGAGCTCCATAATTTGTAAGATTTATGTTGGCAGTACGAATTTATTCCTTAGCCTTTCAATAAGTTTTGGAACGTCCCTCTTCTTAAGTTATGGGTGTCAAGAACTGTAGAAAATACAATTCTGTTAAAAGAACGGAGTTTATTTTCTGAGATACGATATTTCCAGTTGATAAATAATTCCACGTAGTTTCCTTAGTTCTTCTTTCACGAGTTTATTTTAATTCATTATATGATAATTGAAAACCATTATTAAGGTACACTCTCTGTGAACATTTACTTTCGATGTTGAGACGATCTTATTTCTATGGAACTAAAGATGAACCAATGAATAAGAAAAATAAAGCGCTAACAAGTTTCGTTTGAAACACAAAACACCCGGTCTTCAATGAAAATCGTTCGGATCTAAAGCATTTCATAAGAAGGATTTTTGAAGTAGGCCATAAGGTCTTGTTATTGTAAGTTTGCTAATACCTAATTTTTACAATGTCTGATAAGGAATATTCGTTGAATAGAATACAATACGCCTCACTTGAAAATGCCACTGATTTGTCAGAAATAATTAGTGTAAATATCATTTTAAAATCCGTTGTTTATATAAAAATAATTGTCTAGATCAAGACTTAAGCCTTCGTGCTACAGCTAAATTACCAAACAAATAATTGAACTGAAGAGATAAACCGTTGTAGACTAAGCGTCGTAAATAACATCCCAAAATCTTCGATTCGCACTCACTACAATTACATTCAAACGCTTCACAGTGGAGATACCAAAGACAGTAGGCCCAGCTTACTATAAACATATCAACCTAGAATTGTTATTATTATTTATTATGTAAATTCATTATGCATAGTTTTGACGACCCGTCTACCCGTGTGGTCGAGAAATCGCCTACTACGCAGCGGGTGCGGGTTCGATCCCCGCACAATACAAACATTTGTGTGCATGAACATGTCTGTTTGTATTGGTCTGGGTGTTTTCTATGTATATCATGTATGTATTTACAAAAAAAAAAAGTATTTAAGTATTATATCCGTTGTCTGGCACCCATAACACAAGCTTTGAGTAGCTTACTTTGGGGCTTGATGGCGATGTGTGGAAATGTCCAAAGGATATTTATATTTATTTATTTATAGTTTTAGAAATCCGTAGTCCAACATGTAACCCTTATAGTTTCGCCATGTTCGTCTGTCCTAGGAAACTGAAATTCAGTATTCGTATGTATTCTAACCTCTCCGCAAAAGTGGATTTTTTCTTACAAAATATTTTTGTTTTGCGGTATGTATGTACCTCTCATTTTTTTTCTTGCTAATTTCATCATCTAAGATCGTTGAATATAAAGCAACGAGATACGACAATTTCTAACCATGTCAAATCTGGCTTAGAATGATAAACTTGACACAATGACAGATTGAATCGATATTGGCCATATATTATAATTACATAAATATCTTAGGGATAAAATAAATTCCACGGGGACTTTTTTTTCAATATGTTGACCCTTTATTGTTTTTTGAGCGCCTAGGATAAGATGTGGCACGACACAGTCATATATTTTTGCTCTAAATAAGTTGTTTTTCATTTATCGTCGACGCTTATGGTGGACGACAATGTTTCATGGCAAAATGACAAAATTCGGTAAAAATATGTGTCGCATGTTAGCGTCCAATGATAATTATGTCATATTTCGAAATTTGACAGTACGACATGACTTTCATGGCAGCCATGTTAGCAACTATGGTTAAGTCGATTTTTGACAAACAAACGGGATAGAATGCCGCGATAAAAATTTATCACAGCGTGCATGTTTAGCCTGCAGGACATTATTAGGGCAAGAAAAGTGCTTATATACCTAGATACGCTACACTAAATACCTTAGTGCCCGAGTCCGACTCGCACATGACCGTTTTTTTTACCATAATTTGATACGATGTTTTTTGTCAGTTATTAAAGTATATTATCAACAGTACACTATTGTTTTAACTATATTGCTATTGACATACCTAGATTGACCTCTGATTGATATAAGGTAGTCAAAGTTTAGCTCTGGGCGGGTTTTTACTGTTCATCATAATCACCAGAGAGAACAAGCTTCTTCTGAGTGGGCTCGCTTCATCGTTGTCCCTGTTTATGCCCCGTCTGATGTAGTCAAGAGATAATAACAAACATATTGAAAAAAAAAACAGAATTTCGTGCGGCAGTAAAATGACATCTAACTATCTGTTAGAATATTTAAGCGTATCGTGTACACAACTATACTATACTATGAGAATATCCTACGGAACCCTTTCCAACTATCTGTAAACCCAACAAAAGATGTCCCGAAAGATACGGACTACATTATAGAGACAATACCTTCATTACCAGACCCCTTCAATTGTTCTGATTAACAATTGGGTGCTTACAATTTTTTCCGCTCCCTTTCATTCTAATCCTATCTTTTGGGATGTTTCAAGAAAATTAATAAGTTTTTTGGAGTTCTGTAAGCCTATGAACGTGCGTTTTGCAAACAGAGACAAACTTTTTTCTGTGAGACTTTGATATTAAATCGCTAGTTACGATGTAAAAAAGTGTATGGAAAATTTTAGTTCTGCAAGTGACCGCTAGAGGCGCTGTGCAATTTTCCATAGACTTTTTTTACGTCGTCGATAGCGAGTAAAACCGCCGTAAACTCGGTAACGGTGGAGTACCCCTCGGTCTTTGAATTGACAGCTTTCTTATGTACCCAACCCACTACATCTTGTAATATTTATTTTAGAATCTATCATACTTGTAGTTTTGTGGAAAAAATATACACACAAATTGTATGTTACCGTAACATTGTAAAAACCGTGAAATTCCAAATCTAAAGGATGATCCACGCTACAACGCGACGGTGCCAGACCATGCCGGGGCCGGGAAAAAATCCCATAGACATTTTTAGGCATGAATCACTTCATACAAAATGTATACAACAATGTTTGACTGCGCCCCGGCCCGGCGCCGGCACGGTGTAAAGTGAATCAGCCTTAGCTTCAAAAACCGAAAGATTGTAACTTGTCTATTTATTATTGTGAACTGTACCGAACTTCATACATTAAAACGTAAACTCAAATTACGAATACTGGACCAAATGGTGGGTAAGGATAGGTGAAGGTCGCTTCGCTCACACCGTTTATCCTCGGTGTAAGTACCAAAAAAAAGAATAATTGCTTAACTTTTTCGAGCTTGTTCACTATAAATTGACAGATTACAATCTAACGAATTTAAAACCCTTACATTATAATTTCTCAGTTTTAAAAATACTATGATGACATACAAATAAAACAGAAAACCTTCTAGAATGTTTTCTAACTTATTTAAAACAACATTATCTAGTAGATATAAATAGAACTATCAATAGTTTAAAAAAATACGTGACTCCTATGAAAAGACGGAACCCTGCACGAAAGCCTCTCACTTGCCTCTTTTTACTAAAAGAATTTTCTCAGAATTAGCACTTACAAAGTATGACTTTCAGATTTTTATTTTTCGCATATAATACTATTCGTCAGTATAATATTCAAGTCTTTGAAAGTTAGGCTCTTAAAAGAAGCTTCTACTAATGAAGTTTTCCGAATACTTTTTACTGGCTCTTTTAGAAGATTTTTTCATTTGAGATGCGATGCGAATACGCTGATTTTAAGACCGTTATGTTTTTAACATAGGAATTAAAATATTAAGTTTTAAAGTTGGTCAGTAGCATGTTTGCATTACATCCTGTTTCACAATAAGTTACCTTCAGTGTTTTCTGCTCAATACGAAAAGACGTTCCATATTGGATATATTTGTTAGTTTGTGTTTCTTGTCGATGTTGAAACATGCCCCTAGAACTGACGATGAACTCGAAAAGACGTCAGGGCGGTATTTCTCACGGCAATTGAGCTTCTTTCGTGTGGTAATTCGATTGTGAGCTTAACCGTTTTACCTGAAATATCAAGTCAAATATTCACATTGCACGAGAATTGCCCCTTAGATTCTCGTGCAGTACATATACGAAAAAAGTTCACCGATCGGATTTTCTTTGTCGAATAAAAAATAGTTATTAATTTCTCAGTGTCACGATTTCTATGCATTTCGATTTCGTTTGTACGATAGTTTTTAACGCGTAGATATTTTACTTGATTTTTAAGGTGAAACGGTCAAACTCACAATCGAATTACTACACGAAAATAGTTCCATTGCCACGAGAAGTGTCCTCCTGCTCCCAGGGGTCAAAGACTTCTAAATCTATCTACCTAAAATAACTAATGATGAATCTGACTTCTGAATTTTCAGAACAATGTAATAAAATAGGAGTAACAGGTTGAAGTTGCGAATAATTGGACCGGAAGGAACGTCAGCTGTTGCAGCGCCATTAGGGTAACTTGGCTTTAGTCGGGCATACTAGAAATGATATTTGAATTTTATCTCAACATTTTGTGGAATTTATTCAGTTTATTTTTGGTTAGCACTTATTTGATATATTACTAAAATGCACTGTCCCATACCGAAGTTCTTTATAGTTTTATGAGCGAATTTGCCTCATCGAAGTAAACCCTTATTTTAAAAGTGAATGCAAACATTCATTCATCAATTTTGTGTTTTATAGCAAAATGAATCATCATAACCAGAACTGTCAGGTTATTCAAGTAAGTACTACTTAGTGATTTCATTTGATTGCCTATCCAAATGAACAAACGTGCCCATCCAAACGCTGAAAATCAGTGTCGTGGATTGCTTACCATCTGCTGTCACGACTTATACTTATATAGCTATCTATATCTTTAATAAATCTTAAAAAACCTCAAGCCATACATACATGAAAACATCAATTTTGTCTCAGCGTTGTCTTCGTGAAGTGCCAAAAATTTTGCTTCCGACTACACCATTTGCTCGAATTAAATACCTCCTTTAAATCTACTTTTTTAAAGTTGGGAAAAAGTCCTCGGGAAACTGCATTATTAGCAGTTTATTTTAAAAGCCTAAGTTCAAAAGACATGCATATTACCCTGAAGAATAGTATTCAAACCAATAGCTAGGTCTATTCTAGTCCATTCTACCACAAACTTAATTCTGCGTCCATCACTTCCCGCCGCGTCCGCACCAATTAGTGCCGTCGATGAGTCGATAAAATAACCAAATTAATATCGACATTCGAGCGACGCCATAAACGCATTACCCACTTATCGCGCGGTTGGGTAACCGATGTTTATTTAGCTCGTTGAAACTAGCTGGTGGTAATTAAGGTTATTTATACGAAAGGGGATAAAATCACAGTTTTAGACACATATATAAACTGGAATGCAGGTAAGCGTATAAGGGCCGATTTCACCAACGTCAGATTAGACTTATCCGACTAAATATAAAACGACCGATTTTAAAATGTTATTTTTTTAATTTATTTAGTATGGGTTCGCTCTTGACTCCAGTCCAAGCCTAATGCGACTAAGATGAAGTCGATGATGAAACGAGCTCGCCCAGAAGAAGCCTGTTCACTCGAATTTGGAAAAGATTCGGATTGTAATCCTTTGGAAACACCGACGCGGGCAGCGAGTTCCACTCCCTTGCCGTGCGCATTATAAATGTTGACGAGAAGCGCTTAGTTCGAAACAGCGGCACATCGACAAGGTAAGGATGGTATCCCGATATGATGGTATTTACCTAAGTATAAATGATTGCTGACTAATAGGTGACATTTTCACATTAGGCATATAGTATTTTATTCGACGAATATACCCTTTTTGACGTTGCTAAAATCAGGCCTAAGTAGCTTTTGTCTAGAAGTTGAAACTTTACTATTCGTACGCGAGACCGTGAGTTGAGTTATATCAAAGGCTTTTACTATAGAGTAGGTGCAAAAACTTGTTAGTATGTTCAAAGAAATCGCAAATATTTATTACGATCAACCAAATTAGGTGCGTTATCGTCTAATTTAGATGACATAATATCCTGTCACGCACCGATTAGGTATCAGCGTACCACTAAACGTCATTTTGTTGAGCACATTTTACCCCATTGCCCAGCTTTTCTGCGGTGCTTGCTTAGAAATAAATTAGTCGTGAAACAATTGTTAACAGTCCATTTATTGATACGGCTGTGCTTGCGCCGCAGATTTTTCAGCTGCCTTCACTTTGTGCTCTTAGGGTTCCTTTGGCTACCAATGATAACCCATGTGCGGTCGATAGAAAGAAATAAATTTCTAGCACGGTCGTCTTTGCGATAAGCTGCGAGATAATTCGACCGTACCTGAAACATACCTTCGAATATAGGTTACAAAAAAGGACGAGCCAAATTCAAGGGAAATAGTAGAGGAATAATATTTTTTTAAATCTACAATTTAAAAAAAACTTGTTTTTATTTCAAGCGATTTTTATTTGCGTTTAAATGTAAAACAAAAGGTAACTGTCTATCCATCGTAATTAGTTTAGAAATAATTAAAGCGAAACCACATCAATCTTCACTTCTGGTAGCGCTTCGCTCTGTCGTACACGATTGATCTCAATGAAACAATGGAATTCAGCAATTCAACATCAACATCGAAGAAGAAGCAACGTTGCTACTCGTATAACAATCTAAACCAGAAAAGCAACTGCGTTTGTAGCTACGTAGTCGAACAAATGAATCATGTATTGATGTAGTAAATAATAAAACATTAATTGGCAATACTTTTTGTATACATCCTGTATATTATTGTGTGCCTAAATCTTAAACAATCTGATTAATCATCAGAAACAAGCTATGAACATCTCATACTATTTCGCACAAATTTTGCAAAACAAATGAAATAAAGACTACGGAATCCTCCGGATTGCGCATCACTACTTGACGAAACTGTTTCGGGAAATAAAATGCTCGATCACTGTTTGTAAGTCATCAGTTATTATTCGGTCTGTCCAAATATTAACTGATCACTTGCAAATAAAAACTGCGGGCGCATCACAACAGTAATACAATTCAGTCGGTGTTTTTACTCGGGCTTTTTATATTAGGTATGTGTTCAGACTTTTCATGCTTTAAATACCGCCTTAGCTATGCAACGGATGTTGATGCGTTATTAGAGTTCCGTAGCCGAATGACACGAACGGACCCCTTATAGTTTCGTCAAGTCTTCTGTCTGTATGTCACAGCCACTTTATTCTGAACTTATAACACATATATAAACGTAACTTGGTAGGTGGGTATATCTTGATAACCGCTTTAAGACTTCATACAAATAATAAAATAAAATGATATTTGAGGGGGGCTCCCATCCAACTAAAACTTTGTTTTTGCTTTAATGTGCAGGTGTGCATCTAATAATAATAATAATAATAATAAACGTTTATTTCAGGCAACAGATAATGAAATACAGGCCCATAAAATAAATACCTTACAGACTAACATACATAATCAAAATAAACTATCATAATTAAATTTACACGCTCTTTGTGTTGTTCGTGGTGTCGCGTAGACTTCCGCGAAATCGCTGGAATACGACACCCTTCGGCCAAAAATCTTCCTTCATGAAGGTAGTCAAAGTTTCAGTTGGAATTCTAATCACAAAGGAATTAAAATTCACATTTCGACTAGACTCCAACTTGACGACCCGCAGAGTATAGTTGGTCTTCTTATGCACGTATTCCATGACCTCCTCAGCCTTGGTGGTGTAATGCAGGCAATGTGGTGTAATCTATTGATAGGTCTTTTAACATCGAGGACATCGAGGTTCTTAAAACTATTTTAAGGGGTTCCGTAGCCGAATGGCAAACAACGGAACCCTTATATTTCTGAAAGTCTAACATAGGGGAAATAGACGCTTCCAAAGTGGTAAAATGCCCCCCCCCCCTCTCGTCTCTATCTTTTGACCGAAGCAAGTGTAAATTTTGAAAAAAAAGCATAATGTAGTGCTTTACAAATACTTTAAATGAACGTTTTCAAATTAGGCCTGATTTGTTCACGTCAGATAAGGTATATTCATCTAATAAAATACAATACGCCTTATTTTTAAAAACGTATTTTATTTGCCAGCAATCATTTATTTAAATGTGATTTTAAAATCAGTCGTGTTATAATTATTCAGACGAATAAGTCTTATCTAAAGTTGGTTAAATCGGCCCTAAGGCGTATTGTATTTTATTCAAAGAGTATTCCTTATTTGAAAAATCAGGCCTACGTCAAATAAACTATACCTCGATAAACTTAAACCTTTTCAATTAAGCATCATCTAAATTAAACAGTAGATAAGAACTTCTTGAACTTTAGATAACGATTTTTTTTTTTAAATTTACCATCGGCAATGAATCACGACTATACAAAAGTCCTCTCAAAGAAGCAAACCAAAACTGATGACCTTAAAACGGGCAATTTTTCGTCTAATAACTCACAATAGTGGTTCTATGCTCTACTACGTGAGGCTTTCCGCGTATTTCAAAATATAGCTTTCTCTGTCACACGCAAGATTAGTAAGTACAACAGGAGCCATCAAACAAAATCGGCTGACAGGATTCGGATAAAAATCCGAATCCTGTCATATTAAGTTTTCTTAATGTGTCTATACCCGACTTCAAAAAAGGAGGATCTCAGTTCGACCTGTATGTTTATATGATGTTTGTCCGCGAATTCGACTCGATACTCGAAATCAGACTTTGATGCGGTTTTCCGTAAAGTATTTGTTACACTTAGGAGGTTTTAGTAACTATATTGATCGACTTCAAGAAAAAAGGTTCTGAATTTGACTCGTAAATATGATGATATATGTGTCCAAAATTAAATTACGTTTCGCTGAATCGATTATGATGTGGTTATCAGAAAATTATTTTTAACATTAAGGAGTAGGTAGATTTAGTAACTACTTTAGTTCAATCAGGTACATTGCCACTTAAAGAATAGCAAAAACGACGACACTATATTTGTTCTCAAAAAATATCCGCCTTACAAAAACATTAAAAGGGCTAGAATAACGCTTAAAGCTTCTCTTGTTAGCGTCATTTTAGTCTTTTTAGTATTTTTTTGAAAACGGGTCAACTTCTGTGAAAATATTGTATATTATTGAAAATTAAACTAAAAATTTTATTGACAGTGTGAGTATTAAAAAATCTAAACCAATGGATAGCGATGCGTTATCAATTTCCAAGTTGAATTTATTCTGTAATAAATAACTACTTGGTCGACTGCTGCATAAACAGACGGGTAGATAGACCTGACGACACGCGTAATGACGTATCCATAAAAGACCGAAACTTTCGCAGGCACGATTGAACCTACAGCACGCGAGTTCAATTGAAAAGGCGTTTGGCCCGGTTACTCAGAAGTTGAAGGTTCAAGTCTCGCCCGTGCGCATTTTTTGGTTTCTCAATTTATCTTTATCACTCTAGTTGTTAACAACTCATTGGACTACCATTCATACTTACGAAATGCACGTTACGAAACCTTTAGGTTAAACTGATTTCCTTTTTTTATAAAGTCGGTTCAATACGAACATCTTTTTTTAGAGTACAGCCCCGTAGGGCTAAGTTCACTCCATCTATCTCGATTATAACAAGGCCGTGTAAGCCCCGGCATACTTTATGGGGCTAGGAAGCTATGAATTTTACGCCAAAAGGCTTACGTTAAGGTTAATAAGTTAGCGTGTATTGACAGGGCCTAAGACACGTTTTATAAGATTGAAAATAGATAAGGAATGGAAGTTTTTTTTAAATGTTCTTTTGAAGTTGGTTATAAGTATCCAGACAAATAATTCAGTAGATTTCTTATTTTTATCGACTTCAAAAAAGGAGGTATTCAATTCAATGTGTATACATGTATGGTATAGTTTTGGAATTTTATGATAATTTAGTATGTTGATTGGGTGAGGTTTCTAAACACGTGTGCATAAAATATTATAAATAGAATCAACCTCTTTCAAATATCTGAATAAAAAGCTCAAAATAACGCATTTGACGGACAAATTCTATTAAGGAGAAAGAAATACTTTTGGAGCAGGTGCATGATGTGCGCAGACTGTTCGTGTACGTGAGCTTAACATCATGTACCGACTCTAAAATATTTTGTTTCTCTTTTAGACAAATGAGTTATTTTAAGCTTTTTAGTCAGTTTTCTGAAAACGTTAATTCTTTTAAATTTTAATTTTGCAGTACTTTAGAGCTCACTTGATTTTTGCTATTCTTTATTCGAGCATTAAACCGCATAACTATCGCAGCGCTATGCTACGACTGCTACAGATATGCTACGCGTGCTACGGGATAAACTAAGCTACGAGACTAATTTAGAACAGGAACTAAAGCTGTATTTCACACTATATTTTTTATTCCCATTCTTCTATTTTTGTTTGGGTGTGAAAATGAAAAGGTTTAGTGAAAGAAAAAAAAATGCAATTATTGATAACCTCAAAAAAAAAAAAAACTAGGCCCAATTTATTAATCGATAGTAATGATAATGTTACATTACCAGCGATTGAATCTTTACGATTGTTTGTGGTTTGAAAAAATACTAACTTAACCAAATGTTTTGCTATTTTAATAACCAGTGGTTAAGGCATTTTTTCTTCATGACACACAATTGTAAATATTTAACCGCTAGTAACGGCATTTCACCATTACTATCGATGAAGAAATTGGGCTGAGGCTCCGTGCGCTATCGATGGTACTGGTTAAATGGTTAAAGCGTATTTATGCTTGTGCAAGTTTGAAGAAAAAATACCTTGACCAATAATCTTTAAAATTGCCATTAATTCATCAAATGCACATCTGGTTAAGGTATTTTTTTAAACACACATAATTCGTTAATATTTAACCGCTGGTAAAGACATTGTAACATTACTATCGATGAGAAAATTGGGTCTTAGTGAACATTAAAAACTTTACTCACTCTTCCTCTCTATTGACAATCAAAAGCTTTAGAAGCTTTAAAACAAAGCCTCTTCTTAAATGTACGATATGAGGAGTCGTATTGCGATTCAACTTTATCCGTTCAATTTCCCGGCAGCTCAATTCCGACTCAGTGTAAACGAATATTATAAATATAATCATATTATAATAATACTACAATGGTACAAATGCTAATATTTATGTTGTTTTATTATAATTATATCATAAATATCATGCCAAGTCGCAATACGAAATGCTCATTTGACAGTAAAGCTGAGTGAATATTCATCGAATACAGGGTGAAATTTTAATCACTGACCAAATTTTGTGTGAAGACTCCACTGATGAATATAAACAACTTTTGCTACGGGAGCAATAGTGAAATCGAGAAAAAAAATCGGCTGTTCCATACAAAAGCTCAATTGGCGCGCGGTCAAAATGTATGGAACAGCAAATTTTTTTTCTCGATTTCAATATTGCTCCCATAGTAAAAGTTGTTCATATTCATCAGTGGAGTCTTCACTTAAAATTTGGTCACTGATTAAAATTTCACCCTGTATAATACAAAAAGCCCGATTTGGAAACGTCATCTTTGTCAGCAATCTTTTATGTAATTGCCATTTTGAAATCGGTCGTTTTATACTTATTCGGTCGGATTAATCTTAAAATCCGCCCCTTAGGTACAGATGCCTATGTTGGGTTCATAAGTAAATAATTATAGTTAAAACAAGTATTGATTCTAAGGTTCTATCCCTGTTATTCCAATTCTGTGATGTTACTGCACTGTTTTCTTCCCGAAACGAGCCAATGTACAAGCTATCGCAAAGTCGATACAATTTGTTAAACGAAACTGACAATATTGCTACAAAAGTTCGCCACCACCTTTGTGTTCCGTCTTATCTACGGGAATAAATCGGCGGAGTACTAACCAGCCAGAAAACGTAGAGCCTTCAAACTGTGTCATGTTGGTAGAAAATGTACAGATCACTTTTCTCCTCACGGTTCTTTAAAAAATGGTACACAACCGTACCTTGTGGGTTAAATGGGGTAATAAATAAGCCTTCTTAAACACTTACCACGATGCTATCGGAACGGGGTACTCTTAACGGCTAAACTTTAAAATGTTTTTTGTGCCTAATATACCTACGAGTAAGATTAACTAGGTTCTACCAATATAAATTGCACTTGTAAAAAGCAACTTTGGCTGTGTGACAGACGAGGAATCGAACCTCGAGTCACGCTATCCGGGCGTATGCCTATACCACTCGGCTACAGTCACATTAGCAAGCCTGTTGAATTTTGCAAGCGCTTACTTTTACGCGTAGGCTGCGTTATATCATCAATATTGCGAGATTGCTCTCACAATATCCGAAGGAAATATTTTTACAAATATTTAACAATTAGTTAAGATGAAGGAAGCCAATTTAAAATTACATTTTCGTTTTTATAGTGTTTTGTCACTATAAAAATTTAATAATATAAATTACAGTTGTAAAAAGCAACTTTGGCTGTGTGACAGACGAGGAATCGAACCCCGGATAGCGTAAGACACGGGGTCTAAAATACGATTCATTGAAAGCAATCACCAATAGGCCTCTTCATCTTGACAGATGATTTAAACAGCGCCTACGTGAGAGGAGCATCGTCGCTCGTGGCTAAACAAACCGATCCTCGAACGACACTTTCGTCCGCACTTGCGGCACGCGAACTGAGAGTCCGTTGTGACGGAACCCTCTGCACGAGCATGTCGTTTTTCCCGTTTCATACGATCTGATACTTTCTCCTATTGTATAATGAACTATCACTACTTCATTGTGGTCTAAAGAACAATGATGTTACATGAATGTAACTCCAGTTTACTTAAAATTTCAGTAAATACTTCCTTCACTAAAACTATACATTTTAGTTGTGCTAGTATGTATTACGTCGCGTGAGAAGCGTTGTTCAATTGAGCGCATCGCCAGTTTCCCATAATTTACCATAAATTTTCCCCACTATTCAGGGTGTCAAAAGAACGAGCCAAATTCAAGGGGGCGGTTGTCAATCGAGTTCAGAATACAGAAAAAGTATTTTAAAAATAAAGAGAATTATATACAAATACAAGATTTTTATTCATAAAGATGAAAATTAGAAACCAAAAATTTGCGCACGGGCGGGACTTGAACCAGCAACCTTTTGGCATACCGGGCCAAAAGGTTGCTGGTTCAAGTCCCGCCCGTGCGCAAATTTTTGGTTTCTTATTTTCATCTTTATGAATATAAAATATGCATAAAATTTACAATGCCTAATGTCAGACAAGTCCCAACGCAGATCATGGTTAAAGATGAGCCACTAGATACTATACAAAGCTCAACGTTTTTGGGAATAACCGTAGATCATAATCTTCAATGGGGTTCACATATCGAGACCTTGTCAGGGAAACTTAGTTCGGCTGCCTATGCAGTAAGAAAGATAAGGCTTTTGACTGACGTTGAAACGGCAAGGTTAGTTTATTTTAGCTATTTTCATAGTATCATGTCTTATGGTATCTTGTTATGGGGCTCGGCTGCAGATATTGAAACAATATTCATACTGCAAAAGCGAGCTGTACGGGCTATTTACAATCTGAAATCTGACGACTCTTTAAGGGATTTGTTTAAAGAAGTCAAGATACTTAAAGTATATTCACAGTTTATTTATGAAAATTTGATTTATGTTCGTAAAAACTTGCACTTATTTCCTAAAAAAAGTGATTTACATGATTTCAATACTAGAAACAAGAATAAATTTGCCGTTCCAAACTTCAGACTTCAGAAGGTTAATCACTCGTTTATTGGAAGATGTATTACTTTCTTTAATAAATTGCCTCAAAATATAATTGAATTACCTTTACATAAATTCAAATCTATTGTTAAACAATGTTTAATGACTAAAGGATATTATAGAATAAATGATTATATGAACGATAACATTTAATTGTAATATTTTTAAAAGAGGCATTGACAATAGTGACTGAGTTTGTTGCGCAGCTTCTTCTCAGCACTAGCCCACAATTGTCCCGAAGCTGTGGTAGGGCCAATGTTGGGACGTGTATAAGTGCTAGCAATAGCCTATGTACAAAATAAAGTAATTTTGAATTTTGAATTTTATGACACTGTGAGTGTTTAAAACATTCTAAAGCACAAGATTTTTAGTTATTTTCTTCTAGACTCGACTCTTAACCACCCCGTTAAATATTGCTCGTTCTTTATTTAAACCCTGTATGAGAAAAAATGTATATAAGATAAAATGACTACGGATGCCCAAAGTTCTATGCATGGGGTAAAAAGTATGGGCCAAATTAAAGGGGGTTGTTTAATAACCGAGTTTAGAATACAGGAAAAATATGTCAAATGTCATTAAAAAATATTAATACACTAGCGGACCCAGCGAACTTTGTTTCGCCCCCAGCCCCGTCCCGCCCTGGCCCCGTCCCGCCGATCCCCGTAATTTTAAAGTTAAGCTTTCCCAGCGAATTTTGTTCCGCCCTTAAATTACTAAAATGGCTATTAAAAACTTTAAAAAAAAGTAAAAACCGACTTCAAAACCAAAATGCACTAAAAAGTCTTAAATAAACTCTTCACCATTGAAAGGAAAGGAATCCGTTTTAGGCAAACAATTTATTTTTGGAGTCGGTGCTGTAATAGTTGATGCTTGATGCTCAAAGTGATGGCACCGACTCCAAAAATAAATTGTTTGCCTAAAACGGATTCCTTTCCTTTCAATGGTGAAGAGTTTATTTAAGACTTTTTAGTGCATTTTGGTTTTGAAGTCGGTTTTTACTTTTTTTAAAGTTTATTTTATTTCTTCATTTTTAGTGATTACCTAAGAGGGAGGGGGGGGGGGGGGGGAGTTGCACCTTATGATTATATTTTTTAAGAAGCTACAAATTACCTATCATAAGTTCCGTCATTATAATTACTGAACTTCTAAGTGTTAAGGAGTTCCACCATCAGCTCAGCCCCACAAGATGTTGACTATCAGACGTAACAACACGTCAACATTAAGATTCTAGTAAAGAAACACTATACGTGCCTTTAAAATTTCAGGGTTTCCCTCGATTACACCAAGATCCCATCATCAGATCCCAAAATGGAAAAAATGGGACCAACTAGAAGGTACACCCTCTAAGTAGGCGAAAAAATTTTTGGATTCGGTCGACAAACGGCTGGGATATGAGGTAACAAACATACAAAAAAAAAAAAAGAAAAACATACAGTCGAATTGATAACCTCCTCCTTTTTTGAAGTCGGTTTAAAATAAGGGTTGATCGTAGAAGGGTAAAATTTAAGGATTGTATGTATTTTTGTATGTTGTATCATAAAAAAATAGAAATTAAAAATGTTGTCTAAAAATTAATTAAAAAATTTAGGGGTGGACTACTCCTAACATTTAGGGGGATGAAAAATAAATTTTGGCCGATTCTCATAGATACCGGATAAGCACAAAAAAATTCATCAAAATCGGTCAAGCCGTTTCGGAGGAGTATGGCAACGAAGACTGTGACATGAGAATTTTATATATTACATTTTATTTTTTAATTTTTCTGTATTCTAACGTCGATAGTCAATCACCTCCTTAAATTTGGCTCGTACTTTTTTACACCCTGTAGAGATAAAATTCAGACACCTACAAATACATTCTTTGTGATAAGCCAAATTATATTAGAGTCAAACAACCTGAACTATATACTTTGATGGAAGGAAAACAATAATAAACAACCTGCAGCCAATCTGTTAGAAATAATGAGCTGACTTTAATGAACGGAATAAAAGCGGCCGATGTTATGAATTCATTAAGCGCTTCAAGGCTATTTCATTTCCCAGGAGCTTATTTCTTTGCGTTTATAAATATACGGGCATAAAATTCTAACTTGTCTGCCCCTTTAAACTGCGACCGCCGACCTAAAATTTACTTTTCAAAGATGTGTCCTGAAATTAATTCCAGTCAGCTTAGTTACTATTTATTCCTCATCGTTGATATATCATACAGGTTGTTGTTTTGGTCAGCGACGAGCGACTAAGGGGTGGTTGTACAAATGATAGTGATACCAAAAAAATATTTTTTGATGAAAAAACCACCAAAATCAATTAATTATTGCAAAATAACAAGTAAGTCAAAACTACCAACGCCATTAGAATAGTTAGATACGGGATTGCTACCATGTACCTTATTATTTATGAGTTTCCGATATTTCGGCACTGTTGCAAGCGCCATGATCACGGAGTTACTGAAGAGAATTTGCGGGTGGGTTGTTATTGGCAGACATATCGGTCTACCAGGTACTAATAATAAGTAATAAGGTACATGGTAGCAATCCCGTATCTAACTATTCTAATGTGAGTGACCATAAAAGTTTAAAACATTATATTACCAACGCCATGTCGCATCTTCGTAGCGTACTAGCTACGGCGTAGTTTTTCGTAGATAGGCGTTAACTGCTCGCGAGGGTGCGAGTATTCCCATACGTTTTGATTTAAGAATGTTGTGAAGAGGTTCTCTTTTATAAACTTGAAATTTATTTTAAGAAAATATTTTTTTGGAATAAGCATAACTCATATTATCATCCCTGAGTTGGATGTCACTGACCAAAACAAAAACCTGTATACAATTATTAGGTTAAACAAACGATTATCTAGTCTTTTAATTAATCATCGTTTGGGCGAAAGCATTATTGTGAAAGTTATCATACGCCCTTATGGTATTAATTTAGATTGTTGTCAGGAAAGCATGCAACAGTTTCCCATAATTTACCATATTTTTTTCCTACTATACAGGGTGTAAAAAGAACGAGCCAAATTCAATGGGGTGGTTGTCAATCAAGTTCGGATGACAGAAAAAAAATAAAGAAAATTATATAAAACTCAAGATTTTTAGTCATTTTTTTCAAGACGACTCTTAACCACCCCGTTGAATTTGGCTCGTTCTTTTTTTGCACCCTGTATGAGAAAAAAATGTATATAAGATATATATACGCTTACTTTAAAACGTAAAGTAAAAGCCTTTTTCCTTTCTCGTTTATAATTTCTATAGTCTTAACAATATCTACTTACTTACTTACTACTCCTTTTTATTCTTCATTGGCTCTCGGATCTGCTGGTTGCAACTGATTATGCATTTATTTTTACCTATTTATTTATGTATATTTTTATGTAAATGTGTTTAAATATGTATTAGTTTATATATTTTGTATAATGTGTGGGTTATGTGGGACAACCTGAAGATGGTGGCTCAACCCTCAGCGGTAGCCTGTAGTTATACACATATATCGTGGACCCGGGAATCAAAGGCTGTCTCTTCGACCCACAGACTAGTAAAAGTAGCTTCGACCAGTCTGCGGTTGAAGAGTCACTAGATACGACATTTAGTTGGCGCTGCTAGGTGATTGTATCAAACCTGGATATTGAGTTCGTTTGAATTATGTACAATACGCCTAATTTGAAAACGTCACCTATTCATCATAGTCATTTGAAATCGGTCGTTTTATACATATTCAGTTTAAGAAAAAATACCGGACATTGGTAAAATCGAATCTAAGCAACTTACGTCCTTGCAAAATAAAATAAGCTTTCGTTTCGCGTGTACTTTACACGTGTGTGACAAGTCACTTCGCGTGTATTTTACTCCCGTATGTTTCCGTCACTTTATTTCGCTGTGCCCTGTTTTACATCTGTCAAAAGTTGAGACGTGTTTACCCTCGGTACATAAACAGGTACGCTTAATGCCTTAACCATGTGCTCAAGAGAGCTCTTGGCTGAATGGGGCCACGGGATTTCTTGAGAAAACTTGTAAATTGAATCTTAGCGTAGCTTATATTGCAGGGAAAGTATTGCGAAGTTGTTTTCTTCGTAAATGTTTTAATAGGTTACCTAAGTTTGTGTGCCACGTAGTAGTAACATAAGGTTAATTTAACTTCTAAGTTTGAAGTAAGTTAACAATAATACACGAAATGTGATATTAAGAAACCGCAACACTAGCAAACAGTTAACAGCTACGCCAAATGCTTTAGAATGTTTTTAACACTCACAGTGTCATATTTTATATTCATAAAGATGAAATAAGAAACCAAAAATAAGCTAAGCTAAGCGTCACGCAATTGACGTTTTCATAAGAAACCACAAATTTCGCAGGGTCGGACTGACAGCACGGTAGCTCAATTGGTAAGAGCGTTTGGCCCGGTATGCCAAAAGGTTGCTGGTTCAAGTCCCGCCCGTGCGCAAATTTTTGGTTTCTTATTTCATCTTTATGAATATAAAATATGACACTGTGAGTGTTAAAAACATTCTAAAGCATTAGATAGCGAAGCGACATCAATTTCCAAGTTGAATTTATTCTGTAAAGAATAACTGCTTGGGCCATCTGTTTCATAAACAGACGGCTAGATGGCGCTAAGCGTCACGCAATTGACGTTTTCATAAGAAACCACAAATTTCGCAGGGTCGGACTGACAGCACGGTAGCTCAATTGGTAAGAGCGTTTGGCCCGGTATGCCAAAAGGTTGCTGGTTCAAGTCCCGCCCGTGCGCAAATTTTTGGTTTCTTATTTCATCTTTATGAGCTACGCCAAATCTTTTTTTCACGTATTTGGATGATTGGATTGGATATTACGCGGAATAGCTACTAAGTATTCGTTTCTTTCTATATACGATTATGCATGTATATGTTTGAAATAAACGTACTTACAGACCCAGCAATACCAGTGTTGTAGGGATGTAACAATTTGTTTCATTATTCCAAATGACCCCATAAACCTCAAAGGGTTCTCAAATAAGAAAAGGGTGCCTTTGATAGATTGATTTCGCATCCGCTCCCAAGTATTGATTTGAACTGTCTGTTTCAACATCTATTTATGTTTGATAGTAGCGATTCTCTGCGAGTCTGTAATTTTCTACGTTTCAAGATATTTTATATAGCTTTTTTATCGAGAGTTTTATCGTTTTATCTTTTCCCTCACTAATAAGAAATTGCTACAACTGACAAATGACGTTGACTATCACTAAATAAGTACAGTCATCTTTTTAATATTGTCTACTTTGAGTATAATTAAAAAGAGAAACGTGGCTTTCCCCTCTAAAGTTAACAAGCAGAGACTCTTTCACGAATGGCTTTTTAAATATTGCAAGGCTAGCATGATTAGTGGCTCAACATTTCCCTTGAGATGGTATGTTTACAGTAACTCATTTGGTGAAAACTTAGACGCCAAGTTTATGAACCAAGTTGGAAAATAGCAATGTCTGCTTGAGTGAAAGGCGTTGAACTTAAACTTCTGTAACATTAAGTTATTCCATTCATAAAAGTTTGTTATTTGAAAAATTTTGTTTAACTAATACGACAGCTAATCAAATTGCTGCTGTTTCTAGTTTAATTGTGACCTATCATATTCATTTCAAATTCAAACTTACTACTTACTTTATTTGGTGAGTAATGTAAGTAAGATTTCCGAGGTCCCAGGTTCGATACCCAGTCGGGTCAATGTAGAAATCAGGATCATTCTTCATTGTCTCGGGTCTGGGTGTTGTGGTACTACTGTTGCTTTTGATTGCTATAACTTTGACTTTTCCACTGCCCATAACTATTTCAATATGATAATATTGTAGCAGAAAATAAATTCCACTTCCTACGCAAGGAAACTTTTGTCAATGTTTGTGGGAGAAATGAAAATATTTTCCTTGACTTGTAAGAGCGAGCATTTGATACTAGGGACAATAAAGTGTGTTTTATCAAGGAAAAGCTCACAATATAAGTGTTTCATAATGTCGTATGTTATTGTAATATCACATGTCTGTACTGTGTTTCTATTGTATATTAATAGAATTATCTCTCAAATACCTTATCACGCAAGTTCAAATTTAAACTGCGCGATCCAAATACTTCGGAAATTCAAGTACCTAACGAAATTATTGCGAAACATTGAATGTGTCTAATTATTACAATTTATTTTACATAAAACTTTCATATAAATTGCGTAGTTGATTTTTGGTACAATATCGTCATAGTGACATTTTTTTAAACATATTTAAATTTAAGCATTAAAATAATATGGTGTAAATTCGGTCGAACCACGTCACTACCAAACTATAGCCTCATGCCGGCAATGATGAACTAATTTCATAACAATAAGTAGTACTTCCTTTGGCTTTTGTTCCTAAAGTCAACACTATTTCACTTCGCTTCAGTCTTGGACCCCTTACACACTGCGACTTTTAGCATCAATGCACTCACGCGTTTTCAAAACGCGTTTTAGCATCGCGACTCACGCAATGAACAGATTTAATTTAGCATTGATGCAGAAGCGCGACTGCATCGATGCTAACGCGCGTTAGTACTGATGCAGTCTCCAAAATTCAGTGCATAATTTGGCAATTTTCGCGTTAGCATCACGACTACAGACTACAGTGTGTAAAGGTTAACATTTTGCGACTGCATCGATTTAGCAGCATAAGCATCGCGACTGCATCACTGGTAAAAGTCGCAGTGTGTAAAGAGTCTGACAGCACGTCGCTGAATAAGATAATAGTATTTGAATTTAGAAGTTATAGTAGTCTTATAAGTTCCTTCTGTTTGAGTTAGGGCTGATTGTTCAATGGTCAGGTAAAACTTATCAGACTGATAAACTATAAAGAGACAGATTTAAAAACAATACAATAGGTGACGTTTTCAAATTAGCCATATTGTAATAGTTAGATACGGGATTGCTACCATGTACCTTATTATTTATGAGTTTCCGATATTTCGGCACTGTTGCAAGCGCCATGATCACGGAGTTACCGTATCTAACTATTCTAATGTAAGTGACCATGAAAGTTTAAAACATTATAGCCATATTGTATTTTGTTCGACGAATATTTCTAATCTGACTATTGAAAAATCAGCCCTTAGATGAATATATTAGCAGCCGTGATGTCGTCCGCGTGTTTTGATTTAACTCAGTTCTCGTAAGTTGCAGTGTGATGTTTTATAACTTTTCCTAATAAATAAGCAATCATCATCATCATTTCCAGCCCTTATTACCAGTTTATCTGGGGTCAGTACCGTTACCATAAGTCTACGATGGTTTTACTCGCCAGCGACGATGTAAAAAAAGTCTATGGTAAATTGCACAGTGCCTCTAGCGGTCACTGACAGAACTAAAATTTTCCATACACGACGCTAGCAAGAATAAACTTTAAAAAAAAGTTAAAAACGATTTTTGGAGTCGGTGCCATCACTTTGACCATCAAGCATCAACTATCACAGCACCGACTCCAAAAAGAAATTGTTTGCCTTAAACGGATTCCTTTCCTTTCAATGGTGAAGAGTTTATTTAAGACTTTTTAGTGCATTTTGGTTTTGAAGTCGGTTTTTACTTTTTTTTAAAAGTTTATTTTATTTCTTTATTTTTAGTGATTACATAAGAGGGGGAGGGGAGGGGGGGAGTTGCACCTTATGATTCTATTTTTTAAGAAGTTACAAATTACCTTTCATAAGTTCCGTCATTATAATTACTGAACTCCTAAGCGTTAAGGAGTTCCACCATCAGCTCAGCCCCACAAGATGTTGACTATCAGACGTAACAACACGTTAACATTAAGATTCTACTAAAGAAACACTATACGTGCCTTTAAAATTTGAGGGTTTCCCTCGATTACACCAAGATCCCATCATCAGATCCCAAAATGGAAAAAATGGGACCAACTAGAAGGTACACTCTCTAAGTAGGTGAAAAAAAATTTCGATTCGGTTGTCAAACGACTGAGATATGAGGTAACATACATACAAAAAAATAAAAAAAATAAAAAAATTGCAGTCGAATTGATAACCTCCTCCTTTTTTGAAGTCGGTTAAAAACCATCGTCGCTGTCGAGTAAACTCGTGGTAACGCTTCAGGTCTTCTTACACATCTGCGCCAAAGAGCTCTGTTCTGGGTTGTCTGTGTAGGAATTTCTCGTTTCACATCTCTCAGTAATTTCGCTAACCAGGTGGCGGGTGGTCTGCCTCGTCGTTGGCTCGGGATATTTAATAAATAAGCTATCAAACACAAAATAAAAACATTCGGACCGGTTGCCACATAATATTTTGATAGTTTGTCAGATTATGTAGCACGTTCAAACGAACTCTTCAGCTTTTTAAATATTGGTATCATAATTTGCTTTTTCCTTGCAAAAAGATGAAATAATATTTTACAGCTTGTTTTTCATTTCATTTAAAGCTCATTCGGCTATGAGCTGAATATTAAAAGCTGTTTCGCTATCCAAAGAGTACCTTTATAAATATGTATCAGGTGAGCGCCAATCCGTTACGTTTGACGGAAGACTTTATACAGAAGGTATATTTGCCGCGAAATTACTCGTACATTGAAATACTTAGTGTCAAAAAAAAATCGTAGTTGACTAAAGGCCGATCCGCATGCAACAGTGCAGGCACAGTGCCGTCTGGCGCCGATCAGTGACGTATCCATCAGTGTCAGTGGAAAATGATATTGTAGCATACATTTTGTATGACGCTATCCGCACTCATCAGTGACAGTGACGTTCAGTGATCATTACACGTGGATGATGACTGATGGATACGTTACTGATCGGCACCTGTCAGCACTGTTCTTCTTAGAGCGCTTTCACACTTTGGCGTTTTTAATAGCGTGACGGTCGCGCGGCAGTCGCGCTGCTGTCAATTTCATACATACAAGACAGCAGTAAGCCCTTCACATTAGATAGACGCGCTGTTGTCGCTTTCATGTGAAGGTGCACTTATGTTAATGACTTTTTTCATGCCAGCTATCAGCAAGACATGTTGATCAACCAAGCAACACCTTTGATGTACATAACTACACATGTTTAAAGTTAATAAATGCATCTTATCTATAACACATACCATGGCATGTTATGAAACTTAGCAAGCTACTTGTGGTAGAAATTATTTTCCCACAAAAGAATTCAATTTTTCATCTTAGGCGCACCAGTCTTCCACGAAGCCTGTTGAGTTTTGTTCTTATGTAAACTAAAATAGAAAATTTTCTCTGAAACATGTTGTTTAATAAATCTTACAAACTAAATATTTCAACGAACGCTGCAGGGTGCTGTAGACAGCTAAAAAATGAGCGGAGCTGTGCTTCCATCAAACAGCTTGCCATTACGAGCTAGTTTTGTAGAATAAAACTCCTTTTCACACTTCAATGTTTACTATAATAACTAAGTATTTAATTATGACCACTACGCTTTAAATACTACGAAGTATATCACTCCAATCTTAACTTAATCTGCCATACTTTTGTCTTGCGTTGCATGATTTTACAGATGGCGTTTAATAACTTGGCAGGTTGATGTTCAGCCATTTCATTGGATGCTAGCGTCTTATAAACTCAACAAACAAACAAATCAAACAGCCTAATGGCTGCGACATCTAAATTGATGACGTGCGTTTCCTCCAAGTGAGCAGCTCTAGATTCAATTAAATGTATATCTTGTCATCATTAGTTACTGGTTAAAAACAATTGTAGAAACAAGATTTTCTTTTTGTAATGCGATTGAAAGAAATATATTTAGTAAAATGTGTGCTCACTCAGTCCTCATAAGCGGTCAGCCATATCTTCATACTAAATTAAGTTGGTCAATTCATTCAGTGTTCGTTTTTTTGTTAAAACATTCTTTAATTAGAGTCTGAAATTTCAGATCGTCAAGTTTTGTATTTAAAATTTTGCTATTAATTTGTTGTGCTCACTCTATCCACACGCTATTGTATCTCTATGAACCAACTATAGATTCGCATTCCATCGTTTACATTGTATGAATTGGCTAGAAATAGGATTGTTCAGCATGAAAATAAACCAGTTTCACTGTGCGGTCATGAGTACATCGAATCCCTGGTGCTCACTCCGTCCACAAACGCTAAATACCTAAATCTTTTTTGCTAAGTTAACTTAAAAGAAAGAGTGAATACATGATTTTTTTAGCAAAAATACTACAAAATATTTGGCAGTACACAGTCTGATATTCATTTTTACTTTTAGAGATTTTTTTGTTTAAATGACATATAATAGGGTGTCTCCACGTGACAATAATAAGAGGACATAAAATAAGACTGGATAAATTCAGACGGTTGAACTCTTAACCATGCCGCAGAAAACTAAAAATCGCACGGCTTATTTTTCTTCGTTTAGCCATAATCGATAAAAATCGCGCACATTGACCGAAAATCACCTGTCAGTCGGTCGGTTGAAACTCATATGGCAATGTCATACACGTTTGGATAACTTAATTCTTAACTTTTTCTAATGTACATTTTTTACCATTTGGCTACAGAACTAGTGTTGAAAATGACAATAAAACAGTCAAAATGGTCATCAACTGTCGTAAATGGCAATATTCGGCCATATTGATTTCAGTTATACAGGGCGGCCAAAACAGTGACGTCCAAATTTTTTTTTGAAGCCTTTGTGATCGCGCGTGGGGTGTTTGAATAATAAAAAACACGTACTATAAATCTTTAGGTTCTTCTAGAATAGATTTTTTCCAACAAAATAGCACAAATATAGGGCACAAAGTCAGAGAAAGTAAAAATAGAGACCCTGTTCTGGGCATGCAGCTCATTTTTATACAAATCAAAACCCGGAACAACAGAAAACAGTGGGGACGACATCCGTTTCCATATCTGAACATTTACTATAATATTTATTTGTAGGGATAAACAATCTGCTAATTAAATACAGGGTGACTTTGTTATCACTACCGATATTTTGTGTAAAGACTCCACTGATGAATATGAACAACTTTTACTATGGGAGCAATGGTGAAATCGAGAAAAAAAAATCAGCTGTTCCATACAAAAGTTCAATTGGCGCGCGGTCAAAATGTATGGAATGAATCTATTGTAGAAGAACCTAAAGATTTATACTACGTGTTTTTTATTATTCAAACACCCCACGCGCGATCACATATATATAATATATTAATTCATTAATTATTTAGTTATTTATCGTACTGAATTTAGTTAGCTTTTTAGATTATTATTTTAATAGTTACAATATTTAAAATAAATCTAACCTCCACCAACAGTAACCAAACCACCAAAATTCCTTTTAGCGCCAAAATGAACATTTGTTATACGGCAAACATACAACAATGTAACGAATCTATAGTTGGTTCATAGAGATACAATAGCGTGTGGATGGAGTGAGCACGACAAATTACTGGTAAAAAAAAAATACGAAACTTGACGATCTGAAATTACAGACTCTAATTAAAGAGAGTTTTAACAAAAAAATAACACTGAATGAATTGACCAACTTATTTCAGTATAAAGATATGGCTGACCACTTGTGAGGACTGAGTGAGAACACTGTTTTTACTAAATATATTTCTTTCAATCGCATTCAAAAAGAAAATATTGTTTCTACAATTGTTTTAAACCAGTAGCTAAATCATGAATATGCATTTAATTGAATCTAGAGCTGCTCACTTAGTAGAAACGCAGGTAAATTGGTGTCCTCACCACTCCAGTACTCCTAATATAGGCAAGTAGAAGGTCCAACTCTTGCATTATGCTTACCACTAGCCTGTAGTAAAACTTAGCTGCCTAGTGTAATGGCACTTGCGCCCGAGGGCTCTATTATATTTACACAAGAAAGGTAAAGTAGTGAGGGGCAGAAGGATTGCAGTCTCTTAATTATAACGAAGGTTAAGAAAAATAAAAGATATGCACACTATTATCATTAATATTGTAATACAAACCCTATTAGTATCTGTTCTTAAAGTCATCACACAGCCTACGCGTTAAACAAAACACTTGAAAAATTCAACAGGCTTGCCAATGTGTCAGTGGCCGTGTGGTATGGTATGCGCCTGAGTAGCGTAAGACACAAGGTTTTATTCCTTGTCTGACACAGTTGCTTTTTACAAATGCAATTTATATGAATTAAAATAATTATAAAAAAGGTTGTCAAAACCCTAAAATCTTCCCTCAGAGTAAAGAACGTCAACTCTTTCTTAGCCACGATACAAGATTTGGGAAACCAGAAAATAGAAATCAAATTTAAGTTGCCTTTGAGTGAGTTCTAATAATGATAATTACGATTAGTTATTATCATCATAGAGTCTAATCTTACTGTGCCTTGCGTGTTTACCCGAACCTAGGAGGTTGGTAACCGCGGTGCTAATTTTCATTTCTCCAAATGTGGTTTGTGGTGCGCGCTGCCGGGTGATCGCGCTCGCTCGCGCTTTACAAAATTACCCGTCTTTTCTCAACTTACTTGTAGTATAGGGGATGAAGAGAGTGAGATAATAAATAACTCAAAATCTTTAAATTTAATACTTTACAAGGCTCCATGTAGGTGAGATTGCTCCATTATCGAATATGTCAGACTAGACCTAGAGCTGAAAAAGAAAAAAACATACTTAAAAAAAATACAGTCAAAATATTTCCAGGAGTTGCTGTTGAATAACTAGCAGCAGTGTTTTATAAATGAAATACGGCCTATACACAACTTGCGGTTTTTCGCAGCTTCACCTGCGCAATTGTCGGATTTCCAAAAAAAAACATTTATAGTGATATCCTACATGCTATTCTGATGTATGAGCTTTATTACAGTCATGTTTCACCACGATTTACAAACATGCACACTCACATGCTTTCGCCTTTATAAATTTTATGTAAAAAGTATAATGGTTTAAATTGTAGACATACGATCACATAAACTTTGTCTATCTCTCTGACTAGGCGGCCTGGTGCCGCAGTTACAAAGTTTCTTAGCCAGTTTGTAAGAAGCAGCTGCTACTCGGATATTGTACGTTATGTTCGAATATACGGGTATTGTTTTCATACACTACCTACAAGGTACAGAAAATTGGTTCACTCCTTCACGAAAAGGCGTATTCACTAGGTAGTAATTATTTGTCTACGTTCATGCTGCACTAATGAATTTATAATGTCGATATTTTGACCATGTTTTGCACTGTGAACGCAGATTAAATGTGTTTGTATAAGAAAAAAATAAAACTATGATATGCAACATAAAAAATAAACTTATAATCTACCTATTCAAAAACGAAACCATTTCCTTTCGGCAAGGAGGCTATGAAGCTTGCTGCGCTGCGTTGGATAGCCATGCCAATCCTTTAGCAAAGCAGATTGATCCAAGATATACAGATAGAGTCATTCAAAAACTTTTGTAGCAAGTTTACTTAGGTACACAGGAATGCCTTTAAATTATATAAATGAGTTTCGTATCTTTTGGCTTTAATATGCAATTCCCAGTCCATGTCATCGGTAATTTCTTACAGTAAAACGAAAATAAAAATTACAAAAGACTCTTATACTTAATACTTCAAGGTAATTTTTAAAGACCTATTTATAGGTACCCCACACGAATAAGTTTGAGTAAAAAATGTTTTATAGTCCAAAGCATATTATACTTGACGGATTTGTTTGCCATCGGGCTACGGAACGCTAAAAACGTCATTTAGGCTGAACCCTTTCTTCGCAAACAAAATCAGCTAAGTAGTCCCACGCTGCGTGTCGTCGTAAATAGCAAACTTTTATCGCGCAACTTCGCTGTTGCCGACTCTTTGCATCCACATTATTTATGAGCACGCTCATATTTCACATTCCAGACACTTTTGGAGGAAACAAAGACAAGAATAACACTCTCCTTTTAGATATCGAGTACGTGTTCTACTAATTGGATTTTCGTCAGCGTTTATAATACTTCACCTTAACTCTCCAGTAAACATGAGGTTGGGATTTTATTCTTTACAAATTACTTTTAAAATGTAACAAAGTTGTGTGTAGATTTGATTAAAGGAACATGGTTTTAACTTTGAGTTAATCCTCTGTTTGTCTGTTATTTATTATGAAATAATGTTTTAACATGACCACAAAATAGATATTGTGCAAGCATAAAACGAAAATTTTGCCAAAAAGACTGAAAATTAATTTAGCCTCTGCTTCATCTGACTAAATAATCAATTAATAGGTCCGAATACCCGGTATTATTATAAGTAGACCAACTGATGGTCATTGGGACAAAAAATTCTAAATTGGAGACCACCAATCCAGGAACCACGTGGTTTGGTCCGTGATGATGGCAAGAGACCCGATGGCCTAACGCTTATTCCCTGGGAACGGGGTCGGGCCTTAGTTTGGGATGCAACTTGTGTCGATACTTTGGCCCCTTCCCATCTCAGAGAATCAGCCCTTAAAGCTGGAGCAGCAGCGGAGTTGGCTGAAAACGCCAAGCGTCGCAAGTACGTTTCACTTGCAAGTGATTATGTGTTTGCGCCGTTTGGCGTTGAAACATTTGGGCCGTGGGGACCCTCTGCTAAATTGCTGTTTAGTAAAATTGCGCCAAAATTAAATTCTTTAACAGCCAATAATAAAGCTGGCTGGTTCCTAGCTCAAAGGATCAGCATAGCTATCCAACGCGGCAACGCAGCCAGCATCATAGCCTCCTTGCCGCAAGGAAATGGTTTCGTTTTTGAATAGGTAGATATTAAGTTATTTTTTTATGTTACATGTCTTAGTTTATTTTTTTCTTGTTTGTTATTAATAAAGTTATCCAGATTTTCAGACGAATATGTTAAGATCGCAGGATCACACTTAATGGTCTTGCTGCCACCGGTCACTGTGAAAATCTTTGAGGAAGGCCTTTTTTCAGCAGCGCGTTCTTTGGTTGATATTGGTGATGATAACCATTAGTACGACCATTTTCCGTCAAAAATACAGGCTTGAATTTCTGCTTAAATAGCCTGCGAGCTTCCGCGCTAGATCTGATAAACGGAAAGGAATGCTTCGCAATTAGCCGCTTGCATGCGATTTAATTTGAGCCAAGACTTACCGCAATTCCATGGAGTAACGATGTAGAGGAGACATATCTTCAATATAACTTGTTACATGGTCTTAGATAAAATTGCCTTTTTCTGATGCTTCTTTGGCAGAGGATGAATAACAATTATTGTTAAAACGAAAAAAAAAACAAGAAATGTAGTAAAACTAAAAATATTTTTTTAGACTAGCTTTTACTAACTCTTTTCTAGGAAACAAAAGACATTAAAATGATATGGAAATCTCAACTTTATTATTGACGTTGATTTGTATAATATTTTTCCAAGATGTTATGCTAGGCTGAATAAATAATCTTGAATTTGTATTTGAAGAATAGTGGCCCTAGGCTGTAATTAAATTAAGTTTTTCTTGATGGAAATACGAATAGTTATTGCACCTTAATCTATGTTCTATAGCGCGTAAACGTCTGATAGGTAGAAATGATAATTTTACAGATTTTGTTATTCATTGGTATCGCAGGCAAATTGCGGACTGAGCTTTAGCGCAAAACCATTCTTTTATTGGTTCAATGGACTTTTTATTGAGAACGAAGTTTTTATATTTGAATTATTATGTGCGAATGACAACAAACAGCAATTAAATGCATGAACTTATACGAGTCCTATTGATGAAAAAAAATGATAAAATAAAATACGTCATATTTTCATTAATTTCTGAAACGTGTGTGTACGTGTAGGTCTTCAGGTAAAGGTAAAATAATTATTATTTTAAAGACAATAACAGTTTATTTTCGTAATTAAATGAGTACATTGCAAAGAAAAAGTACATAAAAAAGAGATATATTAGGTAAAATACGCATGGTATAAAATAATGCAGATATTACTGCTTATTTTGGTCTTCGTTTCTTACGAAATACAATGCCATGAAGCTTCATTAAAACGAAATGGGAAAAAAATGCCTTTTTTTACAAGGAACGTTGTGTAATAATTAGCTAGCCGCCCCTTCCGAAATAAGGGAATGATATTGTAAATTCCTTTTATTTGGCTTCGTTAATTCATACCCAAGGGTTTGGGTATCGTGAAGGGTTAGCCGGCTTTGCACAGGAATGTCCGTTGCTCCAGGATATTGTCATTATTAACACGACTTAGTAAGACTTTTTAAATTAGGTGTCTCAATCACTCATAGGTGCAATGAAAGGCGAGTGAGCGAGCTGGATATTAAATTATAAGGACCCAGTCATATTCAGTAGACCCTCTGGTCATTTATTTGGAATTTAGATTAAAATACTTTTATAGCTAGTAAAGATTTTCGGGCATATAAAATTAAAAGTGCATCGTGAGACTTGAATACCTTATTTTTTATGTCGATAATTTCTAAGACCCTAAGAAAATAATACTCATCCAATGAGCATTTAAATAGAGATTAAGACATTTGGTTCAGGATTTTTTCTTCGCTCACAATCGTAAATATAAATCATTGCTATCGAACCCACATTTAGGCATAAGTTCTTTGTCAGCGCAAATGTTAGATTTCCCGTATAAATCTACTTTTATTAAATATTATCTATCAAATATTAATGAAGAACGTCGGTTCAGCATATTAAACGTCATAACCTATAATTATAGATTTGTCTGTCACACAGTTTTCTCTAAAAACTATTATAGACGATAATGAATTACTACTTATGTTTGTATAACCGTATAATTTGATTCTTGTGTGCCAAAATTATTGATGAGAAAAATGTAAAATGCAAATAATGTTATTTTAAATAATTTATAAATAAATAATATAACGGAATATACGTGTTCGTGCAAATCTACACTCTTTCTCAATAATGTGCTACCTACATTAATTTAAAAAGAGTTTACAGAAGTGTCGCACCTACATAAGTTACAAGAAAGTCCACGAGGGAATGTTTAAAACTTATTTAATTAAAGCACTGCATCATGTGTATGGAAGATACGGTATAAATTAACTAACGGAACTTATTGAATATTTAGTTTTAAGATGCAGTGGCAACTATAGTTCGAATTAGATAAAAAGACTGTACATACTGTACAATACCTTTTCTTCAATTATAAAAAAAACGGCTAAGTGCGAGTCGGACTCGCGCACTGAGGGTTCCATGCCAACTTTAACTGAATTAGGGAATCCACTTACTTATACTAAGTAAAATACCACAATATTTTGTCGACTGCAAATATAACCTTTCTTTTTCATAGTGTTTGTATGAAGTACAAAGTTACGTTTGCGGTTGTTGAAAATGTGCAATATCTCTAAAACTACTCATTCGATCCCGTCCAAACCAATTTTCGTTGAAAGTATTTACTAAGATCTACATCACATATTTTTTTTTAAATTTACATTTGCTTGGTTTAGAAGTTAGATAGGGGGGACGCCCATTTTACCACTTTGGAAACGTCTAGCTATGAAACGTTAGACTTTAAAAGAAAATGGTTTTAGGAACCTAAATGTCATTTTAAAAGACCTATCCACACGCATAGGTTTGACTAAAAAAAATATTGGTTTTAGTTTCATGTGCCCACCCTTAAATGTCATTATTTTTTATTTTTTGTATGAGAATCGGTAAGCGGTTAAAAGGATACATCTTCATACCAAATTTCAGTAGTGTTATGCTTATAGTTACAGAATAAAGTGGCTGTGACATACGGACGGACAGACAGACAGACTTGACGAAACTAAAAGGGCACCGTTTTTTGCCATTCGGCTACGGAACCCTAAAAATGAAATATTGTAATGTCAAAATTTGATTAAAAATCTTGACTCTTTTGAATATGGTTTACTTTTTTAGGAAATCTGAAAATAAGAATACTTTTATAACGTACCTCCTGGAAAACATGGTAGCTATTGATTCATTGTATACTTTACAGAAAAAAAATACATATCTGCTCGTATATTACTATGCACTTAAACTTGTAGTGACAGACTACTGAACATTATGATAGCAATAAACACTCAGACATTATCATCCAGACATGGTCACTATCAGATAAAATTATCGTATACGACGCTATTAAAAATAATAAATCAACAATATATCAATCAACACATGCAAAAGAGAGCAATAATATTGCATTACTAAATAATAATTTGCAATCTTAGATTCCAAGCAAATATAAACCTAACGTTGAGCATTTTAAAGTACTTTTTTAAATAAGAATGACTTTTATTATTAAAAAATGCAGCATAATGTTTGTCAATAAATAATAGCATAGTATCTAAGGCAGTAGATTTAAGATATCACTTATGAGAATTAAGTCGTAAATTATAATATCTCAACTTTTAATTACTATCGTCCGGAGAAGATATGAATTTTGTATAAAACGTTTGCCGAAAACCATTTGCAGCATAGTTTGGTAATAACCAACAAAAACCGGTAAGTGAGATATAAAAAATATTAATTTTGTTTCGTAACTAATTGTATCAGCTACATATTAATTATATGGGATATAAATTAAAATACACTTACAAGGATACTTTTGAGTAGGACCCGTTATTCCGTCATTTTGTCTCTGATTTAGGTCTGATTTTTCAATAGTCACATCAAAAATAATCGTTGAATAAAATGAAATATGGAGTAGAGAATGCTTTAAGCATTAAGTCCGCCATTTGTACTTTAGTTTTGTCGGTGCAATAAAGAATTAAAAAAAATAGTACATTATGATACAAGTGTGCTAAGTTGACCATTATATACAAGGCGATATTGTGTGCGCACGAGCGAAAGCGAGTGCGCCATAAGAAAGCCGCGTATATAATGGTCACAGGCACACGCGTATCATACGACGTTTTTCAACACACTTGCGAGGAAAAAACAAGACTCTTCATTTATTAAGTTTTTAATTATTAAAACATTTAGTAAAAATACATTTCACTCGATTTTGATGGCAAAGACTTTCGTACGCGTTTTTTGCCTCGTTACGTATGTCCGGCGGAGTAAATAATAGGTTTTCTTAATTTTCTTCACTTGAAGTAGGCATTTCCATTAATATTAAACTTTTTAAATAATGCAAACTTCGTCACAGCCGACAATTATTATTTACGAAAAATATGGCGCTATGTTTTTTTTTTCTTGCCGCGATACCGATGCCCGCGCAAGGCTTATGAGCGAACTAGATCGGCCAAAAGCCAAGATTAAAAATGTAATAATTCGTGTTTAAAACACAAATCACAGAAAATGTTAAATGAGTTTGAGCTATTTTTTAGTAATAAATCTGGATTTACCATTTATTGAAATAAATATGTAGATACTGTTATTTTTCGCATAAATACTGTTTGTTGCTAAAATAAAAGTATTGTATAACCCGACTAAATTATGTCGCTTCTTCTTATTACTTACGACTTGGTACTAGGGTACAAACCTAAATTGGTCGGGTTAATAAACTAAAGGCACTAGTGCAATAATATAATGAAAAAGCACGCGTGTTTAATATCTATGATTATGAGCCAAAAATCGGCGGAATAAAGACGTCGTTATGAGCAAGTGTGTTGAAAAAACATTTATGTAACGGTCTAATTTACTTCAGTCGCTTTAAACTGTTATGTTTCATCTGACATTTGAAAAATCGGCCCTTACATATAAATTTACTCAATTATACGATTACGTCTGAAGTGTACTTACAGGTTGCTTTATTCTTCTATCTTTTCTTTTCCAGCAGCCATGAAGTCCCTGTTATTCGCTGCTGCCTTAGTTGCCGTCGCCGTGGCTGGCCCCACCCGGTACTCGCCCATCGCCGTCGGACCTGCCCTGGTTGGAGCTCCGGAAATCATCCCCAGCCCAATCATCATTGACAATGGCGAATTCCAACCTATCCATGTTGGCCCTGCGATCATCGAAACCCCAGAAATTGCCCCCAGCCCAATCATCATTGACAATGGCGAATTCCAACCTATCCATGTTGGCCCTGCGATCATTGAAACCCCAGAAATCGCCCCCAGCCCAATCATTATTGACAATGGCGAATTCCAGCCCATCCATGTTGGTCCCGCCATCATTCCTGAGGGTCCTGGCGTTGCTCCCGCTCCCGTCATCATTGGTGGAAAGCCACCTGCGCCTGTCACCCCAATTGAGATCCCCACCAACACCCCTCTCGTTCAGATCATCCTGAACATCAGGTCTCAGGAGGCTTCGGAAGTGCCTGCGCCTGCTCCTATTGTTCCTTCGCCGGTTGTCATCGTCGACCAGCCTGAAGTTACGCCTGAGGCTGTTGTGGTCCCTGAGCCCGTCATCATTGTAGACCAGGCGCCCGCAGTCGTCCCTGAACCCATCCTGATTGTGGACCATGCGCCCATTGTCATGCCCGAGCCTGTCATCATCCCTGACATCCTCAACTAAGCGGAGCAGCGAAGCAAGGGAGCCGAACATTGAACATCACAATCAGAACATCAGATTGATAATGTTCGGTGATAAATATTTTCAATAAAGTTTTATGAATCACTAACTTTTATATTTTTAATTTTAACCTTATAAATTTTAAGACTACCACAGAAAAGAAATGCTAGATTTACGTAGCAAATAGGAAAAACTACATTTACACAAGACCAGCTGGAAAGCCCTAGGTATTCGTTTTTAGTTCCTTCCTATTGTACGGATAAATATCTGACAAAAGGCGCATCTCTATAAATTACAAGCATGAAGTAATTGACACTACTCGAAAGTCGTTATTAACCCAGGGCATTTTGTAACTAATACAGATTAGGCGTTAGCGTATCATTTTATCTAAATATTGTTCACAATTTATAAATTGAAATCTCTATGACTTCCACATAATGGAGAAATCATGTTATTTTTTTTTAATTTTACCTATCAACAACACACCAAATCTGTACCAGGTTTTAACACTTTCTTAATAGTATTCAAAGTTCGAATTTAAGCACCAAAGCACATTTATATATAACACATGAGTTTCGCTAAAACCTAGACCCCACAAAAAGAGTTTGTTACATTAAAAAATAACAATAAGATCTAACAAATACAACACTGATAAAATCTTTAAGCGAAAATGTGCGTTTTCCAAAACGATAAATTAACCGTATAAATAACGCCCAATCTGTAAACGCCTTAAGCTTCTTACGCAGCATAAAGTAATGGTACCGGGAGCATTAGACGTAATCTTATTAATGAAAATATACGCGAATGCTATCGTACGAGATAATTGTAATGGGAATTTGGCAGAACGTTCCTAATGGGGTATGAAGCGGAATATAACAATTAAGAAAGTATTTGTTTTTGCCGACTTCAAAAAAGGAGTAGTAATCAATTCGACCTGAATGTGATATCGTCGAAATTGGATATAATATTAGTATGTTGATCTATGAAGGCTTCTTAACACGTGTGCAAAATTTCGTAAGTGTATGTATGTCTGTATGTTTATCTCAAGATTTCTGAAAAACGATAAGTCATAGCGACATGTTATTTTTAGTTCAATCATATATAGTTCCTTAGGGTATAGTGTAAGTTTCATCAAAATTAGTGTAGTAGTTTTTGAGGTTTAAGTAATATATAAAAATGATGAAATAAAAATTACTTAAATAATTAAACTGGCTTCAAAAAACTGAATCAAACGTCTAAAATAACGTATTTGTCTTCTATTTCGGCGAAACGAATTATTTTGGAGTCGGTGCATTATGTCAAGCTTCCGTGCACCAACAGTCTACACACATCATGCAAGCTTTAAATAAGGCAGCTTGTGGCGAGCTGTTGGGCAGTAGCGACCCCACGTACCTGATTGCCCTGTTCTTCATCTCTGTCTTGCCTTCACTGGCCGGGCAGAGTGAACGCTGATGAGGGACAGGATCTCCCATCTCTTGCTTGCCTTCATTGGCTGGCTTGAGTGGAGACTCGCTGGAGCTATGCTCGGGGAAGGAAGTGTGCCAGTAAGATGGTTGTAGGGATCTTGAACGATTACCGGAATTGTCCTGAGAGCCGTGGTACACCTCTCCACTCCCCTATCACCTCAACTGGTGTTGCCCCCTTGTTGTCGTGTGAGAAACATACGTCAGGCAGGGGCCATAGTTATTCCACAGTCCCAGTTACCCGGTCCACCTAACACCCACACCCATAACCCAGTATCTTTTTGTCCATATCTTGCAATAGTCCTACACAGACTGGGGGTTGTCCTTGGGTGCACTTGTATAGTGCATACAGGGATAATCGTCGGTTTGTGTCACAAGCTTTTAGATTAATGTTGTCAAACGGGCCTCTGCGTGTTGGCTTCGGCCCCATGTACGCCTTCCAAAGGTCCGGGACCCTGTGGTCCCGAGATAGGAAAATGACAAATATAATAATAATAATATAATAATAATGCAATTTATGCACAAGACACAGATTACAAAAATATTATAAAAACATATAAATCACAAGTACAATATTGGCGGCAATATACAAATCTTATCACTGGAAAGCGATCTCTTCCAGACAACCATTGGATAGAGGAAACAACAGTTATTAAAGGAACAAAGCGGTGTGCAAAATGGCAGTTTTTTAAGTCTTCTTAAGGCTTGTTAGTCAGTTTTTTAAAGGAGGTTTAATATTTTTATTTAGGTTACTTCAATACCTATTCTGTTATAATATTTTTTGACCTTTCTAAAATCATTTTTGAATGAATAATTTAAAACGTAAAGCAACGTGACAACGTCTTAAATTAGGTTGCGGCTGGGAGTCACTTATGAAAAAGTGTAACGCTCGGTAACGTTACGATGAGTCACCGAACGAGAGAGAGGCCCGCGCGCGCAGCACTGAGAGCGAGTGAGAGGCACGCGTAAGAACGAGAGAGACAGACATAAAAAGTCGTTGTCACGTAAAACTTTCGCCCGTATACCGACTTTACAGGCAACCAATTTTTTCGATTTTTAAACGAATCGAAGTAAGGAGAAGGTTGTTGTTATGAAAATTCTTAACAGATATTCTTTATCTGACAATAAGAGATTTTGCCTCATACGTTGTGCAGCTACGGATCATTTTACTACAGGAATAATAATCTTAATAATTTATTATAATGTTGGTTTTATCTATTAAAAAATATATTGGAGGAGGTTCATATCAAGCCGTTAAATTACTGATTCTACTAATTTAACGCGTTTTAGAGCGACAATTCGTTAACTTTTTATGGGCCAATCCGGCTTTACACGCAAACTTCGCCAACTATATTAATTTAATGTTTGTTTATGCGGCCGGAACGCTTGTTTTATTGCTCGGAACGCTGTGGCTCGCCTGAGGTGCTGATTAAACACACGCTTGCACCGCCATATTGCTATGCGTTCAAGTTATAAGATCTAGCGGAAAGGAAGTCTTCCTATTGATTTATTTATTTAAAAACTTCATACACATAACGTATAATTGTACATATGGAGAAAATAATGCCAAAAGTATTCTCTACCAGTCAACTATATGTCTGAAAAGAGAAAAATATACGTACAGGCGGTATATAGGTAGGCAGGCGGTGATATATGTATTGCGATTGATAGGTCTTTTGAAAGCACTGTTATTTTTAAAGTTACGTTATGATAACAACATTGGATTCTATGTTATTGATAACTTTCATAAAAAAGGAAAAACCGACTTCAGAAACAAAATGCACTAAGTCTTTAATAATCTCTTAAATTTTCTAGAGAAAGGACTCCATTTAACGAGAACAATATCATTTTGGAGTCGGTGACCTGATAGATGATGCTTGACATGGCCAAAGCGACAGCACCGACTCCATAAAGCAATTGATCACCTAAAATGGAGTCCTTTTCCTTGAAGAGTGTGCATTTTTTTACTTTTTTTTGTCAAAGTTAATTTTAATTGCAAATTATTGGTGTTTATTCCTATAAACACCATGCCCCAGGGGGTTGCACTATTTGAGTCTGTTCTTTAATTAACTACAAATAACCTGTCATTAAAATCACTGAACTCCCAAGTGTTAAGGAGTTCCACCAACCGCCATCAACATCATTGGTCAGTTTCACACAACCCTAGTGCTTAGGACCACTAAGCTGCAGCCTGAACCACTCGGCCGCCATAACTTTATCAAAGCCAGAGGGTATCTAGTCAAGTAGCAAATTATGAGATTTGACTAGAAAAACACCCAAAATGGAAATGCGACCGACAAGACACAATACTGGAGGTCACGTGACATATTTTTGAAGTTTTTGGGGTTCCGTAGCCGAATGGCAAAAAACGGAACCCTTATAGTTTCGTCAAATCTGTCTGTCTGTCTGTCTGTCCGTCCGTCCGTATGTCACAGCCACTTTATTCTGTAACTATAAGCATCACACAGTTGAAATTTGGTAGGAAGATTTATCTTGTTAACCGCATTATGATTCTTATACCAAAAATAAAAGTAATGATATTTAAGGGCTCCCATACATGAAACTAAAACCAAAAAAATATTTTTAAGTCAAACCTATGCTTGTAGCAGCAATGAAAAATGTTGCGAAAACGGGGGAAAGATATTCCTTTTGAGAGCTTCCGCTGCGTACGCTGCGGAAATCGCTAAAGTTACACAAAAATCATGTATGACAGGATTGTTCAGCATTAAGAGTTCTATAATAAAGTCCGCGATAGCATATGTCTATCTTTTATGGTTGACTTACTACAACCTTTTTTATGTTAATAAATTTGTAAAAAAATAATGCATTATTTTTTGAGGTGTATTATACACACAGGTATTTATTCTTATCAAAATAAATACATTCATCATCACGAGCATTTCATTTAGAACAAAGTTGCCCTTTATATCATTTGATTCCAATAAATATCTTAGGAGCTATCACAGTTTTAACATAACTCCGCACCAAAATAATGTTCGCAGCTTAAGTACTACGTGCGCTTGCGCTAATTATATTATAAAGCTGAAGAGTTTGTTGGTTTGAACGCGCTTATCTCAGGCCGACTGCTGAACTGCTGAACCGATTTGAAAAAATATTTCTGTGTTAGATAGCTTATTTATTGAGAAAGGCTTTAGGAAATAAAACATCACGCTGCGACGGGAGGGGAGGGAGCAAACTCAAAACGCGCGGACGAAGTCGCGGGGGACCGCTAGTTATTAAATAAACAGAAGGAACACAACACAATTAGGTAGTTTTAGTTTATCATACCTGCCCAGCTGTTCATGTTTTAAGCCTGCGATAAACACATAGGTACCTAAGTTGAGTTTCTGTCTTAGTTTATCATACATACCCAGCTGTTAGGGTTTTAGGCCTACGATTAATGAACACAAACCTACCTAAGTTGAGTTTCTGTTTCAGAGAATCACACCTACCCAGCTGTTTTAGGCCTCAGATAAATGGGCACATACCTACCTTCTTAAGTTTTTGTCTTTGTTTTCATACCCAGATGTTTTGTTTGTTTAGCGTTTATCTAACTGATCTATCTGTTTGATTTATTAGGTACTGATACACGTTTATAATGTTTTTCTCATATTAGTGTTTCGTAGTAATAGGTAATCGAATGCAGTAGGTAGTTACCTTTATTATTATTATTATGTAGGACCAAATAAATAGGCGCGCAGCGGTGCCCCCTACCGCCCGAGTACCGCGCATCGGCACGCCGCATGAATGAGATAGGCATCTTCTGTCACGCTCACGCCCACGCGTCTGTCTCGTTCTCGCTTAGCTAGTCCATCTTCCGTCACACTCAGGCCCATACGTCTAGTTTTCGCTCAATGTAGTACTTATGTAAGAGACGAAAGGCGATGTCGCGGAACAGGGTGCTCTTAAAAAATAATATTTTTTTTTGTTAGGAAAAATAAAAACGTAAACGGGCCAGTTTTCAAAAAAAATATTTATTGGGTCCTATTTCTATGTTATTGTTTGATGCTCTGTTAAAATATTATCACTTAAAACGAGGTAACCTTATATACATAATAAGTGGTAAATCCAGCTTTATTACTAAAAATAACTCAAATTCATTTAAAATTTTCTGTAATTTGTGTTTTACTCCTTTGTTAAAAACGTCATATGACACACGAGTGCCTGTGACCATAATATATGCGACTTTCTTGTGCGCACACAATATCGGCTTGTATATGTATAATGGTCAACTTAGTACACTTGTATCATAATGTACTATTGGAGTGAACGTTAGCCATTAACGTTGGTGTTTTACTCTTGTCTAGGGCTATTGTTATCAACTGCTTTCTAACACGTGAATAGATTTAAGACTGCGTGCTCATTGAGGCATTTATCTTGTGTGTGATGGAGTTCGATAACTCACCCCAGACACTTAATTATTTGGAGTGCATATCTTCAGATTCCACAAAAAAAAATCTACTAAAAACATAGGTATTTCTCATTGCAATTGCACCAACCACGCGCGGCAGTGGTCGGTTTTAATCGCGAAACCCGAGTGGCTGCAGATACGGCCGCCGCAGTCTTAGAACTGCACTTGTATGCGATGGAATACGACTTTTTAATTACGACGCAAAGGCTTTGGTCTAACAGGCTAAAACCTTGATTTGGTAGTTTTAATAAGAAAATTGTGCTAACATGGTTCATATGACCACTAATTAGATTTTGGACTTTAATTTAACTATCAGCCGGTTTTATTTTGGTAAAAGTTTAATAAAATAAACATGATATACAACGAAGCCTTTAGAAATAGTTTCATAAATATATCTATCACGCCACGCTCCTTATCTAAATATTTTTTTTGGTTTAATAATTTATACTATCGCATTAGGTCTTCATCCTATAATGATATTAAATAAGTTTGACAAATACATCAATCTTAATATCATAATAATTTATCCATATTTCCCTTGATCACGACATTATGCATGAACGGCTGGACCGATTTCACTAATTCCTTTTTTTGTTGTATGCCAGGAGAAGGTTATTATGAAACAAAAAAATAACACAAACATTGAGTGTGTGGACCGATTTGCATGGTTTTTTTTAACTTTTTGATTCGTCAACATTACGAGACAGGGCGGAATCGACGGTCTTTAGGTCCGCTAGTATAAAAATAAAATATACACAGTATTGTAGCATTCATGAGGGTTCGTCGTACTAACGTAACAATAAACACAACCGCTATCAAATCGAAGTCGAGTCGAGGCCATGATGACTCATGTATAAATAAAAAAAAGTAAAAACCGACTTAAAAAACCAAAATGCACTAAAATGTCTTAAATAAACTCTTCACCATTGAAAGGAAAGGAATCCGTTTTAGGCAAACAATTTCTTTTTGGAATCGGTGCCATCACTTTGACCATCAAGCATCAACTATCACAGCACCGACTCCAAAAAGAAATGGTTTGCTTAAAACGGATTCCTTTCCTGTCCATGGTGAAGAGTTTATTTAAGATTTTTTAGTGCATTTTGGTTTTGAAGTCGGTTTTTGCTTTTTTTTAAAGTGTATTTTATTTCTTCATTTTTAGTGATTACATAAGAGGCGAGGGAGTTTCACCTTATGATTATATTTTTTAAGAAGCTACAAATTACCTATCATAAGTTCCGTTATTATAATTACTGAATTCTTAAGCGTTAAGGAGTTCCACCATCAGCTCAGCCCCACAAGATGTTAACTATCAGACGTAACAACACGTCAACATTAAGATTCGAGTAAAGAAACACTATACGTGCATTTAAAATTTGAGGGTTTCCCTCGATTACACCAAGATCCTATCATCAGATCCCAAAATGGAAAAAATGGGGCCAACTAGAAGGTACACCCTCTAAGTAGGCGAAAAAAATTTTCGATTTGGTCGACAAACGACTGAGATATGAGGGAACATACATACATTTTTTTTTTTAAAAAAACATAGTCGAATTGATAACCTCCTCCTTTTTTGAAGTCGGTTAAAAATAGTGCCCAGCTTTCATACATGACATAGGGCAACATTTTACAGTGTCATGCCATTATTTAGCACGTGGTATGAAAACAACTAAGCCTGGCTTTCGCGGTAGACCGTAGCCATTAATCATGGCATGGCGTTATTGCGTCCACACTGCCCAACGCGTGACACTTTAACATAGTTGTAACAACTTCACAAGGTGTTGTGTTTCACTTCTAAGAATGCTGTAAACTTATGTTAAGAATTAAGTTCGTTGCTCAATGGAAAATACCTACGTACTTTTTACAGTGGAACACATTCGTAGTCGATGTTTGAAATGACTTGCATCCAGCGCGATCGTGTACGTAAGACCCCTAACACGCTGCCACTTTTAGCATCTATGCAGTCGCGCGTTAGCATCGATGCAGAAGCGCGACTACATCGATGCTATCGCGCGTGATCCCGCAGAACTGGACTGTCGTGGGAAAGGGCCCTTACTAACCTCATTGCTGTTGATGTTTAACTCCTTATATTTTATCGTCTGCGATGCGTTTTGGTCAATCTAATCTGACTGCATTTAAGACGCATTCCTTTACTAACCTACCCTTACTTCCTTAATCTTCATCTCAAAAAAGTCAGTCAGTGTAATCATTATGGTGCAATAAATCTACGTACGATCTACCGATTTGAAAAACACAACAAACAATAAAAACGATTGAAAATTATAACTTTATTTAAGGAATTTATTTGCTTTAACGTATTTAAAAATAATCATTTCATTTAAAAAAAAGTGTGATGAAAATTTAACATTAGGATAATGGTTAAATCTCCTGTAAGATTGTGGACATTTGGCTACAATAGATCTAAAAACCCCATTTTTGAAGACGACAGCTTTAGTTCTGATTTTCGCCGTCGGCCAAAAGATCGTATCATGTAGTGGAACAGCGTATTGGTATATTCAGCTAAAATACAATTATGCATTGGAATAGTACAGTCGATCTCGTAGGATTTTTAATTTCTCAAAAAGAGTTTTATAACACGACCAAGCAAGCACTCAAAAAAGTTAGTAAGTGTAAACGACCATTTCTTCATACATAATGCTCTAGTCTACACAGAGTTTGATAGCCGCATTCGCAAAATATCATCCCCATGTAACTTGGTGATCGCGACTTGTAAGAAAAAGTCTATTCAAATATTTAAAGCTCCTTATTTTATCTATGCTGTCCTAGACGTACTCGTAGTTATGATATAAGGTAGCCCGCGACTGACTGAATGACTTCGGCAGCAGCAAATATTTTGATCTCTCTGTCTGTTCCCCTCAATTAATATCACTAGAAAATAATCGTTTCATGTAAAAGCTCTTCGTTCATCTGTACAAGCCTATAGTTTGACTCACACCAGCCCGCGGAGTTTTGCGCGGAAAACGAAAAGGGAAGGACGGACCTTATTTCTTCGTTTGAGTAATTGTTTTTTCCGGTCAATTATTGTGATTGTGTGGTGGAATTATCATGATAATTTGTGCTTTTGAAGAAAACAATACAATTAAAGCGGGGAATTAAGTAAAGTGATCTGATCGTGCCATCTTACCTGGATCGCTGTTCCTGCGCTAAGTTTCCTTGTAGAGCATTGAAATGCAAACCACCTCGCATTTCAATGAGCTAGGTTGGGATAGGCTAGTTTAGTGTTAGTTTTAGCTATAAGTGATATAAAATGAAAAAAACACTAAAGTCAGTATGGTGCAAAACCAAAGACGTTTAATTTCTATATATTATACTCGTATATGTGTATATACACCAGCCCGCGGTATGACAGCCACAGCCGCAAATACCGAGTCTGCCACCCGTCTCGGAATGCCTTCTACGCCCACCAGTAATTTGCAATGCCTAGGTATAGGACACCAATACCTCTGTATGTTGCGGTGTAGAAATAGGTCTCTATTTAGGCTTTGTGAAACATATGGTATACGATAAAGTTACTCGTACCAACAGGTAGGGTCAAAGTATGAACACTTTAAGAAATTCTTAACCATTTCATGATGTGGGCGTTAGCCACGCCACTATATTATTAATTGTATATATTTATTGCCAACTTGCAATTTGTTGTCGTAGAAAAAAAAAGCTTGATGATGAAGACATTTTTTTTCCAATAAGGATTTTTTTATTTGTTTTTGTAGTGTTTTGTCACTATACACTCTTAATAACATAAATTGCATTTGAAAAAAGCAATGAATCAAAACCTGGGTCTTACGCTATCTGGTGGCGGCGCACACATTGGCAAGCCTGTTGGATTTTGCAAGTGTTTCATTAACTCGTTGAGTGCCGCGCACTCGGGTTCGAGTGTTTACGGCGACGTCTTTTTCTGAAGTCATTTTATACTCGTATATATCACTCGAACCCCTATGCTTGGTCTCCAGCACACCGTCTGTTGACCACTCGGATCCGAGTGTTCATGTTTTTAGGGTTCCGTAGCCGAATGGCAAAAAACGGAACGTTTATAGTTTCGTCAAGTCTGTCTGTCTGTCTGTCTGTCTGTCCGTCCGTATGTCACAGCCAATTTATTCTGTAACTATAAGCATCACAACACGTTAAACGCTTTACGATTCTTATACAAAAATAAAAATAATGATATTTAAGGGGGGTTCCATGCATGAAACTAAAACCGATTTTTTTTTAAGTCTAACCTATGCGTATGGGGTGTCTATGGATAGGTCTTTTAAAATGACATAGAGGTTTCTAAAACCGTTTTCTTTTAAAGTCTAACGTTTCTTAGTTAGACGCTTCCAAAGTAGAAAAATGGGCGGTACCCCCCCCCCCCATCTAACTTCTAAACTAAGCTAGTGTAAATTTTGAAAAAAAATATGTAATATAGATCATAACAAGTACTTTCAACGAAAATTGGTTCGGACGGGATCGAACGAGAAGTTTTTGAGATGTAGCACTTTTTCAACAACCGCAAACATAACTTTGTTCTTCATACAAACACTATGAAAAACAAAGTTATATTTGCTGTCAACAAAATATTTTAGTATTTTACTAAGTGGAAGTAAGTGGATTGCCTAATTCATATAACGTTGGCACGGAACCCTCAGTGCGCGAGTCCGACTCGCACTTGGCCGGTTTTTTAAATAATAATACCGCATTTTTAACTACCTTTTGTTAAGTTACGCGTAACGATTGCGGTTTCCTGGGCTATTCTGTAGGCTGCCAAGTAGGTTATCGGTGGCCGAGTGGTACAGGCATGCGTCTGGATAGACACAGTGTTCGATTTCCTTGTTTGATAGTCCATAGTTGCTTTTTACAAATGCAATTTATGTTAATAAATTATCTCATACTGTTTTATAATCTCGCTACATATAATACATATTATATCCTTTAAAGAAGGTAGGCTATTGGTGTAGGAAGCAATGCAGAGGGTCAATACTATGAAGGCTCTCGGTGGGAGCCTATCGCGCCTCATTGTTATACATAGACCAAGGGACAGTAATACCCAAGAGATATTATATCAACATATAAAACAATAGCAACGTTCTTTGATACAGGGTGTTATTTGGTTAGCGAAAACCAATTCAGGGGTGGTTGTACAAACGATACTGATGCCAAAAAAAAATGATCGAAAAAATGGTTTATCGCAATAAAAAATCAATTTATTATTGCGATACCAGCGAGCAAGTCAAAACTACCAACACCAGTGGCCGTAGTGCGAGTCGGAGCGAAACTTACTCTATCAAACGCATCGAGCGCGTTAACGTGAATTTATATGGGATTTAAGCAGCGCCGTCTAGTGGCTAACGTTTACACTAAAACAATCCCATATAAAATCACGTTTACTACGCGCTCGATGCGTTTGATCGAGTAAGTCTCGCTCCAACTCACAATACGGCCTCACTCAGGTCGCCTCTTCGTAGCTACGGCGTAGCATTTCGTAGACATGCGGTAGGTACGCGCGAGGGTGCGGGTTTCCCCATTCATTTTTTTTTGTTGTGAATAGGTTTTCTTTGGTTTAGAATGTTTTTAACACCCACAGTGTCATATTTTATATTCATGAAGATGAAATAAAGGACCAAAAATTTGCGCACGGGCGGGACTTGAACCAGCACTTTCTGGCTAACCGGGCCAAACGCTCTACCAATTGAGCTACCGTGCTGTCTGTCCGAACCTGCGAAATGTGTGGTACCTAGCTTACGGATACGTCATTATGCGTGACGTTTAGCGCCATCTACCCGTCTGTTTATGCAACAGTGGGCTCAGTAGTTATTCTTTACAGAATAAATTCAACTGGGAAATTAATGACGCTTCGCTATCTAATTTCTAGCTTAAAAATGTATGCCAAGCTCCCAGACTTTGACAATTTCCTATACTTTAGCTATGGAAATAGTAGAACAGCGTATTAGTTTACTCAGCTAAACTACAAATACAATTAGGGGTTTAATTGGTACAGTCGATTTCGTAGGATTTGTAATTTCTCATAAAGAGGTTAATCACACGACCAAGCAAGGATACAAACAGTATTTTTTATTAGCTATCAAATCACACCGTCACCGTGACGTCATCCGAGTATGACACACTACCTCATAGTTGAGATAAGCACTTTGCCAAGTAATGGGACATTACAGAGCATTATGCCATTTTAACCCCGAACCAAACCAATAAACCAAACAAAATAAAATAAATCAAAGATTTATATTATCCGTTTTATAGTTTTATAATTATTTATAGGTTTATAGTGGAGTGAATGTATGGATTGTAAAATTTCGAGAACGACTTTAGGGTTAAGTGGCATAAGCCCATTACGAGCTAACTTTTTACTTATAATTAAGTACTTATGTATTTATGACGTCACCTCTATGACTACAACATAACAAAGCCGTTTATAAGAATCTACGAGCAAATAGAAAAGCCGATTAGAAACTCATAGCAAACTTAATTCGATTGTATGCACAGAACAAAAAACTTTCTTGCCTCTCGGTCTACAAGAGCAGAATAACTCAACAAGCCTCCCATTATTCCGACGCTGGATAAGGTTTGCCGTTCGATTTCCATTCCTAAATCCAATCCGTTCTGCTTTTAACAGCTGAATTTACATTGCACCTGTGTTGGAATTGAAATGCTGATAGAAAAAAATATATAGATAGTACTGGGCAAGAGCGAAACGACTAAACTTGTAGAAGTCTATATCGGATTCGACAGTTTCGTTGCTGCAAAAGAAACAAAACATTGGTTTCTGACACCTAAATCATAAACTGACGAAACTGAATAGTCTAAAAACTGCCTTCAAAAACCTGATTAAAAAGCTTAATATAACGTTTTCTATTTCAATTTAGGAAAAACAAATTCTTTTGGAGTTGGTGCATGTTGTTTATTGGTGCACTTATTTATACTGAAGTATTTAATATTAAGATACATATTTTTTGGCGGTTTCATATTTAAATATTTTATTTTATTTTATGATTATTAGTTATTATACTCATATCTCAAAAAGTACTGGACCGATTTGATGAAACTTACACTGAACCCTAAATTGAACTATACCTGTTTGAAATAAAAATAATCGTCTAGCTATGATTTCTCGTTTTCGAAAAATCCCAACACATACACATATACAAACATACTAACAAAATTGTGCAATATTTTGCACACGAGTAAGGAAGATTAGTTAGATATTAACATATTTACATTTGTTTTTTCAAATTTTACGTTATCACATACATACAGGTCGAATTGATTAACTCCTTTTTCTGAAGTCAGTAAAAAGACAGTATCTTGAAAGAATTTTATTCTATTTAACGGAAACTAAAATGGTCAGGGTCCTGTTTCGCCATCGACGAATAAGCACTAACCAACAAATGATTCTAATAAGAACGTCATTACGCATGAAGTATATGGCAGATAACACTAACCGTGAAATCGGCCGTAAAAATTAAAAATAAGCGTTGATAAAAACATAACGATCATTTAAATTATTAGAAAACTACTCGCCCGACTGACAAAAAAAAGGCAAATGTCTCTACTTTAAACACTAGAATCGCCTTCAATAAGATTAAAATTTTCTGGTCGCGAGCCAATTTACCTATCATGTGAAATGAAAAGGTATTTTTTGTTGAACTAATCAACTTGAGAGCAACCACTTACTTTTGGTTAAAATAAAAACCCGAATACCGAATGGGATAGATCTTCGCTTTTTAGTTCCGAATTGATTAATACACTGACATGGTGTAGTTTAATAGATATAGACTTGACTGAGACATAAATATTTTTAACGTTTGGTCCGCTTTGTATGTCTACTTTATGCATTGATATAAAAATATATATTTATGATTCGTTTATATGATATGTACGTACACAATTGCCTATTGCAATTAGAAACCAAATGCGTTCATCATCATCATCATCATTATCAGCCAAAGGACGTCCACTGCTGAACATAGGCCTCCCCCATGGCTTTCCACACCGACCGATCACTAGTGGTCTGCATCCAGTTTAATCCTGCGATCTTTATAAGGTCATCTGTCCATCTTGTTTGTGGACGTCCTACACTGCGTCTTTGTTCGAAGGGACGAAAAAAAGAACTTTCCTGCCCCAACGTCCATCAGTTCTTCGCGCAATGTACCCTGCCCACTGCCACTTTAGAGTGCTATTTAGCACTTAAGAGTGCTATTTAGCATTCTTAAGTGGCAGTGCAACGTATTTGCGTTAGTCATTAAAAAAACTAACTGAAAGTTTAAAATAACGCATTTGTCTTCTATATTTAGGAGAAACAAATTCTTTTAAAGTCAGTGCATGGTGTGCGTAGACACTTGGCTGTTAGTGTACGTAAGCATGACATCATGCACAGATGCCAAAAGAACTCATTTTCCTAAGTAGAAGACAAATGCGTTAGATATTTAAACGTTTTAGTCAGTTTTTTGAAGGCAGTTTTTTTTATTTATTATTTTTTGTTATTATTATTACCCATACCTCAAAGACTACTTAATTGATATTGATGAAAATTACACTGTACCTTAAGTTGAAATATACCTGATTGAACTTTAAATGAAGGTATAATGAGGAAGAATGATCTCACTATGTCTTCTCGTTTTTGAGAAATCGGTGGACAAATATAAAAATATACATACACTTACGACCACCTCCTTTTTTTGTAAATAATCACAATGGGTGCACTTATACATGTCCCAATCCAATATAAACTCTACCACTTCTTCGGGACAACTGTAGGCTAGTGTCGAAAAGAAGCGCAGTGCAAAAGCACCGACACAAACAACAAAGTTCACAAATATTGGAATAACTACTCCTAAATTTCATTAGGGTGACTGAAATGACAAATAGTTATTGATCATCATAAATATTCTTTATTGCACACCATATAAAACGAATAATTACAGAAAACATCTTAAATATAACGTAGGAGTACAATTCAAGCAAATTCTTCCAGACCTCCTTCAGGTAAGGAAAAGCATAAAGAATAAGAGAAGTGGCATGGCGATGAAATATTTTAAACAAAGAGAAAGTGGGCAGATTTGATTAAAGAGAGATAAGAAAAGGTAATAAGTACACATTATCTACATGAAATTACAAGTTATAAAGTACATAATGATAATACAAAAATATATAAACTAATACATAATTATTATACACATTTACATAATATTAAATAAATACAATGTTATCATAAATAAATGCATTATCAGTTGCGACCAGCATTTATTTCACAAAGCCGTGAAAATATTTTTATAGAAACACTACTTATTTTTCAGAGACACCCTTATCACTGGCAGGGCGTCTAGTTAAAAACAGCTAACTTATAATTAAGGAGCACTAAATTGTGTTTTCTTTGAAAGAAGGCGGCATAATTAACCTGTTTTCGCTATGTAAAGGAATCTCAGTGCTAAAGAATGGTCTGTGAAAGGTAACAATGGTGATGGGTCTTCATTGTAGACCACCCAAGTTTTAGATACGTCATACAAACATAGGCTTTCAATCGTAGATATTATTATTATAGATTTTTGGCCTAGCTCCACTAGCTCGATGACATTTATTTATTTATTTTATAATTTATTGCAGGCAAACCAAGGCCCATACAAATACCTTAAAGACTAACATTCTATTTTTTTAAATTATTACCATATAAACAGAAAACAAATGGATACAATACAAAACAGCACGATTAAACCACTAAGGTTTGAAATCATAAAGATGAAATAAGAAACCAAAAATTTGCGCACGGGCGGGACTTGAACCAGCAACCTCTCGGCTAACCGGGCCGAATGCTCTACCAATTGAGCTACCGTACTTGATGCCGCAAACCAACTGACAATTAACAAACAACCACTAAGGTTTGTATTGATGCTGCTACAACTCACGTCGATACTACTGATTATAAATAAATAAATAAATATTGGTTAACTATTTACAATAATATTATTGTTAATAGTTAACCAATGTAATAAATAAAGGAAACTAAGGAACAGTTGCGATAATACAATATTTTTATGTTCAAATATAATTCAATTACCTTAAATGTTTCAATCTTTCGAAGAGGTGACTATTCAAAGCAAAAGTTGTAAAATAATATGCTTACAGTTTATATTTAATGTTCAATGGTGTGATACTATTGCGAAGGTTACTAGGTAGCTCGTTGATAAGCCGAGGAGCATTAAAAAATATTAAAAAAACCAAAAGAAACACTGTTTTGCTGGCGAAGTGTTGCGCATCTTGGTGTCCGGTAACCGTCTGCGAAACCGACGATACAAAACACCCTTCGGTACTAATTCTGCTTTCATGAAGGTCGACAGCTGTTCGGTCGGAACCCTCACCATAAACGAATTGAAATTTGTATCATGACGAGATTCGGATGTAATCTACAATCTCCTCGTACCTATATCTGGGTCATTGGTATCGCAGGCCGCAGTAGGTGGTTCGGTCCGGTTGGTGCGGAGCCGCACTGGTTGCGAGTGGAGGGCTTCTTTTTTGATCCACTGTGGCAGCCCTTGTGTTCAAAGTTTGATACGTGACACCTGCTACATGAAACATTTTACCTCAGATCTCGGCATCTATCATTGGCTTAAGTTGTCTGCAGTCTTCATAACGGTTCCACATTGCTCCTTCTCAAAAGTTTGTTGGGAAGATTCGTGAAAATCTTTTTGGTGTTCCAAAGTAAGGTAGGCCCTTTGCGTTGGAACTACTGTTTTAAGTACTGACAAACAGCGAGCGAATATTTTTCAATATTGTTGTCGAAGGTGTTTTTTTTATTTTTTACTGTTCTAAGCTTTATTTGTAAAATCTACACTTACAAATCGTCATTAATGTTTCAAGCCGCCATCTTATTTTACCTTCGTAACAAAATGGCCACAAAAAATACGGGGCGAGCTACGGGCGAATAATTCCACCTGATTTACGGGTTTGTTTGCGCGGGCTAATGGTTTAAAAATTAAAAAGGGTCCGCAGGGGAGCGGATTTATTTGTTAATTTACAAAATGTCTTACCTCCTCGTGACAATTGATTTTGTTACTGCGACAACTGTATACGGAATTGTGAGGTTTTGTTGTGTGGTGATTGAGAATTAGACCGATAGTGGAAAGATCGGAGATGTATTTGAATGCGGTATTAGCAAATACGAGTATGTTATTATTAGGATTCATCTATAATTTCTATACATCTATAATTTTTATACTTTTTGAAAATTAATTTTCAAAACAGCTTTAAAATACGTTTGACACCAAGTATACGTGTATTAGTTATAAATTAATAGATAAATCTTTCATATAGTTTGCAATTAGAATATCATTAAAAATGATTTCTCAGAAATCTGGCATCGCATAATACAATCGATATTATCATAAATCTACGAATACACTGTTAGTAATATGTGTAATAACAAAATTATGTAAAGTTTGTTATCTGTTACAGGAACCGTAATTTCCCCTTTGTTCGAAACTTGGGAGATGTTTTTATTAGCTTTCCGTGGGTACAACTTCTTTGTTCAAGGGCTTAGCATGTACGTTTTTAAGCGTTACCTAGATATTTTACGACTACTATTTGGTTGCGGATTTGCTTATTTTAGATTTATATTTTTGAATAGTTTTTGATGTTGGCTTCATCTTAATTGCTGTAAAACTTTGTATTTATACTTTATTAATAACAAACAAGAAAATATTTTAAGTAAGAAATACTATAAATAAATAAACTTAAAACCTAGTTATTCGAAAACGAAACCATTTCCTTGCGGCAAGGAGGCTATGACTGGCTGCGTTGCTGCATGTGATAGCAATGCTAATCTAGGCTAGGAATCAGCCATATTTGTAATTGGCCATAACATAATTTAGTTTAGGGTCAATTTTAATAAAATATATTTTCTACTTTGTATTGGATTTCAAATCATTTAAAAATAATCGAAGAATGTCTTTATTGAATGCATCTTAAGTCTTTTAATTTAATTACTGAATCAGTAGGTAGCGTTAATATTATGCTCAATTAAATGATATTTTTAATAAATCTGGGTCTCCGATGTAGGCATATCGAATTCTCAAAAAAAAAAAAGCATTATTCCGACAGTATCGAATTTTGGGATCCACATTAAATAACTTACCTACCTACTTTATGTTTATTTAATAATATACATTAACAAAGCAAAAATAAATTATATCAGAGTAGTGTCTTATTACAAATGCATAATCATTTTTGATATTTTAATATTAATCATATCATTACTATAATTTCAAATTATCAGCATTTGACTCCACCCAGGATTCCGCTGATCCGATACGGAGATACCGGTGGATTAACGTTAACTGAGAATTATCTGACACGTGTTTACACACCGCAGCCGATATTTTCAAGCGAAAATGCCACCTATTACGCAAAATCTATATTTAGCTATATTCATTGTAAGTACAGTCGGAGAATAAATAAGCGGGAGACAGGTTACGAGATGACTGTACAATTATATCACACACACACACAAATCGAATGGCTAATCTCCTTTTTTGAAGTTGGTAAAAATACAAGAAGCACGTTGTATGCAGAATGCAGGTTAAATCATGTCAACGAACCGAGAGTTAAGGCTCTTGAGCAAGCAAACTGAAAGATGTACCTACTCGAGCCTCCGGGTGCACAATACTAGTAGCTATTCTTAAGCCTTTTAATTTTTAACCAACTTCAAAAAAGGAGGAGGTTATCAATTACAGATCACAATCATTTGGTGTCCGATTTGAAAAAAAAAGTCTACCTAGATGTAATACCTTCTGATTGGTCCCATTGTTGCCAAGTGATGACGTCTGATGATTGGATCTTGGTGCAATCGAGGGAAACCCTCAAATTTTAAAGGCAGGTATAGTTTTTTTGTACTAGAATCTTAATGTTGACGTGTTGTTACGTCTGATAGTCAACATTGTGCGAAGCTGAGCTGATGGTGGAACTCCTTGAGGCTTTGGAGTTCAGTGATTATAATAACAGAACTTATGATAAGTAATTTGTAGCTTCTTAAAGGACAAAGTCATAAGGGGTGCAAACCTCTACCCCTACCCCGGCTGTAATCACAAGCATTAAGAAATAACATAAACAATTACAAAAGTCAGTGCCATCACTTTGACCATAAGTATCAACTATCAGAGCACCGACTGTAAAAAGAAATTGTTCGCCTAAAATCCGATTCGTTTCTTTTAACGGATCAAGAGTTCATTTAAGGATTCTTGGTGCATTTTGGTTTTGGGTGACGGTTTTAACTTTTTTTGTAATTTGAAAAAATACCCACTATCGCTGTCTATTAAGAAAATCTTTCAGCCAACTGAAAGGATTCCATTAACATTACGTAGACAGTAATTCATTCATGCAATTTAAGACTTTTACAGTTTTAATTCTTTACGGCACTCAAATATTTATTTAGACTTTCATTGCGACACAGAACAGCACTTAAATGTAATTCGTTTTATTGAAAATCTGCATTTCTGCTTTTTAGCTTAAAAAAGTGCTGCCAATAGCTTGATTGAATATTGTCAGTTTGAGTTGTAAAAGTATGAAAATTCTTAATTAAATAATAGGTATATTCACTTACATTATTTTTTCTATTTATTACATTAATCTGTTGGTACAATCATACCCTTTTACCTTGTTATGGTATAAATTCACGAGGTAGTAAATTAATTTGGATTTTATTTCTAGGGCAAAAATTACGTGAGTACCTATGACAAAATTTTTAAGCCACCAAAATATCGTAATGTAGCTTGTAGCGGTTGTGTGTGTATTTATAATGTTTTACTTATAACTATTAACATATGTATAATAATTTCCGTAGTATAAATTATGTCAATTTTACACAGACAACAGATTAAAATATTACTCAACGATTCGATATAAATGTATAATTATCTGACAGTTAAATCCCTTAATGTTATATTGTCATTAGTAAGTACTTTATTGAATTAATATTAATCAGTGGGATTAAATATTAAGTCCATTAAATGATTAATGAAATTTGTATCCGCTGGAGCGTTGGACATAGCTAGCAAAAGCGCCGCTAGTCCACAGGATTTGCATGCGGAATGTGACATTTGAATGCGGCATGGACATTGACATATGTTTTGTTTTGCTCTAACATAGCCCGATGTGATAGTTACAACTTGTCAGTATCGTTCAGTCGCATCGTTGCCACATGTAAATCACAGAATGGTGCGAATCCTATTTAGTGCAAACGGCGTTAGTACACTACCTTATACACAGTGCCCCAAGAAGCACACAACACCATTTTAATAAACTTATGATAGCACGAGTTCATGTACAAAGCATTATAACCAAATCGTATATATGCTGTATTTCTTTTGTACGACTCTTTTAAGTAAAATTTGGGCCCCCCCTTTAGACAGCGTTGAGTTATATAAACGCTATTTAATAGCATTAAAATTATCATATTACTTCAATAATAAAGTCAGTTATGAGCATAGGAATAAACAAATGACATTTTCTGCGACTTTAATACAGTTAATTTAAAGCTTTTAAAATTACAATCTGTTATGTAAATTCCATTACAATGCTTACTGTTTTACTTTCTTTGTAAAAAAGAAAACCTTATGATTTTAAAAATATATTTATTCTGCTGTTGATATCGTGCTACGTTGTGGACCTAAAATAATTAAATGTGACAATTAATATTGAATGCATATTTATTACTGACTTTTTTGCTTGAAATAAGCCATAATTAGCTGCGCACATCAGTTTGTCGGGTGAAATATACATGTTATTAGTAAAGAATACACGCGCTCTTGCTAAAATACTTTATTATAGTTTACAATTTTAAGAAAGCATAACCTAGTTTAACCAATAATAAAAATTAGCCATTAGCAATAAGTTTAACAAATAAAGTAGCTTATAAAGGTATCCGTACAAAATACAAATGATTTCATTCACTTTCTAGTCAGATCTTATAGTGACTTGTATTCTTTTTGTAAGAAAGGAAAAGGAAAGCAAATGGCGACAAATAAAATTTAAGCTTTAGGCATTTGACTGTAGCATAATAGTGCTGTTAATTTTAGTATGGCCCGTTACAAAAATCGAAATATAGCTATATACTGTAGAGATGAATAGATCAGAAAGAAAACGGAGCAAAGGCATTATTTGTTATAAAGTCATTGTTAATATAGGACTAGCATTAAATTAACACAACCATGGACTATAAGAAAGCTTTTATTCTTTAAAAAATTCAATATACGTTGAAAAGCACTATAAAATAATTTATTAATGCATATTTATAGCGTAAAGTTTTTCAAATTATCAATGTAAGATAATTATAAAGGTATCCGTATATATCCGTAATAGCTTTTAAAGGTATCCGTACAAAATACAAATGATATCATTCCCTTTCTAGTCAGATCTTATAGTGACTTGTATTCTTTTTGTAAGAAAGGAAAAGGAAAGCAAATGGCGACAAATAAAATTTAAACTTTAGGCATTTGACTGTAGCATAATAGTGCTGTTAATTTTAATATGGCCCGTTACAAAAATCGTAACATAGCTATACACTGTAGAGATGAATAGATCAGAAAGAAAACGGAGCAAAGGCATTATTTGTTATAAAGTCAATGTTAATATAGGACTAGCATTAAATTAACACAACCATAGACTATAAGAAAGCTTTTATTCTTTAAAAATTTACTTCAATATACGTTCAAAAGCACTATAAAATAATTTATTAATGCATATTTATAGCGTAAAGTTTTTCAAATTATCAATGTAAGATAATAGTCCTGGTATAAGTTTGAAAGCTGTTTTAGAAGCTGTAATTTAGAATTATCTGACGTTAATTTACGATTTTTGACATTGTAGCATCTTTTTGCTGACTATAATAAACCAGTAAGCATTTTTTGATAAAATAAGTGCCTTATAGAGTATTCATATTTGGATACTGACGTTTAAAAGAATTAATATGACCTAAAGACGTAATTCTGTATCTGTTTTGGTGTATATACAAGTTATTGGACGTTCCTGAAGTGGAATTGTGTAAAGCAACCGTATTTATTTGACAGTTCAAAACGTACGGTATGATCTGTCAAACGTTTTGTTCTTTGCCGTTTGACAGATTATGCCCCAATTAAATGTCACATTGAAATCTGATTACTATTTGTTTGTGTATTCAGCAAAATTAATTTTAAATTCGTTCGTTTCATAGTCTTATTTGACTGACGCAGGTAAAATCGGCCCTTAGGCACTTATTTTTTACAACGTAAGGGTAGCACATATTCGGCTGAGCTAGGAACATGTCCCCACGAGCCCACGACCCAATAAGCCGGCTGCCGACTGCAAACAGATCGGCGAGCGCCTGTTTGTTTACCGGCAACCCTATTGGACCGGCTTACTCGGCCTGACGCTAGTTTCATTTAACTATCGTTTCCAGCAGAATCAAAATAAGTCATTAACCGCACTAACACTTTACAGCGTTCGTGGTCACGGGTGGGTTGGTGTTTGAGTACGAGTAATATTCGCGTAAACTTCAGAAACAAGCAAGCTGTTGAAGACAATTATTACGAGTTACAGTTAGTAAAAAAAAGTAAAAACCGACTTCAAAACCAAAATGCACTAAAAAGTCTTAAATAAACTCTTCACCATTGAAAGGAAAGGAATCCGTTTTAGGCAAACAATTTCTTTTTGGAGTCGGTGCTGTGATAGTTGATGCTTGATGGTCAAAGTGATGGCACCGACTCTAAAAAGAAATTGTTTGCCTAAAACGGATTCCTTTCCTTTCAATGGTGAAGAGTTTATTTAAGACTTTTTAGTACATTTTGGTTTTGAAGTCGGTTTTTACTTTTTTTTAAAGTTTATTTTATTTCTTTATTTTTAGTGATTACATAAGAGGGGGGGGGGGGGAGTTGCACCTTATGATTCTATTTTTTACGAAGCTACAAATTACCTATCATAAGTTTCGTCATTATAATTACTGACCTCCTAGGCGTTAAGGAGTTCCACCATCAGCTCAGCCGCACAAAATGTTGACTAGGAAAAAATGGGACCAACTAGAAGGTATACCCTCTAAGTAGGTGAAAAAAATTTTCGATTCGGTCGACAAACGACTGAGATATGAGGTAACATACATACAAAAAAATAATAATGATAAATAAAAAAAAAACATACAGTCGAATTGATAACCTCCTCCTTTTTTGAAGTCGGTTAAAAAAATGATAAAATTGCACCCTATAGACATCCAAGGCTGTTCCAGTTATCATCATACGTTTTATAACGTACCTAATTATATAACGTAACGGAGCTTATGCTCCTCAAATAAACGCTGTTTTTATTTACTACTCAGCGCACGTTCTTCTCCTCTAATCCTCTAAATAACATTCTTATACCACAACCGGGTAAACGTCGCAGTTAGCGAATTAAAGTTGCAAATAAAACAAGCACAAGTGTGCACTAGAGACCCGTTCTCAGGTATCGTGCACTAAACACACAAACTCAGTTCACAAACACCGCTCTTCCGCTGCTGTTTATTTACCGACAACCCTATTGATAGGTTCTGTAGGGCTACCACGTAAAGTAGATCTTTACAGTTATGTAATTAAAACGTTCTGTTTGATGAAGTGCTCTTCAAAGCCAGAGTGAACAGGCTACTTCGTGGTGAGATCCTTCTGGGAGCTGCTCTGTCATCGACCCTATGTTGTTACCTACCCTAGTTTGACTTTGCTTAGAAATAAGAGCGAATTAATGTATTTTTATATCAGAAGGAAAAATGCCTAAGTGCGAGTCGGATTTGCACACTGAAGGTTACGTACCAAATTTAACTGAATTAGTCGTCTACTTACTTCCAATTAGTCAAAATACGAGGGGGGGGGGGGGAGCTTGAATCTTTAAAAAAAAAACATGAGTGAGCCGAGAGGTTTTGCGTTTTATTTGTTTGTCAACTTGATTGTTGAAAAGAATGCAGTTTAGTGGGCAGTTCAGGGTGGGCTAACCTCAATTCAATGTGATAATGATAAATGTAAAAATGATTCTAAAATACTTTTTTTTGTAGTTGAATGTAGCTCATCTCATTCTCAGGTGCGGTATAAATAAATAGTGGCATGACCACATCAATTTAAGCGCACGCTCACTTTACTTGGAGGAAGCTTCGAAACTGTACAGTCGTTGCCAACGTTATTTAAAATAATGCGTTTGTTTGCATTTCACTTTACTATTTAAAATATAATTTGATATTTCCTTAGTAAAATGTCACTGCAAACTCTTCCTTCGAAGTTCGAAGAACCAAAACTTTCCCCGTTTTTGCAACCCCTGTTAAAGCTAGAATTCTTATTGTCTCAGTGAAAGACTAAAACCAGTTAAAGATAAATTGTAGAGGGAAAACTCTCTTCTAATAATGATTTCGTTTATCTTTTATTTTATAATGAGGGTACCCTATACCCTTGTGGCTGTCAGCGTTTTTTGGTAATAATAATCCAAATATACTCGTACATCTGCATAATCTAATTCATCTGGGTGGATTTTCTCCATCAACATAAGTATAGATATGCGCTAGATATAGACAACCATCAATTGTCGGATTCGAAGTATTAAATTATCTTCCTTGTAATGACACCGAGACAGCGACTAAGGTTATGATATGGGATCTCCCATACTTAAATAATATAATATCTATGACTTTAGCCCTTGTCGGATTCGCATTTAAGACCGTCGGGTTTGTAGTCCGCAGCGCGAATCAATACAGACGTGTCGTCAATCATCCATTTTATCTCCACGCTAAACAAAATTATGTAGTTATTAAGTTCGCTTTGATAATCTCTAGCTGACTGTACCCAAACTGCATCCTGACCGCAAGTCCGCAACTGTACGTCTAACAGGCCCTTAATCTCGCTTTAGAGTGTATTACTCTCCTTGACAACTTTGCTTAGCCAACACGAAACATAGTTTTATTTGTAGAGAAATATTTAATTAAAGGACTAGCATATTTTGTAATAATAAAGGCTGGCAATAATGACTGGAAGGCAGCCACAAAACAATTTGCCAGATAGATGAAATAAGAAACCAAAAATTTGCGCACGGGCGAGACTCGAACAAGCAACTTCTTGGCTAACCGGGCCAAAGGCTATACCATTGAGCTACAGTGCTGTCTGTCCGACCTTGCGAAATTTGTGATTTCTTATGGACACGTCATTACGCGTGACGTTTTCCAAGAAGTTGCTGGTTCGAAACCCGCCCGTGCGCAAATTTTTGGATACTTATTTCATCTTTATGAACATAAAATATGACACTGTGAGTGTTAAACATTCTAAACAATTTGTCAGCTTTGCTCTGAGTGAGCTCTGAAATTATCTATTCCGTTCAGCTCTACATAAATGAGCAAAGTAGATTACTGACAAAACAATTGTGTCAGTATGAAGTCAAGCTGTTGCATTTTGATACGATAACAAGAACGTGAATGAATTAATCCACGATATGAACCTCAGCGCTGCAAAGTTCTTATAAACGAACAATGTTTGGAGATTGACTTCAGTGCTACAAATAACCAAACCCAAAGTTTTACAGGTTTCATCAAAATACGTCACACCGAGAAGCTACACTCCTTACCGACCAGAACGAGCACCGTTTCGCAGAATATATGTATCCAGCAATCAGAATCCTCGCATATCATTGGAGCGGCCGTAGAAATTCAATATCCCTCCGATCATAGCGCAATAACACTAAAAGTTAACCTCCTCTACATACATCACAAGCCGCGTAAAATGTTACTATGTTACGATGACATAGTTGGAATTGTTGTCAAAAAGTAATATTGAAATCATAATCATACTTTGTTGTAACATGTGCCTAGTTTTATACTGTCGTGGTGTGCAAGAGTCTTAACTATCATCATCATTATCAGCCAAAGGACACAGGATCATACTGGATGCAGAACGCTGACAACCGGTAGCTATGGAAAACCGTGAGGGAGATCTTATTTGTCGATGATACGGAATACACCGTATTTATTTAATGCACTGTAAGTTGCACAATTAGTCCAGTCAAAATAGACTAAATTATGATTCCAGTTTGCATTAATTCCCAACAAGCTGGATTTTTGTGCAGGCCTTGAATACGTCATTACAAATGATATGTCAAAAGTCCCCATCGATCCCGCTTGTGCGTTGTTTTTTATTCGAGGTCAAAGGTCACAAATTTGCGTTTTTTGCGTATATCTCTGAAACAACGAGAGCTATCGAAAAATGGTTTAGACAAAGTTTATAGATCGTAAAATTGTCTACAGAAAATAACTCAACACTTTTTCTTCTACGGTGCACTGTTCTCGAATTATGGCTATTTTTAACATAGAAAATACGAATATACACTCATACGTGGCCAGTATGCATCATCGGGTTAACCATTTGAACACAAAATGTTAGAACATAGTTTTATTTGCCCCATGCACACAAGTACGTGAAAAATATACAATTCTGAGTGAGTCATCGTCCGTCCCTAATTATATTGGGCAGTTGGCCTTGAGAAACATCTGCCTGCGACACTCCATTTTTCGGGTCGAAACCTGTTTATACCTGCTTTCCGAAGGAAATAGCTCTAGTAAATGCAGTCAGTTTTGAACGGTTTTTCGTAGTGAATAGACGTGTTTGTGCATTATATTCTCTTTTTAAACAGTGCCGTTACAAAATTTTAGTTCGTTAAAAAAAAGCTAAAAGACAGCGTGAGGCGGAGATAGCTACCACATCTGGGATTAGTCCTCCTCGTACTAGAGTACGAAGTAGTGAATCGTCTTTTTGTTTCAAGAAATACTGTTTGTTCTGTGGCAATGAAGCAGATAAAACGGCTGAAATGAAAAAAGCACAGCATCTTCGACGAAGAGTGTCTCAAGTTTCAACCCTTGACTTCAAGAAAACCATCTTGAAGGAAGCTCTGACTCGTTCTGATGAGCTAGCAAGAAGTGTAATTGCCCGCATTCAGTATGAATATGACTTAGTTGCTGCTGAGGCTATGTACCACAGTGATTGAAATGTGTGCATATAGTCGAAAGTACGACTTTCCTGCGTTCTAAAGTCACGATATCTCGAAAGCGATGCTTTGTAGGAGAAAAGTGTTGAGATATTTTTTGTAGACAATTTTACGATCTACAAACTTTATCTGAACCATTTTTCGATAGCTCTCGTTGTTTCAGAGATATACGCAAAAAACGCAAATTTGTGACCTTTGACCTCGAATAAAAAACAACGCACAAGCGGGATCGATGGGGACTTTTGACATATCATTTGTAATGACGTATTCAAGGCCTGCACAAAAATCCAGCTTGTTGGGAATTAATGCAAACTGGAATGTCTATTTTGACTGGACTAAATGTGTTTATTATTATCGTTAAGTCTTCTAAGTCGTTTTTATTAGAATGAAAAGTCGTCTTAAGAAATGAGGCCCACTCATACCGAAAAAATATGCTTTTATATATTTAATAATCTCTGAAATAAAAGCACATAATACATGAATGTAAATATATCCGTCGTTCAAAAAAAAAACTCCTTGTACAATGGATTTTCATTGAATCTGCTCAAGTAGGTTTTTTGAAATGGTTTCAGAAACATCTTTAAATGGAGTCATTGCAAGAATTATCAGAGTTATGATATTCCATTTTAGTTTTGTTGCTAAGTAACGCACCTAAATAAAACACGTGTTTGATACATACTTGTCAGGTATTTATTTTCCCTTGATACTGCTATTACGTATGTATCTTTTCGCAGAAGATATGTAAATTAAAAGGGCACAGGTGCCAGGCGAGCTTGCTGCTATTATTCGCTCGTTCTTCGAATTCTTGCTTCTGCATGATTCATGGACGATTGTTGCCTTGAGCGAGGATAACATCTGTTTGGGTTATCATACCTCATAGGTATATTGGTGGAACATTGTAGAAGCCTTTATTTTTATCGGAAGCCTGGCGGAATTTCGTGAGTTTAACATGTTATTTTTTAATTACAAATATAAATAAAATATGAAAGTTTTACAACTTTGCGAGTTTTAATTATTCATGATTGATTTTCACCTATCGTCGGTATCATAACCTGTTCTGTCAAAGTTCATATCCAGGGCGGTTAGCTATCTACTAAAAAACCTATCGCACAAACAAAATCTAAATACATAGAAATTGTGACCCTGAAAAATAAAAAATAAATCAATTTCTTCGAGAAAGTGAATTCTATCGGTGAATTTTTTTCGTCTATAAGCGAATTGCATGAGTATTGCCCCTCAGATTCACCGATCGAATTTGTCATTGTAGAAAAAAATATTTTTTCAGAGTCATGATGTCGATATATTTCGTGCGATAGTTGTTTTACGTGAAAATATTTTACTTGATTTTTTAGAGAAATCGGTTAAACTAGAGTTGCAATCGAATTACAGAAAAAAATCGTTTGCCGCGGAAATCACCGCCCAGATACTAGATTATACCTACCAGCGATTAAAACCAAAAAATCTTAGCTTAACCGTACTTTACTTCAGCATTTCATTCATCACTTGAATCCGAAGCTTGTTCGATTAAAGTTATATGCATTCCCTGGCACAGGCAATTTTATGTCTAAAAGGCTTCATTATGTAGTACGTTTTAAAAAATATTGTGAAAAAAATAAATGATTTTGCATTTTGAATACCCAAGTCACTTTAAACTGTAGTAACATGCCAAAACACGGATACGTAGACAATTCAATTTTATCGCGTGTCGTAAGTTTAATATGTCGTTACTCGAAAGCACCTGCCGCTACACGCGATATTGCTTCCAAAAGAGTTTTAATATCGTTGAGCTACTTTTATCGCTTACGAGGCTGCTTGTTTGATAATAGTTACGGGAACAAAATTATCATCTAATTACTTCTACCCCGTTTCTTTAACGATGGTAATGGTAAAATGTCGTTACCAGCGGTTGAATATTATTGGGTGTGTTTTGGTGAAAAAATACCTTAACCTTAATGGGCATTAAAATAGCCATTCCGATATTTAGTAAAGGTAGTTTCTCTTAAAACACACACAATTAATATTTAACAACTGGTAACGAATCTTTACCATTACCATCAATTAAAAAATTGGACCTTACATAATACTATGAAGAAGAAAAGTTAATAACTTATTAGGCACGACACCTTTAAATTAACATAAAAGCTTTAGACCCCTTTAAGGGGTAATACGCACTGCGACTTTTAGCATCGAAGCAGTCGCCCGTTTTGAAAAAGCGCTTCAGCTTCGCGACTCATGCATTGAAAACAGATTTAATTTAGCATCGATGCGATTCAGTCGCGCGTTAGCATCGATGCAGAAGCGCGACTGCATTGATGCAGAATTGCGACTGCATCGATGCTAACGCACGTTAGTATGCAGTCGCCAAATTCAGTACTTAAATTGACAATTTCCAGCATCTGCATCGCGACTGTATCTAACTGTAACTAACACGCGTTAGTATCGCGACTGCATTAATGCTAAAAGTAGCGCAGTGTTTAAAGGTCAGGACATTTTGCGACTGTATCGATGCTTACGCGCGATAGCATCACGACTGCATCGCTGCTAAAATTCGCAGTGTGTAAAGGGTCTTATAGCTGTATCTAAATCGCGTCCTTTAAGAAATGATATGGTTTAGTAGATATTCGTAGCGAAATTTATTGTTTAAATGCACTCACCGTTAGATCACCAATATATTCGCGGCTACCACATCTGCGTACAGATTAATTAAAATGTTGTATAGCTCGTGTTTTCTATCACGTCCACTTTACCTGACATTGTTTTTCAACTTTGCAAAATATAGGTAACAATACTCTAGGACATTATATTTATAATGTAATATGTTAACAACAATCTGTTAAATAACTTAATAACATGTTTTATAACATTCAGTTGCCACAATAATAAAACTGTTTTATAACATAATCTAATATAATATAATCTGTACGCTCCTTTAGAGCGAGACACACAGTGCGGCAAGGATCTTCTGGTTGATAGATGACATTGACAGGTAGGCGCTAACATTCAATCAGGGTAGCCGATGCAAAAAAAAAACCCTTGATTCAGGGAGTTCAGACAGCCATTCAGAAAACCAATAATTTTTACCCAACCATGGCATAGTTAAGGAGAAGTATATTAAGTGTATTAATTTTAACCAATATAGAAAGATGATTGTATTGTGTATTTATTGATAAATAACTAAATAATTTTATTGTTTAAACAATAAAAACCATTGAAAATTATAACTTTATTTTAGGAGTTTAGCTTCACGGTATTTTTAAAGAAGTTAGTTCAAAGAATAAGTGGACACAGAAAATGTATGAAAACAAAACATTAGGGTAAATCTCTTGTAATGTTGGAGACATTTGGATACACTAGATTTAACAACCGCATTTTCGCCGATTCTGATTCTGATGTTCACCGTTGACCATAAGGTCTATGTTGCACTGTAGCATATGCTAACGTCATATGCTGCATTTAAATGTCTGACTAATGGCTTTAGAGGTTTAAAACCGTCAAAAAGATGTTGTTGTTTTTTGTACAGTCTGGATAAATAAAGTACGCTTTACTCTTTGATGAAGTAACGTACAAAACGAATGAGCAAAGAGTTGTACTTTATACATTTAAAGCAAAATACAGAAATATTTCGAGGAATTTTTGCTTTGAGCGAAATATGTTTGGACAAGTCTTCACAGAAACTAAATTAGAAGTTTGCGAAGTAACATTATCCTGATATGACATGACGAAAATTGCGGAGTTCTTCATATTTAATGGAAAAAACATTAATTTATAAAGTCTACCTACAACTGGGATAGATCGACCGTAACCATGCTTTTAGAACATGTCAGCTAGGTTTTTGGATAATTATGAAAACAAAAGTTTTAACTTTTTCCTGAAGGCTGGACACCCAAACCTGCCTCAATCATTTATTCCAATTTGCCCACTTTAAGTTTGAATATTTGGCCATATTTCGAGAAACGATTTTATAGAGTTTTGATTGTACCTATATTATTACGTGTGTCTGCTTTATGCAAAAGGATAGTAATTTTTCTTCTATTAACTAACACTTCTAAGCTGTCCTTGCATTTTTGTACTGAAATAATTTTGTTTATCTGAACGAAATACGTCTAGGTATATGAACAATAATATTTTTAGATTACATTACGTCGACGGTATAAGACTATTAACTAAGGTTTATTTTTATTAAAACTTTATTGCACTATGAGTTGTACAATTGGCGGACTTAATGCCTTGTAGCATTCTCTACCCAGCCAACCGCTTGGGAATGCAGAGAGTTTAATCAGTGGCGGAATATTTGAAAGTACTGAAAGGAACCAAAATAATACTAATTATAAAATGCAATAACATAAATATTAATATTACATAGGTAAAAATTAAGATACATAAGCAAAAGATTAATGAACATAATTAGAGCTTGTATACTTTATGAAAAATAAACAAGAAAAAATTTAAACAAGGACATCTATACTAATATTATAAAGCTGAAGAGTTTGTTTGTTTGTTTGTTTGTTTGAACGCACTAATCTTAAAAACTACTGGCCCGATTTGAAAAATTATTTTTACGTTGGATAGTCCATTTATCGAGGAAGGCTTTAGGCTATTTAACATAAAGATACGACTCATAAGACCACAGCAGAAATTAAAAATGTTTCAAAAACGGGAGAAAGATATTCCTTTTGAGAGCTTCCGCTGCATACGCTGCGGAAACCGCTTAAGTTACACAAAAATCATGTATGACAGGATTGTTCAGCATTAAGAGTTCTATAATAAAGCTCGCGACAGCATATGTCTATCTTTTATGGTTGACTTACTACAACCTTTTTTATGTTAATAATTTTGTAAAAAAATAATGCATTATTTTTAGAGGTGTATTATACACACAGGTATTTATTCTTATCAAAATAAATACATTCATCATCACGAGCATTTCATTTAGAACCAAGTTGCCCTTTATATCATTTGATTTCAATAAATATCTTAGGAGCTATCACAGTTTTAACATAACTCCGCACCAAAATAATGTTCGCAGCTTAAGTACAACGTGCGCTTGCGCTAATATATTATATAGCTGAAGAGTTTGTTTGTTTGAACGCGCTTATCTCAGGAACTGCTGGACCGATTTGAAAAATATTTCTGTGTTGGATAGCTTATTTATCGAGAACTGCTTTAGGATATAAAACATGACGCTGCGACGGGAGGGGAGGGAGCAAACTCAAAACGCGCGGACGAAGTCGCGGGGGACCGCTAGTGTAACATAAAAAATAAACTTAAAACCTACCAATTCGAAAACGAAACCACATCCTCGCGGCAAGGAGGCTATGAGGCTGGCTAATTGTTGGTAGCAACAGAATGTAGTTTTGGAATATTTTTACTAAACAGCAATTTAGTAGAAGGTCCCCAAGCCCAAAATATTTCAACGCCAAACGGCGCAAACACATAATCACTTGTTAGTGAGACGTACTTGCAACGTTTGGCGTTTTTGGTCAACTCCGCTGCTGCTCCAGTTATGAGGGCTAATTCCCTAAGATGAAGAGAGGGGGGGGGGGGCAAATTTATCAATACAAGTTGCATCCCAAACTCAGGCTTGACCCCATTTCCAGGGAATGAGCGTGAGGCTATCGGGTCTCTTGCCATCATCACGGACCAAACCACGTGGTTTCAACGTGGAAGGAACATTAATGATGGCAAGAGCTCTGATGGCGTCATTAAGGGTAGCGTGAAGAACGATACGCCCAGCGCTTTGCTGGCAACGAAGGTAATGGAGACTAAAATGACGTAGTACATATATTTAATAAAATGATAGTACAGATAAGGAAAGTGAAGATATTGATAACATCTATTAAGATAACGACAGCAGTGAAAGGAATGGTGGTTAATTCTTAAGTGAGCTAAGGTTCAGATAGTGGATGTGGCGCGACTTCTTATAAGTAAGTTTGTTTGAGGACATTCTGATTTCCTTTGATTGATAGGGTTGATGGTTGCTTGCAGTTATCTCTGGTATAGCTGACAAACTCCAATCAAATCCACTTTTTGATCGTTTAATTTGTTAAAGGAACTTGATGCTTTGAACTCTTTTGGCCTGTTTCACTATATCCTAATAAGTAACTACTACCTTACGTTATCCAGTATATTATTTCATACAAAAACGTAGAGTCAAAAATCTGTCATATCGATATATTCTCGTTAGTCCAAATACACTTAACCCGTTGCATTCCCGTCACGTGCACGCCGCGGTGTCTGGTGCGGTCTAATGAGCCCAAGTTCGGAGCCCACAGTAATTACTTCATGACGCTTTAGCGGTTAATTGGAGAGAGATGGGTTAACTTGAATATGTAAATTAACACTGGCCAGTGCTGTTGCTGACATTGTTTTAAAATAAAAAAGGTTATACTATATATGTATGTAAAAAACCACGAGATTACAATCTAAAGGTTTGTAATCCGGTAGATTGACGATTTATTGTGACTAAGCTCGATATAGTTGAGAATTTACGCTTTTATTGGTACTAACATGTCAACCTTACACGAAGTATAAACGGGAAATCACTTCCCTCATCCAGTTTATCCTTCACCTACCCTGACCCACCACTTGCCTGGAGATTCGTCATTTCAGTTTACGTTATATTATATGAAATTGGGTACAGTTCACAATTTATACATGGACGGGTTTTAAATATGACGGTGACATAAATATATACAACTTTGTCTTTTTATAAAGATGAAATAAGAAACCAAAAATTTGCGCACGGGCGGGACTTGAACCAGCAACCTTTTGGCAAACCGGGCCAAACGCTCTTACCAATTGAGCTACCGTGCTGTCAGTCCGACCCTGCAAAATTTGTGGTTTCTTATGAAAACGTCAATTGCGTGACGCTTAGCGCCATCTAGCCGTCTGTTTATGAAACAGATGGCCCAAGCAGTTATACTTAACAGAATAAATTTAACTTGGAAATTGATGTCGCTTCGCTATCTAATGCTTTAGAATGTTTTTAACACTTACAGTGTCATATTTTATATTCATAAAGATGAAATAAGAAACCAAAAATTTGCGCACGGGCGGGACTTGAACCAGCAACCTTTTGGCATACCGGGCCAAACGCTCTTACCAATTGAGCTACCGTGCTGTCAGTCCGACCCGGCGTAATTTGTGGTTTCCTATGAAAACGTCAATTGCGTGATGCTTAGCGCCATCTAGCCGTCTGTTTATGAAACAGATGGCCCAAGCAGTTATTCTTTACAGAATGAATTCAACTTGGAAATTGATGTCGCTTCGCTATCTTATGCTTTAGAATGTTTTAAACACTCACAGTGTCATATTTTATATTCAAAGCTAGAAGATACAAACTACCGATCATAAGTTCAGTCATTATAATTACTGAACTCCTAAGCGTTAAGGAAGTGCACCATCAGCTCAGCCCCACAAGATGTTAACTATCAGACGTAACAACACGTCAACATTAAGATTTTAGTAAAAAAACACTATACGTGTTTTTAAAATTTGAGGGTTTCCCTCGATTATACCAAGATCCCATCATCAGATCCCAAATTGGCAATACAGTCGAATTGATAACCTCCTCCTTTTTTGAAGTCTGTTAAAAAAAGAGTAATATGTGTGCTATTTCTACTTCTCTTTACTTACCTTCTTATTTAATTTGGTTTCATTGTTAAGTTTGAATTGTATTGTTTAATTTAGGAGACGCGACTATGTAATTGCCGCGGAAACATGTTTGGGATTACTATTTAATAAAATAACATTATATAAGTCTCTTATGTATTTATAAGGGTATATCCTAAAACTTTAGCGTTTTAACTCGGTTTTCATCATTTAATAACAATTCAATTCCAATACTCTTGGTGTGCGAGTCTGTCTCTTACTTGGATTCTCATGTTTGTGGATAGGTTTTTATCTTCTTTTTTATTGTTGGTTGTTGAGCTCTGTTTTTGCTAATTCGTCCAAGTATGATCTATTGTGGCAGACCTTATGTTTAAAGTTTACTGCTTAGTCCTGTTGAATCTATAAATTGCCAGATTCTTTGGAGCATAATATCTGTTACCTCATTCGGGTGCATGATGTGTCGCCCGAGCTGGATACTTCTTTTGCTCTTAAGCGGACCGCATGAGCAGAGGATATGCATGGCCGTTTCTTCTTCTGTATTACAAAATCTGCACAGAGCGTTTTCTATATTTCCTAGCCTAATGGGTAACCAATTTGATCATAAAATAAGGAGAAAAGCGTAAAATATTTAACAAAGCATCTTTCATCAATTTATATGTAATAGAAAGCAGAAATTTCACAGCTGGTAAAGATTAAAGGATATTATACTAAAGAATATTAAAACGCCTTTATTGTAATTAAGAGAGAAGTAGACCAAAGAAAAAAGCGCCGAGTCTGAAGCAAACGATAAAAGCTTAGAGCTTTCATACTGAATAACTGTCTCCTAAAAAGACGTCTGATTCAAAAGGTTTTTTTAACACATCAAAAAATATGATCGCAGGATCACACTGAATGAAGTACGCTTTCCACAATCGGTCACTATGTAATAGCACATAATAAATAATAGTGCTCTAATTGAAAACCGTCTGGGAAGCTTACTTATGTTAATCTGTGGACGTCATTCTGCACGTTAATGATGATGAAAATGTACCACCATATCTGATAGATGTTAACAGGTAATTGTGTCGATGCAAATGCTCATGCTCATGAAATGCTCAAATCGTCGTGTTTTTATTTGTATTGAACACTTTTCGTTACAGAGAACAGCTATGGCCGTAAAACAATAAAAGTTATTTTACGTTTGGGATACTGCACTGTAAAGCCCTGTAAATTTATTTTTTTACTTCAACCGATATTTTACTATGTCTTGCTTTTTCTCTTTTTCTTTCGTAAAAAAATTACAATACTCATCGCAAGAAAAAGTTTGCATTATATAAACATGCATGGACATACATGGAGGGACGCCCATTATACCACTTTGGAAGCGTTATCTATCAAACGTAAGACATTCAAAGAAAATGGTTTTTAAGAACCTCCATTTCATTTTAAAAGACCTTTTCATAGACATCCCACAAGAATAGGTTTGACAATTTTTTTTTCAGTTTTAGTTTCATGTAGGTATGGGATCATAAATATATTTTTTTTTATATAAAAATCGTAAAGCGGTTTAACAGGATACAGCTTTCTACTAAATTACAACAGTGTGATGCTTTTAGTTACAGAATAAAGTGGCTGTGACATACGGACGGACAAACGGACAGACTTGACGAAACTATAAGGGTTCCGTTTCTTGCCATTCGGCTGCTTCTGCTTCTACTGTTTACTCCTACCCAATGGCAAGTAAAAGGGGGAAATCGATTATGAATTTTCTGGCGATATTAATGTTCCCGGACCATCGTCCGCCTTGTTTTATAGTTTATGAAACGCTCCAGATATTCGACTGAAAACCACAATGTCTAAAACAACATTGTAGTAATATTCAGCTGACACAAACTGATGTAGCTTTTACTTGCCAACACTGAATCTATATTCCATCTCTATCAGCTAGATCCATAACACGACCTCCGTGATGTAGTGGCTAAGCACGTTGGGTTTCAAGGCGTCGTCGCTTCGAGGCTCCGGGTTCGATTCCCGATCGGGTCAATTTAGAAATCAAAATGCTCTATATTGTCTCGGGTCTGGGAGTTGAGTACCTACGTTGTGTCTGATTTCCATAATACAAGTGCATTTACTTTGGGTTCCAAGCAATGTATGTGGTTGATGACCAATATTTATTATTATTATTATCTTACTATATGCCTACAGCTTGGCTTACTAGCAGTAGCAACAGAGTCGTGAGTCGTGAATGCTTTTAGAGATATACAAAACAGGGATAAACAATTGAAAATAAACAATTTTTATTTAAAATCATTTAATCGCCTTTAATCGATTTTACGGGTATCTATCATAACACGAAATTTTTTGATATCGAATTTCCTTTCACAGAAAACTATTCAATGAATGTTAATATCTTTTTTTCTTCATTAATCGAATAGTAAATAATCGTCGTTTCATAACATCGAATAACAGTTCACCAAAAAAATGTTTCGCAACTGTTTTGTTAAGCAGAATAACGATATATCAAACTAATGTTTCATATAATTATTAAGTTATCGATATAACCTTTCATAAAAACTTGTTTCCTTGTGTAACGGTTCCCATATATATTTTTTCTCAAATAACTTTTAATGCAAGTAAGCACATGCATGCATACGCATGCAAGTAAGAAGGCATGCGCATGCATACGCATGCAAGTTAGCAAGCAGGCATGCATTAATGCATGCATGCAAACATACAGGCATGCATGAAGCAAGCAAGCAGGAATGCAAACAAGCAGCATGCATTAGGATTTCCTTGTCTCCGGCGCTGCGGGAATAGCAGCCTCGTCGCCCTTGCGTAACAAGGCGCAGTCACCTACGCTCGCCTACACCTTGTTACAGCGGGCGGAGGCTGCGCCTCCGGCTTTTGAATTACACTCTGGTATCGGGCAGACTAGTACCACGGCGTAGAGACCACGGCGAGTCGGGATTAACGCAGTTTATTTATTAGATCAATATTTATTACATTTTATATCAGTTATGCCTTAAATTGTCTATTTATAAAGTATGCAATATAATATTATTAACAAATTCGTTTGGAAATACGGACTTTAGTGAAGTAAAATTTGATGTTTCAAGAATTCTGCATATTGAAACTTACGTGGAAATAAAATTATGGGTAACAAAATAGAAAGCTAACGTTACTTCGATAAAATACGTAATTTATAATAATAATAATAATAATAAACGTTTATTTCAGACCAATCAAGGATCCATATTTACAGATAGTTGTTAGTAACATATAACTTAAAATTATTGTTAGTACTACCTATTTACTACTACTAAAAACAACCACATACAAAATAAAACTAAAGTGCTCAGTGAAAAAACCGGTTCCTGGATCCCTGCACATGTATTTTTGTCCAGTGCCTAAAGATGGAACATGATGGCCTATCTCTGGTAACCATCAGAATGCTGTTGGGGCTCCGCCGTATCCTAGCAAGCATCGACGACGTCCGCTTCCGAATGATAGCGTAGAAGTCATCCACATGAGCCTCAGCGAACATCGACGACGCACTGCAGAACCTAGGTAGCCCCATCAGCATCCTGAAGGCATTATTGTACTGGACACGGAGAGCGTTATAGGTCCTCTGCGTGTAAGTACACCACAGGCTGCAGGTGCAATTTATGAAAAGAAGTAACGATGAAGTAAGTTTGTAGATAATAAGCATTCGACCAAATGAAATTATAATGTAACAAGATTCTAGAATTTGTTGAATATTATTTTGAAACATCTGCGAATCGTTTTATGGGTAATGAAAATCGATGAAGAAAATTGCGATTAAGTGATGGTTCCCCAATTTTACATTATCGATTTTTGAAATGAACAACATAGATTTTCGCTAATTTGGTTATATACCTAGCGTGTTTAAATCGATTTCTAGTATTCGTAGTAGTTTCCAGTATTTGTTAACATCATTATTGTTTAAATTTTAATATTACCTATAGATTTGTATTTGAGTCTAGTTTTGAGACTATAGATTAGTCGTTAAGTTATTTTTTCTTATTATGCTCGTAAATATTGTATTTCAAAACTTGTCAAATATTATACATTTAATATGAGTATGTAACTACTTTTAAATCATGCGAAAAAAACGTTTTTTGTGAAGAATCGATTTTTCACAAATCGATTATTTTCCATTAACCTTAAATCCCTAATTATGACTCGCTGCTTTATCGCTAAGTGCAAGTGAGATAGCACGCTGACTATAAAACTATTTAATATGCCGGGAATACTGACTTTTACAGAATGATGTTGAATGAATAGGTCAAGATGAACATAGGACAACTTAGGGCAACACAATCTGTACCTTCTTGGTTTGCTATAATAGTTTTTGAGGCTCAATTTTCTCGATGGATGAGGTACCGTTAAATGCACTATTGTTCTAAAATATCTCATGAGAGAGAAGGGCACACAAATCTTCCGATTGGATTGAAATCAAACTAGCACCAAATTAAGACGAAGGTTAACAGTTTATCTTGATGACTGGTCCCTTGAACCCATTAAATTCGACAAGGGTTAATTCGCAAATCTCGGGTTACTGTAAAGGGAAGCTGAGAAGTTCACTTTTTCAAATTACAGACGGATGCTATCTCTCCCTAATGGAATATAATTACGGAAAGGATTTTCGTAATCAGCTTTTGGAGGTCGGGGATGGAAGGTGTTTGTGTTTTATGCCTATTTTTAAGAAAGTTTGAAATTAGATTTGTGTTACAGAACACAAATAATTACAGTTGAAATGCAGAATCTGAATGGATTTTAAGTCTTAAAGTTTTACAAAAAAAAAATGGAATGAAGCAAAGAAAGTTATGCATAGTTAAGGAAATCAATTGAAATTGAAAGTTATAGTTATAAATCATAAGGAAAACAATAAGCTGTTTGCTTCGTATTTAAAATATCTAATTAGTAATGATTAAAAAATAACTTTATTGGTTAGGTAAATGTTTGAAAATACGCCAAGTTAATACTTCTGTCATTACGAATTGCACCAGACTAAAAGCGCATAAATCAAAAGAAAAAGGAAATTAGCGTCAGTAGTTTAAATTCCGCCAAGAAATTGTAACTTTATCAGTTTTTCTCACACTTTCCTCAACTCCAAGTCTCGGCAAGCAGGTGGGAGGTTCGTTTAGAGTTAAAAGCCGGATTTAATAAACGTTCTCTTTGATCTTCTGCAAATAAGAAAATTATATTAAAATTCTTGAGCGAATTGTTTGCGATGAAATCTGAGTGTCTAATAACTTTGGTATTAATTTGTTAAGATCGATTTCGGGGTAAATTTTGGTAAAATATTAAGTTGAGGATATTGTCAATCATCGTTACCATCTTGGAAATGACTTTGATCAAAGTCTTTTCAGGGTTCCGTAGCCGAATAGCAAAAAACGGAACCCTTATAGTTTCGTCAAGTCTGACTGTTTGTCTGTCTGTCAGTCCGTCCGTATGTCACAGTTATTTTATTCTGTAACTATAAGCATCACACTGTTGATATTTGGTAGGAGTATGTACCTTGTTAACTGCTTTACGATTATCATACAAAAAATAAAAAAATAATGACACTTAAGGAGGGGCTCCCATACATGAAACTAAAACAAAAAAATAATAATAGTCAAACCTATACGTGGTGGGATAGGTCTTTTGAAATGACATAGAGGTTCCTAAAATCATTTTCTTTTAAAGTCTAACGTTTCATAGCTAGTCGCTTCCAAAGTTGTATAATGGGCGTCTGCCTCATCTAATTTCTAAACTAAGCGAGTGAAAATTTTGAAAAAAATATATAATGTAGATCTTAACAAATACTTTCAACGAAAATTGGTTCGGACGGGATCGAGTGAGAATTTTTGAGATATAGCACATTTTAAATAACCGCAAACATAAGTTTGTACTTCATACAAACACTATGAAAAACAAAGTTATATTTGCTGTCAACAAAATTTTGTGATATTTTACTAAGTGGAAGTAAGTGGATTCCCTAATTCAGTTAAAGTTGGCACGGAACCCTCAGTGCGCGAGTCCGACTCGCACATGGCCAGTTTTTCAAGTCCCTAGTTTAATTTTTGTTCAACTAATACAGTAAATCACAAAACTATTAATCACGTTTTTTGAGTATTTTTCTAGTAGTTATATAGTTTAATGCCTCATATATGCAACTTTTAATCAAATAGTAATTTTAATCTTTGTTGGAACTTAAGCGGATATGTTGTATGATAATGAAAATTGATGACGGATGGAAAACCCTCCTTCGACGAATAAGTGTAAATATCATGACACCAAAGATCTACAATAAAATCCCACCAAACATAAGTCAAATAATGATGTCTAAAAATTTAAAACAGTGGCTTCCTTGCTGAAAAAGAATGTTTCTCGCAGACAATATTTAAAAATAACTTTTTTGATATTCATATACCTTTAGGGCCAATGTACTAACAATATATTTTATGTGACGTCCTGTAATCCCCATACAGCACATATAAGTATAGTTAGTAACAAAGTTCTTAACCAAGGGTTAGTAACACAATACTAACGGAAAAAATAACAAATAAGTTTACCTGAAATCAAATCTTTCGTGTATTGTATGTTTAAAAATTAATTATTATATTTATGAATTTGTTTTATCTTCATAAATGACTCTCGTAGTAAGTACGGTTCATTGCCCTCTCATTCATTGGTCAAGCCTTTGATTTACAACCTCGTTTGTATAAAATAAAAATTATGGACTGAGCCGCATGCCACATCCGTTTAATACTGTTATTTCCTTAACGGTTTTCGTTTTATTTTTCGTTTTTCATTTAAATGTTGCCATAAATTTTGTGTCGCGTGCCCCACACGTCACACTCTCAATAAATGTAAATGAAAGGACATTAAAATGAATTTATTTTTCGCGTCGCGTGTACGATCGGATTTCATTTGTTTTTATTTTTTTCGTGGTTTGACATATAGTAATTGGCCACAACGCCCGCAGTGTTTTTCTTTCGGTGGGAAATTTTGTCACTAGGAAATTATTGTCTCATTTTCCCTAGCATTATTAAACTACAAAAGCCGTTTTGGTAACTTACGGTTCAAGTGTTAATCGTGTCTAGATCTATCTGAACAAGATAGCTATTAATTTATTGTTTTCGTCATTTTTGACATTGACAAACTAATTCGCTTGTTGGGCGATATCCAAAGCTTGTTTTAAAGATTTATCTGAGTGTCGCGGACTGGTGCGATGGAACTTAGATATGGCAGGGTTGCCACGTCTTAAAATAAGCTTACGTTTAATATTGCAATCAATCGCTCAACTATTTGTTGTTTTACTTTATTATTTTAATGAATAATAACGAGAAAACGTCGAGAGACGAAAATATTTTTGCAAAGCTATATATTTTGAAAAAATAAACAAAAAATGCACTCCGGGAGTGCCGGCAGAAGTGAAAACTTGAATATCAACGTTGTGTATTTTTGATTTTTTTGAATAGTTATTATCAATATAAAAGTACTATCATTTTTGTGATAGAATACAATAATAATAATAATAATATAATATTTTTATAGAATACAATATTTATTTATTGCGCTATCGTACACAAACATTACAATTTAAATTATATTAAATTACATTAAAAAGTTTATCTCTCAGAAAAACCAACTTACATCCATAATTTCGCCAACCGTCTTACGGTTTTTCGATCAGCCCACGTGTCCTGACGCGAGTTTCACATTTTTCCCCCATCCCACAAAAGTGCTCAACGCCGCTAAAGAAGTTTTCACTTCAAAAAAAATGTTTTTTTTTTTGATGATATCTTTGTAAAGCTTATGAAAAAAATAATTAAATTGAAAACCTTTTGCAAAATACGACAGTAAATATTTTAAATTTTCTCATTTCATTCTTCTTTTTTCTTGCCTTCTATCTTCTGCATACACTTTATTATATGTGCTCTGTCAATCCCCTTATAATTACTGAAAAAAAAGCTTTTTTGATTCTGTTTTCTTTTTGTCTACTGCCCTCTGTATACATTTGGACATGCAGGCTCTGTCAATGATCATTAGACTGTAGATAAATTATCTATTAATTTTTAACGACATAACCATTTACTTACAAAAGTTAACAGCCCTAATAAATCCAATCGAAGGAGTGCGCAGGTGACTCAGTCCCGGCATGACAGTGTAATTGCATAAATAAGAAACTGTCAATTGCGCACAAGATAGGATTGTCTAGCGACTTCTTGTCAGAAATAGCTATTGGAAATGGCTTAAATTAAAACGCTCGGAAAAAAAGAATTGAAATCAAATAGGTGCCTTCAATTCCAGTTTCACCTTCTCAATGTAGTATTATGATAATACCTGATAATTAATTGAAGCAATGAATATAATGCCGGCTCCACAGACCATGACTCATTGAAACCAGCATACATATTGCTGCCTTTATCGTCATCGTGATCTTATTCAGATCCTGAAATACAACCATGTCTTAATTAACTTATTTAAAACACATTTAAAAAAAAAAAAAAAAACACAGCTCTTATTACAAAAAGTAAGTTAATCTAAAGCCAGAAACAATTGTCGTGGTTTCGAGTAAGGAATTTTCTTCATAATATCCACAACTCAGGTACAAATATTCGTGCTCATTACACAAACATTGCCCCTTGCGGGATTCGAACCCACGACGGCCGGCGTACTAATCAGGCGCTCTAACCAATACACCAAAGGCGTCGTCAAACGATGAATGTTAGGTTTTGCTCTATTGAAAGTTTAAAGCTGCCTTCTATAAGAATGGAAGATGTAACTGGAAGGTGCATACTTAATTACAAATGGATAAAGTTAGCTCGAACTTACCAAACCTCATTTTCTAACCAGACTCCGGAGTCAATGACCTCATCACCCTTATCCAGGATTAACTGAATCGCTCGTTATCCGCGACTGTTTTGCGTTATTGCTTATCGATAGCGTTCCCCCGTTTAATGGGTAACAGACAGACTTCATAAAAGTAATTAGATTGTACTCGGAATCCGTAATGAGAGAGATTGGAAGGCTGCGCGTGACTGTTAGGTTTTATGTACGAGGGTCAAACTGAAAGTTCTTAGAAAATCAAAAACTGATTACATTAGCCAGTTATTAGTTTTATTATATCTTTTCAAAATATTGTCCATTGACGTCAATACACCGCTGCATGCGATGGAACCACTGGGAAAAGCACTTTGCCCACTCGTCCTTAGGGGTCTCTTCAATGGCATCGCGATACGCAGCCACCGCTTCTTCAGCATTCATAAACCGCTTTCCTTTAAGTTTTTCTTTAATTTTTGGAAATAAATAAAAATCACAAGGCGCGAGGTCGGGGCTATACGGCGGGTGACCCAGTAGTTCAACGTTTGATGTCGCCAAATAGTCGATCGTTCGCTTGGCTGTGTGCGACGAGGCGTTGTCGTGGTGAAGGAGGATCCTACTGCGAGGTCGTTTCTCTCGAACTTTTTCCAAGACAAGTGGCAAACAATTGGTAGTGTACCATTCTGCAAAAACTGTTTTTTGATCCTCTAACACAATTGTTGCGAAATGACCTATCCTTCCAAAGAACGAGGCCACCATTTTTTTTCCCGCACTTCGATCTCTCTTCACTTTAGTTGGCAACTCCTCGAAAGGAAACACCCACTGAGCAGATTGTCTTTTGGTTTCAGGATCATAACAGTAAATCCAGCTTTCGTCACCTGTTAGTATGTCGAACACAGCATTTGAGTCACCTCCGTTAAATCTTTCAATCATTTTACGGCACCAATCCACACGATGGAGTTTTTGAGCCTTAGTCAAATTATGAGGTATCCACCGGGCGCAAAGCTTCCTGACCGCTAAATGTTCGTGGAGGATTTTGTGCACTTGACTCATACCGATGCCTAAGCTTGTCCGAATCTGCTGATAGGTCACTCTTTTGTCAGTCTCTATCATACGCCGCACAACACAGATGTTATTTTCAGTCGTCGCCGTAGAAGGCCGTCCCTCACGTACATCATCAGTGAGATTAGTGCGACCACGTTTAAACTCATTAAACCAGTTGTAAACAGTCGCACGAGATGGGGCTTCATCGTGAAAGGCCAATCGTAGTCTATCATAACTTTCTTGTTGACTTAAATGACATCGAAAGTCATAAAAAATCATTGCACGAAAATTTTCTCGTGTTAAATTCATGTTGACGTGACACAGACAATTTTCAATTTGCCGCCAAACCGTAAAACAAATGACAAATGAATGAAATATATACTCAGTAATATTGGCAAAGAGTTCTATTTTCAAATTTAAGAATATTTTTTTTATTACATTGTTTATAAGTGGCCAGTTCTAAGAACTTTCAGTTTGACCCTCGTATCTGCGCTCTTTTTATGGTAAGGTTATTTTGTCTAAGTTGTAGGTAAAATAACAAAAAATAATTTAAAAAAAATACAAAGCTTTAAAAAAAACCTTATAAGTAAAAAAACCTCATTTATCTTCTATCTAAGAGAAGCAAATCATTTTTTATTACAGGATTTTTAGTTATTACACATACGTTGAAATCTACTGGACCGATTTTGATGTAATTTACACTATACTCTAAGTTGAATATTTCGATTTCCTGATTGAACAAAAAAATATAATTTCGTTTTTATATAAAAATTTGCGTGTTTGGAAGCCTTCATAGATCAATATACTCAAAATTTATCAAATTTTCGCGCATATACAGGTTGAATAGATTACTTCCTCTTGTGAAGTCGGTAAAAATAGTATTTAGAACATTTTTTTTTTAATTCAAGTAAGTTTTTCCAAACACCGCCTAGTTGGTGCTGTTCCCGTTACGAGTGGATAGATGTGATTTAAGCAAAAATGCAGTAAGTACATACTATTGAATGTTAAATAGTGTGCTAATCTGTTAACAGTGAAAAATTAAACAATGGTACAAATTAGAAAAAGAGCCTCGACATAATATACAAATATAACGTTGTAGAAAAAAATTGTACTATCCTCTTAGTAAAGAGGTGGAATTGTGTAAAGCAATCGTATTCATTTGACAGTTCAAAACGTACGGTATGATCTGTCAAACGGCAAAGAACAAAGCGTTTGACATTTTATACCGTACGTTTTGAACTGTCAAATGAATACGATTGCTTTACACAATTTCACCTCTGACAGATCATACCGTACGTTTGAACTGTCAAATAAATACGATTGCTTTACACAATTCCACTTAAGATATAAATAAGTTCATAATACTCGTAAGTCATCCACATTTTTATGAGTATCACTTTGAGTACATTTTGATTAAAACAATAGTTTGATTACTTTCGTTTACTTCTACAAAAAATCTTTGTAGACGCAGCGAACTCTCACCCCGCGCATTGTGAGTTGCAACTCAATCGGAAAAGTGCACTTATTAAATCCCGAAGTGCATTTAAAGTGCAAAGACGAAGCGCTTATGTAAAACTATTGTGATTTAATGTTGGTATTATTGAGATCATCGATTTAGCGTAGGATTGTAGAAAGTATGTTTTTATGACTTGTATATTGCTACGCATAAGCTAAAAAATATTTTTGATTAAAGCTGCAATTATCGATATTAATTAGTCGTTTTTATAATTAATCTAATTGTACGAGAAGTTTCTATATTTTTCAGTTTAATTTAAGACGTCCAGTCTACAACTGCAGCCTTTTTATTAGCAACGAATCGGATTTTTCATCGGTATAGATAATATTTTTAAAGATAAAATAAGAAATAAATAAAAAAAAGCAGGGTTCTGGTTAACCAGGCCAAATGCTCAACCAATTGAGCGAAACAATTTCAAAATTTCAAATTTCCGACCGTTCAAAATTTTTGGTCTCTTATGGATTCGACATGACGTCAGCGCTTTCTACCCGTCTGTTTATGCAACAGTGGGCCAAGTAGTCATTACAGAATAAATTCAACTTGGAAATTGATGACGCTTAGCTACCCAATGGTTAACAATGTTTTTAACACTCACAGTGTCATCTATACTAATATTATAAAGCTGAAGAGTTTGTTTGTTTGTTTGTTTGAACGCGCTAATCTCAGAAACTACTGGCCCGATTTAAAAAAAATATTTTTACGTTGGATAGTCTATTTATCGAGGAAGGCTTTAGGCTATATAACATAAAGATACAACTCATAAGACCACAGCAGCAATGAAAAATGTTGCGAAAACGGGAGAAAGATATTCCTTTTGAGAGCTTCCGCTGCATTCGCTGCGGAAACCGCTTAAGTTACACAAAAATCATGTATGACAGGATTGTTCAGCATTAAGAGTTCTATACTAAAACAGCATATGTCTATCTTTTATGGTTGACTTACTACAACCTTTTTTATGTTAATAAATTTGTAAAAAAAATAATGCATTATTTTAAGAGGTGTATTATACACACATGTATTTATTCTTATCAAAATAAATACATTCATCATCACGAGCATTTCATTTAGAACCAAGTTGCCCTTTATATCATTTGATTTCAATAAATATCTTAGGAGCTATCACAGTTTTAACATAACTCCGCACCAAAATAATGTTCGCAGCTTAAGTACAACGTGCGCTTGCGCTAATATATTATAAAGCTAAAGAGTTTGTTTGTTTGAACGCGCTTATCTCAGGAACTGCTGGACCGATTTGAAAAAATATTTCTGTGTTGGATAGCTTATTTATCGAGAAAGGCTTTAGAATATAAAACATGACGCTGCGACGGGAGGGGAGGAAGCAAACTCAAAACGCGCGGACGAAGTCGCGGGGGACCGCTAGTATTTTATATTTTCAAAGGTGAAATAAGAATACCAAAATTGAGCACCGGCGAGACTTGACATTGCAACTTCTGGATAACCGGGCCAAACGCTCTTCCAATTGAGCTACCGTGCTGTTGTATTTCATCTTTAAAAATATACGTCATATTTATATTTTTAAAGATGAAATACAACAGCTGTTAACGTTAAAAACATTCTAAACCACAGTATGGAAAATTATGTAAGTGGGCACATTACAACTACACCGACTCCGAATCCATACAAAGTCGAAGCCAGCAAAACTATCAGTCAGTAAAAGTTGTGCAGTCTTCGTGGGTTTCTCGTATATCGCATATACCTAGTCTTGCCATAAATATTGTCACAAAGAAAAAAAGTTTGTTTTTAATGCAAATAATATTTATTACTTTTACAGTGTGTTAGTTTTATACAGAAATATAAAACAATTTAAAATATAAAAAAGAAAGAATGAAAGAAAGATGAATTTATTTACGCTTATAAAAAGCTTATTCGAAGTGGTCTCCAATGGCTGCAATACAGTCCTTTAAACGGTGAGGCAACTTATCAATAGAAGCTCGCACTGTTTCCATGGGAAAATTCTTCACTGCCAATCTTATGGATTGTTTTAGGGACTCTAAATTATCATGGCGTTTAGAGCAAGCCGTATTCTCTAAAACTGACCATAAATCATAATCTAGCGGATTAAGATCGGGACTAGACGACGGCCAGTCTTCAGCTCTGATGAAGTCCGAAACGATCGCTTCTAACCATGACTACGTGGACCGAGCTTTATGACCCGGCGCCGAGTCTTGTTGGAAAGACCATTCTGGGTTATTGAACATGGTGTTGTGAAGGGGCTTAACTATCTTCTCAAGAATGGTATCTTGATACACTTGTGCCGATGTTTTGATACCTTTTTCACAAAAATATGGCTCAGTCACTCCTTTGTAGCTAACACCCCAGCAAACCATCACTGAAGTCGGGTAATGCCCACGTTGCACTCTACCGACTAATTGGAAAGCTTCTTTAGAGGTTTGAGCATAAATAAGGTCATCTTGTTTGTTAAAATGTTGCTCAATTGTAAAGATTTTCTCATCCGTAAACAAAAATTTTCTGTGACCTCCCTTTGCGTACCGCTTCTGTAGTTTTTTGATTTTACCAACCTATTTTTTTAAAATTATCAGTTAAAAAATGACCAGTGCGTCTCTTATAGGCTGCAAGTCCTAAATCATCTTTTAAAATACGCGACATGGTTCTGGGTGCTATCTTTATCTCCCGAGATAAAATCTTTGCTTTCGGACAGGATTTCTGCGAATTCGTTTTCTTACTGTTTTGACCACCTTTATCGTACGAACACTACGTGGACGGCCAGGAGGACGATTCTCGCGGCAATCGAACTTATTTCGTGTGGTAATTCGATTGCAAGTTTAAGTGTTTTTCCTAAAAAAACCTAGTAAAATATCTACACGTAAAAAAACTTTAGCACGAACAAAATCTAAATACATAGACATCGTGACCCTAAAAAGACAAAAACTATTTTTTCTTCGACAAAGAAAATTCGATCGGTGAACTTTTTTCGTATACGAATTGTGCGAGAATTGCCCCCCTGATCTACTCTCACAATCAGAGGAGATCTCATTGTACCTATTGATAGCTCGGTACACAAACATTTGACTAATACCAAGCGTATGGAGAGTTTTAAAATTGCATTCGGCTCCATACCAACATTATGTAATGCAATCACAGCGATTCGGTTCTCTCTGTCACCCCACTGCATTATAATATCGCAAAATATTATTAAAATGTCCAATTCGTTTGCCAAAATTAGAAAACACAATGAGCTGTCGTATAAAAATGTCAGATTCCAAATTCAAATGTAATATCCTTCTTATTTTTTATTGTAACAGTATTTATGGCCAGACTGTGTATATATCTTCTGAAACGTGTGTTTGTAAACGATACTTACATAAGAAAAGTACGTTATATTTTTTTGTGAAGATGTTTTTTTATTTGAATTTTAATTTATCTCTAGTTACAGTCGTTAGGTAGGTAAAACCTAGAACACTGCTTGGAACAAAATTCAATATGTTTTCGGTTCCCCGCGGCTTCACCCACGTAAATATCCAATCTCAACAAATATTACAATGAACAATATCATAAATGATGTTCTGATGTATGAGCTATATTATTGTAAAATATTTTCAAAATCCACTTAGTCATTTTTTCGTGAAGGAGTAAAAAACAAACATCCATCCTCACAAACTTTCGCATTTACAATATTAGTAGGATTCGTAGGAAATAGGATAAAATAAGTTTTTCAAGACGAAGCCAACGTCTTGTTAACATTACTTCGAATATAGACTTTATCTTCTGACCAGGTTTGGTCAGAAAATAAAGCCTATATTATTTAAAGACCTTTAGGCCTTCATATAAAATACAGCAGTCCAGTTTATCCAAAGCAGTTGCAAACAAAACAAGTTGAAACACGCCAGTCGAGTTGAGACAAGATGAGTTGTGGACTCGTCTTGACAAATACTCGTTACACTACAGAAAACTTGGACCATTAGTCTGTGCCAGCCAGCTATGGAGAACGCAAGTAAATAAAGGAATGTTGCAGCTTTACCAAAATAAATCTTTAGTGCCCACTGGTTGGAGTAGACGTTCTTATGACTGCATAAGTTTTCAATGCTTACAAATAATTAAGGGGCTCCCCGAATTTTTGACGCGCACACTAGCGCCACTCTATTTAAAAATAATTATTACTCCTTAAATACAAAAACAATCAAAAATCTGGTTGACACGATTGTAGTACAGGTTCTATAGTTTATTAAGTACGTTTAATTTTTTTTAAAAGTAGTTTACTGTAGTTAGAGTTAGAAAAACTGCTAAATATTGCCATTTTAGGTAATTTTACTTAAACATTGTATCTAAACCACATAACCCAAGCTACAATCGCATCGATTAGATTTTCGATTGGTCTTTTATTTAACGAGTTATGATTTTTCTATTAAAGTGGCGCTAGTGTGCGCGTTAAAAACTCGGGGAGCCCCTTAACAAAGATGAGTAATAAACAGAACAAGGTACATAATTTGAATATCAAACCCTTTAAAATGCTTTAAATGAGTATACTTATGATACGCTACGACATTGCGCTACGTAGCAGCATGTGCTACGACGCTACGATAGTAATAATACTGGTGCTACGGCGTGGCTACGATATTGCTACGAAAATGTTGACTGCGATTCAATAATCATGACGTCAGAATAACAAACGTTGGAACTGCTTTTTTCTACATTTTAATAGCTAAATAAACCGATGCGAGATCGGCAATGTCACATATATTTTTCTACTAACTTACAGCAAAACAAGGTTAAAATAAAATGTCCTCTACAGTACACATTCCACCTGTTACCGTATACGTTTGCCAGGACTCGTACGCGGCAACTTTACACCGAGCGATATACAGCTGTTCGGCTCGTGCCGTGTGAACACGATGCAGCCATAAGAGACTTGGGCTCAGTAAAATCTTGACTTGATGATATGCAACAAATATTATTTTACCAATCAAGTGACTTGAGACTTCTTTATTAATATTTTCGTTAACATGCGTACAGCAATTAAAAATAACGTTTGACCTAGAAACTATATTAGCTATGAATCTCACTCCATCTTAGTCGCACTTGACTTGGTTTGAAGTTAAGGGAAACCCATACTAAAATAAAACAAATCTGTCTTTGCATTTTTTTAAATTGATGACGTATTCTTAAGTTTTTAGAAGTTATATTATTGCATCAAAACCCTATTAAGGTAATTTAGGAAGTGAAATAAAAGACTCTTTAGTAACATAAACTTAAAAGCTTTACTAGGCCTACTGACAGAAATTCTGTTAGAGTGCAACAGAAAGACGGAATGTAAACTGGTTTCTTTAACGATTTCGTGCGATTCATGAGTTTAGATTGTGCTGTTTTGTTGGAAGATTTAGAGCGTGCTGTATCGGCTTCACTATAAATATCGACGCCCAATTCTTTGTACAAAGGTGAATTGATGCCTGTTTGAAGCAAATAAAGGAATCGTCTTTTTTAACTGAAAATTTCGCTATATTGTGTTGTTTTTAAAATGAGATGCATTAATTTACTCAAAATAGGTATGTGTCATGAAGGTTAGTTACTGTAACAACATGTCTATTAATATTTACATGACAATAAAAAAACAATTACATTTGAAATACAATAAAAGTATATTTAAGAGTTAAGTGTCTTATATATATATTAGAATTAACTTATAATTTTATCACGTTACAAACCGTTATCATTATAATTATACATTTAGGCAAAAATATGGCCAAAATGTTCTGAAATAGAACATAAGGTTTGACAGGCAGAGTTTGCATTAAGCATTTGTCTACCTTTGTACAATTTAGTTCGTCAGACTGTTTTAAATAAAACGAATTAACAAAAAATAATGGTCACCGCCCGGCGGCCATGCCACTTATGGCGCAGCGGAATTTTCCATATTATCTGACTTTTACTTGACGTATGCCACCAGCAATACCGCGGTGTGGATACACCTTAACGATTTTAAGATCAATCACTTTTCAATTTTATTTTGAAAGGATAATATCTAAAAAAACATTTGTTGTTACACGAATGTAAAAATTTAGATGGTATACGAATCAAGATAGTTGGATTCGGTTCCAGTTAAAAAAATACTTTTTATAACAAGTTAAATATTTAATTACAAATGATTCTAAAAACTAAGCACAAGTCGCGCGACTTGTGTGATATTGTGAAGTTGTGGAGTAGATATGTCCTCGTTTACTGGACGCAGCCAGCTTTTATACTACTTGGTGGCCAACGCCTTGCTATTGTTTGTTGGATATTCTTTCGTAGAAGTCCATGGGTTGATCGCAACCCGAACCACGGAGTGTGGGAACGACTCATTGTTGAGGTAACTGTCAACATCATTTCTTGGTAACAAGCTAATTATATTTTTATGATGTCCTACGCTGTGGGTGGGTTGACTCTCCCTCTCCAATTTTGAAGTCCGGGGTATGTCTGAACGAACCTTGGATCTGAAAAATTGTACTGCAATATAAGTCAGCATAATAATAATAATGCTCATGATGCTAGCATATTGTATGTAGTTGTGCATCTCTTCTATTTCTAAATCTTCGATTTGTTGTATTTGATGAAGTTTCATTTCTATTTTTTCAGCATCATAGGTTAATTCAATATCTGGAACTTTCTCTGTTTTATTGAATTTCATATCTGCTATTATAATTTTAGCGTTTGATTCCTTCGTTGAAAATCTTTTTATTCCTGATATGCTCAGATCACAATTTTCTCCATCTAATAAATAAGTTCCTTTAATCCACAGAGTTTCTTCATGTTTCTCACACTTTATGTTAATTTCTTTGGTTTTATTAGTATAAATAAAAATGGCTTTTGGCGTTATTTCTTGAATGAACTCTCTGGGACACTTCACTGGGACCAATTTACACTGATTTAGTTCCTTTTGAAATAACACGTCTGTTTCACAAGAATTAATTTGTAGAACACTTCCTTTACATATTAGGTTTCCAAACTCGATGCAATCGTCGACTTCGTATGCTTCTAACTCGGTGTATGCTAGAGTTACCTTACGCATTACAGGAAGGGAACATATAGGGTTATTTTGGATTATAGGAACAATTTTATATAATAGTATATTTTTATAATAGTCCTAATGCAACTTTTTGTTGTATTTTAGTATTAGTCAAAGATACATAATGCTTATCTAATACAGATTGAATGTCTGAAATCTTTTTAATTTGTTTATTATATAATTCTAAAGTAGTATCAGTTAATGATATTTGTTTATTATAAGCTACTTTTACAGTTTCTAAATCATTTTGTATTTTATCCAAATCTTTTTGATCTAAATTTCCTGTAATGAACTTAATAATCGATCCTAAACCATTAATAAGGCCTCTCTTAGATCTTCTAGACTTAGATTGAACAATAAGATGATTACATATTTCTATAATATGATCCATTATAATATTTATCCTATCATAAATAACTTTAACATCTTCTAATTTACTACTTTGTGACATTGCTGATTCAATTGCCTTAGTTAAAATATCTTTATACAATACAATTGGCTTTATGTCTAATTGATGTATGACCGTCCATCTTCCTTCGATGATACGAGTAGCCTCTAGTTCAACTAATATTACATGCTCGTTTACTTTTAACTGTCTGAACTTGTAACTGAGGATGCCGATGATTCTGTAACAATTAACTCTTCTATATGATAGATCCTTCCGTTGCTAAGTTTATATCTATTATTTGGTTCTTTACTAACTATTGTAAATGGACCTAAGTATCTAGGCTTGGTTTTATGTCTTTCAGCCATACTATTTTTCAAAAAGGTTACGTCTCCTATTTTAAAATCTTTAGGTGGTCTTATTTTTTTGTTGAGCCACTCATTTCTTTTATCTTTTTGTTCCTTTAATCTTTCTGCAATATTTTTATTTAAATTAATTGCAAATTCTTTTTGTTGAACTGTATAATTTTGAATAACTACTCTTAAATTATCATAATCCCGTAATTTAGGTTGACGTCCAAAATGTACTTCAAACGGCGTCATATATATTGAACTGTGCATTGTATTATTATATGCATGAGTTATGTAATATATCTTTTGATTTCTGTCGAGATCAGAATCGCGTTGTAATCTGTAAAGTTCTTGAATAGTACTATGAAGTCTTTCTACATCAGAATTAGATTTATGATGTTGGGGACTTGTCGTATGATTTATAATGTTATAGGTTTGAAATAACTCGTTCAATATTTCACTACATAATGACTGCTCACCATCATGTATTATTTTACTAGGTGCTCCTATCATTGCAAATATTTCAGACAAAGTCTCATAAACCTTTGACTTCTCTGTAGGTTTTATTATTGCATATTTCGAAAACTTATCGATAATAGTAAGGTACCACTGTTTCTCTAAGGACATGAAGTCTATGTGCCAAATTTCCATAGGCTTCTGTGGTGTCTCAGTTTCTTTGTATTGTGTCGTATAAGGATGTCTATTATATTTTTCTTTTTTACAATGTGCACATTGAAGAACAAACTTTTTTATTTGTTTTCGCATGTTTTCCCAATAATATTTTTCACGCAATTGTTTATATAAACTTTCTATTCCTGCATGTCTATTATCCTGTAAATGATAGTTTTTAATTAATTCTAATTGTTCTTGTTTTTCATTGATTTCTATTAATGATTTAGTATACCTAACTGGTTTAAAAGAGGTGTGATCAAAATATTTCCTATAAACTTCCGTTATTATTAAAAATAGTTCTTCATTGGGTACTATGAAAGCATACTTTTTATTTGATAAATATTCTAACATGAATTCTTTAATAGTTTCTTCCATGTTATTAGGGGACACATAAAAATACCAAATGTTATTTTCTCTAACAGCCTTTTTATAAGGAGCCATCTCAAAAATAACTCGCCTCAATCGTTTTGGTGGATAAGTATTCATAATAGGAATACCTACATCACTGTCGTCCTGATTTGAGTGCACTGTTTGGGTATCTATATTAGGATGTGAATTTTGACTACTTATAGAACTATTCGTTAAGGCTAAGTCATCCTCCAAATTTGCTTCTAAAGAATTATTTAAATTTGTTTTTAATGAATTGGAACTATTTGAAGTTTCTGTATTAAATATTTCTATTCTACTTAGAGCATCTGCAACATGATTATCCTTACCTTCAACATGTTCTATTGTATAATCATAATCTTGTAACTTTAATTTCCATCTAGTTAATCGTTGGTTTGGTTCTTTTAATTTAGAAAGCCATATTAACGCTTTATGGTCTGTACGTAAAATAAATTTTCGACCGTAAACATAGGGTCTAAATTGTCCTACAGCCCATAGAATACCTAGCAACTCTTTTTCAGTGGTATTATAATTTTGTTCGGTACTACTTAGTGTGCGTGAAGCATAAGCAATTGTATGATTATTTTGAGATAAAACTGCACCTAAGGCTATGTCAGAAGCGTCTGTTGTAATCACAAATGTGTTATTAAAATTTGGAAAAGCTAAAATTGGGGCATTACTCAATAAAGCTTTGCAAGTTTCTATGGCTTCAATATATTTCTTATCATTAATTTTTATTACTGCATCTTTTTTTGTAGCTTCTGTGAGCGGTTTTATAATTTTACTTAAATTTGGGACAAATTTGCGGTAATAACCAATCAAACCCAAAAATGATCTTATTTCTTTTAAAGTTTTTGGTATCGGAAACTTCTTAATAGCTTCTATTTTCTTTTGATTAGGCTTAAGACCATTTTTATCAAGAACATGGCCCAAAAATTCAATTTCTTCCGTCATGAATACGCATTTATTTTTATTTACTTTGAGATTCGCTCGTCTTAGTGCTTCAAAAACTTGTTGTAGCCTATTTATATGATCTTGTTTAGTTTTAGAGTACACAATTATATCATCTAAGTAACATAAGCAAATATTATTATTAATCTCGTTTTTTAGAACACTATTCATCATTCGTTGAAATGTGGCCGGTGCGTTTTTTAAGCCAAACGGCATACGCAAAAATTCATAATGGCCGTTGGGTGTACTGAACGCAGTCTTTTCTATCGAGTCGCTACTCATTAAAATTTGATGATAACCAGAAGTTAAATCTAAAGTAGTAAAATATTTATTACCTTGTAATTTTGAGAATATCTCTTCGATGTTGGGTAGTGGAAACTTATCGGATTTTGTCTTCTCGTTCAAACGTCGATAGTCCATTACCATTCGCCACTTTTGCACTCCCGATTGATCTATTTTTTTTGGAATAATGTGCACTGGTGAAGCCCAAGGGGACTCAGAAGGTCTGATAATATTTTCAGCTAATAATTTTTCGATTTGTTTCCTAATCTCTTCTTGTTGAGTCTGAGGTAACCTATAAGGTCTCTGATAAATCGGTTCACTATTTATTAAACTAATATGATGAGTGATTTTAGTTGTGGCACTATTTGTTACATCTTCAGTAAACAAATCGCTATAGGTATCGCATAGATCTGAAATGTTGCAGTTATTATCTTCAGTCATATGAAAAATTAGCAACTCATGTTCTGGCATGATCAGTTTTCTATCTTTTAAATCAATTTTTGCACTAATTTGTTCTATCATATCAGTTCCCATTAAAATATCATATTTATCACTAAAGTTATAAATGTAAAATTTCATTAAAGTATCTCCATTACCAAAATATTTCTTCCAATAAGGAGTTTCAATAACTCCGTTATGAGATGTCGACCCATGAGAAGTTTTAACATTAAAATATTCGGGTTTATAACAGTCAGCAAAATATTTTTGTTGAATTTTATTTGTTATGAAAGAACGTTGACTTCCTGTGTCGATTAATATTTTTAATTTAGGATTTTCGGTTTCAAAATAAGGCAAATAAGATTTAACATAATTAAACTCTATGTGTTCTGGTCGGTTTGGGGGGCTTGATAAAAATTTTGCACTTGTGCATTTTCACTAAAATCGTTATCACACACTTCACTTTGGTAATACGGTTCACTTGAACACTCACCGTACTCAGCCTGATTATATTCATTTTTTAAAACACTGTTTTCGTGATCGTCATGATAAAACACTTCTTCGGCTACAAAACCTTTACCTAAATTTATTTGTCCGGGTTTAGTCTGAGGAACGGTCCTCATGCTAACGTCTTGCGGATATGACTGACGCGGATCTTGACTTTGGCTTTGTTGACGATATTTTGTTTCGAAGAACTTGTGTTGCGGTTGATTAAATGGATTGTTTGGGTTAGCCTGCCATGGATGCCGTTTATGATATGAGCCATTGTTTGGTTTAATGGGATATTGTGTCTGGTATCCGTGTTGCGGGCCGGTGTTATGGCGCGGAAATATTTGATTTACAATACGTGGAGGTGGTAAAACATTGGAAAACTTTTGCTTAATATGTTCGAATCTACCTTCGGCTTCTAATTGCGATATTTTGATAACAGTTTCATTAAATGTACAGTTGGAAACATAAATTTGGTCATGATATGGTAAACTATTTCGTAAAGTATTTTGAGCTGTATTTATATAAGGCTCCATTATCTCATCGACTAAAATACTATTATTTCCATGATACTTATCTATGAGTTTACTTTTGATAAAAAATAATTTTTGTTTTAATTCAAAAATTAAGTCTCTATAACTACCTTTTTTTTTTACATTACCTAACTCTACTAACAAAGTATTAAATTCTCTGTTGTCTCCACATTCTTGTTTTAAACTACTTTCAATTATATTCCAGTCAAAATTATGTGCTATCATTGACACAATTAAGGCGGCTTTACCGTCTAATTTTCCTAACAATAACATAACATTTTGCGGGGTGCTTCCGCCTGCAACTTGTAAATATTGCTTTGCACTATTTAAATAATTATAAATTGTAAAAGCGTCTCCATTATATGATGGGACGAACTTAATTAAAACGCTAGGATCTATATTAGGCTGAATGGCCTGCCCAGGGTTTGAACTAGTGACAGGTGCTACAGATGGCACTTGGTTATATCCCTCCATCGTAGGATGAGGGTCGGATATACTACTCACACAATTATTATTATCACACTTATATTTATATACAAAAGTCGCTGGCTTGAGGAGAGGAATTTTGGAAACAAAAGGAGAATGCGTATTAGGTACTCACAGCGTTTGCAGCACGATGATGAGGCCGGAACGACGAACCATTATTTTGATGTATTTGTATTTGTTGGAACCCTTGTGTTCTGAGTGACTTGAGAGTCAGAACGAAGATCTTGAGCGAATATGGGTTAATTGCCGATACTCTAGAACTCGGAGATTTCGCGAACTATTAAAGGCCCACCGTTGGGCGCCAATCAAGATAGTAGGATTCGGTTCCAGTTAAAAAAATATTTTTTATTACAAGTTAAATATTTAATTACAAATGATTCTAAAAACTAAGCACAAGTCGCGCGACTTGTGTGATATTGTGAAGTTGTGGAGTAGATATGTCCTCGTTTACTGGACGCAGCCAGCTTTTATACTACTTGGTGGCCAACGCCTTGCTATTGTTTGTTGGATATTCTTTCGTAGAAGTCCATGGGTTGATCGCAACCCGAACCACGGAGTGTGGGAACGACTCATTGTTGAGGTAACTGTCAACATCATTTCTTGGTAACAAGCTAATTATATTTTTATGATGTCCTACGCTGTGGGTGGGTTGACTTACGGTTAATTTAGTTCATCAAGTTACACAAAAGAAACGAATTAATAATCAGACTTTAAGGCATGTTTAAATTACACGAACAATATACAGGGTTTACTGATTTTTGAGAGATCTGAAGCTCTATTTTTGAATCACTCACGCCAATATCTATGCTAACCATCTGCTGTCACGATATATACTCAGCGGAGACCTTTTTGGCACACCTGGGCGCTTTGTTTTTGTGTTTTTTTTATTAATTTAAATTTAGTTGTTTTTAATTTCTTCATCTTCAATTTAAGAGCCACGCTCTTGTCGGTGGAGTAATTGCCATTCTTTTCTACAGTCTGCTTTCCTCTTTACTTCCTGATATGACATGACATTAATTTTCTCCTTCACTTGGTCGAAATAGCCTATCCTAGGCCGTCCTCTTCCCCTCTTCCCTTCTATTTTCCCTTCTATGATATTCTTTAAAAATCTGTCATGTCGTATCAAGTGTCCTATCATATTGCCTCGTCGATTTTCTATTGTTTTCAAAATATTCCTTTCTTCGTCTACAATTTTGAGCACTTCTTCGTTTGTTTTTTTTTCTGTCCAACTTATTCTTTCCATTCTCCTTAGGAAAAATTCATTCTTCCATTTATTAGGAAGCGACTTATAAAAACGTACGTCTGGAGTATAGCATTGTATGGAAGTGAGACGTGGACTCTGACACAGAGAGACAGAGAGAGGCTAGAAGCGTTTGAGATGTGGTGTTTTTAATTTATATAATGTAATTTATTTTTGAGTGTCAAATAAATAAAAATTCAATTCAATTCAATATCACGAGTGATTTTCGTTCGAAAATCAATTGAAAATCACGTGAAAAATTAAAACGAGTCCTAGTAAAGAAGTGTCATATTTATAAAAAACACTCTTGCGTGAATATAGTCCGGTTTTTATTAAAAAATAAAACATTAATCAATAAAATCACACACCATTTTAAGGCGAGTGATTAAAAAAAAGAGCCCATGAGCTAATTTACGAATGTAGGTTGCACTAACTCTATTTGTTTTTTAAGTTCATGTGAAATTGACGCTATGTGGGGACTGATTTCTTTTGAGTTGTAATGAATACAAAAAAAATAAATGTGTATTTTCCCATTCTAGATTAGTCACATAAAAAAAGTAGTTGGTTCTGAAGTTAACGTGAATAGTACTCATTGAAATGAGGATTTATTTCGCGCACATTTTTATTAAAACTATATGCCTGACGTTTCGGATTCTTTACAGCATCCGTGGTCACAGGCAAGACTAACATGCTATTTGTCATTACATAGTTATGAAAAATAAAACTACCATCGCTCATTAATATTAATTGACGTTCCTATCTAGCAGAAAGAGCTTACTCTGTCTTGAGATCTTGCGGTATGTGATGTTGCTCGTGTCATCAAAAGAATAGGATTCCATGCTGGTGGAACTTTCCAACCAACTTCTCTGCTGAAATTAGGATATTTTATTATTGACATGGCCTCATGTAGTAGGCGACGAACAAAACGCCGTTTTTTAACGAGTATTTTAGGTTTGTCAAGACGTATGAAATGGTTGGGTTTATCTAAAGCATGTTCACATTCTGCAGATTTTGTTTTTAAAGCATTCGAAACATCAGGCTCATAGTTTTTTATAGCTTTAATAAAAATGTACGCAAAATGAATCCGTAAAGTCTGTCATTTCAATTTTGTTAGAAGTCTTATTAACAAACGATTCTTAATGTAAACTCAGCTTAAGATGAGTAATTTAATGATTGATCGCTGTAGATATTAAATCCTTTAAGAAAACTGAAGGTGCTTGTGAAATTAGATGATTTGTCAACGTCGGGTGCATTACCGGTGCTGTGGGAACGATTTAAACGGACGCCTAGGTTTTCAACTTTAGTTCAAGTTTTACACTAAATATTCAAACACAGTAATTTCCCAATAAGATATTTATTAAATGATTTCGAAAAATCGTGATAAAATATTTTTTTACAGTCAACAAAGTATTTAAAAAACTGGCTGAGTAATAACTATTTTTTTCATTTAAAATACATGCATGTGACGGATCTATTGGTTATGAATGTAGCTGTCCCTCAATAAACAAAGAAGAGACCTTGAAATATTTGGGAGTGATGGCAGATCAGAGGCTATCGTGGTACCCCTAGATTGAGATGACTGTGACGAGGATACGCTAATTTAATTGAATTTTTCGAACTCTACGACACATTGTTGCCACAAAGGGGGTTAGTAGCAACGGTACCACCAAAACAACCTACTGTATGTCCGTCTGAGGCGGCGCTCTTAAAACGCGTTTTTTAATTGTAGAGAGAGCTCAAAGAGCATTACTTAAAATAATGTACTTCAAGAAAAGAACAGTATCTACCACATCAGTAAACTGTTATCCGTAAGAAAACTTTATATTTTAGATTTAATATTAAAAAAACATAAAGTATTGTCTTACGACCCCCACGTTGAAGGTAAAAGAAGGGCTCGTAGGTTCAAAGTAGCAACCATTCCAAAGGTAAGAACAGAGTTTGCTAGAGCACAACTAGAGTTTCGGTCTTCCCACCTGTATAATAAAATAAATAAAAAACATGACATATATAAAATGTCTTCCTCCAAGTGTAGTTCTACAGTAAGGAACTAGTTGCAAGAATTAGACTACGCTGAATCTGAGGCTTTGTTCAATTTCCCCATTTAACAATAAGCAAATCTAAAATAGCAGATTGATATTTTTTTGCATGATAAAATATTACCTACAAATACAAGTCGAACACACATCCTCACACCAAATACATAAACTTACATACATACTTCACTACAAAATATATTCTTACCACATTCACTTTACACAACACATCCTCACTTTACACATACACGCACCAGCACAAAACTAGACTAGTAGAAAAAGAAATCAAAATTAGAGTTAAGTTGAATTGTTAAATACGATATTGTAATGTTGTTAAATTTTATTAGTAAAATATAATATAGGTTTTAGTTATGCAGAGCGTTGTCTCTTGGCACAGGCAATTTAACGCCTTAAAGGAAGCTTCGTCATCCAGATAAAATATGTAAATCTTTGTAAAGAAATAAAGAATTTTTTAATTTAAATTTTGAATTTTTGAAACTATTTCCACTTAGCTAAAATAAAATAATATTTTGGTGTCAGAAAAAAAAACTTAAATTTTCAAAGTATTTGTATTAAGGACAAAGTGATATTTGCGGTTGTTGAAAATGTGTTTATACCTTAAAAACTACTAGTTCAATCTTGTTCGCTCTCGACCACTTTGGAAGCGTCTGTATCCCAAATGTTAGAGTTTTAGAAAAAAAATATCTAAGAACCTTTATGTCATTTTAAGTGACCTATTCATAGACACCCTACATGCATAGGTGTGAGCAGATTTTTTTGTTTTAGTTTTTTTTTATTAATTTATTTAAAAACTTCATGCACACAACATAAAATTGGAGGTACATATGGCGGACTTAATGCCAAAAGCAATTTCTACCAGTCAACCATATATCAGGACAGAGAAAAATATATATACAGGCCGTGCAAGTAAAGTTATAGAGGCAATAAAAGAGAATCAGACGGGTCAGTGAGTTCGTCTCTATATAGTGTTCGCAATGCCTTTTTGAAGGTAAATTTCGAGGTAGATGTTTGGACACTTTTTGGAAGCCCATTCCAAAGTCGAATGGCTGTGAGAGTAAAGGAATTGGATATAAAGCCAGTAGTGTGACGGGGAGTGAATAGTTGAAGAGAGCTACTAGAGCGAAGGGACCGGTCATGAGAAGAGTGGAGGTATGAGAATTTATCTTTAAGATAGGACGGAGAGTTACAATCGAAGAGAATGGAGTATAGCAAGCAAAGTGTCCGAATGTGCCTACGCTGTCGAATGGGAAGCCAGCCTAACTGGTTGCGAAACTGGGATATATGGTCAAATTAACGTAGACCGAACACAAATCTTATACAATTGTTGAGGAGCTGGTCCATTTTACCGAGGAGATCTTGGGAGACATTTGTGCAGCAAACGTCGGCGTAGTCGAAAATGGGCAGAACCAGAGACTGTACGAGCAGAGCCTTCGTGCTAGAGGGGAGGAAATGCTTGAATCGGTATAGTGCTCGTAAAGTTCCGGTAACTTTCCTACTCATTTCTTTCACGTGGTGACCCCAGCTTAGTGTGCAGTCGATGTGAAGCCCAAGGTTCTTCACATGAGGCAAATAGGCTACCACCTCACCATCGAAGACGATAGGAGGCAGAGACTTCATGTCAAGTTTTTGGAGCTGACCTGGACTGCCAATAATAATAGCCTGACATTTGCTGGGATTCACCCTGACGCCAAATTTACTGGACCAGCTGCTAATGGCACGAAGATCCTCGTTAAGTTGAAGAATAGCGCCATCAATTGCAGATGGATCAGCTTGAGAATAGAGTTGGAGGTCATCGGCGTAGAGGTGGAAGGAAGAAGCGAGAAGAGGAGTTAATAGATTAATGAATATAGAGTTCCATTTCAGGGAGCCCCCCAAATGTCATTATTTTTTATTTGTCTGTCCATCTTGTTGGTGGACGTCCTACATGCATTCATCTATAATCAAAGGAAATCTAGAACTTTTCTGCCTCAAGGGCCATCAGTTCTTCGCGCTATGTGCCCAGCCCATTGCCTCTAGAGCTTACAGATTTGCAGAGCTATGTGTTTGCGTAACTCCTCATTCCTTCCTCGTAAACACCAAGCATAGCTCTTTTCATGGCTCGTTGTGTTATTTTGAGGTCTTTCCATAGTTTTTTATTTTATATTCTATCAAGTTTTATTTTTCTGATTGGAACCGAATAATTTGTTTTCAAGTTGTGAAAAGGATTACGAATTGTTTTAGTTCAAATAAACATGTCAATATATTATATCCTTATTTTGTAGGCAAAAAGATAGAAGCTAAAATGGTGCTAGATCGTGGTAAGAGATAATTTAGCCGTACTTATGTCTGAGGCCACTCTGGCTCATTCAAGCGTCGCACTTAGTTTATAGCCGCTAAACGACCTCACAAATCACAAGGGTAGAATTAGGGCTTCCTCCGAGAAATATACTGAGCCCTTTGTCACTCATGTTTCTTTACAGAGGAACTGTTTGGAAGAACAATAATATTATTTGTAATTTCTGCAGTCTAATTCACTCATCATTTACGAAAAAGAGGGAGATAGCAGTCACTAGAACTGAAATTACGGTAAAGACTATCAACGGAAGCCACCTGCAAGGCCAACTTGATGAGACAATGGTATCAATACGGATTTATTATAACAACAGAGGAGATACTTAAAGAATATAATATGTATAAAAACTAAATAACTAGCTACTACAATGACATATCAAAGCTTAAACTATGAAATATCAAGATGACGTTTCTTCGGTTTGGTCTCACCATCGTAATCATTTTATGTCACAAAACTCTTATAGATGTAACTTTATACGAAAAATATAAGAATGCTGGTTACAGCACGTTACAGTCAGGTTTAAGATAGATCGGAGAGACTTACGATAAAAATAAAATGGAGTAATCGAGCCATGTAAGTATAAGTAATTAATTTATATTTGAACCCCAATAGATAGATCTATGTTAGTACTTTTACTGCTGTTCATTTCCTATTCTCCATACAAAATATAATATAACCTAACTTTTGCTGAGCGCTGAAGATAACCTATCACATTATGAAAACTTATAAAGTTGAAAAGCAGTTTGTTGGTCCATGCATGATACTGGCAAACTCGTGGTAAAGCGAATCGCCTTCACAAGTAAGGAAACTAGGTATAACTCTGGTTAATAGCATAAGTAATAATAGTGTGTTTTTTTCTCTTTTACTCACAATGGAGTGTTAGTCGGAGAAAATGACAGCAAGATTTTAAAATAAAGATGCAGATAAAGTCCGTTTTTCTTTGTCGTTTTCTAGTCCAATTATGTAAACAATCTTTTCATAACTTTTAAAATAATATCTGGGAATAAAATAAATCAAATATTTCATTTAAAAAGGTCCCAGTTTTGAACGATGAATATGTAAGTTGTTAGTTTTATGCTTTAGAATGTTTTTAACACTCAAAGTGTCATATTTTATATTCATAAAGATGAAATAAGAAACCAAAAATTTTCGCAGGGTCGGACTGACAGCACGGTAGCTCAATTGGTAAGAGCGTTTGGCCCGGTTAGCCAAGAGGTTGCTGGTTCAAGTCCCGCCCGTGCGCAAATTTTTGGTTTCTTATTTCATCTTTGTTAGTTTTATGTTTATCTTATTTTAAAATTAATAATATCATTGAAAAGGATTGTCAACTACATAGTCTTACAATATTAGACTTGCAAAGAAAAATGGATTGCACTGTGGTGGCTTATCTTCACTTTTCGTTTCGCTAGATTCTGTAATGGTCTTTGGTCAGTTGCTACACTCCATCCAATCGATACAGGTTTCATATATTATATTGTGCCTTTTCATCTCTATGTTATTTAGTTGAGGTCACACAACGCAAACTAGAATGATGGGTTTTGTCAACCTCTATTACTACCTCTATTTGTAGTTTTAATTACCGACCAATTTTAAAGAAATCCCTTTACTAAGAGTGGTTATGCTTTAGTCTGTTTAACGAATTTCTGCGGTTGCTAATTTCAGAAAATTAGTGAGATTTTATTATAGAATAAAAACTCACTCTAATTTTGAGCTTCCTTATAAATGCCCATAGGGGCACACATAGGGGCAAATTACACAGCGAGCGGTGGGGAGGACTATGGTCAGTGTTTTTCTACGAGAGCGAATGAGCAGAAATGAGAAGATACGTAGCAGAACTAAGGCAACAGACAAAGCCCTGAGAATTAGTAAGCTCAAGTTGCAATGGGCAGGGCAAATAGCGCGAAGAACTGATAGCCGTTGGGGCAGAAAAGTTCTAGATTGGAGACACTTCGATCAAAGACGTGGCGTAGGACGTCCACAGACAAGATGTTTAGACGACCTTGTAAAGATCGTAGGATCAAACTGGATGCAGACCGCTTGTGATCGGTCATGTCTCATCAGGCCTATGTTCAGCAGTGGACGTCTTATGGCTGATTATTTATTTGGATAACTTATTTTCTGGTTCGAAGTAACTCCGTTTTAAGTTCATCGGTCTGATGTTTAACACAAAAAAAAATGCTACGTTATTGTCAGCACAGAGTATTCACTCCTCAATGCCTTATGAAAGTGCAATATTAAACACCCATGACAATCGCCAACATTTTCGCTACACAAAATCTCTAGTACGCTATAAAAACCTCATTTCCGTAGCACGACAATGCACTGAGGTGAGCCGTGATGCCGGAGGGAAATCAACTTGATCAGCAGCTAATTCCGCTTATATGCAACTAAAATTGGAGAACGAACTTCACTTTAGGTAATGGGATCCGTAGGGTCAAGTATTTTTTATGGGAAAGATATTTTATGAGGCTATCCAGACCGTACTTGCAAAAATACTCCACAAACTACTCTCTATAGGCAAAAGATCAAAATTATTTGTTACAATATAGCTCTTTATTTAAAAAGATGCAATGCTATTGTAACTGTTTACGTTAACTAAACCAATTAAGTAAGCTTTCTAATAGCTATTGATTTAAAAGAACAAACTACAAATGACAGATTGTTATCTTTTTTCAATATAGATCGTGAATAATTTTGCTTATGTTATCTCTGACAGCTTTATGTGGTTTCGATAGGAATATTTGTCCAAATAATAACAAAATTGATATCATCACAACGTTGGTTTTGATCTATTGAAACGGAACCCTAAAACCAGGTTCAATGGGGTTAATTTCGAACACGACCGCCATTCCTTGGATATTCGATCGCCTTTCAGAAATATTTTGATAGAACTACTCTTATTTTAATATAACAAGTAAGATAAGATAGCTCATATAATTATGTTTTGGTTTTAAAGTGTTTTGTCACCATAAAAACTTAATAATTTAAAATGCACGTAAAAAAATCAATTGTGTCAGACAAGGAATCGAACCCTGGGTCTTATGCTATCCGGGCGTATTATGCCAAGCGGCCACCGACACATTGGCAAGCCTGTTGATTTATTAGATAGCTCTTTATTGCACATGACATAAAATACAAATTCGTTTCTATGAAATGTAAAATTTGTTATGTATAATTTCATTGGTACGGATACATACAGGGTACTGTGTCATGGAACTATCATACCATAAAAGGATAATTATCATTCTTATATTGATATTTTGTTGGCTTGAAAATATTGTATAGCGTCTTATAGATGACTACAGGTAATAAATTTTTACTTAATAATAAAGCCATAGAGTTTGTTTGTTTGAAACTACTGGACCGATTTGAAATTTTGTTTTTGTCTTGGATAGCTTAGTTGTTGAGGAAGGCTTTAGGCTATAAAACATCTAACGCTGTGACGGGAGGGGGGCGCAAATTTAAAACACGCAGACGAAGTCTCGGGGGACCGCTAGTAAGTAATAATTGAATTTAGTATAATTTATAATTACTAAAAATAATAAAAAAATAAGTCAAATTGTCCAACAGACAGAGGTCACGTAATGTAAAATTGCTATCTGGTTCGGCTTGTTTTAAGGACTTACGTATTTGTTTGAGTTGACTGCCTGAATATTCAATTGCGTCCGCTGGGTCGGTTCCTGTTGTTTTCTACGATATCTCGCTTAAAAATGGATACAATGAATCGAAAATTCATGAAACAAATATTTTGAAATATCATTTTTCATATTAGTTCAGCAGTCGCAGCTTGGTCATAACAGATCTCATAATTTCGATAGGCACACGTCAGGTCGTTGCACGATAAGGTTGTCTTGGATGCGTATTGCAATGTTATTTTGTCAGTTCAGCAGCTCTGCTTTTGAATGGATTGGCAATTTCGTATTGCAATTTCATATAATCCATTAGGCAAATTATCGTGGGACAGCATTACAAATGAGAAAAATATAAATACTTTTATTTTTTTACGTTGCATCGAAATGTCAATTTAGTGACTCAAATAGTTGAGTGGGACTTGAACAGCCTGGAATTTGAACGAATAAAAACTTATTCAAAATATGCCGCTTGGAATCCTGAAATCTCCGATTAGGTAGATCTGAAAAATATAATGTAGTACTAATAACAAAAAACGGAAACCAATAAATTCTTATTTTGATTTTCCCCTGTTTTTATTCGGTTAGGTTAGGCTCTATTTTGGGAAGTGTGCACAGGAACTCCATGAGCACATTCCTCCATCCCCTTTTTACCACCGCACGTCTAGACGCACCGCGGGCTACCACCCATACCGTGTAGATATTCCACTGATGCGAACTAAGCGCTTCGCATCATCTTTTATAATGCGCACAGCCAAAGAGTGGAACTCTTTGCCTGCATCGGCGTTTCCAAGAGAATATAACCCGAAAACTTTTAAAAACAGAGTGAACAGGCTTCTTCTGGGTGAGCTCGCTCCATCGTCGACTCTGTCTAAGCCCAATTAGGTGTAGGCTAGAGTCAAGAGCAAACCCATTTATAAGTAAATAAAAAAAAAGGTACCTACTGTCTTATTGAGCACATAACCTAAAACGGATAGATCGTCACAGAAGCACTGTGATACTTAGTTCACGAATGATTGATTTGGGTAGTATCGCTCAATCATAGTTGCTTGTGGTACTGAAATTACCCTTCCGTTCTTTTTTATATTCGTTTTATATACATGATATTTTATAGGCAGTATGCCAAAACCTCAACAATTTGTCTTGACGTGTCATGGCAGTTAGCTATCAACTAATCTTATCTGCGCCATACCGATTTATATTAGATCAATAGACCTGCAGAGCCAACGGCAGTGCTAATCCTTTGTCTGTCATCCCTCGATGCAATGATTTCTATCCGATTGCCGATAGATCAGCGAGTAATTTGGTAGTGCTTGAGCAACGTCTCACTTAGATGCAGACTTCTTAGCCCCAATTTCTTCATCGATAGTAATGGCTAAATTTCATTACTAGCGGTTGAATATTTACAATTGTGTGAGTTCTGGAAAACAAAAATACCCTAACCAAATGTCAGAATGAATATTTTAATAACCTTTAATTATAGAAAAAAGAAAGAAAGTATTTTATTTAACACATAAGTACAACATGTACGTTACAAGTAGAAATTGGTTTAAAAAAAAAACATGATACAAATGAATTAACTTATAAATTAGGACAATAACGACAAAAAATATAGATACATATGTGCCAAAAAGGTCACCACTCAGCAAAATTCGTGACAGAGCGTGAGGCATACCACGGTACTGATTATTGTATGATATCATATGATACTGAATTAACGTATTTTTTCTGCGAAGTTTCCACCACCGTAACCACTGCTATCGTCGAGGGATTTGAGCCTTAGTTATTTATGGTTGACTGAGATAATCCCATTGGGTAAAATCAGACACACAAAAACTAATACAACTTGTTATTATGCAACTTTCAATCTTCGCTCAGCAACTCTACCTTCGCTCTACTCAAAGTCACTTGTTGTATGGTGATTGAAATGTACCATTGAGTCCGATTGTAGACAATTTTCGAGTTACGCTTTCAAATATGTATATTATCGATTGCCAAGTCACCACTAAATCGATAGTTGAAGTGTCTTAATTAAATATCAGTCTGCCAAGAATATTCAGTAAATTACTTGGTATCTTCCAAGGTATACTGTCTTGGAAATCTCAGTGTCAAAAAAGTGTTTTACTTACTTTTGCAGTTATTTCCTTATCAACCTCTTCCTTATTATGTGTATGTACCACTTATAAACCGAAAGGTATTTTTATTACAAAAAAATAATAGGAGCCACGTGAGACATGGCTCGAAGTGTAGGCAGATACCTCGGCGTACCGAGCGACCTAATTCTCCGTACTTAGCCGGGGCACCTCTAAGCCCCCTCTACATGAGATCCTATGAACTAACACCATATAATATGTAAGCTGCGAACAGAATATTTAGAGGAAAGTGCCAGATAGTCTTGTCATTTGGAGTAAAAGGCCCTTTTCAAAAACCCTTTAATTTTCAATTATTCAAACCAGGGACGATATTCGGTTTGTATAAGTGAAAATTAAAGGGTTTTTGAAAACAATACGTTAATGATAAATAAGAAAGCTGATGTGATAAATATTTAATCTAATTAGTTATTAAATCTAGGTAACTGATCATGTTCTAATAAATGCACATATGAGAATAAAATACTCTGGATAGCAAATAAACCGGGGCACTTCCCACCCCGTAACTTGGATTTTATTATCTCATAAAGTATAAAATTTACAAATTAATGTTATACGTAAAAAAAACGTTTAATGTTAATTAAATGACGTATGAATGATGTATGTTAGCAAGCTGCATGCAATGTTTTATGCTTAAATTAACAATTGATATCGTATGGCAACGGAGAACCGCTCCATCTGTTATTTCATGTCATAAATTTAATTTTTCAATTGGTTAGTCTTTTATTCGTTATTCAAAACAGATGAGTATGTACGAAGTCTATGGCATATGAGTATCTTCACGTCTGAATGCGCTTTCGCGTGACAATATCTCGTTTATTTCGCTTGATGACGTGTGCTTTCTCTCATGGTTCGATGTTGTTTTGAAAGTACTTCTGTTTACGAGCTTTCATATCTATCCCGTACTACCTGGTATTAACAGTACCCGTATTAACAGGTTAATAATTAATTATGTCCTATCGAGATATTAGTCCTAGGTTAAGTTGTGAATGTCCAAATCGTCGAAAGTAAGTAAAAACTAAACATATACTCTATATAAGTATAAACTAACGGTGCGTACTGGTAAATACATTGCAAGGTATCACACAAAAACCTTATATCTAGAATCCAGACTGATCCCTTGTTCAAATAAGATTTTATAACCAAAACGTTTCCGTAAGAATTTGATATCACTCCGGTACACAAGTTGTCGAAATGCTTGCGCAAACAGAGTTCGTAACTCCTTTTATTTGTCGCGAATTGACTCTGTTATTTCGTACTTTTATATAAAACAATGAAGGAAATATGTTTGCAGATAAATTACTACCTAATATTTGTATGCGATACTGGATGCAGGCCGCTCACAACCGAATGCTGTGGAAACCGTAGGGGAGGCCTATGTTCAGCAGTGGACGTCCTTTGTCTGATAATGATGATGATGGTATTCGTAACACAAGGAAACAAATTCCTTATTTTGAAACCACGCCAATTGGTGTGTTGTCTGGCGTATATTTATTTTATTTAGAGTTGTGACAAATATAGAAATATAATTAATTATCTGTGTCTTTTCTAGCAGTCAGAAAAGCATTGAAAGAAGATACTATTGACCAGACTGCAGGATGTAAATTTTATGATTTTTGAAGTATTTGTTTAGTAGATAAAAAATGCGGCTTGTGTAAGCATCACGATGTCATAAAAGAAATTCTAATCCATTTACATTAGCCGTTTTGGTTCGGATAGTTCTTCAGAAAAAATATTTTAACTTACACATTATATAGGTGTTTATAATACATTAATTTTAAAACATGTTCTTCAACTACATAATTTAATATCAGTTATACTTTTCATTTATAACCTGTAATTATCTCGTAATCAGTCAGTCAGGAGTCATCGCCGCGCAAGCGCACGAATCGGTCGTGTTACAAAATCCTCGCAAAAATTAATACATCCTTACCAAAGTGAACTAAACCTTACAGTGTATAAACGAGAGTTCACTACACCCTGTACACCCGAAGTGATTTAAGCCGTTGTTGGACCAGTGAGCTAGCTACTTGTGAATCATTGCAAAATGAACGTGCGTCACTCACCAAAAAAAGGACCCATTACTTCAACGATAACGACTGCTTGATAGAAAGTCGCACTATTATCACAACTGGATCACAGCAAGACCTTCGGCAGTCTAAACTTTTTGATCCGGAAGTGCAACAAGTAACTCTCAGACCTAAAAGAAAATACTAAGATGATGATCTAAGCGCTAAATTTGATCACTTTGAAGATAAAGTAATGGCAATTTTGACTACTATGGCCAAAACACACAACGAAAAACTAAATAGTATATCGCAAGATGTTTCACTCATAAAAGACCAAGTAAGTCAAATGAAAGCTGTAACTGACCGTCTAGTTGTGGAGCAGAAACAATTAAAGGAAGGGGTGGCAAGCATTAAACAGTGTCATGCAGAAACTAATGAAAGAATTAAAGTCTTGGAAAGCAATGTAAAAGCTACTTCTAATACTCAACTTGTACAAACCGACTGTGAGAATTTGATAGCCGAAATCCAAGCGCGTTATCAGAGGGAGAAAAAGCTGATAATAAGTGGCATAGAAGAAATATTTTCCAAAGACTCAGAAATTCGACGCAGTCATGATGTAGCTAAAGTCAATAACGTTATCAAGCGTATTGTTGTATTGTTCCTGATTGTGCTGAACCTATTAAAGTAATAAGACTTGGCAAATATGACAAAATCAAAACTCGACCAATAAAGATATGTTTTGCGACGTCTGAAATACCAAAGCTAATACTGCGGAATAAAGCTGTCCTACATACGGAGAGTACTAAAGTTAAAATATATTCGGATGAAACACCATACCAGAAAAAAGTAATGAAAAACGTAAGAAACGAACTGAAACGTCGCACTGAAGCAGGCGAAAAGGACTTGACCATTAGGTTTATCAAGGGTGCCCCTAAAATAATACAGACATTACCAAAAAACTAACAAGCATATCTGAACACCACCAGGCTCAAAGCGACACCATAACCATGAGCCATGAAATCGTGAGCAACCACATGAAATTAAAGCAAAGTATCAAATCCTTGAAGCTACTCTATGCAAATGATAAAAGTAATATAAATATAAAAATATAAAAAGTATTGTTAAGCCAGGAAAACTAGATGAACTCAGATGCATCATACATTCTATACCCCATCAAGTACATGTAATAATACTAACGGAAACCTAGATTAAAAATGAAACAGAAGCCCAAAGTATACACATAGCAAATTATACCCATTATTATAATTTTCGAAGTGGAGTGATAGGAGGAGGTGCCTCAATCTTTGTTCACAATGATTTAAAGCATAACTACGTTGATGAACTGTACGAAGACAATCACTTCCTTTGGGTTCACCTAGACAGGTTCTCGATAGATATAGGCGCAGTTTATAAACCGGGAAGAACCAGCAACCCCAACTTTGTAGAAACCTACTCGCAGCAACTCCTAAAGCGGAAGAGGGCCATAGTCTGTGGTGATTTTAACTATAATCTACTCGAAAAAAGCCAACCTATCACTACCTATAAACGAATGCTAAAAGAGAACGGGTTTACCATTCTGAATAAATTACATAAGGACTACTGCACGCGAGAGACATCTACGACGAGAACTATCATTGATCATGCCTGTTCTAATATAAAAAACAACACCTTTCACTTCGCGATCGTAGAATCAGTTCTGTCCGACCATAAGCATATCTACCTTGAAATTCACAAACTTCAACCACCGAAAAACAAAAGAGTTGAGTACCAAGCTATTAACTACGACAAACTACTAGAAGAACTAAAAAACTGCCAGTCAATGAATGTAATAGTGAATATGAGAAGCTTGAAGCATTGTTATTAGATACAATCAAAAAAAGTGAGACGACGAAAACTAAGATAATGAACCCTGCGAAAAAGGATTGGATAAGCAAGGATATAATAAAAGCAATTGAAAGAAGAAATGAGCTTGGATTTAAACACATAAGAACACCTGACAATGAAACTGTGAAGGAAGAATACGAAACACAAAAGAAGGCAGTTCAAAAATCCATACGAAAAACTAAATCGAACTTCTACTTTAAATTATTTAAAAACTGTGTAAATAGGCCACTCAAAATGTGGAAACTTATAAATAACCTCAATAACAGCAAAGTTGGAACAAACAATGCTCCTGCTAAACTCATGTTGGATTCGGGCCCAATTACTGACATCGAAGAGATCTGTAAGCACCTTAATTCTTTCTTTGCTAACATTGGATCCACTCTGGCCAACAAAATACCTCATTCATATCATAACTTTGGGGAAAGTAACGAATCCAACTATCATATTTCCGAAAATCTGCTCTCTAAATTTACTCCGGTCACAACTGATGAGATTGGCAAGATTATAGACAATTTAAATTCAAACACGAGTAGTGGTCTGGATCGCGTGTCATGTAAAACTATTAAGATTATAAAGAAATATATTTTACGCGAACTTACTAAATGCTTAAACAAATGTTTGGAAATTGGTTATTTCCCTGATTCACTAAAAAGGGCGAAAGTCAGTCCAATTTTTAAATCGGGTTGTAAAACTGAAGCTAATAATTACAGGCCTATATCTGTATTACCAATCATGTCTAAAATATTTGAGAAAGCAATCTACAATCAATTTGAACAGTATCTCAACTCCGTAGATTTTCTCTTTGACAAACAGTACGGGTTTCGCCCAAAGTCAAATACTCTTTCTGCATACATGGATTTAACAACAAATATAAAGCTAAAGATTGATCAGAAACAAATTGTTTTAGGGGTCTTTATTGACCTCAAAAAAGCATTCGACACGATAAGCCATGAACTGCTTTTGCACAAACTACATCTGACAGGTTTTAGAGATGTCGTGCTTAAAATGCTCAAATCGTACCTTAGTAACAGACAACAGATTGTTAAAATTGGCAATGTTGAAAGTCCTCCCGAAATTATTACTTACGGCGTTCCACAAGGATCTATATTAGGACCCTTGTTTTCCTTATATATATAAACAGCATTAGTAAACTAGGCTTAAAGGGTGATATTTCATTGTATGCTGATGACACGTGCATGTTTTATTTTGGAAAGGATATTGCTCTTATAGCTAAAGACGCACAGGATGATTTAAACTCTTTGTCAGAATGGTTTAAGTCTAATTTATTAACGTTAAACATATCAAAAACAAATTATATGATATTTAGTGCCAAAAATAAAGTGAAACCAGAATTCAAACCATTAACAATAGATAATGAACCTCTGACTCAAGTGAAATCTGAAAAATATCTAGGACTAACTCTTGATTGTCGCCTTTCATGGAAACCACACATCGAGAGAACCTGTGCCAAATTGGCTACTCTCATGTCTGTTCTTTGGGGTAACGTCCGATGCTTCCCAAAAACAGTGCGATACATGATATACAACGCTCTAGTGAAACCTCACCTTGACTACCTGATCGAGATATACGGTAGCGCCGCTAAAACTATCATTAAGAAGCTGCAAATAGCGCAAAATAAAATTGTGAAACTATTATTTCATTTTGACTACCTAAAGCCAACATCAGAAGTTTATAAAAAAACACAACTAATGTCGCTTTCGCAATTATTCAAATATAACTCGTGCATATTGATACGTAAAATTTTCACGAAAACCATTCTCACAAAAAATTCTTTTAAAAGCAAATCGCAGATCCATAAACGGTCACTGAGAAGACCTAACGACATTCAACTTATATCACCACGGACAAATTATGGAAAAAAAAACATAATGCTCGAAGGCGCTCAATTATTGAATAAATTGCCCGAGGATATAAAAAATACAAAATCATTCCATTCATACAAAGCTAAATTTAAACGTTACTTTTTGGACCACTATTCGGAGTTTACATGATTTTATACAATTTCTATCTAATGATGGCAACAGGTAATAAGTATGCTCGATTGCATTTTAAAAAAAAAGACACGTAATTGGACCCGACTAGCTGACATAGGAGCTATTTTGTTTGTGTTCTTGTGGGTAATCAAAAAAAATTGTCTGTTTGTGACCTTTATTTTTTTATTATTCATACGTTAATATCTGTAACATTGATCCGTTTTGTTTTTAAGTTCATAATGTATTTCTCTTGCAAGTGAATGTAATTCTTTTAGAGAAATAAATATCTAAAACCAGAGTAATCAGGCTGTGGACATATGTGTCCCACATAGATGTTTCGATGCCGTAAAAATCCCATAATCTGTCTTATTATAATCTGATAAAACAAGATATATATGTATTCTCTATGCATACATAGAGAATACATGCAGTGTCATAACACTGACGGCCATTTGAGTTTAGACTGACCGACTGACAGGTGATTTTCGGGCAATCTGAAATATATTTATCGATTATGGGTAAACGAAAAAAGATACGTCGTTTTTTTAAATTTTTTGGAGATTTTGAGTTTTCCTAATTAGTGTAACATTATTTTTTTTGATGTCATGCGGGATTTTGAAAATAAACATGTGGGGAACATATATGACCTCAGCCTGTCAGAGCGAAGAATTTCGTGGGATATACGTCCTTTGCCTGTTTATGTGATCATCAAATTAACATCTTTTGATTACTGGCAACTCCCGATATTGTATACTTATAAAACTTTAATAAAAATAGTATTATTTTAATTCGATATAAATAAGCATTCTTTAGAGTATTTACAAAAATGATATGTAGCGAAAAGAAAGAGGTAGTCCTTACCCAGGTACAATGATTTCCCACATTAAAGTTTCAGGGTTATGAGTATTTTTGCAGGAATCTATTGATAAGAAATCAAGCAGAGCATTATCCAAAACCTATTTCATATGCAACACTTATTTTTTTCCAGCAGTTCTCAGCGGTCTTGATTAAGGGTTAAATTCGAAAACTACGACAAAAACACGTTCGCTGTGTTAGGACAAACTCATTTATTACTCGACAATATCCGAAACAGTACCAAGTTGGATAGAATAGTGGTAACTTTGTATCCCTAAACCAGTGATGGAATAATGTGATATCGATAATAACCTTTTCTCACAATAGGTACTTTGCTTAGGTTATGCTTACTAAATAAACATTTCCTTCATAAGTGGTTCAATTTGCAAAAAAAACTAAATTTTTTGTCCATGTAAAACTCTTTTTATGTTAGTGTTGCTTTATTTATATCAATGAAGATTAATTTGAGCCAGTCCACTAGCCAATAACAGATGCCCTACACAGAACATCCTAATGTTTATCTTTTATATTCTGTGTATTTCAAACCTGACCAAGTTTTGGATACTATAATTAAGCAGCTCAGAGAAAGCTATTTTAACAAAAAAAAAACAAGGAAATTTGTAAAAGTTGTGAAGTTTAAATTGTTTCAACACACATTTTATTGGAAACGTCAAAATAAAACTCTCTAAGCGGCTAAACTATAGTTTATACTAGCGGACCCAGCGAACTTTGTTTCGCCCCCATCTTCGTATTGCCCGGCCTCGTCCCACCCAGCCACGTAATTAAAGAAAAATGTTAAAGGTAGACAACCCTTATACTAATACTAACGGGTATGAAAAATAGGTGTTGGCCGATTCTAAGTCCTACTCAATATGCTCACAAAATTTCATGAGAATCGGTCAAGCCGTTTCGGAGGAGTACGGGAACGGACATTGTGACACGAGAATTTTATATACACAGTCTGGCCAAAAATACTGTTACAATTAAAAATAAGAAAGATATTACATTTGAATTTGGAATCTGACATTTTTATTCGATTGCTCATTGTGTTTTCTAATATTTGCGCCAATATATTTTATAATATTTTGCTATATTTCAATGGAGTGGGGCGATAAAGAGAACCGAATCGCTGTGATTGCATTACACAAAGTTGGTATGGAGCCAAATGCAATTTTAAAACTCTCCATACGTTTGGTATTAGTCAAATGTTTGTGTACCGGGCTATCAATAGGTACAATAAGACCTCCTCTGTTTGTGACAGAAAAATATCTGACCGTCCACGTAGTGTTCGTACGCAAGAGGTGGTCAAAGCTGTAAGGGCAAGAATTCGCAGAAATCCTGTCCGAAAGCAAAAGATTTTATCTCAGGAGATGAGGATAGCACCCAGAACCATGTCGCGTATTTTAAAAGATGACTTAGGACTTGCAGCCTATAAGAGATGCATTGGTCATTTTTTAACTGATAATTTAAAAAAGAATAGGGTGGTAAAATCGAAAAACTACTGAAGCGTAAAGGGAGGTCACAGAAAAAAAATGTTTACGGATGAGAAAATATTTACAATTAAGCAACATTTTAACAAACAAAATGTTCGACGTTGAGACTCATTCAGAGTGGTCCTGTTGCCAGTTGAAAAGTGCAACCTAAGGTAATTGGACCTGATTTCAACCCTATGTGTGACTGTGAAGTGTTAAAATCAATTGCGGATCTTACTACGAACTGAGTGAAACATAACAACTATCCTTATCGAGCGTCTGTGTTCGTGTTCGGTGCCGCGAGCATTAACGAATCGTACGATACATCTACCCCACTCGCACTCACTCGAGGTACTGCAGACAGCGATAATGTCGTTACAACGTACACCACCATCCTTTTCGTCTAATCCGGATTTGGCATTATCGGCGACAGCGGAGGTAGATGATAAATTCGTCAACCAACGAAAACGTAAACAACCCGAGTCTGAAAACGATGACATTATTAGAAGAATGAAATCACTAGAAAAGAAATTAGACAAAATGGATCTAACCATTTCAGACACCATAGCGAAGTCTTTGAACTCAATCATGGCCAGTGAATTGTCAAAAATCACAGTCTCACTGGACACCTTAAATGCCACCGTCCAGGGCCTGCGCACGGACAACGCAAGCTTTAAGGAATCTCTCAAGGACTTTGATAGCCGCTTATCAGCAATGGAACAATCGCTTAACTTTAGTACCTCGCGCCAGGACACATTCGACGAACAATTGAAAACAATAGAGAAACAGATACAGGAATCAAATGACCTACCTAACCGCTTAAATAAACTCGAAAGCAAGTTGGCTAGTATGGAACAACAAGCCCGTGATTGCAATATCGAGATCTTTAATTTACCTGACAGACGTAACGAGAACCTTACAAACACTGTGATGAATATTGGTAAAGTCGTCAAACAGCAAATTCTCGTGACCGACATTGTGGCGGCCCACCGTGTGCCTCACGCCGACCAGAAAGATACCCGGCCAAAAAATGTTATAGTTAAATTCTCCACTCGGATATTGCGGGATAACTTTATAGCTGCGAGCCGTTCCTGTAAGAACCTTAACACTGAACAGCTGGGATTATCTGGGTCAGTGCAAAAAATATACGTGAACGAACACCTTACAATCCAGAATAAACACTTATTTCGGGAATGTCGTAACCGAGCCAAATCCCATGATTACAAGTATGTTTGGATTAAACACGGGGTTATCCTTGCACGTAAGTCCGAAAACACTCCTGTTGTGGCTATCCGCTCTGAACAAGACCTCACTAAGATCAAGTAATGGTTTTCTGTATACTACAAATAAACAGACTATGTTTCGAGTATGTATAATTCTAATAACCGTAATTCTGACTACAAAAGCATGTTATCGTATCTCGGCTGTCACAATGAATTGGCATAGATGTATCTGTGTACTTATTGTCTTCTTGATTAACTGTTTACCTAAAAAATATGAACACACCTTGCAACTCAGCGATATGTTTTACTACTATTGTTATCAGCTGTTATACTCTTCAATACATTGTAAAAAAATAAAATATTCCTCAAATAATGTCAATTGTAATATGTCTGTAATAAATGTTTTGCATGTGTCAATATTGGAAGGGCGTTATATTTATAATATACATCTTAATAACCTTGATCTGACAATCAAAACACCAGGCAATTCTTCAAACGTGAAAAAAGTTTTATATCAATGTAATAACAATCCCATAATTTTAAAAACAAATATTATATTCTCACGAGCTAGCGTAACTATAACAATGTACGGATTGCGTAAACACACAAAAAGTACTGCTCATCCTGTATCATAATAGTGATCTCTAACTTGTATTATAAATTATTATGTGTTGGTGAATGCAATCAGTGCAATTATAATTAGTTATTTTGGCGGACACTGATAGAAAAAATGTTTCAATTTTCGATAAGCGATCACGTAAGATACTTTTATTATTTTTTGTTAAATCTCATACTAATTGCTTACAAATGGGCCCAATTAAAATTTATTTTATTTAAATTCATCCTTAATACTATGAGCATAACTTATTTGCAGCTTTATTTAAATAATGGCTAATAAAGTCTTATCAGTTATGTATCAAAACTGCCAGGGTCTAAGAACGAAGTTGCATACGCTTTACATGAACATCTTATCACACAATTACGATGTTATTATCTTAACTGAGACCTGGTTTCATGAGGGTATAACGGACAATGAATATATAGACGTCAGATACCGAGTATTTCGATGTGATAGAAATAGGTCGGCCTGTGGAAGGCAAGATGGTGGTGGTGTACTAGTCGCGGTGCGGCGAGAGCTTGGCGCAACACTGTACGACTCCCGTGCCGCCGGGCGGCCCGGTGTGCAGCGCGTCCTTGACATTGACGAGTCAGCTGGTCCGCACACGTTATCGCCGCTTGTTGATCACATTTTGATCGAGCTGCGAACGCGCAACTACTGTTTAATTATAAGTGCTGTATACATACCACCTAACGTAGGGTTGGATGTCTATGACGCACATTTTGACTATCTAACGACTATCTTACAGTCTCCTGAAGTATGTGATTTTATTGTTGTAGGTGATTATAACCGGCCTACTTTAAGGTGGAGCGATTCTGGCAAGCATATGAAACCAGTGATTGACAGTGGTTATTGTCAGTCAAACAAAAGTGTTATCAACTTTTTATCCCTGACAAACTCTTATCAAGTAAATACTTTTCGTAATTTTAGGAGTAGATTATGAGACCTCTTTATCACAAATGTAACTGATACCACTACCCTAACTCCGTCCATACCACTCGTAAAACCAAACGAAAATCATCCACCTTTTCTTGTATTGCTGCCACTAACCAAATTTACTGCGACACCTATGCTGAACAAGCCTATTGCATTATTTGATTTCAAAAATGCAGATTACGAAACTATTAACCAAGATATCTCAGATGTAGATTGGAACCTTTTATTTAAAAACGGAACAGTTGAAAATAACGTGTCTTCATTTTATGAAACTATATATGGTATAATAAAAAAACGTATCCCTACCAAAACACTCAAAACCTCGGGCTCATACCCTGCATGGTTTTCGTCATCATTAATACACATATATAAAAACAAAAATAAAGCATGGACTAAATGGAAAAAATATCAAAATAAATCAGATTATGAAGTATTTACTATGTATAGAAAGAGATTTAAATTCCAATCACAGAAATGTTATCAATTATACTTAACCAAAGTGGAAAATAGCATTAAGACGAATATTAAGTATTTCTGGAAGTATGTGAAAAATATTAGAGCAAAGGCGGAAATACCATGCACGGTATCGTACGGTAACCTCACAGCTGACAAACCTGAAGATGTATGCAATATGTTCTCGTCATTTTTTAAATCAGTATTTGAACCGTCTAGTGTCACAAACGAACTTGTCGTGGCCGAAGACAATAGCGATTCAGATCTTATTATTAGCAATATTTATCTCGGCAGGGACGAGGTGCTACGTGAACTTCGTAGCCTAGACGTTGCGAAGGGGTCCGGCGTAGATAACTTACCTCCAGCATTTTTGAAGGTTACTGCATCAACAATAGTTGACCCAGTATTATTTATTTTTAACCATTGCCTACAACAATGAGTTTTTCCTATCATCTGGAAATCTGCTCGCATTGTTCCAGTCTTTAAAGGGGGAAGCAAAGAAAACGTAGAAAACTACCGCCCAATATCTATTCTTCCCGCTCTGTCTAAGCTGTTCGAAAGGCTGGTACACAACAAAATATATCCGTCTCTTCATAACCACATAATCTCTCAGCAACATGGATTTGTTAAGAGACGATCAACCACTACCAACTTGCTTGTATATACTTCATATCTATTCGAGAGTATGGATGCTAACCAACAAGTTGATAGTGTATATACAGACTTTCGAAAGGCCTTTGATAGGGTAGATCATAAGTTACTACTTAAAAAACTGGCCTACAATGGAATTCGGGGCGATCTGTTAAGATGGTTTAAGTCGTACATAACAAATCGTACACAAAAAGTTGTAATTAATGGTTATGAGTCAGATTTGATTCCTGTTAGTTCTGGGGTCCCCCAAGGATCTATACTGGGCCCATTGCTTTTTGTGATTTTCATTAATGATGTCCATAAATGCTTTCAGTTTTGTGAATTTCTCATGTACGCGGATGACTTAAAAATCTTTCACACCATTAATACACCTGAAGATCACATCAAGTTTCAGGCTGATCTTGATCGCTTTTCAGATTACTGTAACAGCAATAAGCTTAGTTTAAGCACCAACAAATGTAAAACTATAGTTTTCACAAAGAAAAAGCAAGTAAGTAACTTCCCTTATGAACTTTGTGGCGCCTATCTAGATAATGTTAACTCCATAAAAGATCTAGGAGTAGTCTTGGATAGCAAACTACAATTGGACCTTCACATTGATACTACTATTAATAAAACAATTAAAATGTATGGTTTTGTGATGCGCGTTAGTAGAGAGTTTAAGAAACCTTCCACCTACCTATATCTCTATAAGACACTTGTCCGATCTCAATTTGATTACGCCGTGCCCATATGGAACCCATATTATAATAAATATTCCGTTGCCTTAGAATCAATTCAGAAACGATTTCTACGTTCTATGCACTTTAGATGCTTTCGTGGTCGCTTATCATATGATTACCTTTTAGATAAATATAAACTTACTTATCTTTCAAGAAGACGTACTTATCTAGAAGCTATGTTACTGTATGATCTCATCCATAATAAATACGACTGCAACCCTCTCGTTAACAAACTATGCTATAGAGTACCTATCCGAGCACATGTACGTAAACCATGCCAATTATTTGCAATCGCCCTATGCCGCACTAACGCTGGTAAACGTTCTCCCATCCACCGATTAGTTCACTCTTATAATAATAATTTCAACAGCATAGATATTTTATCGACACGTCCTAGTTTATACAAAAAGCTCATACTGGATACTATATAACATTTTTTTATTATTTTGCTCTTTTTTTAAAAAAAAATTACACTTATAATACAGACTTGTGGTTGTCATTAATACTTTATTAAAATTAATGTAGCTCGCCATTAAAATAATAATAATAATATGATTGTATAACTAACTTTAAAATGCTGCACTCCTTTGTTCTAATTGTTCACGCTGATCAATGTATGCTGATTCAGCTAGTAATATAATTATGTTACTCATAAGCTAAGTCGTTAGTGTAGTAAGTAATAAGTAATAGTTTGTGCGTAGGGTTGAAAACGGTCGTTGAAAATTTACCACTAGCACTCTGCAAAACAATGTAGTCTCTTCGATTTAACACTTATCTCTAGTAATCTGTGGTAAACGGTGCTGGTAGCAAATTTAGACAATTTATTTTTTGATAAATATTTCCTGTTTAATTTGTAAGTTTGCTATTGTTTGTTTACCCAAATAAATAGAAAAAAAAAATAGAAAAAAAAAAAATGACCGTATTTATGCTCAAACCTCTAAGGAAGCTTCCCAATTAGTCGGCAGAGTGCAACGTGGGCACTTCCCGACTACAGTGATGGTTTGGTGGGGTGTTAGCTATGAAGGGGTGACTGAGCCATATTTTTGTGGAAAAGGTATCAAAACATCGGCACAAGTGTATCAAGATACCATTCCTGAGAAGGTAGTTAAGCCCCTTAACAATACCATGTTCAATGACCAAGCATGGTCTTTCCAACAAGACTCGGTGCCGAGTCATAAAGCTCGGTTCACGCAGTCTTGGTTAGAAGCGAACGTTTCGGACTTCATCAGAACTGAAGACTGACCGTCGTCTAGTCCCGATCTTAATCCGCTGGATAATGATTTAAGATCAGTTTTAGAGAGTACGGCTTGCTCTAAACGCCATGATAATTTGGAGTCCCTAAAATAATCCATACTGTTGGTGTTACACTATGGAAAGAGTACAGTCGTCAAGCCCAGAGAGCGAGTAGACTGTAATTTAAATTTAACACTAGGCACTGACTGTTCCCCAGTAAAACACTGCACTTATACTGACACACATTAATTTATTAAGACTTTTACTATTTTTACAATTCACTGGTAATTACTGGTACTTCACTTTTCACTAGTAGCTGTATTCACTATTAAACCGTAGGAAGGAATGAACGTACTGCATATAAATTCGGCTCTATTTTTGTATGATTTTCTGCGTTCAATTAGCGACTAAAGCGATCCATTATTATCTCTAATTATTGAGCACGAAGTTTGCACACGGCACTACTATGTTCATTTCTTTCTTACAAATATTGCTATCCTATTTAATTTTTCTTAACAATTTTCGTATTCGTTCTTACTTATACATTTTTCTCTTTCTTTAAGTCTAGTAGAAAATTAGTAAATAAACGACAATATCAAAGCTTAATGAAATCATATGAAACTTCTTTTGGTCTTGTGGCTGTCGTTAACACATACGATTGGCGGTGAACAATTTTTCCATGGAAAGAGTGCGTGCTTCTATTGATAACTGACCTCAACGATTATAACACTGTATTGCAGCATTTTTTTTTTCTTGTTGACAATATTTATGGCAAGACTAGGTAGAGGAATAAATATGTTGTGTCGGTAGTAAATGATATCTCGAAGGAATCTCGTGCCAAATAGATTGATGGTCCAGGATATCAACGCATGCGCGGCATCCTAGGTACTTACTCCTGCTCGTAGCGATATGCAATATGGCATTTAGTCAATTAATTCGTCAAGAATGCCGTCTAGCGTTTTAAAAACATGACACAATAAAACCCACAAAAATCAAAAGATACCGACGTTACTTTTCAGTGGTAAGTAAACAAAATGTTAACTTTAACCTACTCAATTATTTATTCAAAAGTTTTAAATGTTTATTATGAAATTGCCGCCATTTTATACGAAAATCGAAGATTATAAATAGTGACTCACACAGAATGGGAAAGTTGAGATGATCTCTCAATCTAATGTCTTATCAATTAACAGTAGGTAGGTTCCTAAATTGCTACTCTTAATAGTATGAAATAATATCTGTAGGCCCATTGATTATGCATAGGAGACGATAATCTGCCAAGCCTCCGTGCAACAAATATTTTCATCGACAGGTTTCTGCACGAAGATTTGCAACTCAACACAGAAGCGTGCGGTGACCCAATGAAACCTCAACTTTCCTAACAACTGGCAGTTTTTTAATATTCGATCCGGGCCTAAATATGTCTTGTTTATGTTCCGTTAGGAGTTATGGGATTGCAAGAACTGTATCGGAACGGTTTTGATTTTGTGTAGTATTAGTAGCAATAGATAGATTAAATTCGTTTGATACTGTGCAGACCTGAAAATTAGTAATAGATAATATAAAGAGAATGGTGGTGGTCGATTGAAAGGACTGTGATACGCTTCATAAGCCGTTTATTATATAATCCGGACGATTACAGAGTTGTATCGGAGCACCGTAGCGAGCGTTTCATTCAGTCGACCTTCGAGGAGATGCAGATAAACGTGCAGCGGACTACGGCGTGCTACCACAAACTAAAGACAATAACAGAAGTCAAACTCACTCTCTTTACTTCACCTTTAACACACACATACGCCAGTGGCGCTAGGGATGTCAACTTTGGTTTATACACAAAAAAACTATCGTAGTTGTCGCACGCACATCTCGTCGTTAGTTGCTTTGTTGAGAATAAAAAAGAAGAAACAAAGAAACTAAGCTTAAAAAACTATAAATAAAATATTACAGGTGAATTGTGAAACAGGCCGTTAAAGGGTGCTGTGGGTTAACTTTAAATTATATCTAAACCTAATCGTAACATAACAAAATAAGAATTATAATAAAAGTATAATAGTACTATAATTAAGGTAATACGATGTCCACGCTCTTCCGACAAACTGTAACACAGTTTGGCAAAATATTGCAAATAAATATGTAGAGTTATTTAAAAAAAGAACTTAAAAAATAACACTTGGTGCAACCAATTTAATCTATAACACTTTTAAAACGGTTTAATTCTAGATGCATTTTTTTCACTCTTCCGTTTTAGATGTTCTCCTACCAAATGACAGTAAAAGTTAACATGTTTTCATCTTACGTAATACTTAAAAAATAACACTTGGTGCAACCAATTTAATCTAAAACACTTTTAAAACGGTTTAATTCAAGATGAATTTGGAATCTGACATTTTTATTCGATTGCTCATTGTGTTTTCTAATATTTGCGCCAATATATTTTATAATATTTTGCTATATTTCAATGGAGTGGGGCGATAAAGAGAACCGAATCGCTGTGATTGCATTACACAAAGTTGGTATGGAGCCAAATGCAATTTTAAAACTCTCCATACGTTTGGTATTAGTCAAATGTTTGTGTACCGGGTTATCAATAGGTACAATAAGACCTCTTCTGTTTGTGACAGAAAAATATCTGACCGTCCACGTAGTGTTCGTACGCAAAAGGTGGTCAAAGCTGTAAGGGCAAGAATTCGCAGAAATCCTGTCCGAAAGCAAAAGATTTTATCTCAGGAGATGAGGATAGCACCCAGAACCATGTCGCGTATTTTAAAAGATGACTTAGGACTTGCAGCCTATAAGAGATGCATTGGTCATTTTTTAACTGATTATTTAAAAAAGAATAGGGTGGTAAAATCGAAAAACTACTGAAGCGTAAAGGGAGGTCACAGAAAAAAAATGTTTACGGATGAGAAAATATTTACAATTAAGCAACATTTTAACAAACAAAATGACCGTATTTATGCTCAAACCTCTAAGGAAGCTTCCCAATTAGTCGGCAGAGTGCAACGTGGGCATTTCCCGACTACAGTGATGGTTTGGTGGGGTGTTAGCTATGAAGGGGTGACTGAGCCATATTTTTGTGGAAAAGGTATCAAAACATCGGCACAAGTGTATCAAGATACCATTCCTGAGAAGGTAGTTAAGCCCCTTAACAATACCATGTTCAATGACCAAGCATGGTCTTTCCAACAAGACTCGGTGCCGAGTCATAAAGCTCGGTTCACGCAGTCTTGGTTAGAAGCGAACGTTTCGGACTTCATCAGAACTGAAGACTGACCGTCGTCTAGTCCCGATCTTAATCCGCTGGATAATGATTTAAGATCAGTTTTAGAGAGTACGGCTTGCTCTAAACGCCATGATAATTTGGAGTCCCTAAAATAATCCATACTGTTGGTGTTACACTATGGAAAGAGTACAGTCGTCAAGCCCAGAGAGCGAGTAGACTGTAATTTAAATTTAACACTAGGCACTGACTGTTCCCCAGTAAAACACTGCACTTATACTGACACACATTAATTTATTAAGACTTTTACTATTTTTACAATTCACTGGTAATTACTGGTACTTCACTTTTCACTAGTAGCTGTATTCACTATTAAACCGTAGGAAGGAATGAACGTACTGCATATAAATTCGGCTCTATTTTTGTATGATTTTCTGCGTTCAATTAGCGACTAAAGCGATCCATTATTATCTCTAATTATTGAGCACGAAGTTTGCACACGGCACTACTATGTTCATTTCTTTCTTACAAATATTGCTATCCTATTTAATTTTTCTTAACAATTTTCGTATTCGTTCTTACTTATACATTTTTCTCTTTCTTTAAGTCTAGTAGAAAATTAGTAAATAAACGACAATATCAAAGCTTAATGAAATCATATGAAACTTCTTTTGGTCTTGTGGCTGTCGTTAACACATACGATTGGCGGTGAACAATTTTTCCATGGAAAGAGTGCGTGCTTCTATTGATAACTGACCTCAACGATTATAACACTGTATTGCAGCAATTTTTTTTTCTTGTTGACAATATTTATGGCAAGACTAGGTAGAGGAATAAATATGTTGTGTCGGTAGTAAATGATATCTCGAAGGAATCTCGTGCCAAATAGATTGATGGTCCAGGATATCAACGCATGCGCGGCATCCTAGGTACTTACTCCTGCTCGTAGCGATATGCAATATGGCATTTAGTCAATTAATTCGTCAAGAATGCCGTCTAGCGTTTTAAAAACATGACACAATAAAACCCACAAAAATCAAAAGATACCGACGTTACTTTTCAGTGGTAAGTAAACAAAATGTTAACTTTAACCTACTCAATTATTTATTCAAAAGTTTTAAATGTTTATTATAAAATTGCCGCCATTTTATACGAAAATCGAAGATTATAAATAGTGACTCACACAGAATGGGAAAGTTGAGATGATCTCTCAATCTAATGTCTTATCAATTAACAGTAGGTAGGTTCCTAAATTGCTACTCTTAATAGTATGAAATAATATCTGTAGGCCCATTGATTATGCATAGGAGACGATAATCTGCCAAGCCTCCGTGCAACAAATATTTTCATCGACAGGTTTCTGCACGAAGATTTGCAACTCAACACAGAAGCGTGCGGTGACCCAATGAAACCTCAACTTTCCTAACAACTGGCAGTTTTTTAATATTCGATCCGGGCCTAAATATGTCTTGTTTATGTTCCGTTAGGAGTTATGGGATTGCAAGAACTGTATCGGAACGGTTTTGATTTTGTGTAGTATTAGTAGCAATAGATAGATTAAATTCGTTTGATACTGTGCAGACCTGAAAATTAGTAATAGATAATATAAAGAGAATGGTGGTGGTCGATTGAAAGGACTGTGATACGCTTCATAAGCCGTTTATTATATAATCCGGACGATTACAGAGTTGTATCGGAGCACCGTAGCGAGCGTTTCATTCAGTCGACCTTCGAGGAGATGCAGATAAACGTGCAGCGGACTACGGCGTGCTACCACAAACTAAAGACAATAACAGAAGTCAAACTCATTCTCTTTACTTCACCTTTAACACACACATACGCCAGTGGCGCTAGGGATGTCAACTTTGGTTTATACACAAAAAAACTATCGTAGTTGTCGCACGCACATCTCGTCGTTAGTTGCTTTGTTGAGAATAAAAAAGAAGAAACAAAGAAACTAAGCTTAAAAAACTATAAATAAAATATTACAGGTGAATTGTGAAACAGGCCGTTAAAGGGTGCTGTGGGTTAACTTTAAATTATATCTAAACCTAATCGTAACATAACAAAATAAGAATTATAATAAAAGTATAATAATACTATAATTAAGGTAATACGATGTCCACGCTCTTCCGACAAACTGTAACACAGTTTGGCAAAATATTGCAAATAAATATGTAGAGTTATTTAAAAAAAGAACTTAAAAAATAACACTTGGTGCAACCAATTTAATCTATAACACTTTTAAAACGGTTTAATTCTAGATGCATTTTTTTCACTCTTCCGTTTTAGATGTTCTCCTACCAAATGACAGTAAAAGTTAACATGTTTTCATCTTACGTAATACTTAAAAAATAACACTTGGTGCAACCAATTTAATCTAAAACACTTTTAAAACGGTTTAATTCAAGATGAATTTGGAATCTGACATTTTTATTCGATTGCTCATTGTGTTTTCTAATATTTGCGCCAATATATTTTATAATATTTTGCTATATTTCAATGGAGTGGGACGATAAAGAGAACCGAATCGCTGTGATTGCATTACACAAAGTTGGTATGGAGCCAAATGCAATTTTAAAACTCTCCATACGTTTGGTATTAGTCAAATGTTTGTGTACCGGGTTATCAATAGGTACAATAAGACCTCTTCTGTTTGTGACAGAAAAATATCTGACCGTCCACGTAGTGTTCGTACGCAAAAGGTGGTCAAAGCTGTAAGGGCAAGAATTCGCAGAAATCCTGTCCGAAAGCAAAAGATTTTATCTCAGGAGATGAGGATAGCACCCAGAACCATGTCGCGTATTTTAAAAGATGACTTAGGACTTGCAGCCTATAAGAGATGCATTGGTCATTTTTTAACTGATTATTTAAAAAAGAATAGGGTGGTAAAATCGAAAAACTACTGAAGCGTAAAGGGAGGTCACAGAAAAAAAATGTTTACGGATGAGAAAATATTTACAATTAAGCAACATTTTAACAAACAAAATGACCGTATTTATGCTCAAACCTCTAAGGAAGCTTCCCAATTAGTCGGCAGAGTGCAACGTGGGCATTTCCCGACTACAGTGATGGTTTGGTGGGGTGTTAGCTATGAAGGGGTGACTGAGCCATATTTTTGTGGAAAAGGTATCAAAACATCGGCACAAGTGTATCAAGATACCATTCCTGAGAAGGTAGTTAAGCCCCTTAACAATACCATGTTCAATGACCAAGCATGGTCTTTCCAACAAGACTCGGTGCCGAGTCATAAAGCTCGGTTCACGCAGTCTTGGTTAGAAGTGAACGTTTCGGACTTCATCAGAACTGAAGACTGACCGTCGTCTATTTCCGATCTTAATCCGCTGGATAATGATTTAAGATCAGTTTTAGAGAGTACGGCTTGCTCTAAACGCCATGATAATTTGGAGTCCCTAAAATAATCCATACTGTTGGTGTTACACTATGGAAAGAGTACAGTCGTCAAGCCCAGAGAGCGAGTAGACTGTAATTTAAATTTAACACTAGGCACTGACTGTTCCCCAGTAAAACACTGCACTTATACTGACACACATTAATTTATTAAGACTTTTACTATTTTTACAATTCACTGGTAATTACTGGTACTTCACTTTTCACTAGTAGCTGTATTCACTATTAAACCGTAGGAAGGAATGAACGTACTGCATATAAATTCGGCTCTATTTTTGTATGATTTTCTGCGTTCAATTAGCGACTAAAGCGATCCATTATTATCTCTAATTATTGAGCACGAAGTTTGCACACGGCACTACTATGTTCATTTCTTTCTTACAAATATTGCTATCCTATTTAATTTTTCTTAACAATTTTCGTATTCGTTCTTACTTATACATTTTTCTCTTTCTTTAAGTCTAGTAGAAAATTAGTAAATAAACGACAATATCAAAGCTTAATGAAATCATATGAAACTTCTTTTGGTCTTGTGGCTGTCGTTAACACATACGATTGGCGGTGAACAATTTTTCCATGGAAAGAGTGCGTGCTTCTATTGATAACTGACCTCAACGATTATAACACTGTATTGCAGCATTTTTTTTTTTCTTGTTGACAATATTTATGGCAAGACTAGGTAGAGGAATAAATATGTTGTGTCGGTAGTAAATGATATCTCGAAGGAATCTCGTGCCAAATAGATTGATGGTCCAGGATATCAACGCATGCGCGGCATCCTAGGTACTTACTCCTGCTCGTAGCGATATGCAATATGGCATTTAGTCAATTAATTCGTCAAGAAAGCCGTCTAGCGTTTTAAAAACATGACACAATAAAACCCACAAAAATCAAAAGATACCGACGTTACTTTTCAGTGGTAAGTAAACAAAATGTTAACTTTAACCTACTCAATTATTTATTCAAAAGTTTTAAATGTTTATTATGAAATTGCCGCCATTTTATACGAAAATCGAAGATTATAAATAGTGACTCACACAGAATGGGAAAGTTGAGATGATCTCTCAATCTAATGTCTTATCAATTAACAGTAGGTAGGTTCCTAAATTGCTACTCTTAATAGTATGAAATAATATCTGTAGGCCCATTGATTATGCATAGGAGACGATAATCTGCCAAGCCTCCGTGCAACAAATATTTTCATCGACAGGTTTCTGCACGAAGATTTGCAACTCAACACAGAAGCGTGCGGTGACCCAATGAAACCTCAACTTTCCTAACAACTGGCAGTTTTTTAATATTCGATCCGGGCCTAAATATGTCTTGTTTATGTTCCGTTAGGAGTTATGGGATTGCAAGAACTGTATCGGAACGGTTTTGATTTTGTGTAGTATTAGTAGCAATAGATAGATTAAATTCGTTTGATACTGTGCAGACCTGAAAATTAGTAATAGATAATATAAAGAGAATGGTGGTGGTCGATTGAAAGGACTGTGATACGCTTCATAAGCCGTTTATTATATAATCCGGACGATTACAGAGTTGTATCGGAGCACCGTAGCGAGCGTTTCATTCAGTCGACCTTCGAGGAGATGCAGATAAACGTGCAGCGGACTACGGCGTGCTACCACAAACTAAAGACAATAACAGAAGTCAAACTCACTCTCTTTACTTCACCTTTAACACACACATACGCCAGTGGCGCTAGGGATGTCAACTTTGGTTTATACACAAAAAAACTATCGTAGTTGTCGCACGCACATCTCGTCGTTAGTTGCTTTGTTGAGAATAAAAAAGAAGAAACAAAGAAACTAAGCTTAAAAAACTATAAATAAAATATTACAGGTGAATTGTGAAACAGGCCGTTAAAGGGTGCTGTGGGTTAACTTTAAATTATATCTAAACCTAATCGTAACATAACAAAATAAGAATTATAATAAAAGTATAATAGTACTATAATTAAGGTAATACGATGTCCACGCTCTTCCGACAAACTGTAACACAGTTTGGCAAAATATTGCAAATAAATATGTAGAGTTATTTAAAAAAAGAACTTAAAAAATAACACTTGGTGCAACCAATTTAATCTATAACACTTTTAAAACGGTTTAATTCTAGATGCATTTTTTTCACTCTTCCGTTTTAGATGTTCTCCTACCAAATGACAGTAAAAGTTAACATGTTTTCATCTTACGTAATACTTAAAAAATAACACTTGGTGCAACCAATTTAATCTAAAACACTTTTAAAACGGTTTAATTCAAGATGAATTTGGAATCTGACATTTTTATTCGATTGCTCATTGTGTTTTCTAATATTTGCGCCAATATATTTTATAATATTTTGCTATATTTCAATGGAGTGGGGCGATAAAGAGAACCGAATCGCTGTGATTGCATTACACAAAGTTGGTATGGAGCCAAATGCAATTTTAAAACTCTCCATACGTTTGGTATTAGTCAAATGTTTGTGTACCGGGTTATCAATAGGTACAATAAGACCTCTTCTGTTTGTGACAGAAAAATATCTGACCGTCCACGTAGTGTTCGTACGCAAAAGGTGGTCAAAGCTGTAAGGGCAAGAATTCGCAGAAATCCTGTCCGAAAGCAAAAGATTTTATCTCAGGAGATGAGGATAGCACCCAGAACCATGTCGCGTATTTTAAAAGATGACTTAGGACTTGCAGCCTATAAGAGATGCATTGGTCATTTTTTAACTGATTATTTAAAAAAGAATAGGGTGGTAAAATCGAAAAACTACTGAAGCGTAAAGGGAGGTCACAGAAAAAAAATGTTTACGGATGAGAAAATATTTACAATTAAGCAACATTTTAACAAACAAAATGACCGTATTTATGCTCAAACCTCTAAGGAAGCTTCCCAATTAGTCGGCAGAGTGCAACGTGGGCATTTCCCGACTACAGTGATGGTTTGGTGGGGTGTTAGCTATGAAGGGGTGACTGAGCCATATTTTTGTGGAAAAGGTATCAAAACATCGGCACAAGTGTATCAAGATACCATTCCTGAGAAGGTAGTTAAGCCCCTTAACAATACCATGTTCAATGACCAAGCATGGTCTTTCCAACAAGACTCGGTGCCGAGTCATAAAGCTCGGTTCACGCAGTCTTGGTTAGAAGCGAACGTTTCGGACTTCATCAGAACTGAAGACTGACCGTCGTCTAGTCCCGATCTTAATCCGCTGGATAATGATTTAAGATCAGTTTTAGAGAGTACGGCTTGCTCTAAACGCCATGATAATTTGGAGTCCCTAAAATAATCCATACTGTTGGTGTTACACTATGGAAAGAGTACAGTCGTCAAGCCCAGAGAGCGAGTAGACTGTAATTTAAATTTAACACTAGGCACTGACTGTTCCCCAGTAAAACACTGCACTTATACTGACACACATTAATTTATTAAGACTTTTACTATTTTTACAATTCACTGGTAATTACTGGTACTTCACTTTTCACTAGTAGCTGTATTCACTATTAAACCGTAGGAAGGAATGAACGTACTGCATATAAATTCGGCTCTATTTTTGTATGATTTTCTGCGTTCAATTAGCGACTAAAGCGATCCATTATTATCTCTAATTATTGAGCACGAAGTTTGCACACGGCACTACTATGTTCATTTCTTTCTTACAAATATTGCTATCCTATTTAATTTTTCTTAACAATTTTCGTATTCGTTCTTACTTATACATTTTTCTCTTTCTTTAAGTCTAGTAGAAAATTAGTAAATAAACGACAATATCAAAGCTTAATGAAATCATATGAAACTTCTTTTGGTCTTGTGGCTGTCGTTAACACATACGATTGGCGGTGAACAATTTTTCCATGGAAAGAGTGCGTGCTTCTATTGATAACTGACCTCAACGATTATAACACTGTATTGCAGCAATTTTTTTTTCTTGTTGACAATATTTATGGCAAGACTAGGTAGAGGAATAAATATGTTGTGTCGGTAGTAAATGATATCTCGAAGGAATCTCGTGCCAAATAGATTGATGGTCCAGGATATCAACGCATGCGCGGCATCCTAGGTACTTACTCCTGCTCGTAGCGATATGCAATATGGCATTTAGTCAATTAATTCGTCAAGAATGCCGTCTAGCGTTTTAAAAACATGACACAATAAAACCCACAAAAATCAAAAGATACCGACGTTACTTTTCAGTGGTAAGTAAACAAAATGTTAACTTTAACCTACTCAATTATTTATTCAAAAGTTTTAAATGTTTATTATAAAATTGCCGCCATTTTATACGAAAATCGAAGATTATAAATAGTGACTCACACAGAATGGGAAAGTTGAGATGATCTCTCAATCTAATGTCTTATCAATTAACAGTAGGTAGGTTCCTAAATTGCTACTCTTAATAGTATGAAATAATATCTGTAGGCCCATTGATTATGCATAGGAGACGATAATCTGCCAAGCCTCCGTGCAACAAATATTTTCATCGACAGGTTTCTGCACGAAGATTTGCAACTCAACACAGAAGCGTGCGGTGACCCAATGAAACCTCAACTTTCCTAACAACTGGCAGTTTTTTAATATTCGATCCGGGCCTAAATATGTCTTGTTTATGTTCCGTTAGGAGTTATGGGATTGCAAGAACTGTATCGGAACGGTTTTGATTTTGTGTAGTATTAGTAGCAATAGATAGATTAAATTCGTTTGATACTGTGCAGACCTGAAAATTAGTAATAGATAATATAAAGAGAATGGTGGTGGTCGATTGAAAGGACTGTGATACGCTTCATAAGCCGTTTATTATATAATCCGGACGATTACAGAGTTGTATCGGAGCACCGTAGCGAGCGTTTCATTCAGTCGACCTTCGAGGAGATGCAGATAAACGTGCAGCGGACTACGGCGTGCTACCACAAACTAAAGACAATAACAGAAGTCAAACTCATTCTCTTTACTTCACCTTTAACACACACATACGCCAGTGGCGCTAGGGATGTCAACTTTGGTTTATACACAAAAAAACTATCGTAGTTGTCGCACGCACATCTCGTCGTTAGTTGCTTTGTTGAGAATAAAAAAGAAGAAACAAAGAAACTAAGCTTAAAAAACTATAAATAAAATATTACAGGTGAATTGTGAAACAGGCCGTTAAAGGGTGCTGTGGGTTAACTTTAAATTATATCTAAACCTAATCGTAACATAACAAAATAAGAATTATAATAAAAGTATAATAATACTATAATTAAGGTAATACGATGTCCACGCTCTTCCGACAAACTGTAACACAGTTTGGCAAAATATTGCAAATAAATATGTAGAGTTATTTAAAAAAAGAACTTAAAAAATAACACTTGGTGCAACCAATTTAATCTATAACACTTTTAAAACGGTTTAATTCTAGATGCATTTTTTTCACTCTTCCGTTTTAGATGTTCTCCTACCAAATGACAGTAAAAGTTAACATGTTTTCATCTTACGTAATACTTAAAAAATAACACTTGGTGCAACCAATTTAATCTAAAACACTTTTAAAACGGTTTAATTCAAGATGAATTTGGAATCTGACATTTTTATTCGATTGCTCATTGTGTTTTCTAATATTTGCGCCAATATATTTTATAATATTTTGCTATATTTCAATGGAGTGGGACGATAAAGAGAACCGAATCGCTGTGATTGCATTACACAAAGTTGGTATGGAGCCAAATGCAATTTTAAAACTCTCCATACGTTTGGTATTAGTCAAATGTTTGTGTACCGGGTTATCAATAGGTACAATAAGACCTCTTCTGTTTGTGACAGAAAAATATCTGACCGTCCACGTAGTGTTCGTACGCAAAAGGTGGTCAAAGCTGTAAGGGCAAGAATTCGCAGAAATCCTGTCCGAAAGCAAAAGATTTTATCTCAGGAGATGAGGATAGCACCCAGAACCATGTCGCGTATTTTAAAAGATGACTTAGGACTTGCAGCCTATAAGAGATGCATTGGTAATTTTTTAACTGATTATTTAAAAAAGAATAGGGTGGTAAAATCGAAAAACTACTGAAGCGTAAAGGGAGGTCACAGAAAAAAAATGTTTACGGATGAGAAAATATTTACAATTAAGCAACATTTTAACAAACAAAATGACCGTATTTATGCTCAAACCTCTAAGGAAGCTTCCCAATTAGTCGGCAGAGTGCAACGTGGGCATTTCCCGACTACAGTGATGGTTTGGTGGGGTGTTAGCTATGAAGGGGTGACTGAGCCATATTTTTGTGGAAAAGGTATCAAAACATCGGCACAAGTGTATCAAGATACCATTCCTGAGAAGGTAGTTAAGCCCCTTAACAATACCATGTTCAATGACCAAGCATGGTCTTTCCAACAAGACTCGGTGCCGAGTCATAAAGCTCGGTTCACGCAGTCTTGGTTAGAAGTGAACGTTTCGGACTTCATCAGAACTGAAGACTGACCGTCGTCTATTTCCGATCTTAATCCGCTGGATAATGATTTAAGATCAGTTTTAGAGAGTACGGCTTGCTCTAAACGCCATGATAATTTGGAGTCCCTAAAATAATCCATACTGTTGGTGTTACACTATGGAAAGAGTACAGTCGTCAAGCCCAGAGAGCGAGTAGACTGTAATTTAAATTTAACACTAGGCACTGACTGTTCCCCAGTAAAACACTGCACTTATACTGACACACATTAATTTATTAAGACTTTTACTATTTTTACAATTCACTGGTAATTACTGGTACTTCACTTTTCACTAGTAGCTGTATTCACTATTAAACCGTAGGAAGGAATGAACGTACTGCATATAAATTCGGCTCTATTTTTGTATGATTTTCTGCGTTCAATTAGCGACTAAAGCGATCCATTATTATCTCTAATTATTGAGCACGAAGTTTGCACACGGCACTACTATGTTCATTTCTTTCTTACAAATATTGCTATCCTATTTAATTTTTCTTAACAATTTTCGTATTCGTTCTTACTTATACATTTTTCTCTTTCTTTAAGTCTAGTAGAAAATTAGTAAATAAACGACAATATCAAAGCTTAATGAAATCATATGAAACTTCTTTTGGTCTTGTGGCTGTCGTTAACACATACGATTGGCGGTGAACAATTTTTCCATGGAAAGAGTGCGTGCTTCTATTGATAACTGACCTCAACGATTATAACACTGTATTGCAGCAATTTTTTTTTCTTGTTGACAATATTTATGGCAAGACTAGGTAGAGGAATAAATATGTTGTGTCGGTAGTAAATGATATCTCGAAGGAATCTCGTGCCAAATAGATTGATGGTCCAGGATATCAACGCATGCGCGGCATCCTAGGTACTTACTCCTGCTCGTAGCGATATGCAATATGGCATTTAGTCAATTAATTCGTCAAGAATGCCGTCTAGCGTTTTAAAAACATGACACAATAAAACCCACAAAAATCAAAAGATACCGACGTTACTTTTCAGTGGTAAGTAAACAAAATGTTAACTTTAACCTACTCAATTATTTATTCAAAAGTTTTAAATGTTTATTATGAAATTGCCGCCATTTTATACGAAAATCGAAGATTATAAATAGTGACTCACACAGAATGGGAAAGTTGAGATGATCTCTCAATCTAATGTCTTATCAATTAACAGTAGGTAGGTTCCTAAATTGCTACTCTTAATAGTATGAAATAATATCTGTAGGCCCATTGATTATGCATAGGAGACGATAATCTGCCAAGCCTCCGTGCAACAAATATTTTCATCGACAGGTTTCTGCACGAAGATTTGCAACTCAACACAGAAGCGTGCGGTGACCCAATGAAACCTCAACTTTCCTAACAACTGGCAGTTTTTTAATATTCGATCCGGGCGTAAATATGTCTTGTTTATGTTCCGTTAGGAGTTATGGGATTGCAAGAACTGTATCGGAACGGTTTTGATTTTGTGTAGTATTAGTAGCAATAGATAGATTAAATTCGTTTGATACTGTGCAGACCTGAAAATTAGTAATAGATAATATAAAGAGAATGGTGGTGGTCGATTGAAAGGACTGTGATACGCTTCATAAGCCGTTTATTATATAATCCGGACGATTACAGAGTTGTATCGGAGCACCGTAGCGAGCGTTTCATTCAGTCGACCTTCGAGGAGATGCAGATAAACGTGCAGCGGACTACGGCGTGCTACCACAAACTAAAGACAATAACAGAAGTCAAACTCATTCTCTTTACTTCACCTTTAACACACACATACGCCAGTGGCGCTAGGGATGTCAACTTTGGTTTATACACAAAAAAACTATCGTAGTTGTCGCACGCACATCTCGTCGTTAGTTGCTTTGTTGAGAATAAAAAAGAAGAAACAAAGAAACTAAGCTTAAAAAACTATAAATAAAATATTACAGGTGAATTGTGAAACAGGCCGTTAAAGGGTGCTGTGGGTTAACTTTAAATTATATCTAAACCTAATCGTAACATAACAAAATAAGAATTATAATAAAAGTATAATAATACTATAATTAAGGTAATACGATGTCCACGCTCTTCCGACAAACTGTAACACAGTTTGGCAAAATATTGCAAATAAATATGTAGAGTTATTTAAAAAAAGAACTTAAAAAATAACACTTGGTGCAACCAATTTAATCTATAACACTTTTAAAACGGTTTAATTCTAGATGCATTTTTTTCACTCTTCCGTTTTAGATGTTCTCCTACCAAATGACAGTAAAAGTTAACATGTTTTCATCTTACGTAATACTTAAAAAATAACACTTGGTGCAACCAATTTAATCTAAAACACTTTTAAAACGGTTTAATTCAAGATGAATTTGGAATCTGACATTTTTATTCGATTGCTCATTGTGTTTTCTAATATTTGCGCCAATATATTTTATAATATTTTGCTATATTTCAATGGAGTGGGACGATAAAGAGAACCGAATCGCTGTGATTGCATTACACAAAGTTGGTATGGAGCCAAATGCAATTTTAAAACTCTCCATACGTTTGGTATTAGTCAAATGTTTGTGTACCGGGTTATCAATAGGTACAATAAGACCTCTTCTGTTTGTGACAGAAAAATATCTGACCGTCCACGTAGTGTTCGTACGCAAAAGGTGGTCAAAGCTGTAAGGGCAAGAATTCGCAGAAATCCTGTCCGAAAGCAAAAGATTTTATCTCAGGAGATGAGGATAGCACCCAGAACCATGTCGCGTATTTTAAAAGATGACTTAGGACTTGCAGCCTATAAGAGATGCATTGGTCATTTTTTAACTGATTATTTAAAAAAGAATAGGGTGGTAAAATCGAAAAACTACTGAAGCGTAAAGGGAGGTCACAGAAAAAAAATGTTTACGGATGAGAAAATATTTACAATTAAGCAACATTTTAACAAACAAAATGACCGTATTTATGCTCAAACCTCTAAGGAAGCTTCCCAATTAGTCGGCAGAGTGCAACGTGGGCATTTCCCGACTACAGTGATGGTTTGGTGGGGTGTTAGCTATGAAGGGGTGACTGAGCCATATTTTTGTGGAAAAGGTATCAAAACATCGGCACAAGTGTATCAAGATACCATTCCTGAGAAGGTAGTTAAGCCCCTTAACAATACCATGTTCAATGACCAAGCATGGTCTTTCCAACAAGACTCGGTGCCGAGTCATAAAGCTCGGTTCACGCAGTCTTGGTTAGAAGTGAACGTTTCGGACTTCATCAGAACTGAAGACTGACCGTCGTCTAGTCCCGATCTTAATCCGCTGGATAATGATTTAAGATCAGTTTTAGAGAGTACGGCTTGCTCTAAACGCCATGATAATTTGGAGTCCCTAAAATAATCCATACTGTTGGTGTTACACTATGGAAAGAGTACAGTCGTCAAGCCCAGAGAGCGAGTAGACTGTAATTTAAATTTAACACTAGGCACTGACTGTTCCCCAGTAAAACACTGCACTTATACTGACACACATTAATTTATTAAGACTTTTACTATTTTTACAATTCACTGGTAATTACTGGTACTTCACTTTTCACTAGTAGCTGTATTCACTATTAAACCGTAGGAAGGAATGAACGTACTGCATATAAATTCGGCTCTATTTTTGTATGATTTTCTGCGTTCAATTAGCGACTAAAGCGATCCATTATTATCTCTAATTATTGAGCACGAAGTTTGCACACGGCACTACTATGTTCATTTCTTTCTTACAAATATTGCTATCCTATTTAATTTTTCTTAACAATTTTCGTATTCGTTCTTACTTATACATTTTTCTCTTTCTTTAAGTCTAGTAGAAAATTAGTAAATAAACGACAATATCAAAGCTTAATGAAATCATATGAAACTTCTTTTGGTCTTGTGGCTGTCGTTAACACATACGATTGGCGGTGAACAATTTTTCCATGGAAAGAGTGCGTGCTTCTATTGATAACTGACCTCAACGATTATAACACTGTATTGCAGCAATTTTTTTTTCTTGTTGACAATATTTATGGCAAGACTAGGTAGAGGAATAAATATGTTGTGTCGGTAGTAAATGATATCTCGAAGGAATCTCGTGCCAAATAGATTGATGGTCCAGGATATCAACGCATGCGCGGCATCCTAGGTACTTACTCCTGCTCGTAGCGATATGCAATATGGCATTTAGTCAATTAATTCGTCAAGAATGCCGTCTAGCGTTTTAAAAACATGACACAATAAAACCCACAAAAATCAAAAGATACCGACGTTACTTTTCAGTGGTAAGTAAACAAAATGTTAACTTTAACCTACTCAATTATTTATTCAAAAGTTTTAAATGTTTATTATGAAATTGCCGCCATTTTATACGAAAATCGAAGATTATAAATAGTGACTCACACAGAATGGGAAAGTTGAGATGATCTCTCAATCTAATGTCTTATCAATTAACAGTAGGTAGGTTCCTAAATTGCTACTCTTAATAGTATGAAATAATATCTATAGGCCCATTGATTATGCATAGGAGACGATAATCTGCCAAGCCTCCGTGCAACAAATATTTTCATCGACAGGTTTCTGCACGAAGATTTGCAACTCAACACAGAAGCGTGCGGTGACCCAATGAAACCTCAACTTTCCTAACAACTGGCAGTTTTTTAATATTCGATCCGGGCGTAAATATGTCTTGTTTATGTTCCGTTAGGAGTTATGGGATTGCAAGAACTGTATCGGAACGGTTTTGATTTTGTGTAGTATTAGTAGCAATAGATAGATTAAATTCGTTTGATACTGTGCAGACCTGAAAATTAGTAATAGATAATATAAAGAGAATGGTGGTGGTCGATTGAAAGGACTGTGATACGCTTCATAAGCCGTTTATTATATAATCCGGACGATTACAGAGTTGTATCGGAGCACCGTAGCGAGCGTTTCATTCAGTCGACCTTCGAGGAGATGCAGATAAACGTGCAGCGGACTACGGCGTGCTACCACAAACTAAAGACAATAACAGAAGTCAAACTCACTCTCTTTACTTCACCTTTAACACACACATACGCCAGTGGCGCTAGGGATGTCAACTTTGGTTTATACACAAAAAAACTATCGTAGTTGTCGCACGCACATCTCGTCGTTAGTTGCTTTGTTGAGAATAAAAAAGAAGAAACAAAGAAACTAAGCTTAAAAAACTATAAATAAAATATTACAGGTGAATTGTGAAACAGGCCGTTAAAGGGTGCTGTGGGTTAACTTTAAATTATATCTAAACCTAATCGTAACATAACAAAATAAGAATTATAATAAAAGTATAATAGTACTATAATTAAGGTAATACGATGTCCACGCTCTTCCGACAAACTGTAACACAGTTTGGCAAAATATTGCAAATAAATATGTAGAGTTATTTAAAAAAAGAACTTAAAAAATAACACTTGGTGCAACCAATTTAATCTATAACACTTTTAAAACGGTTTAATTCTAGATGCATTTTTTTCACTCTTCCGTTTTAGATGTTCTCCTACCAAATGACAGTAAAAGTTAACATGTTTTCATCTTACGTAATACTTAAAAAATAACACTTGGTGCAACCAATTTAATCTAAAACACTTTTAAAACGGTTTAATTCTAGATGCATTTTTTTCACTTTTCCGTTTTAGATGTTCTCCTATCAAATGACAGTAAAAGTTAACATGTTTTTTGGTATGAATGATATACAGAATCAAAATAAGACACAATTGTAAAAAAAAGAGCTGAAGTCACCTAGCAACATATTTTCTCTTTACGAACCTCTCCGAGATGCGTGTCTCAAGCGGACGGCACTTGTGTTTGCGCTGTATCGAAATGTTCCGTCGTCACAATTTGTCCGTGAGCGGTGTGTATGTGTGCGTTGCTCGAGCGCGCTTTGTGTATGGAGTTTGACTTCTTTACTAGCTAACCTGTAACGTCCTACTGCTGGGCTATGACCTTACCTCAACCATGAGGCAGTTCGAGCCATACTCCACCACGCGGGCTCAGTGCGGATTGGTGGAGGGGTGTTTGCAAGGCAAGTGACCAACACTGCTGTCAGATGTTATCATGTCGCCAATAAGGCATCTGACTTAGGCTAAACGACTGATATCAACCGATATTAGCCGAAGCACGGAGATGCTATGTCACTTATATGGTCGGAATGGTCACCTATTTAAACTCGACCGCGCCGTAGGTTGCTTCACTTCAGCATCACTACCAAAGCGCTGCTGCCATTGCGCTACGAGCACTTCGTATTAGGTACTGGACACTATCCATATTTATATTACATTTTGTGCTGCAATGTGGTGCCTAAGGTTTCCACAATCTCAGCCGATGCGGGAACATAAAATTTGCACTGTTAGTCGGGTATCTTAAGTAAAGGGAAGGGAAGATCTTAAGTAAACGAAAAGACTAAAACATAGTGCGAGTCAAGTTACTCCAAGCACCATATAGCGATGCGCGTCGACAGCATCTCTACGTCTAGGCCAGTGGTGTTATTAATATGCATTCTGCTGATACGGCGCTATAATAAGAAAATCTTATTTTAACCGATTTGAAAAGAAGATTTTCAATTAGACTCGTAATTTATTAGTAAAATAAGATCACATAAACCTAAACCTTAGTAAGAAGAAATGAATGAGCATAGCTAAGGGCGTTGTTTTCCATAATCACCAAATCGTCTGGCTCTGCAATTTTTTGGTATCAGTAATTTACCTTACCGCCTTATTCGGGAGTGTCGGTAACAGATCCTTTGACTCATACAAACTTAGCAAGAACCTTACTACGATCTCAATTGGACACGTCCCTCCCGAAGCGAGTTTCCAAAATTAAAAAGTGAGTTACGCAAAAAGTTTGGAAACTTTTCCGTACTCGTGTCACGTGCCTCAGACCTGTGAAACAGAGTTGGCTGGGAAATAGCAAAATCCACACTGTCGTTTGCAACAGCAAGAAATAATAAAAAAAATGCTGCCGGCACTTTTGTTTCACCTGCTGTTCACAGTCCGAATCGAACGTAGCTGTAATGAAGTGTAGCAGGAATGTAGGATTTGCCTCTGTGTTTTAAAAGATTTTCATGGTGTTTCTTTCTATTTTTCTCACAAATAACGCGTATTTTTCGTTAAATTGGGTAGGTAACTGAAATGTCTGAATAAGACAAAACATGGTATTAACTATTCTTACGTTATTCGATACTAATTATTATGAGGTAAGGTTTAACAGCCCAGTGACAAACAGAGCTGTCATAATGAAGTCTACGAAAAAATAGTGTAGTTTTCTATTATTACTATAACTTTGTTCTTCGTCTTCTTTGCCTGTTCTCTTTATTTGGGGTCGGCCCTCCTCGTTCGATGGCGCCAGGACACTCTGCTTTGGGTTGTTTGTGTATCCAGCTGTGCTCGTTCAATATCCTTATTGTGGTTGTCCACCAGGTGGCCGGCAGCATCCCTCTGCGTTTATTCCCTTCAAGTATCTCCAGAGCATTTTTTACATGGAAGATTTTACATTGGTACAATTTTTGGTATCGTATCAAAAACTATAATAAATAAAACTTTATTATGACTCCTCTTTTTCAAGGAACCGCTACGGTGTGAATCACAAAAAATAAAATCAAAACAAACCAGAATGCAATACGAGTGAATATAACCTGTCAAAACCAACGATCTACTTTATTCAGATGCTGATCAAAGAACGCAGAGTTTAACGAGAAAAGTTATTTTATTCACATGGAAATTAAGCTTTGTGGAATTCATTTATATATGACGGATTTTTTTTCCTTTTAATTAAAACTCAAATACTGAGCTATCAGATTTAAAAAGGGACAGGCAATGGGTGAATGCCTACTGAAATTACTTATAAAATATTTTTTACTACTATGGGGTATTTCGCCTGTTTTTACATCGGCTTTAAATAATTTCGACACTTTTCTCAATGACCATTTGATGACCATAATAATAAAGGATTTACTTAAAATCAAGTTAAGTCGCATTTATTTAGGTAAGAGAAAGTAGAAGTTCTTGGTACTAATACACATTTATAATTTCCAGGCTTAAATTTTTTTCACTAGCGTCAAGACGACGTGTGATATTCATTGATTAATGTCCGATTTCCACATGAAAATTTCTATAATTCAACACCGGAGTAATTTTAAAAGAGGTTACTGAATTATGTGAGCACTAACATCTATATTTCGCGTGATGTTCATTGATCTTTAATTCGTTTTAAAACAAAATTTACACGCCATATTCAAACAAGTTCAAAAATAGGGCCACTGATCTGCTTTACTATGCCTGATTTCACTTTAACTTAAGATATAAAATTTATTTCCAATCGAAAAATGTTGTGTTCAAGCAATAATTGTAGTTAAAAAGTGGTTAGGTCTCATATACCTCAGCCGTATCTTTGCACTGTTGTAATATCTCTGCGATGTAAGGTGACCATTTGGAGGGTTAAGTAGTATTATAGTTAAACGTTATGCAATGTATAACGCTTTTATTCACGTTGAAGCTTTTATCTGCCTCCACCCTGACATGGCAGGGCGGGGATCCGCGAATTTCACGCCGCTCTCGCGTCCGCGGTGATAAAATCTAACAAAACACAGCACAACAAACTCAGGAACTCACTAATTTCGATAAGCACATGTATCTGGAACAGATATCGATAAAGATAAATCTTAGTGGTGAGTCCCTTGAGTATGCAAGCACCGACCGTTGCGTTCACATAAACTTCCTGTATGACATAACTGTCTATCTTGCGTTGCCGGTTACCTAATAAATGGGATAATTGAAAGCTGACCTGTCGAACACTTATTTACTTGATCCGAACGACTTATCTTAATTGCCATCATAGACCGATAAAAAGGCCTATACTGCCTGCACTGTACAGTAAAAAGTTATAAGACTGTAAAATATTGTACCTTGTCGACCTTCGTAGTGTAGTAGCTAAGCACACTGGGTTTGAAGCCGTCAGCACTCCGAGATCCGGGGTTCAATTTCCGGTTAGGTTAATGGTGAAATCATAATTTTCTACATTGTCTCGGGTCTGGGTGTTGTGGTACCACCATTGTTTCTGATCTCCATAAAACAAGTGCATTAGCTACATGGTCAGGAGGACCTTATAAGGTAAAGTCCGAAATGAGCACATACGGGGCACCTTCAAGGATGCTCCTGTTGCCGAAAAAAGAGAATCCAGGCTGAGCTGGTTCGGACATGTGATACGTAGACCCGAAAATCACGAAGACTAGTTGTTAAGAAGTGCCTTTCCATGGCTGCAGCAAAGAGAGGGAAGGGCAGGCCAGTAACTACCTGGCAGACAAATGTTTGGAAGGACATAAGGGAGTTGGGCCTGACTAGTGACGATGCTTACCAGCGACCAAAGTGGCGCTTTAAGATAGGGAAAGCCGACCCCGTGTAACGGGAACTGTCGAGGACAAAGAATAAGAAGAAGAAGTGCATTAGCTACATACTTTGGGATCAGAGCAATGTACCTATGTGATTGGTTACATTTTTTTTTGTCTACACTGTGACGACTTCCTGGCTTTGGCCACCGGCGACTTTTATTGCATCTGTCCTGTCATTATTTGGTTCAGTATATTCTAGCCTTATAGGCGTACCCTTTAACTTCTACAATGTGCCAAAATGTGCTGTCTGATCTCCTCATCCAATGTAAAACAGCTAACACGAGGCTGGATCTTAAATCTCGTTATGTTGCGCTTCTGACACTCCATTACCTGCCCGAATATGTGGCCTGGTGCAAGCCACAATGCGTAGCGTGTTTGCAAATTTGCGTCCAGCAACACAGCTGTCAAATTACGATATCCTTGTTTAATGGTGATGATCTTTCCACGCGCTTCTACTAAGCTTGGTTAGGAGCTTTAAAAAAACAATGTTTCGGGCTTGACGATATCATGAAGTATTTTTCAAGTTTTCTACTTTAACGTAGACGCTACGCGAGTTACTAAAATAATGCCCATTAAATTTGAGGAGCAGCTTTTATGAGACATAACTAATTAAATGGGTAGTCTCGAAATACGTTACTCTTGAAGAACGTATGTAGGTATTCCATGAAAGTAATTTTCTATAGTAATACAGTGTAACTGTTATGCTTTTGACCATGATAGCATTAAGACTCTTTACACACTGCGACTTTTGGCAGCGATGCAGCCGTGATGCTAACTCGCGTTACCATCGATGCAGTCGCAAAATGTCAACCTTTACATATTGCGCTACTTTAAGAATCGATGCAGTTGTGATGGTAACGTGCGATAGCATCGATACAGTCGAGATGCAGAAACTAAAAATTGACAGATTATGTACTGAATTTTGGCGATTGCATCGATGCTAAATTATATCTGTTCATTGCGTGAGTCGCGATGCAGAAGCGTATTTTTAGACTCGCGACTGCATTGATACTAAAAGTCGCAGTGTGTAAGGGGTCTTAGGGAGAAAAAAAATACTATGGAAAGCTAATTTTCTATCAGTGAGTTGTTAACACAACGTATAGAGAGGCTTAGCAAGAAATTAGTCGCAAATACGACGACAAAATTGTGACGTACTTTTTGAAAATTTGAATATGAAAACGTTTGTATGAGTTGATGACAAATTACGTCAATCCATGGAGCACACTTAATTCTATTTCTTTCGTCTAAATGTGGAGATAAATAGTGGTAAGTATTTCATACTGTTTCTCTGCGAAAAAAAGAGTACCTACATCAGTATAAGCTTTTTCGATCTCATGAGTGTTTACTCCAGTTAATAGCCCCTTTCTTAATACTTAACAAGCTCCATTCAGCTCAAGTCCGGAAACATAATAGGATAGTACTCGGCACAAAATTTATAGCCGCGAAGCCTGCTTCGAGGTCATGCCGCTCTTATGAATTAGTCCTTGATTAATTGCTCAATCAATTATTCTAATGAAAATTAACTTTGTATACGTACTAATTAAAACTGAACTTGAATTAATACAAAAACAAATTGTACTTTTGTTCATTTCAATCCTGATGTTTAGTTTAAGAGGCATATGTAAAATAATAATTCGGACAAATAATAAAGATAACTGAAAAATCTGATATAAAGTTCAAAATCATGGAAATGATATTTTGAGTTGAAATTCGTCCGAAACAAAAAAAATAAGTTAATTTGTCTGCTGACTGAATATTTACAAGTTAAAAAAATGCAATAAATGAAATCAAATATTAATCTGAGTACAGTAATGAATTTGACGATCTCATTAAATCCGAGCATCGGGCTTAAAAAATATTTATTTTTGGAATGTCCTAAAAATACGTTATTTTCGGAATTTAATACTTCCTTTATAATGTTTAAAATATAAAAAAAGGCACGGTTTTATAACTCGCTCTGAGTATTTACTCCGTAGCTCATACAATAGAATAGTACCTAAGTGTGTATAGCAGTAAAATTCAGTGCTTGTGTTCTTCGCTCTTATAAATCTCCATTAAATAAGCCGGTTAAAAAAGTATTCACTGTTGAAATATGTAGATATTATAAAAATCGTATCGTGCTATGTAAACGACAAAAATCACCAGCAAAACGGATCAGAGGGTTGAATTGCGACCCATTTAATCCTACAAAAGGTAAAATATCGCACAAAGGAGAAATACCTATGTTATAATGTCATAAATTAACGATTGTGGTTTATGATTATGGTACTTTTGAAAACAATTTTGTGTTACCTTTGAGATTCAATATAATGCGGAAATATTGTTGTGTCAAAATACCCGCATACGAATATCTTATTCTAAAAACCTAAGATACCACTCTTCAGCTGTACGAAAAACAATTTCTTCTTTAGATTCATATAAACTTTAGTAGAGTCCAGATGGTTTCATAAAATAACATGCTAAGCTAGTCAAAATCTCAAGTTATGTTTGACTAACATTTTGTGGTAAAACAATTCAATATTGGATAGTTCGGAATGGAGTTTTGCATAACGTAACGTAAATACACCCGCCTCTCACGATTGAGCTGTAACATCGTTGTCAAAATATTTCGATTTGCAAGAGATTTGTAGTTTGAGTTGTACTGATGGGGAAAACATATTCCCATTAAATTACCTTGTTGGAATAAAAAAACTGATTTTAATACCTTTATTTTTATGCGCAGGCATAAAATACGTGACCAGACACACTAAACATTATTTAAAAGTAGGAAGATACGTTTCGAAGATCTACACTGCAAGCACAAATACTAAAATGTAGCTAAAGAGTACAAAATTTTGGTTTAAACATATGCATATAAAATTTTAAGAGAAGCTTAACTAATTACTTATATACAACCACGTGCTGTTACTCCTTCTAATCGTGTGTCAGATGTATTAGTACTATGTAGTCTGTCATTCTGTGCAAAATTTTGAGTTTTTATCTCTTGTTGAACTACATACTCGTAATATGTCATAATCACTTCACAACCACATTGGCAAATGAAATTTCTTTCGAAATGAAAAATTCGGGTGTAAGGCACATTTTACTCTCGACCTTTTGGCGCTCTCACTTTGTTCGAGCGCCAGAAACATCTAGAGTGAAATTGGTCGCTTTCTTCCCTTGCATACTATTTTTTTGCATCGTCGCATTTACCAGTCAGTGTTATCAATACTCAAAAACCTTCATTTCATCTTTTAAATCATTCAATTGAAAACAAAAACATTCCCGTTAATGCAACAACAATGGACGACAAAACAATCGGGCCGATATTTTTATTGGAAAATTAATCTTAATTGGAAATAAATGGCGGACTGCCCTCGGCTCACAGCCTTCCGATCTGATTTGAGTTACGTTATGCCGGGCAGTCTCATCAATCTTTACGGAAAGAATGATTGAAGAATCCGGGACAAAAAATGGGAACCTTGGTTATTCAGATGGGACATTTGCAAATCTGTTCAAATTTATTGCCCCTTGAACAAGTTCGACACCAGAAAACAGTTTATGAAATACGTTACGAAAGAATCCATTAATGTGTTAAAATTGAAATATTTTATTACTGAATATTAATACACCAACAGATAAATATCTATTTTATAAACAATTCATATCAAATTCATCTTCGCGTAGGTGGTTATGTACGGCCAGCAGCACGTCAAGGTAAACACTGTGGTATCTTATTCACTTGTAATAAGGGCTAGTTTGCAACAAAAGCGGGTAACCTGATGTGTTACCCACTTTTAATCTCTATTTTTGTTAAACGAATGTATCACAAGTTGATTGAAACACACATTTTTTTAACAATTGAGCATTACATCATCAGATTCATTTCATTTGGTATATGCAATGGGCTTGCACTTGACTCAATGCACATCATAGCAGTGACAGAGTAAACTGATGCACAAACAGACTGAGCTTCGTTGCTCTAACACGGACTTCACACTAGTAGTTACAACATTATCTGAAAAAATCTTATAAAAATAAACAGTAAATATATGGTAAAACCTTTTTAATTCATTGGCTGATATTCCCACGCAACCACAGCCAACTAATGAAGATAAATGTTTGCTAAGCTATGGGGTGGGAGTCTCTGATTAATTAATTGTCTATCTACTAGATGGTCATTGCCATTGGCTGACGGGGACATATAGGTGGCGTTTTTTGCCAAGTCCTTTATAGGCCTGTTGCACCATCGACAAATAAATAAATAAAATAAATATGACGGACAACACACCAATTGTCATGGTTTCGTACTGAGGAATATTCTTCCTTGTGTTACGAATAACAGACAACGTTTGTAACGGATCCATGACTTAGGTATAAATGTTCGTGCTTATCACACAAACATTTTCCCCTTGCGGGATTCGAACCCGCAAACGGCCGGCGCGCTAATCACTACAACTAACGCGTCGTAAGCACTAACCAACGAATAATTTAAATATGGAAAGTTATTTATTATGAAATAGTGGGCAGATAACGCTAATTGGAAGAGTATCTGCTACACAAAAAATGCAAACGTTTTCATCCGTCAAACTTCCGCAAAAAAGAAATGTTGATTTTTTTAAATAAATTTTAATGCGTTAATATGTCAGCTAAAATTGTGTTTATTTTTAAAATCAAAATGTAAAACATTTTACCATTGTTAAGAAACTGTTAGATAAGAAACTTTTACACTACTGGACAAAATCCGAAATGAGTACATCAGGGGGAGTTTCAGAATAGCCCCAATAGTCGATAAGGTTAAAGACAAACGCTTGCGGTGGTCGGCCATGTCCAAAGGCGCCAGAAGGACCTTATGGTAAAGCTTACCTTGGACTTACCAGCGACGAAACGCACTCGTGGAAGACCATGCGCCAATTGGATGACGACGATCGAAAAAGATCTGAAAGAAGCCCACTTAGATAGGGACGCACCACAAGACCATGCTAAATGGAGAATGCGGACGAGGAAGGCCGACCTCAAGTAAATTGTAGCAGATCTAGGGGGAAGAAGAAGAAGGTTGCGAAGAAACTATTAACATACTAAAATAATATATGTGATTGGTGTCCAATTAATTTATTTATTTTAAAAGAGCGTACTCAAATGGTAAACGAGTGAGCAATCTGTATCGTCCTGATTTATCGTCGCGTTTATTAGATCCCGTCACAGTAAAACACATACAACTTTATATAAAAGTATCTTAAATGTTATTCTATAAATAAGGCGTAGAGTAGACCGTTCACCGCCAACGTAGACAGACGACCTTGTCAATATTACAGGATCACATTGGATGCAGACCACACACTGTGGAAAACCTATGTTCAGCAATCCTAGAGAATAAATAATATCCTCTGTCTGATAATGATGATTTAAGTATTTTTTTGTTATTTATTTAATGAACTTAGGTGCCATGACCAATCGCATATCAAGGTTGATAATACAAGTTTAGAAGTCGTATGATTCCGTATAATATTTTGTATGAGTAATAACGCAAGGTAATTATGGCTAACATTACGTAGTGCCAGTTCATATACTATTGCCAATATAAGAGTCCTAACTTCAAACATCAAAAGCAAAAACAGTAAACTGAGCATATTATGTTGTCTCTTTAAATCAAGTAGAGATACTGCATATATGTTTGTTCTGTGACCACACCGACACAAATGTGCGTCTTGTTCTTTTATAAAGTGAAGATTAAGAGTAAAGACTATGATACATACTTAAAATGGGCTTTTAAATAAATTGGTTGGCCTGAACAGATATTAACAAGACAACTTGTAGAATTAAATGGTCTTAAAGTAACCAATAAGTAATTAATAAATAAAACAGTAAAGTTAGCCTGTAAACATCCCACTGCTGGGCAAAGGCCATACCTCAAGTATGACTGGCGGAGAGGTGTTGCAAGGCAAGCGACCAACCTTGTTGTCAGATTTTATCAAGCCGCCCATGGGCCTCTGACTAGGCTTAACGACTTATATCAAACTAATATTAGCCGGGACCCACTGCCTAACGTACCTTACGTAAACACGGAGGTGATATACGTCATTTATTACTATCGGAATGGTTACCCATCCAAACACGACCGCGTCGTAAGTGGCTCAACTTCGATATCACTTCGACACACACCAAAGCCCTGCCACCACTGCGCTCCGTGCCCCTCTCAAGTAAGAGCAAATAATATTGCTATATAAATCGTGAATAATCTTGCTAATAAGTCAGTTCACCAAGATATCTACCCTTTAGAAAAAAATACTGCTGGGTATCTAATTATGAGTGGTTTCTTTTCTGACGCAGTCAATAAAATATTTTATACGATTATTATTTTTAGTATTTACCTCAATATTTTTTCTGCACTTTAAATTAAGGTGTTTCGTTTGCAAATCAAAATATTAAATCCTAAAAACCAATACCCCAGATACAAACTATCTAGACATTGACAGATTCGCTCCCAAACCCGGAGTTCGATTCCCAGAAATACTTTTTATCTTGAATTGTTGTTGAAAATTTATTACCGATGGCCGCTCCATCTTTGTCAGTCGGTACGTGAATAGAAGGATTTATTGGATTGGTAACGGGGGTTTGATATTTCTATTTATCAAACTGCAAACGCGCATCGAGTGAACCCCAACTAGGTACCAGCCATATTTCTTTGGCACTGATAGTAAAATAAATAAATAACCAAATTTTCAGCCAAATAAATATATTTTCAATATTTCACTTCTGCACAGCAAAGTGCTGAGCAGAAGTGAAATATTGAAAACGATTTGATAAATGAAGGGTCCTGAACCTTAACCATATCTGATATTTAATTATTATTTCAAGTACAAACATTATATTATGTGTTTATTTATTGAATTGTATTTTTTGCTTTGTTTGTTTTAGTTAAAGGCTCGTTAACTTGGTTGCAATACAAAATGAATTTAACGCCAGATTTGATTAGGTTCCATTTCTAACATAGTGTGGAAGTGTTTTAGAATGTTTAACACTCATCTTTATTGGTTTAGAATGTTTTTAACACTCACAGTGTTATATTGGCCCGGTCAGCCAAGAGGTTGCTGGTTCAAGTCCCGCCCGTGCGCAAATTTTTGGTTTCTTATTTCATCTTTACTCACGTTTATGTTTATCAAGTGGATGTGCCTAAAATTGGTAGCTACGTGAGAATGCTAGAATTTTGTGAGATGCAATTTAAATATTATGCAACATTACAATAATTGAGTCGATTCTCTTTTCCACCTAAAATCCTAAATAGAATTAAAACCTTCCTTTTCAGTCCGTTTAAAACTAAATACCGTTTCGCTGAAAAAACTAAAAAATGGCGGGCGGACCTTTTTAATGCCTCAATTTATTTGGCAAAGCGCCGTGCAAATTATTATGTTAATGCCGACTTTGTAAAAACGGAACAGCGATACGTTAGGCTTAGTAACTAACGTTTGCATGGAAATGGAGAACTGGGGCATATAATATATATTATATTTACAGTGAGAATACTGGTAGGTGTGAGTCAAAAGCGGTTCTTGGTACTTATTATGTCAAGAACAGCTTTCAAATCGTAAAAAGATCGTCAAATCTCATAATATTAGAAGCTTTTTTCTAAAACTACTTAGCATTTTATTAGTAGCATACTAAACATTTGAAAGTAGGTTTAGTTAAATCATTACTGATAGATTTTTTTAATATTTTATATTTATTTAAGTTTTTGTTTTCAGAAAATGTTAATTACACTGCAGATAGCGACCAGGGCCTCTATTTTTGAATCACTCGCTTTTATTTCCGAAGTGACAAGCCATAATACAATGACAGACGTCATTTGATTTTGTGGGTATAAAGACCCAGAATTACCCTCAAAAATACATAAGTACATAACAGATATAGCGTGTGATTTGCGTTCGAAAACGAACGAAAACCAAGCAAAATATATCAGTGAATACTCCCAAAATTAAACAATATTTTATTTTGATCACCCCTTTTTGGAATAAAACTGTTTTACATCGAAAATCGGACATTAATCAATGACATCGCATGCCATTTTTACACGAGTGATTCAAAAATAGAGCTCCAGAAGCTCTATTTTTGAATCACTTGCTTGTGTATGGCGTGTGATTTTCGTTCACATTAAAACTAAATTTCGAAGAAAACCGAGCAAAATATACTACTTAAAACAAAATAAGGGCCACGAGGTATTTCGTACCGTGAAAATGATAAAACCAATATATACTCGTATATTTTTTCCAATAATAATGATTAAAAAGTTTATTTGCTTTTGAAAGAAAAAACAAATTTAAGGTTAAAAATAAAAACAATGTAAAGTTACTGAAAACAAAAGAAAATACTCCATGCTCACCTTTTAGTTAACGGGTATGTTACCCCCTCGTTTCGCTACGCACTCCTGAAGCCTGGAGCGCATGCTCTTAATCAAATGCCTGACATTTTCCATTGGAATCTCTTCCCAGGCCCTTTCTGCCCTTTCAATTCATCAACGCTGTTAGCGTTGATGAATTGCTGTTGGTTGTGGATTTCATGATCACCGTCTCTAACTCTTCGTTTCAACTGATCCCACATGTTCGCTCTATTAGATTTAAGTCCGGACTGTTCGCCGGCCACGGCAAGACTTGAATTTGAGAGGCTTCCAGTACAAACCGAGTCGTTTGAGCCGTATGTGCACGAGCATTGTCTTGCATCAAGATGAATCCAGAACCGAGCGGGTTCTGGATTCATCTGGTTCTGGGCAAATGGGATCACATGTGGTCTGACAACTCGATATACCGCTGAGCAGTAACAGTACTCTTATTTAAAATAGCGAGCTCAGTTTTGCTGTGTAAGCTTATTCTGCCCCAAATCATTACATTCATGGATGCAGGCTTCTGAAAATCTCTCGCCGCGTCTTCTCCATACTCTAATACGCCGAATGTCGTTAAAAATTTAACTTTGCATTCGTCTGTGAAAAGGAGCATTGGTTTATGTCTCAGTCCAAATGTTGACGGGAAAATCTTAAACGATTTGCACGATGATTTCTGGTTAATGGAACACGGACAACTCGCCTTCTTGATGCCTGCTGGTCTTCATGCAATCGATTACGATAAGTTTGGTCACTGAAACGAGTACCCGTTGTGAGCCGTAAACGATTTTGCAGCTTGCGGGCCGTCGTTGTGCGATCTCGGCGCGCACTTAATCGAATGTAACGATCCTCTTGAACTGTTGTAATGCGGACTCTGCCCGAACCAGGTCTTCTTCTAACACTACCGGTCTCTAGGAAATTATTCCATAGATTTTGAATAGCTCTTCGAGAAAATCCCAATTGCAAACCTACAGATCGCTGCGAATGACCTTCTTAAATCATTGTAACTTTTAAATTTTATTTAAAATTGTTGCAAGTACGAGGGTCAAACTGAAAGTTCTTAGAACTGGCCACTTATAAACAATATAATAAAAAAAAAAATTCTAAAATTTGAAAATAGAACTCTTTGCCAATATTACTGAGTATATATTTCATTCATTTGTCATTTGTTTTACGATTTATCGGCAAATTGAAAATTGTCTGTGTCACGTCAACATGAATTTAACACGAGAAAATTTTCGTGCAATGATTTTTTATGACTTTCGATGTCATTTAAGTCAACAAGAAAGTTATGATAGACTACGATTGGCCTTTCACGATGAAGCCCCATCTTGTGCGACTGTTTACAACTGGTTTAATGAGTTTAAACGTGGTCGCACTAATCTCACTGATGATGTACGTGAGGGACGGCCTTCTACGGCGACGACTGAAAATAACATCTGTGTTGTGCGGCGTATGATAGAGACTGACAAAAGAGTGACCTATCAGCAGATTCGGACAAGCTTAGGCATCGGTATGAGTCAAGTGCACAAAATCCTCCACGAACATTTAGCGGTCAGGAAGCTTTGCGCCCGGTGGATACCTCATAATTTGACTAAGGCTCAAAAACTCCATCGTGTGGATTGGTGCCGTAAAATGATTGAAAGATTTAACGGAGGTGACTCAAATGCTGTGTTCGACATACTAACAGGTGACGAAAGCTGGATTTACTGTTATGATCCTGAAACCAAAAGACAATCTGCTCAGTGGGTGTTTCCTTTCGAGGAGTTGCCAACTAAAGTGAAGAGAGATCGAAGTGCGGGAAAAAAAATGGTGGCCTCGTTCTTTGGAAGGATAGGTCATTTCGCAACAATTGTGTTAGAGGATTAAAAAACAGTTTCTGCAGAATGGTACACTACCAATTGTTTGCCACTTGTCTTGGAAAAAGTTCGAGAGAAACGACCTCGCAGTAGGATCCTCCTTCACCACGACAACGCCTCGTCGCACACCGCCAAGCGAACGATCGACTATTTGGCGACATCAAACGTTGAATTACTGGGTCACCCGCCGTATAGCCCCGACCTCGCGCCTTGTGATTTTTATTTATTTCCAAAAATTAAAGAAAAACTTAAAGGAAAGCGGTTTATGAATGCTGAAGAAGCGGTGGCTGCGTATCGCGATGCCATTGAAGAGACCCCTAAGGACGAGTGGGCAAAGTGCTTTTCCCAGTGGTTCCATCGCATGCAGCGGTGTATTGACGTCAATGGACAATATTTTGAAAAGATATAATAAAACTAATAACTGGCTAATGTAATCAGTTTTTGATTTTCTAAGAACTTTCAGTTTGACCCTCGTATTAGATGAATACTACAATATTAAAAAGTTTAGGCATCAAAGAGTATGTATACTCAATATTTTACTACTTTCAATATATATATATATAATAATTTACACCAAAATGAAAAAAATAATCATAAATTTTGTTTTGATAAGTATATACAGGGTGTGGCGTAAATAGTGGTCCAAAGCAAAGGTGTGGATACACTGTACACTGAAGCACCACATACCAGTATTAAAAAAATTGTATGTACAGGGTTTTCAAAACATTTTTGTTTATTTTAAAAAAAAATCGTTACCTTGCCTTACAAATTTCACTAAAATTTTTTCTGTCACTAAAGTAACCTAAAATTTAAGAAAGAACTGAATAATAGGTCCAGAAAAATTTACAACACTTGTAATGTACCTAACTTTTAAAAAATGTTTTCCTTAATTAGGTTCCTTTTTGTTTCGAAAAGTAATAACTTTTTTTCTGTAAGTCGTAACACTTATTGTTGCACCATTTTAGAATCTGCAAAAGATTGATTTTTTTAAAAAAATAATGGGCACTGACAGTGTGGTACATTTTTTTGCACCAAAAAAACAGTGTATTCACACCTTTGCTTTGGACCACTATTTTCATTTGATAATCGGACGTTAATAAATGAATACCACACGCCATTTTGGCGCGAGTGATTCTAAAATAGAGCTCCTGTTCTTGTATTAAAAACATGTGGCTCTAGTTAGTGAAGGTAGAGTAATATGTACGCTCAAGGTCTCGCCTGCCTAACCAAACAAGACACAAAATCAGGCTTATAGATCAGCCTTATACTTACACGTAATGTGCAAGCGAGTTTAGATCATAAGATGGTTTGGCAATAATTATCTCAATAGCAGATACAATCGTAGTACTACTACTAAAACTTTTGCAGGAAAACCATATGCTAGCATTAATATAAGCACTCACATATAAAAATATCAGCTTCAGAATATTCTAGCCGTAACGTTACGTTGCAGGCGTTTTGCAAATGGAGGAAAAGCGAAAATGCCCGCGAAACTATTTCGGAAAACCCAACCATTGTTCTTTCGGTAGCTGATGCTTTTAAAGCGCACGTTTGCCGTAATTTGAATATATAAATAAGTGCAAATTGTGGAAAATAGGCCGTTGCTTATTGCTTGGAAATATAGTCGGCTTATTGCATACTTCAGATAGGCACATTCACTAATAAAATATTATGAAAACATGTACGTAATAAATAATGCTTTATCAAAAAAGAGCTTCAATAATGCTATAGTATGCTCTTTTGTCAAAAACTGGTTAATCGTGTAACAGTGTAATTAAAAAAGAAATTGTTTGCCTAAAATGGATTCCTTTTCTTTCAATGGTCGAGAGTTTATTTAAGACTTTTAGTGCATTTTGGTTTTGGAGGCGGTTTTTACGTTTTTAAAGTAAATTTTATTTCTTCATTTTTTGAGATTACAGGAGAGGGAGGGGTTGGAAGTTGCACACTCATCACTCTGCTTTTTAAAAAGCTACAAACTGCGTATCATAATTTCTGCGTATCATAATTACTGAACTCCTAAGCGTTAAGAAGTTCCACTATCAGCTCAGCCACACAGGATGTGGAATATCAGACCTCTCTCTCCTCCTTTTTTGAAGTCGGTTAAAAAAACACTTGGTGCTGGTTTTTAAACTTTAATGTATATTTTTTATTTTTATTCCAGAACACTAGATGTTTATTTGACTGAAACTGACATGAACTGGCTAGTTATGAAATGAGACTCTTTCGCGCGTTTCATAAATTCAAAATTTAAAATTTTGTACATAGGCTATTGCTAGCACTTATGCACGTCCCAACATTGGCCCTACTATAGCTTCGGGACAATTTTGGGCCAGTGCTAAGAAGAAGCTGCGCAACAAACTCATTCACTATTGTCAATAACCATTGTCATACCCGACCGGCTGGTTATTTAAATAAGATACGGCGCATCTTTATCTTCATGTATCTGAAAAATATACTCATTTTAGGTTTTGTTATGTGCATGTTATAGAAAAAGTATGAATTCTTGGCATTGTACAGTCGGAACCCTTAACTCACACATAGTCATTCACATATACAACTCCCAGGAAATTTAAAAACAAACATTATGTTGAGTAACATTATTTACGGTTCGGTGGCCAAAAAGCAAAAAACGGAACACTTAGTTTCTTCCGTGTGTGTCACAGCCACTTTATTTTGGAACTTATAACGTTAAAACTTGGCAGGAAGGTGTATCTTGTTGACTACTTAGCCATAGCTAACACCTAGAGATTTATTTCAAAAAAGTCTTATAAAATGGGAAACAAAAACTTTGTGAAACATAAAAAGCCTGAATACCCCATAGCAAGATGGCGTGAAACGCAATTTAGTTCTTTTGATATCAAATTTTATTTTAATTAAGTCTTTGCTTTGATGTTATTGCTCTCGTAGGCGGCAAAGCTCCTCGGTAAAGAAATAGCGACTTTAGGATTATTTTCTTTATGTATATTGATTTTATTTTGACGTCATTTCCTTTTATATATATTAAATGGTTCAGAGAAAAATGTTCAGAGTGATGAGAAAAATGGTCATTTTATGATAATGAGGTATTTTTTCAATCAATACGTTATTATTTACCATTGTTTTACTCGAAATTTGAAGTAAAAGCCTAAAGCCAAAAAAGCTTATCATTGAGATAAGAAGGTAGAATAAAAATGTATTTTGTACATATTAGCATACCAACAAGGTATCCCTTTAGCTATTATACTCACTATAATGTATAGGTAGGTCTATATAATACAGGTATATATGGTACGATAACAAAAGCATAACAGCTCAGAATTCTCGGTCCAACCTTTAAAAGCTTTCAATCCGTCTTGTTGAGTAAAGATTGATGATGCAAAGCCAACTCTTTGAAACCTTCACAACAAGCCTTTTATGAAGCAATATAGGAATTTATATTGCTTTTAATAATCATGAAAGTGTTTGACTATAAAACTTTCGAGGGGCTAAAAAGTAGTGTATAGTAGTTTTTAACCTACTTCAAAAAAGGAGTAGGTTATCAATTCGACTGTATGTCTTTTTATTATTGTTGCCGATTTGGGATCTAAAGATGGGATCTTGGTGTAATCGAGAGAAACTTTCAAATTATAAAGGCACGTATAGTGTTGTTTTACTAAAATCTTAATATTGACGTATTGTTACGTCTGATAGTCCACATCTTGTGGGGCTGAGCTGATGGTGGAACTCCCTAACGCTAAGGAGTTCAGTAATTATAATGGCAGAACAAATGATAGGTAGTTTGTAGCTTCTTAAAGAACAGAGTCATAAGGTGCAACCTCCCCCCCCATCTCTTATAAACTCTAAAAATGGAGATATAAAATAAACTTTAAAAAAGTAGAAACCGACTTTAAAACCAAAATGCACTAAAAAGTCTTAAATAAACTCTTGAACATTGAAAAGAAAGGAATCCATTTTAGGGAAACAATTTCTTTTTGGAGTCGGTGCCATCACTTTGAAAATTCAGCCTCACCTGTCGCAGCACCGACTCCAAAAAGAAATTGTTTCCCTAAAATGGATTCCTTTCCTTTCAATGTTCAAGAGTTTATTTAAGACTTTTTAGTCCATTTTGGTTTTGAAGTCGGTTTTTACTTTTTTTGTATTTTTACTTAAGATATTTAGAGTGGGTTCGACCAAACGAGAATAAATGTAACCCTTAAAATAAATCGCTTGTTATCCGAGGGTATATCAATTTTCATTCTACCTTCTACTGTTCTTGAATATCGCGTTTATACGGAAGTAACTCTTATACTCACCGTGTTGCGTGGAAATAAGTGCTAATTCGAGAACAGTGCGACAAGGATCTTCTGGCCAATAGATGACATTGACAGAAGGGCGCTGGCATTCAATGACGGTATTATCAGCCAAAGGACGTCCACTACTAAACATTAGGCCTCCCCACGGCTTTTCACAGCGACCGATCACTAGCGGTCTGCAATAATTTTGATCCTGCGATCTTTATAAGGTTGTCTGTCCATCTTGTTGGTAGAAATCCTACGCAGCATCTTTGGTCGAAGGGTCTCCAATCTATAACTTTCCTGCCCTAACGGCCATCAATTCTTCGCGCTATGTGCACTGCCCACAGCCACTTAAGCTTACTGATTTTCAAGGCTATGTCCGTTACCTTAGTTCTTCGACGTATTTCCTCGTTTCTGATTCGATCTCGTAGAGAATAAACTTTAAAAAAAAGTAAAAACCGACTTCAAAACCAAAATGCACTAAAAAGTCTTAAATAAACTCTTCACCATTAAATGAAAAGGAACCCGTTTTAGGCAAACAATTACTTTTTGGAGTCGGTGCTGTGATAGTTGATGCTTGATGGTCAAAGTGATGGCACCGACTCCAAAAAGAAATTGTTTGCCTAAAACGGGTTCCTTTTCATTTAATGGTGAAGAGTTTATTTAAGACTTTTTAGTGCATTTTGGTTTTGAAGTCGGTTTTTACTTTTTTTTAAAGTTTATTTTATTTCTTCATTTTTAGTGATTACATAAGAGGGGGGGGGGGGAGTTGCACCTTATAATTCTATTTTTAAAGAAGCTACAAATTACCTATCATAAGTTCCGTCATTATAATTACTGAACTCCTAAGCGTTAAGGAGTTCCACCATCAGCTCAGCCCCACAAGATGTTGACTATCAGACGTAATAACACGTCAACATTAAGATTCTAGTTAAGAAACACTATACGTGCCTTTAAAATTTGAGGGTTTTCCTCGATTACACCAAGATTCCATCATCAGATCCCAAAATGAAAAAAATGGGACCAACTAGAAGGTACATCTTCTAAGTAGGTGAAAAAATTTTTCGATTCGGTTGACGAACGACTGAGATATGAGGTAACATACATACAAAAAAAAAATAATGATAAAAAAAAAAACATACAGTCGAATTGATAACCTCCTCCTTTTTTGAAGTCGGTTAAAAACCGAGAATAGCCCGCAAGTTGAGTATTTTGAGCTATGAGGCCTATAGTTAGAGACCACGTTTCGGATCCGTATGTCATCACTGGTAACACACACTGGTTGAAGACTTTCGTCTTCAGACTCTGAGGTAATTGAAACGAGAAGACGCTCTTGCGCAGTTTCCCAAACGCTGCCAAGCCGAGTTGGATTCGTCGATTGACCTCTTTCTCTAAGTTGGACATATCTAATTGAATCACTTGTCCAAGGTACACGTACTCGTCGACAACTTCGTGAGTTGAGTTCCCAAAAAATACTGGAGTGGATATAACACGAGAACTTGACATAATTTTCGTCTTTTCCGTGTTCATTTTAAGACCCACTTGTTGGGATACTTGGTCGAGGTCTTCGAGCATAGTACCAAGATCATCCAGCGTCTTTGCCACAACGACTCGGTTGACGATCGGCAAACCGGAGGTGTGTTATGTATTCGCCATTGACGCTGATGCCGAATCCTTGCCATTCCAGGAGCTTGAAGGCGTCTTCCAATGCCGTTGTAAACAGTTTCAGAGATATAACGTCTCCCTGTCTTATACCTCTTCGCAATGGAATCGCCCTCGTATTTTGTTCCTGTACGTACATGGACATTAACACCTCTTTTACCTATAGTCTAGGTGACACCGCTGAAGAGACCGAAGCACCGCCCAAGTTTCAATCGAATCAAAGGCCTTCACATAGTCCACAAAAGCTAAACATAGAGACATATTATACTCCTCGGACTTCTGTATAATTTGCCTTAGCGTATGGATGTGGTCTATGGTACTTAAGAATGTTCGGAATCCGGCTTGTTCGGGAGGCTGGAAGTCATCAAACCTACGTGCAAAACGATTCGTGATGACCCTTGAGAAAAGCTTGTAGACATGGCTCAGGAGTGAGATGGGCGTATAGTTCTTCAATTAGATTTTGTCTCCTTTTTTGAAGAACAACACTACCACACTCCTGTTCCATGCGTCAGGCGTGATGCTCTCTAGCAGCACGGGGAATTAAGGAGTCTCTGAAGGACTTGGGTGTTCCACCCGCTTTCAGAAGCTCTGCTGTGATTTCATCCTCGCCAGTACTATGTAATACTATGTAATCTTTTTTTTACTATTTAATGCTATGTAATCTTTTTTTTTTGGTTTGTTGGTTTAGTAATTCATATAACAATTTTACGTCGAAAAACGACTTTGAGTTTTTCGAGTGTCAAATCGAGGAACTAAAATTTCTTTCGTATAAGTCACGCTTACACGAACCCAACTTAAGGAAAACTAAAAAGCAACTTAAAAAAGGATTAGTCACAATTTTCACATTATTTTACGTCAATGTACTACGTAGCTGTTTAAAATTTCCATGTTACGAAGTATATTTTTTACCGATATCATAGCGCTTAAAATACTGGCACACAGTAATTTAATTTCGTAGAAAATTAAACTCTACATAGGCAATTTTCTACCGAGAGTCGCAGTGCGTTCGATGCATTTGTGACTCATTAAATGTAAAGAAAAAAATCATAGAGTCCAATTTAGATGAAACGTTCAATAAACTCAAATAATGAAAAGCTTGATGGCTTGTGTCTATAATAATATCATAAACAAATACATGTGATTGGCTTGGTAAGAAAGTATTTTTTTCTACAGAAAAGTGACCGCCGCTGAGATATTCAACTTACTAAGCCTATCCCTCTGTGCTATTGACAATAATTTATATGCCATAAATTTCAATATGAAAATGTTAATGGAAATATATCTGGTACTTACTCGTCTGTTTGCGCTCGGCAAATTGCGGGGTGATTTATACGACCTCGTAGAGCGTTGTTAGCTGCCTACGCTTAGTGCCAGCCCAAATAATTTATTAGGCAAATTCTGAGATGTTTCTAACTTAATTGTGAGGATAAGTATTCGTTTTTAAGTCACTGTGATTTTACAGATAATTGTTGTTTAGTGCAAAGGCAGAGGCATCATATTCGACTTAAAAACTTGGCGTTGTCGGAGTATAACTGTAGAGGTTATAAATTTGTTCTCAATAAAGCAATTAATGAGTTGTTTATAAAATAAAATAAAATTGTAACAAGTGAAAATATAAATAATAATATATTTTTTGTAGTTTTCGAGCCTTATTTTATTTTTTTGAAACTTTAGTTAGTCTTAGTTTTAGCTAGCTAATAATTTTATCTAAGTAAACTTAATTAATAAGGATAATATTGCATTTAAAAAAGCCGTCATAGCACCATAAAGAGTGGATATTTGTTTGTTTCAAAATACTTAAAGTTTGCGAAAATAAAATTCTCGAAAACTAAAATAATTCGGCTAACATACATAGGGTATATATGGGTAGCCCTGGATGTAAGGCTTCCAAAATCAATTTTTGGACGTCACTGTTTGAGCCACCCGTACAATGATTGTAAATGCGGTGACAACAACGCGAGTATGCCAGGTGCTTCACAACCAGTCGGATAAATTGGAACATGTTTTAACGTTATTTTAAGAAGGGACGTTCTCCAGCGTTAATTAATTTCAATATTTACGACGCGTTTGGTGTAGGTAGTGGTTTGAGCTCCGGACTACTATGCCGGCCGTCGCGGGTTCAAACCCCGCTAGGGGCAAATGTTTGCGTGATGGGCATGAGCATTTTGTACCTGAGTCATGGATGTTTATATGTATTGAAGTACCTTTATGGTAGGCCCCCCGTCATGACCATTGTTTGTACCTGGTGTTTGTATTCGTAAGACAAGGAAGAAAATTCCTTATTTCGAAACCACGACAATTGGTGCAGTTGCCTGGCGCATACACAGGGTTTCCCAAAACCAATTGAATTCCTTCTCGGTGGTAATTCTGTTGCTAATATACAACAACTTTTTGTATGGGACTGACATCGAAAGCCCAAAAAATTTTGACTTCTCCGTACTAACTAGAATCAGCTGATCGGCACTTTAGTATGGGAAAGTAAAATATTTTTTTGGGATTACGATGTTGGTCCCATACAAAAATTTGTTGTTTTTGATGGTCAGAATTGGCCCCTAGAAGGAATGCAGTTAATTTTGTTAGACCTTATATTAACTTTCAACAGTGTAATGCTAAAACTTTCAGAATAAAGTGAGTGAAGTGTGACATACGGGCAGACAGACAAACAGACAGACAGACAAACTTGGCGAAACTATAGGGGTTCCGTTTTTTTGCGATTCGGCTACGGAACCGTAAAGAAATAAAAACTCTCTTAAATCCTACATACCTACTCTTCAAGGGATTTTAGTTCATATACCTGGCAACATCTTCTATCATTATGATTATTCAGTTAAACCAAATATTTAAAAAATGTATTATTATAAAATATAACAAAAACTGTCACTGTGTCACAGACACAGTGAAGGTGAACTAATGTGTTTATTACAAAAACAATTTTCTGCCCTTACCCAGTAAACAACCATGAAATATACTGCCATATGCACGGTAAAATATGTATCAAAACAAACCGGGAGGGAAGTTACAAGTTCATTTAGTGGAAAGGCTGAAATCAGACGCAGGTGTGTTCTGATTGCAGGCGCTTTACACGCATACTTTATGGCCCGACACGACAAAGAGTAAATAGAAGCTATTTTTTTTTAAATTTTATATCAACGAAACCAGCTATTAAACTACGAGTTACATAAAAAAAACATGCCGTGTGGTTGCCGGCATAGAATTGCGCCACTCCTAACTACCTATGGATGTCGTAAGAGGCGACTAAAGGCAAACCCAAATATAGGTCTGGGAGGTCCCCCATGTATGTATACCAAGCCCCAGTCGGTAAAGATGGCGGGCAATGTCGATAGACAAATGCATCCGGCTTCTGCAGCGGTTGGGCAAGGTGTTGGGGATATGCCGTAAAGGGCACATGCTAGGATCCGCAAAGTATCATGTGGCCAATTCCCTGCATCCTCTGGTTTCTGCTGGTCGTACCGGTCCCCGGTCCACTGGCAATGGGAATCTAAGGACGAGAGAGTGGACTCGTACCAGCGCAACTGCTTGTCCACTATAATATACTCACGCGCCGATGACACATAGCAAGTCTCCTGGTAAATGAGCAAAAAGCCCTGCGGCGATGGAGTGTTGGTAGGAGGATTTGGACTTGGTTGGTCTGGTCCTAGCTGATGCTCTGCACGTAGGCGGTCAGATGAGAGTGGTCGCTCCTGAAATCGGCTGAGATGGGAGGACGGGTTCGGCAGCACATCTGGCGACAAAGCAGCCCTATTTAGGATCGCTCTGCTTTCCTCAATCCGAGGAGGAGCCTAGAAAAGGTGGCCTAAAAATAGTTTATCTCACCTACAACTTTGTGGGTAACCGCGTTCACAGAGAACCATTTGATATGCGGTCGAAATAAAGATAAAATTAAAACTAAAACTATTATTATCGCCACCTGGAATGTAAGAACTTTACAAGACAATGAAAACAACCAATGTCCGGAAAGAAAAACAGCTGTGATTGCCCGTGAATTATCACGATATAGCATCGATATTGCTGCAATCAGTGAGACACATTTACCAGACAGTGGGGAACTGATTGAAGATTTAGGTGACTATACTTACTACTGGATTGGTAGGCCAGAAAGTGAAAGGTCCTTTAATGGCGTAGGATTTGCAATCAAAAACTCACTCGCACGAACTCTTTCTGAGCCTCCAAAGGGGATTAACGACAGGCTGATGACCTTGCGAGTTCAAACCTCACGAGGAAAATATATACATCTGATTAGTGCTTACGCCCCTACTATGACATCGTCGGATGAAGACAAGTTAAAGTTTTATGACGAACTCCGCTCAGTCTTACGGAACATCCCAAACAGGGACGGATTAGTTTTGATCGGAGATTTTAACGCTCGTGTGGGAGCTGAACACGTGGCCTGGAATAATGTTATAGGTCGTCATGGTGTCGGTAAATGTAACGCCAATGGATATGCGCTGCTTACCTTATGTGCCGAATTCAATCTTAGCATTACAAACACTTTCTTCAGGCTTCGCGAAAAAAATAAAACATCTTGGATGCACCCTCGGTCCAAGCATTGGCATCTGATAGATTTTGTAATTGTCCGTAGTAGGGATATTCAAGAAGTCTTAATAACGAGAGCCATGCGAGGGGCGGAGGGTTGGACTGACCACAGGCTCATAAGATCTAAAATGAGACTGTTATTAAAGCCCCCCCGAAGAGCTGAACACAAGGTACCTGCAAAACTGGCCACTAAGAAACTAATTAATAATAAAGAACTCAGGTGCGAACTTGATGCTGAATTCGGCTCTGCTATGACCTCTCGACCCGATGGGGAATCCATTAATGAGCGTTGGAAGAATTATGCAGAGGTTCTTCATACCACTGCTCTGAAAGTAATAGGTCGACCACAGAGGAAACATCAAGATTGATTCGATGATGCAGATAAGGACCTTTGCATTTTATTTGATAGCGCAAGAAAAGCCCTCAGAAAGTCAACGAACGTGGAAACTCGTAGAGCCATCAATCAGGAATTAAAAGCTAAAACTCGTGAACTCAAAAATCGTTGGTGGACTATGAAAGCTACAGAACTTCAGCATCTGGCTGACACGCATCAGATAGGCGGTTTCTTTGAAAATTTAAGAACTGTTTTCGGGCCTAAGCGTAAATTGACTGCCCCAATATACTCTCGGGATCATACGAGAAGGTTAACGGACCCCAGAGAGGTTCTTGAAAGATGGGCTGAACACTTTGACGAGGTCTTAAATCCGCAGAACCAAGGTGTTGACTTAGATTTTATAAAGAACATGAAAGCCCGGTTTCCAGCTACCGACTTAGACGAACCTCCAACGTTTGATGAGTTTTGTCAGGCATTAAGGCGCATGAAAAATAATAAAACACCTGGGTCAGATAGTCTTCCAGCAGAACTTTACAAGTACGGCGACTCCAACATAAACAGCAGACTATTTGACCTCCTTACGCGAGTGTGGGAATCTGGTGTTATACCACAGGACTGGAAAGATGCATCAATATGCAAACTGTACAAAGGCAAAGGTGATCTTTCAGATTGCGGCTCGTATAGAGGCATTTCACTTCTTTCTGCAGCTGGAAAAGTTCTGTCACACATAATAAACTCGCGTCTCAACTCTCTCGCTGAACAAATCTTACCAGACAGCCAATGCGGATTCCGCCCAAACAGGGGCACGATCGATGCTATCTTCATTGTAAAACACCTTCAGGAAAAAAGTCTTGAACAGCATCGTGATCTTTATATGTGCTTTGTGGACTTGGAGATGGCTTTCGATCGAGTCCCAAGAAATGCATTGTGGGTTGTTTTTGAGAAATCTGGCTGTCCTGCGAAGCTTGTTAACCTGATTCGACAATTTCATGACGGTATGTCCGCACGCGTCCAGCACGAAAACAGCTTCACAGACAAGTTCCCAGTGACGAGTGGCGTGAAACAGGGTTGTGTAATGGCTCCCACACTCTTTGCTCTGTATTTTGCGGCAGTTATGAACAACGCAATTCAACAATGTAATAATCAGATCAAGCTGAACGTACGTTCCGACAAGAGCATATTTGATTTGTCCCGTTTCAGAGCAAAGCGTAAAGTGCATCAGTTAAATGTTGTAGAGGTGCTTTATGCTGACGACGTTTGCTTGATGGCCGACTCAATGTCTAGTCTACAAGATTATTTACATGAACTAGACGCGTCATGTCGAAAATTTGGTCTAGTAATAAGTGTGTCAAAGACACAAGTTCTTAAGCAGCCTGCAAGAGGTGTGCCTGCGTGTGTCAGTTCCCTTATGCTAGGTCAACATCCCCTTAAGGAGGTTTCATCTTTCCGCTACCTTGGATGCATGATTCGTAGCGATAACCGCCTTGAGACCGAGATAGCTTCGCGCATTGCCAGGGCTGCTGCCGTCTACGGAGGTTTGAGTCTTAGAGTTTGGAACTCACACGATCTTCAGCTAAAAACCAAGCTGGCTGTCTATAAAGCGATAGTTCTCCCAATTTTACTTTACGCAACAGAGACCTGGGTTCTTTACAAAAATGACATAAAACGCTTAGACAGCTTCCATATGAATTGCCTACGTGCAATTCTTCGCGTAAAATGGCAGGATCGAGTCCCTAACACTGAGATTCTACAGCGGTCTGGCATGACTGGCATTGAGTCACTCCTTATCAAGGGTCAATTACGATAGTGCGGACACTTAGTGCGTATGAGTGACAAAAGGCTGCCAAAAGCAGTTTTCTACGGAGAGCTTTTCCAAGGAAAACGCAGAGCGGGTGGCCAATATCTACGCTTCAAGGATGTCTTAAAAAGGCACCTCACTAATTGCGGCATACCACCAGAAAACTGGGAAAGGCTCGCATTGCAAAGACCTGAGTGGCGACAAAGTATCCGAAAAGGTGTAGAAAAGTTCGAAGAAATGCGCCTCGAAGACCTGGAAAAACGTCGTCACTTAAGGAAGACACGACCGAAGTCTACCTACGTTTATACAAGAAACGACCTCGGCGAATTATATTGTAACAAATGCAGCCGCATATTTAAATCAAAATTCGGATTTGCTAGCCACATTCCTGCGCACGCCAGGAGGCAACCCTAAAGTGTCGCTGTCGACGGACACGTCGAGGAGGACATCATCATCATCATATAAAAAAAACAGAATCAATAAACACATTGACATTTATTGTGACAATAGGGACCGCAGCAGACGACACTTATTTTAAGAAAAGGGTCTAGGTAAGGAATGTTATTTTCTGAAACTGGAAAAAAAGTCTTATTAGGTCTACAATATACCTACACGTTTTGACGTTTAATTAGTATTGATAAGCTGTCATAAATCTTTATTTTGTATGTTAATCTGACTCTGTTTGTGTAGAAATATTTAAACTAATAAAATTTGCATGCCACACCATGGCAAAACACGAACATTGAATTTTAAGGTTGTAAACACCTTTGTTAAACCATGTTTTAGGCAAATTAATAATAAATTTCATTACAAAAATACTTAAAATAATTATTATTTACAATCAACTCAATAAAATGAAGATAAAAAATCTAATTAGTAGCTCTAGCTGATTATTGTTATACTAGTTTCGCGAATAAACCTCGCCGCCGTTTTGCACCGACTTGCAATTTTCAGCTAACGCTCTGAGAAGCGACGCGAAATAAACAAGGTAATTTGGTTAAGAGGGCAAAATCAGAGCGCTGCAGGTGCGTCGCGGTTCGCACGCGTATTTTATGGCTTCACATGGAAACTTTTGGTAAGAGGAGGTTAACAGTTTTATAAGGGGGTTAAAACTGGAGTATTTAAAGTTGCAAGTTTTCAGAAAACTTTGGATTAGACAAATATGACGTGGTAATAATATTATTATGTACCTACCGATATAAATGAAATTAAGGTTTCAATTTAGCTTAATGAGAATAAATATGAATTCAAAGCAGATTTTTTGTGCTATTATAATTGAAGCTAATTCTGCAGAACACAATTTTAAACTCCACTTATTTTTAATATTCATGAATCAATTAAAAACAATAAAAAAAGGTTTTTTTTTCGATTATTTAGGAACAATGAAATATTTAAAATTACGAAAATTTGGCCACTTACATAATGTAATTTTGGACTACCTTTTATTGAAATAAAAATCAGAGTATTCATAGATTAGTTACATAATATCTAACGTCCCTTACCAACAACATTTTATTTACGCAGCGGATTACGATACGATATTATATATATATATATATGTCGTCGCGCGCGTATTCTGGCAACATCAAAGTTGCTATTATGACTGTACCGGATATTGAATTTGATTATTACTGATTTGATTACGTTGTACTGGATCTTTAAACTGATTGGTTGAATTTATTTGTGAAATGGTTACTGATTTGACTCAAATTGGAGGACGTAGTACTAGATCTTTAATTTGATTGGTTGATAATTTGTACAGTGCCTACTGATTTGACTACTTAGGTTCCAGATCTTCGATTCGATTGGTTGATTTATTTTGTTAAGTGCATTGAACGCAGTGTGGTGGCGCTAGTATCGGTTTTGGCGCAATCACACTAGGACAGAGCCGAGGTGGATCACTTTTTTTTCGGCGCGCAAACGATCGCCGCATATTTCGGATTTATACCATCGAACCTGTCACGCACGTTCACGGCACTCCAATACGACATATTGTGACTTTGGAATAACATTCGTTATCATTGCAATCTGCGTTTTTTTTGGTTGACCCATCAATGGACACGCTACCTCGAGATGATGGCGGTGAGCCACCTACCGATTCGCCTCAGCCCCTGCCGTCATATATATATATATATATATATATATATATATATATATATATATATATATAACTTAAAAAAGGCCGTAACCTATTTATTAAACCCCCATACTCCTGTCACGATAAAACTCTCGGGCATCCCAAATAGTAAATACTAAGGACAATTAAGCGGCGTCCCCGTGGCATTAGCGTTGTAACTTGTTGCGTTTGGCAACGTCAAATGTTAAATGTCATTATTTTTTAATTTTTGTATGAGAAACGGTAAGCGGTTAACAGGATACATCTTCTCATCAAATTTCAACAGTGTAATGCTTATAGTTACAGAATGAAATGGCTGTGACATACGGACGGACAGACAGACAGACAGACAGACAGACAGACAGACAGACAGACAGACAGACAGACAGACAGACAGACTTGACGAAACTATAAAGGTTCCGTTTTTTGCCATTCGACTACGGAACCCTTAAAAGCCTGGCAGCTCCGAAAAGTGAGCCTTTCAATGCTCACTAACAAACTACTTTACTATAATTTGTATACAGCTGAACTTTGCTGTTTCTCGCATTTAAATGCTAAATCACATTCTCCGAAGTGAGTTAGCCAAAGCGACATTCGGCCAGAGTTTGGACTCAGTTCCGGCATAGTTCGTACGTTCTCGTCCTGTGAAGTTATTTTGCGACAGGAAATTTTCGAAAATTATTTCATACCCTCATACTGTTTAGTGCAAATTTTGTGTGCTTTTTGTGGAAAACTTGCAACGTTACAGTATGATTATGAAATTCCAATTACCGACTACGTGAACTCGTATGTATGTAAATATATTTTAATAGTTTCAATATGCAAGGCATAGATTGGTAACATAAATACATTTCTGTCGGAATATAGATATCTAGTGCTTAGAAAGCTTTTTGTTATGAAAGGAATATTGTGAGGAATTATCAGAACATGTTGATAAAACTCCCGGCATATTAACTTTAATATATAGTACTGGAGACCCACCCCAGCTCTGCACAAGTTCAATGTATTAAATATATATAAACCTTCTTCTTGAATCACTCTACCTATAAAAAAACATATATATATATATATATATATATATATATATATATATATATAACTTAAAAAAGGCCGTAACCTATTTATTAAACCCCCATACTCCTGTCACGATAAAACTCTCGGGCATCCCAAATAGTAAATACTAAGGACAATTAAGCGGCGTCCCCGTGGCATTAGCGTTGTAACTTGTTGCGTTTGGCAACGGGCCAACAGCGTTGCTGTGAGCTGTTGCTGTGGGCGCAGGCTCCAAGCCCGTGCAAACCACGTATCGAAAGTACCGGTGATCACGTACGTGGTTGGCTGCATGGCGATGAATGATGCGATTTTGTTTTAATATAAAAGATAGTTGGTTAAAAAACCGTGCCGCGAAAATTTGACGCGGTGAGGCACAATGCGTTCAAATTTGAAAATTGTAGTGATTCTTGGTGTTTAGTAATAAAAAAATAAATAATAATAAATATTTGACAACATCACATACATTGCTCCGATCCCAAGCTAAGTAGCTAAAGCAATTGTGTTATGGAAAATCGGTAACAACGGTGGTACCACAACACCTAGATCCGAGACAATATAGAAAATATCGTTTTCTACATTGACCCGACCGGGAATCGAACCCGGAACCTCACGAGATGGCGACTCTTGAAACCAACGTGGAGCCACGGAGGTCGTCAAACAGTCGAAAGTAATGAAATGAAAGGTGATGTTCTGATGATAGCACAGCTAGTGGATGTGTAATGGGTTTGTATCACTACATAGTATGAAATAAAGTCGCTACCCGCTGTCTGCATATGTATGCTTATATCAGAGAAAAGATGGAGTGTGTATAATAGTTTGATTTTTTAATAGATAGAGTGATTTAAGAGGAAGGTTTATATTTTTAATACATTTAACCTGGGCGAAGCTGGGGCGGGTCGCTAGTATAAAAGTTAAGATACCGGGAGTTTTACCACCATGTTCTGATAATTCGTTACAATATTCCTTACATAACAAAAAGCTTTCTAAACACTAGATATCTATATTCCGACAGAAATGTATTTATGGTACCTATCTATGTCTTGCATATTGAAACTCAAAACTAACTTAAAATATATTTACATACATACGAGTTCACGTTGTCGGTTATTGGAATTTCATAATAATACTGTAACGTTGCAAGTTTTCCACAAAAAGCACACAAAATTTGCACTAAACAGTATGAGGGTATGAAATAATTTTCGAAAATTTCCCGTCGGAAAATAACTTCACAGGACGAGAACGTACGAACTATGCCGGAACTGAGTCCAAACTCTGGCCGAATGTCGCTTTGGCTAACTCACTTCGGAGAATGTGATTTAGCATTTAAATGCGAGAAACAGCAAAGTTCAGCTGTTTACAATTTATAGTAAAGTAGTTTGTTAGTGAGCATTGAAAGGCTCACTTTCCGGAGCTGCCAGGCAATTTTTCTTTAGCTGCAACAAAATTTAACAACTATGTGTCGAAGCCTGTCACGGTGACAGCACCGTAAAATCTCGAGGCGTTCAGATTCTTTGTACGAAACTCCATATTTCAACGCTTATCTATCAACTTCGTAACGTCACCACCTCGGATCGAGAACAACTCTGGACCCACTCTTGACCAGCGGCGCATGCGTTGTGACGCGCTTACGGTGCGCCGCCCGCTAGTCGACGGATAGTCGTCAACCGGGTCAAACGGGCCGTCATTCACAAGAAGAACTGTCAAAAGTTGTAGCCTATGATATGGTATCTGGAACTAGATCACCAGTGGGACGCTAAAAGATTGTCAGGCAGAAACCACTTTACTTCATAGTGGGATCTTAACTTTGACTTAGGGCCGATATTTCAATAGTCAGATAAAACTTATCAAACTGATAAATTATAAAGCGATAGATTTTAAGAAATGGCAGTTACGTATGATTGCTGTCAATTAGGTGACGTTTTCAAATTATTCATACTGTATTTTGTTCGACGAATATTTCTTATCTGACTATTGAAAATCAGTTCTTAGTGTGTTTTTGATGGCGTCAGCGTTCATACGTGTCTCAATGACTCAGTGCGCCTTTAAAAACTGGAGAAACAACTACTAAAATAAAAATTCGTTGGAATATCATATTTCCGTTTAGTTTATTTTGAGGTAAAGCACGTTCTTGTCTCATATGCGTGTACAAGCGATTTTCGTTGAAAAGAGGTAAGGTGCCAGAGACCTTTACCATACAAGCGTAACGTATAACACGTTCGTACAAAGAGTGACAAATAAGCAGGACATTCACCAGCTGGGCTGCTCTTATAGCTTAAGGAAGCAGATCATTTTTTTTTGTAACGTCAGGAAATGCAGTTTACGCACCGTACCTCTCCGTCGGGGAACGGAGGGGCGTGTGTGGGACTCCCCCGAATTCGGGTATACCCACTAAAACCTGACGACGCCCGCCACGTTTGGTGGCTTTGACAGCAGGGGCCGCGGTGTCTCAACAGTCCCACGACCCTTGCCAGCGCAACCTCCACCCTCCATCAGGAAGGCGGATCTCCACGGAGTGGGGCGATCCCACTCCCGACGGCACACTGGCGCCTCAGGAGGGTCCCTTGTAATTGGACAGAGGTGTCCCCACACCGTCTGTCCGAGACCCTCCCGACGAGGCGAGCTACGCCCGACGGCAGATGCACGCCGAGCTCGCCCAGAGGACCAAAGTCCTCAGGACATCCCCTGCCTCCTCTGATAAACCAGAGGGGTGCCGGGAGTCCAACGACTGTTAGTGAGCCGCCGCTCGATGCGAGACAGACGCGACTCACTATGGCCACTGCCGCCCGATACGGGAACAGACGCAGCGGCACTCTCCACGGAGCATCTTGGCATCACCTGCCGCTGGATTGCGACAGGCTACTGAGCCCCCTCGCCACGACAAGGCGTGCTCCATTCGAGGGGGTAAGGAGGCAGATCTGCCAAAGTACCTACCAACTACCCCAACATGCATATAGCCTAACCACAACCGTTCCTATGCATTACAAGTAGGTATTTAAACTTTGGTTGTACTGAAAGCGCTTGTTTGTTAATGTAACTAGCAACCAGGGACCCCATTTTTGAAGCACTCGCTTGAACACGGCGTATAATTTTCGTTCATAAACTAATTTAAAATCAATGAAAAAAGCGCGAAATATAGCTGTTAGTACTCATAGAATTCAGTGATCTTTTTTTAAATCAATCACGGAATGATATTAATTTTCATTGGAAAACCAGACATTCATCAACGAAAATCACACGCAATATTGCGATGAGTGATTCAAAAATAGGGCTCCTGGACCAGGATAGGAGGCTTTCAGTTTACATTAAAAATACTGCAAAGCTTGTCGATAATGTTAATATAGAAGTCTTCCACATATGAAAAAAAAAGAATATCACAGATGACATGAAACTTTATAAAAATTAATATGTACGTGTATCTAATTATTTATATCTCAAAATAAATAAATATTGGGCACCAATCACACACATTGCTCTGATCCCAAAGTAAGTAGCTAATGCACTTGTGTTATGGAAATCAGACACAATGGTGGTACCACAACACCCAGACCCGAGAGAATATATAAAATTTTGATTTGATTGATCCAAAACCGGGAATCGAACCCGTTACCTCGGAGCGGTGACCAAATATTCCTAACATACAGGAATTTTTGAAGAATATAGCCTTAAGTTATGATTTTTCCTCAAATGCCAAATCCATTAATTTATCTATTTAGGGCCAATTTTTCAATGGTCAGATAAAACTTATCAGACTGTTAAATTATGAAGCGTCAGATTTCAAAAAAATACAGGTAACTTTGATTGCTGACAATTAGATGACGTTTTCAAATTAGCCATATTGTATTTTGTTCAACGAATATTTCTTATGTAACTGTTGAAAAATCAGCCCTAAACCGAATAATTTCGTGCCTGATTACGAAATATATATTCCTAGGTACGAAAATTAGGCTTCTATATTCAGGTTATATTCTCAAAAGCAACCAGTAAGATAACCTAAACGATTACAGCGTAACGAGAGATAATCAAAAGGTTAACTGCCACTGAATTAGGGTTCCCTAAATTATGCACGCGCCGCTTGTATACAATTGCTCAGTAACAACGTTCCTAGGAAATAATGAGATTACTAAAATTTGTGTGTATTCATTCTAATTGTACCGTTCGTTCGCTTTTGTTATTTAGGGAGCGATTTTGCCACTGAAAACTTATATTTTGCTATTTGTAACAAATAAGTGTATTTTTTGTGATCTATACTAATATTATAAAGCTGGACCGACTTGATAAAATATTTTTGTGTTGATAAGCTCATTTATTGAGGAAGGCTTTTAGGCTATAAAACATCATACTACAACAGGAGGGGAGGGAACAAACTCAAAACGCGCGGACGAAGTCACGGGGAATATAAAAAATGATAACTTAAAGCTATTATATATATATCATATTACCTAAAATGATATACTAGTACTGCTGGTTTTACTGTTCAGTATTACTCCTACTGTTAAACACAAAAAAGCTTTCAGCTTGAAGTATCAAAACAAATAAAATATTGTGACTAATTCAACCTTTTCAAGAACATTGTGTTAATAAATTTCTATGTCAATATTAAACCTTTAGGGTATTTTCTAAAGATGGAGACGAAGAGTCATTGATTGAAGCGCGTTATCAAGTTGGACGAGCATTTTATGACTTCAGATAGGAGCAAGGACCTTAAGAAACTATGCTGGATCGTAAATTCTGTATCTGTTCATCCAATTTATCTGTTCGTCTTGTACCAGGTGTAAAATACGAAGTTTTATAGATACTTTCATGTTGAGGAATAAGTGTGATCAACAGCTTATATGACACCAAAAAGATCTTCCAAGCAGACTCCCACGACTTAGAAATCTTAGTCTGTTTACTTATTTGTTTTATTTTTTATTTGAAGCATTCTTTACCTGATAACTTTGAGGCAGACACGGGTGAGGAGACATTAAACAACAAACAAAAGTAACATAATTAAGAATTAACTGTATATACCTACAATAATGCTTCTTAAATAAACCTACATAAAAATATATACTGAGACCCATATTAGTTTGTACTAAAGGGATATTATGTTATTTATTCTAGCTGAGAAAAAGATGGCGTATTTGCTTTTAAATAAATATAAATAAAATATTGGACGCCAATCACATACATTGCTCAGATCCTAAAGTAAGTTACCAATGCACTGGTGTTATGGAAATCAGACACAACAGTGGTACCACAAGATCTAGACCCGCGACAATAACAAAAACTATGATTTCTACATTGACCCGACCGGGAATCGCACCCGGGACCTCGGAGCGGCAACGCCTTGAAACCCAGCGTGCTCAGCCACTACACCACGAAATCGAAAAGATAACCTTTTATACATCATAAATGTTCAAGATAATTAGCTTTATTTAGTTTTTGAAAGTTATTAAAAATACAACACCATTTTAAAACAAACTTGAATTTCTACTCCAAATGGCGATAAAGAGACTTTGTCATCCCTTTTCACTGATAAAAAGTAAAAACAAAGAAACGTTTCCGAAAAGCAGCGAATCCTTTTCACTCGCAAACAAAACAAATCAGCATCGACTTGTGTCGACCGAACTTCTTGTAAATTCTTCGCTCGAAACTTTGGTTGTCTCGAAAATCGTCGATATAAACCCTTCTACGCATCACTGCTTTTTATTCGCGGTCCCAGACGCCGGGAGAAGACGTCAAGTAACTATTTTACGAGTTTGCCCGGTACCGGTCGGAGAGTTGAACTTAGTTGCATTCATAAACGAAGCTTTTGAAAGGAATCGATTTGTTATACATAATATTTTATATGAAAATATACATCCCTTTTTCCTTCCCCGTGGCTTCACTCGCGTCAGTGTTAGATATTAAAAAATAATCACTATAAATTAGAGCCTTTGTGTTATTCTGATGTATACAATAAACTAATTTCAGTTTTATCAAAATCCATCCAGTAAGTCTTGTGTGAAAGCGTAACAAACATACACACTCACAAAATTTTGCCATCTATACTAATATTATAAAGCTGAAGAGTTTGTTTGTTTGTTTGTTTGTTTGTTTGTTTGTTTGTTTGAACGCGCTAATCTCAAAAACTACTGGCCCGATTTGAAAAATTGTTTTTACGTTGGATAGTCCATTTATCGAGGAAGGCTTTAGGCTATATAACATAAAGATACGACTCATAAGACCACAGCAGAAATGAAAAATGTTGCGAAAACGGGAGAAAGATATTCCTTTTCAGAGCTTCCGCTGCATACGCTGCGGAAACCGCTTAAGTTACACAAAAATCATGTATGACAGGATTGTTCAGCATTAAGAGTTCTATAATAAAGTCCGCGACAGCATATGTCTATCTTTTATGGTTGACTTACTACAACCTTTTTTATGTTCATAAATTTGTAAAAAAATAATGCATTATTTTTAGAGGTGTATTATACACACAGGTATTTATTCTTATCAAAATAAATACAATCATCATCACGAGCATTTCATTTAGAACCAAAATGCCCTTTATATCATTTGATTTCAATAAATATCTTAGGAGCTATCACAGTTTTAACATAACTCCTCACCAAAATAATGTTCGCAGCTTAAGTACAACGTGCGCTTGCGTTAATCTATACTAATATTATAAAGCTGAAGAGTTTGTTTGTTTGTTTGTTTGTTTGTTTGAACGCGCTTATCTCAGAAACTACTGGCCCGATTTGAAAAATTATTTTTACGTTGGATAGTCCATTTATTGAGGAAGGCTTTAGGCTATAAAACATAAAGATACGACTCATAAGACCACAGCAGCAATGAAAAATGTTGCGAAAACGGGAGAAAGATATTCCTTTTGAGAGCTTCCGCTGCGTACGCTGCGAAAATCGCTTAAGTTACACAAAAATCATGTATGACAGGATTGTTCAGCATTAAGAGTTCTATAATAAAGTCCGCGACAGCATATGTGTATCTTTTATGGTTGACTTACTACAACCTTTTTTATGTTAATAAATTTGTAAAAAAATATTTTTAGAGCAGAGCATTATTTTTAGAGGTGTATTATACACACAGGTATTTATTCTTTTCAAAATATAAATACATTTATCATCACGAGCATTTCATTTAGAACAAAGTTGCCGTTTATATCATTTAAATTCAATAAATATCTTAGGAGCTAACACAGTTTTAACATAACTCCGCACCAAAATAATGTTCGCAGCTTAAGTACGACGTGCGCTTGCGCTTATAATATTATAAAGGTGAAGAGTTTGTTTGTTTGAACGCGCTTATGTCAGGAACTGCTGGACCGATTTGAAAAAATATTTCTGTTTTGGATAGCTTATTTATCGAGAAAGGTTTTAGGGTATAAAACATCACGCTGTGACGGGAGGGGAGGACGGGGGGAGCAAACTCAAAACGCGCGGACGAAGTCGCGGGGGACCGCTAGTATATTATAAAGCTAAAGAGTTTGTTTGTTTGAACGCGCTTATCTCAGGAACTGCTGGACCGATTTGAAAAAATATTTCTGTGTTAGATAGCTTATTTATCGAGAAAGGCTTTAGGATATAAAACATGACGCTGCGACGGGAGGGGAGGGAGCAAACTCAAAACGCGCGGACGAAGTCGCGGGGGACCGCTAGTCATAATATAAGTGTGAAGTGAAGTGTTATTCTATAAACGGTTTTTAGTACTTTGAAGGTAGGTAGGTATTCCATTGTATAACAAAGAAGTATATGGATATAAAAATAACATAATATACCCCAAACTCACCATCAAAACGACTGCACCAAGTGTCCAATGCGGATGCCACCGACACATTGGCAAGCCTGTCGAATATTTCAATGTTTGAATTTGCCTGGCAAAGTGTCAGAGGCCGAGTGGCACAGGCATACGCTTGAATACCAGTAAGACACGGGGTTCGATTCCACGTCTGACATAAGTGTATTTTAGATTCTCAAATTTGTATCTCTTCAATAGAAAGCAAATGTATTATTTTAAGCTTTTAGTACATTTCTTCAAACGGTTTAATTATTATTTTTTTAACAATTTTTAGTTATTACCCATATCTCAAAAACTACGGTACCGATTTTGATGAAACTTACTCTATACTCTTAGTTGAAACATAAATAATTGAACTAATAAAGAATCATCTCCCTGTGACTTCGTTTTCGACAAATCCGTGGACAAATATACAAACAGGCGATGCACATGTGATGTGGAAGCTCTAATAGATCAACATACTTAAATATTATCGAATTCCAACGATATCACATATATACACATTGTATTGATTACCTCATTTTATTGACCTCAGTAAAAACAGAAGACGGAGCATCACGTACCGTAGCTCATTAAAAACAATTGATAGTCGTTAATGAGGTCACTGCTTGCCAGAGCTGGGGCTCATTTCATACCCCGTGCACTCTCCAAAAACGACTCGTGGAACAATAATAAGGCTCCAAATATTAATTAGCTCCTCTGTCCTCCCTCGCCTTCAGTATCGACTTTGTATAACCAGGCAAAATAGGGTCACTTCAACAATAATTTGGTTCTAGTTCTATAGCTGTATGATTTTTTGAAATATTTGGCCTAAATAGCCTTATGTAGCTTATTATAGATATATCAAATTAGGTTAACGCGATAAACATCAAAACGCGGGATTAATTAGGCCCTTGTCAATTTTTTGACGTTTGTTATTGTATAGTGAAACCAAGTTCATCAAAAAATTTAGATTCGATTTTGGATCCTTAGGTTAAATTTGTAGATTGGTAATTAATTTCAGCGATAAACTTTTCGCAGAAAGAAGTTGATTACGTGATCAGTTAATAAACTAATGTCTGCGGTGAAAAAAGGCTTTGTTGAATTCATCGACGTGTCTTCAAAATTCGCTACTGCATGTTACGTGTATTGTAACACGAACCAAAGTGTCAATACTGGGTGTTTAAGTTTCTTTAGGAGGTAATAATCAGTTTATATTGTATAGTGAACTTGTAACTGATATTAAAGGCATACACATATTCTGACTGACTGATAAAAATAAGTTACAAAAGAAAAAAAGGAATTGAATGAAGGTTTTGTATTTGTATTTCTTTTAAGTATGAATACATACAACCCGTGTTTTAACACCCGTAAATAATGAAACTAGAGTAAAGTGAGTGAATTAGCTACTCAGAATCAGTAGTTTACGAACTTTCTCTTAGAAACACTAAAAGTTGAATAACGCCAAAAAAATGGCGCGTCTGATTTCAATGGAGAGTCGATTTTTTGGTATATTTTGACTCATGTTTATAAAAGAAATTTGTTAAGTTACTGATTCTAAATAAAGCTTTCTTTATTTTAAGCGAGTTGTTTAAAACACCTTGTATAACGTGTAAAAATTGAGTTTATAGAGCGCAATATCATAATGAAGCACTTATTTAAAAATGTTTCAAGGAACTCAACGGAAATAACATGCATTTCTTTTCACTCAACTCTATAAATAATGATGACCAGTGTAATTTGATGTAACCTTTATTATCAAAAATGGTTTTAACTTACTCCTGCACCTATTTGGAAGATCGTTTCTCAGCAAAATGTGTAATAATGACAACGAGAAATATTGCCTGAACTCCCAATGTTCGAACTTCAAATATGATGGATGACTCATTTCAGTAATGCGCTGAAGATCCAAAGAGCTAAGATGGATGAGATACATAAAACTGAATACAATTTGTCATCAAAGATTGTTTGGAACGCTTTTAATAATTATTAAAATGTTTTTCTTTGCTTTGCTATTATTAACAGACTTCATTGTAATTCAAAGACTTGTTGGCACCATTAAAGTTAATCATCGTCATTTTCAGCCAGAGGACGTCCACTGCTGAGCTAAGGCCTCCCACGGTTTTCCTCAGCAACTGATCACAAGCGGTCGGCATCCAGTTTGTTTCTGCGATCTTTAAAAGGTCGTCAATCCATCTTATTGGTGGACGTCTTACGTCTTTGTTCGAAGAGTCTCCAATCTAGAACTTTTCTGCCCCAACGGCCATTAGTTCTTTGCGCTATGTGCCCTGTCCATTGCCACTTGAGCTTAAATAAATACTCGTTTAAAATAAAAATTAGATATTTCTTAATCAGTTTATAGGATATTACTGAGTTTTTCCGATAAACAGTCAAAGACACTTGTAGTGGGAATAACTCGCTTCTTTTCTCTTTGCTAAAATTAAATTTCATATTGACCTAATTTTTTGTAAGCCATATTTTTTCGTATAAATATTAACAGCTATTTTAATGCTAGACATCAGAAAATAAAATAGTGCAAGGAACGAGACCAATTCTTTAACTTCCTATTCCAGCGTCTTTTCTCATGCTTGGCTTATCTCATTCTTCTAGAGTAAGTTAAATATTTTCGTTTAATTTTGGTATACTCGTAGGTAGAGTCTACAAAAAAAAATAAGCTAATAGGTAAAACAATTTTTATTTGAAATTGGCTTTGGTTATGCCAGTCCTTATTAACCATTATTTTATGCAAACCAAACGATACATCGTACGGAAGTTCATACCAGCGCAATGTATTCCTGTAACGTCATTTCCTTGGCCATTGATTTAAGCGATCATAAATAAACCATAAGGGAACTGCTATTCAATGCACTCCTAATACGATGTAGGAAGGTTGAAAATAGCGGCATCTTTTTCTTTTAATGCAACGGGAGAAGATACATAGCAGTCAGTAGGTCTAGGATATCTATAATAAAACTAAAAAAAATTGGACACCAATCACATACATTGATCTGAAGTGGATGGCTTTAGCACTTGTGTGATGGAAATCAGAAATAAGGGTGGTACCACGACACCCAGACCCGAGATAATATAGGAAGTTATGATTTCTACATTGACTCAACCGGGGATCAAACGCGGGACCTGGGAGTCGCGACGCCTTGAAACCCAGCGCGTTTAGCCACTACACCACGGAGGCCGTCATAATGTCGCAATCTAAACCCTCGTTTATAAACAAACGTAATATTCTTTTGACTGCGCGGCTTGAATCTTTGCTCTTATAATTTTCCAACTCAAGGGAGATTATTCTCCCTTGAGTTGGAAAAATATAAGTATATGTATCTATGTGCATTCATATCCATAACAGTTGATATGACTGATTTCATAAACAGTGTATTAAGCCAAGTAATGTATTATACTGTTATCATACATGGATAAATATAGAAATGTACCTTCGAATAAATAAAATAAGTTTTTTATTAAGGGCTGATCTTTCAATAATCAGATAAGAAGAATTCGTCGAATAAAATATAATATGGCTAATTTGAAAACGTCACCTATAATTAATAATTTATGAGTCTGATAAGTTTTATCTGACCATTGAAAATTCTGGCCTAATAAGTATTTAAAAAAATGAGCCTGCTCTTTCTCCCTGAATTACAGTATGTATTTACATATTAATGATGAAATAATATAACCACAGCGCACCCCAGGATGGTTGTACTGGGATGATAATTGCCTATTTGATAGTTAAACATCGAGTGCTACAAATACCTTTGCATATACTTGTAGATTGAGCAAAGCTTCAATGTTATTATTATATGAATGATACGCAAAACTTGAAACATATTGGTTGCTTATACCCAAAAGGTTATACATGCATGACTTATATAAAAAGTAGGATGTCGTGTCGTACCAAGAAGATAAGGAAATGGTTTGAAATTGATAAGAATGAAGAAAACTCCATTGCATCTCGAAAAGCACAAATGTAAGATCCTTCACAAACAGCGACTTTTAGCAGCGATGCAGTCGCGATGCTAACGCGCGTTATAACCGATACAGTCGCTATGCAGGAGCTAGAAATTGGCAAATTATGTACTGGATTTCGGTAACTGCAGCGATACTAACGCATGACTGCATCAATGCTAAATTAAATATGTTCATTAAGTGAGTCGCGATGCTGAAGCGCGTTTTTAAAACACGCAACTGCATCGATGCTAAAAGTCGGAGTGTGTAATAATTAACATTTTGAAACGAGTGCTTTAAGCTTATTTTTAAACATATATTATATTATTATAAATCATGTTAGTTACACCACTTAGAACTCGAGAGTGGGTCGGCCGATTTTCATTATTTCTACTTTGTTGGATTTGTCCCGAAACGGGACGGAGCTGTGGGGGAAAAGGAGTCCGCTAGGACCGCTAGTATGTAACACTATCGTGTGCAAGTGGAGCCATTGGCGGAATCGCATCTATTGGCGAGCGAAAACGTTTCCCAATATTTACTGAAATATATATATTAAAAAAAAACAAGACGCACAAGCATAGTTTAGGATATATTGAAACATAAAGACCAAATTTAATTAATTCCATAAAGGTTTACGGGTTGCAAAACGTTTTCATGCGTAAGCATATTTCGATCGCAAATGAATGCATTTTCGCCAATTGCTCCAGTACTAGATAGTCTTTAGTAAAAAAAAAAACTCAAAATGGAGATGAGGTTGCAAAACATCAAAATTAGTAAATCATACCTTTTAAATTAATATCAAACCCGTAAAAATCGTTTTTGAATTTAAAACTGAAATAATCGCTGTAAAAAAACTTTTAATTACACCGGCCGAAAATGCGAGTGGAAGTTTTAAAATAGAAAGTCTTGAGGTGAATAAATTCGGTTTCGCGGGCAGTTTTTTTACCTTTAGCGAGGCGAGTCCATTATTGCAGGCTTGAATTGCGGCTGGTGCCTATCAAACTTTTTCCGGTTTATTTAGAGCGCTAACTGACCTGTCTCGATGGAAAAAGTATTAAGGTGACCACGCATATATCCGAACCGGAATAACCGAACGCATTTTGTCGTGAAAAGTCCCGAGCCGCACGCATTATACAGGTTGTTTTTTTGGTCTGTGACAACCAACTCTGCAAAAAAAAAGAATCTTTAATAAATTCTCATATTGCCTCTTAACAGCATTCTAAAAATAACTGGACGAATGGGGAAACTCGCGCGTATCTACGAAATACTACGCCGTAAGCTACGAAGAAGCGACTCGAAGTTGGTAGTTTTGACTCGCTCGCTAGTATCGCTTGTACAACCACCCTTAAGTCGGACATCGCTGACTAAAACAACACTCTGTATTTGGAGAATTAATATTTTTTGTCACCCGAATCATAGGTGACCTTATTGCTAAAAGCGTCATTTGCATGCATGTTCCAATAATTATATTATCAAAAGGATAAGCTTAATCTAGACTCACATTTGTAAGATTGTACTAGAAAATTTAAATTCCCTTGTATCTTTCTATTATAATGTCGCATTTCGATACAAACATTCCAGGAAAATACCAGAACAAAAACAAAACTATACAACCAAACATACTGTTATTGAACAGAAACAAACGTATTACATTGCAAAACATTTTGATCTGTATAATCCTGCAATTTGTTCTGGCAATACTGTAAATACCCAATAATTTTGAGAGCAGAGGAACGAAACAACTAAATCAAACAATTAGGTGGCAAATCCCGGGAGGCAAAGTCGAATAAGATAAAACTGTACAGCGGAGTGATTTAAGAACGACCGTAACTAATTGTCGACATTCTAATATTTCTAAATAAACTTTTTTTCTAAACCTTATAATAAAAGAGTAGTCTCAATTTCACCGGTCAGAGATATAATATAAGGTTATGGGTAAGGGCGCAGTCCCAAGTCTTGGCGCGGCACCGATCACCGCGCAACGGTGCTGTGGTAACGGTACGATTTTGTGATTGCCTCTGGTGCAATTCGTGTTTTTTTTTTCATAAATGGTATGACCGCGTGTAGGTTGCTTGAATAATAAACACGTAGTATAAATCTCCAAGTTCTTCTTCAATAGTTTTATTCCAACAAAATAGCACAAAGATAGGGCACAAAGTGAGAGAAAGTACAAATAGAGCGCATATTCTGGCATGAAGCTCGCTTTTATATAAATCAAAACCCTGAACAACAGTAGAAAACAGTGGGGACGACATCCGTTTCCATATATGAACATTTATTAAAAATTCTGATTTGTAGGGATAAACAATCTGCTAATTGAATTTGTGAATTTATTAATTATTTAGTGATTAATTGTACGGAATTCAGTTAGCTTTTTAGATTATTATTTTAATAGTTACAATATTTATACTCTATTTACTAGCCTAAGTCCATAAATGTAAACAAACCATTGACTAACCTATTGACCCTATTATCTAAAGATTCTCGGCACATACACTGGTGAATTTCTTTACAGAACGTACTAACACCTTTACCAATTGCGGCGTAACTGTTTCAATTTGGCTATGTTACGTATCTTATTACGATAAAAAAGCAATACTGCACTAACATCCGAATAGTTTTTGCGATGTGTTTTAACAGCACTGCGTAATTGGTAAATACATTTAAAAGTTAAAATGAATTGTTACCGAATCCATAGACCGAGCCAAAACATCAATAATACCTTACCATTCTATCCTTGTGGTCATTGAGCCCGCCCTAGTGGCCTGTTATCACCAAAGAAGCACATTTTTCATCCGTTTCAAACTACTTTTTGCAGCATTAAGACCTTCTGACTCTAGACTTCAGATAAATGAGCCATTTATAGCAGCTAAGCTTTGAGGTTAATATGCTATGTTAGGTTATACAGTCATTGAAATAGTTAAGTACTAAGGTTATTCAAAAAAGTAAGTTTATAAAAAGCTAACAAAGGCGTACCTAGGTGTGGAACTCTTGGCTCACTTTTCGGTCCGCCATTTTATTATGTTCTAAAGTAGCGGCCGTTAAAAAACGATTCCTCGCATTATTTTACAAATCAAATATTATATGATAAAATCTCTTAAGCCGTCACTTTTAACCATAAACAAGTATTAAAGGAAGCTCGATATATATATTTTTACATCATTACTTAAAATTAACAAACCATACACTTAAACACATACTTTTTAAGCGTACTAAACTACATAATTGTAAATATAGGGCAATCTGTTACTGGCTTAACTTTCTATGAGAACTTACAACTTTGTACAACTTATTTTTAAGATGTTGGTTTACTTAAATAAATGTAAATAACTGTCATTTTAAGAAGTATTAACAATATTCGCAAGAATAAAAAATCATATGATACACGCTTCGTTTAAAAAATCCAAGGCCCTTATATAAACGTTTTTATTATTAAATCATGAATGTTGATATTCGAATTAGTTGAGTTACCGCGACTGCGAAATAAAATGCAATTCAAACAGTTCAACGCCATCTATCATAAGAAGATACAACTAAACTAAAATCTTTTAAAACCGTACTTGTATTTTTAAATAACTCGCGTAAATATCATAAGTAGTTTTTGTTCTACAGTCAATTAAAATATAACTAATCAAGAAAGTTATAAAAAACTAAAATATCACGCTAATTAATGACGGAAGTATTTAAATATCTTTTAAATCACCGCAGAAGGTCAGATTTTAACTGTATCAGGTTTTAACAGTTTTCTAAAGCATCGAATATTAAAAAAAACAAATCACTACAATATTCACGTGAGTGATTTAAAAATGAGTCCCTTATACCCTTTTATTTTTTACGATACATTACCCTGAGATCGTCGCCTTGTAACTACAAAACGAGTTCAAACTCTGCTTAATTTTATAGGCGAAGTTAAATCTGCGACATCTTTTATAGTCCGTTTGAAGAATGGCTTCCCTAAGTTTTGCGTAACTTTTAAGCGGACTGTGTGTCCCGAAACCGGTTCCAAACAATTTGTGAAGTGGAAATTGATGTCGACTGATTTATAGTGCAGTTTCCAGAATAGAGAACCTTTACAAAATGTGCGCTTAAAGAGTTCTATTACAAAACTCAAGTGACAGAATGAAGTAGGTAAACATTTAAATGATATTCGGAACATTTTAAAATGACATTATTCATCCGTAAATTATTATTTAGTAGTTTTTCGTAATATTACTTCAAGATTTAGTGTTAATGCTAATTGCGAGATAAGTCGTACGTATTTCAAAACTGCCTCGTTGGTGTAGCAGTTAGTTCGCTGGTTGCTACTCAAGAGGTGAGCAGGTTTGAATCCCAAGTCCTATGAGTCAGAAAATCGGTAATGATGAAACCCACGTGCCTGCCGTTAAGCCGTTTTGGTCCTGCGCATGATCTCTCACTAGTCATATTGGATCTGCAGCCTCATCGTTTAAATATAGTGAAGGAGCAAGTATATTGCGAATGTATTGCGCACATACTTGAGCACTACAGTAGTTTATATATAAAAAAAATCTCGCGCCGATGGCCAAGCTCAATTGAAATCGACTGGTCGGTAGGACGTAATTTATTTAATTTAATTCAACTTTTATTTGAGACTGAGTTGCAGTACCATTTTATTTTAATTTTATCATTTAGTATACCTTACGCAATGCTTGCTAAGAGAAATGTAGAGACATTTGTTATTTAGTAAAGCTTGCTTACTTGTACATTAATAAACACAATAAATAAACTTCTAAATCCGTCCTAGCGTTTTGTTAGTACAGAGAATTTTGCTCTCATCCGGGCCCAATTCATAGAAAAGATTTATGGCTTGCAAGATTTACGCTTTTTCCCTTTGTTTGATGTTAAATGACTTTATTTAGGCACTTGAGCCGCCCTCATTTGCTCTGGCGCCATCTTTGTTTTAGGAAAAATAGCGGCACCAGGAAAATACCAGCCGAAAACATTCACTAATTGCAAATAGGAAAGTGTACTGTATTGTGTTTTTGTTAAGTGTTTATATTGGGGATAAAGAATCAATAAAAAATGATTCTTTATACATTGGTTGTACGGAAAGGCCATGTCAGACATTTTCTTCGCTTTTAGCACATAACCAAGATAGCCTCCAAAACTACGTTTTTTACCGACTTCAAAAAAGGAGTACCTCAATTTAATATTTATGTATGTGGTATTGTTGGAATTTGATAATATTTGAGTATATTGATCGATAAAGGCTTCCAAACACGTGTGCAAAATTTCGTAAGTGTATTTATGTTTGTCCACGGGTTTCTCGAAAACCAGAAGTAATAGCAAGATATTCTTTTTTATTTTGATCAGCTATTCTTTAACTTAGGGTAGGTAAAGTGTAAATTTCATCAAAATCGTTACAGTGGTTTTTGAGATATGGGTTTATGAGTAATAAGTAAAAATCATGTAATAAAAAATAATATCATTAAACCGCCTTAAAAAAACTGACCGGATTTGCCCTCTACTTAGGAGAAACAAATTCATTTGGAGTCGATGCATGATGCCTATGATAGATAAGTGTAGATAGACCGTTTAGGTAAGCTTGACATCATGCACCTACTAAGCGATAAAATTATTTTCATTATTTTTCATGAAAATATATTATGTTCCGAATTTGTCCATAAGTTGTAGCAAATGTAAGGACAACGGTAATACGCCAATCGCGTGATACTTATCATTAGTGCCGAAAAGCGTGCTTCAACTATCTTCAAGCTACATCAAAGTAGTTTTCCAATAGAGCTATTGAAAATATCATGTCATAGAATTTAGTTTTACAGCGTTCAATTGCTCTTGTTTATCAAAATTTGATAAACAAGTTCCACTTTTAGTTAAACTTCCAAAGCTATCCGCTCTGCAGTCCAATGGCACTACAGTGCCCACCACTTGAAAAGTATGTATTAAGTATAGTATATATATAAATTAAGTATAGTATATATTAAAGTATAGTAAGTATATTATATTTTCAACTTTTTATATATTTATAACTATTACCTATCTACCAGTATTTTTGTTTTCGTAATCACAACTATAATTTTCCTTATATAATCGTTTTTATCGCGCGACATGTCGCGCGTTTTTTATCATGCAACCGTCGCGCGATATTGCCGGACAGTTTTCCCACTTCGAGTGGCTATCTAAGTATAGCTCAACTAACGACCTGGCTTAAATTAATCTCCAGAATCATGGTCACCTTACTATGAAGTCCACTCTAATAAGATCGAAGATGTTCAAAAGAGGTTTCTACGCATTCTCTCTTATAGGCTAAGTCTAGGTCGTAGTTGTAGATCCTACTCTGCAAGACTCGAACACTTCAAAATGACGTCTCTCGCTTGCCGCCGACAATGCAATGAGCTAACATGCCTTTTTAAAATCATCAATTCTAATATTGAATCATCTTCCCTTCTGTCTAAGCTTAAATTCAATATTCGGTACAGATCTCGTGATAAATCTCCCAAATTATTCTTCCTTGAAACCTACAGGAATAACACATCATTCTTCTACCCGATCTCTAGGATGTGCCGTTTATATAATGAGACAGTAGCCAAGCAACCATCTTTAGACATTTTTTCATATAGTATAGCCAAATTCAAAAAACTGTATTTACTATACTTAAATAACTTTTGTTGAACCAGTTTCACTTGCATTTGTGTTTGTCACTGTATAAATACTTTGTAGAACTAACTTGACTAATATTCGATGATATCGTTTATCCTAAGAAAAAATTACTAACACACTAAGTTTAACCCTTTTTTACTTCAGTATATTTGGAACATATTGTGCCCACATATTGAGAGTTATAGTCTAGTTCTATACTTAAGAAACTATATATTTCTGTAAATTATATGACTGTAACTTGTTCTGTGAGCCTTTAAATAAATAAACAAAAAACAGTTCCATAAAAATCACCTGCCACTGGCACAGAATCAGATGTATTAAGTGAAACTATAACTCCTTGGATTTTAGACACCAGACATTTCGTTTTTGTTACATTAAATGCGCCATTTTCCTCAGTACAACCATTTATCTTAACCAATGTAGCTAATTTAACTCCTCTTGGCTCCATTATATTATGACCTAAAACGCAATAAAAAGATATGGACTTTAGACGAACAACGACCTAATTGTAATGAGCGTCATTGTGGGAGTGAACCCGCTAAAACCGAGACGAGCGAACTTTGAGGGCAGGGTAAGCGTACTACCTACCTACCTTTTTTCGAAGTGTTTCGTCTTTTTATAAAAATAAATTAACTTTTCAGTAGTATGTATGCTTTTTGACTAATCCGGTGATTTGAAGCTGTCAACAGAACTTTGATATATCTTTTAAGTTTGAACACTTACTAAGAAGATACTCAGTCTGCAGTCAGCTTCTTAGCCGTCATACCAAATATTATTATTATTATTTTTCTATTTTGAGTTGAGTTAAGAAGCTGAGTTGAAATAACGAGAAGGAACAACCAATTTTTCATTCTGGGTATTTCTATTTTGAGTTAAGCAGCTAAGTTAAAACAACAAGAACCACGGAAAGTGTTTAAGCCTTGCGCCCTTTTCTGTTCGGTCATGTCAAAGCCTTATCATCATTCAGATAAACAGTGAAGGAACCAGGGGCTACTGTTGTATACTGTTTACATACCACACTCATGAATATAACATCTTTACAGGGTGTTGTTTTAATAAGTGACATCCAACTCAGGTATGATGGTATGAGTTAGGTATGTTTATTCTAAAAAACCGGCCAAGTGCGAGTCGGACTCGCGCACTGAGGGTTTCGTGCCAACTTTAACTGAATTTGGGAATCCACTTACTGCCACTTAGTAAAATCCACAATATTTGTTGACAGCAAATATACCTTTGTTTTACATAGTGTTTGTATGAAGTACAAAGTTATGTTTGCGGTTGTTGAAAATGTGTTATATCTCAAAAACTTCTCGTTGGATTCCGTCCGAACCAATTTTCTTTGAAAGTATTTGTTATGATCTACATTATATATTTTTTTCAAAATTTACACTTTAGTTTAGTTTAGAAGTTAGATGGGGGGAGACGCCCATTTTACCACTTTGGAAGCGTCTAGCTATGAAACGTTAGACTTTAAAAGAAAATGGTCTTAGGAACCTCGGTGTCATTTTAAAAGACCTATCTTTAGACACCCCACACGTATAGGTTTGGAAAAAAAAATTTGGTTTTAGTTTCATGTATGGGAGCCCCCCCCCCCCCCCCCCCTTAAATGACATATTTTTTTTATTTTTTGTATGAGAATCGTAAAGCGGTTAACGGGATACATACTTCTACTAAATTTCAACAGTGTGATGCTTATAGTTACAGAATAAAATGGCTGTGACATACGGACGGACAGACAGACAGACAGACAGACAGACAGACTTGACGAAACTATAAGGGTTCCGTTTTTAGCCATTCGGCTACGGAACCCTAAAAAGATTATATTCTTTAAATTTAATGCGAATTTTATAAAAAAAAACATCTTTACATTCTAAAAAAATTAACGGGGAAACTAGTACCCTAGCGCATATCTACCTACGAAATACTACGCCGTAGCTATAGTCCATTTGATTTATGATGATGGCTGAGACGTTGTCATTTCGACATTTTAGTGATGTAATCCAATAAAATTGAACCGATATTTTTTTGTAATTTTATGTTTTATATTTTGCGTGTATTTTAATCCTTTTCCAGGCTCGGGGCAATAGGCAACGTACAATTCTTATTTTTTTTAATTCTGTCGAAAACAAGCAGGAAAACAATAGTAAAACAATAACAAGGAGGATACCATTCATTTAAATAAATTTAACTTATTAATCGATAAAATTTATATTTTTCATGCGATTTTCACAGCTGTAAATATAGTGATTTCTGTAAATTTAGTGATTCATAATTGTCGTTTTGTTATAATAAGAAAATAAAATTACAAATCAATCACGGTAGATTAAAATAAGTGATCGCTTTATCGCTAGTATCGCAATAATACATCCATTTTGTGGGTTATTTTTTTTGCATCAGTTCGTTTGTACAACCTGCCTTGTGTCGTGCGTCGCTGACCAAAAAACACCCTGTATAGACGGCCGCCAACGGTGAAAGAGTAAAGACAGAGACAAAACTACAAATCACTTATCAATCCAACATTTCGTTGATTATTCCCCAGCCGTAGCCACACGTACAGCCGGATCGCTTCCCGACGCGGTCATTATTCACACGGCTTGCATATCGGCTCATTGCGTATGCGCCGCAAGGTCGCCGGCTGGGAAACACTCGCTTTGCTATCGCGTTGCTAGGGTTTTATTATGGAATCGCTCCCCTTTGGTCCTTTGTAAGCTACGTACGGTAAGCAATAGAATATGCTGCCGAGAGAAATGAGAACAGTGGTTATTGCGTGGATAAATATGTATACATATACTATAGAAGTACTATCCCCTAAGATAATAATTTTATGGTATATACAGTCGACAGCACATCAGGTTACTCACTTTTGTTGCAAACTAGCTCTTATTACAACTGCATAAGATACCGCAGTGTTTACCTTGACGTGCTGTTATCCGTACTTAAAACACACTATAAAAAAACGGTCAAGTGCGAGTCGGACTCGCGCACCGAGGGTTTGGTACAAACATGTAGCTAAAGTAGAAGTCAATCGATCACGACAAACGAGTCATAGTTATGATAATATGTCGCTAAATGAAATCCAAAACACTTAAATTTGGAAAGGTGGAGGAACAACAATTAAATGCATAGGTATTTTTATCGTTTCATAAATCCTTTATTGATATGAACGTTATTTATTTACTAGTGCTCCTCCGCGTATATTTCCGATTTCCCGAATGTTTATTTGACCACCCATGCGGAATAAGTCGAAACACATTTAGCTTAGATATGTAGGTGTTATTTGTTATAAGTTGAAATAAGAAATAAGAATATAAATGTTTTGGACCTGCTAATATGATTTCAGAAAGAAAAAAAAAGTTGTGTTTATGATTTAAATGATGAGATGATAAAGATGTCGCTCTAGCTATCATTTTCTGAAAATTAAACACAGCAGTATTGAACGATTTATTGCTTTCGAAATCCACTTTCCAACACCCACACTTCACACAAAAAAAAAAACATGAGAATCGTTGGAACCGTTTCCAATATTAACAAAAAATGTTTATTTAATGTATAAAATAAAGCATATATTGTGATGTTACAAAAAAATTAGATTATCTGAATTTTCTAAGAACATGTTGCTTCGTTCAAAATTTCTAGGTTGCGAGTTCACGGAAAGTATCCTGTAGGTTTTGATTCCCTTGCGAGTTGCGAGTGTCGTAAATTTGCGGCATAAACGGCTGTCTCTTTTGATTGCGTTGGCTTAGAAGTTTTATTTTTTAACAGCTTTGAGGGATCGCAGAGCTGAGTATTTGGTAAAATTTCAGCTTGATACTTCCGCACGTTCCTGAGAAAGGGGAGGGACCGACAGACGGACGGACAACGAAGTGATTCTATAAGGGTTCCGTTTTTGCCTTTCGAGGTACGGAACCCTAAAAACAAAATAAATTTAAAGTGTCTATCTTTACTACCAAGATGGACAAACGACCTGTATCTAAATATCGCAGGAACAAACTGGATGCAGACCGCTTATGATCAGTCGCTGTGGTGTGTAGAAAACCGCGGGGGAGGCCTTTATTCAGCAGCAGACCTTTGGCTGATAATGATAATAATGATCCATCTACAAGGCCTTGTTATGTAACTTTTTCTCTAGTATTGCTACCTTATTAAAACACCTGTAGAGTCTACGCACATCATGTACTGACTCCAAAAGAATTTGTATGGAATTTAAAACTTACAGTCAGTTTTTAGAAGGTGAATTAATTTTGTTATTACTTGATTTTTTGTCATTAGTACCCATTCTTCAAAATTTACTGAACCGATTAAAAAAAATTACATACACTTAAATAAACGTAAAAAAGTCGTTCGAATCACAAATAGCACCGCCTGCCTGCCCTCATCTTTGCATCATTTGTCTCTCTGAGGTGTATAAGCCTCTGTTTGATAGCACCAGCTCTTCGGCTCGTATTTTTTGTTTACCAAACGAATAAACTTTTTGCCACTGAAACACATTGATCGACATTCCGTAATCTGTGTTGGCTTTGAAGGAAAACCAAAGAATTACAGAACCATTGTTAATCAGCTTATACTCGTGGTAAATATATTTTTCTTAACTATATAAAACTTTAAAGTATGTTTTTTTAGAAATATCCTTTGTCTGAAAATTCTATTGAAATAAACACAGACAGCTAATAAGATTACAATAAAAACAATTTATTATAATGCTCATCAATTTCCAAGTTGAATTTATTCTGTAAAGAATAACTGTTTGGGCCATCTGTTTCATAAACAGACGGCTAGATGGCGCTAAGCGTCACGCAAGCAGGGTCGGACTGACAGCACGGTAGCTCAATTGGTAAGAGCGTTTGGCCCGGTTAGCCAAGAGGTTGCTGGTTCAAGTCCCGCCCGTGCGCAAATTTTTGGTTTCTTATTTCATCTTTATCAATTTATTATACTTTTTTTTTAAGGAAACATGTAGCTCACTATCTTTTACGGTCACAAATTAACGAGTGAATTCTTCTTAACCCTTACTTGACCTGAATGATGATTTTGACAACTTTGTGGCCAACAACAACGGCTGGGCGCCCTTGTACGAGTAGTTGGCTAAACTCGTAACGTGCAGCAGTAAAGTGCCTTTACACTTGCATGCCTTGTCTTCCTTACTACAACGCCCTGTCTTACCAAGTTGGTTCGTGTTGCGACTTAGCCGACTTACAACACCGTGTCATCCAACTTGAAGTTGCGAAGTAACTTTAACTTAAGTGCACAAGATTGCCTAGCAACTCTTACTATTTAGATTTATTTTAGCCCTAATCGGCTTCTTAGAACCAATTTCTTCATGAATGGTAGAATTTCGTTACCAGTATGGTTGAATATTAACGATTGTGTGTGTTTTGTAGAAAAACTACCTTTACCAAATGTCAGAATGGCTATTTTAATGATCATTAGTTAAGGTATTTTATGTTTAAAACACACAAAATCGTAAATTTTCAATCGCTGGTAACGACAGTTTACCATTTATATTAATGAAGAAATTGTGTCTTTGAGAAGAGAAATTGTAAGTAAGGTTAAACTCAGACATGTAAATAAGTGTTTTTTTGCCAAGAACACAGTCAATAAAAAAATGGCAATTGCTATTTAAATTACATAATATTGATGTCAATAAAATTAAATTAGTGTAATTAATAAAAGGTAGTTTGAATCAAAGTAGATTATTCACTAAGGGGGTAAAGTTATGTCTGACGGCACGAGCGCGAGTCACGAGTGAAACAATAGTACATTACGATACAAGTGTGCTAAGTTGACCATTATATACAAGGCGATACGAGTATTGTGTGCGCACGAGCGAAAGCGAGTGCGCCATAAGAAAGCCGCGTATATTATGGTCACAGGCACACGTGTTTCATACGACGTTTTTCAACACACTTGCGAGGAAGAAACAATACTCCAATTATTTACGAAAAATGCGCGCCATTTTTCGTTCGTGTTTTTTTTTCTGGTCGCGATACCGATGCGCGTGAAAGGCTGACGCGCTAACTAAATCGGCCAACAGCCAGTATTAAAAATGTAGTAATTCGTGTTTAAAACACAAATTACAGAAAATTTTAAATGAATTTGAGTTATTTTTTAGTAATAAAGCTGGATTAACCATTTACTGAAATAAATATGTACATACTGTTATTTTTCGCATAAATACTGTTGTAATAAAAGTTATAACCCGACTAAATTATATCGCTTCTTCTTCCTACTTACTATTTGGTACTAGGGTACAAATATAAATTGGTCGGGTTAATAAACTAAAGGCACTAGTGCAATAATATACTGAAAAAGCAGGCGTGTTTAATATCTAGGATTATGAGCCAAAAATCGGTGGAATAAAGACGTCGTTATGAGCAAGTGTGTTGAAAAAGGATTATAATTTTAACCTCCCTAGCAAAGCAAAGGAGGTACTAGTCTTGAGGTAATAGAGAATCCTGCATAAATTACCATTTAATATTTATACGATTCAGTCAAGTAAGTATTTTGATCTGAAATGTATTTTAGTTAATCAGACGACATTCTTAAGATCGCAGGATTACACTGGATATAGATCACTTTCAACTTTTGTTGTTATGGAAAACCGTGGAGGAGGCCTATGTTCAGCTGTCGATGACTCAATGTATGGTGGCTATAAACAGTACTCAAATAGTGAAACATCTAAATTTAGTCAAGCTTAACTTAGAATTTACCAATCTTCATATGATTGCTCAAAGAAATAGGTTTTCCTTAATTTAGTTAGTTGAAACCATACTGCACTTCCATAAAATTATTTTTTGCGTTCCCTTAAAACCACGAAGTTAATTTCCGTTTGGCATAATAAAACCCTGATTGCCAGGTGTAGGCTTCGAGTCAGTTCAATTTAATAAAGAGCATGCTATTTTTTACTAGTGGAAATGCGAAGGAAATGGCTGGAAATTATGACTGCCGACCGATTTTACTAAGAATTGTAGAGCGTTAGAAGTGCTATTAACTATGAATTTTGCGATTGTAACACGGTATTTTCTTGGAGCTTTTTATTCAGAACATTTTCATTTGGAGTGAAAAAGTTTAAGTGTAATATTGAGACATGTTATTTTTGGAATGAAGCAACAACATTACGACTGACTTAAGTGAAGCCAGCAGATTACGCTCCTGATATATATACGAATATTATAAAGCTAAAGAGTCGGTTTGTTTATTTGCTTGAACGCGCTAATCTCAGAAACTGCTTGACCGATTTGAAAAATTATCAAGCTTTAAAACATCACGATACAACTTATAAGAGCAGAGCAACAATGAAGAATGTTGCAAAAACGGGGGGATTTTTTTTCCTTTTGAGTAATACGCAGCGTAAACCGTTTAAGAGTCGATTTTACAATCGTGAGATAGGACTTATCCGACCGAATAAGTATAAACGTCCGATTTTTAACTATCATTTTCATAAATGATTGCTGTCAAACAGGTGACGTTTTCAATTTAGGCGTTTTGTATCATATTCGACGAATATTTCTTATCTGACTTTGGTAAAATAGATTCTTAGATACATAAAAAATATGTATGACGGCATTATTTTGCTTTAACAGTTCTACAGTAAAGTTCGCTACAGTATATGTCTATCTCGTGTAGTTCACCCAAAACAAACTTTTTGATGTACATAAATTTGATAAAAAATAATGCACTATTTTCAAAGGCGTTTCAATGCACACGGGTATCTTAATAAAATAAAATCATTCATCATCACGAGCATTTTATTTTGAGCAAAATTTCCCGTTATAATTTGATTTTAACATTACTCAGCGCCATAATAATACTCGCAGTTTAAGTATAACACGCGTTTGCGGTAACCGCTATGGTTTCTAGCCTCTTATTTCCAATGAAAATATGTGTTTTGCGTTTTAATATTTTATGGCGCGGGGGACCATTAATAATGATATAAGTAGAAGAAAGTGACCACCTCCGTGGTGTAGTGGCTAAGCACGCTGGTTTCAAGGCGTCGCCGCTCCGAGGTCCCGGATTCGATTCCCGGTCGGGTCAATATAGAAATTAAAATTATCTATATTGTCTTGGGTCTGGGTGTTGTGGACCACCGTTGTGCCTGATTTCCATAACACAAGTGCAATTAGCTACTTACTTTGGGATCAGAACAATGTATGTGATTGGTGTCCAATACCAATACCAAAGTGAGTAAACACAATTTGTAATTCTATCTGAATACTACAAAACCAAATTCACCTTCAAAATACATTGTGTAGTAAAAACAACCCCATTAACAGGTTACAAATAGATCTTCGCTAAAACTAGGTCGGTCCTAATGTAGAAAATTGAATTAAAACTAAAGTAAAATTAAAATAGATGAGTTAAATCATAATAAGGCATATGACAGAAATCTTGAATCAATCATTTTCTAAGTAACAAATTTAATATTCCTGTGAATCCTTCTGAACTTACAAATTGATCCCATTTTAAATGTTCATTGACTCTTTAATGGGTTTTTCAAAACTTCAACATGCCAAATAACACTTGAAGTAAAAATTTCATTATCTTACCGTGACACAGACAGTAAGTATCTTCATTTATGGGTCGGTGTAACGTGGACGCTTTTGCAAAGACAGTAGCGTTTGCAAAAATGGGTTAACCTTGTAAAATTTTATTAATATTGCACTCATTCACTTGTTATATTGAAGCTTGAAACGCAGTATTATCATGCATGGTATGTGAAGGTACTTTTAAAACGGCAATCGCATCGAAATGACAAAATGTTTAATTTAATTTTAGGCTTTGCACAGGTACATATCCATATGTTTGGTTACAGGCACAGCTCTACTTTGTAATATTTTACTTAATTTTCATCAATGTTTTAATATTGTTTTAAGTAGGTGCCCTATGGCACTCTGCCTTGCATCTAAATATGGTATGAACTAAATTATTTCTTTTCAGGGGCACAAAGTTAACCTACTTTCGACGACAGAAAGCAGATTAAGGGCCAACACATCATGGCAACTAAGTATGGCAAATTGGTGATATTGAAACATTGTTAAAGCTTTTGTGTCGGCGCTTACTAACTAACATGGCAACCCTGATATTATAACTTACTAGCTAAAGCGAGACATGGATCTATTGGCCGACGGAGAAAATTAGAACTAACGCTGTCATCTTCAAAAATGCCGTTGCCAGATCTAGTGTAACACATTTTTCCTAACGTCTCACTGATGTTTCATTTTATATGAAACTTGTTGTTTAAAATAAAATAATTCTTTTTATGTAACGTAAAGCTAAACTCATAAAATTAAGTTATATTTTTTAAGGGATTTTATAGTTTATAAAATTGTTTTGAGTTTAAAATCGGTGGAACATAGGTACATGATATACTTAACCATCATGGTTATTACTGGTATAAATGAGTATCCTCCTCCTTGATTTTGTTATGGTAATAAAATATTAGTTTTCTGAATTTCTGAATCAAGGGAGATTGTTTGCATCAGCTACCTGATTGAATTCTACCGCTTCTCTGTCAATGTCATCTATCTTCCAGAAGATCCTTGTCGAACTGTATAGATTATGGCAGTGCTATTAAAAATCACGTTAGTCGGTTCATTTTGACAAAAACACTTTTTTTTCTAATTGGACACCCGTAAAAAAAAATACCATCTTATTGAGTTGCAAACGGTGCAAACTAGCCAGCGCCTCCAGAAGTGGCTCGTAGGCAATAAAACAAGTTGGTAGCTCGGATTATATGAAATATTTCATAACCACCTGCTGTATTACCTTGCCACTTTTCTGAGAGCCTGAGATTTATTTTAGCTTCATTTCGAAAGTAACACTGCGTTTTCATAAAAGGAACAAATCTAAAGGATAATATACGAGGGTCAAACTGAAAGTTCTTAGAACTGGCCACTTATAAACAATATAATAAAAAAAATATTCTAAAATTTGAAAATAGAACTCTTTGCCAATATTACTGAGTATATATTTCATTCATTTGTCATTTGTTTTACGATTTGGCGGCAAATTGAAAATTGTCTGTGTCACGTCAACATGAATTTAACACGAGAAAATTTTCGTGCAATGATTTTTTATGACTTTCGATGTCATTTAAATTAACAAGAAAGTTATGAAAGACTACGATTGGCCTTTCACGATGAAGCCCCATCTCGTGCGACTGTTTACAACTGGTTTAATGAGTTTAAACGTGGTCGCACTAATCTCACTGATGATGTACGTGAGGGACGGCCTTCTACGGCGACGACTGAAAATAACATCTGTGTTGTGCGGCGTATGATAGAGACTGACAAAAGAGTGACCTATCAGCAGATTCGGACAAGCTTAGGCATCGGTATGAGTCAAGTGCACAAAATCCTCCACGAACATTTAGCGGTCAGGAAGCTTTGCGCCCGGTGGATACCTCATAATTTGACTAAGACTCAAAAACTCCATCATGTGGATTGGTGCCGTAAAATTATTGAAAGATTTAACGGAGGTGACTCAAATGCTGTGTTCGACATACTAACAGGTGACGAAAGCTGGATTTACAGTTATGATCCTGAAACCAAAAGACAATCTGCTCAGTGGGTGTTTCCTTTCGAGGAGTTGCACAACTAAAGTGAAGAGAGATCGAAGTGCGGGAAAAAAAATGGTGGCCTCGTTCTTTGGAAGGATAGGTCATTTCGCAACAATTATGTTAGAGGATCAAAAAACAGTTTCTGCAGAATGGTACACTACCAATTGTTTGCCACTTGTCTTGGAAAAAGTTCGAGAGAAACGACCTCGCAGTAGGATCCTCCTTCACCACGACAACGCCTCGTCGCACACCGCCAAGCGAACGATCGACTATTTGGCGACATCAAACGTTGAATTACTGGGTCACCCGCCGTACAGACCCGACCTCGCGCCTTGTGATTTTTATTTATTTCCAAAAATTAAAGAAAAACTTAAAGGAAAGCGGTTTATGAATGCTGAAGAAGCGGTGGCTGCGTATCGCGATGCCATTGAAGAGACCCCTAAGGACGAGTGGGCAAAGTGCTTTTCCCAGTGGTTCCATCGCATGCAGCGGTGTATTGACGTCAATGGACAATATTTTGAAAAGATATAATAAAACTAATAACTGGCTAATGTAATCAGTTTTTGATTTTCTAAGAACTTTCAGTTTGACCCTCGTAGTAACCTAATTTTCTGACAACAATTAATGATTTAGAAATAATATTTATAACTCTCACAGTGTCATTTTTGATTCTTATAAGAGTATCTTATGGCAATTAGTGATCTATTGATATGCCAATAAAAGAACTTTCGAAAGTTCTAAATCAGTATTATAATTAGTCTCGACTTTTATTGAAAGAGTTAAAACTAATTTTTGACCGACTTCAAAAAGAAGGTTCTCAGATCGACCCGTATATTTGTATGTTTGTTTGTCCGCGTATTTCTCACGTTTGGCTGAACCGATTTTGATACAGATTTCAATATAGTATTTGTTACAATAAGTAGCAGGTTTGAGTTATATTAGTTAAATCAAGTACATGTCACTTAAACAATCATGTTACTTAAACAATAACTAAAAAGGAAAAAGAAATTATTAGTACAAAAGAATAATTGGATACTTAGTCTCTAGTCAAGGATATAGTTATACTTATGTTTAAAACCGCATTGTGACTTGACAATTTCAAACTGTATTTCAAAACTGATTTCCCTATAATTAATAATGTATCCAAAATAGTAAAAAATCTAACATGGTACAATGTGAAGGTGTTAAATAATCTGTTAATTGTTGAAATGTGTATCATTAAAAACTGTTTCTATTTTATTACTTTCTTTTTGATTAGTTAGAGGGAAATCTGCATTGGCAATACCAAATGTATTAATCTATTAAATTATAGCAACGTATGTGCTGATTTTTACAATAAACAATGATAAACGATATTTCCAATAAATTGCCTAAAGCCTAAGTCTGTCACATTATTAACCATATTTTGTACAGCCTTCACGTAGCGACCTTCGTCAAAATCAAAAGTCCTAATCTTATCGATGTTAGTATTTTCGACTTCTGCCATCCTACTCTATCAAACAAAGATCGGGAGAGACAAGAAATGATAACTAAAATCGAGAAGTCGATTAATTTGATATAATAGGACCCCAAAAGGTCACTGAGGTACCGAGTTCGCAACTCAAGTGCTGCTCTCTTGTGAGTTAATTGAACGCTTGTCATGTTGCGATTACTTCAACTAAAGATAGAAGTTATATAGGTAAGTTTCAATATCTTGCTTAAGCCAATAATGGGTTTACCTGATACCATTTTTGATTAAGCTTTGGAGCTTCAAACTAATAGTAACTAGCCTAATATATGTATGAAATAAAACCAAAGAAAAGTTGTAAGTTAATAGTAAATGAAGACAATTGTTTACGTGTCCTACTTACATGAAAACAAGATCAACGGACAGTAAGAATAATCATAACCTTTGAGAAATCTGAAAACGTAGCATGTTGATTTAAACAAGATGAAAAATTAAACTAACCTTACAGCGTAGAGCATAAAAATGCTCAAACGAAACAAAAATAAAATCATCCGAATCAAAAATACGAACAGAATTTGAAAAAAGAAATCATTCGAAAATGGAACATCAATTTTTCAGAAGCCGCACAGTTCATAAACCCGTCCGTTTAATCTCGTTGGCAGTATGTAATCGAATTCCTTGTCCGATTTGATCGGGAAAAGAAATAAACCCCGAACGAGTGGAACTACCCTTGTCATAGTGATGGCGGGCTACCAACTACCCGCACCTGGGATTTGTTCTGGAACGAAATGGGATTTAATAACGGTGATGCGTTATTAACCCGTGTTTTGGGAATCGCGTGTAGCGCTTACTGATAAGTAATAACAGCGCTCGAAATATATTACTTCCAAAATATCTATATGTATCTAATACTAAGATTAAATGATTTTTAAGTAAACCTCGAAACTGTGACGTTTCTGGCGTCTTTTTTTGTTGTCTACTCCTTCCAATTTATGTACTTCATATTAGTATTATGAATAAAATGTTCTCTTTTTAGGTGAAACTAAGATCGTGTACGCAAATACACATGTATTGATTTATGATTTTGAATTTTCACGATGACTCTTTGTACTGTCGGTAAATAAGACAGATTTATTAAATAAATATACAAATATTGAACACACTGCTTTGATCCCAAAGTAAGTAGCAAATGCACTTGTGTTATGGAAATCAGACACAACGGTGGTACCACAACACCCAGACCCAAGACAGTATAGAAAACAATGATTTCGACACTGACCTGACCGGCAATCGAACCCAAGGCCATGGAGCGGCGACGCCTGGAAATCAAGCGTGCTTAGCCACTACATTAAGGAGGTCGTCATTAACAGGAAGATTCAAGACATAACGTGCAAGTTATACTACGCCAAATCTGGACTACAGACTGCAAACATTCTCAGTAACAAACGATTCTACTAAAAATCATTCCAGTAATTTACAATAATTAAAAAGGACACTCAGCGCTTATTTATTCTCGGTTGTAACCAAAAACAAGCGCATTGGCTTATTTGTTAGGTAACACAGTTGCATTCGCTAACTAAAGGTACCTAGGTAAAGTTGGACTTGATTTAGTGCGGGTTTGCGGCGCATTTTAGTTTTTTTTAAAAGCTTTATCCTTGAACGGCAAAAACTAATGTAAAAAATTAAACCATCTTTAAAAAGAAGACAAATGCGTTATTTTAAGCCTTTAAGTCAGTTTTTTGAACTTTGCTTATTTTTTTGTGATTTTCAATCATTACCCTCTCTGATAAACTACTAGACCGATTTTGATAAAATTTACACTGTGCCCTAAGTTGAAATTAACCCGATTGAAATACAATCATATTGCTATGACTTCTGGTTTTCAACAAATCCGGAGACAAACATAAAAATGTACAAACATACATACACTAACGAAATTTAGCACACGTGTTTGGAAGCCTTACTAGATCAACATATTTAAATATTATTAAACACGTACACATTGAATTGATTACCTCATTTTTTGAAGTCGGTAAAAATAATCTGGCTGCACGCTGGCTTCCATAGCTAAGTAAAAAGTGGAGAAATTAAAAGTGTGATTCAACGGTTGTCACACTTTTACTCCGGAGTTGCATTCGTAAGTATTTCTCTGCCTGTCTTTTTGAGATAAGATTTATTTTCCGCAGTTTTCTTTACTTTTCGTTTTCATTTAAAATATTGAAATATTGCTTGCAACGTTTTTTATTTCTTGCTGGATATCTGCAGCTAACTATTACTCTAGCAATCGTAAATAAAATCAATTAAAACCTAGGGTTTATTTTCTAAGTGGCAAATTTCAATATTGTTATAAGTTTTCGTATTTCTCATATTTAATTTCTGCACAGCTCAATGAAGAAGAAAGACTGGAAAATTAATTATTATTAAATATAATGTCCCTTTGTGAGAGAAGAAATTGATATTGGAATTGTTTTAAAGCTTGATTAAATAATAAACAAATACTACATTTAGAAACTTTTGCTAAAATAGCAGATACTATATAAAGCAATATTTAAAAGTCTTTAACACTTTATTCAATATATCACTTTTGACGAATCACCTGGTGCAGCATAATCTTTTTTAAAGTGTAACCTCAAAAAGATGACCCTTGCTTTACATTATATAAGCTGTTCAGTACAAAAAACCTTGTATAAAAATTGAGTCCAGATGGAGCATATTTCAAAGCATTGTCATGGCAATTGCCGTGTTTGTGCATACTCAGTCATTTTAGTAAAGGTAACAATATGTGTTCTTAACAGTCTGAAAAGTCCATGCAAAAGGTATTTTTATAAAAAAATACCTTTTGCATGGACTTTTTAACTATATTTAACTTATATTAGCTATAGAGTTAATTGCAGTCTCTGTAATATTTTGGTGTCAACCAACGGAGGGTGTCGGAACTAACTGCTTCAATCATCTGCACGAATTCTGAATGGAATGAACGAAGTAACGAGGCGCATTATATTAACAAATAGCTGGCGGGGCTATTATCTATTGTAGTCGCTTTTGCATTGCAATTCCTAATGGTCTTAACAAGCCTTCAATGGTAGAGAACTCCGAAGTAAGTTCGTAAAGGCATCCGGCAGCAAATCTTTGCATTGTTTGGCACTTTGCACTGAATTAATGTCGATCATAAGTTTTTCACGCTTTCTGATCGGCAACGTTCAATCACATGTCATGTATATGTATGATTTAAAGTGACTCATCGCGGCTCGCGGGAAGAAATATTGTATGAAAATCCATTACGCCTCGTGAACCGTAATGATATAGTCGGTAATGTGGAACAATTTCCTGCGCCATCATCAAATAGAAGATAGTTTTGAAATCGAATTGGCCACCACGCACCAGACATAGAAAAAAATATTGCGTAATCACTAGAAGGTACAATAATATTTGGCATGACTTTTCACAAAAATTAAGTTCATATAAACATTTTGTTGTTGATTTAATACAGCGTGGCGCATTGGTGTACCTATACCTCAGACTTATAAGTTAACATCATTTTAATACCTTGCAGAAAGCGTATAAAGCAGAGTATTCACCACGGGCATAAAGGTGTTGTCTTAGGTGATCTTAATGCCCTCACTTCACTAGAGTTCAAGGGTGCGATTGCCTAAAGCAATCGTATTCATTTGACAGTTCAAAACGTACGGTATGGTCTGACAAATAGCAAAGAACAAAGGGTTTGACAGATCATATCGTACGTTTGGAACTGTCAAATGAATACGAGTGCTTTACACAATTCCACCTCAGATCTACAATCTTCACGCTTCGCTCGTGATTCAAGGTAGCCCCGCTTTACGCTCTGGGTGAATAATCTACTATTAAACTCTACTTATGCTCACCTTGATTAGTTGAGATGATAGGCGAAACTGCTGATATGACTTTTGTCAAGCTTTAGACATCCTGGCTACTTAGGACTAGCAGTAGCGAAAAAGTGTGAAATAAAAAGTCTCCATCTCAATTTTTCTCAATCACTCTTCCCACATATGTCGAGCGTAGATTGCTATCAAATTTCGATTGCTTTCGAGCTACGTTATACTTCGTCGAGCAAGAATTCTGCTACAATTTTAAGTAAAATAAGCTTCGATCTTTTCATAATTGCGCCATATTTTGCTGGTCTACTTCGTTTTACCGTAGAAGCTAGTCTCGGTGAATACTTAATTAAGTTTATTTAGCAAAGTTGTTATACATCTGAAATGTTTATGCATTCCGTGCCTTAATGTTTATTCAAGGTAACGGGCGGGAAAGCTGTTAGTGGAACTCGAAAAAATAATGTTCATAGTAGCAATCCCGTTTCAATCAATTCCAATGTTAGTTGCTATGTACCTACTTATTTCCATAATATTAGAGTCGTGTTAATTTTACTTGAGTTTGTTACCCTGTATCCGTAATAGTCATAAAATTATCTTCTAATTTGATAATTCGGGTGCAAATAAAAATTAATGAGACCACCTCAGGATCCTTTGTGACCGAATTTGCAAAGCTGCGGGTAAAAATTTACGAATGTTACCAATTTACGCCGGTGCCCGACCATTTACCCGCAATTTTGTTGGTGGCAACACCCTTTCTTGACGATATAATCTCAAATATCTGTCCCGGGAACAGGTTGTACTGTGTTTGTAATGCGCAGGCCAATGTTTTGGGATTTTAAAGTAGACAACATTAATATATAGCTAAGTCATGAAATTATGTTTTATTTTGATACCTTTTGTGTCCGTTTTTTTAACTGTTCCACTTACACAATAAGCAATATATTGTTTTTCTGGGAATTCACGAACGGGCCCTGAGTGACTCAGGCCCAATTTCTTCATCAATAGTAATGGTAAAATATCGTTACCAATGGTTGAATATTTACAATGTTGACATTAACTGTCTCGTTGGCGCAGCGGTTAGAGGGTCGCTCTTTAAAACGACGGTTGCGCCAGAGGTCCTGGGTTCGATCCCTGGGTCAGGCTAAATTATGTACCTGGGTTTTTCTGTTCAGAAATTCGCAGGGTAGCCCGGAGTTTGGAAGTTGGCAGTGTTTTACCCCCGTGCCTCAGAAAGCAGGTAAAGCCGTTGGTCCTGCGCCTGATCTATTTCCGGTCGTGTCGGTTCCGATTGCTGTCCCTAAGGGCTATGAGAGTGAAAGGAATAGAGAGTGCACCTGTGTTTGCGCACACACTTCTGCACACTAATATGTCTTGCGCAGTCGGTTAGTCGTTGTGACTGGCCACCCTAGTCGAAATCAGCTTGGGGGACTACTATTATTTACAATTATAAGTTTTTAAAAAATGCATAAACCAAAGGTCATTAAAATAGCCATTCTGTCATTTGGTTAAGGTATTTTTTCTTAAAACACACTAAATCGTAAATATTCAACCGCTGGTAATGAAACTTTATCGATGGAGAATTTGGGCCTTAGTAAGGACAATTGTCAATCACGTGATTTTACTGTTCTCGTCACTCATAATCTGAGTAATCTAGTAATTGATGTGTTAATTATCATAAATCTGAAGGAATGGTGTGCCGTAAGTTACATCTTACATCTTATAAACACACCCACTCTAACATCGTAAATTGAGGATTTGTCTGTTGACATATTTTAGGATGAGATGAATAAATACTATATCCCAGTATGTTTCCGTATATATAATAAACTTAAAAAAAATAAAAACCGACTTCAAAACCAAAATGCACTAAAAAGTCTTAGATAAACTCTTGAACATTGAAAGGAAAGGAATCCATTCATCCATCCAGGAAGGAAATTGTTTCCCTAAAATGGATTCCTTTCCTTTCAATGTTCAAGAGTTTATCTAAGACTTTTTAGTGCATTTAGGTTTTGAAGTCGGTTTTTATTTTTTTGAAGTTAATTTTATTTTGAATATATATTTGATACAATTTGTAACTGTGGTAAAAAGAAAGGTGATTAAGTTGCCTATACAGAAGAAAAACAAAAACAGTCGCTGGCACTGACAAAGACAAAAGTCCAAACTGCGCGATTTGCGAGACGTACGGTACGACCCACTGGGGCCAATTGGGCCTATCGGAGAATACTCAAATGACAACTTTGGACCAATTTAGCTGCATATTTTATCAGAATGTCGCAGTCGCATTTGTTCAAGGAAGAACTTCCCCATATAAGGTTTTGGGCTGAACGTAACTAAATATCTAACGATTGGATCTTCGGTTCCACGTTCCACGAACGACTTTTACGGTGGCCATCATTTTGTTTTTTTCCCGTATACACCACACAAGTATATTATTAAAAGCAAACATTCTGAATAAGTAACATAAATTTAAAATAATCATAAATTCGCAAATGTATTATTTTATTTTATTTATTTAAACTTTATTGCACTGTTAATGGTACAATTGGCGGACTTAATGCCTTATGGCATTCTCTACCAGTCAACCGCTTGGGAAATGCAGACAGTTAAATCAGTGGCAGAATATTTAAAAGTACTGAGAGGGACAATGCATTAACATAAACATACATACAAAAATTACATACATAATTAAATATATAAACATTGGATTAATAAACTTACATAGAATACATATATTTAATAAAAAATAAAACTACAGATAGGGAAGTGAAGATATTGATGACATCTATTAAAAATATTACCGACAGCAGTGAACGAAATTGTGATTAATTCTGAAGTGAGCCAAGGTTAAGATAGTGGGTGCGGAAAGACTTCTTAAAAGAAAGTTTGTTTGAGGACATTCTGATTTCCATGGGAAGAGAATTCCAAAGGCGAATCGCAGAGATGGTGAAAGAGTCCGACATAAAGCCGGACTTGTAAAGAGGAGTGTGAAGAGTAAGAAAATGGGAAGTGCGCAGGTTGCGAGAAGTTGTAGAAGTCAGATAGTTGAACCGCTGTGTCATATAGGTATAATCCCTTACTTAAGTGAAATAAATAATAACTAAATACAGAAAATCAATATTAAATAAACAGTCTGGTATATCAATAGTAAACATAAAAAAAAGCGTTCTAACACACTTTCATTATTCGTTGAAAACCCAAACCCTTTATTGACAAGCAATTATTATTCATGAAAATTCATCGAAATCCTAAATTGAGCGTCAAATGCGATGACGTTTGATGGTACTGACAAAGCGCTGAAAAACCGTTTATTTAAATATTTTAGTCTGGAAGCTGATTCAACATTTTATGGTTTTATCATAAAAGTAGTCGTGGAAAAATCTCACATAAGTATCGTGTTACATAGCTTACGAGAGGACTATTTTTACTGGCCACACGAACTGCTACAAAACGCTAACAAATAGCCATCAGCGTTTAAAATCTGCAAGATTATTCCGATTCAGGTAAAGATTTGTAATTTACTGTATCTGTATCTGGATAACATTGCATTACTAATGAAGAACTTAAAAATAACTAAAATTGATTCAAAATGATATGCCTATTGTTTACATTGTACATTATAACTAACGAAGCAATAAAGTATTTATTTAAACTTTATTGCACTGTATTTTGTACAATTGGCGGGCTGAATGTCTTATGGCATTGTCTACCAGTCACCTACTTGGTAATGCAAAGAGTTTAATAAGGATTAAGTACCGAGTACTCATTTTGAAAATTATTTGGTCTAAAATGATTATGTAACGTCGCCACTGCACCATCGTATTTAAATTAACTATAACAAACACATAAAAACACTGACTAAAATGTGCTACCACTCGACTTTTTTTCCCATGTGACTTCAAGCCGTGTGGTCACAGTTTACCAGGAATATATGAGCGACACGGAGATGTGTACAACGCACATAAATCAGTGAGCACACCGCCTAACGACACCGCCGGCACAGATAGAATGACGCTCTGTATCTCTGCTAGTATCAGAAAATGTAGTTGGGTCATGTTTGGATACGAAGAATGATGGTTTGAAAGTCGACCTGGAAGCCGCTTTAATTGAGATACATGTTATTTGTTTTCTAAAGAATTGTGTGGCTTTTTGCGGGTTTCGTGATTAATGTGATTGTTAGAATTACATTACATACCTATCATATTATTCTGGTCTCAAAATAAACCCAGAAAAACAACAAAAAATACCTAACGAAAGTTAATAGGTAGAAAAAAAAACAAGTCCAGCAATTATTCATATGCAACCATTGTGTGATCAGATGTAGAAAAAATTGCATTGAATTATTAATTTCTTTAATGTCCTTTAATAAATTATTCAAAACTCAACTTTGTTTTGTCTAAGGAAGTATTTATTACGTCTCTATGTACCGTTTTATGATAATGAATCATAACACCACTGAATAGATCCATATGACGTAAAAAAAAAAACACGGGAATCGCACAGTGGGTCCAAATCAGCGCATTTTCGGGCATCGCTTCGGAAAATGAGAATTTAAGTATCATACGCGAAATAAATATGACGTAACTGCTCTCGAGATATGCGGAAAGTTACGGTCGCCGCTGTTGTTGAATTTTTTGTATGTTTTGGCGGTTTTTCAAGGGTCTGCGTAAGGACGGAGTCTGAACATTTGACAGCATACGTAATTGGAAAATGGTTTGGAAGCACGTTGGGTTTTTACGGCATTGTTTTAGGATGAAATGGGCATTGTCCCTTTAGAAAGTAAACAACATGTGTTTTTATTCGGATTTATGAAGTTTCCTTAATCGTGCACTTTGGTAATGAAATATGTTTTAAGTGAATAGGGAAGTTACAGTGAAATAGTGACGTATTAAGTTAATAATTTATAAGACCTATCTCATCACTTAGGAATTCTTCTTGCACTATCTCCGTCAGTTCTTTAATTGTTTTACAGGTATAGTAGTGGTTCCCTGAGGCTTCAGCCGCGTAAATATTGTATCTCAAATAACAACATGAAATAAAGCCCATGTGTTATCATTCTAGAGTTAGAACTTTACTACTATAAAGTTTTATCAAAATCCATTCATTAGTTATAAACAGTCGAAGTTATAAACATCAATAAATTCATCCTCACAAACTTTAACATTTATATTACTACACGTATTACACAAAACGTTTCTGAGTGCAAAAATGTTCACTTTGAATGTTTTCCGTTATTTCACTCTGTTTATCAAGAAATGCAAAGCCCGCCTGTGAGGAAGAGAAATGGCGTATTTTTAATATGAGATTATTTCGTGCGTCGCCGCAATGTTTTGCGAATGCCCCTTGAATATTAAATTTCATATCACCTGAAGGAAAGTGTTCGACCCGCTTCCGTGACAAAATATGGAGCAATATTTTAGTTTAGTCACTGGGAAAATCGCTATTTTTTATGTTGAATATTTTGCGGTAAGCTACGCTACTTTATTTTAGTTTAGCCGTTATTTTTTTGGTTTATTTTGTCAGGAATCTTTCAATAGGTTGTTATGTGAAAAGTGCCTGCACAAAATGCTGTGAATCGATATAAGATTATAAGCAACAATGTATATTGATGTTAATATTGTTTTTTATTACTTTTATAAACTTTAGTGCTTCAAAAATAATAAACAACAGGCGGGCTCTATGATAAAAGCTTTCTCTTCCTTTGGATAATGCAAAAAATTGTTATGAGTGCACAATAATTTTCACCTGACTGTTACGATGAAGAGTTGTTAAGATTTTGTTTTAAACCGACTTCAAAAAAGGAGGCTGTTATCAATTCGACTGTATGCTTTTTTTTGCAGCTATGTTACCTCATATCTCAGTAATTTGATGACCGATTTGAAAATATTTTTGCCAATTCAGGATCTGATGATGGGATCTAGGGAAACCCTCAAATTTTAAAGGCACGTATAGTGTTTTGTACTATAAACTTAATGTTGACGCGTTATAACGTCTGATAGTAGAAAAGGAAAGGAAGCGATTTTAGGCAAACAATTTCTTTTTGGATTCGGTGCTCCGATACTTGATGGTCAAAGTGATGGCACCAAATCCAAAAAGTTTTACCAACCAGAATTAGTGAACGCCACATACAAGTGAGGTTAAAATAAGGGCCTATTTCACCTTGAAAAAGGTCATTAATAAGTATTTCAGCCTATCATGTTATTTTACTCCTACAACATTTTATAGCTACACCTCAAAATATTTAGCACCTTATTATCTCACTCAACGGTAACGTCTTGCAAAAGTAAAATTGTATTAAAAAGAAACACCAAAGTTAACAGAGAAAAGCACTCGAGTCATTGCATTCAGAATGTTCTTAGGAGGAGCATAACTATATTGGCGTTCTTGTGTTAGTCTCGAAGTTGTTATGAAAGTAATATTTCTGCAAATGTTGTGTGAAAGCAGAACTCTCGGCTGGAGTAGCAAATACGTATATTACGGCCCGGTTCCGTAATCAATTAAAAACGAAAAAAAATACCTATGGCAAATATCAGAGTGGCTATTTTAATGACCATACTCCGATACCCATAGCCGATTTCGACTACGACGGCCTGCCCCAACGACTAACCGACTGCCCGGGACATATTATAGTGCACAAGTGTGTGCGCAAACACAGATGCACTCTCTATTCCTTTTGATCTCACAGCCCGATGGGACCAGCAATCTGAGACGACCGGAGAGAGATCAGGCGCAGGACATATATATGTTATTTGATTCAGTTTATGTAGTAGAGTATGAACTATTCTGCGTACTTATTGCGCTTTCGGGGCTTTTAGGGTTTTAAGTAGTATTTATAGTAGTTCATAATAATAACAGACTCACAGGCGAGTGTTTTATTGTTATTTCTGCAGCCAACGCAGTAAGGATCACTCATTTTATATACCACGCTTTCACTTAAATTCAAAATAGTTTTGATACATCCATCCATAATGTTTGTGTTAGTATAAAGAGTTATTTGAAATTATAGTATAAACCCCAAAGGATGATTTATTAGTTGCTTTAGATTTAAATAATTGTATCGACCTTTTTCCGAACGTACCTATAAATTAGCGCTGAGGTCTATTTCACTTTGATTTTCGTAATTCTAAACTGCCAATTTCAACTATATTAGATGATTTAATAGGTATACTATCTAGTAGATGTTCGATGTAATAGCTAAAAGTATTTTTGCCAATAGTAGGATATTTAAATAAATAAAATAAAACATTTGGTTGTGAATTTGTGGAAAATAGTAAAATTTAACCTACCATTTACTAACCCATAGCAACAGTTACATAAAACAGTAACCATGAGTTTTCCCAGAAGTCAGTATCCAAGCTTTGCGAAGACGGACGCCACATCGTTGTCATGGCAACCGACACACCCTGCGACCTTGCAGACGTTGCCAGGGAAAATCTTATGGGAAAGCGGTCTGGAGAGGAAAACATTTACTTTGCCTTTTACTGAGAGGTAGCTTCGAAACTCAAACAATATTTTTTTCAGCGGCAGAGACTTTTTATAAAGTTCAAGATAAAACATAAAATATGATTCTTATAATGCTCTGGAGGTTTCGGTTCCCGTTAAGAATATATGGGTAGGAAGAATTTGCGCAACCGTTCTTATTGAAAATTGAATTTGCTATAATCAATATTTTACCTTAGCTTCAAAAGCAAAAGGCACACGAAGGTACATTTTAAACCATTATTTAGACAAATCATGTTCCAAAACAATAGTATATTTAAATTGGTTTATTCGTTAGTAAAGATGAAATGAGAAACCAAAAAATTGCGCACGGGCGGGACTTGAACCAGCAACAATTTGGCAGACCGGCCCAAACGCTCTTACCAATTGAGCTACCGTGCTGTCAGTCCGACCCTGCGAAATTTGTGGTTTCTCATGAAAACGTCAATCGCGTGCCGCTTAGCGCCATCTAGCCGTCTGTTTATGAAACAGATGGCCCAAGCAGTTATACTTTACAGAATAAATTCAACTTGGAAATTGATGTAGCTTCGCTATCTAATACTTTTATATAAAATATGACACTGTGATTGTTAAAAACATTCTAAAGCATTATTCGTTAGTTTTACCATTTAAGGCATCAAAATATAGCAAATAGAAGATTTTAACATTACTAATACAAGATCCAGTTATGTGTTTTAGTTATTAACGAAATGGCGACAAAGCCACGTTATGTGAATAATAAATAATAATAAATAAATATCCTTTGGACATTCCCACACATCGCCATCTAGCCCCAAAGTAAGCTACTCAAAATTTGTGTTATGGGTGCCAGACAACGGATATAATACTTAAATACTTTTTTGTTTGTAAATACATACATGATATACATAGAAAACACCCCAGACCAATACAAACAGACATGTTCATGCACACAAATGTTTGTATTGTGCGGGGATCGAACCCGCACCCGCTGCGTAGTAGGCGATTTCTCGACCACTACACCAGACGGGTCGTCAACGGTTGTAACGGTTCAATACATTTCGAACAGCTAAAATACCTGGAACTTGCTTCTGACATCCTATTATTGGATTTTCGTTATATGTGAGCTTCCAATTTAAAGTTAGACGTGTTATGTATGATGAATGCTAACTAACGAAATATCCTGCTGTTGTTCATTTACTTTTTGATACTTTGGTTGGTAAATAGTACAAGAGAATTTACATTAAATGTGAATCAGAGAGGTAAAATTAATGTGTTTGCACGCTTTACTAGCATTTGGTTTCTTCTTCTTCTTCTAATATTGTAATATTGCAACTTTACACAGGCTGTTGTTTTGGTCAGCTACAAGCGAATTAAGGGTGGTTGACAAACGATACTGATGCCAAAAAATATGTTTTTTTTTTAATAAATGGAAAAGAACTCACAAAATCTATTCATTATTGCAATACAAGAGAGTAAGTCAAAACTACCAACATAAGGCGTAGTAGTAGTCTTAGTAGCTTACCAGTTACGGCGTAGTATTTTGTAGATACGCGCGGGCTAGGCGCGAGTTTTTCCATTCGTTAAGTTTTTTTTTAGAATGTTGTGAAGAAGTTTTCTTTCATAAAACGTGCATGTAATTTGATAAAATACTTTTTTTAGAATAAGCATTACTCATATTATTATTCCTTAGTAGGATCTCATTAACCAAAACAACAGCCTGTATAAGTTTGAAGGGTAATTAGTTTAATGTAAAGAGCCCTTAGACCCCTTACACAGTGCGACTGCATCGATGCTGGAGCGCGTTTAGAAAACGCGCTTCAGCATCGCGAATCACGCAACAACACAGATTTAATTTAGCATCGATGCAGTCGCCAAAATTTAGTACACGATTTGACAATATCTAGCTTCTGCATCGCGACTGTATCGATATTAAAAGTAGCGCAGTGAGTAAAGGTTGACATTTTGCGACTGCATCGATACTATCGTGCGTTCCCATCGCGCTGCTAAAAGTCACTGTGTGTAAAAGAGGCTTGAAGATCGAGTTTGTGTGGGTTTACCGTCAAATCCAGCAATTGGGCTTTGCCACGCTGGATTTGATGGTTAACCCACGCAAAATGAAGATGCTGATGCTGAGGCAAAGGCCGCTGCAAACCTAGACCACACACCGGAGTATTTTTCTGTTCCCATATGCCATTTAAAACTTCAAATTAAAGAAATTAGTCCATCCGAAGCCGATGCTCTGTACTCTGACACTAATACTTGCATTTACACGAAAAGGTTATTCCCCACTTACTCTAAGCTCACCGATTACTTGGCAATCATAAAACCAGACTTTGCAAGTAGACAATACCTCACCAACCACGGCTAGCATCAGGAATACCTACATCGCTTTCACATATCCGCAGTGGACACATGTCCCTACGATGACCAGCCAACACAATACCAGTCCACTTAATAGAGTCATGCTCTCGACTTTAAACCAAACGCTCAAAGCACGAAATCGCATCACGTATCCTTAATTTAGACTCTTATAACATCTCTGAAATTATGACTAAGGACACGAAAATCAGAACATTCCATACACTCATTGAATATATCGTTTTCCATCTTAAATACTTCAACATCACTCCCTAAATATTAACAAGAATTATTAACCTATTACAAACACACCAGTTGTTCTCGCGGAGTAATCCGATAGCACCGCGGGCTCAACGGCAAAAAAAACCTTTCTGACCAAGTAAATGATATTTACGCCTTTTTCACAGTGTCTCAATAAGTTCTGGTAATCGTGATATTTCCAATACCGTGTGCAAAAGACGTTTTATATTAGAATTATTCGTTGGTGAGTGCTTGTCAATCGTGAAACAGCTTTAAGCCATTTACTCTTGACTGGGGTTTTCAATTATCAAACAACAGGTCTTCACCGCAGTGAAATAATCGCAGAGCGCGAAAATATAAATAAATAATAAATATAAGACACCAATCACATACATTGCTCTGATCCCAAAGTAAGTAGCCAATGCACTTGTGTTATGGAAATCAGACACAACGGTGGTACCACAACACCCAGACCCGAGACAATATAGAAAAGATCATTTTCTACATTGACCCGACCGGGAATCGAACCCGGAACCTCACGAGATGGCGACGCTTGAAACCAGCGTGCTAGCCACTCGACCACAGAGGTCGTCAAAGAAAAGAAACTTAATTTTCACTGATAATCAAAATTGACAAATTTATAAATTAAATTAACACGTCGTGTTTATTCCACATTCAACCTTACAATTTAAACCCTAAACTAGCTCCTTCACACTCTATTCCACCCACAGGCCTCTGAAGGAAGCCCTATCACCCTATCTTGACGAGGGCCTGACAGCCAGAGGTGTCAAACCCCGCCGTCAAACCTCAGGAAACGCAGCGCTTTGTTGAGGTAAATATTTACGCGAGACTCGAAAATGACACGTGATTGCAGTTCGCTAGAGATGTTTCTAATTACTTAAAATATTTTTTGTGGTTTATTTGGTTAAGACTTATTCACTTTTTTTTCTATCTAATTGTAATTTTGAAGGTTTTAGTTTGCTCAAAATGTAATGTAATATTAGTCTGAGGAAACTTAATTGGTTTTGATGTTATCTTTAGGTGTAATTTATATTAACTTTATAATAACTGTATGTTTCCCTAAAAATAATAAAATAAAAATAAAATAATTAAGAAACGAAAATGGGAGCTGTGACATGAGTCTCCTACTGAAACATTAAGATGATGATTAAACCATATGTTTCTAATTTTGAATTCTACAAAAGTTATGAAAAAGGTGTAACAAGTACATAGATAAAAAAATAATATAAATTACATTATGTCAAAAGATACTAATTTCAGAATTGTTTCAAGTGGTATTACGCAATACTTTACTGTGTGTGTATCAATCTAAGACCCTTTACACACTGCGACTTTAAGCAGCGATGCAGTCGCGATGCAGCATCTATGCAATCGCAACCTGTCAACCTTTACACACTGCGCTACTTTCAGCATTGAACTTGACAAATTATGTACTATATTTTGGCAACTGCATCGATACTAACGCGCGTTAGCGTAGATGCGTCGTTGCTAAAAGTAGCCCAGTGTTTAAAGGTTGACATGCGACTGCATCGATGTTGCATCTAGACTGCATCGCTGCTTAAAGTCGCAGTGTGTAAGGGGTCTAACAGTCAAAAATAAAATTTGGTGATAATATCAAAATAGCAATATTTCAAAAATACCTGCAAAACAAATAAATAACATCACGTGTTAACCCTTCTACCCACTGGTGCCGAGTAAGGCCCGAGCCGTTCATGCCTCGTCTATGAAGAGGGCCTGACAGTTTTCCCCCGGGCCAAGGGCTGCGATGCGTTAAGGGATCCTACCTTATTGTTATGGAAATTTTTACCACGAAAAGTGCTATGTGGTAGAAAAAACAACTCTGTTGAAAAACAAACTGAATCCTTAAACGATTGTTAAAAAATATTTTTGTCCGACTTTAAAAAAGAAGGAGGTTATCAATTCGACTGTTTGTTTTTTACCGTCTTTAAAAAAGGAGGAGGTTATCAATTCGACTGTGTTTTTTTGTGTCTATGTTTCCTCACATGTCTGACATCTTCTACATGAGACTCTCATATTAACCAAAAGAATGAAATAATTATGTGTTCACTGAAATTGCGGCCAGTTAAACCCGCGGGTAGTTTAATATTGGCGTTAACGCACGAACGCGCTCGACCGCGACGCATCTGCGTGATGAAGTTATTTACAATTTTACATGTGGAAGGATTGAATTATATTTTTAAAAGTAAAAAAATATGGGATATACAGTCAGGGAAAAAAAGTATCAACGCCATGGTGGCGAATCTCGCGGCAAACGAACTTTTTTCGTGTAATAATTCGATTGCGATTATATATAATAAATGTCCGGATAGTAAATGTCCGGATACGATACCACCTATTAGACTCAACAACACCTTACTTAATAGAGTAGAACAATTTAAGTATCTCGGACACATGTTGACCTCTGACCTGAAGGACGATGCAGACATGGAGAGGGAGCGAAGGGCGTTGGCTGTTAGAGCGAACATGATATCCCGCAGATTTGCTCGTTGCTCTAGAGACGTAAAACTTACTTTGTTTGGCGCTTTTTGTACGTCATTTTACACTTGCAGTCTGTGGGTGGCGTATACGCGAAAGCAGTTCGACGCCCTTCGTGTACAGTACAATAATGCGCTTAGGATGTTGTTGGGGCTGCCCCGGCACTGCAGTGCTTCAGGGATGTTTGCGGAGTATGGTGTGGCCTGCTTTTACACGACCCTACGTAAGCGGTGCACATCACTGGCACGCAGGGTCCGGGTCAGCCCCAACATCATTCTGAAGATGCTCTCCCAGAGATTTGACTGTCTGTATATCAACCATTGTTATATGGTTCATATATGGACTAATACCCAAATGCAAGCTGGTGGTCGTCCAATTTAATTTAATTTATTTTTTTTATTTAATTTCATTTGTTTGCAATTTAATTTAATTCAATTTTAAATGTATGTATGACTTAATTATGTCGAAATAAATAAATGAAAAATGAATATGAATATGAATATAACCGTTTTACATAAAAATCAAGTAAAATATCGACATTGAAAAAAAAATACACAAATGAAATCGAAATGGATGGAAATCGTAACCCTGAGAAATAAATAACAACTTTTTCTTCGCAGAAGAAAATTTAATCGGTGAACTTTTTTCTTATATAAACTGCACGAGAATCGGCCTCCAGAAGTGAAAAAAGTGACAAATATTGTGCCCAAGGTGATATGGGAAAAATCTCTCTAATCTACTCCTCGTATGTTCAAATATTTGAAAAGGATTCACCTTAATGTTTAGGAAAAATCCGTAAGAGTAACTTAAAATGAGTTTCACAATCAAGTTGCTTGTTTTTTTAGCTTTATATTATTTCTGAAAAAGGTAATTAGTAATTTGCGTTTTAAAAATAAAATAAGACACAAATCATATTAGTTTATCAGACAGATCGTATATTTACAATCTAGGCTTTTTTTCTGGAAAATAGCTCAAATTGTGAGTTTTGCTAAAACTTTTATCATCAAGAACTTAACGGCTTCTGAAAAAACAACTTTGTGAAAATATTACGATTGTTTTTCGTTTAATATCTTTGAGACATATCCAAAGATTTGCCTCGCCGTTTAGTCAAACTGATGTTACAATTCGGCCTTAGAACCAAATGAGAGACGTCTGGCAGGTTTTAAGATCATTCCTATTCATGAACGAGACGCGTTTAATCAAAGAAAACATTTTAATTAAAGCAGTACGGAGCCCAAACATCACGCCTTGAGCTACGTGTACACTGAGCGATCGACTGTACTATGTAGAAAGATACGTATTACTTTGTTGCTTTGAAACTCCAATAAAGTAAGAAAAATCTAAAATAAAAGTTTTAGAAAGAGGTTCAATTAAATTCATACAGCTTTTACTTTCTTAAGTGCTATATGTCGCTGATTGAACTGTTTTTTTTTTCTTTTTTTAATAAACATACAGTTTACAATTAGCAAACATTTTTCAAATATAAATTGTAATGACTTTTTGAATCAGATATCAGATAACATGGTGTACATAAAAATTTCGTGTGAATATTATTTACGAGTGAATGTGCACGTATAATGCAAATCATTTCAACGCAGCTAGAATCATAGCCTCCTTGCCGCAAGGAAATGGTTTTGTTTTTAAATAGGTAGATTTTAAGTTATAATTTTTAAGTTGCATGTCTTAGTTTTATTTTTTCTTGTTTGTTATTAATAAAGTACAAGAAAAACATACAGCAATTTAATTTTATCAATGCTTTTAGAAGTCAATTTTATCAACGTCAGATAAGGAAATATTTGTCGAATATGATACAAAACGCCTTATTTGAAAACATCACCTATTTGACAGCAATCATTTATGGAAATGACATTTGAAATCGGACGTTTTATACTTATTCGGTCGGATAACTCCTATCTGACGTTGGTAAAATCGACTCTTAGTTTGACTACCAGTTCGGTGAAACAAAAATTTGTTAAAAAGCCAAAATTATTCCTTATAGCCCCATGCAAATGCATATGTGAAATAACAGAGAAAATAAAACCTAAAGAACACAAACCATAGTTAGTCTAGCATTTCATTTTCAAGTCAATAGAATAATTTTAAGTACATAATCACCAGTTCACACTGTGAGATATTTATTTTCTTAGTTTTGTATGGGATCTTCTACCACCTTGCGAGGGCGAAATATATATCTCACTCGAATCGCTCCAAAACATATTTTAGCTCATGATAAGGCTGAATACGTATAAGAATATCTAAGAAAGCTTTAATTGGAGCCTATTATGCTATCTGAAGTTGTGCTGGTTTGAATGACAGTATTGATTATAAAGATTGGGCTGGGAACTCAGAGGATTAATAAAAGTGCAGACGCATTAGCTAAAAAATATTTAATTCACTATTCGTAGCAATTTAAAAACAAATTCATTACTACTCAGAGATTCAAATAGATTCAGTCCACGTCGGTTGGAGAATTTATTTTAATCCGGCGCCGTGACCAAAACATTCACTTGGGCCCGAAGCGCCAACTCGTCGCGAACAACTTTTTATTCCCAGCCCTAATTAACCTGTTTCCAACTTGTTGCCTAAACTTTGTTATAGTGATGCCCTAAAATTTGTTTCAAATTTAATATATTTTTTTAATTAGTTTTCTTTTATCTGTTTAAATTAAATATGTATTTTATTGTAAGAATAAGATGTTATTTTACCATCAGCTTTTTTTTCGGTAAATACCTATGTTACCACTCATCATCATCATTATGATCAGTCAAAGGACGTCCACTGCTTAACATAGGCTTTCCCATGGTTTTCTAAAAAGAACCGATCGCAAACGGTCTGCATCCAGTGCGATACTGCGATCTTTACAAGGTCGTCTGTTCATCTTGTCAGTGAAACTCTTACGCTGCGCCGTTGGTCGAAGGGTCTCCAATCTAAAACTTTCCTGCCCCAACAGCCATCAGTTCTTCTCGCTATGTGCCCTGACAATTTCCACTTGAGCTTTCTGATTCTCAGGGCTATGTCCGTTACCTTAAATCTGCTACGTATCTTCTCGTTTCTGATTCGATCTCGTAGAGAAACAGCGACTTGTTGTATTAGAACTATGCTTTAGGAATAAGATCTAAACAGAAATCTTTTTTTTTTCAAAGTGTTTTGTTACTATACAAACTTAATAATTTAAATTGCACTTGTAAAAAGCAACTTTGGCTGTGACAGACGAGGAATTGAACCAAAGTTGCTTTTTACAAGTGAAATTTATATTATTATAAAGAAAAAATCATTTTAAAGTGGCATGTTTTATTATTATTTTACTTATCATTGCATAACTTTACTTTTTGTAACAGCCTGTATACTTTTGTTATTTGCGAACACCATAGTTCGTTCGTTAATCATTCTAACTTGTTTTTTTTAGAATTCATTTGACAGAAGAAATCGATGGAGACATAATGGAGACCGCTAGGTTAGTGTTAAAACAATTACATTACTCAGTTGTAATATTTGAGTTTAAGGACTTTTTTATATAACTATCGATATTCTTACAAACTACCTCTCTAATTTGAGAGAAACACTAAAAGTGTCAAATTAAAAGTTTATTCTGACAATGACTTTTATGTTTTGTCGTGCGGGCGATTTTGCATATTTATAGTTTACTACTATTTTGAATGAATTCATAAATTCTATAGATATTTATGTAATTTCCATAATATGAACTAAACTTAACTAAGATTTCACAAGTACCTGCGTATTTTTTGAGGGTTTGTAATTTTTCATAACCTTCCATACGAAGAGGTTAGGCAATTAGCTTCACGTGTTTCTTAAGGAACAACCTGGTCTGTACTCCATAGCCCATCTTTTTATAAAGAGGTTGCACACTCAACGTTGCATGCAATGTATTTCAGGTAATGACATAAAAACTAAACATACTTATGAGCATAGTAAATCGCAGCATCTGCTCTGTCATTACCATCGCAACTTTTTGCGGGTGAGGTAGTAGTGTGTCCATGTTCATTTGCTGAAAATGTTTCATTATTTTTATATTTCTTTGTCTTTTTGTAATTTATCAGAACATCACGTTGTAATCTGCTGGCGAGCAGCACATTTTCTAATTCTAAGGCTCAAAATCTGCAATTACCTATTGTGTCTGATTACATAGTTTTTCAACATGGGCCTTATAAGGAAGCTTAAAATCACACAGCTAACGATAGAGCTATGCTCGGTGTTACTTTACGTGATCAAATCAGAAATGAGAAAATACGTACAAAAACTAAGGTATAGTAAATATATAGGTATAGTATAGTAAATAATCTATTTATAACTTTTAAAATAATGTTTTTAAAATTGTTTTATCATAATGCTAAGAGAGCAAAGTAAAGTTACTGATGTTGTCCAGCGAGTGGCGAAGCTTAAGTGGGAATGGGCAGGCCACGTCGCCCGCAAACATGACTCTTGGTGTAAGACGGTTATTGAGTGGAGACCATGGGGAGAGAATCGCTCGGTGGGAAGACCCCAAATGTGATGGAGTGACGACATCAAGAGAGAAGCCGGATCGATGTGGATACAAGTGGCTCAAGATAGAAGAGACTGGCATAAAAGAAAGGATTCCTACACCAAGAGAATGGTAGAAGAAGGCTAAGAAGTACAAGAAAAAGAAAATAATGTTTGTAAAAAAATACACTTACTATTTGATTTTAAAAGATCTCAAGGCTAAGCTAGTAGTTGGTGAGTTTTGTGTTCATTTTTTTTTTAAATGATTTATTTGGTTAAAAATAAATGTCAAGATTGTTTACAATATTTGACAAGAGAAAAGAAACGGACATAGCCCTGAGGATCAGTAAGCTCAATGGCAATGGGCAGGGCACAAAGCACGAAAATTTGATGGCTATTGGGGCAGAAAAGTTCTAGATATCCTAGGACGTTCAATGACAAGATGAACAGACAACCTTGTGAAGATCGCAGGATCAAACTGGATACATACCGCTTTTGATAGGTCGCTGTGGAAAAGCGTGTTGGAGGCCTATGTTCAGCAGGGGACATTCATTGGCTGACACTGATGATTATTATTTTTTCAAAACGGACATATACTTTTTTAAGCAGTTGTAGAGGGGTTAACATAAATATGCGTTATATAATAAAAATCCTGTACTGCCAATAAATTTATTCGTTGCGCAAAATATGTTTGGAAGGTCTTTTTACACATGTCCCGAAAAAGTCCTACAAATTCAAAAATGTTGGTCACATCTGCTAGTGAGGCAGGGGCGGGGCACATTTGGTACATTACCTAGAGCATTACCCGGGCAATCTCTCTGACCGTGTGGTTTTGCTTCCATATTTCTTGGGCATAAAAACAAAATATTGTATCTGAGAAAGTAACTAGGGGTGTAACAACGCTTATACTCGTAACATGATTATTTGTCAACCTTTTATACAGAAAATATCGCTTCGTAATATTGTTTGTTACCGCGTGACTTTAAGGAAATGAAAGTTTTTTTGGGTTCCGTAACCGAATGGCAAAAACAGAAACCTTATAGTCTCGTCAAGTCTGTCTGTCTGTCTATCTGTCTATCTGTCTGTCTGTCTATTTCTCTGTCTGTCTGTCTGTCCATGTGTCCGTCCGTATGTCACAGCCACTTCATTCTATAACTTCGAGTATAAGCATCACACTGTTGAAATTTGTAGGGAAGATGTATCCTGTTAACCGCTTTACGATTTTTATACAAAAAAAAAAGATATTTAAGGAGGGGCTCCCATACATGAAACTAAAGGTTTCTAAAACCATTTTCTTTTAAAGTCTAACGTTTAATTTGTCAATTTATAGCTAGACGCTTCCAAAGTGGTAAAATGGGCGTCCCCCTCATCTAACTTCTAAACTAAGCGAGTGTAAATTTTGAAAAAAAAATGTTATGTAGATCTTAACAATAACTTTCAATGGAAATAGGTTCGGACGGAATCGAACGAGAAGTTTTTGAGATATAGAGCACATTTTCAACAACCGCAAATATAACTTTGTACTTCATAGAAACAGTATGAAAAACAAAGTTATATTTGCTGTCCACAAAATATTAAGGATTTTACTAAGTTAAAGTAAGTGGATTCCCTAATTCAGTTAAAATTGGCATGGAAATGTCCGTGCGCGAGTTCAATTCGCACTTGTTCTTTAAAGCACCTCTACTGGTTAGATTTATGAATGGATAGATTTCGCCTGTTTATGTACAGTTTCCGGCACATCAGGTTACCCACTTTTGTTGCAAACTAGCCTTTATTACATCCACATAAGACACCGCAGTGTTGACGTGCCGTTGTCCGTACAATCACAAAAAAGTTTATTCAACTGAATTAAAAATGAAAAGAGGATTATGTTGACAGGAAAGATAATATACCTAAGTAGTTTGTTAACAAGTTATGCTGTTATCGTCATTAAGTTTAAAATTTAACTCTCATTACCCAGAACCAGTATCGGGCGGAATGTGATTGGGCCTTAATCCAATATGGCGCATGTCACGAACCCCACAACTCGCAAACCAATTATCATGTCCATTGCACGCCGATATTAATTCTTTTTTTTGTTCAACTCAATAACAGATAGATGAATTGGATTGTTTTTATCTGCTTCAAAAAAGGAGGTAGTGAATTCGACCTGTATATAAGTGTATCTGTATCGTCAGAATTCGATAAAATTATAATATTCATAAAGATGAAATAAGAAAACAAAAATTTATCTAATGCTTTAGAATGTTTTAAACACTCACAGTGTCATATTTTATATTCATAAAGATGAAATAAGAAACCATTTTTTTTTGCGCACGGGTGGGACTTGAACCAGCAACCTTTTGGCAGACCGGGCCAAACGCTATTACCAATTGAGCTACCGTGCTGTCAGTTGAATATAAAATATGACACTGTGAGTGTTAAAAACATTCTAAAGCATTAGATAGCGAAGCGACATTAATTTCCAAGTTGAATTTATTCTGTAAAGAATAACTGCTTGGGCCATCTGTTTCATAAACAGACGGCTAGATGGCGCTAAGCGTCGCGCAATTGACGTTTTCATAAGAAACCACAAATTTCGCCGGGTCGGACTGACAGCACGGTAGCTCAATTGGTAAGAGCGTTTGGCCCGGTCTGCCAAAAGGTTGCTGGTTCAAGTACTGCCCGTGCGCCAAATTTTTGGTTTCTTAGTATGAAGTATGAATATAAAATATGACACTGTGAGTGTTAAAACCATTCTAAAGCAAAATTATAATATGTTGATATATTATGGCTTCCTTACAAACACGCAAATTTTTGTAAGTCTTTCATATGAATGTTTGTCTCATGATTTCTCGTAAACGAGAAGTCATAGTTAGTTTATTATTATAAGATAAATCAATATTAATAGGTCAACTATATGTAACTAAAGTAAAAGTTCATCAAAATCCAGTAGTTTTTGAGATATGAGTAAAAAACTTTTAAATATGAAAAAAAAATGTGTAACCACCTTTAAAAAAAGCCTAAAGAACGCATTCATTTTCTATTTAATAGTTTTTTTTTAAGTCGGTGCATGTTGTGTTTAGACTGTTGGTTGGTGTAAGCTTGACATCATACGGTTTAATTTTTACTCTTTTTATCATTTTCAATGAATTTAGATTTATTTTAAACTACGCCTACATATATGAAAAACTAGGAACGTGATTGGAAAACAGGTAAATTTTAAGTTTCATTTCAGTGAATGAAAAAGACGTAAGTAGTTGAACGTATAATTTAAAATTACGATGAGGTGGCAATTTTATTAGACGTAGACATTTTTGGATTTGGGACAGTTGATAAAATGAGTTTAAAACCGTCTCAACCTAAAAACCTTATTTTTCTTTTAAAAAAGATGAACCAGTGCCGCTTTTATTGCCAAGCTAAATGGGTACGAAAATTTCCCAAATAAAAACATGAAAGCTCTCCCGCCAACACCGTTCGATCCAGCGATTACGGAGTCATGCGGAATGAATTCGTAAATGCGTAAAACACGAGAAAAAGCTTGACAAGATCATAAAAAAGAGAACTAGTGCATGCCACTCACACTAAGCCTAGACACGTTACCGTTTCTCCTGTGTTTTGAAAAACCACTTCTATTGCGTTGAAACAGAACGTGTTTTCCCGAAAACCAAATCTGGTTCGGCCGTGCATGTCAGCAAAGCTCATGAATAGAAATTGCAGAAGCAAAACCGCGCAAAATGAACTTTCGAGCTGATGTGCAAATTATTGTTTTATGCGGTTCGCTGCTGAGTAATAAAAATCTAGAAACTACGACGCCCAAGAGTGCTGAGGTCTTGTCACACTAGGTCACCAATGCCTCATCTTGTACACACAGTGCCTACCAAATTAAAAATTTTCAAGACATTACTGACTATCAGAGCTGTGGTAACTTGTGGGGAAACATTTATGTTGTTTCGTTTTTTAATTTTTTCTGTTTCAGCTTCGACTAAAACTTTGTCAGCAACTAGGACCCTAATATTTTTGCAAGAAACCTCACTCCACGTTGTCTCGGTGAGAGACCCCCTAACTGTCAACTAAATCTAATCCGATGACATGCAATTTACCGGTCTGCTTTATTATTTACCCTCCATTTTCATGTAAAGCGGTCTTTTATTGTTTGCTCGGATACATGATAGCCATGATGGATGATAAAAACCGAGTGAGTAGTGTATTATAGGGCATTCTGTCCCCCAGTCGTCCGCTTCGCTCCCGACCGTTCGCTGCGCTCACTCTGGTATGACAGAATGCCCAATAATACACTACAAATCAGTGGTGCAATATATTCAGCAAACCTTCAGTTCACAACTGGAAGTTCAACAAACTGCGTGGCAGTGAATTTTTCATGAATCCCATTAAATTTATCTATCGTCACTATTTTCATCATTCCGTTGAAACCCGTCAATCAGAACGGTTGAGTAAAAAGAAATGAGATTTATAAAACAAAAAGAATCTCTTAGATTACAATGTATATGTCCAGTCTCTTCAAATCAGTGTAAGAGGCATGGCAAATTATTGCCAAACACTATCCGAAGCATTGTTTGTGGTCCATCAAACTGCGGAAAAACTAACTTAGTAATAAGTCTATTGCTACACCAGGATGGGCCTCGTTTTCGTAACCTTTATGTATATTCGAAGTCTTTGTATCAACCTAAGTACATATTTTTAGAAAAGGTATTGGAGAAAATTTCAGAAATATCTTACTACAAGTATAATGATAATAGCGAAATTCTAACGCCACACGAAGCTTTGCCCGACTCAATTTTTATTTTTGATGATGTTGCGTGCGAGAAACAAAACAATATTCGCGATTACTTTGCCATGGGAAGACATAAAAACATTGACTGCTTTTATATTAATCAAACCTACACCAAAATACCTAAGCAACTCGTAAGAGACAATGCTAATCTGATAATATTATTTAAACAAGACGACATTAACCTGAGACATATATACGATGAGCATGTAGGATCTGATATGACGTGGTCACAGTTCCGTAAAATGTGTTCAACAGTGTGGAAAAAATCATACAGTTATGTCGTCATCAATAAGGATTGTGAACGAAACAAAGGTTGTTACAGAATGAAGTTTGATACATTCATAATAGTGGATTAAATGTTTTATTTCTTGTATAAGTAACTATTACTTGGACAAAAACGAATCAGTTACAATCAGGAAGTCATACAAAGTGGAATCCTTAACAATGGAGCGAAACCTTAAGGAACAAATTGTAAAGTCAGCATCAGCTGTAAAAAAAAAGGTAGAAATGATAAAGGATTCAAAAAAGAACAACGACTTGGCTCTGGAAACAATATTTAAACCAATTGTAAGCCCCCTTAAACTATTGACTTGTAGAACTGCCAACAAACGCCTCATAGATGAAGAGACAGAACAAAGCCAATCAGTGAAAAGAACTAAACACACAAAAAGTGAGTCATCAAATATTTCTGACGAAGATTTTGATTACTTTAAAGCGGATGATGACAACGAAGAATATTTTGAAGAAGATGAAGTTAATATAGAAAATGAAAACTGTAAAACGCCTAACAAAACCCTTACTGCACCACCCACTGAAGGTGATGATGATCATGAGAGCTCATTCAAATCTCTTCAGTCCTCGCCAAGTACTGGCAATAATAATAATGATTCTTTATCATGGTCTGTATCATCTGAAATAATGAAAGATATACCTTTCGGTATTAGGAACGTAAAGGGGAAACTAATGCTTGGCAATACGCGTGTTCACGATGATGACCATATTATAAAAATTGGAAGTCGCAGCCTCAAAAAGACTCCTGGCTTGAGAGAGTTATTGTATGAAAAGATCCCAAATTTAGAAATTATTACAGAACAAGATTTACAAAATTATAAATTAATACTTATGCAACTTTGATTCTTCGAAACCAATTAACAGTAACAAAAGTTTTAAGTATATGAAAGTAATCAAACCATTATTTAAGTTCGCTAGAAGTCATACAAGTAGTTTGGAAAGTCTCCGACAGGGCAAAGGCATCGATATTTTAAAAGAAGTGAAGAACGATACCGATTTGGTTTACTGGGATGATCCCAATGAATTAGTGGAAAGGTTAAAATTACTACTTGGATCATGGGCAGCTGGCAACACTGGGGTACAAAATGAAATTCATGCAATACTTGAAGAGTTGTATGAAGCTGGAATTATAAAACAAATCAAATATATAAAGCTTCCATCAGGAGGATCGGGCAGTGTCATTAAACTACGGAAGCGGACCAGACGACAATGAATATTGACAAATTTGGTCATCATATTCACAAACGTTTACGACTATCAGAATTCAGTAATATTCTTAGCGACATCCTAGTGCGAACAGATGAAGGAGACTTTGACTTAAAATCATCGAGATTAAAGGGACTACAAATTCCGGAAAGGAACGATGAGGCTGTAAATAAAGAATACGTGGATAAAAGTGTTGATGAACTAAAAAATGAACTGAATAATATTCAAAGCAATTTAAAAAAGTATCTTAACAATTTAGAAAAACTTACTACTACAAATATTAGTAAATTGTACTACACAAAAAAAGAAATTGACCTCATGCTACCATCAAAAGTTGTTAATAATGAGTAAACAAGATATAGTTAACGAACTTCACAAGGCGGCAAGAAGAAATTTCATTCGTCGACATACTGTTATTAAAGGAATCGATGATTTATGGCAAGCTGATCTCATGGATTTTCAAAAGTATGCATCATTCAATAAAGGATACAAATATGTTTTAGTAGTAATTGATGCTTTATCAAAATACGTTTGGGTTAGATCGTTGAAGACGAAATCTAAGACATGCGTTGCAAATGCTATGTACAACATATTTTCTGAATCCACACGAAAGCCAAAAAATTTACAAACAGATCTAGGTGCAGAGTTTTACAATGATTCTTTTGAAAAATTAATGAAAAGTAACAACATAAACCATTATTCCACATATTCTGTTAAAAAAGCTTCCATAGTAGAACGCGTAATTAGAACCATAAAATCCCATCTTTACAAAGCATTCAGTTTATGCGGACGATATGAATGGGTTCAAAGTAATTTAGATTCTGTTGTGAATCACTACAACAATACTTGTCACCGTATCACAAAATTCAAACCAATCAATGTTAATCGTTCAAATGAGCTTTTAGTAAGGTCTAATATTTTTAAAACACAACATGCAAAGATAGCACGTCCAGGTCCAACTTTGAGAGTTGGTGATTTTGTTCGTATAAGTAAATATAAAGGTGATTTTTATAAAGGCTATACTCCTAATTGGTCTACGGAAATATTTCGCATTGTTAAAATCGGTCAAACCAATCCTCAAACGTATCAAATAGCTGACAAACACAATCAAATTATCTTAGGTTCTTTTTACCGGTATGAGTTACAAAAAACTAATTTTCCTGACATTTACCTTATTGAAAAAGTTATAAAAAGAAAAGGAAACAAACTATTTGTAAAATGGTTAGGGCTAGGTAATGAAGAGAACACTTGGGTAAACAAAAAAGAATTAGTGGTGTAGTGGAGAGGTATATAAATAACACAAATCATTTCTTCACGTTCTTACTGCTTATCAATGAAGGAAGGCAGTGGTATAATTGATAAATTGATTGATCGTTTGCCAGTTGAGCTACACTTACCAGGCTATCAATTTTGTGGTCCTGGTACAAAACTTCAAAAACGGATACAAAAAGGTGATCGAGGAGTTAATAGATTAGACGAAGCTTGCATGCATCACGATATTGCATACATTAATAAAGATTCAAAAGTACGACGTAAAGCTGATTTAGAACTTTTGAACATGGCTAAAAAAAGGTTGAATTCGAAAGACGCAGGCAAAGGAGAAAAAATTGCCTCATGGATAGTAAAAAACGCAATGAAAGCAAAAATCAAAGCAGGCGGAGCCATAAAATCGTTTCATAAAGGAATTAAAAAGATTAAATCTCATTTAAAAAAACATAAATCGAAAAATCACACTTCGTCTATAAAATATGCTTATGCAGCGGCAAAGAAATTGTTTCGGAATAAGAAAGGAATACGTTTGCCTCGTTATATTCCTCTCCCAAAGAGTGGTGGAGTTTTGCCACTCATCCCCATATTTGCTGGGCTATCGGCTTTAGGTTCACTTGCTGGAGGTGCAGCAGGTATAGCGAAAGCTGTTAATGATTCTAAGGCTGCACAAAAAAGTCTTCAGGAAGCTGAGAGACACAACAGGATGATGGAAGCAGTGGCTCTTGGAAAAGGATTATATATAAAACCACATAAAAAAGGAGCAGGTTTATATCTTAGTCCATCAAAAAACTAAATAAACGGCTGCCCAGACGTGCACTCACTAACCTTGATATAATACAACATGCCACTGATATACCTTATTTTCGTGGTGTTTACATGAGAGATACGTTACCATTGAAACCTAGAAAGATAGAATGTGGAATTCTGAATTTGGATAGCAACATACGGCACGCATTGGGTAGCCTATGTGAAGCAAAATGAATACATAGAATATTATGATAGCTTTGGAAATTTGAAACCACCAATAGAATTTATGAAATATGTACATGACTTGCCTGTAAACTATAATTATGCAAGACATCAAGCATTTGGTACTACAAACTGTGGGCATTTGTGTCTAAAATTTTTAAGAAATTATTGGAAGAATCATTTATATAATGAAAGAAGAAAATAAATATGTCAGTTTCAAAATGTCTTTCACTGTGTCTATAACTGGGAGAGGAGCTTCCTTATCAACAAATTACTCACCAACATTGGAGCTTCAAGGAGACTATGAATGTGGTCTTTTGTACTTTTCCACTTTCAACTCTATTCCTAATATAGATGAGCGTAATAATAAGTTTTACTATGGTGAAAATGAAATTATCGAAATTCCTGAAGGGTCTTACGAGCTTCAAGATATTTGTGATTATTTAAAATGCAACATTAAGAACACAATTTTAAAAATCACTTGCAATAATAATACATTAAAAACAAACATCTTTTGTTCAAAAAATGTTCATTTCAATAAGAGTGCATCATTAGCTCAAATTTTAGGGTTTGGGAAGGAAACAATAAATGCTAATATAAGTACAGATTCACAATATCCTGTCAACATTCTATCAACGACCATCGTACGGATCGAATGCGATGTTGTTAGTGGTTCATTTGTAAACGGGAAAGCAAGCCATATTATTTATGAATTTGTGCCGAATGTACCACCTGGTTATAGAATAATTGAAGTTCCAAAAAATTTGATTTATTTTCCTGTTAATCAATCATCAATAAGCGCTATCAATATAAGACTCTTGGACGCAGACAATAAAGAAATTAACCTGCGAGGTGAAGAAGTTCAACTCTATTTACATTTTCGAAGAAAATGATAAATTTCAATAAAAGCTCCCCTCAGTCGAATATTCGAGTCAGTGCTGAAAGATCATCCCGCAAAGGCACACCGCTACAGCTTAAAAAGAAACTTACCAAGACCAATAAAGAATTCCTAAAGAAAATTGGGTTAATAAAATGAATATCTTAAATATATCTGAACAAACTACATACGACAACAGCATTGAAGGTTTCGAGTATCATTCATACAAGCCATACGTAACAAGTTTCAACAAGAATGATGAAATAAGAATTCCGATTAATCAGCAAGACCTATACGTACTGCCATCACTTAGTAGTCTGTACATCGAGGGAAAAGTGAGTGTTCATAACACCACGACCAAAGCAAAAATATCAGATGTAAACTTCGTTAATAATCCGGCATTGTTCCTATTTCAAGATATTCGTTACGAATTGAATGGAGTAGAAATCGATAAAATTAAAAATGCTGGTTTAACTACAACTATTAAGTCATATCTGTCCTTAAGTGAAAACGAGTCAAAATATGCTCGTGTTTGGGGGTGGTCAACAGGGGGAACCAAAAATACAGGAGATGGATCGTTTTCTGTATCAATTCCTTTAAGCAAGATATTAGGATTTGCAGAAGATTATCAAAAAAATATCATGAACTGTAAACACGAGTTAGTGCTACTTAGAAGCAATACGAACCTTAATGCCATAAAATTAAATGCAGGAGAAGCTGTAGATGATATTACAATAAATAAAATCATTTGGAGAGTGCCACACATTAAAGTGTCTGATCGAGAAAGAATAAATCTATTAAAGCATTTAGAGAGAGATCGTGCTATTCCATTAGCGTTTCGCAACTGGGATCTTTACGAATACCCATTACTACCTAAAACACGCAAACATACTTGGTCTATCAAAACTTCATCGCAAATAGAGAAACCGCGCTTTGTTATCATTGCTTTACAAACTAACCGGAAACACAACAGTCAATTGTCAATGGCAGAGTTTGATCATTGTCACGTGCGTGATGTAAGAGTATTTTTGAATTCATCATATTATCCATATGAAGGATTGAACATCAATTTCTCCGAAGACAAATTTACTTTATTATATGAACAATATACAAGATTTCAACAGTCGTATCATGGACGTCGACCAGAGCCGTTGTTGAGCTTAAACGAATTTAAAAACATTGCTCCTTTATTCGTTATTGACTGTTCACGACAACACGAAACGCTTAAAGGATTTCTATTGATGTGCGAGTCGAAATTGAAACAGACCAAGAAATTCCAGATAAGACAGCTGCATACTGCTTGATTTTAAACGATTGTTTATACGAATATAAGCCTTTGAGTAACATTGTAAAGAAAATATCATGAATAATTATAATACAGTAATCGTTGATTTGCAAGGATTCAAGGACATCGATAATAAATTCTTGGTTAAAGAAATGGCAGCAGCTACTCCAGAGTATACTTACGTGTTTTTAATAAAGCCTCCGTATCCGTTCTCTGCATTAAGTGATGAAGAAAAGAAATGTGTTCGTTGGATTGAAAGAAATAGAGGTTATTTATGGAGTGAGGGCTATATAGACTACAGAGAATTTCTTAGAATGATCAATGGTTTTTTGAAAAATAAAAGAATTATAGTCAAAGGGGAAGAAAAAGTAAAATGGATGCAAGAGTTGTGTGATAATAATAATAGTGTTTTCGATATAACGCGTCAAGGTACTCCTAATTTGAATAATCTTAATGAACTCTATTGTAAAGACAAAATTATGTTTAATTGTTTTTATCATGATAAGTATTGTGCGTTACGAAATGTTTTAAGTTTAAAGAAATGGTGTATGGATAACAATGTATTTTATTAATGCTTATTTTTTGAAATAAATAATTGTAACATTGAATTAAATGTTTTATTTATTTTTATACCTCAATTTATTCCTGCCTACATTTTTAGGGGACTTAGTAAAAAACATATTTTTTGCATATTAGTTAATTTATTTATTTAATTACATTTACAACTAGGATTATTAAACAATATTCTAATAACTTAAAAACGTAAATCAACTAAAAGTTAGAACCACATAACTTTTTTGATATCTTCTTAATTACACATTCTGTCATATCCATCATTTCGTCCACTGCGTCATGAACAACGTATTGAGCACTAAGTAACACGCACTCGCTGTCAGCGTCCGGCGTCGAGGTCGACGAGCTTGTCCTTGTTGATTCACATTCGCAGACCAAGTCCAGCACCTTTATCTGGATCATCTTGAAACCTTTCTGTTCGTTGCACACCACAAAAGATTTAGGAGCTATTCGCTTATTCTTTTTTGATGGAACACGTTTTCTCTTCTTTTGTTTAACTTCTGTCGATTGCGAACCAAACAAATCCTTGTATTGTTGCGTAAAGTTTTCTAATGGGTCTTGAGCGTATTGAGGAAAAACGTCGTATCCATCCGCCATTATCTGTAAAGAAAAGAAATCTCATATTAAAATCAAGAAGTTATTATTATAACTATAATAACCCTTTTATTTTAAAAAGTATTCGATAAAGGATAACTACAACATACCTGATTTATAATATAATTATTTCACAGTAATCACAAAGCAGGTCTTTCGTCGCGGTCTCCCAGTTTCCTACTAATTTCAGTCAGCAGTTGTTCTGTCTTATAATAGATGACGTCCCAATGGTCGTACACCAAATACTGGCTTTTTGCTCGCCCTCTGATTTCCACTTCAGTTTTATCCGCTGAATCCACTGCTTCCATGATTTCTATTTTAATTATGAGCTTTGGTATTCTATGATCATTCGATGCAAAGTAGCTGGTTTGCGGTGAAGAGAGGTACTGATGGTTGGACTGCATTTTAAGTTCGACGCAATCTTTATGTGAATGCACTGAGCACGAATAATGAACTAAATTTAGAATGATTAAGCTTTGTCTATATAGGTAATCAAGAACATGAGACGTGTGAGACGAAGTGTCATAAGCACGTGTACTACATGTTTTAACATGTTCAATAATCATTTTTCAGTATAGCAAATATTTCTTCCAGTAAGTTGAAACGAAATACGACGCGCGCTAAATAACACTCGTGTTAGCAACTTGTTTTAACCTGCACTTTTAAATGCACACGTGTTTTTGTGCGATAACTGAATACCTACATAAACTCTTAACTATTCTTAACTATTCATTAGAAATAGGGGATATTTAATAAATCAAAAAAAATATCGTATCATCATTTATTTGCGATATAAGTACAATGTACAAGGAGGTAACTTAATTTCTAGAATATAAATTCTAAAACAGTTCTATTAAAAGAGTCCATTCTATTACTTGCACAAGCATCAGTGTAATACCTTATATTATGGGTTCTTACAGTACATACATTACTTATGACATATTATAATCAGAAGACACAAAATCACTTCAAATCATTGTAAACTATTCATTACCATCATAAAATTACAGTGCAAATAGTTACCTAACTTTAAACAAATAATATACATTTCGTTTGATACAATTTAAATATTAAGAATGGCTCTATGACCCCAAGCTCTCGTAGATACTTTGTCAGACAAAATGTGACGCTTGTCATCGTTGCGGCTTAGTGCAACTTTTTTAAGGCTACGTGTGAATATTTCATGTTTAATAGATTTGAATAAAACGTTGGTTTTTCTCACTACATCCCCATCATATAAGCTTTTTTTGTATTGAGATATTGAAATATCGCGAACAACGCATGATTTCACCCCCTTTGCTTTTTTAATAGTACTGTTAACAGTTTTTATACAGTACAGTTTTGATCGTAATCCAACAAATTCTGATATTATGTTCCCTCCCATTTCGTCTTTGAAAAGACCAGGAACTTTTTTGTTCAAAAGTGGTAAGCTATGTATATTTTCTGCTGGAAAGTTACTAGTATCGAAATAATTCAATAATAATTGTTTTAAATCTTTATAGAAATCAGGGGTTTGAATCTGATAGACAAAACTGTCTGTGTCTGTGTAGCACATGCGTAAGCGGTTTGTATACGTCGGCTCAAAGACTGAGTAATGAAAATCATACATGTGGCTTTTGGACAGTTCCAAAACTGTAAACCCGATGTATATTGGTTTGTCTAAAACAACACGCTCAGGTTTAGTTTGTATTGCAACCAAATTTTCACTGAAAACTGAAGCACTATGGAAATTCGAATTTGCTATAAATCTATCAGCACAATATCTTTTTTTTGTTTTATTTTGTTTATCACTCCATTTATTAACTAAATGAACATTGACCCTTTTTTCATTATTTTCCAATGTCTTTCCGAAAATGCTGTTATTGAGCAGTTAAAAAAAGTCTTGTTCAAAAGTTGACTGAGCCTGTTGCCTTAAGCTTGTGTTTAAATCGATATATTGTTTCAAGTAAGGGCTCTGCCGAAACGTTATAGCTCGATGAATTTTTTTTAACTTTAACCCGTGTTTTATACATGTTTTTAAATGAACATAATGGATTACGTAAAAATATGTATCATAAAGATTGGGAACAAGTTTTGAATTTTTCCCTCCAGGAGGAGTACATTTTTCAGGACAAAATGGTAATTCATTATGCCTGTCATGCAACTCTTTTGGATAGCTAAGATCGACCTCGAGAATAAACCCGTATTCCGCGTTGTCAGGAATATTGGTTACATCGAGTCTAACAATTTCTGTTTGATTTAAAAACCTAAAGTCCGAGAATGGTAATGATTGACACATGCTAAATCCGTACAAGTTATTACAATCTATGTAAACCACGTAAGTTTCGGGTTGTTGTTTATCATATTCTGGAACATATTTGTTATTTGCTTTCGCATGCCTGTGTGAGCACATACACACACCTCCCCTTACACCGGATTGAATCATGCGCACCATGGCAAGGTCATCAATTAGCTCTAGCTCAACGCCTGTTTTAAAAAGCATCGCATCAAATGATAAACTCGGAGCAGTGACATAAAACGCAGGGTCTAACTGATAGTGAAGTTTACATGTTCTTCTGAATTTTTCGAAAATATCGGTCAATGAGATGACATCGACTTTTAGGTATAAGTCAGTATATTGGCCCAAGTTTTTAATATTGAATTCGGTCCATACGGATTGTGCGTGCTTATAATCTTCATCAGATATATGCTCATTTGTAATAGAACTGTAAAACATTTTTTTTTTCTGGAAGAGATCGCTCTTTATAACGGTCCCAACTATCCATGTACTCGTATGGGTAAATTCCTTTTCGTGTTAGTAAATTGAATTGTGTTTCAATAGGAAAGTGGGTACGCATATGATTAAATTCTTCTTTTTGAATAGTTTTAGCTAATCTGTTCAAGCTGGTACCTAAAAATTTAAACGAATCTACAAACCGAACTTGTATGAACTCATTGCCAGAAACAGGAATGAATTTTGTAAACGATACATAATTCTCCTTCGTTTTAGGTATAACTTTTATAGTTCCAGGCAATTCACCTAATTGTTTTATAAATAAATGACAATCATACCCGGATAAATTATGAAAAAATATTGGAATAAACTTTGGTGTTTTGTACTGTAAATTACAATATCTATGTGCTGCGCCACGATAGAAACCGCTTATGTGGCAATGATCACGAACTTTGTCGGTAAACAAAAAATTGTCGCAAATATGGCAACGAGTAGCTTGCATAAAGTCAGCTTCATCTTGTTCTGTAAAAAATATTGGAGAGTTTTGGGATAAAATTGTATAAATCTCGCGTACATCGCGATAGATAGAATCTATAAACTTTTGAACACAGTCTTGACCTCGATAAGTGACGTAACGATTATGACTTTCATTCACAGAACATACTATATTATATGCAAACGCTGCTGGAACATGGTGTTGTAACGTTTTTGTGTGTGTGGTATCGGAAACTAAAGAACTGTTCTGAGACGGTTTTAAAATGGTTTCAAAATCTGCATAAATTACGAACGGAACGTTTTGTTTACGGTCATAGTTTTTGAATTTAATTACCGAACCTTTTTCAGGTAAAACAGTAACGATACCGCTACATAAATGACTTTCGAGTTCTTCGCATGTAGTAAAATACACTAGACATGTGTCACAAAAATAGATTTTACTGTGATGTGATGTAATTTGACTCCGTATAAGTCGCGACAAATCTTTTATTAAACAATAGTGTGTAGTAGTCCCGTTATCTAATAGTAATAAATGAATAGTCTTTTTGTTTTGACTGTTTCCGGACTTATAAAGAGGTCCAATGATAGTCTTATTATTTTTTAAACCGTAAATGATGAAACTCAACCTAGGATTGTTTTTCTCAAATGTATTTATATCTGCGAATGTGACAGGAAAAGACATTCCTTCGTCATTTAGAACGAGACGAAAATCGGGATAAGATGAGACCCGTTCAGGATGCTTTTGCGAAGGATAAAGAGCAGCTACAACGCTCCATAAGAAACAAAACTGATCTTTATTATGAATGTTTATGCATGCTTTCTTATTTTGAATGCATTTTGGTAGTGGCAAAAAAGAGCTGCCTCCTAATGGTTGATATTTATTTATGTTAATTTCTAAATGTGAATTGTCAAGAAATGCCCAACCACTATCATTCTCCTGAAATTCGTCTATTTTCTTTTTTAAAGAACTTTGAAGCTTTAAAAAAGTTCTGATAAATAACAAAATTTTTTGTGAGAAATGATTTCATTTCATGTGTGCTGTCTTTAAATAGTATGAACAGGGAAAATAGCTCAAAATTAACTTTTATAGTGGTATGCTTTTTTAAGGCATCATCAATAAGTAATTTTATTTTATTACTGATTGAATACAAAATGGGGTCTAACGAGGCTTTATCAGTTTCAATTGGAACGATTCGATATGAAACGATACGAGAGCGAAATGCAGATGCAACAATTTCCACGCCATCGCTATGCGGTTGGGTGGAGTTATTTTGTTTATGCGATCGACTGCGTATATGACCTATCCAAGACTTTGAGCCGATCGATGTATTACAAACCGAACAGAATGGCATAATTGCTTAACTTACTTTTATTTGCAATGTTAAATATACCTACCTATCAAAAACAATAATAAATCAAAAAAACAATATAAGATACGAAAATGTAATTAATATTTCAAAATGTAATTAATATTTATAAACTTATTGCTAAATTCTCCTAAAATCTACTTACTTAATATTAATTTTATTACTGTAATATACCGGGTCACTATTATTAAAAATGGCGTAGACCTTGGCGAGGAAGTCCTGCAGGGATTCCCACTCGCGAGACTGTTCGGAGCACTGCAGCTTCACCGACGCCAACGCCTTCTTGTATCGCTGGTCTGCAGGGGTGTTTCTGGCGTCGTCGGTATTGTACACCTTCAGGTCCACATAAAACTCTCCATCGACAGTTGCGGCGCGACGACACTGACCGGACGACACGCGGGAGGTAAAGCTGGAGCCAAGGCTGGGGCGACTGGAGTCCTTGTTGGTCGTCCGCTCGTCGTTGTTTATAATGGCGAACAGACTCTTCGGCTTTTTGTGCGATCTGAAAAATCAATTATAATAAATAGCCTTTAAATAAATAATAAATATCCTTTCCTACACATCACCATCTAGTCACAAAATAAGCTACTCAAAGCTTGTATTATGGGTGCCAAACAACGGATATAATACTTAATTATTTTGTAAATACATACATGATATACATAGAAAACACCCAGACCAGTACAAACAGACATGTTCATGCACACAAATGTTTGTATTGTGCGGGGATCGAACCCGCAACCCGCTGCGTAGTAGGCGATTTCTCGACCACTACTCCAGACGGGTCGTCAGTATAATAATAAGAAATAGTAGATATGCTTCAAGTTAATAGGTATACAAGTATAGAGTAGTTTTAGTTTGGATATAGTGTATTAGTTTTTTTAACGTTTTATGTCTATTGTGTATGTATTATTAAGTGTTTTTTTTATTACTCTCAACTGGCGGTAGCAGAGAGCTTTGAATTGAATGCATCGACAACCACATGTATAAGTATTATAACCTGATAAAAAATACTACTAAACTGGACTTACTGGGAAGAGGAAGGCTGCGTGTAGGCTTCCACGTTGATAACAGGAGGAATGGCGGATTTCCGCTTCCTGGGCTTTGGTGCGACGGCAGCTGGGGCAGGCTTGCTCTTGCTTTTGCTCTTGCTTTTGGCCGACGATTGCTGTGGTGGCGGTGGTGGCAAGGGCTCTTCAGCTGCTACCTCATCGCTGCTTGATGCGTACTCAGAATCCGACCTTAAAAGAAAAAATATGATAATATTTATAAAAAAGAAAAAACAATTATTTTGGACTGAGTCTAAAGCGAAAAAAATAATCATTAATGGCAAGGCGGAAATCAAACTGCCTAACACTTGCTTCAGGAAAGTAACGAAGATAATCACTATCGTTAAAATAAAACTTTGTAAAATGATTAAAATAATAAAATAATGAAGGTACTTACTAACATTTTTGGGTCGCAGGATCTGGTGTCTTGTGCTTTCACAGGAAAAATCTTGAGGAATAATAAATTTTTGCCACAGAAATCCGTATTTATGCGATAAATAATGAATCATCAGCAAAATGAAATCATTATTTGGTTGATAACGTAAGTTGCTACAAAAACAGCAAGCGATTGTATACCGTAATATAATAGACAGTCCATACATTTTATGAAAAGTAAGTATGTAACATATTCCCTTATACATTGCAACATTATCGTTATTTCATGTTCACATTTAAAGAAATCATAGTCGTGTTTCATTATGTAGCAGTCAACGTGAAAAAGAAATTTGAGTGCAATAAGTGCTAATATTTAAAATGGGTAGGTACTCAATCAATAACCTTACCAAGTACATGCCTTTTTTCTATAGGTATATATGGTTTTCAGAAACATTTATAAGTAGTTATTACTCGAAATATGATAGTTGTAAAGTTAATCCATTTGACACAGTTTTAATGTTAAAGTTTTTCATTTATAAGAATTGAAATAAATATTTGAAAGTGCATATCATACATAATAAAATTAAAGGTAAACGTGAGGTAAACATAGTATCCATGAGGTATTTCTGGACAAAACTCAAACAGTCATTTGCTTCTTTTTAATGCAACATAAAGTAAACACGATGAGTGTTAAGTTACAGCTCTCAAGCATTTACATAGAAAGCTTAAAAGCTGAGTCTGCAACTGCATCGTTAGTACAGGAGCCAACATGATTTAATCAATCATTAACAGGAATATTAAGCTTTTATTTCTTGTTTTTTTTGACCTTATAACTTGAATTGGTGGTTCAGTTCATTTATATAATTACGATCTAAGATTATTCTTATAAGTCTATAAGTAACAAAAAAAAAAGAAAAAAAAAACACTAGTAGATATCCAGATTTTCATTCATGAATATTTCAAATTATAAAAAGCATTAGGATCTTAAATGCCATGCGAGCATACCTACCTACAAAAAGTGTTCTAGTAATAATGACAGATTAATGCATCTGACTCCTAGACTAGACACAGGTAACTCACGTTCCCACGCAACGCGCCGCGTATCGTATCAGTTAAGCTCCGAGTTAGTTAGCATGAGTTTGAAGTGACAATTACTAAAAGTGTGTTTAATGTGTGCCAGTGTTTAATTGATTACAAAATGTAAGTATATTTTTTTTCATCCACTTATTTGACTTGTAGCAGTAAGTAAAGTTTATTAATTGATTTTATCAAATGTATTATTATTTAATTTGGATGAAAAAGATTTAGTAAGACAAGTAAGCATAAAAGTAGCAGGAATTCATTTGTATCTACATATGTTATTTTTTGTTTTGTTGTAATGTACCTACTTATTGTCCAGAATTACCTCGATCATAACTTTTGGATTTACTCTAACACTTTATTATACGATTAGATTTTAAACTTTCGCGTTACATTGCAACTAGTACCTACTTTGATATCAGAATCTTACTGTAAATGTCTCATTTGGAATGTCATCTGAAAACATAACCCTGATCCACCCGTGTTTAGGTATTCCGTATTGATCTTTCAATTCATATTTTAAACTGGTTAATTAAAATACAGCTGTTATCAATTTCAGGTTGCTATGCTGTAGGGAGGCTGCCATACAACACAAATTACAACGGTATAGATATTTACTGCGTATAAAGAAAATGGGTAAGATTTATTATGTATTAATTCTAAATTGTACATTTCCATTAAAAAATGAAGAAGATTGTTGAACATTTTTATGAAAAACAATCAGATATTGGTGAAATATTTCAAGAAGAGATGATTAGTGTGAAAGTGTTTTAATTATTTTCTTTGCATTTAGCACAAACTACTTTTTTTATTTTGTTGACATGTAAAATGTTCAAGAGTTATTATACCTTATGTAGGTAGATACACATTAAAAATTTGCATTGTTAATAAAAAATGTATATATTTTGAGCATAATATTTACCATTAATTAAAATTTTACATTGATTAACAAAAATATTTAATTTTTTTATTACGATAAAATACATTACTTTTTTATGGAATTCATTCGGTAATAAAATGATTGAATTAAATTGATATTTAAACAAAATATAATTATGTTAGTAAGTAGGAAGGTTCGGTGAGAGAATCTTGCCATGGGTCTCTCTGAAGATACTTACCTTGGTTCTTCAGCCGAAATTGCTAGGCGATACATACAGTAATGGAATCTTGTCATGGGTCCGGAGCTGTTTGTATTATGATAGGTAGTAATTCGGTGAGAGAATCTTGCCATGGGTCTCTCTGAAGATAATTACCTTGGTTCTTCAGCCGAAATTGCTAGGCGATACATACAGCAATGGAATCTTGTCATGGGTTCGGAGCTGTTTGTATCATGATAGGTAGTAATTCGGTGAGAGAATCTTGCCATGGGTCTCTCTGAAGATACTTACCTTGGTTCTTCAGCCGAAATTGCTAGGCGATACATACAGTAATGGAATCTTGTCATGGGTCCGGAGCTGTTTGTATCATGATAGGTAGTAATTCGGAGAGCAAATCTTGCCACGGGTCTCTCTAAAGATATTTACAAACCGCAGTTAATCGTGTCCCATTAATTCGTAGTGTATTATTGGGCATTCTGTCATACCAGAGTGAGCGCAGCGAACGGTCGGGAGCGAAGCGGACGACTGGGGGACAGAATGCCCAATAATACACTACTCGAGTGAATTCCTTTTACGGCTTCTTCTTATCCGTATTATCGTTTATTAAACTTTATCGTTACGGGAATTGGCGAGATGATACATCAAATGCTATTGCGGCGTAATAAATTGATTTTTTTTCTTAATACATTGAAAAAGATGAATAAAAGAACGTTAGTTTTTAAAGAATGTGCTTATAAATCGGACACTTATCAGTTATTTACTTATCTAAAGTTTTAGAATTGATTGTAACTATGAGTCACGCCTAGTGATGGGATTCTGGTCTACAACCAAATCAAACACGTTATGCAATTGTATTAAAGCCGAACTTAAAACAAAAATGAATTGAATAGATTATATTTGTGAAATACAAAATATTTAGCTGAATTTTTTTTGAAATTTATGTTAAAAGTCCTCAAAGAAATCAGTTTTCAACACAATAAATATTGCTATAGCCGGTTAAGTAAACAAATAACTTTTGAGAAACAAAGACGTTACTGATAATACCACGTCGATGAATAAGTATCGGTTTGATAAAATTGAACGAGAGCAACGACCCATAATTTATTTTTGGACGGGAAAACATGCGTTAAAATAAAAGAAAATGGATGCTGTTTATGGGGAGCCACGTCAGGCAGGTGTCAGTGTGATGGCTGCGACGATTACTAGCACTGCAAAACAAGCGGTTGCGAGTTAAAATTTCGAAGCAGTGCTTTTACAATCACCTAACTCACCCGACAGTGACTTTTAGGGACTATCATTGTTTTTTTCCCCCTGATATGAAAACCTGGCTGTGATGAAAAAAAAAGCAAATGAAGAAGTCATTGCGTACAAAAAACCTATTTTGTAGTTTCGAAAAAAAATATTTGATGGAAGAAATGTTGAGAAAAGAATACTCCTAAATAATAACAACGTATACGTTTAAAAGTAAATAAAACTAAATTGGAAAAAAATGCGTTTTAATTTCGAACGGTCCTTTATATTGACAAACAATCATTATGTAATTGGTATTTCTATCTAAAGTAAAGTAAACATGTTCTAAACTAACTAAATATACCGAATCCCGATCTGTCATCACCCCTTATTAACATATAATCGTTTTTACCGATGATTTGGGAATTTACCCGGGTAAAAACTATTTTTACCCAAAATGGGTATTTACCCGGTATTTTCCCAATGGGTATTTTCCCATCGCCCATCTCTATTCACGCCGTGACCACGGCACTTGCATAGTGCCGAAATATCGGGAACTCGAAAATAATCAGGTATACATGGTAGCAATCCCGTTACAATATATTCTAATGTTAGCGAGTTCTGTTAAATAATCTGAGCAGTGAGCAATTTGTGCAAGGAAACAATATAGGCACGTACTGTCTGATGTTGTTTTGGCATCAACGGTTGTACGAGCTAGCATCGTACATTGCGACAACCACGGCGTCAGCGATCTACATCGCAGCGGCTGATCGATGGACCCAGCAAGCACCATCGGCACTTACACCGGCAGCACACAAGCATAAACCTACACATGTTAACATACAATTAAAGCATTATAAATACATGTATCATAACAGCAATAAACTAGATATCAACCGTCCGTGTTGGTTCTCATTTCCCTCCGCTGCGGCCAAGACACCTTTAGCCGTCACTATGATCAGTCTGGTGAGCCTGCCAGACTGGCAGCGGGTCCACGCCACCTACCCACCGTCCTAACGCTGCTACCCTGGGCAACCTGGGAGCAGGTCTCCTACCCCAACATCCTTTTATATCTACGTATCTATTGTTAGGCTGGGCTAGGGCTCTAGGGACTTAGTATCTTAGGCAAAGGGATATCTACGCCACTAGGGAGTTAGTTCCCATCTTAACCTTTTTATACTGTACAGACGGGACTTCTTCCCGCCTGTACATCTTACCTATCAATTCAATTAAAACATATATTGAATGGAAAACTTATCCCTACGAATCAGCAAGCTCAAGTAGCAGTGGGCAGGGTACAAAGAGCGAAGAACTGATGACCGTTGGGGCAGAAAAGTTTGAAGACCTAGACCTAGAAGATTCTAGATTGGAGACCCTTCGACCAAAATCGCCGCGTAGGATACGAAAATAATAAACACACCGACAAGATGGACAGATTACCTTGTAAAGATCGCAGGATCACTCTGGATGCAGACCACTTACAACCAGTAGCTGTGGAAAACCGGGGGGAGGCCTATGTTCAGCAGTGGACGTCTTTTAGCTGATAATAATGATGATGTATATATTATTTATTTCCTAATAATTTTTAATAATTCCTAATCGTTTTTATTATTTTCGTATTTATTTATTTTATTGTGAGTAGAGAAAATCACTAATCTCAGGGCCTAGACTTTTATGTTTTTTATGAAAGATATATATTTTCAGCAGTAAATCATGCGTTTGAGTTCAAAATTTCACAAGAAGATTAATTCTTACCTGAGACTGCATGGATTTTTTTTTCCTTATTTTATCTTTATTATTAAAACCCAATTGCGTCGGATTTTCTTTTTCTGCGCCGTAAAAACTTTAACCCTTCATCAGAGCAGGCTCCATAAAGGCTAGCAAGACCGACGCTTGTAAAATTTGTAATAACCTGTCTTGTTTGTCAGGCCTTTGAGACCCGTAATTTTAAAGAGTCGGCACTTTATTGCCGAGCTTCAAGCGAAATAAGCTGACAGTCCCTTTACAACGATTGAGATATTTCTCGGCAAGCGGACGATTGCGGGGTTACAGTTTTTAAGATCAATTATTCGGAAAAACTGCCAGCTACAAATAAAATAAGTAAGTTATACATATATTATGGTTTCTAAATACTTAAACAATGTTATATCATTCACACTGGGACTATTCGACGCTAAAGAAAATCGAAAATAAAGTTAATAGTTTATTTTCTAAAAACACAACATAGAACCAATACACGATTAAAATAGTGTATCCAGAAATATACGACACACCACACATACACAACGGCATGTTGCATAACGTTTTGATAGTTCGTTTAGCGTTATCTGCTAGATAATTTAGATAAAATGATGGTCTTCATTTTATTAGTGTAAGTTCTTATTTGTCGTTTGTAAAACAGGACCTAAGGATATCGCGGCAAACTTATTTCCTTTGTACCTACCTATTAGGATTCGATGCCAAAATGATTTTCGTTTATTGACCTTCAATCATTTTTGCTGTATTCTATATATTATCATAAATACAATGCACTGAATAGGTGAGAATGACGACATGGTTCATAATATCTTGGTACTTGCTGCTGCCTCATCACAACCATTGAATCATAGATGAGCGGCCAGGCTAGTACGAGTAAGTTAAATAAAGCTGAAGCGGAACACTTGTGGAAGTTCGCTACCTGTGTTGCGTACCTATCTTGTATGGTTGGTGACTTTAATATTGAATTTTTTGACGTAGATGAAAATTGTTGTTTCGTTCAAGCCGTAACGAAAAAAGGTCACTTTGGACGATCAAATATTGTTCATTTCTTGGTTAAGATAAGTATATGCATAGTATTTTTTACCATCAAAACAAATGTTCAAATGATTATTTTATTCAGAAAAAGAAAAAAAATGTTTATTTCTTAATCATCTCAAATCAAGCAGGTAAAAGCGAATTAATTATAAAATAAAACCATGTGTCGTATTCATTTGCGAATGAAGTAAATACAATGTATCTCCGCCATTTTTCGACTGTCCTTGCCTTTTTCCTTTCGTGGAAATGATAGCAAAAAACGTGTGCCCCTGATGTTCAATGAGTCTTTACTTCATTCCAGATCCAATGCCCTTTAGGCTTTGTATCAATGTCTTTTTTCATTAAAACAGTTCGCTGGTTCCAGCAAAAATATGAAATTGAACACATTCATTTATGAATCCTCATATTTTGTTTGATAAAAACTTGACACAGGAAAACATAGAATATTGACAAACGAATAACGAATTAAATATTTTAAAAATATTGACGTTTGAACTACAGAATATAATAAAAGGTAGGTACACGGATTTAAAATGTTGACAACAGCACGTCTAGGTAAACACTGCGGCTAGTTTGCTTCAAAAGTGGGTTACTACCTGATGTGCTGGCTACTGTAGGTACCTACTTGAGACGGATTCGAAGCGTGGCGTCGCAGCAAACTGTAGCATTAATGTTATCGTAGTCCGAAGCATATCAGGGGTGCGATTGTGTAAATCAATCGTATTCATTTGACAGTTCAAAACGTACGTATGATCTGTCAAACGGTAAAGAACAAAGGGTTTGACAGATAAAACCGTACGTTATGACCTGTCAAATAAATACGATTGCTTTACACAATTCCAGCTCTGGGGTGCGATTGTGTAAAGCAATCGGATTCATTTGACAGTTCAAAACGTACGGTATGGTCTGTCAAATGGCAAAGAACAAAGGGTTTGACAGATCATATCGTACGTTATGAACTGTCAAATGAATACGATTGTTTTATACAATTCCAGCTCTTAAATGTTTATTTTAATGAATTTAAACATAGTCGATCCTTTTGTTTTACTTTAGTAAAAGTATTACGACAAACTCTTAATCACTAACCCCTAAATTTAGCGCCTACAATTGAAAACTCTTTCAAAGGGTTAACTAATTTGTATGTTTCTCACTCCCGGCTCTTTGTCAAAATAAAAGTTGAGTCATGGACGTGACGGCTCCGCGTTTAACCCCCGCTCGGGTAATTAAACCAACGAAATGACGAAAACAAAACACGTCCGATGCGATAAATCATGTGACACGACGCTGAGTGACGTTTGACGCAGCATGTCAACGTGACGTTTTTACTGGTTGCATAGCTACTTTGAAGCAATAGACGATACATTTGGCGATATTTAGGGGCCCTATCACTCGTTAGGATGATTTTCGTTCAAAAACTTTTTAAAAATCAATGAAAATAATACGAAATATAGCCGTTAGTACTATGGACTTAAAATTAGGCACCAGTCTTCATTACGGCATTATATTAAACAATCATAAATTTCTTTACATTATTCCAGTTATTTATATTAATAATTATAATTTCCTTCCGTACACAATATATTAAGCCGCCTTTCGATTAACATTCCGATCTTGACATCTCACAAAACTGACAGTCACATATATACTTTTTAGGGTTCCGTAGCCGAATGGCAAAAAACGGAACCCTTATAGTTTCGTCAAGTCTGTCTGTCTGTCTGTCTGTCTGTCTGTCCGTCCGTATGTCACACCCATTTTATTCTGTAACTATAAGCATTACACAATTGAAATTTGGTAGGATGATGTATCTTGTTAACCGCCTACCGATTCTCATAAAAAAAATTAAAAATAATGACAGTTAAAATATATTTTTTGTCAAACCTATGCGTGTGGGGTCTATGGATAGGTCTTTTAAAATAACATAGAGGCTTCTAAAACCATTTTCTTTTAAAGTCAAATGTTTCATAGCTAGACGCTTCCAAAGTGGTAAAATGGGCGTCCCCCCCATCTAACTTCTAAACCAAGCAAGTGTAAATTTGGAAAAAAAAATATGATGTAGATCTTAATAAATACTTTCAACAAAAATTGGTTCGGACGGGATCGAACAAGAAGTTTTTGAGATATAGCACGTTTTCAACAACCGCAAACATAACTTTGTACTTCATACAAACACTATGAAAAACAAAGTTATATTTGTAGTCAACAAAATATTGGGGTATTTTACTAAGTAGAAGTAAATGGATTCCCTTATTCAGTGAAAGTTGGCACGGAACCCTCAGTGCGCGAGTCCGACTCGCACTTGACCGGTTTTAATATTCATAGCATCGATAACGTTATCGTTAAAAAAGCAATGTTAGTCTGTAATGTCCCACTGGTGGGCAAAGGCCTTACCTTAAATATTAGCCATTCTCCACCACGCGGGCTCAGTGCGGGTTGGTGAAGGGGTGATTGCAAGGCAAGTGACTAACTTTGCTGTCAGATGTTATCTTGTTAATTGATTTATTTCCGAGATATATTTATTAAGTATCTTAATTGATTTTATTGTTCGCTATAGAAAATTATGCATGGCTGAGGAATAAGTTCAAAAGTGAACGTCCTGCCACTTACTCGTATAATGATAATGATGAACCTCAATTTATAACATTATCGCATATTTTACTTTATCCTCTCATAAATAATAATTTTACAAACTTTGGCCTAATTGCGAACTGATCCAGAAACAAAATACGTGTAACATTCAATTCAGAGTCAAAATTTTAGGGTTCCTTAGCCGAATGGCAAAAAACGGAACCTTTATAGTTTCGTCAAGTCTGTCTGTCTGTCCGTCCGTATGTCACAGCCACTTTATTCCGTAACTATAAGCATCACACTGTTAAAATTTGGTAGGAAAAGTCCGACTCGCACTTGACCGTTTTGTAGGTATTTAAGTAGTCTAAGAATGCAATTCATTTTATTTTATTTTTTATTATTCAGAAAACCATACAGCGTAACAAAAATTAAATGTCTATGTTATATAACTTATGTATGAGTAAGGCCAAATATGTGTATAAGGTTTCATATAACAACTATAAGAACTAATGTAGCAAATGTGACATTGATCTATAAAGATAAGAACTGCTTCTCAGAATAATTTGATTCATCTTTAGTTATGTACAAAGTTACATCCAAGCATAAGCGTTACGCACGTGCTAGCCTAAACTATAATTAATAAAAACAAACCAAAACATTGCGTCCATGTTAAAAAGTGCGCGTGTGACTGAGTATACTTGTGTCGCGTATGTGTTTGAATGACAGTGCGCGCACGTGTGTGAGTATACTTACCTACAGGTGCCTGTAAGCCCTACGGAAAGAATCCTTGGGATCGGTAACATACATAATAGCCCGCGTACAGGCACCCTGTAGATAAGGTTGATATAATAAACCTATCCGTATCAAACAACACCGCAAGGTCAGTCTATCCATAAGATAAAAGCCTAATATTCCTGCGCGAATCAGTGCGTGTACAAAAGGTAATTTTAAAAACACTTTTAAGTAGGAGTTTTATTATTATCTCTTATTTTACCAGACCTTGTCATTGTTTAATTGATTGCGGTTGTTAAGAACATCAAGTATTTGAGTTTTGAAAACAGACTTCGAGCATGCAAATACATCTACGTCGCTTAACAGCTCGTTATATATCTGAAGGATTCTTACAAGTGGAGCATTTCGGGCATAGTTTGTGATGGTACACTCAGCAGAGTATGGCGCGTGCGACGCATGGGTGTGCGGAGCGCAACCCCTGACACAAGTTCAGGGCAGTCAACTAGTCCATTCAATACATCGTAAAGTAAATATGCATCTATGGCAGTATGCCTTTGTTCCAGGGTAAACATACCGTTTTGATTGCAGTTTTCTAGGTACGAAGCGACCTTAAGACAAAGTCTTAAGTTTAAGGTGATTGACAAATATTTTTTGTATGCGTTCCAAATGAGCTTTGTACGTGGCATACCTATGATTCCAAACGGGACATGCATACTCCAAAGCGCTCCCAACGTATGCAGAATATATTGTGTAAAGGGATTTGGTTTTTCGTCCAAAAGAACACCTAAGTCTCGAATAACGTCAGTTCTAGTGATGACGGTTCCATTACAGTTGTAAGTGAATATCAATGGTTTAGTTTTACGAGTAAAGGATCTTATTTGTCATTTTTTCGTGTTGACGTTTATTTTATATCTTAAATAATATTGATACAGCGCATCTAAATCTGACTAAAGAGCAAAAGAATCATCAACGTCATTAATTTTGAGAAATACTTTTTTATCGTCTGCATACATTAAATGTTTCGATTACCTGAAACAGTGCACAATATCATACAGGTAAGCAGTATAGAAAAGGGGACCCAAATGCGATCCCTGTGGGACTCCAGTCAAAACACTAACATAGTCTGACTTGAAACCTCCCATTACAATAGCTTGCGAACGATAACTTAAATATGACTCGATCCACCTCAACAAGTTACCGTGGATTCCCAGGGCCTGAAGCTTCTGTAACAGGATGACGTGATCCACACGGTCGACAGCTTTTACAAAGTCAGTGTAGATCACGTCAACCTGCTCACCTCCATTCATTTTTGTTACAGTTGATCTTTTTCTTAGAAAGCCATGTTGACCATCGGGAAGGCCCTTGCTTATAACTGGATAGATGGTGTTATAAACTATATTTTCAAATAATTCACCTACCGTGCAAAGAACTGGACATCTGACACCTGCCAAAGATAAGTATTTGTCGTATAGATTTTTTCATTTTAAAAATATTTTCCTCCTTTTTTCCTCTTCCCGGGGCCTCTCCATAGTCTTCTTATTGTGTTTAGAGGCAGTAAGTTTGTGGGCAGGCCTCCAGAAGACCTCTCTGTATCATATTAAATTCTTGCATTTTTATGTTCCAGTTGACATTTGGCGTTAGCAGGGAGTCACTCCGGTTGCTAAGGCAACCAGACCTGCGCATCCCCTGCTGTCAGCGTCCGTCATCCTAGTTTATTTACTTTTAGTTTTATTACGTGTTTTTGTATTTGATATTGTCTCATAAGTTTTAATTTTGTGTTTTGGCAGGTTTTTGCAAATTTCTTTTTGAGATCAGTGTTAAGGCTTATGAGTACTTTATCTCCATCGGTGGGCACCCACTCACAGCCGCAGTTCTTTCACTGTTCAATTTGTAATTCAAATAGGACTTTTAAAGGTAAGAGAGGCCTTAATATTCATATTGCCCGTAGTCATAATAGCACCAATTTACCCGCGTCTCTCCCTATTTCCTCTATTCCAAATCCTCTATCTTCTTCTCAATCTTTTGAATCTATCATCACAAACCTTCACCAATCTACTCCGCTGGTTAAACGGATCCCTAGGGGAGCGAGAATAGCTTTAGCTAAATGCCTTTCTTCTTGTATTGAAAAATGTTTCGATAATACTGAAACTGCCTGGCAAAATCTTTTTACTTTTTCATACTCATTTTTTCACGTAAACTCTCCTTCTAAAACTTTAACTCGGGCGCTATTAGATAATGCTTCAAATTTCCACAATCCGTCCCTTCCATTCAGTCCGTCTAGTACGATATCTTCCAAATTTAACGTTTATCGTACCGTTGAGAACAAGGTTATGGACGGCGACCTGAAAAACGCAGCCCGAATCTTGTTCTCCGATGACACTCTCGCTCCCCCTAGTCAGGAAACTCTCGAGAGCCTTCGTAGTAAGCATCCTTCACATCCAGATTCTCCATCTTTACCTGTTCCTCCTCCTCAAAATTTCCAACCCTTACAGATACTTGATGACAATGACACGTTTGCTGCCATCATGTCATTTCCGGCTGGTTCTGCTGGCGGCATCGACGGCATCACTCCCCAACACCTTAAGGACTTGGTGAGTGCTTCCGCTGCTGACGCCGGTAGAATTTTCTTTCCAACATTACGAAATTGTGCAACTTTCTCTTATCTGGCAAGGTAACTGAAAGTTTTGTCCCATTTTTATTTGGTGCTAGACTTTGTGCCTTTCGAAAAAAAGATGGTGGCATTCGCCCTATTGCTATTGGCTCAACGTTTCGTCGTCTTGCAGCCAAATTAGCCTGTCGTGATCTTTTTTCTCCTTTGAAAGAGTATTTTCAACCTATTCAACTTGGTTTCGGCAGTAAGGGAGGTTGCGAGGCCGTGGTTCATTCCGCTCGCAATTTCCTCTCCTGTGACGAATCTGAAGTTTTTTTGAAAGTTGATGTGAAGAATGCTTTCAATTCTCTTGACAGGTCTGTCTTGCTGAATGAAGTTCAGACTCACACTCCACAGATTTATCCCTTTGTTTTTCAGTGTTACCATAATCAATCAATATTACTTTACAATGAACATTCAATTGTTTCTGCAGTCGGTGTTCAGCAAGGCGACCCTTTAGGTCCAGCCCTTTTTAGTTTAGGCATCCATCCTGTCATTTCATCCTTAAATTCTAAATTCAATGCCTGGTATCTGGATGACGGGTCCTATGGAGGCAAAGCAGATGTTGTTTTCCAAGACCTTGTCCAGATTATAGAAGGATTTAAGAAATTAGGCTTGGAACTGAACCTTTCAAAATGTGAACTTTTTATTAATGATCACGTTTCGTCTGGTTCCCGTCAGGCAATCATTGATAAATTCAATTCCCTTGCTCCTAACATCAAAATTCTGAATTCTGAATCGCTTTGCCTCCTGGGTGCCCCTCTTCTTGATCCCAGCATCGAACCTTTTCTAGATGAAAAATTGAATGATTTCACCCTTTCAGCCCCTAGATTAGAACACCTAAATTCACACATTGCATTTACTTTTCTTAAATCGTGTCTTTTTGTGCCTAAATACTACCTAAATACATATTTCTTACGTGCTAGTCCTATCTGGAAAAAAAAATTATTATTTAAAACTATTTGACACCACCCTTAAAAATAGTTTGGAAAAAAATTTAAATTTACATTTCGATAATAATTCTTGGGCTCATGCTTCGCTTCCTATTCGTTTTGGTGGTATCGGAATTCGCCAAATTTCTAGTATAGCCCTCCCCGCTTTTCTCTCCTCTTTGCATAGCATTTCCGTTTTAGCCGGAAAAATCTTTGAACATCCTCGCCAACTTTCTGAGGTGAGAGAGGCGGAGAAGTTTTGGCAAGGCCTCTGTCCTAGAGAAGACATCCCAAAGGAACGTCACCAGCAAAAACTTTGGGATGTCCCTCTTGCGAGAGAGACCTTCAATTATTTACTTCAAAATTCCGTCAGTGACAGTGGTCACGCAAGGCTCTTGGCAGTTTCCTGCAAAGATTCTGGTCATTGGCTTCATGCTTTACCGTCGAAAAATTTGGGCACTCTTTTCGATAGTGAGTCTTTCCGGGTGTGTGTGGGTCTCCGCCTTGGTACCCCTATATGTGAAATTTTTACGTGTCCATGTGGCAAGGAGGTTGATAAATTTGGTCTCCACTGCCTTTGTTGCCAGCAAAGCGCTGGGCGTTTTGCCCGTAACTCTACCCTTAATGACGCCATCAGAAGAGCTCTTGCGACCATTAATGTTCCTTCCACGTTGGAACCACGTGGTTTGGTCCGTGATGATGGCAAGAGACCCGATGGCCTAACGCTTATTCCCTGGGAACGGGGTCGGGCCTTAGTTTGGGATGCAACTTGTGTCGATACTTTGGCCCCTTCCCATCTCAGAGAATCAGCCGTTAAAGCTGGAGCAGCAGCGGAGTTGGCTGAAAACGCCAAGCGTCGCAAGTACGTTTCACTTGCAAGTGATTATGTGTTTGCGCCGTTTGGCGTTGAAACATTTGGGCCGTGGGGACCCTCTGCTAAATTACTGTTTAGAAAAATTGCGCCAAAATTAAATTCTTTAATAGCCAATAATAAAGCTGGCTGGTTCCTAGCCCAAAGGATCAGCATAGCTATCCAACGCGGCAACGCAGCCAGCATCATAGCCTCCTTGCCGCAAGGAAATGGTTTCGTGTTTGAATAGGTATTAATATTAAGTTATTTTTTTATGTTGCATGTCTTAGTTTAATTTTTTCTTGTTTGTTATTAATAAAGACTACGAATCCCTCGTGCAAAGAAAAGATATACCTAGATAATTCACAATTTCTGATTTCGACCCTTTTTTATGAATGGGTACAATTTGAGCTAGCTTCCATAGGCTTGGGTATACACCTTCTTTTATGGACAAATTGAAAATAAAAGCAATAGGTACAGCCAGAGTCTTTGAACACGAGGACCAGAAAAACGGCGGTATTCCATCGTTTCCAGCTCCTATATTAATGTCTAAAGAGTTTAAGGCTTTTTGAATGGCGACAATAACATTCAATTGATATAATTTAACAATTCGCCAAAATTAAGCTCTTTTGGCTGGTTAGACATTTCGAAAATTTTGCAATATTTTTATCACGCTATTTTTAAAATAATATATGTAGCTAAGTTGTAGTTAAAGTAATTAATATCATAAACTATCGAATGCAGTATACAGTGTGTGGTTTTATATTCATTAAACAAGCTGATTATCAAACTCCTTAACTACACACTCGTAAAATAACCATGAATTATTAGGAAATATTTTAACACCGAGTCCAGGATCGCATGTTACTTTCAGCTCAATCAGTTTAGTTTAGACGTAACGGAAATTTAGAGGAATATTTTCAAGTGGCCGTTAGTGTTAACTTAAATAAATTTCATTGGGCATGATGAAAAAGCTCTATTCAGGAAATGGCACTCTGCGAACCAGTTCTCTAAAACCATTTTTGAATAATAGAGGTTGATAACAGTAGATACACTTGCAAATTTTCAACCGTCATATGCCGATTAATACAGAATGTTGTTTTGGTCAGTGACATCCAACTCATATGAGTCAGGCTTATTTTAAAAACCTAAATTATATACAAGTTTTGTAAGACGAAACCTCTTCACAACATGTTAAAAAAAATAAAAACAAATAGGGTATAACTCGCACCCTCGCGCGTATCTATGAAGTACTACTAGTAATGACTCGCTCGCTAGTATTATAATAATAAATTGATTATGTGTTTTTATTCAATACAAAATATTTTTTTAATTCTATTTGCCATCAGTATCGTTTGTACAACCACCCCTGAGTCAGGCTTCGCTAGCCAAAACAACATCCTGTATGTGTATCTTGAATGCATTTGATGAACATTTAATTTTAATTGAATGATAGCGGTTCGATTTGAAACTGTGACGTCATAGTTCTCTGTCTTTATTTAGGGCCGATTTTTCCAACGTCATCTATGAAATATTCGTGGAATAAAATATAATACGTCTAATTCTAAAAGTCACCTATTACATTATTAGGTAATTATCAGCAATCATTTATTAAATGTATTTTAAAATCGGTCGTTTTTCTTATTCAGTCTTTTAAGTCTTACCTGACGTTGAAAATATCGGCCCCTTATTGTGTAAATTAATAAGAAGGATAAATGAAAGGTTGGCCAAATAAATTTCTTTTTCTTTAAATTTTAGGTTCGTCGAATTGTTGATAATTTCAGGAAACTACCCGATTGCTTGCCTTCTCAATATTCTTAAAAACAAATACACAAAAAAGTAAAACTATCCATATACAAACAAGATTATTCTGACATTATTTTGTTTTTAGAACACTATGCCAGCTATTTGTCAACAGGTAAAGTACGTAACTTAAATCATAAACATGCAACAAAATGTGATATATTTATTAATCCTGTGAGGTACACAGAAAAGTATTAAATGAGATCACGAATCCTTTTGCCTCCAAAAACGTAAGTTTCGAGTAAACCTACCTAATATCTCTCTATGCCATTTCAATTTGAAAAATGTAGGTAAAGTGGAATCGATGTTGAGCCCCGGTTATTTACTGTCCGTTTAATTCAATTAGCCACGATCAGTTTTCATTTGCCAATTGAATTGGCAGCTTTCAATTGGTTTAGGTACGATCATGTTCCTGCGTTGGCAAATATTTTCCGCAAAAGCCATCTTAAACTAACCACATACCTCTAAAACTTCATTCCTTACATCTTAGAATTAAATTATTTTATTTAAATAAAAAAACAGATTTTTATAACAGTAACTTAATCATCATCATTTTCAGCTAAAGGACCTCCACTGCTGAATATAGGCCTTCCCCAACGATTTTCCATAGTGACCGATCACAAGCGGTAAGCATCCAGTTTGTTCCTGCGATCTTTACAAGGTCGTCGGTCCATCTTGTCGGTATACTTGCTACGCTGCTTAGTACTATTAATTATTAGTTACTTTTATACGGAACTTTAATGTTTGAGGTCTTCTAATCCACAATAAAAAATATCATAGTGACCCGGCTGGCGACTGCTGAACATGCTTACCTCCATTAATTTCTATAGAATCCTGCAACCAGTCCACATCTTCGGAAATTTACAATGTCATGCCTTATAAGACATAGCGTAGGATGTCTACCAGCATAAGATGCACTGGCTGGACAGACTTTCTACGGTGCGCCCTATAAGGCGTCAATTTCAGCTAGGCAAAACATTATGCTCTGTGATTTAAATTCTAAAAAATAGAGCAGCTATTTATTATTAACTTACTAACTAAACCACTTACACAGAGTAGGTAAAATTCAAATCAGTTTTAGCAAAATAATAATTTAGCATAATAGCCCCAGAATTACGACCCTTGCCGGCCATTTTCGGTACATTTGACAAACAAGAGACAAATTCTGCAATAAAAAAGCAATTTGAGGGCAAAGAACAGTCATCTTGATGATAAACAAAAGAGGTTACTTCTTTAGGCTTTTTTTATTCAAGGCGAGTGAAGGTAAATAAAGTATCTTCTTCTGCATAGTGCATTCCAAGACAAACTAAAGTTAGCCGGTAACGTCCCACTGCTAGGCAAAGGCCTTACCTCAACTATGAGGTAGTTCGAGCCATACTCAAACACGCGAGCTCAGTGGGGATTAGTAGAAGAGGTGATTGCAAGGCAAGCGACGAACCCTGCTGTCAGATGTTATCAAGCTCATAAGGTAGTGAGATGGCGGTCCATAAGGCATCCGACTTGGATTAACGACTAATAGCAACTGATATTATCCGGGACCACCGGTTTTACCTTCCGGAGCATGGAAATGCTCGTGATATACGTCACTTATACGCTCCAAATGGTCACCAATCAAACACGACCACGCCGTATGTTGCGTTACTTCGGTATCACTAAAGCGCTGCTAACACTGCGGTACAAGCACCACATTCCAAGTGTGTAATTAACTTAATCATAAAATTTACTAATTTTCTTTTAATTGTAAATGCCTGCGAGGAAAAAAATGTAGAAAAAACAAAACTTTATGCATTTTTTTTAAATACAGCTCTTGTACAACTTGACCTTCAACAAATTTATCTAGACTAGTTTCTTTAAATAGAATACGGCGGCATTTTTTAAGGGTTTCGTAGCCGAATGGCAAAAAACGAAACCCTTATAGTTTCTTCAAGTCTGACTGTCTGTCTGTTTGTCCGTCCGTATGTCACAGTAACTTTATTCTGAAACTATTAGTATTACACAGTTGCAACTTAGTATGTAGATGTATCCTGTTAACCACTCAACGATCTCTCATCTAAAAAAAATGTTATTTAAGGGGTCCCATATATGAATCTATAACCTAAAAAAAAACTTAACGAACCTATGCGTGTAGGTTGTTTATGGATAGGTCTTTCAAAATGACTCTAAAAGTCTAACGTTTTAGAGACAGACGCTTTCAAAGTGGTAAAAAAGGCGTCCTCCCCATCTAACCATTACATTCTTTAAAAGATCTTGAAAAAAAAATGAAAATTGGTTTGAACGAGATCGAACTAGTAGTTTTTTTGATAGAGCACATTTTCAATAATCGCAAACATAACTTTGTTATTTATACAAATACAATAAAAAACAAAGTTATATTTGCTAATGACAAAATATTGTAGTATTTTGGCTGAATGGAAGTAAGTGGATCTCCAATTCATTTAAAGTTGGCACGGAACCCTTAGTGTGCGAGTCCGACTCGCACTTGGCCGGTTTTTTTGCTATAATGTTGTACTACAACAAATAATAGTGTGTAGTACTACGCGTATATGCGAGTCAAGGTCATGTTAAATAATACTTTGGCGTGTTTTTTGTTTAATTCTGAATTTAAGAGCTTTCAAACTATTTCTTACACCGACACTGAAGTCAAATAACAACTTAGTCGCAATAACAAATGCTCTTTCATCGTGGGCGCGGGTTTCAGTGCGAATAGCTCGCAAACGGTTGGCATAACTGACGTTAATGGCAATTCTGGTGAGTCGCCACGCGTAAAAGTGTCCTCACTCATAATTTAGTGAGCCGCCTTATTTTTATGCGTTTCGCTTTATGAGCAGCGAGATTATGAATGTTGCAAAGATTGCTTTTACATATTTTTGGTGGTTTCATGTCGAATTTAAAAGATAAAAATTTCCTTACATTAGCCTTTAAAGCTAAAAGTAATAGGATTTTCAGGAGCGAGTTTGCTCAATGAAAGATCATGTCTGATTTTATACTTTCGCGTTGCATTGCAATAAGTGTTTATTCACGTTAAGAACTGTCATGTCTAATACTTATTAAATCAATTTCTAAATCTATCTATATCAAGCCATTGTCAAAATCAATTGTATCGTGAAACAACAAGTATATTTATTTAAACTTACATGGCCACTAACATCAGAATATATTATAACGGGATTGCTACCATGTACCTTAATTTCCGAGATCCCGATATTTCTTCACGGTTGTAAGTGTCCTGATTACGGCGTCACTAAGTATCTAAGAGTAAGTAGTAAGAAACGGCAGTATCTAGCTATCTTCAGTGGATTCTTCAAAGAAAATCTTCAATAATAACTCTTCACTAAATAGTCTTACAAGCTAGAAACATTACTAGACGTCATAATTTACAATGGATTAAATATGACGGGCGGAACGAACAATATTTTACGTGACAGGCTCCATGGCTGGGAGCGAAGGAATTACATCCTTATTAAGAGGGCTTTTATTTTGTTGCTGTTGTTGTCTGCACTACAAATAAGCACATACTTTGGAGCAATGTTTTGTGGAAGGTCCAATGAAATACCTAGGAAAGAAAAATTCGCTGGAGTCAATATATATTCTATTTACTAGTATGAGGTACCTTCATACGTCTGCTAAACTTTTTCACACTAATATTTTCATGTTATTGGTTTTGAAGAGCATATTTTATACAATACTTGTAGTTTTTTAAGCAAATGTACCTAAGTATAAAGTTACGAAATATACGGATTAAGTCTTAATTAACTAGCCGGCACAACAGAACGAGATAACAAGCCCCAAATCATTGGACTTAAGGCTCATTAGTTTTATGTTATGAAAGCAATCAACCTATTATTTTAACTACACATCATAGCTAAGCTCAAGCAGACTTCTAATTTAAGAAAATCTCTCTACAAACAATGGTTCTTAAAGAAAGATCTTACAAATCGTTAGTATTAGTAAAAAAAATATAGTGCTGGTGTTAGGCAAAGTAACGGCTCTTTATCAGTTGCCTAGATATAGTATCAAAGAATGCTTAAAATAATGATAGATATTAGTTACATGTAATAAGTAATTAAGGTCCAGAAAAATAAAAATCTGTTTGTACCTACTACTATACTGTTGGTCAAAAAGTTTATCAAATTTATGGTTTCGTAGTATATCTTATCCTTATTGACGAAGGCTCCGACTAATTCCAGTAGGACGTTAATTACAAAAGAATACTGATATCGCGTATATAACTAATTGTACGTACAATCATTGCTGAAAGCTTTTTTAATGCTATGATTGCAGGAACTATTACAATGTGAAACGTTAAATGCACGAAACCTGAAAGCTGTTTGATTGGAATAACAAATAGAATCAATTGAACCACTATTTATTGGGGGTCACATTTATGAATAAATCTTTGTAAAACATTGCCCTGTCTGCCCTATTTATTAATAAGACAAGTCATCACGTACGCAAACCCGCCAAAATATGAAATCAATCAATAAATATGTAGTTCTTTATGAGCTTGATTTGGTAAAGTTAGCTTGTAACGTTCCACTTACTTACCTTACCTCAACTACGAGATAGTTTGAGCCATACTCCACCACGCGGGCTCAGTGCAGGTTGGTGGAGGGGTGTTGTAAGGCAAGCGACTAACCCTGCTGTCAAATGTTCTCAAGCCGCCGCCCGCTTGATATTAGCCGAGACCAACGGCTTATATTAACGTGCCTTCCGAAGCACGGAGATGCTCGTGATATCGTCACTTATATGGTCGCAATGGTCACCCATCCAAACACGACGAAACGAAACAGTAAATCTAAAACACCGCATGAAACCTTAAATTATATTAAAATATTACTATTTTTTTGTTTCAGAATTACCTCAATTGAATTCAAAATCATATAGAGTGTCTGAGGTTTTGCGCTTTTAATATTACACGTTTTATATGAAAAATGAGACATATTACTGTCAAGTGAGCTTTCTGTTCTCTCTCCACACCAGCTAATGAGTTTCAGACTAAATAAAGTCTAAATTTGCATTTCACTCGTCAGTTCATTCAGCGTGGCAACTGTGTCACACTCTGTGTACCCTCATTTAAATGAGCGAGCGTTAGCCGTTGTAACTTGTGCGATTTTTAATTGAATGATTAATGGTATCTGAACCTGCTATGACTTTGCCGATAACGCGTTATTTATTTTCTCTTTTTAGGGTTCCGTACCTCAAAAGGAAAAAACGGAACCCTTATAGGATCACTTTGTTGTCCGTCTGTCCATCCGTCCGTCCGTCTGTCAAGACCCTTTTTCTCAGGAACGCGTGGAGGTATGAAGCTGAAATTTATATCAATTACTCAGGTCTACTGTCCCTTGAAGCTGTGAAAAAATCTAACTTCTAAGCCAACGCAATCAAAAGATACAGCCGTTTATGCTGCAAATTTTCGACACTTGCAAGGGAATCAAAACCTACAGGGTGCTTCCCGTGAACTCAGAATCTTGAAATTTGGTACGAAGCAACGTCTTATAGCAAAGATAAAGGAAAAATTACGAAAACTATAAATTTTTAGTTACATCACATAATATATATTTTTTAAATGATTTTAAACTTACTACCCATTTCCTCATAAACGCGTAGAGGTATTATATTGAAATTCATACCAAATACTCAGGTCTATAATACCTTTAAGCTGTAACAAAATCAAACTTCTATGTCAACGCAATCAAAAGAAACAGCAATTTAAGCAGCATATTTTGAAACTCGCAAGTACTCGCAAGGGAATCAAAACCTAAAGGGTACTTCCAGTCGACCTAGAATCTTGAAATTTGGCATGAAGCAACGTTTTATAGCACACATAAAGGAAAAATTCCGAAAACCTTAAATTTTTACTTACATTACAAAATATATATTTTTTAATAAATATAAACTTATTACTTTTTTCCTCATGAACGCGTAGAGCTAACAAGTTGAAATTCATATCAAATACTTAGATCTAATTGCCTTTAACCCGTGAAAAAAAAATCTAAGTCAACGCAAAAACGCAAAAGTACAACCATTGATACCGATTGTCGTAATGAACGAACTTTGTAAACCTTGCAGGTTTGTACGGAACCCTCGGTGCGCGAGTCCGACTCGCACTTGGCCGGTTTTTTTAGATTTGTAGCTTTGACTTGCTTTCAAACATTCGAAGAAGTTTTGTTACAATTTACGCGTATTACTTATGACATTATCTATTGTATGGGTTTTACATAAAATAGCTTCACTCTTAAGTAAAAATAAATAAATATGTGCATACAACACACTATCACCTTACAACGAACGAACCTTACAACGAAACCAGACCGGTTTCGTTGCTGCTTTGAAGAGAGGGTTGCTTATGGCGGTGGCTCGTGGACTGTCTGGGGCGGTATATCCGCGAGCGGCAAAACTCAACTTGAGGTTGTTACAGGACCACGGCTGCCAACATTAAATGCTGAAAGGTACATACGTGAGTGCTTAGAACCTGACGTGATATACGCGGACTATGTGGGCCCAAATTTCCTTTTTATGCATGATAATGCAAGAGCCCATGCGGCAGCATCGTCAGGGAACATCTTCGGGATGTGAACATCACAGTTATGGACTGGCCAGCCAGAAGCCCAGACATGAACCCCATTGAGCACATGTGGGACGAGATAAAAAGACGTGTTAGGGATCATCAGCCAGTTGCCCAGACGATGCAGGAGTTTGAAACTGCCATGGAAGAGGAATGGGAGATGATCCCTCAAAATTTCATAGAGCGGTTGATAAACTCTATGCCTAATCGTATGAGAGCTGTGGTAGATGCCCATGGAGGCAACACGCGTTATTAAATTAAACCTTTATTTGATAAAACATGTTTTTTATTCAAAAATAAATTGCCTTTAACAAGGCGCATATCCGATTTGTTAGGCGTAGCTCCATGACGTGTGGTATTCTGAATTCAAATTTAAAACAATACGATCGAAAAAGATGGTAAAATGTATCAGGTTTAAAACTGCATTAACAGTTTTTGTTCAATCTAGCAATCATATTTCGGTAGGGGCCATCGAAACCTAAACTCTAAGGTGGGCCAATAGATGTGTCCAGAAGTGTATTTTATACATAGAGTAAACACGGACAGTTGCGCAGGTAGAAGGAATTCAAGGTTTCAGAAATACGTTTGCTAAACATTTCGCAGCCTCAGATGTAGGGTCAGATAAAATTTTAATGAATGCACCTACATCGTACATGTTTATATTGAACTTCCGAATCATTGAATCCCTCCCACACCAATATTTCTCACATTCGACAAGTATATGTTGGACGTCGTCAATAGTGCCACAAATGTCACAATTTGGGGAAGGGACCTTCCTCATAAGGAATGCAAATTTGTTTGACGGATAATGTCCAGAACGCAATCTGTGCAGTACAACAATGTGTTTTCTGCTTAAACTATTGTGATAGAACCACTGATACCGAGGAAGCTGACACTGGATCGTTTTGAACCAAATCCCTTTTTCAACACTCCTTTTGTCAAAATATTCTTTGAATTTAATATAGCATAGTTTTTTAAATTTAGGAATTATTTCAGTGTAATATGGTAAGACATTAAAATTAATAATTAAGGCCATAAGTTGTACTATAGCAGCACCGCTTGCTTTCCTATTTAATAAAAGCATCGAAAGTGGCTGCTTCCCCGAGGCTTGGAAATCGGCTGTTGTTACTCCTATTCACAAAAGTGGAGCCAAAAATGAGGCCAGCAACTACCACCCAATCTCTCTTCTTGGCTCCATCTCAAAATTGCTGGAACGTTTAATTAACAAAAGGCTGACGTTTTTCCTAGAGAGTAACAAACTCCTGTCAAAGAGACAATTCGACTTTCGAAGAGGGAGATCCACGAAAGACGCTGTCAACCTAGCTACTGACATCATCTCTACCCACTTGGATGAGGGACGTAGTTGTGTCGGTGTCTTCCTGGATCTCGCAAAGGCCTTCGACACCGTTTCCGTGCCGATACTCTTAAAGAAGTTGGAAGCCCATGGTATCAGAGGAATCGCATTGGAGTGGTTTGCCAGCTATCTAAGTGGCAGAAGTCAATGCGCCAGGATTGGAGACTATTACAGCAGTATGAATCCAATATCTTTTGGTGTACCCCAAGGCAGCATCCTGGGACCTACGCTCTTTATCATATATTTAAATGATTTATGCTCAACCTCAGCTCAAAACGCTGATATAATCTGCTACGCCGATGACACGGCTCTCATTTTTGTTGACACTTCCTGGGAATTGGTTAGGCTCCGTGCTGAGACTGATATGGGACTTGTCTCAAAATGGTTAGACAAAAATCTCCTAACTTGAAATACTGAAAAAACTAAGTTTATTTGTTTCAGTAAGACGTCAGCTTCTGCTCCCAGCGATAAATTAGATAAACTGGTAATACAAACTTGCGACCCAGTCGATAACACCACTTGTAAGTGCGATAACATCAGACGTAGTGACAACATAAGATACCTGGGAGTTATACTGGATGAAAAACTCTCCTTCAAACAGCACATCTCCTTAACATCTGGACGTGTGAGAAAGATCATCCACGTCATGAGAAACCTGCGAGAATCAGCTGACGGCAGTATGCTCAGAAGTGTCTACCTGGCCTTATGTCAACCTCTGATCACCTATTGTATTCTCGCATGGGGAAGAGCTGCAAAAACCTCCCTTATGTCCCTAGAAAGAGCCCAAAGAGGGGTCCTAAAAGTTGCTCTATTCAAGCCAATGACATATCCAACTGCTGCCTTGCGGGAGTTTTGAGCGTTAGAAAACAATTTCTTCTAAGAGTTATACTCCATACTCATAGAAGTGTCCTATTGTCGGACAAATACAAGAGATTGCTTACTAAGCGTCCATTCAGGATACCCGTTCCCGCTACCAGGACTACTTTCGTACAGCGTTTCTGTAGGTTTCTGATGCCTCACATCTACAACAAATTGTCTGCTCTGTTAGACTTTAGGAACCAACGTGTACATAAAGTCAAAGCGATGGTAACTAAGCTGCTCTTGGGTTGGTGTTATGATGAAGCAGAAAGAATCATTAAAGTTGTTAAATAGTCAATTACTTGCCTCATTAACACACACCACACAAAATAAACACACACACACAAACAAACACACACACACACACGCGCACACACACACACACACACACACACACACACACACACACACACACACACACACACACACACACACACACACACACACACACACACACACACACACACACACACACACACACACACACACACACACACACTAGATTTGCCCACTGTAAGTTTGGACCCGTTTGAATTAGTTTAACATGCAAAAATGTTTATGTTTTTGTTCTGCTTAACAAGCGCTGTGAAAATTACATGTAAATCGTACACTGTTCCCCATAGGACAAACATGCCTAGTATGGGGACCGGTAAAATCCTGTTTGTATATTTATACTGTCAATAAACATTTTTCATTTTTCATTAAAATTAATACCAACAGTGCAAGCCATTTTGACTAGTCTGTCAGCTTCCTCATTACCACTTAATCCTACGTGGGATGGAATCCATTGCAATCTCAGATTTATGCCTCTATCGTTTCTTAGCTTTAGTATCATTTTCAAGACTTCATAGGCTATCGGAGCAGCCAAACGTCAGAAATGTGAAATTAAGATGCAACAATATTTTTACTTAAACACGATTTTAGTTCATAACCGGAAGTATTACTTGCTGAACGCTATTTTCTTTGATAAATATCAAATCAAATCAAATCAAATCAAATCAAAAGATTTATTTCAGACAAAGTCCATACCACAAAGAATAAATATACAGTTGAGTCAGTAACACAAATATAAAATTACAAAAAGAAAAAAATAAATACGTATCATTTGAGGCATTTAAGGGTTTCTTATGTGCAATCGAACCCAGTGCTGCATAAACGGGCAGTCCACTCGCCCTGCTACAACACGCAGGATACTGCTGGAGCTCCGGCGGACACGGCTTAGCATCGAAGCGGCTCTTTTGCGGAGAATGGCATGAAAGCCATCGGTATGAGCGTCCGCAAACATGCCTAACGCGCTGCAGTAACGCGGCAACCCCAACAATACCCTGAACGCGTTGTTATACTGCACGCGCAGGGCGTTGACTGTCTTCAGCGTATAGCTAATCCACAGGCTACACGTGTAGAAAGACTGGCAAAAAGCTTTGAAAAGTATCACCTTAACGGGTACAGTACAGCGTGCAAACCTGCGAGCCAGCATATTGCATCTGACCGCCAACGCCCGTCGCTCCCGTTCTATATCCTCGTTATCAGAGAGATCCTCCGTCACCCAATGACCCAGATATTTAAAACGCGATACCCGTTTTAGTGCAACACCGTCTAAAAAGACAGGAGGGACTGCTGTGATATTGTGACCCCGAGACACATCTGTATCCACACATAAAGAAACTGATACATGTAAACGGAATCATAATAGAATATGTTGACAATTACATTTATTTAGGAAAGCAAGTGTCATTTAACGCGAACAGTAATTTAAAAGAAGTAACAAGAAGAATAAATCTGGCATGGAAAAAGTTCTGGTCACTGAAAGAAATTCTTAAAGGAAACTATAGCCTACATATGAAAAAAACGTGATAGACACCTGCATTACGCCATGTCTCCTTTATGGCTGTCAAACCTGGATCTTCACAAAAAATATTAAATAAAAGAATAAGAATACACAGAAAGCAATAGAGAGAAGTATGCTGCGGATCAAAAAATAAATAAAGTAAGAAGCGACAGCATATGGCAAAAAACAATGATCACAGCCGCACTGAAACACGCACTAACAATAAAATGGAAATGGGCTGGTCACATAGCACGCTGCACAGACAAAAGGTGGACCATAGAGACCACAAAATGGAAGGGTACTGCTGGAGAAGACCACAAAATGGAAGGGTACTGCTGAAGAGTCGGCAGACCACAAAACGGTGGGCCGACGCTATCGTACAAACGGTGGGTGGAGACTGGATAGACCAGGCCCAAGATAGAGAAAGGTGGAAAAACCTGGAGGAGGCCTATACCCAAAACAGGGTCCTTAGCCCACAACCTGAACTACATGAAATATATATATATATAACTTGAAACTAACACTAGCAATAAGTCAACACAAACATCTACAACATTTGAATTGTGATTTATAAGGGTTATGGAATAAAAGGCTTTATTATTATTATTAATTTGTGCTTCATTCTAGAGCTCTCCACAGTTGCAAGAAACGATGCTATAATCCTATTTACCTAAAAGTATGAAGACCAATTAAATCACAAAGCTGGCTTTCTAGGCACAAAGTATATTCTGACTTGTTAAAATAACAGATTCAAATACATGTTAGTTTTTAATTAGACATGCTTACGATTCGTACTAAATAGAGCCAAAATGTTTTTAAAAAGCGAGCAAACAAGCCTTTGTAGACGATAATTAAAACGAACCAAATAGTTCTTCTAGTATTTAGATTTTGGATATTTCCAACCAAACACGGATTACTTTTATTAAAAAAATACACATTTTTTACTCAACTGAAGCAACGTTCTTAAACAAAAACTTATTTACTCAGCCGATTCTAACTTTTGACAACACTACTTAATTTTTTTTACACATTAATTCATTCGCAGCAAGAGCTAAAACTCCACTATCTGTAACAGTACACTTAGTTAATATTAAACAAGGTGGTACATAGTCCGCAATAATATTTAACAGTTTCAGTGAGATTAGATAGCTATTAAACTCGCTGAGAACAGGAAAACTACTCTTTATCACAGTAAATCACAATCTTTAAATCAAACCGTCTCTATTACTCATGTTAGCATGACCCCGCTCGTGAAAAAGATGGCTGCTTCCAAAAATATAGGCATAATCTTACAGGGTAGGGTCCCGAAACTTTTGCATGAAACCCGAATGGTTGTTTGCAATCGTATTATACTCGTAACTATTGTTTCAATTCTGTTCCCGTGTTTCGAAATAAAGTTTGAACCTAATTGTCGTGTGTATTTTGTATTTGCTCTTGCATGATAAGGGGTTTTTCATGTTGACTTGCAGTATGCTTTTATATGATGCACGGTGTTTAAAGCACTTTAACACTCTGACTGCCACCTTTATACATATTTTTTCAGTACAACAGGCCATGCGGTCCGCCGGCGGTCGCATCTTTACCTACCCGTGCAGGCCGCGGTGTAAAATCTGTAAGGAGTTTAGCACGCCATGCGGGCGGCTGGCGGACTCACTGTTTATTTCTACCAGCAAGCCGTGCGGTACGCTATGACCTCGCAATTTCTTACTAACTTTTTAGTGCATGGCCTGCTGTTACAGAAAAAAGAACCTACTAGAGGCAAAGTTTACTTTGTTACCTACAATTTAAAAAAAAAAATATGGCTTTATCTTTTCATTTAGAGGATTACTAGGGGATTAATCACAGAAACAAAAAAGCAACTTAAAATCTAAAAGGAACGTTGTTGGCGTCTGGTTGCAGGTAATTCTGTGCTTTCTTCGAATTATAATCAGAAAACCTGCTCTCGCTCTCCGACTCTTCGTCTGTAGACGGCTGGTAGTTTTGGTCATCCTCTGAGTCCGACATAATAATAAAAACTTAGTATAAGTACTAAAATGCACAAGAATGCAGAGAGATTCCACGAAAAGCGCGCGAAAATGCGACCGTTACAAGCCGTGCGGGCGGCCGGCGGGCTAGCGATTGCTTGTAGGTGTGGCGTGACAGACTCGGTAAATATTGTTTGTAATAACAAACATTTAGTTAGGATTTTGGCGCGAAAGATGCGGTACGCCGGCGGCCCGTATGGCCTGCTCATGTCGCTAAGTGCTATTAAATAGATGGCGTGACTTACTCGAAAACATACGTCCCGCCGGCGGATCGTATGGCGGTGAGAGTGTTAAAAAAAGACTGTACAACTTAGGCAATGGGTTAAAAGAGAATACAAAACATATTAACAAAAGATACTTATTTATTTAAAGATTCTATTGCAAAAATTTTGGGTACTTAGGTCCTATCAAGATTCAGGACATACAGACTATGTTGTTTCAGCATTGTAGGCGCTTCAAAAGATCTCTTTCAACTCTATGATTAAGAAAAGTATACATCTCATAACTTTTAGGCGACGGACGCGCCATAGAGCTCGGGTTTGGTCCAAGGATCAGGCCAAAAATATGTGCCTTGGTTTTTCTGTTCAGAAATTCTCGGGGTCATGACTTTTATTAGTTTAAAGAGCCTTCGTTCTTGAGCTAGTGCTGTTCATAGATAGTGAGAGGTGCAAAACTTGCTTTCCACCTCGTGTCGTGTCAACAGAATGTACCGAAAAATACTGCCATTATTCCCTCAACGTTTGCACAAGAACTACTTATAATATAATAGCCGCTGCGATCCGTTCCACGCTATCGCGGAACTTTCTATGGCGCCATAAAGCATCGTACCAAGCTGGAATTTTCTATTACGCTTAAAGATTCGGTTAAAAGTGTAACAGCTTGACTTTGCGCTGGTGACTTTGTCAAGTTAGACCCTTTACACACTGCGACTTTTAACAGCGATGCAGTCGCGATGCTAACGCGCGTTAGCATCGATACAGTCGCAATGCAGTAGCTGGAAATTGTCAATTTATGTATTGGATTTTGGCGACTGCATCGATACTAACGCGCGTTAGCATCAATGCTAACGCGCGACTTGATCGATGCTAAATTAAATCTGTTTAAGGCGTGAGTCGTTTTTTGTGCGTGTGTGTTTTATTGCGATTTTGAAGCGCGTTTTCAAATGCGCGACTGCATTAATGCAAAAAGTCGCAGTGTGTAAAGGGTCTTAAAGTAAACTTACGCGACAAAGTTGAGCTTAATTTTTTGTGGCGTTGAGTGACGATGACGTTGCAAAGTGCTTCATCACTGAACCCAGAAGGGAGGTCCTCATTTGTTGTAATGTAAGAATGCTCTTAAGTCAATTTATTATAGAAATAGGTTACCAATTTCCTAACACGGTTGTAAGCTTTGATATAACATAGGAGCTATCACACAGATCTGTGTTTTCTCATATCAACTAAGATATGAGAAAATATGAATCTAAGTATTTATTGAACGATGTAGGTTAACTTAGGACTTAGAACAATGAAGGTTAAGTTATTTAAGCTGTTTTAAGAAACTTAACTGCATCTGGGTGCAATTAGTTGTAAATCGCCAATACACCGTGACAAAAACTAGGTTCTTGTTTCTGAAGTTTACGCGATAATTTTGCGGATTTTTATGAAATTTTATATCCCGACGTTTCGAATACTTTACAGCGTTTGTGGTCACGGGTAGACTAAGACTCCTTAGACCCTTCGCACACTGCAACTTTTAGCAGCGATGCAGCATCAATGCATTCTCAAATTGTCAACCTTTATACACTTGCGTTACTGAAAGCAACGATACAGTCGCGATGCTAACGCGTGTGAGCATCGATACAGTCGCAATGCAGAAGCTAGAAATTGACAATATATGTACTCTATTTTGGCGACTGCATCGATTCTAACGCGCGACTGCATTCGAAACGTCGGGATATAACATTTAATGAATATCCGCGAAAATTATCGTAAATCGTGTTTTAATTTAAAAAAGAACTAGGTAACCAAGTAGAAATTTCGGAAACGTATCTTCGTATTACAGTAACACCGACGCTATTATCATTGCACAACTTTGATTCCCTATTATCGTTTTCTTTTCCCTGGCAACGTCTCAGCTTTCGTTTTCGTGTGAAAACAAACTTGGTTAATCCGCAACTCATATATTCGGATCGCAAAAGTTCTCGGCCGTAAGCAGCCGCCCTAAGCGCCAATCGACTGAGCCTCTTACCTTTGATCTGGAAGACTCTCTAGAACCTCTTTTTCCCTCCGGTTGAGTCGAGATTTGTTTGTGAAGACAAAATTGAGCGCTAATATATATGGCGTGATCTAGTGGGCTAAAGTGAGGTGATCCATTTGGTTTGTCGGGATCAGTTATATGCAGGAGTGCGTTTTTTTTATTTATCTTTGGCCATTATACAGTTAATTAATAATAATAGTCCCCTAGCCGACTAACCGAATGCGCGGGACATATTATAGTGCACAATTGTGTGACAAACACAGGTGCACTCTCTTTTCCTTTCACTCTCATAGCCCGTTGAGACAGCAATCTGACAAGACCGGAGAGAGATCAGGCGCAACACCAACGGCTTAACGTGCTTTCCGAGGGACGGGGGTGAAACAACGCCAACTTCCAAACTCCGGGAAACCCTGAGAATTTCTGGACAGAAAAACACAGGTACACATTTTTGGCCCGACCCGGGGATCGAACGCGGGACTTCTGGCGCAGCCATCGCTTTTTAAAGTGCGACCCTCTAACCGCTGCGCCACTGCGGCTGTTCCGATTACCAACTATACAGTTAGGTACCGTTCTGAGATTATAACATATACCTGGATATGCTGTTTGGTATATTTGTAGCTTCTTGCTAAAAATTCATGGACGAAAGAGAAAGAACACAAGAGAATAATAATTATGATTTCCGTGTTTTGATAGATATTGCTTGATTATGAAGGAATGATTGTTCGTATTTGGAAAAGCTAACAGTTTAGTATGTTAGCCTTACAAAATCAAAGTGTATGTGATGAAATATGTGAAAAATCTAAAACATTTACTGTTATCGTGCCTCACAGACGTCACAACAGTAGTTTTGTTGCGCTGTATTTTTGTGCAAGTATTCTTGTGCAAAGGAGGACTACTCTGCAACCAAGTTGTCCAAAGTTTCAGGTCTATGTGTCTCTCTCATTCATAACGGTATCTAGGTCAAGTAAGTAAGATGGCAAATGGAAAAATAGAGTAAGAGTATTGCAGAACAATAATAACAGACATCAACGTAATCAAATAATAGTGGATCACAGGTAAAAAAGGTTGTACAGAGTTAAGGTTACATTAATGACGCAAAGTATACAGAAGATAATAGTCAGCAGCAGTATACAAGCTTTTGTTTTTGTCAGTGACATCCAACTCAGGGATGATAATATATGCTAGTTTTATAAAAGATAACCTCTTCACAACATTCTAAGAAAGTTCAACACTAATGGAGAAACTAGCGTGTATGTACGAAATATTACGCCGTAAGTATTAAGCTACAAAGAGGCAGCCCCTTTGTAGCTTACTACTTACGGCGTAATGTAAAACCTTGTGTTAGTAGTTACGACTCGATAACTGTATCGCATCTATTAATTAATTTTGTGGGTTTTTCCATTTCATTTTTTTTTTCCGTCAGCATCGTTTGTATAGCCACCCTTTGTCGCTCGTCGCTGATCAAAACATCATTATGTATAGGCAACACACTATTGTATTTTTATGTTCTTTAGATAGGTACTTCACATTGATAGGCTGCTGAGAACTGGTGTAGGACCAACGGCTTAGACGTGTTTTTTTATAGCGATTCCTCTTTACTATCATTTTTAAAGTATTGAAAACTAGGGGTAGGGTCTCAGCTTCGCTGCACCTCATTTCTCGTGCTTGCGACTCCTCAGCGAGGCAACTGAATACTTTATGAGTTTCTCGTATTTTCCCCGAAACGAATTCTGCTTAACTTTTTCTGAAAAGTGGAGCGTGTGAATAAATCAAAGTGTTTTATCTAAACAGTGCGTAGTTATTGATATAGATAGTACATCTATAACCTCTATAATACAACAGTGGTTTGTCCAAGAGAACACATACATTTTTTATTTATTTAGAAAAACAAAAGATTACAGATATATAATCCAAACACATACATACTGTATATAATAGCTTCGCAAACAATAGATTTCCATTTAATTAGCAAATCTTATTGTAATAATCTGTCCTGTGAGTGCTAAGATTTTTCTTAGAAATTATATTATATTACTTAATGACAATTTTAGTAAAGTTCTATTTTACAGAGCTTGTAATTAAATAAATGTAAATAAACAGAAACGCATAAGGCTTGAGTATTATTATTTTAATATTTGCCTGCTAAAAGCTGTTGTTTCCTTAATAAAGAAAAAAAAAGTGATATGATATCCGGCCAAGTGCAAGTGGGACTCACGGACTGAGGGTTCCTAAATAAGGTTAGGGTCCTTATCTGGTTTACTAAATAAGGGTTCCACATACTTCACTCAGCCATAATACAACAATATTTCGTTGACAGCAAAAATAACTTTTTCATAGAATTTGTATGAAGAACAATTTTATATTTGCGGTTGTTAAAAATGCGACAAAGCGTGCGGAGAAAATAAATAAATTTCCACACTATTAGGTTAGGTATAGATAAAAATGAAGTATTTTTTTTTTGTTGTTTTACTGATTTTTCAATAGTTAGAATACTGCCAGTACTTATTACCTTAAGTAAGATTTGGTAACATCCTTGGATGTGATGATATTTATGCGGGCAAAGCCGCTGGGAACAGCTCGTTCTATTATAAATAACTACTTACCTAATTTTACTATCGGAGCTCATTACAGAGTAAAGGTGAGCACACACAAGTTGCTCCCGCGTGCAAACATCGGCAAAGTTGGCGACGGGCGCCGAACGCAAACAACCAACTTTCATCTCCTACAACTTCATCGGATATGTGTACATACCCTTACACAAAGTATAGTTTACAATTATCGAAGTTATAGGATATCTATAGAGGTAGAGATATATATTTTATTATATTTTGTAGTTTATTTATTTATCGATATAGTTATTTACTTAGTTTATTTAATTCAATAATATATTTATTAGATTCTTGTTACTATTTCCTATTTTCATTTGTTGTGTTTTTTTTCACTGCACCCGTTGCGAAAAAGATCCGCGTCAATGCTCACTAGGCTCCGCTCCAGCACTAGCGGTCTCCTGAGTGTGTTCAAAGACTGGTGGGACACACCTCTGCTGCGTCACTGGATGATGCTCCACACCGGGTGAATTTTTTTGTTTTTTTTTTTCAAATCTATTGTTGCTATATTCGTGTTTTTTCTACTAACCATAATTTATTAGTTTATTTAATCTCTGTTTTTTATTTAATTTTACTAACAACATTATGGAACCTGGCTTTCTGAAATAAACAAATTGAATTGTTGCTATCTTTTTGCATGACCTACAGGTTTGACTGGCAGAGAATTCTTTTAGCATTAAGTCCACCTTTGTACACTAAATTTGTGCAATAAAGTCTTTAAATAAATAAGTAAAAAGAGAAGTCGGTAAAATGCGCCGTCGAATTTTCGTTGTCGAATTATTATCTGTTACCGTTACCATGAGGTTACGACAGTTTTACTCTAGCGACGACGTAAAAAAAGGCTATGGAAAATTGCACAGCGCTTCTAGCGGTCACTGACAGAAATAAAATTTTCCATACAAAAATTTACGTCGTAGCTAGCGAGTAAAACCGTCGTCACTACCGAGTAAACTCATTGTAACGGTACTGTATAGCCTTACTCTTCTTAAACCTTATCAAGACTTTAAGAAATTATTGCATGAAACTACATTGAAAGTATTTAAGCAGTTACAATACACAAGGTAACAAACTGAATAACTGGCTTTTTTTCGTAGATTATATACTAAAATCTTATTTTTTTGCGATAAGCCCACGTACCTATTGAAAATACCATGGTTTAGCAGACAAACAGACGTCATCATAAAATCTTTTTTACACGACCCAATAACTTATAAAAAATAAAATTAAAAAATTAAAAAATTCAGCCCAAAGTGTCCATATGGGTTATTTACAACAAATACTTAAAAACTATGTTAGTGAGGTAGTACAATTTTTTAATTAATTAAATTAAGGCCAGGCAAGATAGGTTCACCGATTTGCACATTTAGTAACATCCAACTCGGTGAACCTATTGAGGAATACAGAATCCATTCTACCCTTATTCTTATTACTAGTCGAGTCTTTTTACCGAAATAATTCATTTTATAATAATATAAACACAAAAATCAACGACTACACAAGTCAATCATCATTTAACATTGAATTATTTTTAAATCAAATAGTAAATGAATTTTTTTCACTGTTATAATTTTAAAAGTTTTAAAAAGATTGTTCACCTTATTGGACTAGTAAAGAAAAACGGACTTTATTTAGCGAACGCTACACATGAATGTTACACCTTTATTTTCTTAATAATCTCAATACAAAAGAAAATCATATTGGTTAAAAAGTTTACTTGAGCTCTTAATTTTTATTGGATCGCTTCAGCTATATCCCCGAAGCTGCCAATAATCCACATACACAGGACTTTGTGTCAGAATCAGAATCAGAATATTTATTTGCTCAAAAACATGGTATTTAAAGATGGTACATACTATAGTAAATTAGTGCACATGTTTTGCTATTACAAACAGCATGCAAATTTTATACAATGGCTTAATAAAATATAAAATGACATCAATTGAATACAAATTACGTTATTAAATATACATATTGAAATCATATTAAATAAATTGGAACATGTCAGATTAAAGTAATTGTATTAGTATTCATTAATTAATAAAGTCTTTCATGTCATAAATTCTTTTATCGATTAGCCACCTATATATTTTTGATTTGAATTGTATAATATTAAGTTTTTTTATGTCATCTGGAATCCTATTATATATTTTTAAGCACATTGTCAGGCAGCTCTTATTGTATTTAGAAGACCTTGGGATAACATCTAATACGAGTTTATCCGGGTCCCTTTGCAGTCTCGCGTTCCTGTCAATCGCTTTCACAAACAAATTCGTATTTCTCTTTACAAAACAGCTTATTTCAAAAATATACAATGTGTCCTGACATGAATCAACTTTTGACAAGGTTAACAGAACCTTATTGATGGCTCCCCACTCAACAAATAAACTCATCAACTTAAACCAAGAACTTTCCTTTCTTACGAGTAGTCTTGGATACACGTACCTATGTTTACGTTCCAATTTACATACGAGATCTGGAATACAATCACTGCCTCCGTCTGGATATAAATTGGCAACTTTACGTCTTTTGCACGGGACTTCATTAAGACCTCGGCTTATTCGCCTGTGACTCCGACGTCGAGATTTCAGGTGTGTTAACTCCTTTGTTTATTTACTGAGAAACTTCACTCGCGTTCATTTGAAAGGGTTGTACTTTATTTACGTATATTGTTGTAAAGTTTTCAAGCATTTTATATTTAAAGACTTTTTACCAACCTGCCTCCCGATTCAGAACCATTCGGTTACGGATCAGAAGAAATTTTTTCATGTTGTAATTCGATTGCGTGTTTAATCTTTTTGCCTAAAAAATCAAGTATAATATCTAATATAATATCACGTAAATAAACTTTCGCACGAACAAAATCTAAATACATAGAAATTAAGACACTGACAAATCAAAAACTATTTTTTCTTCGACAAAGAAAATTCGATCGGTGAACTTTTTTCGTATACAAATTGCACGAGAATTGCCCCGTTGAGATTCGATAACTTTCACATATTTATAAAATTATAATAACGTGGATTTATCCGATGCCACTATTTTATTTTGTTCTTTTATTATTTTTTTTGACGAACTGACATATCGAGTTCCTATGAAACTGCGACATTAATTTAAAAATGAATAGAAAATCTAATCGAAACCCAAGCCGAATGGCTTATCGAACGTTCTGAATCGCCCTGCAGTAAGATATCTAAAATTTACACTATTGTAAAAATAAGTAAGATTTCTTATTTAAAGGTAAAAGTTTTTTTTTTTTTAAATTGTGCTTACTTTCCCGATGCATCCAAATAATTAGTGTTTAACCATACTCGAATGTTACTTGTTAGCATATTTTTTTAAGGATGGCAGAACATACTGACTGTTCGTTCATATTACAACACCCTTACCAACCATCCTGTTTTATATTTTTTTAAGTATAGTGACATACTCAAATTAACCCCTTCTCGAACCGTACTCAAAACGTCCCAGTTTTGCGGATTACGGAGTATTTCATGGCAGCATGTATAATGCTTAATCATCGCCTGGGCCGCGCTGAGGACCAATCCTTTCTCTATTAAACCCTTGAAAGAGTACGTTTTATTTAACGATGCAATATTGCCACTTGTGGAGCGTGTACATCATTATGTGGCTAACATAGTTAGGCTATCAGAAATATAAAACTGCGATTTATACTTGCTTCAGTTTTCTCATAATATTAGGTACCTCACCGGTTGGACTAGAGCTTTGCCTATTATTGCTACGGCGTGCTTATCAGAAATTCTTAATTCTAGATTGGAGACCCTTTGACCAAAGACGAAGCGTAGAACGTCCACCGACAAAATGGTCAGATGACCTTGTAAAGATCGCAGGATCAAACTGGATGCAGACCGCTTGTGATCAGTCGCCGTGGAAAGCCGTGGGGGAGGCCTATGTTCAGCAGTGGACGTCCTTTGGCTAATAATTATGATGCTGCTTATCAGAAATAAGCTGTAAAGTCATAGGTATGAGTCGTCACATATATAATGAATTTCTTTAAAAATGTTAATACCTGCGTACTTTTGGAGATTAATTTAATGTCATTTCAGTGTGTTGAAAATGATGAATTCTCTAACTTATTAATTACACAATAATCAATGCAATAAAATATACGCGGGACATAACCATCAATATTGATATTATATCTTATAAAACACGATCTATATATGGCAGCTCTCGTGCTGTTCATATGCTATATGAAGTAATGCCATAATCGATTATCCGTTTAACATTACTAAAAATAATATTTTTTGAAACATTTTTCGTTGCAGAAGATTCCCAAATGGAATTTTTCGCAACCACACAAAAAAAATTCCTCCGTCAGTCGCCAATAGCATGTCAATATCAATATTCACAAAAAAAACCTGTTACCAAAATAAATAACAACCACGCCGCTTGACAGAGCGCGCCAAAAATCAACAAATAGCGACCAAAGACAGCCGGATATTTTTTATTTAGCGCGAGACGTGACAGGCAAAGGAACCAGCAAATTCAACTGGGGTTGGCTGGTGAAAAATTTATACGTACCATACCGTACTGAATCAATCCGCGCAACGGAACGTACAGATTACGTGGCCCGGAATATTTCCTCTGATTGGACCCCCTGACAGACTGGAGGATAGAATAATTTTATTTTTGCATAATTTATGTGTGATTACATATTTTTACAGCAGCTGGTTAAATTAGTTATGCTTCAATAGTTTCCGTATTAAATAACTAGCAAATCCAAGTCGTTACGCTACTCCTATAAATAAAAGGGTGTTGAAAACCATGGTGTACCATACAAGATGTTATTGAAGAAATATTAAGAATAACTAAGGATCAAGACTCAGTAAAAAATCAAATACTTAATTAAACTTTTAGTGACCTATTTTTCAAACGTCGGATAAAACATAATTTATAACAGACTGATACATAAATGATTTTTGACAAAAAGGTGACGTTTTAAAATTAGCTATATTGTATTTTGTTCGACGAATATTTCTTATCCGACTATTGAAAAATTAGGTTTTCACCATCGGTCGTTTATACTTATTCAGTCGGTTAAAAATATCTGCCTTCAGTTTGACGAACTAAAGTTGTAAGTGTAGATTACATTATGTATGTCCAACGTTGGTTCAGAGAACTTCATTGAGCAAACAAAAAGTCCTTGTTTCTTGTTTATCTTACTTCAGAGATCTCCAATACTACCCGGACCCTTGAAAGGAATCGCAAACAATACTTTTGTTGTGCAATTCTTTTGTTTAAATTTTAAATGGCACGCGAAAAAGGCATTAGCAGCAAGGAAGGAAACAAAAACATTCATTACACTGCTAGGCCGCAATATAAAAGGAAAGAGAAGTAACACCCGGGCCTGGGAGATACTTCGATCTTGTCATTTTGGTTAGTGACGTTCAACTCGGGGATAATAATTTGAATTATGCTTATTAAAAAAAAACTTTAAATTATATGCTTGATTAAAAAAAACTTCACAACGTTAGAAAAAACGAATGGGGACACTCGTACATTCGGGCGTATCTACGAAATACTACGCCGTAGCTAGTAGGCTACAAAGAGGCAACTTGTTGTTGTTAGTTTAACTCACTCGCTGTCTCGCAACAGTCAATTGATTTTGTGGGTTGTTGCCATGTTTAAAAAGTATATTTTTTTGGGCATCAGTACCGTTTTTACAACCACTCATCGTCACTGACAAAAACTACACCCTGTATATTCAGCTCATAAGCAACTGAATATTAAGGTCCTAATTTCTAGTTCCTTCTATCAGAAGGGATAGAAATATACACACGCCGCTTTATTGATAAGTGCGAGTAAGATAGACATGATACTGATATGACTTAGTTGAGAACACTCCTAGTATAGTTCATTAAAATTGTTAAAGCCGCGTGATCTTATTTACCAGTTGAATAAACGCAAGGATTTAGTAGTTAATTTATTGATTAACAGCTAGAATCTGCTTAATAGCCCTCTTTTTTAACCGACTTCAAAAAAGGAGGAGGTTATCAATTCGACTGTATGTTTTTTTTGTATGTTTGTTACCTCATATCTCAGTCGTTTGTCGACCGATTCAAAAAATGTTTTCGCCTACTTAGAGGGTATACCTTCTAGTTGGTCCCATTTTTTCCAACTTGGGATCTGATTATGGGAACTTGGTGTAATCGAGGGAAACCTTCAAATTTTAAAGGCACGTATAGTGTTTCTTTACTAGAATCTTAATGTTGACGTGTTGTTACGTCTGATAGTCAACATCTTGTGGCGCTTAGAAGTTCAGTAATTATAATTAAATAACTTATAATAGGAAATTTGTGGCTTCTTAAAAAACAGTGTCATAAGGTGCAACCCCCTCTCCTATAATCTCTAAAAATTAAGAAATAAAATTTACTTTAAAAAAGTAAAAACAGACTTCAAAACCAAAATGCACTAAAAAGTCTTAAATTAACTCTTGACTATTGAAAGGAAAGGTGGGTTCTAGGCAAACAATTTCTTTTTGGAGTCGGTGCTGAGTTGATGCTTGATGGTCAAAGTGATGGCACCGACTCCAAAAAGAAATTGTTTGCCCAGAACCCACCTTTCCTTTTAATAGTCAAGAGTTTATTTAAGACTTTTAGTGCATTTTGGTTTTGAAGTCGGTTTTTACTTTTTTTAAACTTAATTGTCTCACCACGTCATAGGGACAAACAGGATACAAGATAATACTGATCCTTTTCTTATTATACCTTGTCGTAATATGGGGATCTCGATTTAGATTTTTTCATACAATTATATTAATAACATGAAATGGTTCCACTAATATCTTCTGTCTTTCTTGGATATCAAGAAATGAATTACAGTGAAAATGGCAATATAGATTTTCGTTTTATTTAACAAGATATAATAAATATAATGAGAACGAGATACTAAAGAATCTATTTTTGATTGTTTTTTTCATTAACGTGATTGCTGACTGTTGTTGAGTAGGTACCTACTGGAATGTAGGTATTAAAAGAGAAAAAAAAGTTAAACTCTATTCTAAATTTTGCGTTGCCAACATCATATGAATGACAAATCAAAAAAGGTTTTACATTCACAAGGTCGCCTTTGAGGCTCATTCTAGAGAATTTGATGGGTCAGTAGGGATAGTCCTAAGCAACCAAAGAAACCACACGTGAGGGTTGAAGGGTGTTAGTTAATTAATTAATTAATCAAAGAACTTAACATAATTAGGTACTATTTTACTTTGCCCTTTCTCCAATTCATTAACATAAAAATTATAAGACTTTACTATTAAGCAGTAGAAAAGGGGTTTTATATATATGTTTTCTCATCGTCTTTACATTTATCTTAGCAGCACTAGCAAGTGCCAAAATACATGATGTTTCAAATACACCCGTTACCCTTCATTCCGAAGGAAGCTACTGAGAATCAGTAATATTACGACTTTTTCTTAAAAACAGGAGTAGAAATATGTGAATGAATTTGATTATCCAAAGTAATCGGACGAGTTACGTGACCGATTGAAAAGTAAAATAAAAACTATGTTTCCTACGTTTCTAGGAAAAAGTTGATTAATTAACTATTCCGGGTAGCTCTCTTCATTCCTAACGGGCGTTTTTGAATGAGTTTGTATAAAAAGAGCCTGCAACAAGTCATACACAATTAATTATCAATAATTTTCTTACTGTAAATAAGTTTTAACAAATTAAGAAAATATTTCATAACATTAGTTCGTTCCAAGTTTTTGACGATAATATTCATGCAAATCCTGGTCGTTGGACCGAGAAAGTTGTTTATACTTATTCGGAAAATGATAATGTCCGTCGTGCTTACAGTTCCATCCGTAGTCCAGCGCAGCGAAAAGTTTTCCCATTAAAAATCGAGAACAGACTGTTAAGTTTGCAAAAGGTACGTCACAACTCCTGATAACCTCCGTGGTCGAGTGGCTAGCAGGCTGGTTTCAAGCGTCGCCATCTCGTGAGGTTCCTGGTTCAATCCCCGGTCTGGTCAATGTAGAAAACGATCTTTTCTATATTGTCTCGGGTCTGGGTGTTGTGGTACCACCGTTGTGTCTGATTTCCATAACACAAGTGCATTTGCTAATTACTTTGGGATCAGAGCGATGTATGTGATTGGTGTTCAATATTAAAAAAAACTCCGCTCCATGCTGTAATGGTTTAGCTGACAACACTTTATAGATAGAATTACTAAAAGAGATTACAAAAACAAAGAAGTCTATGGCAAATTTTCTATTTTAATATTTGATAAGTTCTACTTTAAGATAATATAGCTAACTGCAGAGTCTATGAAGATAATTCCACATACATAACCTACTCTGCCTTGATTAATACGGCCAATGTTTTTCTTACATAGTTTATACGTTCACTAAAGTAACATGATACCATCATAGCATGACTAACCTACTTGAAGTGGCGAGGAAAAGCTAACACAGAATATATCCATACGAATCTAAAATTACCAGGCTTGTGGCCAAACATTTTCATCCAGTAACCTTAAAAACTAGAGCGTTTACGACCGTCTATAGCCGCCATAAATATTTTTTGGCGCGAAAACTGATAATGGCAAGCATTTATGCGCTGTCATAAAGGCTGTATAAACACAATTTTGTGGCTGGATAAATGTGGATTGAATGTAATAAATGATAATTTTGTTTGCAAATCATTGATTTTTATATTTATTGCGGATATAAAGCATGGCCGTTAACAATAAATTATAAAGATGTAAATGGTTAACTAAATATTCATTTGTGGTGTCATAAAGCGTAAGGTATTACATGACATTTCAAAGTCATAATGTCATGATGAAAACACGATTTCAGGCATCACGTCATAGCATTTCTTACGAGTCATGAGTGTTTTCACTCATATTCTTATTTTTATTTAAGACACTTTATGCACTGGCAAAAGGTACATATGGCGGACTTAATGCTAAAAGCATTCTTTACCAGTCAACCATAGGTCTATACAGAAAAAATGCTGGCGGCGCGAAGAAAGTGAAAGAGGGGCAAAAGAAAAAGCTTGACGATTAAAACTACAAGAAATTATTACAAGAAACGAAGTAAAATGTGTATCAATCGATCAATAGACTTTAATTGCCTCCCGAATATTCCCCGAAATAAAAATTTAACCATCCTGCTCCGTTTCAGGCAAACACCAATGGGTTTTATTTCCGATCGGAAAACCACCAGATAATAAATAGTTTAGCAGCCTGTACGTGACTGCTCTTGTCAATTGAAAAGGAACGTGAGCGAGACGACGCCAGAATCGGGGCCCACTGACGCAATTTAGGTTACATGGAAAGTTTTTGAGCAATGCTTGAATAGGAAACAAGTCAAATAAACAAATAAATGTTTCTTAATACCTAATTCAGAAAGGTAGGAATCCTATGCTCAATAAAATTCAACTAACTCACTTTTATGAATTTATAAGAAGGGATATAACGGGGCTCTTATAAAGCTCTTTTAACCGACTTCAAAAAAGGAGAAGGGTGACTGAAACATTATCGGTAGTTATTGATAATCTTATTTTTCCCTTGCTACTCGGTTTCGTTTCATATAACAGGGGAAAAAACAATAAAACAAATAATTCGATACATATATTCCATAAGGGCCTTCAAAAAATCACATAGCACTCCTGGAGACCGCCTTCCAAATCAGATGAGAACGAATTACATAGAGCCTTACGTTGAGGCCCCACTAGAACTCTGTTTTACTTTTTCTTATAATATGAATATGAATAAGTAAGAACAAAGGATCTTAACCAAAACTCTATAGAAACTCGGCCCACTTTGCGTCTGCATGCGTTTTTACAAAATGTTCGGAATTCGGATAAAATATAAAAATATTCGAAAGAATCTACAAAAAAATATTTTTATTATTACGAGGAATTCAATGGCAGATTAGACATTTGAGGTTATGTTTTGTGATTCCAGAGTTATTGCACCTCACCTACATTCATTTTGATACATTCAGATATATTTTACTAAGGTAATTCAATACTTACTTACTTAGTTACCCTTAAAAAAACAGTGCAATTATAATTCGACCTAGATTTTTGAAATATAAACTACAAAGACGCAATCTGGGCGCGGCTTTGGTCAATATCCTTTCCAAAAAATACTGTAGTCCAACATTAGATATCTATACTAATATTATAAAGCTGAAGAGTTTGTTTGTTTGTTTGTTTGTTTGTTTGTTTGAACGCGCTTATCTCAGAAACTACTAGCCCGATTTGTTTTTTTTTTTATGTTGGATAGTCCATTTATCGAGGAAGGCTTTAAGCTATATAACATACAACTCACAAGACCACAGCAGCAATGAAAAATGTTGCGAAAACGGGAGAAAGATATTCCATTTGAGAGCTTCCGCTGCGTACGCTGCGGAAATCGCTAAAGTTACACAAAAATCATGTATGACAAGATTGTTCAGCATTAAGAGTTCTATAATAAAGTCCGCGACAGCATATGTCTATCTTTTATGGTTGACTTACTACAACCTTTTTTATGTTAATAAATTTGTAAAAAAAATAATGCCTCATTTTAGAGGTGTATTATACACACAGGTATTTATTCTTATCAAAATAAATACATTCATCATCACGAACATTTCATTTAGAACAAAGTTGCCCTTTAAATCATTTGATTCCAATAAACATCTTAGGAGCTATCACAGTTTAAACATAACTCCGCACCAAAATAATGTTCGCAGCTTAAGTACAACGTGCGCTTGCGCTAATTATATTATAAAGCTGAAGAGTTTGTTGGTTTGAACGCGCTTATCTCAGGAACTGCTGAACCGATTTGAAAAAATATTTCTGTGTTAGATAGCTTATTTATTGAGAAAGGCTTTAGGAAATAAAACATCACGCTGCGACGGGAGGGGAGGGAGCAAACTCAAAACGCGCGGACGAAGTCGCGGGGGACCGCTAGTTGCAAATATGCGGTTCGACGCCCATACACGCCCTATTTTTGGAATCACTCTCGTCCAAGTAGCGTATGATGTTAATTGATTAATGTCCGATTTTTTAATGAAAAACAGTTTAATACCACACAAGAGTGATGAAAACAAAATTACTCAAGTTAGTGAGTATTCACGTTTATTTTTTTGCTTGGTTTTCGTTGATTTTCAAAACGTTTTCAAACGAATATCACATGCTATATCCGAGCAAGTGATTTCAAAATACGCCCATAGGTAGTAGTAATTACATATAATTATATATTCATCGGTGAGGTGAGGTGAGTAAATGAATGGGAAAAACTATCATCGCTAAAGTCAGAATTAAGAAACCGTAAAAATCGAACCAAAATTGACGTAAAAAAATAACTCATAACTAAAATAAGTTCTTAAAACAAGTGTTCTTTCATAATTAATTAGTAAATGGGTAGTAAAAATAAGACAAAACAAATAATAAAGTTTTAGGTGTTTATTCCAAATCGAATATAAATGTGTAAATAACAATAAATCTCTACACAGACAACGTTTTTCAGCAAGAATGCTCCCGCATATAGCACAGGTAGGTTGCCATATGTGAAGAGAGAGATTAAAACAAGGATAGGTGATATCGAAAATATGGACAATAGGGTTTCTTACTGAGTAAGCCCTCAGAGTGGACGTCAAAATTGAGCATCCGACCGGAGCAATTTGAGTTACGTGCCGCCGCTGCTCAAACAATTCAATGTCCTGCTGAAAGGACGTCCGGCTGCGAGTCAAGGCTATAGAAACATGTATATATCATGACATAAGCCTTATAAAATCGCTGGCATTTAACCAGGACGTTTTGTTGTACAAGTAGCTTGTATTAGATGGGCGAATTTGGGGCCTATCTAGTTAGGTTTTATATGTAAATTTAGAATTACTATGAGTAAAAAATATGTTGATAACTTATTATTAAGTAATTTATGAATTATATCATAATATCGACAGCAGACATACGAGATGCCGAAGTTGAAATTAGGAAAGAGCACATAGTAATAAAAAACCGGCTAAGTGCGAGTCGGACTCGCGCACTGAGGGTTCCGTGCCAACTTTAACTGAATTTGGGAATCCATTTACTTCCACTTAGTAAAATCCACAATATTTTGTGGACAGCAAATATAACTTTGTTTTTCATAGTGTTTGTATGAAGTACAAAGTTATGTTTGCGGTTGTTGAAAATGTGCTATATCTCAAAAACTTCTCGTTCGATTCCGTCCGAACCAATTTTCGTTGAAAGTATTTGTTAAGATCTTACATTACATATTTTTTTCAAAATTTACACTCGCTTAGTTTAGAAGTTAGATAGGGCGGACGCCCATTTTACCACTTTGGAAGCGTCTAGCTATGAAACTTAAGACTTTAAAAGAAAATGGTTTTAGGAACTTCGGTGTCATTTTAAAAGACCAATCTATAGACACTTCACACGTATAGGTTTGTCATTTTTTTTAAAGTTTTAGTTTCATGTATGGGAGCCCCCCCTTTAATGTCATATTTTTTGTTTTTTGTATGAGAATCGTAAAGCGGTTAACAGGATACATACTCCTACCAAATTTCAACAGTGTGGTTCTTATAGTTACGGAATAAAATGGCTGTGACATACGGACGGACAGACAGACAGACAGACAGACAGACTTGACGAAACTATAAGGTTTCCGTTTGTTGCCATTCGGCTACGGAACCCTAAAAACGACTTCAAAACTAAAATGCACTTAAAAGTCGGTGTCCTCACTTTAACCATCAAGTATCAACTATCAGGGCACCGACTCCAAAAAAAACTTTTTTGCTTTAAATAGCTTCCTTTCCTTACAAGGGTCATAAGTTTATTTAAGACCTTTTAGCGCATTTTAGTTTTGAAGTCGGTTTTTACTATTTTTAAAGTTAATTTTATTCCTTCATTTTTAGTGATTACAGGAGAGGGGGGGAGAGGGGTAAGTTGCACCTAATGACTGCTCTTTAAGAAGCTACAAATTATCTATCATAAGTTCAGTCATTATAATTACTGAACTCCTAAGCGTTAAGGAGTTCCACCATCAGCTCAGCTGCACAAGATGTTGACTATCAGACGTAAAACACGTCAACATTAAGATTCTAGTTAAAAAAAAATCTATACGTGCCTTTCGAATTTGAGGGTTTTCCTCGATTACTCCAGGATCCCATCATCAGATACCAAATTGGCAACAATGGGACCAACTAGAAGGTATACCTAACCTCTAAGTAGGCGAAAAAAAATTCGAATCGGTGGACAATTGACTGAGATATGAGGTAACATAGATACAAAAAAAAACATACAGTCGAATTAATAACCTCCTCCTTTTTGAAGTCGGCTAAAAATATAAAATAGCAAACTAAGCAAAACCAATTGAGAGCCATAGTTGATTCTTTAACTCTTAACATACTAAAGGTTTGTTTGTTTATATGTTTAAAAGCGCTAATCTCAGGAACTAAAAGATCGAGTTGAAAAAATACTTTTGTTTCGGATAGCTTATTTATCAATGTATACTCTTCAACTTTATTATTAAAATAAGTAAGTAAGTATAGATAGTAGGATAAATCTATACTTTATATTATAAAGCCGAAGAGTTTGTTTGTTTGAACACGCTAATTTCAGGATCTACCAAACCGATTTGAAAATTTTTCTTACGTTAGATATCTTATTCGAAAACAGTTTTGGCCTATAAAACATAACGATATGAATTTTAAGAGAGCAACAATAAGAAAAATTGCAAAAACGGGAGAAAATATTATTTTCAGAGCTTCTGTTGCTTACGCAGCGTAATTCGTTTAAGATACACAAAAATCGTGTACGACGGGATTGTTCCGCTTTAAAAGTTCTAAAATAAAATTCGCGACATCATCTATCAATCTTTTATGGTTACCTAACTACACACTTTTATAAGTACATAAATTAGATACAAATTAATGTATTATTCTCAAAGGTGTTTTGATGCACACTAGTATTTATTTTTATCAAAATAAACTTACTCATCATCATTAGCATTTTATTTTGATTACAATTGCCCTAAACATCATTTAGATTTTAATTTCAATAAATATCTAAGAAGCTATCACAGTTTTATATTAACCACGCACCAAAATAATGATCGCAGCTTAAATACAATGTACGCTTGCGCTATCCTTAATAGTTGCTAGGCTTTTACTTACAATGACAATAATGGCCTTGAATGTTTTGCAGGAAGTCCGAAAATTACGCGGGTGACGCCGCGGGAGACTGCTAGTTTATTCATAACTTTATATCTACCCCAAGAATCTGTAGTCGGTTAGGTTTACAGCTGGAAAGTTTGCGGCCCCTGTTTAAGGCCAACGAAGTTAATTGGGGTGCGTAGGCTTCAGTAAGTGTTGTTGCAGAGTTTTATCACTCGAGAGGCCTTGAGGAGGACAGACTTCAGATCTGGAAGACAACAAAGGAACGGTTTGTTTGACACATGACTCTCAAGGAAGTTAAGATTGTTTGACATATTTGTCAATTACAAATTTAAATATTATTTTTTTTCATTTAAAATTGTTCGGTTATTACCGTATGTTTTTTTAAAGAAAGAACTATTTAAGGTTTTTTTTTCAAGTAGCACCAATTATCTATTTCTACACGTCTACCAAGTTATTTTCGTTTAGACTAGGACTCTTATATGATGTTTGATAATAGTTTAATAAGATGATGCAATCGAGCTTGAGCTTACCTAAGTTTTCCAAAACTTTTTATTATTGAATCGTTATTTCCCTCTGACAGGTTATCCTATAGAATCACGAACATAAAACCAATAAAAAACTTAAAAAAGTCAACATAATAGTGCGGTTATATACATTAAACGCACTAAAATATTTGTTAGCAAATATTATGTACGGGTTTAATTAGCGAGCGACAAACAAAACAATCTAATAAGCAAAGTTGAGTGCGAAGTCGCTGCCTGACATGTATGGGTGGGCTAAGGTTTAAGTAACAGCGATTTCAGAACTATAAGGAATTCATAGTTATGTTCAGTCTATGTAATAGTTTAGACATAGTCACTGTACCAGACATAATCTTGTTTGTTCAATATAACACTCACTGGCATATTTTATTTGATATATTTTTATTTCAAATAATGTTCTCTTTTTCATGAGCAAATAAATCAATCAATTTTTCTTTCTTTATTTATATAGTATGGGTTGAATAGAATAGAATGAAATTACAGCTGATTTTCAAATGTCACAACGTTTAATTTGATGCATTCTAGTACATCCAGATTGAAGAGTAGATTTCTACAGTAATGTATATTTTTTTGATATTTTAGATCTAACGCAAAACTGTATCAGATTTTTTTTTCTGACATCACTTTTGTCGCTTCATTTTTCATTTCCATCTCAATTATTATACTCCGTATCATCCTTACGTATTAAACGATCTTTCTTTCAATTAAATGGGGAATTAATATAAAGTACATAAAATGTAAGGATTAAACGACAAAAGTAACGTCAGAAATATTTCAGTTTCTTGCTTTAGCTATAATTAACACCTTTACCAAGTAGTGGCATGAAATAGGTTGACAACAAAATATATTAATTGCCAACAGTGGCGGCTGTACCTTAAGTGCGCTCGTGCGCTGAACCACCAATTCAAAAGATTTAAAAATTACAACATATTAAGTACTTCATCTTTATTTTTAAGTAACCATTTTAATAGTTAATTTTAAAGATACAAAAACGTATAAAAGATTAAATCTCCAATTATGGTGAATCAGTTTGAGCGCTTTACCTAACTGTTAAGACTTATTTTCCTGTAAAGACAAATTCTCGTGCGCTTCGGCGAGTGCACAAGTTCTGCTAATATAACTTGTAGGAGATACGAGTTTATACGCCTGACGCGTGAAACAAAAAATAGTTCATAGAAATGTACCGAGTAATGAGCGGGTTCTCGAGCGCCGCACGGGCTAACCGAAGATTGCCGAGAGCACCCGATGTTTGACGAAGTGGCCGGCCGGCATGGGCGCGCATCGACGACGGCAGCCATGATTGACATCATGACATGTTTCGCTCTATGTGTGACGCATTAATTATTGTTTATTTATATTACCGTAATTGTTTTTAGTTTTTGTTTCGATTTTCTTAACGTGCACTACCAGTTCGATAACCCACCAGCCGCCACTGATTGCCAAGCTCTTATCACTTGCACCAAATACGTCTAGTAAACCGATTTCTCTCGCTGGGGACTGCGGTATAAACTTAGTTAGCACATGTTAGATGTTAGCTGTGAGCCCGTGAGCCGCTGCGAGTGCATCTATTACCGCAAATATTTATAAACTCAATAATATAGAACCTCCACTTGCTGAGCTTTTAAACCCAGATGTTCCTACTGTTCCTTAAAAAACACAGCTTAGTTATTAGAAATGACATGAAGTTTTATCAAGGAGCTGACTATTTATCAGTTTAACGTTGTTCTATATAAAGTAAGTTTAAAAAATAACTTTTCTATGTTCTTAATACATTAACCAACCCATTAATTATAAATATGATCTTTTGAAAATATCCGAAAACTATGTAATAACTTATTTAAAATAAACAAGTTTTGTTCCTATTTGGCACATAGTACCTTATGTATCTAAGACATTTTTTTTCCGGAATATCTGGGTTCAGATGTTCCTACTGTTCCTTAAAAGACACAGCTTAGTTATTAGAAATGACATGTAGTTTTATCAAGGAGCTGACTATTTATCAGTTTTACGTGTTTTGATATAAAGTAAGTTCAAAAAATTAACTATTCTATATTCTTAATACATATTAACTAACCCATTTATTATAAATATGATCTTTTGAAAATATCCTAAAACTATGTAATATCTTATATAAATAAACAAGTTTTGTTCCTATTTGGCACATAGTACCTTATGTATCTAAGAAATATTTTTTCCGGAATATCTGGGGTGTCCTAACGATTTTTTTAACGATTTTTACCGACTTCGAAAAAAAAAAAGTATTCAATTCGACTTGTATGTATGTGATATCCTCAGAATTTGATAAAAATTTAGTACCTTGATCTATTAAGGCTTCCTAACACGTGTGCAAAATTTCGTAAGTGTATGTATGTTTGTATGTTTGCCTCAGGATGTCTCAAAATCGAGGAGTCAGTTTTTTTTAAGTTGAATTAGGTATAGGTCATCTTAGGTACAGTGAAAGTTTCATCAAATCTCTCTTGTAGTTTTTGAGATATGAGTAAATAACAAAAATTACCAGATAATAAATAATAAAAAATATAAACTGCCTCCAAAAAACTGTCAAAACAGTTTAAAATGTCGCGTTCATCTTCCATTTAGGAGAAACAAACTTTTTAGACAGTTTTATAGAGGTGGTTCATCTTTTTAAATTTTACGATCGCAAGGACACAATTTTTCGCCACTCACACTTTCGCTTTGGCACGCAGATTTCGCGTTATGTTATGTTTTGCGCTTACATATTCTTAGCTAGAAGTAAAAGTTGTATCCTTGTTGTTGTCATTCAATCTAATTACATCGAAATTGAAAGGCTTACTTCTTAGATATGATACATCTTACTACGCCTACGCATCATAACGTGAAATAAGGTGAGATTTTGTCTTGCTATTATATAAAATTAAATAAGTAATTATATCAAAACATAACCAACGCAACAAAAAAGTATTAATAACTTTAAACACGTGGTCCGTTTTAATTTTAACAACGAACGAACCGAGTTCGGAAGTTTAAGAAATTAAATTATAAGCGGAGTGGGAATCACAAAGTTCATTCGGGTAGGATTACAGCTACGTTAAGACTTTAATTTTAGTTGAAAATATTGGCAAGATGAGGAAAATTAATCTGGAAGCTATTACGTTACCGTACAATTAATTGTATTGCAAAATTCTTGTGACTTTACTTTAAAATCATTAAATAATTAAAAATCGTGACAATGTATCATAACTTCTGCAACTACACAAGGAGCTCCAATTAGAAGGTTTCTTTAACTGGCCCAGACATTTCACAGTAAAATACATAAAAACGAAAAACAATTTTATTTACATTAAGATTAAAATGATTTATTAAAAACACAAAAAAAAACCTATGAAAATGCATTTACTCAAAAATTAGGATTGATAAGGCTTAAATATTAGATTTCACACACACACACTTCCCCTCCCCAGTCCGACTTACCTCACCCCCGCACCGGATGAAGTAACTTATGAATTTGCTCGCCATGTTTGTTTGTTTCGAGTTTCGACAGTTGACGTATGCGATGCAGTCATGGCACCGGCGCGGCGGCGTCCGCTACTTTAAATTACAATTAATTCGATTTTAAAACTAAGGCATGCAACATAAAAAAATAACTTAAAGTCTACCTGTTCAAAAACGAAACCATTTTCTTGAGGCAAGGAGGCTATGATGCTGGCTGCGTTGCCGCGTTGAATAGCTGTGCTAATCCTTTGAGCTAGGAACCAGCCAGCTTTATTATTGGCTGTTTTATTATTCGAATAGCTTTATTATTCGATTTTTGTTGTTTTTTATGAATTTTGGATCATTGTCATCGTCATTAAAATGGTGTGCAGTAATAAAAGATAAATATGATGTGGTTGTGTGTGTTATGGTAAACAAATAGGAAATTTTACTGTATTACCAAGATATAAGTGTGTGGCGTCTTCGTTCGAATTTCCAAAGGATTTTGTTCGTGACTATTATCGTATAGACAGAACCTATTGCCGACACATAATAATTATTATGTAAGTTCCTACCAATAATTTACGCAATTAGCTGTTTATTTGTCAACCCTTATAGCACGCACACAAACGCAGCGTCTGTGTAACATGCATAAAATTAATATTCCTATCGGAATAGAAGGACAATAAAAGCTGTCAAACGAAACCGATTTAAGATGTCAGTAACTAACATAAGTAAGTAACATTAAGAGCTTTAAATGAGATAACCTTTCGATCAGGTGATTAAAAACAATGTTCCTAAGATAAACATATTAGTTTACTGCATGATAAACAGCCGACACAAAATATTGAACATGCAGCTCTAGTGTAAAACTAAATATTATTTCATTATATAAAATATTCATATATACATTCCCTGTGTTATTCTGTCTTTACTTTTTACGTAAATTAACGTTTGTAGAATAGAATAATCAAACTGCGTACTTTAAATTTGAAGCGCATTGGTAAATATAAGTCGTATATTAAGAGGCTTCGCTTTGGACTAATTTACCTGTTGAATGATTATTTGTTGGGTTATTCCGCTGTAATGAACAACAATCAATCACCGATCAAGTCACCATGTTTCAACAGAAATATTTCTTCAAATTATACACAATTTCACATAAATTTTCAAAAACTCAAATGAGAGAAATTTTCAGCAAGCCTTCATAAGCCTCTGAACTGTTTGACATCTGCCAAAAATGGTTCTGCTACCCATCTCTTTTTATCACACAGTTTGCTGCTAGTGACATCTCGCTTTTGTCGTTCTATTCCAAAGGGATAATAATTTTATGGTAACATGCCGCCTGTCGATGTATGGCCAAATTAAAAAAAAAAAACTTCCGAGTGTCCGTAGGTTTGCCCGTAGGTACGGCATCATGTCTGTTGCAGCAGCCTCGGATGTAGAGACTATCGCCATCTTCAAGATATAAGGTAGTAATTCATATATCTTGACCCATCAAAGCCCAAAAAGCAAACAGAGACCTAATCCACTAAAGGATTTGGCACACTGGTTGCGGTCTGCCTTAATACTTCCCAATTCAGAACCTATCAGATACGACAGAAAAATCTGGATTTGGAACACAAAAAGCTGAATTCCCTGCCATCCTTATTACATGTCACTGGCAGTACATAAATGTTCAAGACTGGCTGAATAGAGACAGGTATCAGACCGCATCATATTCAATTTTCGAAGACCTCCGTTGATTTCTATCAACTGTATGCTATGGTAATAAAGATTATATTTGTGTGTGACGTGTACTTCTGCTTTGGAAGGCAGTCACGTACGCACGGTACGGCGTACAATGTGGACTCGGTCGTGTTTTGTTTACTACAAGTGTCCCAGTTTCAGACGAAGATACAACAGCCACCTATAGATTGAAATCTTCAGCTATTGTGAGTATGAGTTAAAACGTGAGGAATTTAACATAACTGACACGTGTTAAACTTGAAATAACTTAAGGCCGATTTCGAAGTCAGATATGTCTTATCAGACTGTATAAGTATAAAACTACTGATTTTAAAATTACGTAGATGATTGCTGACAAATAGGTGACGTTTTCATAACTTCCGAAATCAGTTTGGTGGTTGTTAAAATATAACGAATATGCCTAATCTGAAGTTGATAAAATCATGCCTTAACGAACAAGATATTCGTAGTTTTATGAAATGTTTTGGATGATAGGAATTTTACAGACTTTGACAAATAACTATTTTAACAATAATAATCTTTTCAAGTTCGCCTGTATTTTATAAGGTATTATTTCTTAACCTGTTATCTGAAAGCATACATTTATTTCTGTAACTCTACCAGTCATAATTTTAATCTAATTATAAAATACTGTATCGTATTTTTGGCTTAACTATTTCTAGCCTATATTATGAGACTCAAATAAAACAAACGCCTTCATTCCTTTTTTTAGGGTTCCGTACCTCAAAAGGAAAAAACGGAACCCTTATAGGATCACTTTGTTGTCCGTCTGTCCGTCCGTCTGTCAAGACCCTTTTTCTCAGGAACGCGTGGAGGTATGAAGCTGAAATTTATATCAATTACTCAGGTCTACTGTCCCTTGAAGCTGTGAAACAATCAAACTTCTAAGCCAACGCAATCAAAAGATACAGCCGTTTATGCCGCTAATTTTCGACATTTGCAAGGGAATCAAAACCTACAGGGTACTTCCCGTGAACTCAGAATCTTGAAATTTGGTACGAAGCAACGTCTTATAGCATAGATAAAGGAAAAATTGCGAAAACCATAAATTTTTAGTTACATCACATAATATATTTTTTTTAATAATTTTAAATTTACTACCCATTTCCTCATAAACGCGTAGAGGTATTAAATTGAAATTCATACCAAATACTCAGGTCTATAATACCTTTAAGCTGTAACAAAATCGAACTTCTATGTCAACGCAATCAAAAGAAACAGCAATTTAAGCTGCATATTTTGAAACTCGCAAGTACTCGCAAGGGAATCAAAACCTAAAGGGTACTTCCAGTCGACCTAGAATCTTGAAATTTGGCATGAAGCAACGTTTTATAGCACACATAAAGGAAAAATTCCGAAAACCTTAAATTTTTAGTTACATTACAAAATATATATTTTTTAATAAATATAAACTTATTACTTTTTTCCTCATGAACGCGTAGAGCTATCAAGTTGAAATTCATATCAAATACTAAGATCTAATTGCCTTTAACCCGTGAAAAAAAAAACTAAGTCAACGCAAAAACGCAAAACGCAAAAGTACAACCATTGATACCGATTGTCGTACTGAACGAACTTTGTAAAGCTTGCAGGTTTGTACGGAACCCTCGGTGCGCGAGTCCGACTCGCACTTGGCCGGTTTTTTTTTCTATACAATACAAACTTAAATTCTTATCTCAAGTGCATAACATCCTTCTGTGGATTTGATAAACTCCAACAGATATTTGGTTTAATTGGAAAATTTCCATGGTGGAATCTCTCAGGAGGAATCTTAATAAGTCATAGAAATACGTTAGAGTATACGAAGCTGGTTATTTTCGAACCTGAAAATTACTAGCACTTTCCTGTATACACCATAATAGCCAATAATCTAAGCTGTAAACAAATTAATTATTTTGTGACTAAAATGACGACAATTGATTTCAAATTTTCATGCTTTTACTTATGCTCTTAACTTATCATAACAACAATAAATGACTCCCTACAGCACCATCCACGTAACCCTTCCCTAAAACCGCAAAAAGTATACTTAAAGTATCCCATAAACCAAACTACTTACTAACTTTACGATTAATGTAACAGATTTCAACTTAGCTAATAGAATAGAATCTCTTAAGTACTATAAATCGGTTTGAGCATCGGTGGGGCGATTCGATCTGCAATAAATCCTCTAAATGGTTATAGGGTGGATGAAGGGACGTGTAGTTTTGAGTTTGGATAAGTACCGTACCTACTCTAAGGGTGGTTTAGGTCTTATCTGTGTACGTGACGTAGGAATTCGATTCGTGAATTCTTCGTTTTATATGTAATAAAAATAAAACGTTTGGTTTTTTATCTGTATCCAATAATCAACATCATACATTGAATTGATCTAAAAGTAAGTATCTAAGTGCACCTGAATTATGGCAATCAAAAAACAATGGTGGTATCACAACACCTAGACCCGTCAGACCAGACAATATGTATAGAAAATAATAATTTCTACAGTGATCCGACCGGGAATCGAAAGTCGAGCGCTGACTTGAAACCCAGCATGCATAGCCTCTACACTTCCGAGGTTGTCAAATTCGGATTTTCGAAAGCACATAAAAGTGCCTACTAGAGTGTCCAAATCGAAAGGATTGGAATGAAATTATGTTAGTGACTTAAATATGTGCGAACTGCTAAAGCGCTCTTACAATGCGTCGTCGAAAATTTATGACTGCTAAGTAGCTACCTGTACGTTTGTGTGCATTTAATGTTATGTAAATACAAATCTCCACCTTTTACTTACTTATCTAAATCACTGGGTAAGAAATAACTTAAGTAACACAACAAATTGTATTTGCTTCCTTAACAAATTCAAAAAGACCCAAAAATAACTATGTTTGATATTCTGTAAATGTGAAACGAGCATAAAATCATCAACTTTAAGTTAATTAAATATCCAATCAGTATTATTTTACGACCGCACTGATAACAGTTCATATTACATTCGGCCACAATGTTGTGGTTAAATTATTTTGACTAAATACAACAAACTAATGGACCGCGCGACTTCGCTCTTCCGTTTTTGCATTTATGCACCGCTACAAAGTGTAATATAGGGTCAAATGGTTTTAAATGAAAACATTTAACTGTGTCTTTGTATACCTACATCTTAAAAACAGGACAGAATCATTATTTTTTGGAAAATATTTTTTCTGTCTAAACTTTTTTTAAACAGCACCCTGACAATTAAAAAAAGTTATCTTCATTCTCATTTGAATGCCCAATCCTTCTTTTTTTCTAATCTTTCCCCTAATTCAATGAAGATAGCAATGTGTAAAAATAGCTCCCTAATCTCTAATTTTCTTTGGCCCTATAAATATTATCACGTAAAATGAGGTGACCTCATATAGCTTACAAATCATATGTTTATCTACTTTTAAATGCCAAGTCAACAAAAAAAAGTGACAGAATTTCCTGACGTTAGGCATTATAACCTAACAAACGAATTCTTTAGCATATTTATTTACATAAATTGAAAAATGAAGTTGTGAATTATTTAGTTGCAAAGCAATTACCGATACATTCAACCGTGTAACCGGATGGTTTCGGAAAACGTGATTTATGTTAGCGTAATTTCATTTCAAACAATGCATAGTTGCCAGGAAGTAGGTAGAACCTATTCTCTAATGCAACAAAATTCATTAAACATCAAGAATTTAAAATATGAACGTAAACTTCAACACACTATACACAACCCGCAGTCACACGTTGTCAAAGTGCTACGGTAGGTATATGTAACGTATGACTACGCCTTTCCAAACATGAAAATTTATCTCTACATAGTGAATATTGCATACTTCAGAAAAGTATTGTATGACATTATTGTCAATTTACAAGGAAGCATATTGGTAGATTCTACTGTGTCTATTTACTTGCAACCACATTACCAACTTTGTTCAGTTCAGTATTCTGAAAATCTTGTTTTATACTTTTTCAGCGTCGTTTTTGGGGTTCCGTAGCCGAATGGCAAAAAATGGAACCCTTATAGTTTCGTCAAGTATGTCTGCCTGTCTGTCTGTCTGTCCGTCCGTATGTCACAGCAATTTTATTCTGTAACTTTAAGCATCACACTGTTGAAATTTTGTAGGAAGATGTATACTGTTAACCGCTTACCGATTCTCATACAAAAAATAAAAAATATATGAAACTAAAACCAAAACATTTTTTTGTCAAACCTATGCGTGTCTATGGATAGGTATTTTAAAATGACATCGAGGTTTCTTAACCATTTTCTTTTAAAGTCTAAGGTTTCATAGCTAGACGCTTCCAAAGTGGTAAAATGGGCGTCCCCATCCCCATCTAACTCTTAAACCAAGCAAGTGTAAATTTTGAAAAAAATATATTATGTATATCCCGTCCGAACCAATTTTCGTTGAAGGTATTTATTAAGAAAAAATATATAATGTATATCTTAATAAATACTTTCAACGAAAATTGGTTCGGACGGGATCGAACGAGAAGTTTTTGAGATAAAGCACATTTTCAACAACCGCAAACATAACTTTGTACTTCATTATTGTGTTATTTTATTATTGTATTATCGTGGTATTTAACTAAGTAGAAGTAAGTGGATTACGTCATTCAGTTCAAGTTGGCACGAAACCCTCAGTGCGCGAGTCCGACTCGCACTTGGCCGGTTTTTTGTCGTACTTGGGTTTTAGTTTTTTCACTTCTTTGAAAATGTGCTCTATTTCAAAAACTACTAGTTCAATCTCGCTTAAACCAATTTTGGTTGAACGTCTTTGTCAAGATCTACATCTTTTTTTCTCAAAATTTAAAGTAGCTTAGTTTAAAAAGTTAGATGGCGGGGACTCCCATTTTATTACTTTGGTAGCGTCTATGATGGTTGGAAACGAACGAAACGAAAATGGTTTTAGGAATCTCGATGTCATTTTCAAAGACCTATCCACAGACCTATCCTACACGCATAGGTTTGACAGAAAAAATAAGGTTTTAGTTTCATGTATTTCATCCCTAAAGTATAACTATTTTTTGTATAAGAATCGTAAAGCTCACCGCTTGGATACATGTACCTACTAGGTTTCAACTGTGTAATACTAATAGTTTCAGAATTAAGTGGCTGTGACATACGGACGGACAGACCAAGTGACTTGACAAAACTATAAGGATTCCGTTTTTGGCCATTCGGCTGAACCCTAAAAAACATACAATTGAATTGATAAACTTCTCCTTTTTTGAAGTCGGTTAAAAACAAAGCAACAACTAGCAGCCTCACGAAATAATGACAAAGGAACCTCCTTGCACCTACTGAATGTTTCAGGCGGGCCGATTGTTCGGCTGACCAGATTCCGATCGAATTATTTATACTATTGTTCGCAACGGAATTGTAAAGACAGGCTGTGGCAACTCGGAGAACAGACAGACATTTTTAATGAAGCCGAGGGAAGCTGCAGAATAAGTTTTCAGATTCATTGATGAGTTACGTCCCCTCCGTGCCTCAAGAAAACGATTCCGAATTTTAGTAGGTAAATATGGGAAAAGTCTATTTAAGACTTTTCAGTGCATGTTGGTTTTGAAGTCGGTTATTACTTTTTTTAAGTTAATTATATTTCTTAATTTAGAAGGGGAGGGGGTAGGCGTTGCATCATATAACTCTGTTCTTTAAAAAGCTACAAACTACCTATCATAAGTTCTGTCATTATAATTACTGAACTCCTAAGCGTTAAGGATTTCCACCATCAGCTCAGCTCCACAAATTGTTTACCATCAGACGAAACAACACGTCAACATTTAGATTTTAGAAAAAACACTACATGTGCCTTTAAACTTTGAGGGTTTCCCTCGATTACACCGAGATCCCATCATCAGATCCGGAATTGGCAAAAATACCAACTAGAAGGTAGGCGAAATACATTTTTGAATCGGTTGACCAATTACTGAGATATGAGGTAACATAGATACAAAAAGAAAACATACAGTCGAATTAATAACCTCCTCCTTTGTTGAAGTCGGTTAAAAAGGATCTCTAAAAGTGACCAGTACACTTACCATGAGTTTCCGACAGTTTTACCCGCTAGCTGCAGTGCTCTCAAAAGGCTAATTAACATCTGTGAGCGATATGCGGTGGCTCACGGTCTCAGGTACAACACTGTTAAGAATGAACTGCTAGTTTTTAAAGCTAAAAACAAGTCCTACAAAATTCCAGCTGTCAGGCTCAACGGCACTCCTCTGAAGCAAGTACACAGTTTTAAATACCTGGGACACTGGGTTACCGAGTCGCTCAAAGATGACCTGGACTTGGAGCGAGAGCGCAGGGCATTGTGCGTTAGGGCGAACATGCTTGCTCGCAGGTTTTCGCGTTGTACTAGGCAGGTTAAAATTACACTTTAAAGCCTATTGTAACTCTCTGTACACGTGCAGCCTGTGGACAAGCTATACCCTTACAGCGTACAGAGCCCTGCGCACTCAATACAATAATGCATTCAGGATGCTGATGGGGCTGCGACGTTATTGTAGTGCTTCGAGGATGCTGGCGGAAGCAGGTGTTGATAGTTTTGCGGCTATTTTGCGAAACCGCATAGCGTCCTTGATCCACAGGGTGCGTGGCAGCTCCAACAGTCTCCTGCAGAGTGTCGCGGCGAGGCTGGACGTGGACAGTGCCATCATGCAGCACTGGACACGCTACCACCTAACCAAAGACACTAGGGTAAATTACTTTAATTTTTAATTAATAAATAATAATAGAATTCCAATGTACTAACATAGTTTATAAGATAAAATTGTTACTAACACTCTTTATGGGCAATGCCTGAAATAAATAATTTTTATTTTTTTATTTTAAAAAAAAATCTATGGAGAATTGCACAGCGCCTCTAGCAGTCACTGACAGAACAAAAATTATCCATACAAAAAGTAACGTCTTCGCTAGCAAGTAAAACCGTCGTCACTACTAACAAAAGGTACAGTAATCCTCCTGACTTTTTCTGATATTTTTTAGTCCTGTGGTTTTTAATAATGATTTTTTAAGGTTTTTATGCAAAAACTTCCAAAAGTTTGCATGCGAATGTTTTTTTTTTAAATTATATAGCTTTGCTGCATATTATTTGTGTATGTTATTGTGCATTATTTTACGGTTTGATAGCTAATAACTCCCATTAGCCATTTTGATTTGGCACTCGATGTACCAAGCTTTCTGTAAAACCTTAACCTTACTGAGAAAATGATTTTCTACTTTTATTTAGTTTTTACTTAACAACAGGTGAACCGATTTTAAACATGGAAATATAGTATACTTTGGGCCAATTCAAAAAGTGATGTGTAAATATAAGCAGGATGAAGGTTTTCATGGCAAATATCACCATGATGGGGGTAAAGCTGCGGGGGCTGCTAGTAACATATAACATACGGGTCTCATATGGGCATCATACGGGTATTCTTTAATACGTACCCGTACGATGCCTGACGGGGCATTACATACCCACGTTAAGTGCCTCGGTAGCGCAGCGGTAAGAGGGTCGCACTTTAAAGCGACGGCTGCGCCACAGGTCCCGGGTTTGATCCCTCGTCGGGCCAAAAATATATACCTGAGTTTTCCTGTTCAGAAATTCTTGGGGTAGCCAGGAGTTTCGAAGTTGGCGGTGTTTCATCCACGTGCTTCGGAAAAGCGCGTAAAGCCATTGGTCCTGCGCTTGATCTTTTTCCAGTCGTGTCAGATTGCTTTTCCATCGGGCTATGAGAGTGAAAGAATAAAGAGTCCACGTGTGTTTGCGCACACACTTGTGCACTATAATATGTCGGTTGCGCAGTCGGTTAGTCGTTGTGCCTGGCCACCGTAGTCATCGAAATCGGCGAGGGGGGACTATTATCATACGCGTGACATACTGGCTCCATTCGGGTTAAATACGCCTGATACGTTCCTAGCACGGTCATGGCACGATCATGGTATGGTCCGATGCTGTAAGAAAATACCTTATCTGTAATCAAAATTGACAGTTCATAAACGTCACCATAGGTATACCTTTAGAGTTAGAGGTATACCTTTAGTTTAGAGTACATTATTTCGCGTGGTGATTTTGATACTCATTACATGTTGTTCTCTAGCTTGACAATGTCTTGGCCGATCCATATCGAGATGCTTTTTATCACTTTTCCTTTTCACCGTTTCGTGTTGTATAAGTAATATAGCAGGTATGTAATATAGCAACCGAACTACTTATGTTCGGTTGCTATATTTTGCTATAACTACTGACAAACGAAATGGCAATAGAGAAATTCCCAGTACACCTCTTCCCTATTGTTTGTCAATTCGATCCTTTGACATTACCCCGTTATCTAGCAGAAACGGATGGATGCCAACTAGTGCTGTTTTCATTGGTTCTCCATTGTGTTGTCGAACAACGTTTGATATAATTTTATTTCACAAACAATCAAAATATCTCATTTCATTTGATATAATCATTCAATCCGTATACTCTCTCTCTCTCTTCCTGGCATTATCTATTCCGACATGGTATTCGTATACTAAGATAAGATAACTCTTTATTGCTCTAAGATAGGTTAATTTCAAATTCGTTTAGAGGAAATGTACAATTTAGGCGGTCTTATCGCTATAAGCAATCATTTCCACACAACCTTTTGGTAAAGACACCAGAGAGATTTATTTTGAAGAGGGAACACTATATATTTAATCTTATTTTGATTGACATAAATATCATTTCATCGAATTTTCAATTTGTCTAATATCACATTGTATTATGTTTGTTTGGCCTGATGAGTGCTTAACCTAAATTTTATTTAACCGCAACTTTAATACTTAGCTTATATGACACCAACAACGAGAAGTTATACCTATCGCTCGGCTGCCGCGGCGCTCTCACTTCACTCGCTCGCCTTCGCGCGTCGTCGGGTCACTATTTACCTACTATTTTTTTTTAGGTGGAAAAAATGCATTGAGTTGCTTACCCCTGCTTGTCCAGACGAAGGGAGAGAAGAGACATTCATTCCATTGAAACCACTACGAATATCTACATTATTTTTCAAAATTAACATTTGCTTAGTTTAAAAGTCAGAGGGGGGGGGATGCTCATTTTACCACTATGGAGGTGTCTATCTATCAAACGTTACAATTAAAAATGAAAATAGTTTTAGGAACCTCTATGTTATTTTAAAAGACCTATCCAAAGACACCCCACACGCAAAGGTCTGACTAAATTATTTTTTGGTTTTAGTTTTATGTATGGAACCCCCCCCCCCCCCTTTAAATATCAAAATATCATTGTTTTTTAAATTTGTATAAGAATCGTAAAGCGGTTAACAGGATACATCTTCCTACCAATTTTAGTGTGATGCTTATAGTTACAGAATAAAGTGGTTGTGACATACGGACGGACAGACAGACTTGACGAAACTATAAGGGTTCTGTTTTTCGCCATAAGGCTACGGAACTCTAAAAAGTAGACACTGACTTTCTTGCCAAAATGCACTAAAAAGTCTTAAATAAACTCTTCACTCCTTAAACATAGAACGTGAGAGGAGGGCGTTAGCGGTCCGATGTAACATGCTCGCTCGCAGGTTTGCCAGGTGTACAACAGATGTCAAGATTACTCTCTTTAAGGCATTCTGCCAGACATTTTACACCTGCAGCCTGTGGTGTACTTACACGCAGAGGACCTATAACGCTCTCCGTGTCCAGTACAATAATGCCTTCAGGATGCTGATGGGGCTACCTAGGTTCTGCAGTGCGTCGTCGATGTTCGCTGAGGCTCATGTGGATGACTTCTACGCTATCATTCGGAAGCGGACGTCGTCGATGCTTGCTAGGATACGGCGGAGCCCCAACAGCATTCTGATGGTTATCAGAGATAGGCCATCATGTTCCATCTTTAGGCACTGGACAAAAATACATGTGCAGGGATCCAGGAACCGGTTTTTTGACTGAGCACTTTAGTTTTATTTTGTATGTGGTTGTTTTTAGTAGTAGTAAATAGGTAGTACTAACAATAATTTTAAGTTATATGTTACTAACAACTATCTGTAAATATGGATCCTTGATTGGTCTGAAATAAACGTTTATTATTATTATTATTATTAAAGGAAAGGACTCCATTTTAGGCGAAAAATTTCATTTTAGAGGCGGTGCCCTGATAGAAGACGCTTGAAATGGCCAAAGCAATGGCACCGATTCCAAAAAAAAATTGTTCGCCTAAAATAGAGTTTTTCCAAAAAGAGTGAAGAGTTTATTGAAAACTTTTTAGTGCACTTTGGTTTTGAAGTCGGTTTAACTTACTTTTAAAGTTAATTTTATTTGTTTCTGTCTTTATTAAGATTTCTAGTATGAAAACTCGCAACAATGGGACCAACTATAAGGTATATCCCCTAGGTAGCTAAAATAATTTTCCAGTCGATCGGCAAATGACTCAGGTAACATACAATTGATAAACTCCTCATTTTTTGAAGTCGGTTTAAAAAAACAGCAACCCTTGTCGATCGTTGCGCTATTCTGTTATTTTATAAATAAGTTGGTGGCACTCAAACTCTCGATAAATTGACAGCTCTACTGGCTACCGACAACACAGCGTCGTTCCGTTTCACGTAATCATCCTTTGATTACTGACGCGTAAAGATACGCAGCCTCCGCTCCCGTATAACAAAACGTGTCGCGATCACTCCAAACGCGTTACCCAATTGTCATTTCCACTTATCTGTTAACGTGTTAACATGTCCTGAATGCCCTAATTTTAGGTGGGCTGATGTGGTCAAGAGATATATTGGATAGGGATAAAAAGTGACAAATAATAGGTAAATAATGTGAAGTTTTTTGGACAACAAACAAAAAATAATACTTTAGATTCGTTGTGACATAGTGTATAGTTACGGCTTATATATGAGAAACTTATAAATTTACAAAAAAAAAATTTTATGTTGCTTATTTTTTTGAACCAACTAGCTAAATACTGCAGACCCTAAAACTAAAATCAACGATCTCGAAGTTTAAAGAACTGAAATGCCCTAACCTCAAATTAACAATTCTAGCTGCGCACTCGTTTAAAACTAAACAGAAAGTGTAACGTTATCGGGCACACCTCCCTTCAGCTCACCCAACTAGTAACGGGATTGTTTGTTTCGGAGTTAATACGTTTTATCTCGATGCCCCTAGTTCCTGCGAACTTTTTGTTGGGACTAGTCGGATTACTTGCGCTGTATTTGATTCGATTCAAATGTGGTTTCACACGTGTTGTGTTATCTATTCATCTAAGTTTATGTTTGACTAGAAAATGTAGGTATATTGTTGCAATGTATAAATGATATTACATTTTTAATTAAGAAGGCTCTGTCTTTTAATTTCACATGTCTATTGCCTAAATATGCTCTCTACGATTTGCTGCGACTCCATAGAAAGGAGACGACCTATCGGCTTTCAAAACCAACCTCACAAATTCCTTGTCGTTCCTAACTTATCTCAGTAATGTAGCTACTGTCACAGACTACAGATATAAATTACACGGAATGCAAGCGATGGACAGACCTCTGACAATGTAATCGGAATGCACCGGCAAACTGCACTGGAATTGGGATTTTACGATGACGTCTATTCGGTGTAATAGTGAAGAGTTGCTGGCCTTGCTTGGTTAAAAGCTGGAACTAGAAGATCTGCAAACAAAACAAAAATTAAATAGAAAAGATGGTTGAAAAATTTCACCAGCTTGGCACACGGTGCTTGCTATCAAAGACCCAAGCCAGACCGCTCACTGCAAAATCACAAGACAGAGTGACCTCTTTCTGCGTGGATAGAAAAATGAAAAAGAAATGAAAAATGTTTATTGACAGTATAAATATACAAACAGGATTTTACCGGTCCCCATACTAGGCATGCCTGTCCTATGGGGAACAGTGTACGATTTACATGTGATTTTCACAGCACTTGTTAAGCAGAACAAAAACATAAACATTATTGCATGTTAAACTAATTCAAACGGGTCCAAACTTACAGCGGGCAAATCTAGTGTGTGTGTGTGTGTGTGTGTTTATTTTGTGTGGTGTGTGTTAATGAGGCAAGTAATTGACTATTTAACAACTTTGATGATTCTTTCTGCTTCATCATAACAACAACCCAAGAGCAGCTTAGTTACCATCGCTTTGACTTTATGTACAGGATGGTTCCTAAAGTCTAACAGAGCAGACAATTTGTTGTAGATGTGAGGCATCAGAAACCTACAGAAACGCTGTACGAAAGTAGTCCTGGTAGCGGGAACGGGTATCCTGAATAGACGCTTAGTAAGCAATCTCTTGTATTCGTCCGACAATAGGACACTTCTATGAGTATGGAGTACAACTGTTAGAAGAAATAGTTTTCTAACGCTCAAAACTCCCGCCTCCTCATACAAGGCAGCAGTTGGATATGTCATTGGCTTGAATAGAGCAACTTTTAGGACCCCTCTTTGGGCTCTTTCTAGAGACATAAGAGAGGTTTTTGCAGCTCCTCCCCGGATATTGTGAGAGCAATCTCGCAACATTGATGACGCCACGCAGCCTACGCGTTAAAGAAAGCGCTTGCACAATTCAACAGGCTTGCTGATGTGACGGTGGCCGAGTGGTATAGGCATAAGCCCGGATTACGTAAGACACGGGGTTCGATTCCTCGTCTGTCACAACAGCCAAAGTTGCTTTTTACAAGCGCAATTTGCTATTTATATTATTAAGTTTTTATAGTGACAAAACACTATAAAAACAAAATAATAATTATAAATTTAGTCCATTGAATGAGTCCCTCCAAGGGGGGTCTAGAGTGCGTGAGTTAGTAACGTAAGATGTTTCTTCGGAAACATGTTAAGAGTACCTAGGTAATAAACATACTAAAACCCCGGGACACTAGGAGGAGCCCCGGAGTGGGGGGAGGGGGGGAAGGGGTCCATTTTTTCATGTTTCGCTTAAATCTCCAAAACGGTACATGTTAGAGAAAAACTTTCAAGAAAAAGTTGAAAGGCCATAAAATTATCTACAAGTTGTACCTAAATCATTTTTTTCTATTAGCAGCCGTTTCCGAGCTACATCCCATGAAAGGTGAAAAATTCGAAAACATGAGCAAACTATAGCATAAGCTTAACGAGGGCGGACCCCCTCCCATGCTACGTGTGAAACTTCATCGAAAAAATCCGAACAACGGATAATGTTGGGACATTGATGTCATATGAGAGGCACTAGAGGAAAAAAAATAAAAAGTTCAAGTATCGTAACTACCCTAATAAAATTCAATTCCTCCTAAACGCCTCCATGGTGGAATCTGGTTTTTTTATCAATGATAGACCTAATTATGAGCAATCTTGGAAGTTTTGGAAGAAAAAAATAAAAAGATCAAGTTCAGTAACTCAAACTACCCTAACATATATTTTGACAATCGATTCCTCCTAAAGGCTTCCATGGAGGAATGTGTTTATTTTACCAATTATAGACCTAATTAAGAGCAATCTATCAGTACCGGTCACAAGTTGCACTTTTGAGGTTTTTGGAAGAAAAAAAATAAAAAGGTCAAGTTGCGTAACTACCCTAATATAATATTTTGACAATCGATTCCTCCTAAAGGCTTCCATGGAGGTATGTGTTTATTTTACCAATTATAGACCTAATTAAGAGCAATCTATCAGTACCGGTCACAAGTTGCACTTTTGAGGTTTTTGGAAGAAAAAAAATAAAAAGGTCAAGTTGCGTAACTACCCTAATATAATATTTTGACAATCAATTCCTCCTAAAGGCTTCCATGGAGGAATGTGTTTTTTTTACCAATGATAGACCTAATTAAGAGCAATCTATTAGTACCAATCACAAGTTGCACTTTTGAGCTTATTGGAAGAAAAAAAATAAAAAGTTCAAGTATCGTAACTACCCTAATAAAATTCAATTCCTCCTAAAGGCTTCCATGATGGAATCTGGTTTTTTTATCAATAATAGACCTAATCATGAGTAATCTATCTGTACCGGTCACAAGTTGCACTTTTGAGTTTTTTGGAAGAAAAAAATAAAAATATCAAGTTCAGTAACTCAAACTACTCTAATATAATATTTTGACAATCGATTCCTCCTAAAGGCTTCCATGGAGGAATGTGTTTATTTTACCAATTATAGACCTAATTAAGAGCAATCTATCAGTACCGGTCACAAGTTGCACATTTGAGTTTTTTGGAAGAAATAAATATTTTTTGATCGATTGATGTGATAAACATGGGTATGTAGTATGGGGAAATTGTTTGAGCCAAAATCATTTTTTACTGCGTGTAACTCAGAAATGGTAGGATATAGGAAAAAATGATATAGGTACAACTTGTAGATAATTTTATGGCCTTTCAACTTTTCCTTGAAAGTTTTTCTCTAACATGTGCCGTTTTTGAGATTTAAGCGAAAAATGAAAAAATGGACCCTTTCCCCCCCTTCCCCCACTCCAGGGCTCCTCCTAGTGTCCCGGGGTTTTAGTATGTTTATTACCTAGGGACTCTTGACATGTTTCCGAAGAAACATCTTACGTTACTAACTCACGCACTCTAGAACTTTTTATTCAATGGACTAATTGGCTTCGTTCATCTTAACCGATTGTTAAATATTTGTAAAAATATTTCCTTCGGATATTGTGAGAGCAACATTGATGACGCCACGCAGCCTACGCGTTAAAGAAAGCGCTTGCAAAATTCAACAGGCTTGCTGATGTGACGGTGGCCGAGTGGTATAGGCATACGCCCGGATTGCGTAAGACACGGGGTTCGATTCCTCGTCTGTCACAACAGCCAAAGTTGCTTTTTACAAGCGCAATTTGCTATTTATATTATTAAGTTTGTATAGTGACAAAACACTTTAAAAACAAAATAATAATTATAAATTGGCTTCGTTCATCTTAATCGATTGTTAAATATTTCCTTCGGATATTGTGAGAGCAATCTCGCAACATTGATGACGCCACGCAGCCTACGCGTTAAAGAAAGCGCTTGCAAAATTCAACAGGCTTGCTGATGTGACGGTGGCCGAGTGGTATAGGCATACGCCCGGATTGCGTAAGACACGGGGTTCGACTCCTCGTCTGTCACAACAGCCAAAGTTGCTTTTTACAAGCGCAATTTGCTATTTATATAAATGAAAACGGTAAGAAAAAGGATAGAAAGTACCTACCGTCTTGAAAAATTTATACTTACAGCTTCAGCTTCAGCACTGCAGCCCACGTGTTAAATTGTGACTGTACCGTACCACCTTACATTTGATGACATGCATTTGCGTGCCAGTGCCTAGCATTGGGATGTTCACAGGTTATACTTAAGCTAAGCCATCGGCAGTGCCACTCATAGCTCAAATGATGGTAAATTCGCTGAAACTCCGAAATGCGTACGGATTATAAATTAATGCTTCCTACCGCTGCGAAGCACCAAATATTCGACACATTCGTTAATATTACGTCTAGGCTGGTAGAAAACAGTCATGACACTTAAATTACCGAGATAACTTTATGCAATGGTTGCAGCTATGACCTTTAGACAATGCAGAATGTGTGTTAGAGTTTGTGGTTAGAACAATAATCTTAAGGCCTTTTTACACTTTGATTAGGGTGAGTTCAGGTGATTTTAATTACGAGTGATTAGTACAAGAAGTATCAAATTTTGTTGTTGTTGCGCTTGTTAAAAAGGTGCTTTATCTAGAAAACTACTAGTTCGATCCCGTCCGAACTATGGGTCTTTTAAAGAAGCTCAAAATCACACATCGAGCGATGGAGAGGGCTATGCTGGGTCTTTCTCTACGGGATCAGAAATGAGGAGATACGTGGCAGAACTAAGACGGACATAGCCTTGAGAATCAGTAAGCTCAAGTGGCAATGGGCAGGGCACATAGCGCGAAGAACTTGATGGCCGTTGGGGCAGGAGACGCTTCAGCCAAACACGCAGCGTAGGACGTCCACCAACGAGATGGACAGCCGACCTTGTAGAGATCGCAGGATCAAACTGGATGCAGACTGCTAGTAATCGGTCGCGGTGGAAAGCCGTGGGGGAGGCCTATGTTCAGTCGTGGACGTCTTTTGGCTGATAATGATGATGATGATGATGTTCCTGTCCAACCCAATTTTCATTGAAAGTATTTATTAAACCCATAATGTGGTACATGCAACAAAACATACGAGTATGTCCGAACACGTGGTGTGTTTGATGTACGTGTGGGAAGGCCCTTAACCAACCACTAATCAAATAAAACTACTCAGTTATTTCCAAATGTCTTGACTTGGCGTAGCACGCCTAGATATACTTACAAATTTATAAAGTGCATGCTGCCCATCGATGGTGTTACAACAGCATATTGAATGCTGTAAATGCAAACTACCGACATCTTTGTGTAAAAAACGGCCTTACATGTACAAAAGCTCTTATTTAGAAATTAAATTATGAGATATAATCATAATAGAGATTTGCAAATTTTACTTAGTACCTTGGTACGTATATTGTGTATAATGGTATTTATAAATATAATTTCAAAAGGCTTGGCTCATCTGTTTGCTGATTTCAGTCGGACAAACTGGATAGGCCGACAATTCATTGATTTGGCCAATGTACGATGGAATGCGGCCAGTGTGATGAATGGTTTGCAGCTGTATACAATCGCGTAGCTATGTGCAAATTCATTTCGTCTTGCTAATGAGTAAAATGGTGTGTAACGTGTGGCCTATAGAGGTAATGGGAGCAAAAATTAAAACAATCTCACTGTATACGTTAAATAAAATAAAAATAGAAGTTTAAACAGTCTCCAAAACCAAAATTACTGCATTTTGGTAAAATGCAGTTCATTTTAATAAATTGCAATAAAAGGCTTAAATAAACTTTTGACATTTTAAAAGAAAGGAATCTATTGAAGGCGAAGAATTTCAATTTTTTTGGAGTCGCTCGCTCTAATTTGATGCTTTGATGGTCAAAGTAATAGCACCTACTCCAAAAAGAATTCGTTCGTCTTAAATGGATTTCTTTCCTTTAAATATTCTAGAGTTTTTAAAAAAAAGAGTTTATAGAGCATTTTGTTTTTTTTTTAAGTTTTTTTTTTCATTTTTTGATACAGTATAGTTAAATTGATAACCTCCTCCTTTTTTCAAGTCAGCTAAAAGTCGCAACACATTATATCAAAACCAGAAAGAAGATTCATCGGACTTTTAATTTTTTTTTTCGGGAAAATATTCCTTAAACTTTGTAGAATCCTTGGTTTAAAAAAAGTCGAAAAGAACACGTTGTAGCGATAAATAAAACCCACATTCTGATTGAAGTCTTTAAAATTGCTCTGCATGCCTGATTGGCTTACATTTACCTCTAAGCACCGCAGCACTAATTTATTTAAAGGCAAATAAAGGAATTTAAATCTTTGCAAAAAAAACTCAGTACTCAGGTTTGCACGTCTTGATTAAGAAAGCATAAATGTACATTCAAACACCAATCTCTACCCCCAGAAAATTCAATAAAAAAGTATTTACTTAATGACAAAATAAATCCAATTATCGCTTCCCGGTATCGAAGCCATTCAGAAAATAAAGTTTGTTCTCCTTAAAAGCATTAGCATAACAGGTGAGTTTTGTTAATGTCCAAGTTTCTCAGAAACAACATTCAAAACTCGGGACTCATTCCTGTTGATTCGTAAAGCGTTTCGCTTACTTTCCAATTCAGAATTTTGTTTGAAGTTATTTCCGTCCAATTTGATACTGCTGTAAATGAATCAACAAGTCAATTTTGAAACTTTTAATTGGTTTCACATCACAATACACTTACAATAAACTTGATATGGGACAGCACACAAAACTAAGCACATAACATAAAAACATTAAATCTCCTTTCGCAGAAAAATAATTAAAAACAAATTAGGCATTCTTGAAACTAGGATCAATCTTCGTAAGAATTTGATTGCAGATTATAATCCATGAAGTGGGTCCTGACATCATCATTAGAGTTTCAAAACTCCTAGGATGCATGAACTTGAAATTGACAAGCAAATGGTAGTCATCGACTCTCATCGATCGGTTATTGAACTTTCGGATCCCTATTTGCCAGTAAACACGAAATAAAAGACAATCGTCATCAGCTTTGGCAGTAAGCACGTAACAAGAGACGATCGTTTGTCGACATCATCAGCTCTCCTCACAAAGTTCGTTGAACTCGAGTAGGTCGGTGTCAGGTTTCGCGAAGCTGAAGTAAAGGAAGTTCTTGGAGACTCTAAAGGACAGGAGCCTGAGGGTGGGTGTAAGGCGAACGGACGCTAACTTGACTGGGGGCGATAAAGACGGACGCGCCGAGGTTAGCGGAGGCCACTCCCGCTGCTCTTTCCGTTTGTGGGTTTTCTGTCGAAAGCTCGCACTAGTGGTGAAGAAAAAAGCAAAAACACTTTATTGAACAGGACCACATTATTTATGACGGATAATGATGTTTAAGAGCGCTTTCACATTAGAGCGACAGCAGCGCGTCTCTCTAATGTGAAGGACTTACTCCTGTCATTTTATTTATGAAATTGACAGCAGAGAGACTGCCGCGCGACCGTCGCGCTGCTAAAAACGCCAAAGTGTGAAAGCGCTCTTAATTGGCCCTATCAACCAGTTAAATGTGAATTGATTCTACGCTGTATCATAGGCGTTGTGGTAGCACCGTAATTTATAATTTCCATAAGAAGCGTTAATCTTGTTATTTTTAAATTAGGTCAATTGTATGTGATTGGTATCAAAAAATATATTTATAACTCAAGAATGGAAAGACTGATATGGAACAAAAGCAGCTGGTAGATGACTTACTAGGATAAAGACATCAACACATCACAGTAGATCACAGTTTGCTAGTTTTCCATCTTTACCTTCGCGAAAGCATCATACCAATAGCAACATACCAATTTTGTACAAATCATAAAACACATCTTCGAAGTAATAAATATATGTTCCTGGCTAATGTCTTTTGATGCTGACAGTATTCATGCGGCGTTTCAAGAAATTACTCACCTAAGTGTTAATATTCTTTTGAAAGCACCAGAAATTTGGATAGTCATAATGACAGCGGTCGTGAAACTGAAACCAATGTCATGTTGACTTCGACGTAATCCACACTTTAAAGAGTTTTGAATTTAAAACATTAAAGTATAAATGATATTATAAGAAAACTAATATTCTATTAAAACCCCATATAATATATGTAGTACGGAAAGTCAGCTAAGAACGCTGTCACACAGTAACTACCAACGAAAATTATCAATCAGATATGTTCCGTACGTTGGGTCTCCCGTAGAATTCTAAAAAATATATAAATAAAGGTCAAGCCTAGCTTCGTGTAACATGTTATAATATGTTAGTCAAAAATATTTTGCTTTAATTTTCCACTAGCGACGCGGTGCAAGCACCCAACCACACGAAACGTAATCGCTTTGAGTATTAGTTCTAGCAAATGTAGGATGCACCGCCTGCTCTCTCCAAATACGCATGCGGTACAACTATCACCAACAACAACGTGCCAAATATTTTATCTTTAATTATCTAAGGGCAGAATTTTCCAACGCCAGATAAGCCTAATCTGTCTGGATATGTATAAAACGACCGATTATAAAATTACATTGACTAAAAAGATTGCTGAAAAATAGGTGACTTTCCAAATTAGGCGTATTGTGTCTTATTCGACAAATATCCTCCTTATTCGACGTTGGAAAAATCGGGCCTAAGTTGGCAAGTTTTTTATTCTGTTACAGACCGCGTGAATAAAGCTTGTTCTTCAGTGCTTCTAGTATGGTCTTAGCTCGAAGCAACTGGTAGACAAATTGAAAGGAACCGCTCCTCAGGGGGTTTGTTTCATGACTTACTTCTTTACATCTGAAGTTTTAAGTTTATTTTACGCTGAAACCCCGCTTCTTTCGGTTAGTTGAGTTTCACCTAAACTTTTAGCGGTCGTGAACTACAATCAATTCTGATAACACCCCGAGGGCTTATTTTAAATTTGAATTTGCGTTATTTAGGTACTATTATTGGCGAAATTAAATTTTCATTTAGTTCAGAAATTTAGAATTTCTACAGAAAAAGAGTTATATTTCTTAGCAACGCCACGTATAATTTTATTAAATATTCTAATGATAGCTATCTGCTTTCATCCATTTGCCTCACTTATTTCCATACAGTAAAGGGTTCTCTTAGTTTTTGGCACCATCAGTGTTATTTTAATCTTAAACAAGAAACTAAACTTAAACCAATCATATATATAATATGATAAATGAATATTCTGGCAAAAGTGGGAAATCAAAGTCGCATGGAATGAAATCTTCTGAGGTTATTTCTTATGGTGTTCATAAAAATTAAGTGTCTGATAATATACCTCTTGGCTCAGTAATAACCAGGGTCAGGTCAGACTTAAGAATTCATAAGTACGGCGATAGTCGCCTTATTTAGAGATTTGAGCAGCCCTAACTTCTGAGCGACGGATTTAAAAGTTTGGCTTGTTCTTCAAGTTTTTCTTTAGCCGTTTTATAAATCTTTGGGCCTGTTGAGACAGTGTCATAGCGCTGTGATAAAATGGACTCTCACTGTTTTAACTTAGTAACGAACATTTACGAAAAATGCTGATATTAATGATGTTCGCACATAATTTAAATGGTGTTTAATAGCAGGCTTTAATTGTTCATTATTTTCCTAATCTCTATTGGGACAAGCGCATATTTTCTACAAAACAACGTAGTACGTTTGAAATAAAAATTGCAAAAACTACATAATATTTGGTATAAATGTTAAAGGTCAAAATTAATCTTTTTGTGTGTATTATAATTTTATTTGCCAGTGAGATTTCATATAAGTATCCTAATTAGAAATAACTTATGTTTACTTATCTCTCGTAATATATCGTTACAAAAAAAAAACAGATTAATCCCCCGAATCCTTTACATTAAGAACACACCTGACCTAAGCTGAGAGGAGCTATCCTAATGTCCTATCAAGTTAGGTTCTCAGCCGGGTAAGTTAACTAAATTAGCCAGATCTTATCTGATTGCTTCAACTCTTGACCCTTTGCACAGTGCGACTTTCAGCAGCGATGCAGCATAATACAGTCGAAAAATGACAACCTTTACACATTTGACCTACTTTTAGCATCGATACAGTCACGATGCTAACGTGCGTTAGTATCGATACAGTTGCGATACAGAAGCTGGACATTGACAAATTATGTGGCGACTGAATCAATACTAACGCACGTTACCATCCAATTAATAAATCATAGCCAAATTAAATCTGTTCATTGCGTAAGTCGCGATGCTGTCACGCGTTTCCAAAGCGGGTGACTGCATCGATGCCCAAAGTTACAGAGTGTAAGGGGGGTCTTAGACCCTTTACACACTGCGGCTTTTAGTAGCGATGTAGTCGCAAAATAACAACCTTTACACACTGCGATATACTTTTAGCATCCATATCGATCGATACAGTCACGATGCAGAAGCTAGAAATTGACAAATTATGTACTGAATTTTGGCAAATGCATCGATACTAACGCGCGTTGGCATCGATACAGTCGCGCTTCTGCATTGATGCTAACGCGCGAATGCATCGATGCTAATTAAAATCTGTTCATTGCGTGAGTTGCGATGCTGACATGCGTTTCCAAAACGCGCGACTGCATCGATGCTAAAAGTCGCAATGTGTAAGGGGTCTTAGGTGATGCAAACTTGTCCGAACCAGTCCAGTCGCTGAGAGGTTAATTGTCTTCGGTGACTAATATTTTGCATTTTGTTGAATTAGTCATTTTAGACGGCGGTGTTTTTAAGGTACTTGAATGTAGGACGCATAAGTGCTTTGCGGCTGCTATTTATTTGGTAAATGAATTCACTTTCAGAAATGATACCCAGGGTTGAAAATAAAGTAACTAAGTAGGGAAAAAACTATACAAAACACATATACTATAATGAAAAATATAGCTTGATTTGTAATTGTACCGAACTACATTACCTAGGTACCTAGATGGACACATGTAAAAGTGCCGAAATACCGTTATTGACACAACAAAATTTTTGCTTTAGATAAAGATAAAATAATAGTATTCCATGGAAAAATTGAATTTAAAGCTAAAAACCCCCATATTCAATCTCGACGTTTCTAAAATGTATAGTTTTTTTTTTTCACTAAATAAATCTAACCCTATGTTTCCACGTTTCTATCTAGAATTTTAATGATTCTCTTTGACTTTCGCAAAACCAATCACAAGCGTGGAACATCTGTTTGCAGAAACTAGTAGTTATCTGAAACCCAATCTCAAATAGAATGAACTCTCTCGTATTCGGATATTCGGCGTACATTAATATAATAATTGTAAGGGACTCTAAGTTTCTCCATACAAGTTTAACGGGGAAGTTTCCCGGTAAATCGATAGCCTTGAGGATACAGAACACAAGTGGGATGTAAACTTAAACTACAGAAATATCACTTACAGTTTTGCTAAGTAAATTACGTTGGGAGTACAATGTGTTGCTTATGAAAATCTTACATTTTGAGGCTTAGCTTTTAACCACGTAGGTCACTCTATACATATAAAAGAAAGTCGTGATAGTTACACTATTTAAAACCCACTCAAGCTGAACCGATTGGGCTAAAAATTGGTGGAGAGATAGCTCTAGCAAGAAAGGGACATAGAATACCTTTTAACCCTTAAGACGGGGCGAGGTGGGACGGGACCGGGTGAATCATTGGGAAAGTAGCTCTGAACCAGAGGAAGAGCATAGGATACTTTTTATTCCGTCCGACGAGGCCGGGGCTGAGCAGGACGGGTCCGGGGCAAAATAGTGTTCGCTGTCAGCATTTGCATTATTAAATAAAATAAAAATAAAATAATATAAAATAAAATTGGTTTATTATTAATATCATATTGCACAGCGGAGAAATGAATTCCGTTAAGTATGTTGTGATAATGACATCCTTTAAATTACGCGCGTAAGTAATCAGTAGAGATATTAATCAGCAAGAGGAGGGGAAGCTATGATTACGTTATAAACATGTTACCTTGCTGTCAACTTTGTGATAGATGAGTAAGCAATTAATCCAGTCACAATAGTAAGGCTCATGTACACCATCTCATTTTAAGCGATTTTTAACCGTTAGCCATGTTTTTTTTGTACAGACATTCACAGCTAACACAACTAACGCTTTTTTGTGATATTTATTTTTTTCAATTTAATACCAAATCTCCCTTGTCTTAAATCCATCTATATGATATATTTTTTTGACAAAATGAATTTAAAACAGCTCAGTTGTTTTAATCGGAACATATATACGTATAATATCATTTGTAGTGAATCAGGGATATTGCGTTGCGACTATATCATTTTAAAATCAGTCGCCAATGTCTCTGTGTAATTTAGGAGTTTTATTAGTCTTTTTCTTACTGCTTAGTACAGTCGTCAGCACGTCAGGTTACTCACTTTTGTTGCAAACTAGCCCTTATTAGAACTGCATAAGATACCGTTGTGTTAACCTTGACGTGCTGTAGTCTGTTCATAACATATGACAAACTTGACGCCTACTTGAATCAGCTCACGTAAGAGGAAGAAACAAGCGAAATTGAAATGACTACACGATCTCGTGAAACGGAATAAATTGTGGGTGAAGTACTCCCCAGACACGAGAGATGATCATATGTTACCAACCATATGATTTGTGAGTTACATTTGTCATTTCTATGCCTACCTCTATAGGAGCCGATTGAAACATGAAATAGGTCTTATTACTTTCCATTTTACCAAAAACTAAATCTCTTGTAAAAAAATTGTAGAGCGACTTCGAAAAATTTAGTATTGTTGAAACTATTATTATTTTTCTATTTGTCTTTCTAACGTTTGGTATCTTCACAAAATAGTTACTATTCTGATTAGTCTGCAGTTAAAATAACAACAACTAGTGGGCAATTTTCATGCAATTCGTATATAGTCAAGAATTTTGTGTATTAAGATTTTATTTATGCGATAGTTTTTTAAGGTCTAGATATTTTACGAGATTTGTAGGTAAAACGGTTAAACTCGCAATCGAATTACTACACGAAAAAGTTCGATTGATGCGAGAATCGGCCTCCTAGTACTTAACATACAAATATACGTAGAATATAACGTAAGTTTATGTTTCAGATCAGGTAGAATCCATTATGAACTACACGCAATCATACATAGCGAACTAACATACGCTAAATTGTATCGAATTAAGTTAGTTATTCAAGACATACCTACATTGAGCGAGTAATATTACACGAGAATACCAAATAGGTAAATTATTCTTGGAGCAACATTTGAAGTGATTATAATTGAAAACATGAACCCGGTTCATATTGAAAGTATTAATGTGTCGTAGAATTTCAGATAATTAACGTGTACATATATAAATATTTACGTAGAAACTAAAAACTGAAATCAGCCGGTTTTAGAGAGATCGAAGGATTTTTTTATATTACCGTTATTTCCTATTTAAATTTGAATGATTATCATTACAGCAAATAATATCGCTTTTGCAACATTAATTACTTTGATGAAAAATGATAGAAAATAAAATGACCCCAGATAAAATATGAATTTCCATTACCGTTTCAATCAGAGGCTTCATACTTTGCGTCTCGTACTCTATTCAGCATACTGCTGTTGCTGCTAGGCAATTCAATTTCTGATAAACAGTTGTAATGGCAAATGTAAGTTGTTTCTTGTACGCAAGGACACACAAAATATAAGGCTGTCCAACAAAAGCGTGTGCTGGGATTTTCTTGAAAGGTGAGTTATAGCAACATTTTTAAGATGTTAAAGGCCGTAGTGTTATTGGAGGACAAAATAATCTTGATCCTTTTTGACTGATTAGTTAATTTATTTTTATTGTTTACCAACTTTAAAAAAGGAGGTATCTTACATACGACATAATTTGATAATTGTTTGGATATTGACGTGAAAGGGAACGTAACGAGTAAGGGATAAAAGACGACAGAGAGTGAGAAAGGACATCAATGTTTGAATTTTAAAAGGTACTAGTTGACATTATGGTTAAAATGAGAGGAGAATGTGAGTCTTTGGGAGTCGTTATAGTGTTTAGAGTGCTACGGTGGGGGATCTGTAATAAGAAGTTATTGTAAAGTCTGTTGTACCTTAATAAAAAGATACAACACTACCTGTTTCGAGTTTCCCCTGATACCTACATGATTACATTATTTGGTGATTTATTTGGTGACCATAGATTTGATTATCAAAAAAAAAAAAACGAGGGCTCATAAATAAAATCATCATCACAAGCCTGCATTCGATCAAACGTACCAAAGTTGAAAATGTGCAATAAACTAATAAAAGGTAATAATATCATATGCATGTGTAATCTATACACTTGTTTTTTTTCATGTCGAAACGAAACCTTAAAAGTAAAATAAAACCGAAAATTATAAAGTATCAAAACCTTTATCTCCTGCTTTATTCAGTGATGCCTGGCGACTTTTGAATTTTCTTCAGTCACGCTTTTGGTAGACAGACTCTAAGTAGGTCAAATTCGTCTTTGACAGCTGGCGAATCATGCAGTTAAGTTAGTTCGTTGATTTTCGGGCACAAAAATGTTGGTCTGAATAATATCTACTAACTAATTTATTTTCTGATCAATAGTTTGAATGTTCAGTTACTCGTACATAAAGTTTACAGCGATTCGGGGTAAAAATAACATGGCGAGTTTGTGTTCGATCATGATGATCGCAGTTGGGGTTTGTGGTTGAAATAATAGTATTAGATATAACAGTGCAAACTGATATTTTTATATTATCTAATGTAAAAAAAAAAACACGTTTGATATTGTAACTAAGATATTACTCCGTTCCAAACGTTAGATATTTAGATATGTGAAGGGATCTTTAGCAAAATTTGTTCTGTTCTTATACTTTGACTATGGCGTTTTTAATGGGCTAAAGTTCAATCTTTCAACATGTTCGGTAGAGACAACTCACCCAACTATTAAGAAACTTATAAGGCCTACGTAAATTTTATGAACACTCAATTATATTAAGGACTAGCGGATCCACCGAACTTTGTTTCGCCCCCGGCCTCGGTAAGAAAGTAGGCACTCTGTATAATTTTTTTGTTCAATGCAATTTTCTTATGATAAAATGGATTGACATAATTATATTAATAGCCTTGACATTTATTTTTCAATTTTAATTAATTAATATTATGATAGGAGACAAATAATTGTATGACATTTAAATAAGTTTTTGCATGCCAAATTTTGGTAAAACATGTGAACCTGTGATATTAAATAAGATCTTATAATGTACCATGTTTTTCGCAAATAAATATTTGACTTTGACTTATTTTTTCTTTCATGAGATTATTCTCCTGACAATTACGATCTTATTAAAAAAATAATTAGCGGAATTGGTCGAGCCGTTTACGCGTGATGCCGTGACCAAGGGAAATATAGATATTTTTTTAAATTTAAGTATTATTCGTTTTTTGTAAGGATTTATTTACTGTCTTTTTTTCCGGTTTTTGGCTTAACCTGTCTTTTTTATTTTAAGCTAAGGAGATATTTGACCTCGATCGTACCTGAGGTCAGGTGTTAATGAGGTCGCATGCACGCTTTAGAAAGGAGTCATAAAAACGATTTTGTCTTCTTATTTGCAATTTTCTTAAAATGTCATTAATTTCATTAGATACATGCCATGTATTGTAAACCGTTTTTACTAAGCACTACGTAAGTAAAAACGATTTACTTTTATCACATCTATATTAATTCTAACAAATAGGTTTATTAATATCACAATTTTCAAATAAGAAATTAATGAGCGAAAAGAACGCTACATTTGTACTTATTGTTTGCGTATTTTAAATGTTTTTGTCTCTTATGTCCTTACTTGTCCAATATAAAATCTTTAATAAAAATTTCATAAAATTTTCGGGTATCTCATAACATTTTTTAAAACATATTTTTTATTTTATCTATAGTGAAGCGGTACCTTTGTTCAAGTTGAATTTATTCTGTCATGAATAACTAACTGGCCCACAGTTTCATAAACAGACGGGTAGATAGCGCTGACGTCACGCGTGTTGACGTACCCACAAGAGACCAGGACCGACAGCTCGGTAGCTTAATTGGAAGAGCATTTGTCCCGGTAAGCCAGAAGTTGCAGGTACAAGTCCCGCCCGTGCGCAATTTTTGGTTTCTTATTTCATCTTTAAGAATTTAGAGAATGCTTTTTATTTATTTCCTTATTTTTGTATTTCTTAGTTTTATTGGTCTAATGAATGTATTTGTTTATCCCGGTCACTTGACAACGCAAACAGCTAACTCATATAAGCCGACAAAGTTTAGACTGAGACTTATCGGCTGAACATTAGCACGTTCTAACGCGTTAAACAGTGGCGTGGTCATAGCTGAAGTTACGCTTGTTACGGTAACTTTTACAGTGTGCTTAAATATTTCTTAAGTAGACACAATTTTACATAAATTTTAGATCTGGTTTTATGTTTTCTTTATTATCAACTTAGGGGTTTTAGATATTATTTTATGTACCTCTTAAATCATCAAAAAAATACCTTTTTTAAAGAAGCTTAACAATGCATTTACAAAGTAAAACACTAACAAATTGTTGTTGTCCAAGAAGCCCGTAAGTTGCAGTACAACCGCGCAATCCGACGTTTGATCGATCACCGGAATCGCGATCGCATGTTTTCCCCTTATTAATCAGAGATAACCCCTCGGGACCTGGCTCCGGGCCTGGGCTTCCTGCATAACTTTTGTAAGTAAAACTAGTTAACCATGAAGCTACCTACTGTTAGACGGATAATCGATTATGGCATTACTATGTATCTTTAAAGTATAATATTAAAATTCTAGCTACATTTTTGCACACTGTTTCTACCTCACTGATAAACGTGGTTTCCTCTACCCAATAATTGTCTGGAAGTGATAAGACCGCCAATAATGTACAAATGATTTGCCTGTAATGTTATTGTTTCTTGTGTTCTTACTTGTGAAATAAAGAGTATGTATTATTTATTATTCTTATGCTAGACATCACTAGCACCCATGGACAGCACTAGACCTGTCTTTTTTTAAAGGTTCGACTAACGGAATGTCGTTTTTGCGGAGCTGACGGTGACAGCACTAGACCTGTCAGAGAGATCGTGTTTAACATAAGATTGATTTTTGTCGTATTGGACCGCGCAATTTTATTTATTGTTTTGATATTGGCTAAGCTAAGGGTATCTAGGCGTCGCCGCTCCGAGATCCCGGGTTCGATTTCCGGTCGGGTCAATGTAGTAGTCATATTTTTTTATAATGTCTCGGGGCTGGGTGTTATGGTACCACCTATGTGTTTGATTTCCATAACACAAGTACATTAGTACTTTGGGATCTGAGCAATGTATGTGATTGGTGTCCAATATTTATTTTTCATTATTAAAAGTAGAATAAAGGGTAAAATTCCGACAAAGATATCAGTTTTGCATATGGCAAGGGATTATGCGAAATAAAACCGCTGGCCGATTAGCGCGAGGAATAACTTTCTAGAGCTACCGACAGAGGTGGACTTAAAACAAAAAGGGTTCAAAAAACTAAACAGACACATCAGTATTAAAATGGCAGTGGAACCTTACGCAATGAACAGATTTTGGCATTGATGCTACCGCGCATTCGTATCGATAGTGTCACGTGACTCTGTCATTTTTCAGATAACTTGGTCGGTCTTTAGCATCGATTCATTCGCGATACTGTTGGTATCGCTGCAGTCGATATGTAGAAGCTGACCATTAAACTGCTAATGCATCGCTACCGTTTAATGGTCAGTAAAAGCAAGTGTGTAAAGTTTTTGCGACTATATTTATGCTGCATTGCAACTGCATCTCTGCTAAAAGTCGCAATATGCAAAGGGTCAAAAATAGAGATTGGCCAGTTCAATTAAAAAAAGTCTGATTTAACTCTAAGTGCGCACATTTTTGACAGTCTTAAACGGCCTAGCTCCGGCTCTGGTCGCGTGCAAATGGTGAATAAATAACGAACGAGATAAAGAAACGTATTGCAATACCGCCCGCATAGCTAAGCAGATAGACGTTGTCGTATTACTACGTCGTTTAAACGTTGCCGCAATGCCTTAAATTATGCGGCCTTTGGTGTGATTAATTTCTAGCCTCATTAAGATATCCAGCGCTACTTTATTTTAGACGATTTTTCGCAACTCCGTATTTAGCAGCATGATTTAGCCTGCCTTAATAACTTTATTTAAGTAAGTAAAGTTAGCCTGTATCGCCCCACTACACCTCAACTATGAACTAGTTCGAGCCATACTCCACCACGCGGACTCAGTGCGGATTGGCGGAGGGGTGTTTGCAAGACAAGCGACTAATCCTGCTGCCAGATGACTAGGCTTAACGACTTATATCAACCGATATTAGCCAGCACCGACGGCTTAACGTGCCTTCCGAAGCACGGAGATACTCGTAACATACGTCAAGTAATATACGACTGGTAATATGGTCAGAATGGTCATCTATTTAAATAAGACCGTGCTGTAGGTTGCTTCACTTCGGTATCACTACCAAAGCGCTGTTACCACTGCCAGTGTGCTACGAGCACCTCTTAACTTTATTTGTCAGCAACATATTATTTATGGGCAGGATTGATACTTTGTCATGGTGCCTACATTAGACTTCAGCTGCCTATGTTGCTGCCGGTACAAGAACAACATACAATGTAAATAGCTAACCAAAAAAAAGTGACTTAAGCACTTTCCGACATGGAAATAGAAAAAGGACATTCCTTTGTGACAAAACTAATGTTTGTAAGATCTCGAGATCTCTCGGAGTTGTTTACCTTCAAAATGTTCAAAATTTTACCAAGGAATCCCAATTTAAACAATCTTAAGTTTCCCTTAGATAGTTATTAATTTATAAGGTCTTATGCATAAATTATTTCTATAAGCCTGCTTGTTATTATTCATGGATTCCAGTTTATAACCGAAATCTGCCGTTCGCTCGCAAGCTAATTGTTTATAGCAAACTTACTTCTTAGTAAAACAAGTATCGAGGCCCATTATTATTTATTCAAAGGAAATTTTAGAGAGAATTTTGAATAGATTTTAAGTATCGCAGCCCTATTGTTTGAGAAAGTTGGAGTGAGTATTCTGCTGAAGGAAATGACTTTTGTTATACAGTTTTATTCATTTCAGATCAGTCAAGAAGCAAAAAGTAATGAAATTTGGTTAATTTTATCAACTGTCAGTTATGGTCTTAGAAGTTTAAACACATCCATGACACTTTGTGGTCAAGCGATCAACCACTAGCAGTAAAAAAAATATATAAAAAAATAAACCTTCATAATAATTTTAAAAATTATGTGCGTATACTGTTGGTGTACGCAATCTTGACATCATGCACCTACTCCAAAATATTTTTATTTTCTTAAATAGAAAATGTATGAGCCAATTTAAGCTTTTAGTCAGGTTTGAAAGCGGATTATTAAATTATTTCATGATTTTAAATTAAATTAGTTTTTTTATCCATATAACAAAAACTACAAAACCGATTTTGATGAAAGTTATATTGTACCCTAAGTTGAAATATACCTGATTGTTTTCGAGAAATCTGGACACTTACAAAATTCAGCACACGCGTTTGGAAGCCTTACTAGATCAACATTCTCAAATATCTTAAAATTACAACGATATCACATACATACACATTGCATTGATAACCTCCTTTTTGTGAAGTCGGTAAAAAATTGCAAATATCTTATAGTGAGTTCCCTGCCCCTACATGCTTATCCTAAACTAAAAAAACTACGCCAAGCGAAAACTAGCTATTCACATTTCAATTTCCACAGTGGTCAATCTCCAAATAGATTTCACTTTATCGAAATCTGAAACTGAACACAGTGGGTAATACTTCGAAGCCAATCGCCCACGTAGAGGCTTACAAGAGCAAAGCAATAGCCGGTTGGATCCCGCAAAACGAATGGCCGAGGATTCCTCTAGATATATTGCTTACTACCATAGTTTTTCACGCATTTCTTTATTGCATTTTGTGGTGTGTGGCGAATAAGTTGCAAATGGGATGGCAAAGCTTTATGTTTTGGTTTTTCGTTCGCTTTTCAAACGGTTTCAGGTACTTGCTGACACTTGAGTTGTCATACTTACTGTTGTGATGAATAACCATTCAGCAAATCACAGTAGTAGATTTTATTTTTTTATATAGCTGTGACGCATATTATCTTGACGTATTACATTTATTTAACTAGCAGTAAATATAGGAGTAAGTATGGCTCAAACTACCTCATAGTTGAGGTAAGGCCTTTGGCCAGCCAGCAGTGGGATATTACAGGCTTTAATTAAAACTTGGAAACTTTACTTACTTAAATATAAGAGTTGAAAGTAGATGGAAAATCATAACACTTCTAAGGACTGACAGTTGTTTTAGTGCAGTTCTTAGCGTTGTCGGTTTTATTTGTTTTGCCTTGGGATAAACGCACAAACTTCACAAAACGTATGAAGCATATATGATGTAAGTGCGACTGTTGGCACACATTCCGTGATCAATATCGTCTTTGCAAAAACAAGGAGCGTGCAACGGTTAGCGGTAGCAATAAAAGCGCTGATAAAAACTTAAACGCGTGGACAGTGTACTTACGAGTATGTACGGACAACAGCACATCAAGGTAAACTACAGACAGTAAGTAACTAACTATAAAATACAGACATGTTAGACCACTTACACACTGCGACTGCGTTTTGAAAACGCGCTTCTGCATCGCAACTCACGCAATGAACAGATTTAATTTAGTAGCGTGTAGTTGCCAAAACATAGTACATAATATGTCAATTTTCAGCTTCTGCATCGCAACTGTATTAATGCTAACACGTATAAGCATCGCCACTGCATCGGTGCTAAAAGTAGAGCAGTGTGTAGTAAAGGTTGACATTAATGTCCCTTTCTCTCTCTCTCTCTCTCTGTGTGTGTGTGTGTGTGTGTGTGTGTGTGTGTGTGTGTGTGTGTGTGTGTCGGACAGAAAAATGATTATATCGCGAACTGTTTATATTGTTAGTATCATTGCCAATATTAAATTTACAGTATTGGTGTATATGAAGCTAGTGCGGTAACTATTCACTTTGATGTTCGAGTCTACTGTGTTTTGACATGTTAGACAGTGTAACATACATGTTGATACTTAATTTTGTTTAATGAAGACGCATAAAAGGTTAGACTTAATAATTATTTTAGAGAACTTAAAAATCTAAATTACAGTGCAGTTACATCTAACGATGTAAGCTTAGAACAGATGACGTCTAAAGCCTTAGTAGGACCATTTAATGGTAAACATTCTTTAACTAATTTTAATCAGTAGTTTACTATGAACGATATCGCTAGAGCAAGACAGTGAAGCAATGCTCCTTCAAACGTCATTTATATTTGTAGTAAATACAGGCTGTTGTTTTAGTCAGTGACCTTGAACTCAAAGATGATAATATGAGTTATGCTTAATAAAAAAAATATGCAAGGTCAGGCTGCAATAATCAATTCAATCAAAAACAAATTGCTACCGATTTTGGGGTATTTCGAGTAAAAGTCAGGAGTAAGTCTGCCATAAATCACTTAGGTTCGACTTTTCTCTTTGGAACTTTAAATAAATGCACTAAAAAGTCTTAAATAAACTCTTGACCCTTGAAAGGAAAAGATGCCATTTTAGGCAAACAATTTCTTTTTGGAGTCGGCGCTTTGACCATCAAGCATCAACTATCACAGCACCGACTCCAAAAAGAAAGTGTTTGCCTAAAATGGTTTCTTTTCCTTTCAAGGGTCAAGAGTTTATTTAAAACTTTTTAGTGCATTTTGGTTGTTAAGTCGGTTTTTACTTCTTTAAAGTTAATTTTATTTCTTAATTTTCAGTCATGGCGGGAGAGGGGGGTTAGGTTAGGTTTAGCTACAAATTACCTATCATAAGTTCTGTCATTATAATTACTGAACTCCTAAGTATTAAGGAGTTCCACTATCAGCTCAGCTTAACAAAATGTTCACTATCAGACGAAACAACACGATAACATTAAGATTCTACCAACCAAAAGGGACCAACTAGAAGGTATACCCTCTAGGAAGGCGAAAATTTTTTTCGAATCGTTTGACAAATGACTGAGATATGAGGTAACATAGATACATAAAAAATAAAAACATACAGTTGAATTGATAACCTCCTCCTTTTTGATGTCGGTTAAAAACCACTTTCATTATGCCTAAACTTGGCAATTAGTGGAGAAAAAGATTATTTAGAACAGTCGTAACCATTAATTGCAACGGAGACGTAGATTTTTATCACTTAATATAAAAAGACGATCTCGTCCAACAATCGTAATAAAACACCAACCCTTATTTTAAATGACCATTATAACACTTTAATGTGTAATTAAACAAGTTTAAATTGTTAAAGTAATAAAATGATGAGGCCCCAAAACACGCATTTTAACATGTAACTTTACCGACGGGACTATTTCGCTCGTTAAGTAGTTTTTTCGTCATGACTTACGAATCATTAATAAATAAATAAATAAAATTGCACTCCGGGAGTGCCGGCAGAAGTGAAAACTTGAATATCAACGTTGTGCATTTTTGATTTTTTGGAATAGTTAGGGAATAATTTTGAATGAATTGCTCTTATTATCAATATAAAAGTACTATCATTTTTGTGATAGAATACAATAATAATAATAATAATAATAATAATAATAATAATAATATAATATTTTTATAGAATACAATATTTATTTATTGCGCTATCGTACACAAACATTACAATTTATATAATATTAAATTACATTAAAAAGTTTATCTCTCAGAAAAATCAACTTACATCCATAATTTCGCCAACCGTCTTACGGTTTTTCGATCAGCCCACGTGTCCTGACGCGAGTTTCACATTTTTCCCCCATCCCACAAAAGTGCTCAACGCCGCTAAAGAAGTTTTCACTTCAAAAATCTATAAAACAGGTGCCGAGTAATTTGTTAGAGTTGCAGGATAGTCACATTCCATCATCTTAATGCGAGTACGTAGCATGCGTAGTTTGTGGCATTCGATGATAGGTTTTTGAACAACTGAATCACACTAATAACATTATAATGGGGAAAGTTTGTAAGTGTTTGAGTGTGTATCTGCCGTCACGACACCTTTTTCTCACACATCGGGGGCCTTTTTTATTATATATATATTTTAATCGTATCCTTGCTCTTTCAAATAATTTAATTAATCTAAAGTATGGATTTTGATGACATTTCACAATTATATAGCTCATACATTAAGATAACACATTTGTTTGAGATCCGACACTTACGCAGGTGAAACAGCGAAGAACCGCTAGTATTTTAATTATTTTGAAAAGATTAAGGTTCATATTTATTTTGTGTTTATTTATTTATTTGGTATGTGTTTGCTCTTACCAAGCCAAGTGCGACTAAGCCGAAGTCGAAGATGTAACGAGCTTGCCCAGAAGAAGTCTGTTCACTTGAACTATGAATAGTTGGAATCCTAATCACTATATTTGAAAATATAGTATTAATATTAGTATATATATATATTAATATTAGTATATATATATATATATATATATACTAATATTAATACTATATTTCAATTTCATCAATTTATATATATATTATTAATATTATGGTACGGCTACATGCCACGGCATAAAACACCGGTCCAGGCATTCCCGATGTTATCGCCATTTATATTGAATATAAATATAGGTTAAATAAAGGTTTTCATTTAGTTGCTTAAATTTATTTCTAGCATCTTTATTAATCATTATCATTCATATTCATCATTAATCTTTTTTATACAAATTTTATTTTTTACTACAATATTTTTTTTAAATGTTTTGAATGAATGATTAAATGTCTGCCATACTGCTAAGCAGTTTACGGGCAGTAGTTCTCGTCCTTATGTTAGTTGTACGGTTGTTCTTAATTTGTTACATTTTGTCATGAACTGAACCTAAAACTGAAAAATACCACAAAATACAACTGATACCGCGAGTCATTATTTCGTTAAACATAACACAATGTTCAAAATCTAACATTAATTCTGAACTACACCATACGAGAGTTTCCAAGCGATTCGCTTTCGGCATCTCTCGATTTATAGCGTAGTGCACCGAATACGAATAGGAAGCATTGACTCGGTGAAATGAAGATCAAGCCAGGAGGTCTATTTTTGAATCACTCGCTTGGATATGGTGTGTGATTTTCGTTCAAAAGCGAACCAAAAATTCACGAATACCGAGCAAAATATATACGTGAATAGTCACAAAATTGAATCATGATTTTTTAAATTAATCCATGAATATTACCCACCATTTGGATAATATTAATGGATTAATGACCGATTGTCGAATAAAACACAATGATTCAGAAATAGGACGCTAGGTCCTACTCTTCAATCCAATAAATGGATAGAAACTTGAAAGAAGAAATTACATTTTTTTTTAGATGAAACCTATTCATGAACTTTTGTATACATATGGTGACTGAGATAACGGATGGGCTGAAGTTATGCGTCTAATTTCAACTATTGCTAACTTTTTTTATTTACGCACACGCATAAATGAGAGAGATACCTAACTAAGCCTAAAAAACATTCAACAGAATGATATCTCAGAGTAAATACAGAGTAGGACATCTCAGTCAGTTTGAGACCTTGCTAGATTTTGGCCCTTCCAACTGTCAGGTGAAGTAGACAAATTGATAACAAAAGGTTCACAGAGTCAGGTCTACTATAGCAGTTCAAACGATTTTGGATTTCGTGCAAACTAGTCAAATTTGCACGCCACGCCATGGTAAAATGAGAACATTGAATTAATTTTAAGGCCGCCTATGGTTAGCCGTGTTTAAGGCAATAGATAAAGTAAGCAATAGATGTCACTACTAACTGACGACGGTGACGCATAAAGTTGTCAATCATCATCATCATTACCAGCCAAAGGACGTCCACTACTGAACATAGGCCTCCCCCGCGGCTTTCCACAGCGACTGATCACTAGCGGTCTGCATCCAGTTTGATCTTGCTATCTTCACAAGGTCGTCTATCCATTTGTCGGTGAACGTCCTACGGTGCATCTTTGGTCGAAGGGTCTCCAATCTAGAACTATCCTGGCCCAACGGCCATCAGTTTGCGCTCTGTACCCTGCCCATTGCCACTTGAGCTTACTGATTCTCAAAGGTATGTTCGTTACCTTAGTTCTTCTAAGTATCTCTTCATTTCTGATTTGATCCCCCCGTAGAAAAACACCCAGCAATGGAGAGGGCTATTTCCATTGCTCCTTGTGTGATTTTAAGCTTCTTTATAAGGCCCAAGTTAGAGACCATGTTTCGGATCCGATGTCACGACATGTCACGACACACACTGGTTGAAGAAAGTTCAAAGTTCAAAAGATCAGTTATCACAATATATTTATATTGTTTCATTGTAAATTATCATTTTAAACTAGTTATTTCCTTAATCGCTTAATTGCTCGACAAGTCAAGCAATTAAGCGATTAATTCTGTCCCAAGGGACAGGAATTTGTTACTTAAAATCGTACAACACTACCGCCAGCGCCTCAGGAATCCTTAAATGCTGACGTGTCAGTATTTTCAAGTTAATTTCGACTAAATAATGTTGAGTTGTTAACTTAACATTAACTAAAGGCCTCATTCTGAATGCCGCTGTCATAAGTGGTGTTAAAGGCAGTCGCTATTCTTTTAATGAGGCGGTCGCTCATAAAAATATGCCTTCAAAATATAGCCACAACCATGATATGCGGCAACATCACGAAAATAATTGTTGCTCCCAGCAATCTTACGGCTGTCGTATCACTTTACATAGCACGCAGCTGGTATGTAAATGTAGCAATACCCGCAAGCTGTGGCTTTATTTAAATTTGTAATCCTAAACGCGGAACGCAAATTATTTCCGATCGAACGCGAGACGGTTAATAGATTCACTGACTTTTCTTTGCGACTTGGAAAAGGGTTCGCTTTGTCTATTTTTTATGTTGTGGGGTTGTGCCACGGAAAACGAATAACTAAGGGGTAGGTATACTTATTTTCTTAAAGACACAAATATTTTGAAGAGTATACCTTACAAACTGCGACTTTTAGCATCGATGCAGTCGCAAACTGTCAACCTTTACATACTGCGCTACTTTTAGCAACGATTAAGTCGCGATGCAGGAGCTGAAAATTGCATCGATACTAACACTCATTAGCATCGATGCAGTCGCGCTTCTGCATCGATACTAACGCGCGACTGCATCGATGCCAAAAGTCGCAGTGTGTAAGGGTTCTTAGATCTTACCTGAATCAAGCAATCTGTATGTTCTTGGATTCGTTACACGAACTATAATACTCTGATTTTTAATTACGTAACGTTATTTTTAAGTACGTTTTTAATTAAGTGGCCACTTTTTCGAAAATTAAAAATAGTTATGTTCCTTATTGACCGAAAATTTCAATTTCATCAATTTTTGTTTTTAATCGATTTTTAAATATGCAAATATAATCTTTGTATAAAATCATGTTCTCTACAAATATCATCATTATTTCAAATAATTTATTATTGAAAGCATCGAAAAGACAAAATCGGGAACATCATACAAGAATATTGATTTTATTTACTTTTACTAAAACTGTTTTATGTATAACTTTTATATAAATCTTTATGTAACGTTTTACATATATTATTTATCCGAATGAGTAAAACCGCATTATTGAATAACCGCATTGACTTACAAGTTTAATTAATCGCGTACCATTAAATAGTTACAACACTATTGGTGCCACGCTTGCAACATTAAAAAAAACCGGCCAAGTGCGAGTCGGACTCGCGCACTGAGGGTTCCGTGCCAACTTTAACTGAATTAGGGAATCCACTTACTTCTACTAAGTAAAATACCACAATATTTTGTCGACTGCAAATATAACTTTGTTTTTCAAAGTGTTTGTATGAAGTACAAAGTTATGTTTGCGGTTGTAGAAAATGTGCTATATCTCTAAAACTACTGGTTCGATCCCGTCCAAACTAATTTTCGTTGAAAGTATTTATTAAGATCTACATCACATATTATTTTCAAAATTTACACTTGCTTGGATTAGAAGTTAGATGGGGGGACGCCCATTTTACCACTTTGGAAGCGTCTAGCTATAAAACATTGGACTTTAATAGAAAATGGTTTTAGGAACCTTATAATGTCATTTTAAAAGACCTATCCAAAGATACCCCACACGCATAGGTTTGACTATATATTTTATTATTTAGTTTCATGAATGGGAGCCCCCCTTAAATATCATTATTTTTTAATTTTGTATGAGAATCGGTAAGCGGTTAACAGGATACTCCTACGGAATTTCAACAGTGTAATGCTTATAGTTACAGAATAAAATGGCTGTGACATACGGACGGACAGACAGACAGACAGACTTGACAAAACTATAAGGGTTCCGTTTTTTGCCATTCGGCTACGGAACCGTAAAAAAGTTCGATTGAAGCTGTCATTCTGGTCTATCTTATTTAAAATCTGAGCATAAATGCAAGACCGTATACATGCTGCGCGCATTTTCACGTGGTTTCAAATATTAGGATGCGTCAACAATTGGCCCCAATCGTAGCGCCATATCGGTCGGCTTTGGCAGAGTGACCATACCCGCATATGCTGCTTTTTTAAATTTTATATAAGCTATAATTGTGATACATAAACTACAAAAGGAGAAGTAAAGTCCACGTGTTAATGTTTGATCGAGAGAGAACAAATAACAGTTTTTTGAAGATCTCAGTTAAATAACCCCAAAGCATAGAAGCTTTTCTATATTTAAACCTTCTATGAATGCATTATAGGTTTTGAAAATGAGAAGTTGCTTTTGTTCGCAAATAAAGAAATGGTAACATTTCCAATAAATGTATCATTTTAATATATTAAATATAGTTTTGATTGATTTTTTTGGAAACTGAACTTTGAAACATTCTTTAAGAAGCTACAAATTACCCATCATACGTTCTGTTATTATAATCCCTCCTCTCCTCCTTAGCGTTAAGGAGTTCCACCATCAGCTCAGCTTCTCAACATTATACGTGCCTTTAAAATTTAAGGGGTTTTCCTTGATTGCACCAAGATCCCATCATCAGATCCCGACTTGGCAAAAATGGGACCAACTAGAAGCTATAACCTATAGGTAGGCGAAACGTTTTTTTCGAATCGGTCTACAAATGACTGTTATATGAGGTAACACAGACACAAAAAAAACATACAGTCGAATTGATAACCTTCTCCTTTTTTGAAGTCAGTTAAAAAGACACCCGGTTTATCTTACATTTGTGAAAAATAGCTGAGCCACAAGAGCGTATCGGTTACTGCTATATATTTGGTTTATTTTTAATGAATTATCTTTATCCGAGAAATTACTATTGTGTACTTTTTTAACAACCTTGTCTGTGACCTTTATAGCACAAATACAAACAAGTGTCAAAGGAATCCGGGTCCCCTTCACAAAACAGATTTTACATAAATTACTGTATTCACTAATGATAAACATTGTAGTATATTTTACTTCTATATAAAACAATTATTTATCTTAAGCCCTGTTTCGTGATAAACAAATAAGAAATAACCAACAAATAATTCAAATGTAAAACGTCATTCTGCATGAAATAATACACAAATATATTTACTGGTTACTTATGAGTTAAAGGTCACTGTGAAACAAGCGGTATCTATCTTATTTCAATTAAGGTTCTGTAAACACGTTGAATGATGACTGGTACAAAACATTGATTAATACCTTTTAATCTAAATTAAACAAGTCCATGTAAAAATCGTGATGAAATTTTAATCCACTCAAAGACGAAACGCTCGACTTTAAACGCTCAAAGACGAAAAAAGTAAAAAAAAAACTGAAGAAATATATCTCAACAAACATGTAAGTACACCAAACGCCACTCGAAAAGCAGCTGTACGTGTTGAAAATACAGTTTAAAATCGAACTGTAGGTGCCTCACAAGTGGTCGACTACCAACGCTTACATTTATTCAGTGAATAGATAATGAAATACAGAGTGCTGAGGCGTAGACAAAAGAATATTTTTATATTAGGCATACCAAGCTACTGAATTCGGTTAATATCACGGAGTTTTTCGTCCGAATTTTTTTCAGTAAAACACACCTTATTTTGTATCTGTTAAGGCCGTGTCGGATGAAACGAGAGGTCATGTTTTCATTACTCACATTCCTCTTTATAATACCTTCTCATGTATGAGACCACTTAAATTATGATTAGGGACTCGGCTCAAGACCATTACGGACTAAAAAAAGATTGTATGAGACAAATTTTCTCGAAAATTGCAGCACCTTAGACGCCTAAACAGATTAAATTACGTATGGAATAAACGTGAGGAAGAAAATTAAACCTGATAAAGCCTCGTATGTGAAAGACTTAACACAAAATAACTTAAGGCTAAAATTTTATACGAGGTGAATTATGATATGAGATTATAAACTAACTTTTTGAAAAACAAGAACCTTATTTTAAAATGAACAAGGGGACAAAATACTTACATTATTGAAATATGGAAGTAAATTATAAGAGAAATCATGAGAACCTAGCTGATTTCTTTCTTTCATTGCAACCTTTAAACTATTGATGTCATATTTAATGAGCCCTATAGCCCTTCTTAATGTAACATCTTTTGATCTTTCCGAAAGCCAATATTGCCAGTCGCAAGTTGGGTATGGTGTTACATGGTGTCACTTTTGTAGGATATCATCATCATTATCAATATAAGGACGGCACGTCTTTCCACAGCGACCGATCACATCTTTCAAGGTCGTCTGTGTCATCTTATCGGTGGACGTCCCACGCCTCGCCTTTGGTCAAAGGATTTCCAATCTAGAACTTTTCTGTCCCAACGGCTATCAGCCTCAGGAAAAGCCTACCTGTTGCCACTTCAGCTTACTGATTCCCAGGGCTATGTCCGTTACCTTAGTCCTTATACGTATCCTCACGTACGTTTATTTTGTAGGATTATATAATAAAAAGTAAGTTGAGTTGTCACGAGATACGTTTTCAGTTCGGAGCTGGGGTCCGCGCGGTTTTCGTAGAAATATCTACAATTTTCGTGTGTGTACGTGTACAAAGAGGACATTTGGGGTCTCACTATATTACATATAATATTTACTGTTTGAAAGGCAGACTTAAAACTGTGTAAGAAGTGCTGGAATAATTACGGGGTGCCCTTTCAAGTGATCCTGAAGAAGCCACAATGTACCCAGTGTTTAGCATATATTATATCTATATCCTATCAAGTAGTTACGCAGCTTTGCGTTTCGCGAATATTACATGTGGTAACATATTAATTTTGTATTCTTCCTCCTCTGCTCTTGTGCACTATTTTCTTAGGACGATAGGCCATTAAAACTAAATGAACACCTATACTTTCATATGAGTATTGTTGATATTCAGGGCCCCAGTCCTCATGCAGTTTACATTCGTAGAAAGTTCACAATTTGAATATTATTTTTCGAACAAAAGAAACATTTATTATAAAAAGAATCGGTTCGTAATTGCGACCCTGAGAAAATGAGTATACAAAATTATTAATTTGTCTCAAAAAAAACTTTTTTTCTGAAAACATCCAATAATTTCAGCTAATATCATTACGAAGTTCAGGTGTGCCAAAGTAAACCGCTAAAGCCTGCACGCCACATCGACAGAATAACCCATTTTGTGTAAAAGTCGGCGTCGAAGCCTCCAATTAGTCTAATGCCCAATATTTTAAAGTACCCTAATAAATTGTAAAGGGTCACACTTGCCCGAGATAGATTAAGGTACTAAACGGTCATGATAAATTTTAATAGAGTGGAATATATACTTAACAATGTTATAAAGCTGAAAAGTTTATTTGTTATACTATAATATTTTACGGGCAAATTAACGCTGACGTCGCCGCTGAGCACCGCTTGCATCTTTGTAAATAGATTATTCTTTACTGACTAAAGTAATTTTAATTTAAACCTACTCTAGTTCTAAGATATTTGTAAAATTCATGGTGATAAAATTTTATTTTATAAAAAGTACTACCAAACGTTTGATTGCAAAGGCAAGGTTATAAGTATTTAAATGAAAACGGATTCTATGAGAGTACAAAGTGTTTTTTAAAAAAGTTATTGAATACCGAACTTTTCGTAGCTGAAATATTTTATGACCGCTGTTCGCAAAATTTTGTTTTGAACCCAGTGTTAGCGTGTATGGGAAATATTAAATATCTCCCTATCGGAATACCTTTAAACGAGTGAAATTGAGCTGTAAAGGAATATGATACGGCAAAGTTCAATGGGCCGATGCGATAAGAGATAAGCATATCATTCAGGTTTCGACTGTGAATGGAATCGCTTTTCATGTGTAGCACCGGCACATCAGACCATCCTTTTTTATTGAAAAATATACCATATTACAACTGCATAAGATAAAGAGGCCGCAGCTTTAAGGCTGAAATTCTGTGGTCCGTTCGTTTAAATGAACACAGAATGCGTGGAACATATAAGAATGTATGTTTTTGTGCCAAAATAAATGTTATGAGAGATTGAAGCATGTCTTAATATAAAAAGCAAACATTGACTTGTACAGTTGGAATTTTACTGATAGAGAGCTGCCCATTTGTCGTAAATCGAAAAAAATATATCTAATCATACTGAAATTTAAATTATACAGAGACATGTTTATGATTTTAGTTAACTGCGAATTACATTAATTTTATTTTATATCTGATACCATTTTAAAGTCTATTGCTATTCACTTGGCTAGTACCGACATGTAGACTCTTTGCCTACTTAAGCGGGCCTAAAATGCGCGCCTATTTATCATTTATCGCGGCAATCGATAAATTTCAAACATCATTTATATCATATTAAAAAAGGTTTTTACTAAATTGTTTGTATTCATTTGTTTTTATAAGAGATTGAGATTGATTTACAAGTGGAAAATATTTGGCAAAACAGGTTTGATTAGGAAATAAAATTATTTTATCGACGCGATTAACGGTATCGAGGCGTGCATGTTAGGCTTAAAGACATACTATTCAATAGAACAAACCACGATGGCTGTAGTCGCAAGTCGCCGTGACAGTTATAATTGACAATTAGTTCTCGAGTCTCGCCCCCTCAAATAAATAAGTCAAATGCAGCTGATACTAGTGTTGATGGTTTTCTTTGCAATTTCATTTTATTAATTTATACTGTACCTTGATTTAGTTAGTAGAGTAGTTTAACCTAGGAATAACCGAATGAAAGGCTGATAAATTTTTAGTTGACTCGGAATAGATCGTAATGAAAGTTAAATTGACTACTGGAGTAAAAAGACGTTTATAAAAAAAAATGGAAATCAACAACTAATATTCACTGAAATAGTTAATAAATTTCAAAATAATATTTACTCCCAACAATTAATATAAAATGAAGGCTTATATTTATCACAAAGCTCCGTAAACAAAGCACATTCTTTGCTTTTGCAGCAAATATTTCAACTACTATTTAGAATGAATACCGTTATAAACTGTGAGTAATAAACTTTAAAGTAAACACATCAATATCTCGAAGTTCTATGGCAATTTTAATTATTGTTATATGTTGTATTTCTATAAGATCAAGAAAGGAACAGCAGTTCAACCGTATAGAGGGAATTTCAAGGAACAAGGTCAACATAAAAACATTAAATATATATATTTTTTATTCCTTAATATTTTTTTTCCCATATCACTATTATAAAAAGAAATACCTTCCTCTTCTAGCTCAAGGAGGACTAGGACTCTTGATACGTTAACCAAACAAAGATACGAAGTCACAAATTGTGTTCCAAGCGATTCCCTCTATAATCTTGACTTAATTGACGACCTCCGTGGTGTAGTGGCTAAGCACGCTGGGTTTCAAGGCGTTGCCGCTCCGAGGTTGCGGGTTCGATTCCCGTTCGGGTCAAAGTAGAAATCAAAATTTTCTATATTGTCTCGGATCTGGGTGTTGTGGTACCACCGTTGTGTCTGATTTCCATAACACAAGTGCACCTAGCTACTTACTTTGGGATCAGAGCAATGTAGGTGATTGGTGTCCAATATTTGACTTTTTTTTTTTTCAATATTGGACTATATAATAGAGGATACAGCCGCCTGCGAATCAGGTTACACACACACTTTTGTTGAAAACTAGCCCTTTTTACGACTGCTCTTATTACCCCAGTGTTGACCTTGACATTTGACCTTGGCAGTTGTCCGTACTATGCTAAAAGTCAAAGTCAAACATTTATTTGCATAAAACATGGTAAATTATAAGATCTTATTTAATAGCACAGGTTTCGTAAAAAATTGACATGCAAAAAAAAATTAAATGTCATACAATCATTAGGTCCTATATTTTTTTACAAACAAATGAAGTGTATCAAATTGATTTATTTTTTATTTTTTTAACGACGGTAATAGTTGTTTTAACCATATAGCCACCATTAATTCTTCAAGTATCATGACATACCTTATAACTTAATTTACCTCAATAAGTTACAATGAAACTTCATCGCTCCGAGCGCAGCATGAAAAGCGAGCTTGTAATTTAGTAGTCACTGTTTAATAAAGCAAGACTACAATACAATGTCAACAAAACTGTTGTATTAGAAACAAATGTCAGTATGCTCACTGAAAGTACGGCTCTGGTACTGACGATACTCTTACCTGAAAAGAAAAAGTATTTTAATTATAACTTTATCTTTAAATATGTTACGCTTAAATTCTACAAATAAAATTATACTTTCTGTAATCACATTTAAGTTTAGATAACACTTGGTTAAATCGTAAAAGAGTGAATCTATTACTTGATAAAAACAAATGAGTAAGGTTTGTCATGCCTTTTCAACGACATATTATAAACAAATCGTTATGTAAACCTTCTGTATCTTATTCATTTCTTGCACGTCGAAACGTAGCACACAAAGCTTAGAAATAGCATTCGCAAAATCAACACATAAATTCAGCAGCGTCGCCCTCTGTAGAATCTGCAAAACAGAATACCAAGTCTACAGTTATACACCCTCATTCAGTCCCTCGTTATTTAGAATGAGTGACATAATGACAACCGTGGGGTCAATGCGGGGCACAATTTGGCCCTCTTAAATTTAATTATTCTGCCAAAATAATGAACGTTTTATTTGGAGGGCGGTGGTACAAGAACCAGGGCAGAAAACTAGACCTTGTACGATGCATACGAGTGTTGCAATGTACGAAGCACACGAGCTAACAAAAGTGTTATCAAAATGTATCCAATCGCATTCAAGGAACATATTTTTGAAGAAAAAAAATAAACAAGGCCCTTCGAGATGGATTTCTAAGTAAATAAAATGTTAATTAAGAGTAGGGATTCATTATGAAAGTGTTATCAGGAAGTAACATGAATCTGAATTATCATTAATTTGGGTAAGCCGCAACTGAACCCTGTGGGTATGTAATTAATTAATTACAATCGGATCACCATTTCAACATTATTTTCATTTTAATTTCAGTGGTTCTACAGAGAAATATAACGAATCGTAAAAACCTCTACAAAAATCTCGTTTTTAGTATTTGTTTTTTAACCGAATTCAATAACAGTTGTATCCGTTAGACCTGTATATTTTTCCGCGATTATGTTGCGTTCGAATGAATCAACATTTGACGCGGTTTTTTTTAAAGAAATCCCTATCGATATAACTTAATACGATGTAGCGTGTACGCAGCCTATCAAACAAGCATCACGAAATTGAACCTTATAGGAGACGTCATATGGCAGTCAATTTAATATTCATCTTATTTACTTTCGATATGATTGCTTATACAGTCAAGGCTTGAGATTTTTGTTAACTCATATAGTGCCATTCACCATCAACCATTAGGGCCTGAGTGTTTACGGCGACGTCTTTTTCTAACGTGATTTTATACATAGCCCTCGGACCCGAGTGTTTGGCCACCAGCTCGCTGTGTGCCGGCTACTCAGTCCCGAGTTTGCAAGACTGTTTTTTTTATTAATCATAACGCAAATATTTTTCCACGCGATTAATTATTTTTTATTGAATTACGCGTAAAAATTACGGTTTCCTGGTCTTTTCTTCGTAAAATTTTAAGGCAATGTAAATGTTAAAAATCTGCCAATGTATTAGTAAACTATTATCATATGATTTTTTATTTTGCTTCAATGCGCCGAACAACTTAAGTCTAGACGACATGTATTTCAGATTCATATTATACATTGCGGCGACAATACCTAAGCGTCATATTTCAGGGTTTTAAAGGAAATTGAGTGAAAAAATAAGATATCGTAGTACCCAGTAAATTTTCTTCGTTTTAACTTACTTTGTATGAAACTTTATTATCGTTCATGTAATCATCCCAGCTTACAGACAGATTGTCAAATTCATTATATTGTGATTATAAGGAAAAGAGGTTTGTGCATATAAGTCAGAAAACAGTCTGCTTCTAGTTATAATACTAAAGTCCGTTCCCTTTTATTGATAACAATCTTGTCATTCCTTTTTGCCGATATAATTCATTTTGAAATAAGAAAAACACAGAAATCACTTCATAAGTAAATCACCGTCTAAACATTGAGATCTTTTTAAATCAAAGAGTAAACTAATTTTATTCACTGATATTATTTTAAAGGTTATAAAAAGGTTGTTTACATTATTCGACTAGCAAAGAAAAACGGACTAAAAACGTCAACCTTGGCTTTTATAATTATAACACAACATATATAAAATAAAAAAACAGATGCTCAATAAATTACAGGGTGTGGTTTTGGTCAGTGACATCCAACTCACAGATGATAATATAAGGTATGCATAATCTATTTTATTGTATTATATTATGCAAGTTTTATAAAAGAAAACCTTGGAGAAACTCGGACACTCCCGCGTCTATTTACGAAATACTACGCCGTAGCTAGTAAGCCACGGAGAGCCGACCTGGCGTTGGTAGCACTTGCTTGCAATATCGCAATAATAAATTGATGATGTAGGATTTTTCCATTACAAAAACTTATATATAAAACGTTTTGAAATTAGTATCGTTTGTACAACCACCCACCCCTGAGTGGGGTCGGGTGTCGCTAACCAACACCCTGTTTATTTGTAATGGAGTGAGCAGGGGTGGACTAATATGAAAACAGGACATTTTAGAGTTCCTTAATTTAGCCCTCCAGCGCCCTGCCCGTGTGAGCATATATGATATATCATATCATCTTATACCTGTGTTAACAGATGATATGAGATGTGAAGCGATGGTGCGGGATTATTAACAATCGTCGTAGTCGTAGGTTTTTTGTCGTACGAATCAAATACGAGCAAGTAGTTAAATTTGAGCGTATTCTCACAAAATATAGACAGTAACAGAAGTCAAACTCGTGCCTTACTTCACCTTTGACACACACATACGCCGGTGGCGCTTGGGACTTCAACTCTGGCTTATACACAAAATAATTATCGTAGTCGTCGCACTCACATCTAGTTTTTTGATTAGAATAAAAATCTTGTTGAAAATTACATTTTTGTTGAGAATAAAAAAACCATATTATAAACCAAGAAACAAAGTTCCACAATACACAACAACATTTGAAATATAACACTTTGTATAGCCAAATTAATCTATAATACCTTCAAAATACGCATAAGATACAATTTCTTTTGACTTATCCGTTTTAGACCTAGTACTATCAAATGACAGTCATAATAACACAATATCTACATAAATAAAATAAAAAAATATGTAATCATGTTAGATAATATTTTTAGGTATAAATTATATATAGATTCAAAATAAGAAACAACTTTAGAAAAAGATCTAGAGTCACCTAACAACATATTTTCACATTCATTTATAAAACAACGCACTGTCCCGAAAAGTTCTGAGATCTCTGCATCTGCTTGCATGAATTACTCGAGCGCGCTTTGTATGTAGTTTGAATTCTGTACTCATATTTTGTGGTATTCTATTAATGTTTGTTTTGTTGGCGATGATGGGGCAAACATTGATTGAGCTGCAGCGCATTGATACAGTTCTGTGATGTGTTTTTCTTTAAAATGGCTTTTTATAATAGCAGTGATACCTCGTTGCTGTAACTTATATATTTTTTACTAAGACACACACAAAAGGTTAAAGATCTCCAATTATCTCAAGATAGGAATTCCCCTTTAGCACCAAAAATATCAACTATGTAAACCAAAAGAAAATAATTATAATTACGTATCCGAATGTACTTGAGCAGAGTACTTAACGGCACGGTCATGTTAAAACATTACCACGGTAACGCTGGGATGCGTGCTACGAAGATTCGTAGTCCGTAGCTTGTGGCTCGTAGCATATTCATAGCAGTGTAACGCAGTGACGTCCGCTGCACTACGAACTGTTGCACTGCTGTTAATTATTTACCCTAAAGTTATCTGAAAGAAATCGCCTTATGCCCGATTTCACCAACGTCAGATAAGGAATATTCGTCTAATATTATACAAAACGCCATACTTGAAAACGTCATCTTTTTGTCAGCAATTATTTATGTAAATTTCATTTTAAAACCGATCTTTTTATACTTATTCAGTTGGATAAGTCTTATCTATATCGAAGTAAGTTGAATCGGTTTTAGTCGTAAATTTTCTGCAAATTAATTTCACCTAGTTGATCTTTATATATATGAAAAAAAAAGTTACTCAAATTTTATTGATAAAGAAATGATCGTGACTTATCATCATTCAGTTTACAAAAACATTCTGCGAGTATCAGCCAATTATTAAATATGTACATAAATTTTACAGACACATTTGCCAGCCCACCCATGTTAACATATCATTACTCGTAAAATATTTAAAAATATGGAAATAAACCTTGACGTGTTAATGCAGGACCTAATTCTATAATGGATCCCTTTATCCCTTTGGGTTTATATTTTGCTTTTTAGGATGTGTTGACTAAAAACGTCAAATTAAATTACAAAAAAGCTAACATTTTTGACTGCTCTTCGAATTTTCACTTGTAAATAATAATATTTTTACGTACAATAAATTAAGAAAATATATTTGTAACACAGTTCAAAGTAATCATATTATGTAATTTAAATGTTTTGTTTAGTTATTGACACGATTTAAAAGTACACGCACGTGACAGAAGGGGTGGGATTAATTAAAGAGGCGTTGACAGATCGAGTCTCTATAATTAACTGAACTTACACTACTACAGTCATTGTTAGTACTTAGGCTACGGACTACGAAGTAAGTTTTTGGCTATGAAGGGTGGCTGTCACAAGTATGGCTGATATGGCCAACTCTTATAAGAAACATGAAGAAATAAATAATCAGTAATAAATAAAACAGTAGAATATGAACACAATCAATCGCAGTTACATTCTTATACAAATAATGTCATATGCCTCCTTTTATTTCTTATATCTTATCTTAAAGATAATACTGCTAAATCAATAGTCAGTAGACTAATAATTATCAATAGACGGTATTTAAAGGAATATTTAAATAAGTTTACCGCTTTCAAATAACTGACTAAAAAGCTTAAAATAACGCATTCGTCTTCTATTTAGGAGTTCTATCAAGTTCTATCATAAAATAAAAAATAATTTTAAAAATTTAACCGCCTTCACAAAACTGGTTTAAAAGCTTTTAAAACCGCATTGGTCTTCTATTAAGGAGAAACAAATTCTTTTGGAGTCGGTTCATGATGTCAAACTTACCTTAACAAATAACCTACGCGTATCATGCACTGACTCAAAAATTCTCTCCTCTCTCCAAATCTCTCCTACATAGAAGACGAATGCGTTCTTACTAAGGCCTTTTAGTGAGTTTTTTGAAAACGGTTAAATTTTTTTTCATGATAATTAGGTATTACTCATATGTCCAAAATTACCGGACTAATTTTGATGGAATTTACACTGTACTAAGTTACTACTGAGTACTACTAATTTGTACTATACCAGAGGCCGAAGTGCGAGTCGAAGCAAGACTTACTCGATCAAACGCATTGAGCGTGTAAACGTGAATTTATATGGGATTGTTTTAGTTTAAACGTCAGCCACTAGACGGCGCTGCTTCACCTGGAAGAAACAAACATAATTAATAATATTGTGTACATAATATATTCAATCAAATTATCACGAATCCAATAATGATAATGAGATAAGCTAGATGGATTCCGTCAATTATATTGTGGAGGCACATGATGTACTGGATTATTACATAATTAATATTACTAATTTAGAAACACACATAGACGGGCCGATTTTACCATCGTCAGATAATCCTTATCCGAATAAATAAATATAAAATGATCGATTACTAAATAACATTTACATAAATGATTGCTGACAAATCAAGTTTTCAAATTAGGAGTATTGTATTTTATTCGACGAATATTCCTTATGAAACGTGAAAAATCAGGCCTACGATTATTATATTTAGGGTTGATTTTACCAACGGCAGATAATACTTACCCGACTGAAAATGTATAAAATGTATAAAACGACCGATTTTAAAATACATAAATTATTGCTGACAAATAGATGTCATATTCAAATTAGGCGTATTATATGCTACAAACATTATTTATCTGACGTTGGTTAAATCAACACAAAGTACAAAATAAGAGTTATTCGCTGAATGGTAAGCATAAGACTTTATTTTTGTTTTATTTTTAACAAATAATCGTTTTGTGCTTTTTCCTATTCATATCGCCTTGCAGCATTTAGAAGCAAGACAGAAAACTGCACTGAAAAAAAAAACTGTTCCAAATAAATTTTACCCCAAAAGCTTTCAACATAAGAACTAACTTTTGCACTTGTATATGAGCTCTATTGGAGTTTTAATAGCTCTACCAACTGAGAAGCCAAGCCAAGCCAAGTTTCCACGTTCAGTTTCAATTGATTTCTCATTAGATGGCCAACATAAAAGTCTCCATAAAGATCTGCACGGAATTTTATCTAGCTTAGTTGCAACGTAAAACCTGTCCCATTAATTGCAACCGTTAGCACTACAAGATAGTTAACACTAGAACTAATGAGTCATTCTGAAAAAAGGACGTGAAATTATTGTTACGTTTAACTATTTTTGATTTTTAATTAGTTAGATCAGAATGATAGCTTCAATTGAACTTTATATTTTTTAATGTTGTAATAATAGTACCAATAGTAATGGAACGATTCAATTGTACACGATTAGTTGAACTGGTGATACTAATTTTCAATAATGTCATGTTACTTAATAGGATAAGTAATACATATAAATGTCACGTAAAACTATACATCAACATAATACATAAAGCAATTTTTGTAAGGAGTCAACATTTGATAATTTCCCCTTCCTCTATGTAGTACTATATCCGATGAGCCTTGCAAACCGCTATTTAAATCCTTAAAAATATTGCCCCTCCCATGTTTGTACATTCTTGAAATTGCTAAGTTTGTGAAGCAAAATATGTCTTATTTCAGGCAAGCAAAAGAAGTGTACGCGCGTAATACCATAAATGGCAATAGACTTGTTACTGATAATTCCCTTGAGTGCTCGATTCAGTAAGACCTGCCACTGTATGTGTATGCTCATATTTAATAAAATACCTCAAAATATTAAAGACTTGCCCTTTAACCGATTTAAAGGCGCCCTATATAGGTGGCTAAACGAGCATTGTTTTTATAATGTTAATGATTATTTGAATTTGATATGACATTAAGACTTGTATTTTTTTTGTAACTATGACTTTAATTATTTTACGTGACATATTATGCATCGATATTATTTATTTCCATTTTGTAAACACAGACATTCCAAAAATCATTTTTAATTTGATTGCATTTTATGATTTAATGTAATTATAGTCACTTTGTTACAACAAAAACTATGTATTTGCATGCTATTCAAAGATAGCTGGAAAAGCTGAACTAAATGAAAATAATATAATAAAATATTTTCCAAACGCAAATAAACATTCATTTTATTTCATTACATTTCATTTGATATAAATATAATATAATTGTATGATTAGTTAAAGTATTTTGTAATGTTATTACTTTCTGTAAAAAAAATATTGGCAACAATAATGACGTATTTAAAAATAAACATGGCTTTTGAACAGATTTCACTTTTGCATAATAATTGTAGTAACACTTCAAATAAAACTAAAAATAAATTTAAACCATTGCATAGATTTAAAATGGATAAGATCATTGTTTTTTTAAATCCCATTGTTTAGAAACAATACTATTTTTATGTCACGAAAAAGTGGCCACCCATCAATGTCATTTTGGTATCTCAAATTAAAAATAAAAATATTGTAAGAACATTTTTATTTTCAACTTGGAATTTTAATAGTTTTATCTATTCTTTTTTTTATTAATTATGTCGAATTATGCTGACCAAAAGTTGTGTATAAAAGTTGTGTTTTATCTTGAGTCTGAATTGGAATTAATAAAATACGATTTGAAAAACGTATCTGGGAGAATAGAATCTACAATGTGACACCGTCACAGTATCAACGTATCAAGTATGTTCCAAACTCAGGTTTCCAAATAACAGAGATCTTACTACTCTGTTATTTGATTTAAATGATGATTTTATTTTAGATATTCATATCTCAAAGTGTAACTATCCATATCAATTATTCTATTATTACCTTTCTTGTAAATAACCAGTTAGATACAGGCAGAGGCGACATGCTTTTATCTAATTTTAATTGTGGTATAGATTCATAGTACTAAATTGATAAGATTGATTTAATTAAAAGTTTAATTTAATCTTAAGGTCAGTTAAATAAAAGCTTGTTTTAAAATTATTTGATACCCATGTTATGTGGTAGTGTAGAAAAAAATACGAGTCCGCCATTTTAGGTTATCCACCATATTGGATTTAATGTGACATAGTATTTTTTTTCGTATTCACCTTAGTACGCCCTTTTATTTGATACCCATATTGTGGAAGTGCAGAAAAAAAACTACTTCGCCTTCTTGGATAATCCGCCATATTAGTTTTAGAATGACATCACATACCAGTAGCATACCATCCATGTCATCTAAACTAAGTGTGTACACAAAATTTAATCTCAATCGGCTAAAAATAACTGGTTAAAAATTAAGTTGTAAGATTCGTCCCGGAAAAAAAATGACTACATTGAAGTTACATAAAAGCTTGCAAAAAAGATGGCTTTATTCGAAAAAATACTAAAAAAATATACAGCATTAAGCCTCAGCTTCGAATCGAGATCACATCGAGTGCAACTCATTAAATGTACTGACCATAAAAGTCAACATAAAGATTCCCCACCGACGCCGATGTACACTCACGGAGAGAGTTTCTCTTACTGTTTCCTTATTTCCACTAAAATTAAGATCAAAAAGTAGCAGACAGGCGTATTCTCGACTGTAGACTGTACAGAGCCGGGCTCAGGTGAGAATTTCAATTTGCGTACGACGAGTTATGTGAGTGGACGCGAATCTCTTTCGAATTTCAATTGAGTATTTGCAGTATTTTCCGTACTGATTTTTGCAATCGTTCAGCTATTGGCGTCAGTTGTATTTAACAAGGCATGACTGTTGTAGCCAGATAGAAGTGTTTAAAAAGAAAATGATTTCAAATATAATCCTTTTTTTAACTAACTAATTATTTATATACATAGTATGAAACTTTCATGGTCACCAACGACTATTTTAGTTTGATATGGAACTGCTTTTGTCCCTAATCCTATTGGGTATCTATTTAGGACTGAAAAAGTGTTGAGTGAAATTTCCAAAACTATGACCAAACGGTATAAATATAAAATTTATTCATCGATCATGGCCGTCTCTGCTGATTGATGGAACAAACTGTTGCTGGCGCGAGCCACTAAAAAGATTAAACTTGATATATTGAAAACGCTGTCTAACTAACGCGAACGAAATATGGCAACTGCACGTTAAGCCGACAAAATACACACCGGACAAGTGCGAGTCGGACTCGCACACTAAGGGTTCCGTGCCAACTTTAACTGAATTAGAGATCCACTTACTTCTACTTAGCCAAATTACCACAATATTTTGTTGACAGCAAATATAACTTTGTTTTTCGTAGTATTTGTATGAATTACGAAGATACGTTTGCGGTTATAGAAAATGTGCTCTATCACAATAACTTCTAGTTCGATCTCGTTTAAACCAGTTTTCATTGAAAGTCTTTGTCGAGATTTAAATGATATATATTTTATTATAAATATACACTCGCTTAGTTGTAAAGTAAGATAAGGGCCAATTTACCACTTTGCAAGCGTCTATCTCTCAAACGTTAGACTTTTAGAGAAAATGGTTTTAGGAACCTCGATGACGTTTTAAAGTCCTATCCTGTCTATGGAGCCTATACCGCAAAGCTATGCGGTTAGACAAAAGATTTTTTAAGGTTTGAGTTTTTTGTAAGAAAGCCCCTCTTACCTAAATATAATTATTTTTTATTTTTGTATGAGAATCGTAAAGCGGTTAACAGGATACATCTACCTACTAAGTTAGACAGACTTGACGGAATAATAAGGGTTCCGTTTTTTGCCAATCTGCTACGGAACCCTAAAAAGTTTAAGTGGCTTTGCTTGCTTATGTACTTAGGTATGAGATTTGTTTAAAACACGAAATACTTGTTAAGTTAGTATAGAGGGTTATAATAATATTTTGCATACTTTAAATTAGATGACAGAAGGCTTTACAAGTGAAAATGATCTTTTTTTCTACCTTGTTCACCATCATTCTCCTGAAGAACTCCCTATTTGGGGTCGGATCCCTTGATACTTGATCGCCACTTGGGGTTATCCTGGGTCATTGCTGATCGCGTCACATGGGGCTCCTGTCTACGCATACCATATTACCATACTAGCGCTCTCGAACTTCCTGCACCTACCTTGCTGTGTATTGTTTAAATTTACCATTTCTTTTGTCTCGTACTGAACTTTTTAATTAATTATTGTTATAAAATGTACTTGATAAAAGCAACTGTGTCTGACGAAGAATCGAAATCCGTCGCTTAGGCTATCCGGGCGTATGCCTATAAGGAAAGCACTTGCAAAACAACAGGCTTGCCAATCGGAACGTAAGAGCTTGACCAAGACCTAAAGCTCCAAGACAACCTCACTTTCACGTGGTGCGCCCTGTTTCTACAGATAAGGGCTCTGGCGACCGAGCGATGGCGGTATAACCATCCAAAATAGGGCGCAGCTAAACGTTAGACTGCGACGGGCAGCAGCGTCACAGCTGCAAGGGGCTGCGCCTCTGCGCTCGCCAACCCGCTTGCCAAGCGTGGCGAGTATTGGCAAATACCCCCCAAACATGGTAGGACATAAAAAGCCCAGGCCTCCAGTCTCCGGCAGCCCCGCTATTCCTGACTCTTTTTAAATAAACAGTAAAAAACACTACAATAACTAGTCGGAAGTTGTTCTCGCCTTAATTTACATTCATTACTAATAACTTAAAACTACCTAGTATACGGAGTACATATAGTTTTTTTTTATTCTATAAGACCTTACAAATAGTATCTAGATAATGATAAAAAAATAAAATAATCAGCAATAGATATGAGACAGCTGCATCGCAGACATAATCAGTAACCTCAGTACGATTTCGAAAAATGCCTGCCACATATCATGTATAGCACACATCCGAAAAAGCCCGGGATCGCTCTGAAATATCAAAAACCTCCCTGCTACGATAAATTATATCATAACTTATTATTATTATGTCCTGTCTTTTCCACTCTCGGGACCATGGGGTCCCGGACCATTGGAAGGCGTACATGGGGCCGAAGCCAACACGCAGAGGCGCTTTTGACAACATTAATCTAAAAGCTGTGTGACGTAAACCGACGATTATGCACAATACAAGTGCACCTAAGTACAACTTCGGTTTGTTATTGTTTTTATTATATTACTATAGAGTTTCCATATTAAACACACAAACAACAAATAAGTATGGATGATACAGTTACATTTCAAAAGTAATAATAATTCAGCTCGTGCAAGCGACCACAAACCCCATTCGCTGCGTTTGCATGTTACAAATACGAAGCTTTCAGATTAGATGTATAGATGTTTGTTACTCATTCACGCAAGAAACCACAAAATGAACTTTGATAAAAACCTATAACGTATTAGCTTATACATTAGAATAACACATGAAGAGAGAATAATAATAAAATATTTTTTTAGACAATAATCCCTCAAGCGTATGTGAACGAGACACAATGCAAATTCTATTGTTATGCGGTTGCCTGCAACCGCTCGGGTGTTGAAGCATTAAATACCAAATTAGATCACGAAATCACCAGTATTCTAAGCGTACCTACGCGCTATGGCAGTGCTATGGACATAACGATAGGTAATGTTATTTAAGTTTCTGGGTACTTAAGTCATTTTTAGAGGCAACTTTAACTAAGTAATTCTGATGGGATCTCATTGTGTAATTGGAACGATATATAACGGTCGGAACAATATATGTCCTTGTTGTCTTTCCAAAGTAATTCTTAGTTTTTGTTTCTGCGTACGACTATCGTTTTACGGATTGTCTTATTTGATAGCCATGATTCGCTCCACTTTGCGCTCAAATTTGTTTAAATGTAATAAAAATAATAATAAATATTCTTAATTGCACAAGTAAGGACACAATATATATTAACATTAGAGAAAATCATTAGTACATTATTGGCGGTCTTATCACTGGAAGCGATCTCTTTCAGACAACCGTTGGGAAGAGGAAACAACTTTGATTAATAAGGTAGAAAGCGGAGTGCAAAAAAATAGCTAATATTTTGATATTACACTTAAAAAAAGTTACAAAATAAAATATAACCAATACACGATATATCACAAATACAATAAAACAAATGAATAAATATATATATAATAATAATACATATAACATACGTTCATAATATATTAGATAATATTATATTAGTTTTTACTTTTTTATATATGGGTAATATCTTACAAATTTTAATTGCTGTTCGTAGTCTTCATCACACTCGTTTTTAACCGTATAGCCTGCAAAAAAAAAATGTTGTGTAATGTCGTAAAAACTACGATGACAAAAACATAACAAGTCACTTCCACATATATATAACAAGGACATTGAACCGCTACCAATTAAAGTAAATTCTACTCAAACATCCTGCAGGATCAGAAATAAACCTAAAACATGTAGACGGACCAGTAAATAAAATAAGACAAATAAAAAGAAGCGGTTGTAGGACAAATCTGCGGCTCAAGCGCATTATAGGGGCACACAGAGCCTCGAGTAATTCCGCACTAAACGAATTTGGAGCTGTGTTTTGTCCGAAAAACAACTTGTGATAACAAGCTATATACGTGTTTACGTGTTTGGTCAATATTGGCGATTTTAACATATAAACTGTGCCAATATTTGTAAACGAAACATTTTTTTTGTGAGATATCTACGTATAGTTTTTTAACAATACAATTAAATTTTCATCTCTTCTATTCGGAACATTGAACTTTCATGTGAAGATAGACGGGTGGAAAATAGCTTTTCCATCCCTAGGGTGGAAAGTAATTTAGTTTTAATTGCTGCAATTAGACACGGAGTTAAAGATACGAGGGTCAAACTGAAAGTTCTTAGAAAATCAAAAACTGATTACATTAGCCAGTTATTAGTTTTATTATATCTTTTCAAAATATTGTCCATTGACGTCAATACACCGCTGCATGCGATGGAACCACTGGGAAAAGCACTTTGCCCACTCGTCCTTAGGGGTCTCTTCAATGGCATCGCGATACGCAGCCACCGCTTCTTCAGCATTCATAAACCGCTTTCCTTTAAGTTTTTCTTTAATTTTTGGAAATAAATAAAAATCACAAGGCGCGAGGTCGGGGCTATACGGCGGGTGACCCAGTAATTCAACGTTTGATGTCGCCAAATAGTCGATCGTTCGCTTGGCGGTGTGCGACGAGGCGTTGTCGTGGTGAAGGAGGATCCTACTGCGAGGTCGTTTCTCTCGAACTTTTTCCAAGACAAGTGGCAAACAATTGGTAGTGTACCATTCTGCAGAAACTGTTTTTTGATCCTCCAACACAATTGTTGCGAAATGACCTATCCTTCCAAAGAACGAGGCCACCATTTTTTTCCCGCACTTCGATCTCTCTTCACTTTAGTTGGCAACTCCTCGAAAGGAAACACCCACTGAGCAGATTGTCTTTTGGTTTCAGGATCATAACAGTAAATCCAGCTTTCGTCACCTGTTAGTATGTCGAACACAGCATTTGAGTCACCTCCGTTAAATCTTTCAATCATTTTACGGCACCAATCCACACGATGGAGTTTTTGAGCCTTAGTCAAATTATGAGGTATCCACCGGGCGCAAAGCTTCCTGACCGCTAAATGTTCGTGGAGGATTTTGTGCACTTGACTCATACCGATGCCTAAGCTTGTCCGAATCTGCTGATAGGTCACTCTTTTGTCAGTCTCTATCATACGCCGCACAACACAGATGTTATTTTCAGTCGTCGCCGTAGAAGGCCGTCCCTCACGTACATCATCAGTGACATTAGTGCGACCACGTTTAAACTCATTAAACCAGTTGTAAACAGTCGCACGAGATGGGGCTTCATCGTGAAAGGCCAATCGTAGTCTATCATAACTTTCTTGTTGACTTAAATGACATCGAAAGTCATAAAAAATCATTGCACGAAAATTTTCTCGTGTTAAATTCATGTTGACGTGACACAGACAATTTTCAATTTGCCGCCAAATCGTAAAACAAATGACAAATGAATGAAATATATACTCAGTAATATTGGCAAAGAGTTCTATTTTCAAATTTTAGAATATTTTTTTTATTATATTGTTTATAAGTGGCCAGTTCTAAGAACTTTCAGTTTGACCCTCGTAATTGAGTCACATCATATGATTTAAAAGAAAAAGCTTTTCATAATTTTAAGATTAGCTAAACATTAAAAGCGTGTTGACTATGGTCACTGATTTTTAAAATGTACAATTGGTCTAATTTTTAACAATTTAAAATCAACAAATACAAAATACGGTTACCCGCCATACATTGTGATTTTTTTATTATTATTTTAAATTGTCACATTTTGTTTGTCTTTGACAATTTTTTTTAGTTTGGTCGATTATTGCACAGATTATTAAGCAGGCGGAGGCGACTTGCCGTGATTTTGTCGTTCATTAATCTTCTTACTCACTCCCACCTTTAGCTGTCACTCATAGCGCTATCTCATGAGCCAAATTTGAACCTGGAATTTGATATAACCTGTGGTAATTTCGGTGACAAGATTAAGGTTGCGTTCTTCTACTATTATTTTTGTCTATGAGAAAAAATCGATCGATATTTTTAACAATGATTTGAAATATTTTATATCGTTCGCGTTTTATGTACTCTGTTGTCTTCCGTGTCATTACTGTCCTTCTTTTCGCGTGTTTTATGTACTGACAGACTGATATGTTATGTAAAAACTTGAGGTTTCATCTCTCGCCAAACAACTTAATATCTCATCATCGCCCCTCAATCACACAGCTAAATTTATTTATTTTTCCTCACAGTCGAAATGAAAAATAGTATGTATAACTCGGGTAAAAGCATCCATTTCACTCTCGAATTAAATGGGAACGAATCGAACATCTCGAGTGAAATGGGTCACATTCCCCCCTTGTATAACAATCTACTATTCTATTGTGGCTGAAGTGTAGCAGCGATTGGGTTAATGAGATAGGAAGACAAAAATAAATAAGCGCCAGACAACAAACCAATTGTCGTGGTTCCGAAGTAAGGAGTTTGCTTCCTTTTGTAAGAGTACTAGACACTGATCATGAAGGGGGTGTCTCCCATAAATACTTAAATACTTTAAAAACATCCATGACTTAGGTACAAATGTTCATGCTCATCACACAATCATTTGCCTCTTGCGAGATTCAAACCCGTGACGGCCGGCGTAATAGTCAGGAGCGCTGACCAATTTGTGACCAATACACCAAACGCGTCGTGAATAATAAAAATAAATAAAAAATATGGACGCCATTCACACACATTGCTCGAATCTTAATGTAAGTAGCTAATGCACTTGTGTTAAGGAAATCAACTAAACCCAGTCTTAATAGTGGGACATTATCAGAAAAAAAAACAGTGTTTTATACGGTACTGCTGCCTTTCTTTATTTTTGGTCTGCGACATTTTAACACATTCTATCAATAATATAAATAGCAAATTGCACTTGTAAGAAGCAACTTAGGCTGTTGTGACAGACGAGGAATCGAACCCCGTGTCTTACGCAATCCGGGCGTATGCCTATACCACTCGGCCACCGTCACATTAGCAAGCCTGTTGAATTTTGCAAGCGCTTTCTTTAACGCGTAGGCTGCGTGGCGTCATCAATGTTGCGAGATTGCTCTCACAATATCCGAAGGAAATATTTTTACAAATATTTAACAATCGGTTAAGATGAACGAAGCCAATTTATAATTATTATTTTGTTTTTATAGTGTTTTGTCACTATTGCCGTTTATATTATTAAGTTTGTATAGTGACAAAACACTATAAAAACAAAATAATAATTACATTCTATCAAATTTCCTTGCAGCACAAAGCAACTTGTTTTCCCCAAAGGTTAAGCCGATTCTCGTTTCAAGTACCGAACTCTATTCTTCCATTATTACAGTGGGTACAAGAACGGGGTGATTACGTGAATTGCGATCAATAACTCATGCAATCGCCATAAGTAAGGCAGACATAGCCTGAGTAATTTCTGACAAGGCATATTTTAGAAAGAAAGAAGAAGAAGTAATATGCATTCTCAAGTAGAGAATGGCCTAAGGCATTGAGTTCGCCAATTGTACAGTGCAAGAAAGTTTTTAAATTAAAAAAAAACTCACTTATCAACATAATATGTATATATTGCAGCCATCCTGTTAAATCAGCCAGTTAGTTTAGTGCCTAGGCAATTTATCGGTTTTTTGCCTCCTCAGCGACACCAAAGGAAATAGCTTAATGCCGTGATTAGAAAGGATGCACGTTTTTTTTTTTCGTTGTTGATTGCAATTTTAAGTGAAATTAAGCTGTCACAGTTCATTATCAAAATAGTTTTAAAATATAGAGGTAAAAAACTAATACGTTTCCTGCGTATTTAAACTAAAATTACTAAATACGATCAATCATTCTAATAATCAAATATTCGTTCTAGGTGATTTTTTGAAATATTTTGTAAAAAGTAATCTTATTGAAATTCTGAACTCGAAGTAACTCGACCTAACCATACATCACAAATTCGTCAATATATAATTTAACTTCATCACTATACGACGTTCAGTTAATCAAAGTAAAGTCAATCTGGCTTAACGTTGTGTCCAACGACTTGTCTAGTTAATGTTCAGCCATTTAGTTGAATGCCAGCATTTAAATAAACTGCCTAGCCATTAAATTAACTGGTTAATTTAACCAAATGGCTGCGGCGTATACATGACATAAAATGATTCCATGAATGTCCTCTATTAGCCCCAAAAATAGTTACATCGTTCTGCCAAACACCCTGTATGCATCTAGACCGTATGAAGTATGACATACTTCAGAGTCTTCAAAAATTGTCATGACGCCAGTGTAGAAATACTTAATCGCCTGTAGCAAAGTAAGCAAGTATTTTAATAGCGCTTACTAACGAATAGTCTTCGGAGACTGGGCATGAAACATTTCATGAATAGCTGATGAAATTGCATATGAAATGAAATTCATTATTCACACCTGCTACTTTTTTTCATATAAACTGCTATAAATCTCATTCTGCTAAATCATAATATCATACGAATTTCATTTCATCGACGAATGAAATGTATCCGGGCGGTATCCTAGAGCGAAGGAGCGAGTAGGAATGAGTAGGCTCTATCTGTGCGGTCATATTGGCTAATGACGATCACCAATCAAAAGTTGAATTAAAGTCGTAAAGTTGAGATCTTTTGTAATGAGTTTGTAGCGGGTCGGTATGAAAATATCATTATTTGCGAGTAGTGAAATTCATATGAAATTCATTAGTCGCGTACTCGCGTCGCAATTCACATTGCGAAATTTTTCATCATTTCTTGAAATGAAAATTAATAAAAATTAGCAATCATTTCCATGTCTATCAGACACTCACGACAATGCGTCCACTTCATCCAAACATGCATCGCTATCTCTTCCAAGTTACATAATATTCCGGCCTGTTAATCTAAAATCCTTCCCGCTTGCCTGCACGAACGCTACAATGGGAATGTTTGTTCACGCCCCGACTCGTAAACTTATTCACTTTTCAACTTAACAAAAAAGTGGCAACTTTGTAAGACGGACCACGGCCATAATTCACTGGTTTGGAACGGACGCCAGCGATTTTTCAGACGCGAGTCGGTATGTATTAGTTTCAAAGTAATATACTGTGTAGCGCGGCGAGAGCAGACAGTTAGTTGCATCAAAAACCAAATGCCTCTTGACGAAACTGCTTCTAGCGGTAAGACCGCTAACATAAAACAATCAATTGGCTAATATGAATGATGCAACTAAACACGAGATCACAATTGTTCCGGAAGCTGTAGGGTCTATGTTTAGACGTGTATGTGTCCACAGTGGATCTATATGCAAAAATTAACGACTTTTATGACTATAAAAAGTTAAATTGCACATACTTATAGGTAAAATTTTGTACAATAGATTTAATGTGGTCTTTGATTTATTTGGGTTATTGCGATTTTCCACTCTAAAAATCCACACTAGTGTGGGAAATTGGATTTTTATCCATATATCCACACTTACGAGCTTAGTGCGGAAAAATTGACAAATGTTTCAATTTTCCACATCATTAGGGATTTCCGAAAATTGATTACTTCAGTGCGATTAATAAGTATATAATAATAAATATACCAATACCTTTTTTTAATTTTTAGGATTTATACTTATTGACTATATAAATGTATTGATTAAAGCACAATTTACTTACATAAATAAAACGACGTGATTTCATTTCATTTAAGCAACGCCTATTTTTTTTAGTTATGTGTAATTATATTGTTTTGATCAAAGAGTACTATTATCGTAAGCAACAGAATCTACAAAAATACATTATGTTTACAATAACATATTGTGATTTCACGAAATCACTTGTTTATAAACGTTTTATATTTATATCGTTTAGTAGAATAACATTTCTATAAAAGTGGAACATTAATTTGTCCATTTTTCAACACCAAGCCATCAGTGTGGATAAATGAAAAAAAAGTCCAATATTCCACGTGTGGATTTTTAGAATCGGAATAACCCTTCTATTTATCTTACGGTCTGTTTCAAAATATCAAAATAAGTTCTGGTTAGCGCTACCAGATACTTCATTTGTAATGACGTTATATATTTGAATTATTTGTTGGATAGTGCTTATTTGTCGACTGTGGAATAAGCCCTTCGTATATTTTTCAGGCAAGATGTTCTATTTATCCTGCAACAAACATATCGACACTCATAAGTTCTAGTAACGAAAATGTTAGGCGAAATGCGATGGAAATGGTGGAATAAAACATGATGCCATTGCCCACGTTCAATTTTCATCACTCATAGGGATTGGCCGGTGGATAAATGAAGCCAGTTTTTCTACGACTCCGTCTCCGGTTACGGTGGTATAATGTTTTCATGACATCGAAATTTGATCGAATATCGAATTGAGGAGGCGTTGACCTCTGTATACGGCGTAATTATTTAATGGATATGCGTTTATTTAACTTAAAGCAAGAATGCTTTGGCTTTGATTTGTTTAATATTATTGATAATACTTTCTTTCATGAGTAAAAAAAGTAAAGTTAGCCTGTAACGTCCCATTGCTGGGCAAAGGCCTTACCTCAACTATGAACCATACTCCACCACGCGGGCTCAGTGCGGATTGGTACGTATATGTGTACTATGCGTATGTATATATGTGTGTGTATATAGTATCCATATGCTTATGGTATTTATGTTTACTATCATTGTATAATTACCACGCTGTACCTTTTATTTTTTTGTTATTAATGTCACGCTCTTTCTTTTGTCGCCTTACAATTTTCTTCGCGCTGCCTGTATTTTCTGTGTTTCTGTAGACCTATGGTTGACTGGTAGAGAATGCTTTTAGCATAAGTTCCGCCATATGTACCATTTGTTTGTGCATGAAGTATTTAAATAAATAACATTTTTGGTTTGTTTGTTATGTTTAACATAAACCTTAAAGTATAACTTTGATTGAAACAAAAAAATAGTCATCATCACTCTCATTTGTCAGTGCGGTGTATGAATGTCTCTTCAATGTACGAACAATTTATGAAATAATTCTAGAGCACAGTTTTCACTTAGCTAGGAGCTGGTGCTACTAAAGAGTGACTAAAGTTCAGTTCAAAAAATAGTAAATGTAACAGTTATAACCTGCCATTTCATTGATATTTCCTCTGACATTTATAATCGTTCCATATCAAAGAACGGTCGTGCGGTTTCAGTTTTAATCGGATTATTGAAAGCCGTACATAAACGCGCTGTTGTAGCAACAATTTAAGGTCTTTATTAAGACAGTAATTTAAGCTACATCCGTCCCTTTTACTCAAGGTATTACTTTCGTGTGGTTGACAAGGTTAAATATAGAGTGAAAATCAAAAACATGAGGATACGTAGTAGAGACCCTGTTAGTGATTTTTCTATAACAAACCAAACTTTGTATATGTATGATTTGCTTTTGTCAATGTTGAAAACTTTACCACACGAAGTAGGTTAATACTAATATGTTTCAAGATAAAAGTGTTAGGTTTATGTTACATATTTTTTTATGATCTTATCCATTCCCGAAGCATAGTTTAATGAAAAAAAAGGCCCAAAATCTATTGCTTGCCATCATTGTTTCAATTAATTAAGTGGTTTGGGTTATAAAAATACGAATGAGGTAAGTAAATACAATGTATTTTTTGTTAATCATAGTTTTCAGAATGAAGTTCTAGCGCTTAGTCTATAAAACATTATCCTTGACAAAACATTCCAGTAAAATTGTTGCGCATTTTGCTTCTTCTAGATCCTCATGCAATTCAAGTAATAACCACAAATTCAGTGATTTCCAATTATATACCATTTGGAATAATCCGGGAGGAAATAAATACCTGTAACTTTGTAGTAGTTAACATTTAGCGAAATTCAAAACAGTTTCGCCAAAAAGCCGCAATATCAATAGAGCAAAATTAAAATTTGAGGCACAATTCTGAACATATCAAAATTTTGAAACAAATCTACCTGTCTGATAAAAAGGATCATAAAAACCGTCTACACGGAATAGGGCTGGTACTTACACATCACGATTGTTTCAGCAGACCTGACAAGTATTTGCGCACTCTTAGGAGTAAGTTTGTTTACATCGCAATTTTTTTTTTGTACCTATGTTACCTCATATCTCAGTCGTTAGTCGACCGACTCAATTTTTTTTGTCGCCTATCTAGTGGGTATACCTTTTAGTAGGTCCCATTATTGCCAATTTGAAATCTGATGGTGGGATCTAGGTGTAATCAAAGGAAACCCTCAAATGTTAAAGGCACGTATAGTGTTTTTACTAGAATCTTAATGTTGACGTGTTGTTACGTCTGATAGTCAACATTTTGTGGGGCTAAACTGATGGTGGAACTCCTTAACGCTTAAGAGTTCAGTAATTATAATGAAAGGAGTTATGATATGTAGTTTGTAGCTTCTTAAAGAACAGAGTCATAAGGTACAACCGGGCCCCCTCTCCCGTATTCTTTAAAAATGAAGAAATAAAATTAACTTTAAAAAAAAGTAAAAACCGATTTCTGACACTTTTTTTTTTTAAACCCTCCCTTTGTACTACACTTCGCGTCAGATTTTGAACAGGCTGCGTGACATCATCAATGTTGCGAGATTACTCTTTCTAATTTTTTTCCTTTATGTGGCAAGGCAGCCCTGCCCGCTCACTACGCGTCAGATTTGCGCGCTCCACAGAAGCAAGTTTGTTCGCGCAATTGACAGGCCGACGCGCGCCGGCTGGCTATAACAAGCTTAGTTAGCTCACACGAATTTCTGTTGCAGGTCGTTCAACTTTTGAACTAGGTTTTTCCGCCACAAAAATACAGGGGTATATTCCCCTGTTTATTACATACACAACGTTAATTTTGAAATTTTTAGCAACGACTCAAGGAATACTGAAATTATGTTTCATTATGTAGTCATAACGCAATCAAATTAATATTTTAAATAAATTTAAGTAACAGAATGCCATCTTCTAATCTCATATGAACGTTTTGATTTAATGTTTGTCACAATACTTACGAAACAGGAGCCATATTGGGCTGAAACTTAGTATGACGGTTGCCGTTACATTGTAAGTTTCTACGCCACGCAAGCTTATTTTGTGTACTCTACGAAGCCAATTTCCTACAACATTACCTCGACGATAAAGAGGCGACAATTCACTTACCTTTTTTCTACACTATACTCACTCATGTCATGAATGGTCGAGGGAGATCTTTAAGGAAGAAAACACATACAGTAAATAACGCTACTTTGGCATCTATTTTTTTAGTCACTACGTTACTTATTAATTTGACTACCTCCGTGGTGGAGTGGCTAAGCACGCTGGTTTTAAGGCGTCGCCGCTCCGATGTCCCGAGTTTTATTCCCAGTCGGGTCAATATAGAAATCAAAATTTTCTATATTGTCTCGGGACTGGGTCTTGTGGATTGAGTCTTATTTCCATAACACAAGTACAATTAGCTACTTTGGGATCGGAGCAATATATGTGATTGGTGTCCAATATTTTTTTTTTTTTATAATAATAATGTCAGTGTTTTTAAATAAACATACACATACATATTTTAAGTCTAGTCATCTAGTCGTCTTTCTCATGACATTCTCCAGTTCCTAACACTATACCGCAAAAAAGCGTCAACGTTATAGGTAGTTTCTTTAAACTTTAGCTTGCAAATTAGCGTGTAAATAATTAAAGTGAAATCCGGGGACCGGTGACAAAAGCGAGTCATTAAGTTTAATATTTTACTGAGTGGCGGTAGCTACACAGTTCAGACGAACGCAGAATGCTCAGGGTCCGTGTCTTGACCTTTAAGACAAACTTGTTCAGTGAATAGTTAAGTTTAGGAGGCTTAATTGACTCGCATCAGGGCTCAGGCCATATAGTACTTAATAGTAAAAAAATAAAGAGCCCCTAGCCGATTCCGACTACAATGACCAGTCTCAATGACTAGCCGACATATCGTGCACATGCTTGTGCGCAAACACAGGTGCACAATCTATAGCTTTAACTCACATAACCCGATGAGACAGCAATCTGACACGAACGAAGAGAGAACAGGCGCAGGACTTTCTGAGGCTCTCTGAGGCACGGGGAAATTGAACAGCCACCTTCCAAGTTCCGGGCCGAACTGAAAATTTCTGATCAGAAAAACACAGGCACATATTTTCGGTTTCGGTGACAAGCGGCTACATAGTCACACTTAAGGCATCGTTCACCCCAACGTATTATCGGTCACTGACTGTAAGCATGCTCATGTCACAAAGCAAATAGCAATCGCATATTGTCGGTTTTGGTCTGATCTAGAAGTTATTTTTTATGGAAAAAATATAAAACTACATAACGCGCGCTCACGATCAGCGGCGGACAATACGTTTGGTCTGAACGATGCCTAACATTTAGTGTGCCTAAAAATTTTACAAATAATAAAAATAATAAATAAAATAAATATTTGACACATCACATACATTGCTCCGATCCCAAGCTAAGTAGCTAAAGCACTTGTGTTATGGAAATCGGAAACAACGGTGGTACCACAACACGCAGACCCGAGACAATGTGGAAAAGATCGTTTTCTACATTGACCCGACCGGGAATCGAACCCGGAACCTCACGAGATGGCGACACTTGAAATCAGCGTGCTAGCCACTCGACCACGGAGGTCTTCAATAACCCGAGATACCGCATTATTACGCGTAATTTTAAGAACATGGATCGGTTTCGAGCGCTATACCTATATAAAATGACATCAGAAAAGACGTTAGGTACCGAGTTAAGTAAGTAAGTACGAGTGGGCGGAACCGCTGGAATTTTTCATGTGTACTCGGGCCCGAGTGCGCGGCACCAAACTGCGCCAAAGGTCGGGCCAAAATATATAATGTCTATAACAAAGACATGTTATCCAACTAGCAATTTCAATGGACAAGGTTTTCTGACATCTTGCAGCAACTTCACCCCATGCTAAGCGATTACCTAAGAATCATACGTGATACTATTCATAGGATTTATTATACGCTTATACGCGTTCCTTGTCAAGTACTAAATCATAGTCTAGCTTGACTACAAAAATACTACAGCTGGCAGCGTTATTTCTTCGCTGCATTAGAAACAAAGACGGTAAATTTCATTAAACTGTTATTGCTAGCGTATGACACAACGAACAAATTTCCTGTACCCCTATCACGAATAATTTGCGTCAAAGTATTCGTATAGTAACGTAATCATTTGTATGAGAATCTGAAAGCGCCTCTTTCGGACGTAAAACAAACTAAATTTGGCAGCACAAATACCTGACATTTATTGTGCGTACACATTTTCTATAGTGTTTAACTGGATTTGCGAGCACGAACCGTTCTTTGACGTATAGTATCGTGAGTTGCTGCACCATGATTACTTGAGATTCTAAATGTCAACAATGAGTGAAGAGAAACTAGGTAACTTTTACGGATAAGACCGCCTAAATTATTTTTTCCCAAAATTATCATACAGGTGTATTTGAAGACGAATTCAAGCTCCTGGAATGGGAAAGATTCGGCATCAACGTCAGCAAATACATCTCTCACCTCCGGTTTACTGATAGGTAATATACTATTTGTGCAGGCAAAAATGAGAATTTGGAACTACAGTCGAAAGCTTTAGCTGAGCCTTACAACAAGTGGTTCTAAGAAAGGTCTATCAACGAATCCAACGCGGCCGGCTAGGCAGAGGTCGAGAAACTGCTCATCTCATTAACCTCAGTGTTTGAAGACGAAAGTTTTCAACGGGTGTGTATATAGGTACTAGTGAGACCATACGGATCCGATACATAGTTTCGTACTATATATGCTCAAAATCTCTCATATAACAACAGACAGAGCTTTGGATTTTGGCGAGAAATAAAGAAACGTGTGAAATAAAGAATACGTTTGTGGTCATATTTATTATTATAAAATTAAGACATTGCAGTAGAAATATGATATATATTACAATATTTTTTATCTTATAATCTTTACTTTTAACTTAAAAAGAAATCAGGATCAGGGACACTAGTAATCGGTGTATCGATTTTGACCTTGTTGAGTTCATTATTGCTCTGATATGGGCGTACCGAAGACCGCTGGAACTGCTAGACTCACTTTATTTCTTCTAGCTGGGTAGGCGTATTTCTATACATTTTATTTTGGTTGTCTTCATTCTGAAAATAATATATATATATATATTTTATATTGACGTTAATGCTTTTCATTCCATTTGTTAGAAACAGCGTCCTCTTGGAGAGCTGAGGGCTTGGATAAATCACAATTTCTTGAGAAATAAGATCTAGCTAGAGTTTATCTCCCTATAATAGCCAATGAATAAAAGCACTTTAATCACAAATCCTTGTATGACTTTTACGTACTTACTTTTTCAAAAATTCAAATATTGTTACGTTCTACTGGAAACGACTTGTCCTCGTTATTTTAAATATTTTTCATCATTTTAAACTAAATCTTTTGTAAAACTTTTGCATTTGTCACAATATGATGGCATAACGTCAATCTGTCAATTGACAGTCTAGTAAACAGTTCAAAAATCTAAAGATTACAGAAAAACATATACCCTCCATATTTTAATAGACCAAAATTTTACATTAACTAACCCTGCCAAACATATTGATCGTAATTTTGTTCCGTTATTGATTTCTCTTAGATTTTACTGGAATATCCTGATATATTTCGATAAAATTCATAAAAAATGTCGCTTTACTTGTTTCTAGACGTGTCATATTTACGTTAGTATGACGTCATCTTTGTCAATGCTATCGAGCTTACTACACGACACGAGAGTGCTTCGTGATGCCGACTAACGTTGTACTGCGTAAACTCGCTACGCTAACGTGACGAATACGTCAAAAGTTCGTGATTGGGGTACTGGATTTGCGATCACGAATCTTTTTTTGACGTATAGTATCGTGAGTTGCAACAAGATTACTTCAGATTCTAAATGTCAAAAATGAGCGAAGACAAACAAGGTAACTTTTACGGATCAGACCGCCTAAATCGTTTTTTTTTTCTAAAATTATCACACAGCTGCATTTGAAGACTGATTCAAGCTCTTGGAATGAGAAAGATTCGGCATCAACTTCAATAGCAAATACATCTCTCACCTCCGGTTTATTGATAATATACTATTCGTGCAGGCAAAAATGAGATTTTGGAACTACAGTCGAAAGCCTTAACCGAGCCTCACAACAAGTGGTTCTAAGAAAGAGGTCTATCAATGAATCCAACGCGGCCGGCTAGGCAGAGGTCGGGAAACAGCGCAAGAGCGTCGCCACGTCTCATTAACCTCAGTGTTTGAAGACGAAAGTCTTCAACGGGTGAGTGTGTACTAGTGAGAACGTATGGATCCGACACATAGTTTCTTACTATTTGTGCTCAAAATATCACATATAACAACAGACAGAGCTTTGGCTTTTGGCGAGAAATTAAGAAACGTGTGGAATAAAGAAAACGTTAGTGGTCATATTTATAATTCTAAAATTATGACATTACATTGGAAATATGAAATTTATTACAATATTTTTTATCTTATACACCTTATTTTTAACTTAAAAAGAAATCAGGAACAGAGCAATTGTAACAGGTGTATCGATTTTGATCTTGTTGGGTTCATCTTTGTTCTAAATATATATATGGGAGTAACGAAGACAGCCGGAACTGCTAGACTCACTTTATTTCTTCTAGATGGCATATATAGGCGTATTTCTACACATTGTACTTTGGTCTGTCTTCATTCTGAAAAATAATGTATATTTATTTTATATTGACGTAATGCTTTTCATTCCATTTGTTAGAAACAGCGTCCTCTTGGAGAGCTGAGGGCTTGGATAAATCACAATTTCTTGAGAAATAAGATCTAGTTAGAGTTTATCTCGCTATTATAGCCAATGAATAAAAGCACTTTAATCACTTATCGTGTATTACTTTTACATACTTACTTTTTCAAAAATTCGAATATTGTTACGTTGTACTGCAAACGACTTGTCCTCGTTATTTTAATATTTATTCATAATTTTTAACTAAATCTTTTGTAAAACTTTTGTATTTGTCGCAATTTGATGGCATAACGTCAGTCTAACAATTGACAGTCTACTAAACAGTTCAAAAATCTTAAGATTACAGAAAAACATATATCTTCATATTTTAATAGACCAAATTTTTTACATTAGCTAACCCTGCCAAACATATTGATCGTAATTTTGTTTCGTTATTGATTTTTCTTAGATTTTACTGGAATATCATGATATATTACGATAATATTCATAAAAAAGATCGCTTAACTTGTTTCTGGACGTGTCATTCAACGGCCATATTTACGTTAGTATGACGTTATCTTCATCAATGCTATCGAGCTTACTACACGACACGAGAGTGCTTCGTGATGCTGACTAACGTTGTACTGCGTAAACTCGCTACGATAACGTGACGAATACGTCTAAAGTTCGTGATTGGGGTTACTGCTCCATGAATTGACGCCGCAAACATCAAATCATAGTACCGATTCATAATTTGAAATTCAAATTTCAAGGAAAACGTCACAATCTTGTCATCGTATTTGCGACACATTTTTTGCTTCTCATAGCTTCTTTCTCGTAACAACTGGCTGGTAAATTGAAACTGTTTAGTGCGTAGGTTATTTCAAGTTAAATAATATTATTTGTTTTTATATGAAACATTACACCCGTACGTACCTACTTGCATTGGTTGTATGTCTACGCCATAGGAGCGGGATCTTAGTTATCCAAGAGTATATAATTTTTCCATCCTACCATCTACTGTTCTAGAATATCGCGTTTATACGGAGATAACTCTTTGACCCTTTATAGCCACCGTGTTGCCTGAAATAAGTGTTAATCGAAGTTTATCGTAATGACGTCTGCTTGCCATATAATTTATGTAATTATGTCAGAATGTTTTGTTAAATTCGAAACTTCTGACAACTCGATACCTTACCACGGTATAATAAGACATTTTGAGTTAACAGGATTTTTACTTTTATACCATACAGTTTTGGTGTAACATAGATTTGCCAGTTCATTCATTCGTTCTGTTATGCAAGTATAGTAATTCCTATTACAATTTTACGTCGAAAAACGACTTTGAGTTAATCGAATATAAAATTAAGAAACAAAATTATTCTTCGTATAGTTGCCAATGTAATGGTTGCTAATTGTACGCGCATGGAAGCCAATGTTTGGTAACCAAGAAATATGGTGCCAAAAACTTATATAAAGAATGAGAGAATGGCGCAACGCTCGAAACGGGTTGCCCTTTTTTACATAAATACGAGTATAGACTTCTGGCTTTTTAATACACGCTGTACTACTCAGTGAAAAATTACAAGTATTTTCTTAAACTTTATAGCCCACCCAAATGTGGAATTAAAGCCAAATCACGTTTCTAAAATATTTCAAAACAAAATTTTCTTAATCGGTACATAAAGGTCAGTACTGGTTACCCACCTCTTTATTTTTTTTACCCTAAAGTTAGGCATGTATGCTAGAAGGTCCTACTGTTTTCATATACTCTGTGCTAGTTCGCACTCGACCCGGTTCGGACGGGTCACGACTGCGTTGATGATTTCCAGCTCTCGTTTTTGAGGTAAATACCACTTTTTTCTATGTTGCGACAGTTTGAACAGCAGAATCACTGAGTTATAACTGATCTATGACTAAACATGGTGACTGGACTTTGTATCTTTCATCCAGAAGTTATAGCGCAAAGATGTGATATTATGAAAAAATGAATAAAATAGTTAACTTTGTATATCCTTTGCTGGAGAGTGGAGAATCTGTTGAGTTACTCAGCGGACCTAAGATGCGCGCCTATTTATCATTTATCGTGGCAATCAATAAATTCCTAACGTCATTTTAATCATATTCATATACGTATTTAATCGACGTCACGTCGCGTTATCGATCGCGTCGATAAAATAACTTTAGGTAAACTATAGATATCGAGAGAGCACCAGTCATCAAGTTAACCATTTTTCATTTAGTCTCTTATTAAAGGTATATAGTATCTTCTCTAAAATATATATCCTTATTTAAGTTAGTTTTCATTCTTGGCTTCGAATCAATACCTACGTATGTGACTGCGACTCTCACAAATAAGTCGGACGGTTTAGTAACCAGGAAGCTGCTGTATTGAATCCGACTGCATTATCGCGCGTACGTGAGCCAGCTACAAATTACGATAGTGTGTGTTTCATTTTGTGGTTCGTGCACATACCCTCTAAGAAGACATCTCTCATGATACACTTTGGTTAGCTTTGGGCTGTACGTGTATATTGGCATGGAAAAGTTATTCTGTACGGAAAAATCAAACACTGTTTAAGTTCATATTTGACCGTGATACAGATAATAATAGAGGATATAGTTAAACATTGAGTCCGTGCTGGGAATCAGGTAAAAATATAAACCGACTTCAAAAAAGGAGGAGATTATCAATTCGACTGTATGTTTTTTTTAATGTATCTATGTTACCTTTTGTATCTTAGTCATTTGTCGACCGATTTCAAAAAGTTTTCGCCTACCTAGAGGTTATACCTTCTAGTTGGTCCCATTATTGCCAAGTTGGGATCTAATGATGGGATCTTGGTGCAATTGAGGGAGAACGTCGAATTTACAAGGCGCGTTTAGTGTTTTCGTACTAGAATCTTAATGAAGACTTGTTGTTGCGTCTGATAGTCGGCTTTGTGTGGAGATGAGCTGATTGTGGAACTCTTTAACGCTTAGCAGTTCAGAAATTTTAATAACAGAACTTATAAAAGGTAATTTGTAGTTGGTTTTTACTTTTTTTAATGTTATTTTTTAACACGTAGTCAGTAATCACATGTGTGGTAACATGCAAGAAGAATCGGTACAAATTTTATATAGTATCGACAGTATTCGACAGTGCATAAAAAAGCGGATTAGGCCTCTAGCCTAATGGAAATAGTCTTGACTTCATTCTGGGGCCCTATTTTTTAATCATACATATCAAGATGCCGTGTGATATTCATTGATTACATTGACCAATTTTGGAATGAAAATCATTTAAACTCACGCAGAAGGGATTTGAAAGAAAAAAAAACTCAACTTTGCGAGTACTCAAGTCCATATTTCGGGTGATTTTCGTTGATTTTATATTCGTTTACGAATGAGAATCACACGCCACAAACAAGCGAGTAATTCAAAAATAGGGACCCTGGGGGGCAATTCTCGTGCAATTCGTATACGAAAAAAGTTCGCCGATCGAATTTTCTTTGTCGAATAAAAAATAGTTTTTGATTTCTTAGGGTCACGATTTCTATATATTTAGTTTTTTTACGTGTATAGATATTTTGGTAAAACGGTTAAACTCGCAATCGAATTACCACACGAAAAAGATTGATTGTCGCGAGAATTGCCCTCCTGGTTGGATTCACATTTATGCTAGTAAATCAATAAATATCTTAATCACATTTTACTTTAATCATTAGTATACCTCTCATACTAAAGCTAAGCTTAAAAGCGACTATAAACCTCTATTTTCATAAGATTATCCTGTACTGTTTACATACAGAACTAGAGTTACACTAACAAGCGAGTTTAGAAACTTCGCAATACTAACCCGGCACAAGTATGTCAGTAGGACTTCACAATACCCCGACAGAGATGTAAATGCAAGAAAATGCAGTAACGTGTGTGTTAAGGCTCTTGCCGCAACTTTATATTGTTGAGTTCCTTTGTAAGGGTGAGCACATACGAATGGTTAACGTTACTCGAGAATGTTGAATGCGAAATAGGTAAGGGTCTTGTGCCGTTTACCTAAGATCTTGTTTAGGAAGTATGGTGTCACAGCACTTAGGCCACTTAGTACGTAGGGAAGCCAACCCGTCTTTAGTAATAAGTTGAAGTACGTTTTTCAGAACATCGATTGGTTTTACTACTCAAAAGTTATATTTGATTGACTTTTATAAACTTAGTGGTATAACCGTTTACCGTATACACTTTTTTTATTTATTTACTAGGCCTTTTCTAGTATTTTATTTTTGAATAGAAAATGTTCTTTATTCTTCTTTATGTGTTTATTTTTTTTATTGATTTTAAATGATAATAGTAATGTGTATTGAATTCTCCTTGTACTTTATTTTTGACTAATTTATTTTTCTCTGTATGTGTGAACACTAATCAAAGGGTACTATCAGTATCGTAACATGCCTCGCGCTATCACGAATTATGCTGAATTATGCTAATTTTTTTGACACATAGGTACCTATTATTTATATACATATCTATTTAAACTGATGTCAATATCTAATAATATTTATAATAACCAATTTTTTATTGTTCCATGCACGTAAATTATGTGTCAAATAAAATATTTTTTATTATATTCTACTGATTGTCTATCGATGTCAATAGGACATGATAACGGGACGGCGACGAATCCAACAAAAAAAAAACATGAAAATCGGCCTACCCATTCACGAGTCAGTAGAGTCAGTATAATTGGTGTAACTAATACGTCTACAGCAAGGTAGTGTGACCTCCCCCTAAAGCCAAGTAACGTATGCCCCGTATCCCGGCGTAGTAAGGACAATGCTCGACTGTATCCTACGTTGGAGCTGCCTTAAAAGTTACGGCCGCGCTGAGTACCGCCCGCGGCGAACACGACTTGGAAGCTTTTTTTAAATAAAAATTTGCTGTGTATGCTGGAGCATCGCTTTGTACGGCAGTGAAACGTGGACGATGACGCAGCGTGATGGAGGGAGAATAGAGGTGTTTGAAATGTGGTGTTGGCGAAGGATGGAGCAGATTAGTTAGACAGAAAAGAAGAAGAACGAGGAAGTGCTAGGAATTGTGGGTGAAAAGAGACATATATTGAAAACAATCGAAAACCGGAGAGGAAAGATGATAGGGCACTTGGTACGACATGACGAATTAATAAGGATCATCATAGAGGGAAAAGTTGAAGGCCGGAGAAAAAGAGGAAAACCTAGAAGGGCATACATGACGCAAATTAAGGAAAAGTTAGGAGTCAAGTCGTACCAATTAGTCAAGGAAATGGCTTGGGATCGAACAAATTGGAAAAAACTCCACCGACAAGAACATAGCTCTTAAATAAGAAGAAGAAGATGCTGGTAGTGCTCATTTTCTATCTTGATGTGTAGAATACTGAACGGTGGAAAGATGCTTCGCATTTTTACTACTAACTTACGTACTTACTCCGATGACTCAGCGACCAAAAATGAATCTGGGCCTCCGACGTGAGACGTCGCCATTTATCCCGGTCCTGTGCAGTTTCTCGCCAGTCGCCGGCTTCAAGCTCGTGAAGATTCGGGTCCATTGCATCTTTTCAAAGATACCAGGGACGGCCAACTGACCGACGACCCGTGGGGCGACCGAGATACACCTTCTTGACGCTGCGGTCTGAAGCCATTCTCACGACATGGCCGAGCGATGGCGATTAGTTAAGTACAATTATCCTTAATATTAACACATTAAAAATAGTACCGCTTTGAAAAAAACTCAGTAAAAAGATAAACATAACGCTTTTGTCTTAGATTTAAGAGAAACAAATTCATTTGGAGTGCATGATGTGCGTAATTGGTGTACGTCAACTTGAAATCTTGCACCGACTCCAAATTTCAATCTTTTAGTGAGTTTTAAACGCAGATCAATTATTGTGCCACTTTTCTTTCTCAGTGCGATCTTTCATAGACAGTTTTCCTTTAGAACCTGATGTCTACAAACTTGACTGCAGCTGTGGTAGTTCAAACATAGAAAGAAAGAAAGGGTTTATTTTCTCATGAAAAAGGGTACATTTGGATGTTAAATCTATGGTTATCTCAGCTTTTACGACTATCAATTAATAGCATGCAAATACATATTTTAAAAATAAACAATTAATCTCGTCAGAATTCATAATATTAATAAACATTACATTTAAAACATTACAACATACAATTAAGGAATAAAGCGGTCAAAAACAATGACAAACAGAAGTCAAAAATTGTGAAATTTATTTTAGAATCGAGTCCAAATCACTGGATTGAGTAGCCTTACTTCGAAACCATGACATTTGGTATGTTTTCTGGGACATATTCCAAATATCTTTATGTCAGTCATAGTACGTAATTGATTATATATAACCTTATAAATCTAGTAACGCTGAGTCTGTAAATTAAATTAGATATTTCCCTTTTGGAATTGAGGCCATCTTCCCCGATCCGTTTGAAATATAAGACGACTGTGTCACAGCGCCTTAAACACCTTTGATAACGCCAAATCCTACTGTAAGCGAATTTCGGAGGAACGCTGTATCATTAGGAGCAGTGGTTCCCAAACTTTCCGAGTTGTTACCTACTTTTATTTCGCGCAACGGAATGTGAGTGGCACTTGTCACTCTTCTTTCAAACTTAATGAATGTACCCACTTAATATGTTTCTTTTTCAATACCAGATAGGTATACAAATAGATCTGCTGACGTTACAAATCATAGGTATATTTACCTAATGCATAATGGTTCCTTCGCAGTTTATTAAAAATAGTAAATTATGGTGATTTGGGACCAAAAAAATTACTGATTTCCAATTCACATAGATTAACCAAAACAGTTAACTTACGTAAACATACACGGATAAAACTTGGAGAAAGAAAAAATATTTTGACTTCTCATTCACTAGATTTTTATAAAACTCAAGAGTTTCATAGAAAAATGCCTTACTAGAGCAGCAATGTAAACTTTGAGTGCCACATGCTCGTAGGGGCACAGAATCGATACTCAGTCCCCTTGTCAGATAACCAATATCTGCGCACCTGGTACCTGCCACATCAAAAGTTGGACCCGATAAAATCAGAGGCGGAGTGACACCATCAAACGTTTCGTGCTCGGGACTATGTTTGAGGTCTGTGTTGTATTTTAAGTAAATAAGTACTGCAAATATTATGACGACTCGTCTGGTGTAGTGGTCTAGAAATCGCCTACTACGCAGCGGGTGCGGGTTCAATCCCCGCACAATACAAACATTTGTGTGCATGAACATGTCTGTTTGTATTGGTCTGGGTGTTTTCTATGTATATCATGTATGTATTTACAAAAAAAAAGTTGGGACTAGATGGCGATGTCTGGAAATGTCCAAAGGATATTTTTTTATTTTTTTTATTATTATTATTATATTTAATATTTATAAATATTACTTACGATTTTATTGTATTTTTACTGAATACCTTATTAAGATACAATTGGATATAAGTTTTAATACGTTATAGAACTATGTTTAAGTTAATTTACACAGCATATATTACCTCAATGTGTTTAAGGTAAAAAACGATAGTCACAATCATAGACAAACATGCTTTTCGTGAATTTATCTTTGATATTAAAAAAATCGGTATAACCTGCTACGTTAATTGGTAACTACCTGCCTACCTACCAACTTTTATAAACAGCTATTTTGTGGATATTTTTGAGCGACAAATACTGAATATTCTTTTAAAATTAAGCCTGTATGTGTTGGTACATAATAAACTTTTTTGCAATAAAAAATAGAAACTTCTTTATTTTTTTAACGTTATGAAAGAAATATAATAATGTATACGGTATTTATATAATAAGTAGTTTGTATGTTTATTTTTTGTTTTAAATACCTCTTGTAATTCGTCAAGCTCTTTCTTTTGCCAATCTATCACTTGCTTCGCGCCGCCAGTATTTTCTCTGTATAGACCTCTGGTTGGCTGGTAGAGATTGCTCTTAGTATTAAGTCTGCCATATGTACCTTTTGTTTGTGAATGAAGTGTTATAAATAAATAATAAATACTCTGATAATTCACATTTTAACCTAACCCTCAATTTATCTAAACTGTGGTTTAACAGCACCATACGTAAGAATTGACGTCTCCATTCCTTACTGAATGACCACATCTCGCGAGCGCGCGCGATTTCTCCCCACGATAGCACACGCCGACGCCAGAGAAATTGCATCCAATGTGTATTTGTTTGACCCTGCTCCGGGCGTATTTACCTGAACCTGAAGCTTATGTGATCAATAAATAACTTTAACGGGTCACACTATCGACAAAAGCACTAACCAACGAATAATTCAACTATGGAACTCCATTTTGTATGGAGTATTGGGCAGATAACGCTTACCAGGGGGCGTATTGCGATTCAACTTTAGCCTTCCAATTTCCAGACAGCTCAATTCCGACTTACTACTGCCTACCGGTCTTTAGAAGACTACCTGTATTTGCAATTACGAGCGTAACAAAAAATCATTCATCTTCATTCGTCTCTTTTCGTCTCTTCTATTGTACTTTACAAAACTAGATACAATACAATACAATTTGATCGAAAACCGAGTGTGTTCGATAAGAAACAGAACAGACAAAACATTGTGCATAATATAATATTTTTATGTAATACAATGCTGAATTAATATTAATTCATCTAATAATTTCTAACGCTAATATTAGTATTAGCTGAAACTGACACCCATAGTCAAATGTTTTCATTAACTTTGAATTTATATTATCACCTCCAATTATGTAATTTTAATATAAGATTGAGAAAAACTCACGTAAGTTTATAACTCACTTTATTTTATCTTGGCAAGAAATGTTTTCAATTTTAATTACAATCACAAATTAACACAGGTTTACCAGGCTTAAGCTTAAACATAATTAAGGCTTTAACTTCCGCACGAAAAACTTCGAGACCACGGAAATCGGTCAGCTTATGAAAATTGTTGCTCCACTTACGATTACAGGAAAGCCGTTTATTGGCAAACTTTCGCGAAGTTCGTAATGAAAACGCGGTCTGAGCGAATCTTTAGTGGTTTAGGGGCCGGTTTCTCCATCGACAAGAAACACGTGCCAAATTAAACGAAATTAGGGTTCTACTTACGTCCACTTAGCCAAATACAACAATATTTGGTTGACAGCAAAAATTACTTTATTTTTTATAGTTTTTGTATGAGGGACAAAGTTATATTTGCGGTTGTTGAAATGAGCTATTTCTCAAAAACTACTAGTTCGATCCCGTTCAAAACAAATTTTGTTTAAATTATTTCTTAAGTTCTATCTTTTTTTTTTCAAATTTACATTCGCTTAGTTTAGAAGCTTTACCACTTTGGAAGCGTGTATCTATCAAACGGTAGACTTAAAAAGAAAATGGTTTTAGGAAACTTTGTCATTTTTAAAGACCTATCCATAGACACAACACGCCAAAACCCCACAGGCATAGGGTTCCGTTTTTTGCCATTCGACTACGGAACTCTAAAAAGGAACATTCAAGTGGGTGCGGAAGGCTCTGGAACGTTGCAAATCACTATTTATGTATCTGGTGGAAATGGGAAATGGAGCGCACTTACTCGTACTTGTTGCTTTATGCCTGCGGATTTTCTTGATCTGACACTCACTGCACTGGCACAACACATGGTGTATTGTTCTACGTGGAGGCTTCACCAAGTTAAATATGTATAGTACTAAAATTTACTTTTAAAAAGTAGAAACCGACTTCAAAACCAAAAGTCTTAAACAACTTCTTGACTCTTTAAAGGAAAGCATCCATTTTAGGTAAACATTTTTTTTTTCGAGTCTGTGCTCTGATAGAAGATACCTACTTGAGATGGTCAAAGTGACACCGACTCCAAAAATAAATTGTTCGCCTAAAATAGATGCCTTCCTTTAAAGTTCCATGTGCTTATTTAAAATCCGACTTCAAAACTTCGGTTTAGAAGTAGGTTTTACTTTTTTATAAAAGTTCTTCATTTATTTTTCTTATTAGGCTTTTTGTATCATATTCGACCAATGTTCTTTATCTGACGTTGGTGAAATCGAGCCTTATTCGAAAATGTCACCTATTTGTCAGCAATCATTTACAGAAATATCATTTGAAATTCGGTTTTTTTATACTTATTCGGTCGGATAAGTCCTATCTGACGTAAGTACAGTCACCAGTACATCAGATTACCCACTTTTGTTGCAAACTAGCGCTTATTACAACTGCATAAGATACCGCAGTGTTTATTGACGCTTACGCAATTGATGCATACGTAGTTATGTTTTTCTTTTTGTATACAAATTACTTAATACTTTTAAAAAGCAAATATAATAAAATATTGTCAAAATATGTAGGCCTATTTCAAAGCAAAGGTCACGTTTTCTTAATAACTTGAAAGCTGCATTCATATCTCTGGGGATTCAAATCTCAATTTAATAACGAAGATAAATGAGTTAAAGATAGGAGCAAAAGGGTCAAAACTCATTTTCAAATTATTTAAGACAATCTGTCGACTGTCTTTTGTCTTTTCAACTTTGTGAATATTATGTTCTATCTAAATTAAAATAACCAAAACGCATTATCAGATTATTAAAGTCCGTTTTGCTTTGCTAGTTGAATAATGTAAACAATCTTTTTATGACTTTTAAAATAAAATCAGTGAATAAAAATTATTAAATGTTAGACGGGAAAAGATCTCAGTACTAAACCATTTATTATGTATTTGGTGAGATTTTTTTTTTGTTTATTTTATTTTAAAATGAATTATTTCGGTGAAAAGGAATGTCAATATTGTTAACAATATTCGACAAGCAAAAATAATCAGACTAACAACCTATTTCACAATGTCGTTATAAATTCTATAGGCTGGCCGCTCAAAGATTGTTATTGACAAGGTACAATTTTATCAGAACGTGTATAGGAAAATAAACAAAGTCCAGAACTTTAATATAAAATCCATATTTTTTCTTACAAAATCGCAAACTTCATCTTCGCGTTCTTTGAGCGGCCATTCTATAGTTTTAGTTATCTGCCCGGTACCACAATGCTGCTCGAATGCATACAAATTTGAATTATTTGTCGGTTAGTGCATATTTGTCGATGGTGGAATATTTTAGTATGGTATTTTATATTTTAGTAAAAAATATTTCTTGCTGCAGCACAATTGCTGTAGCATGGAATATTTTTTCTGTTCACACTCAGGTCATTTCACACCTAATATATTCTAACTATACTAGAAACAAAACGAATCGTTACTTTTACAGATTTACATTCTCGAACATTCCTCGAATAAAATACAAAACGTCTAATTTGAAAACGTCACCGTAAGTCAGCAACAATTTATGTAAATATAATTTTAAAATCGGCCGGTTTATACTTATTCCGTCGGATAAGGCTTACCTGATGTTAGTAAAATCGGCCCTTAAAAGTGCTGATTCTACAAATTTACTATCTAAATGGCCATGAGTTGATTAAACGTTCATTACGCGGTTTCACATTGACTCGTATTTATGTTGCCAACTGTATTATTTGATGAGCTACAGAGCTTGACCATTCAAAATCACAGCAGATTAATTCAGTGTATAAAAAATGGGAAGCCGGTGGGTTCACGTAAGTACTACTATTTTTGACCTAAAACGCGAATGAAGCACCAAATAGAAAGGAAAGCTAATTTTTCCGTAACGAGCAAGTTTTCCACTTACCTCAACTTTAGGAACTTCAATTATCGCTACCGTTATCCGAAGCCGCACCAAGTAGCTGATCGAAGTACTTTTTCACACGAAGAACAGACATCACACACGCACACAAACATAAACTGTTTTGATTGGACCTACGCGTCTAATTTATTTTTTAATTTTTTACCGACTTCAAAAAAGAGTATCAAATCAATATAAATATGAACGTGATATCGTTGGAATTTTATAATATTTGTTAATGTTGATGAAGGCTTCCAAACACGTGTGCTAAATTTCGTGAGAGTACGTATTTGTATTTTTGTCCACGGATTTTTCGAAAACGGAATATCATAGCGAGACAATTATTTTTTAGTTTAACTGATTGAACATCAACTTAGGGTGCAGTGAAAATTCACAAAAAGCGGACGAGTAGCTCTTGAGATAAAGGTAATAAATAAAAATCATAAAAAACTGGAATTAAAAACCCGACTAGAAAGCTTAAAATAAAATAACGCATTTGTCTTCTAGTCTGTGCGTAGATTAGATGGTGTACGTAAGCTTGACATCATGCAACGGCTCCAAGATAATAATAAAAAACTCCTAAATATCCCAAATGCGTTATTTTAAGTCGTGGCTGTGTGCCAAACGCTACCATTTTTGAGCCGACACTGACAGATGTTATTTAATTAATAGTGTAGTCTCGTTTTTTAGGCTATAAGTTCTTTTCTACAAACAAACATTTCTTGTTTTTACTTCGTTCAATAAATATTTTTACGATTCACTAACATACCTACGTTAAAAGAATATTAGATGCAGCAGAAAATCAGACACTTACCCAGGCAAAATGTTTAAAAAAAATACATTTCTTATGCTTCAGATTGTAGCCGCTGACCTATTTCAATTTGTTTCCTCAAAGTAGAATCAACTTGTATTATTAATGTGCAAATACACAAGGATCCGCCGATTCAATCCCCAATAATGAAAGCATGTTTAATAAAGGTTTTCCGGTCCAATTTTCCTTTAATGAAATGCGATCAAAGAAAATTCTGCAAACATCTCATAAACGTGAATTTGCTACAATCACTTCTTTTTTAAGCATCATTATTCAAATTTGCTTTACATGTTTCATCCATTTTGTAATTTTTTACGATATTTCGCTTTTAAATTTGTTTTGTGAAAAAAAACTTGAGAGAGAAAGAGAAAGATGTTACAACTATGGTTATATTACTTGAAAGAATCCTAAACCCTTAATACTAAATTTATTTCAACTAGACTGTGGTTTTTAATTAAAGCTAAGCAATATACTACACCCGCATTTTTAATTCAAATAAAATCCAGTAGGCCGAAAAAGGAATAAATTGAAACAACAACATAGTATAAATCAGATTGCTTTAATTTATTTAGTTTTATACAAATCGAATACTACTTACGATAGTCAATTTTAACGAATAAACATTTTACCCGTTGAGTTTTATTTTTACAAATTTACCTTTGTATTTTATTTTGTCATCTATTACAAAAACCTCCATAGGGGCTTTTCATTATAAACTTACATTACACACAGTTGTATTCAATTCCTGTTTCCCTGTTTTAGCGAACATTTCACCACACACGACGATTCGATTTGCCTTCTGTAGTGAAACATCTGTACTGTATTTCACTGCCTGTGGTGAGCTTTGCAAGCCCTTAAAGGAAAAGCTGTTCTTTGATGAATATACCTTTTCCAAAGAATCATTCGCACACTACAGCGCTGGTGAAAGGAACCGCTGACAGTGAAACACGTTATCAAACAGGAATAAAGGATGTATCAACTTACTGCAGTCGTACATTTTTAAATTTAATTTAATTAATTATCTTGACTATGGTTAAGCCACAGGAACACAACGTGGATTATTTTATATGACATTTATAGAAACTTATATGGAAAACTGCAAAGTGAGCGAAAGTATTTTGGTCATTTGTGCATTTAATGAAATGTGAAAATTCCTTCGAGATTTGGAAGAGCATTCAAACGCATTATTTATTTCTCAAAAAAAATTGAATTAAATTTAATTAATATTTCTTGTTGATACAAGCTATGACCAGGTATTATTTATTTATTTAATCATTTATTTCAGTCAACAGTGCCATACATTGATACCGTAAAGACTAACATACATAATAATAATCATATAAAAATTGTAGCGTAGTGTTGCGCAACTTAGTGTGTTACTGTCGGCGAAATCGACGATACAAAACACCCTTCAGCCAAAATTCTGCTGTTATGAAGGTCAATTAATCAATACAAACTTACTTAATATTTAAAAACAATTTAAAAAGAGGATTAAATTAAAATTTCATCTGAGAGCACTTCATCAAAACTATTGACCTTACTTTTAAAACAAGGTCTCATCTTTATTTTAACTTAAATCTCTTGAATATAAACTTAAAAGAAATGTTGAATAATGCTGATTTAATTACCTTAAAACATAAAAACCCAAGGGAGCTATAAACTTGAATGCCTTCCAAATATCAAAGTTATGGAATTCTCTAAAATACGATTTCTACTTAATAGATGACTTAAAAGCGACAAGTAAGCGAGCCACAACAGGTGTAATGTGTTTCTACCCTACAGTCGGTGGAGTTGGAGACTGCGTGTTTTACTTCGATGGCCGTCTGTAAGTCGGGTGAGTACAAACCGTGCCATGAACGAGTCGGTTGAAAGGGAAACTTAATAAATGATCAAATATTTAGTTCTGAAGATTATGCGAATACCTCATTACAACTATACGCCTAGCGTTTCGACGTCTTGCCTGTGACCACACTGTAAAGCATTCGAAACGTCAAGCATATGGTTTTAAATAAATGTGCGCGAAATATATCCGTAAAGTGTTTTAATTTAAAGTTCAAATAATATTATGGCAAGCTTTGATAGAGCACTTGATAGTACTAGCGTTCTCAGTTCCCTTTCCAAGGGAATTACTTTTGTTGAATTTTAAATCTTGAAAGTTATTTTTTTTTTTAACTTCCAAGTCACATAAAAAAAAAACATTTATAATCGTAAGCTGTCTATCGACCGACTTTTTTCATAGCAAAACACTAGCGACGACTTACTTTCGTGAAAGCTACAGTATTGATAACAGCCGGTGAAATAGTTCTGACTTTTTTGACTGATCAAACGCCGCATTTTTTTAATATTACTGTTATTGAGGTAAATTCTCGGTAAAAACCACTCCAAAACTCCATTTGTAGTTACAATAAATAAAAATATATGGGCTTAATTGACTTGAAATTTAAAATTGTGAAGACGTTTCGCTCAGTCACAAAAATCAACATTACAAAGGGGAATATCAAGATTTTATAATATTTACGAAAAAAATATTAGTTTTGTGATATAGCTTACCAGGAAACTATAGCCATATTTGACACTTCTATTCTATTATCAGTTTATGAAAGTGAATTTGGAGATGATAGTGAAGTTATATCCTTAAACTGTATTTACTCAGTGCACCAATATATATAATACTCGTACTAGCGGACCCAGCGAACTTTGTTTCGCCCCCAGCCCCGTCCCGCCCCAGCCCCGACCCGCCGAGTCCCGTAGTTTTAAATGTTACGCATACCCAGCAAATTTTGTTTCGCCCTTAAATTACTAAAATGGCTATAAAAAAGAGGTTGATGATAAAAAAGAAAAAAAATTAAGGTTGTATGTATTTTTAATGCCACATTATAAAAAAATAAAAACAAAAAAATTCGTCCAAAAATTAAAAAAAAAAATAAGGGTGAACAGCCCTTATCACTAAGGGGTATGAAAAATAGATAGGAGCCGATTCTCAGACCTACTGAATACGCATATAAAATTTGGTAAGAATTGGTAAAGCGGTTTCAGAGGAGTACGGGAACGAACATTGTGACACGAGAATTTTATATATTAGATATATTTGATAATTGAACGCAGAAAGCAATTGCATTGTTAGTACTATCAACTAGCATTGACTACTTGGACGATAAAGTCGTCGACCACCAATACTAAAAGTATCAAACATGGTTAGTCCGTGATGTAAAATAATACAAGGGTAGTAACGTCGCGATATGAAAGTGTTAGAAAATTGAAATCTTAAACTACAGCGTTCAGTAGAGTTAAGATGTACATGAGACTCCAAAATACCTGTTTCACGATTAAAGCATTTTGTTACTATTGTGCAGTATGCAGTGTACTTTATTTGAGTGGCGTAGGATCAAGAATATACTAGAAGACGCAATCAAATAAAAATGGAATTATTATTGTTATTTGATTTCAGTAAGCAATAAAAAATGTTTTCTACCATACAATAAGTGAACCTACATTAACGGCTCATCAGCTCAGCGAACAACCAACGATCGTTGGTTAAACCAGTTAGTGAATAAGTATGCTAGTCGCTGTATTTTCAAAATTATAACATATTTTAATCATGGAATATTATGAAAGGCCATCGTGTTCCTTATTTGTATTCAAACCATCCCTCCGCCAGACGCCATCTTGAATTTCAATAACACGATAATAACCCCACGCCACTCAGACACACAAAATTATAAGTACATCAATATAGAAATATTAGACAGTGTGTATAAATGGTTCTTTGTGTAGAATGTAGATAGTGAAATTCGTAAAGTTGTGAATTCGAGCCCAAGATAAGAGAAGATTGGAAATAAAATATATTTTTTGCCATAAATACACGTATATAACCTTTTAAAACGGCTTTTCTCTTAAACGGCAAAGAAAATATAAATAATAATTATTAAATTTAATTGTAAATGCTATTATTATCGCTCGTATATGCTATTATTATGATGATTTATAAAAAAAGGAAATAACCAGATATTTCATAACAGATATTTAAAAGTAGGCTAATTCTCGTATCTTAGACTCAGACTCCTAAGTAAAACTTTTATCAAAATTAAACCATTTAGTGTGTAGGAGAAGACGTATAGAAAAAATAAAGAGTGATTTTATAATGTACGAGTATGCATTGTAAAAACCAATACTGACAAATGATTGCAAAAATTATAATCTGTTCTTCATTTCTATCCATATTTTTAGCAGCATAATTGTTAGCAGCCTATGATATTGTTTGCTGAAAGCACAGATAACGTAGAATTTTTAGCGTATTATTTATTTTTTTGCAATCATTTGCTCACTATTGGTCGTATGAACAATAAATGCACTATACCGTGAGAAGTGCAGATGCGTCATTTCATTTGTACGTTTATAGTAACCCGGTCCCAAGCAGGAGTTCTGTTAACCACTTTCGTTTAAAATGTAGATCAATCTACGCGTTTAGTGTACATTTTATTTAATATAAGCGCCGCGCTGCCACCGCGCTCGCTACTTTCTTTCACAACCTCTTTATTTTTTTAAAAACATAATAAGATTTAAAATTGGCTGATATGGGCGCGGTCGCGGCCCGGCGCCCCTCAACATTAACATTTAATTATATGTTAACAAACACCCTAGTTCGTTTTTAATTTTTACAATAAAATTCTCAACTTTATCCGTTATTTATACCCCTATAATCCAACTTAATATCAATATTTATAAACCCTATTTTTGGCACTAACAAATCTAATTAAATATAATTAATCAAGTAATTTTACAATTTCATTTTCACGCAATGTTATTCCTGAATATACATAAATATTTGATCGAAACATTACATTTGATATAATTTAAAAGAAGGGGATTTAATATTAACTTATTTAAACACTCTAACAGAATAACGGGTATTAAAATTTCCATAGCGAACTAATATTAAAATATGTTGAAAACATGATATCTCTTCGAGCACCATACGTACATAATTATGAAATAAACTGATTATTATAATATTCAGCATAATAAAACAAGAAAACGTGCCATTATCTAAAAATATTACAAATACATATCCACCAAAATTTTTAAGTTTAAATTAATTTCACACTCACGCACATAATTCGATGATAAACATAATGTATATTTAAAATTTAGAAAGAACACACTGAGACGTAAGATTAGTACTATTTTTTAATTAGTGAGCTTTCTTAGAGTAATTCCTTTATACCGTAACCTATGGGGACACGACACTCACTACGCTATCACGACATCTACTAGAGTGAAAGAGGAACGGACATAGAATTAGACGTGAATAAATTGTTACTCTCATTAAATAATACGACTATGTTACAATATTCTAAGTTCTAATGGGAACTAGAAATGTACCTACAACAGAATCGCTTACTGTAAATTCCATAAAGTGCCGACAGCTGGTATTATTAGTATTGTGAACGCAACAATGTACTCGTATTAACAGAGGCGTCAGGAATATTGTTGTAATGTTGTACAATACCAGGTACGGAATACTACGGTATACTACATAACCTTCGTAGATAAATTTTTATAAGAAATTTTCAAGATATCATAATCAGGATATTTTCCTTAAAACAAATTTTGCTTACAATTGCTACTAGAATTCTAAGCGTACCAGCATCGTCCGCAGCCTGTGTAAGACACTGAAGCACATTTAGAAAAGTACCAAATGTTATTAAAATGAAAGGGAATCATCTCTTACTTCTTGTATTACTTTTCGTTGTGACTATTTGTATCATTTCTTTTTGTTTCAAAATGAAACTTACTAATGAACTAAAAATAAATAAAAGATCATGCTTTATTTCAAATTCAGATTAAAGAACATTATTTCTAAAAAAAAACGTTATACAATTAAATACAAATAAATCTACGAAAGCTACCGTGATGAATTGAAGGATTCCAAAGTCTACCGTAGTCGACCGGAATGCTTCTGAATACTTTGGTAGGCTACATTGAACTTACAACTCTAGTCAGGAATGAATAACCAGCCCTGTGAGTAGACAATTACTACCAACAGACACGCCATCCATAAATACTATATGTGTTAAACTGTGTTATAAAAAAAAGCACTTCATGGAATTAACAGTACTCACACTTTACAGGTATTGAACATCTTTTTGAGCATTTTTCTTATGATGTTACCAACGTTATAATCCGCGAAAGTCGATTTCGTTGCGCCCGACATATGCGGTCCTATTTCATTAACTTGCTTTTAATCTTCACTAATCTAGAAATATACAATTGTGAAATTGTAACGTGTAATTTAGAAAATTGGCAGTTCATTATTTTCAAGCTGACGACTTTTTGCGGTCGAAACAGCTTCCGATTCCAAGACAACTTATCAAATAGGACCAAACATTATGATTAACAAACATTATGATACGAGTATACTTAGATCTTAAAGCTATTGCTAGTTAAGACGCAACGGTTTAACGCATTTTCTCTCTTGTTACTCGGATATACGACACGAATTACTTGATTTAACTGTGGAATTGAGCTCAAAAAGACGGGTTCGCTTTTGTCTAATCATCGAAGAATTACATTAGTCTTTTTTCCGCGTTTTCTATATTATATACAAATACACATCGCGATAATTCCTGTATATACATTGTAACACTATGTGATGCGTGATTTTTGCAGCAAACTCATTACTGTCTATGCGATAGAATTCAGCGTTTTTAAGAAACAAATAATATATAGTTTCTATTTGCGTGTGTCACTAGATTTATTATGTTGTATACATATGATGTCGGCTAAGGGTATTGTTATCCGAACTATATGTGAAACTCAGAAAACGACTACTCTATTCAATGTGATATATCATAACTTTAGTCCTTTAGAGTAATTCGTTTAGTCATCGCGCTAATTTATTCATTAATTCACTTTTATTCTTGACCTTAAACTACCTTTGGTTCCATTACATTAATTGTTGATTATCAATTCCACATCTGTAGGCAATTCCTTGCTTCAATTAAGTATCTCAAAACTTTTTACTTTGCCGCGAACTTAATACTCGCAAATTCGCTTTACGTAACCTAAAAGTAAGCTAGTTGACTCGACTACCAATATTGAACTTTTTCGTTATGTACACGATACTTAATACCTTATGGTTATGTCATTTTCTGTGATCCCTCATTTTCTTCTAGAAAGGATACTATTCGGTTTATACTATCATCGAGGTCATCACCTCTGGATATCAATAAAATAATTTATGCACTAGTTAATAGTAAAGTGCTTTTCGGATCAATCAGCGTCATCAACAAAACCATTATCTCATCCCAAACCTTCTACAAATCACTTCGAACCAAATCAATGTCCATCACTTCAACACAATCTTCACCACCTTCTTTAACCGTATCAATTAGAAATATAATTATATTTTTAACAAATTATACTCGTCAACATTTATCGTGTATAACATCCTAGTCAACATCACAATCGTTTTATAATATGTCGGACTTAACAATTCTATTTAACGTATCGATTTTTTATATTTAATGTCTTTCGACTTTAATGGAGACGTGTGCGTTTCAACCGCTTTAGATATAGTATTATACATAATATAATTACATCGGCGAAGACTAATATTAGTTCTCTCGTGGTAGGGTCTAGGCGAACCCTGTTCACTAATGCTACTGTACTATTATGTGCGGCGCTGAGAGCAGAACGGCGACTGTCGCGATGATCGTGAACATCGTGAACACGAACAAGCAAAACCTGGGGAAGAAACATGTATTGAAAAACCAAAGCACCTGGAGTTCCTGCTGTATCAAGTCCTGCATTTTTAAGTAATCTCCATATCATGACATAACAAAATAAAAGAGCTGTAGGTGGACCCTATAGCGGTGTGGAAGTGTGGTGAGTACCTAGCCACAGAGATGATTTGAAATAAAACCGTTGGCGCAATTAGAAATAACAATTTATAATGTTTATAAAGACATAAGTTACACGAAAGAAAGAGTAGAATAAAGTCAAATAAACATAGATTAAGACAAGATAGTAGGTCATCGTTCGAATTGAGTTTCAGCACCAATCGTGGTTTGTATTAAGTGTGTTTAAGGTAGGTCAGAAGTAATGCGGATGATATTATGATTCTCCTACAGAGCCAAAAAATGGGCAAATAAAACAGAGCAAGTTCATGGTACAGTCTAAGAAAACTGTAGGAGTAGAAAATATTGAAAAGCTATTGCGAAAATCAGTGTAAAACCTACAGTTGTTAGGGCCAAGTTTAAAAAACTGTCATTTAAATAGAATCTAGAGTGCTCGATCAAATGAAATGCAATATTAATTTATAATAATGAACTTTAAAAAACAACTTCCTTTAAATTTCATTTAAATCAACTTGAAAACTGAAGTCAAAAAAGTATGAAGCGGAACCAAGTCAAAGCAATTAATTGGATAAATCAACCCTCATAAAAGATTAGCTGCGCAATGATTGATTGATTCCGATGAATGGCGAAACTTATAAATTCTAAAGATCTTGGAACAAGTGCGGTGGCTTTGAACCTGTTGGCTTCATTATTTCTGTTTCTTAGACTTAAGTGGGTTAAAATTTATAAACTGTATTCAAAAGTTGTGGCAATCAGGTCAAGCTGTGGCTAGGCAAAACATCTTTAGTAATTCTGCTTTTTTAGCTTCTAGCATTCATTTTAATGTTCATGTCAGGAGAAAACTTAATTAGATATATCTACACTATTTTACAGAAACAGAGACTTATCTCTTTGAAGCACCACTTAGCAAGAGTTCTCTTTAGTAGAGTCTAAGATAACTCCTAAATAATATTGTCAAGATATAAGACGTTTATCAAATTAGTGTCTGTACAATTTCAATCGTAGTCTAGGTGTGTTTGTTAACTCACCTATCAACAACCATCGCGGCGAATTTCCAGTCGCTGATCAGCTCAGCCTCTTCATCCGCCTTCTTCATCCTAGCGGTGATGAACTGCAGCTCCCTCAGGATCAGATGGAGTTCCCTGTGGTGGCTGCCGAGCCCTCCCCCCACATCTTCCATGGTGGAGGGCCTCACGAACGACCTCCGGAAGTCCGTCCGGAATATTGAGCACCTGTATTGGGGATAACTGTTTACTGTATAGAAGGAATGGTAAAGGAGAGCTGGGAGTCAAACGATACTCAAAGGCCATGGGACAGAAAGCTCAAATCTTTATGTGATCGATGGCAAGAGTCATCATCTGGTCTGTTAACTAGAATTTCGGTAGTCATAATGAGACAGTCTTCTATACTTTATTAGAATTGACCCCGGTTTCAATAAATTGAAATTGTCCACGCGAAAATTCAAAATTTTTGCTTCAAACTATATAGGTTAGGTAGCTTATTCTTTGAGTATCGCTTGAGTAATCAGAAGCTTTATTAGGATAAAGTGAAAAAACAAGCCAGGCAATGTATGGGGATGACAATTCTATGAGGCGCTGGCTATGGGATAAGACAAATATGACCACAGAGATCCTACTCGTTCAGTGTATTTTTGGCTCTAGCCATGACTGCCATGAGGTTTACCCTCAATGTTATGTTCTTAACATAACTAGAGCCAACAATACAGGTATTTATTTCAGAGAGTAGTCTTTCAACTACCATTTGGAGATATAAAAAAAACTGTGCTTTTTCAAAAATGGGAAAGTGAAATTGGAGTTGAAAATGGGTAAATATTAAAGTGATCGCAAGGAATGCAACTATTTAAATATAAAAACATACTACCTAATATTATTACACTCATCTCCAGTGAAGGACTCGGACGTCCAAGAATGTTTGGAATTTAATTTTAGTATTAGTGGATGTAGAAATGCAATTTCAATTTTAATTAATTAATCAATAGAAGAAGGTCAGTTTCAAAAAAGATACTACATAAAGTTATTTATTTCAAGATTAATAAAATGCAGTGCACACACACGGTCAAAAAAGACTACTAAAATCATTACTTTTGCCATTTTAGAAATTCATACTACACCAAGATCTACAGTTTGGCATTGTTAAAAACCCCAGCTAGTGAAGCTTATGTCGTTCACAAAGAAGTTGAACCATCTTAGGACGCCCAAAATTTACCGTGACCTACAGGGGTTCAAGAACAATTATTTTCAATTGTTTCTAAATTTATAGGTGCTCAACGGTAACAGAATTTTGACAATTAATATATTCAACTCTCAGAATATTAACCTACAATATAGAACTCAAACTCTACTCACCCTGGTCCTAAGTTCCCCGTCGACGCGGTGCTATTTGGCGGCGGCGGGGCATGTCGGAAGTCGTCATCGATGTCCAGCACATTTGCCAGCAGTGACTTCGAGGACCTCTCCTTCAGTTCCAGTTCCCTCATCCGGGTGTTCATCATGATCGTCTTGCGCGTGATCTTCTTACCTGGCCGCGACATGCGTAAGATCCACGGCAGCCATTGGAGGAACACGGATTTTATCTGCAGGAGAGGAGTAGGTTCGTATATTTTTATATTGGCTACCTTTTGAGTAGTAAAATTATTTAATAATTAACCCGTTATGGAAACTGAACCTGCCAGGCTTCTAAAAGGTGTCCACCATAAGCAAGTACGTTACGAAAAGAGAACAGCAACAGCTTGGAATGGGATCGGTACCGGATAGCGAATACCCCACCTCATTATTAGTTATTTCAATGAAAATTGTATTATCCAATTACTATGTATATTCAATTCATTAATGTATTAGTGTCGATTTTTACTTATTAACGAAGTATACAATCTAAAATTGCTACAGAAATGGTGACAGACATCCTCAACTTTTTTCTTCACTGCGAGCGCTGTGATCGATTAAGGTTCCCCCATCACTAACTTCGCACACAGCGAATATTCTATATCAACAAAAATGAACATTAAATATGGACTAAAGTTTGTAAGTTGGATGATATAACTTACCCACTGCGGCATTTCGTGTATGTCCGCCGTTCGGTGATGGTAATTTAGCACCACCACCGTCAGCACCACGGACGAAGCCACCATGAACATGATGCAGTTGAAGTACGTCCCTGTCATCACAACACCATGATATTAATACACATCAACAATATCAAGAGTCAATAAATTTCAAAACAAAACTTTAATTTCGTGCTACATATTGATTTGAAAAAATATTTATCTTATAAAATAAAGAAGGATTTAACGATTTTGAGTTGTAAGGAGAAAATTAAGTACATTGAAAATATTTCACTTTTATTCAATTAAATGGTTTATACTCCACAATTTATTTAGATAACATTTCATTGCATTGACATCGAAAGCGTTTCATGCATTTTAATCAAGCATGCAGTCAGACTAATCTACATTAATTATTTAAATGATTTCTAGCTTTAATGATGATTTTAATGAAATATATTGCATTTATTTACCGCGTACACCCACACTTTAGCACGTTTTTAATTAAATATATTAATAAATGAACGCAATAAATAAACGCCACTTTTTTGTTACCCGAATAGAAATATCTTTGGCTTTAATGTTTAGAACGAGTCTTACAAGTTTGTTTACCTCGGTGTATAAGATTCGCTCGGATCCAAAGTTGGTGAAATCCTCTACAAAACTGACAAAAGGCTCCATACAAATTCCGGCAAGCAATGTTATCTCCTTTGTCAGTCTCGCAGCGAGTTGATTATAATGACAGAAACAGACCGGACAAAGTTGCATAGACGATTTTGACTTGGAGGGTGGGTACCCTACCCGCATCCACTTTGTTGCCTTAATCCGCCATTAACTTTATCCTGCTTTTAAACTACAAGCAAACCAAACCTACATATTTATAAGCTCATTTACATTTAGTTAATTAGGAGAGCTGTGCGTTAGATTGCTTTTTAGCATAACATGCCAATGTCCAACGGCGTAGTCACGCGGACCGCTACTCGATCAGGCCAAGTATGAAAAAAGAAGAAAATCAAAATGAGGAGAGTAAGGAAGTGTATTTTAACAAACACGCAGTCAAATATTGATTATTTTAATACATTACAAGAAGATAGAGTTCTGGTTTGAGCAAAAATTTACATGGTATCATGGAAGAGTTGCCACGTCTTAGAACAACTACTGTTTAATCTAACGCGAACGGAAAGTGCAGTAACTCTATTTGAAGTGTCAAGACGCCGTGAAGCATAGACAAGTCTCCAGAGACTAGATGCGAGTCGAAAACAGAGAAGAGTGAGGATGCTATGCTCTCCTTTGAGTTTAGTTTCAATTAAGCATAAAGGCTGCTTTCTATTTAAATCTTTGTTAATTTGGTTCCCGAGAATGAGTAGAGGAATATGTTTATTTATTTTTAAATAAAATTTAGTTATTTTTACAACTTTGGCAATATTCCTCATTACACATTCGTCGGCGTTTTAGCATGGTTCTATTCACAAGATAAAAATCATTATTAATTTTATCATAATTTAGTTTATTTATAAGAGATTTTTGATCAAACGCGTGGAATCTTCTCACCTATTAGGGGGATCGCCTCTGAGGTTTTTGTGATTACGTGTCCCACCAATAGAGAGAAAACTGTTTGCGACAGAAGAATTGTAACACCTGCAAAGATTAATATAATATGCTATAAAAAACAAAACGTTCTATTTACAAGGTAACGGGTAGACCCTAAGGCATAGTATGTGTCCCATCCGATACAACTTATCTCATCTCAGATAAGGCTTTATCCTGTGTGTGCTAAGTCGGTATCAGGAGCTCAAGTGAAAAATCATAAACAAAACAAAACAAAGTAGTCATGCAAATGCTATTTAGATAATATTTTAGTATTATCGTTGCTTTTAAGAACATTTTTAATGGATACATTAGGGTTTCTCCGAAGATTTTAATCATGATTGACAGCACCACCCTCCAAGTTCCTGCTATGGGCCGACGGCTTTCAACATCGTGTTGTTTTATACATCATTATAGTAACAACATCTAAACAATACATCCAATTTACCACAACATGGAATCGATTACGCGTAAATCCCTACAACAGATTTGAAGAATACAGATGTTAGTGAACACTGAAATTTTTACTGAATTAAACACAGAGAAATCAAAAATTTTACTTACCTTCTGATCCCAAAACACCGAAATAAACTTGTTATTAAGTAAGGTGGAGTTACATGCCATGCCATCGATTTAAACCCAACATGAAGTTTACTCAAACAAGGAAAAAGTAGTTGATAAAGCTGAAGCAGAAAGAATCACGAAATCGATTCCAAGATACGTCAAGTAAAATAATACGAAACAAAAATACCGACGGCTAACTATTTACTTTCGACTGTCAATGAAACGGATTCAAATCTGTATATAAACCAGTATGTATAAATCGCAATTTTATAAAGCAAAGCACGAATTTTGAACATGATTTAACAGAACTTTTATGTTCATACGATTTTTATTATTTTCATTAAACCAAAGCTCGCATTAACTGCACCGAGCTACATCAAGCTGACAACGATCCAACATTAATTAACGTACATAATTTACTCCTTGTAATGTTTTAAAATAACTCTTTAGTTAACTTGCTTTAAAAACAGAAACATAAGTAGAGCTTAATAAAACAAACGAGAGGTAGTAAAAAAGAAGTGAAATGAAAATATGGAGATTATGGTTGTGAAGAGTTAAATAGAACGGGATAAGAGGATGGAATAAAAACTTAGGATAGGTTTGGGTAGTGTACCTAACAGGGGGATTGCATCGGAGACCTGCGGCAGGGTCTCGGCTACCAGGTTGAGAAACACCGTCAGCGATAGTAGAATAGTGACTCCTGCAATCAAACACAATGTTAACACCCCCACAGACACACCGTGACCCCAATATCGCGGATCAAACGCAGTAATAGAATACAACTCTCCAATCCCCTTTTTTCCGTTCAAGGATCGTAATCAATGTAATGGTTTCCTGGTCCCGTAATACGATAACAATGATGATGGGGCTGAGCACGAATGGCGCTTAATGAGGTCTACACCGAAACATACTTACCATCCGGGACGCGGTGGGGTACTAACACAAACACAAACAGTCATACCACATTCTAGAGATGATCTAATATTAACCTTAAGCGCACGTTGCTTCCGACCTCCTCTAAAAGTTTTATAGCTCCGTCGGCTCGCTCAACAAGCTACGTCGGCTCTTCATTTTGTAATGTGAGCGTGGGGCACAATACTTTGGTTACGTTTAACTTTGAAACTACCGTTCTTGAATTACTTTTAATTTAGGTTTACCTTGAACGTTTCCGTAGTAAAAATACTCAAATAAAAAGCCTTGTACGGGCCTTTAATACGAATATTTGATGAAAAATATTAGAGGACCATTAAGGCCTCCTTGGGGAAGTCCTTGCGGCGTAAGCAACGTGCGTTTGCTTGTGCTGTTGTCCTACAGTGCGGTACCTATGAGGGGCACAGCGTCCGACGTGGAAGGCATCTTTTCGGCAACCAGGTTCAGAAACACGGTCAACGACAATAATATCGTTATACCTGTAGACACCAGCCAATATATGCTTATCCTGATTTGTGATAGATTAAATAATTTACAGCAAACGAATATTGAAAATAATAATTAATAAACACAAATAATACAATATTACCGTCGTGGAATGACATTGAAGATTTATTAATTAACTACAGATAAATGTATATAGCTCATCAGAAAAATATGTAAGTAATTAAAATTTCCGTTTGCTCCAAAGTCCGTCAATCTATTCTACATATTTTAATCTGCTAGCGTATTTTTGTAAATACACATAGATTTCACCTACGTGAATATAACGTAAGGTCACCTCGGTTTATAAACACCTAGACTATTTAAATATGAAATTTCCGCTACCGTTTAAATTGTATACAATTCAACTTAATAATCAATTTCCGCAAAGTAACGCCTGATTCCATTTATTTCATAGAACTATTTAGTTATCTGTGACTCAAATAGTCATTTATGTATATCAGGTAGTTACATAGCAATATACGTTTTTAACCGACTTCAAAAAAGGAGAAGCACTCGTTGTAAAGTATTCTCCAAACTTGGTGAGAAATTATTATAAGGCAAATAAGTGATATCACAATGCAATCAGCATGTCATAAACAATATGCCGTTCATGCTTTATGAGGTATTAGTAACTGCATAAACTTAAGGTGTATCAAACTTAGTTATTTTTTTCTCCTGTACAAGTTAAGTTATTTCAACTTGCAAAGTAACTTGAGACACGAAATTAGCAGCAAAGCCTTCGAAAGAATTGATATCGAATTAGGGGGAATCATATTTCAAGTAATGCTTAGTTATTTAAAATAAATTATCCTTATTATTTTTTCTTAATATTGAGTTATCCACTATATTTCCTACTATATCTTATACTCCTCCCGCAAAAATGTTTTTCAGCAGTCTGATGGCCTCATTTCTGGTAAGCCGTCCGCTTGTGCCTAATTTGAAAACCTTTATACCATAAATCCTTACAAATATCAAACAAATCGGTACTGACCGAGAGTCAACTTCTCCCCCGAGTCGGGAGGCAGCGTGAACCCTAGCAGGGCCATAGATGAGATCAGCACACACGGCACGATCAGGTTGAAGAAGTAGTACAGCGTCCGCCGCCTGATCATGATTGTGAAAGTGACGTCCACGTATGGTTCTGGGCAGCACGCGTAGGTTATCGTGTTCTTCTTGCCCGGCATCCCTGGGGAGGTAATGTGGTTTAGAAGAAGCTGTTTTTGATTATTATTGAGGTTTTATGAAAATCGGCTGAATAAGAAAGCCCCAATTTGCGTCAGGTTTTTGGTAAAGAATGTCAGTCACTAAGGTAAGGTACACTTTGTATCGAGCTACCAAATGTAGATAAATTCTTGTAGATATTGTTTCTTAAGACTTGAAGTTTATCATAACTTGCTCTTTTTCAAAAAAAAACTGACTTCCAATCCAAGCCATGAAATCTTTACACAATTTACTTTTATTAACATTATTTTGAGTATTTTAAAAGAAGATACTGACTAGTTAGAAAGTAACGGAAAACCAGTAGATTCTATCAAAATCATCATTACCCAAGTGTTTAAATGGTACGGGGGAGATGGAAACACCTTGGCACAGGGGCAGATATGAACATGTTGATTTCTGAATGCAGCTTTATGGTAATCATTGCCGCAACTCAATTTAAATATTGGCAAAACTGTCTGCGACAAACGTCAAATCACTAAGCGCACGTGTTTTGTTGTTCAAAATAGTTATAATCTGTCACCGTGTATTTGAACCGGCGAAGTTAAAAAAATAGAATAAATTTTGTTAGGGATTTACAATCACGAGAGTAATGGTTTCCAACTTATTGTTTCTAATTTTGCTGCACTCATTAGTTTTCAATCCACCTTGTAGTTTTTGCTTGCCAGTTAATTTAATATTTTTTTGGAAATTTTAACTTCCAAAGGGCATGAGGCAGATTTGATCGAAGCAAACTTTGGGTGTTGAAATCTTTCAACGAGACATTTGATAAGGAAGTTTGAATATAAGTTCATTTTATGTTAATTTGCATCTGAGGCAGCATTATAAAATTACAATTACAATTCTAAGCGAATTCTTGTGAGTAATATGATTATTTTTGTTACTGCAATACAAGATTGAATTTTAGAAGTTTCGTTTGTGTTAATTTTATATCTTAAAAACAATAAATAACATTATTTTAAACACAAGTTACTTCTCTATACTCTCTATTTTCTGGTTTAAGACCTATTTCTAAAAACTGCCCTATGTCGATTCCCCATGTCATCGTTCTAATGTGCCTCCTTCTCCCTTACGCATAAAAAATACACACCTATGACGTATAAGATATTATATTCTTACCTATTAGATACCACTCTCCGTTCGTGATAAAGTCTGACAAGTCTCCGCCAGCCTCGTCTTTCAGCACCAAGTCCAACTGTCAGGGCAGAATACAATGAAACCAAATGCAAAAGTCACCTAGCGTCTAAGCTCAGGGAGCATACCATGCAAGTAAGAGTCTAAAGACAGCCCTTCGTGCATTGGAAAGGTTATCTAGAGAGTTTTTTATGTAAAAAAAGTATTGTAAGTAGTAGGAAAGGGAAAATGTGAGAACCTTAAAAAGTGCATTCAGGATTAAGATGCAGGTGCATGCTTCAGAAGTTTTGGAAAAGACGCCGCCATACGGAATACACGTTACACTAGTATTCATAAAAGGGAATATCTTAGACCCTTTACACACTGCGACTTTTAGCAGCGATGCAGTCGCGATGCTAACGCGCGTTAGCATCGATGCGGTCGCAAAATGTCAACCTTTATACACTGCGCTAGCATCGATACAGTCGCGATGCAGAAGCTGGGAATTACCAAATTATGTACTGAGTTTTGGTGACTGCATCGATACTAACGCGCGTTGGCATCGATGCAGTTGCGCTTCTGCGTCGATGCTAACGCGCGACTGCATCAATGCTACATTAAATCTGTTCATTGCGTGAGTCGCAATTCAGAAGCGCGTTGTCACAACGCGCGACTGCATCGAGGCTAAAAGTCGCATTGTGTTAGGGGTCTAAGTTATAACAAACAAAATCAAGTCAAGGTTATATATGGAGACAAAATGCGAAAACTCAAGAAATGCATCAAAGCAAAAGATTTAAATTCAAATGTTATTCTTCAACTTATAAATATTTATCTCTCAAAATAGCCAGACAACTCTTTTAAATGCAGCAAACAACAAAGCTAAGTAGCACTAATACGAAAACCAAATAACAGTCAACCACAACACAATTCACCACTCGGCACTAATCTCACAACATACCTAGTAAAAGCAATTTATATTGTTAGTAAAAGCAAATAGAATCTTGCCAACTTGACGGCGGCACTAAACACTCAGATACAGTATGCGAACGCTTAAATTTAAAGTTCAAGTGGAGTGGAGATTAAGTTAAAAGTGGTAGGAAACGCAATAACGCGGAAAAGGCAGAGTAACAGGATCCGGATGTAACATTAGCTGAGGCTAAAGTACTGAGAAGGCTTGCAGGAAATTTATTAGGGCGCTAGTTGCGAAGCTCCAGCATTAAGATAGCAACGTGCGAATGCAGTTTGAAAGCACAAAAATTTGGTCAAATACAAGTACCTGCTTACTAGCAGATAACAATATTTTTATAATTATACATTTAACTAAATCTTTAATGTAGTGGGTACTTTGAAATTTTGTGCTTACAATAAGAACTTAAGATTATGAATATAACTAAAGACTATTGTGAGAGCAATCTCGCAACATTGATGAGGTCACGCAGCCTACGCGTTAAAAAAAGCACTTGCAAAATTCAACAGGCTTGCCAGTGTGTCGGTGGCCGAGTGGCATAGGCATACGCCCGGATAGCGTAAGACACGGGGTTCGATTCCTCGTCTGACACAGTTGCTTTTTTCAGGTGCATTTTATAAGAACTAAAGACATTCATTTTGAAGATATCACTACAATCTACATAACCTAAAATGTATCCGTATGGCGGCGGTAACAGTGTATTATTTCAAATACATATTGCTTCGGTGCTCCGTGTACAGAAGACATTTTGTTTGCTCCATGCAAAATAGTACATATCAAACTTTTGGGACTTTCATCCTGTTAGTTCCGCACATGGTTCCCTTGACGTCCCTAACGGTCCCTAACTTTTATCTTTTGTTTGTAGTCTATAACAGTAACTGGTTTTACAGGTAACTCTAAGCATCAAGAATTTGTTATCCAAGAAAAATATTTGTGCAAAAATACAAAAAAGGGATACGTGTCCGTATTTTTGTACCTGAATGTCAGGTTGGTATAGATACGTCGTTACAAACCGGAAGGATACCGCATTTCGACAGATAGTGTGAGTTGGCAAAAGTCCAGACACAAAAGGTTTTAGAATTTCGTGAAAAAGTAGAGCAGATTGAAAGTTTGGTAACCAACAAGTCCGCAGACAAGTTTTATAACTTGTACCTTAGTCGTGACTATACTAAATGTCAATAACAAAGTGATGCATACACTTTAATATGTTAAATCAAAAATCACAGTTAGGTTCTATCAAGATCGGCATGTCACGATAGATTACGATCGTTATCAAATGTTAAGTGGCCAAAAATAGTTCAGAGTTACGTGTAGAAGCAATCACTTTAATTTTGGAAGTGAGTATTGCGTATTCTGTGTAAAAAAACAAATCCTCACTTTTATGCAACGGGCATAACGCCCATAATGTCGACTTAGCATAAAATTAACTAATGGCAATGAAAACGAAAATGTGATTCTTACTAGTAAAGTAAAGTTAGCTTGTATCGTCCCACTGTTGGGCAAAGGCCCTACCTCAACTATGAGATAATTTGAGCATTACTCTACCACGTGAAAAATATAAAATAAAAAGGTAGAAACTTTTATTGAATATCACTGATATCGAAGCCCTTTTTGTGGCTATCGTGCGGCGAGTGCACGTATCGTATCTATCCGTACAGGACCGTCTGATCGGGTTCTGAGAGACAGAATGAAAAACACGATTGTTTATGATGCAGAACACAATGCGTCCTGGCAGAAAATATGACAGTACAAAGACTTTCCAGATGTCAGATATCCAAACACATAAAACGTTAAATTTGTTAAAGTTAAATTTATTTCTTTACACATCGCACGCAACATTCACTCCGCTACAATTCAGCCAGTCTGTATACCTGATTGCCATCGTAGGTCCAGCTACCAAACTTCATGTCACAGTGCTGATCATCGAAGGGGAACCACGTGATGTCTATCTTGCATGTGCTCTTGAAAATGCCAGGCGGCACGTACAGGCAACTGCCGTTGTTTCTGACCACCACGTTGGTCTGGTATGTCCCGTCAAAACCCTCGTCAGCACTAAGAAAGTCCACATTCTATCAGTTGACATCAACCCAATAACAGCTGAACGTTTTAAATTTCAAATTTTGATGAAAACGAACATTTTGAATACGAGATATACCAAGAAACAAATGAATATCACATTAAGTAATGAGTGTAGTTTGAATAGCAGAACGACACCTAACTGCCTTTCAGGTTACCTTAAATGTTATTAGCAAAGCATTGTTTCTCTTATTTAAAAGAAAAAAGTGTCGATAACAAAAAAATATTTAGTGTTAAGTGAAATATATTTTTATAAGGAAGCAATTTCAGAAGCTTTAGAGCAGGGATGCACAGACCGCGGCCCGCGGGCCGCTTGCGGCCCGCCGGTCGAATACTGGTGGCCCGCCGACAGCAAAAATAATACTCTCGTACATTCGAAAAATATTGAATTCTATTCCAGAATAAAACCAAAAAAAATATGTTCGAAAAGTAATTTGAATCTCGCGCGCGCGCTCTTAAGTGCACGAATTCCCGATTGCTCGCGTAGGTAGATACACGAAGCTTCCAGAGTCGGTTTCGAGATTTCTCCAGACAGTTTTCGACTCTATACGCGCGGTATAAAAGCCACGCTAACCGCAGCGACCCATAGTTCGGTTTTAATTTGAGTGAAGTGTCAATAGTTCTAGTGTAGATTTTAACTCGACTAGCCGGTGTCATATATTTTGATCCACATTCAACGTAGATTTCCCGTCAAGTGCCGTGTATAATTGTGTTGTGAAATCGTAAGTAAAACTCTGTTATTAATAAGTGTTTCCCTACCTATTTAAATCAATTATTTTTGCTAATTTAAAAAAGGATGGGTAATTTAAGTAGGTACTGTAATTGTTTTTAGGTGCTGTGTTAATCCTAGCCAGGATTAGAACGCAACATGGACAAGCCAGGACCTAGTAAAAAACGTAAGGTTAAAGATGAAAATCGGCAGTTTCAAGAAATTTGGACTGAGAAATACTTTTTTGTATGGTCGCATAATAAAGTCGTTTGTTTAATTTGCAAGAATTCTGTTGCGATTGCAAAGGAATATAATGTAAAAAGGCACTATGAAACGCAGCATCCTACTTTTACCAAGTTTACAGGCGAATTAAGAAAGCAAAAAATGTTGTCTTTAAAACGGGAGCTTATTGGTCAGCAAGCTATGTTTACAAAACCCATCCAAGATTCAGAAACAGCTACAGAAGTTAGTTATGAAATTTCTCGAATGATAGCAAAGCGCAGTCGCCCCTTCAATGATGGGGATTTTGTAAAAGAATGCATAGAAATTGCCGCTAAGAAAATGTGTCCAGAAGCAGCAAAAAAGTTTGAGAAAATTCAACTGAATCGTATGACTATCCAAAGACGTATTATGTCTTTGTCAGGTAATATTGCGGAACAATTAAATGAAAAAACTAAGATCATTGAATTTTTTTCATTAGCACTCGACGAATCCACTGATATTACTTCCACAGCTCAACTTCTCATATTCATACGAGGTGTTACTCAAGATTTTGAAGTCTTAGAAGAGTTGTTAGGAATGTGTTCATTGAAAGGTCAAACCAGAGGAGTTGATATACTCAATGTACTTTTGGATGAGTGTTCAAAAACTGATTTGGACTTATCAAAATTATCGGGAGTTGCCACTGACGGTGCTCCTTCGATGATTGGTGTCAATTCTGGGCTAGTTACTTTGCTGAAAAAGCATCTGCAAGAAAAAAACATAAACGCTGAAGATCTCATGCAGTTTCACTGCATTATACACCAAGAAGCCCTCTGTTCTAAAAAAATTGAATTTCAAAATGTCATGAAAGTGGTAGTTTCGACTGTAAATTTCATAAAATCACAAGGACTCAATCACAGGCAATTCAAACAATTCCTTGATGACATCGAAAGCGAATATGGAGATTTACTGTATTATACAGAAGTAAGGTGGCTAAGTCGTGGATTGACCCTGGAACGATTTCTAAATTTAATAGAAGAAATTGGAATATTTCTGGCGGAAAAGCAAAAGGATGTCCCGGAACTTAAAAATCCTGATTGGTTGTGTGATTTGGCTTTTTTAGTTGACATTACAAATCATTTGAATGTCTTGAACACACGGCTTCAAGGCAAAAATCAACTGATATCCCAGCTCTACGCTCACGTATCATCCTTTCAATGCAAGCTGACACTTTTCAGATCGCAATTGAATTCTGGAAATTACAATAATTTTCCGAATTATAAGAAAATGGCTGAAAAATTCAACAAAACTGCGATTAATTTCAGTTATGTAGAAAAGCTAGATATTTTGATTCAATCTTTTCAAGAAAGATTTTCGGAGTTTAAAAAAGTGAAACCTCTGTTGGACATATTCAGCAATCCTTTCACGATTTCAGTTGAAAATGCGCCAGAGTCAATGCAGTTAGAAATTATCGACATTCAAAACGACCAAGATTTACGCAACAAATTCAACGAAGGAGACTTGCTGAACTTTTACCGCTGCATTGATAAAAATACGTACAAAGAGTTGCGCATAAACGCTCTGAAATGTCCCAGCTTATTTGGTTCTACCTATATATGTGAACAAACCTTTTCAATACTAAATAATAATAAAACAAAAAATCGAAACCGCCTTGCAAATGAAAGTTTGGAAGCAGTTTTACGTGTTGCTACAAGTAAATTTGAGCCAAATATAAAAAAGATTGTAAGCACTATGCAGTGCCACGCTTCAAATTAATAAATTCTTTTTCAATTTTAATACATAATTATCAATTCTTTATTGTCTTTAATTACCTATACTTCTGGCGGCCCGCCATCAGTTCATAATTTGCCCGAGTGGCCCCTAGTCTTAATAAGTCTGTGCATCCCTGCTTTAGAGAGTTATACAGCATTATGATTTAATTCAATTTATTTTACAATTAAGTTTTATGTTATTTTTATAGTGCCTCGGATTCATCTGGGACGTTTATACTGTACAGTCAATGATTAAATTACTAACTCAGGTTTATAATTTAATCATTCACTTATACAGAGGCCACCCTCTCGCTTAGCCAGACTTTTTTATCAGATCTTCAACTGTTTTCAGTTAAAGAAACTGATTAGTTTCTTCAAGGAGTTTATAATTTTGCATGATTTTCTGCTCTTTTTTTCAGTAAGACCAAATTAATAAAAGGGGATTTAGAATAAAGTGTTTGAGCCTTTGTTATTCAATAAGCAAGATTTGAATTTCGAGAAGAAATTGATTCCTTAACAAATATAAAACAAATGTTATGCAAACATTTTAAATATAAATACTTATGTTTCTTCAATTCTGATTTATTTTACTTTTACGTGTAACAAACTTTCGACGTTCGTCGACTTTAAACAGCCTATCTGTGGCACTCGATCCAAGGCGTCAAAACTTTTATCATAACCTCCTTGATTTGTTAATTATAAAAAAATATTATCTGACAAGCGGGACGGTGGTCGTGGTGTCTCAAATCAGCGACGAGTGTGCCGTGTACTTTTAATCTATTTTTATTTGCGGCAACACTGAGTAGGAGTGAGGTAAGCCACGCAAACGATTGTTACTTTTTAATGTTTTTAATTGGAAGCACCAATCGTCACATTCGGGAGACATCTCCTACTGTGTTGTCACATTTGGAAAAGAAAAGTTTATTAAAAATGGTGATGATATTGTTTATCAGATTATGGTATGAAATGTTATAATGTTTAAATTATAAATATTTACGCCAACAGCTTTATGATAATTAACGCATTAAAAAGGTTTGAAGAACAAAAATATTGAAAATAATGAATTGATAAAATGAAAGTGTTATAATGAAACATTAAAAATAATTTGCAATGTTATGATAACAACGAAATTATGATAACATAGCAAGAGATTACACATTTTTAAAATAAGACCAACATCGAGATCTCTAAAAAGTTCTAGCGGAAGTTTACCTGAGATTTTGTTGTTGGTTGTGACCAACAACAAAATCTCAGGTGAAATCTGGTGAATCTGTGAAGTTAATTTTGCATTAGAAAAATATACTTACCTCCTTATTCATAATATCGCAAACAATCTTTCAAACCTGTTTTATCTATTACTAGTCTCGTTGTTCCAAGAAAGAAAGAACGAGACTAATAAGCGCTGTCTTCTTTTAACAGAAAGTGACAAAACAGTGTATTAGCTAAAATAGGTTTATTAGACTCTTTAAATTATTATGAATAACGGGGTTAGTGTTTTAAAGTTACCAATGCGGTCATACACCCTCTTATGCCAAAAATGGTATAATTCGTATCCTACTAATAACTTGTAAACCTTGGTTGTCCCCATAAATAAAAGTACCAGTTTAATTTAAACCCCTTTAGTATATGTTATTTAAATTAGGGTGTCTGAATAAATCTGTCCTCTGCTCAGAAATTATAAACCCGTTATACTTTAGTAGATGTTCTTCATACCCAAATTATCTCTAGCTGTTTTAAAAGTCAGTCAGAGTCAGATTCATACCGCGATGTAAGTGGTAGGTGGTGTCACCTATTGATTTTGCTTTGAACTTACATTGTAAACAATCACTTGCTTTAACAGGGACCAAGAGTGTCAAATAAGCTGGCCATTTCAAAAACAAGCCAAGTTACAAGTGTTGATTAAGATATTTTTATTTTTTGACTGTATTTGTAGATTTCTCATTTTTATTACAAGTAATCAATCTGAATGAATTACCCCACTTTCATTTAGTTAATTTTGTCTTCTCGTTCCAGATGATTCATGAAAAGCGTTTAGCATTTACAAATCATCGCCACCGACTTCACTGTATCGTAGAGTAGTGTTGCAACTAGACTTTAAACTTTGAAGTACTTTAAAGTCGTTTTGTCTGGATGTTAGGGTTGCCACAGGAAAGAGTTTAAATGTTGCTTTTATAACATATTTTTTACATACACACGCGCCACGCTTAGTAAATATCTGAAATTTATTTTCCAATTACAATGTATGTTAGTAACATGTATGTTATACAATGTTTTATGGAAAAAAGTGTATTTGATTTCTATAAAAAATACATAACAAAAATAAGAATCTTAAGAGTCAATCAAACTTATCTAAATCAAATCAAACTTAAATGTCTTGTACATTTGTTTTTTTTTACCTCCCTCGAGTTTCACTTGCACGTTGGTGAAGTTTTAGTAGATAAATGATTCAATTAATCATTTAATTGCGGTTGTTTTTAATATATATTATATGCGCCTTCACATTAGAGCGACAGCAGTGCTGGTGCTGTCGAGCAACGGATGTCCATACATAAAAAAACAGCGGCACTGCTGTTGCACGACTGCCACGCGCCTCTGCTGCCATTTATGCATGAAATTATCAGCAGCGCGAACATCGCGCGCCCAGAGCGCTGATAAATTCGCCTTAATGTGAAAGCGCTCTTATACTAAAATGAATTGAAAATGGCTTAATACTTTACCCTAGTATAATAGTCGGTAATTGAAATCACTCTCCTAATAATTAAATTTCGATTGAGGTAAGCGCGAGATGCGGGGCGTGCGACAAATATTATTATAATTACAATTTTTAGTAATGTAATGTTTTACCTATATTAGAGATTGTTTATGTATTTTATTTTTGTATGTGAAAATTTTCCTTTTTTTTTAAATTAATTCATTTTATTTCTTTGTCGCACCGTTTATAATAATTTCTGCTGAACCCTTTGGATTGACTGGTAAATATTTATGGCATTAAGTCCACCTTTTATACAAATTTTGGCCGTGTGATAAAGTATTAATAAATAAAAGAAAAAAAAATATGCTATCAATTTACTGCTGAAGATTGCACACGTGTGATATAAACGATAAGGATGTATTTGTATGGTGTTACTTAATTGAACTCATATGGCAGAGTGCCCCTTCGTAGATGGCACTATTTGAACATCGGTTCTTTAAAATGGCAACCCTAGACAGTCATAAACTGAATACAAGATCCGAAGCAAAGTTAAACTGAAATTTGTCTGCGCCTGTAGCCGGGACGCCAACCTAGAGCCGTGCTGCAGATTACATTGTTAGTGCTTAATGTATTATTTATAATATGATAAATCACATTCTGATTGCTAAGTTCAAGGGTTCTATTTTTACTCAGATGAAAAAAAGTGGACTGCCCGTTTAATTCTTGAATGCGTAGTTATGAAAAGATTGTTTACATAATTGGACTAGCAAAGAAAAACGGACTTTAGTATCTAGTGCGGAAAAGTGTTTATTTTTTATAATGTCTTAATAGCTAGTAATTTTCAAAAGTGGATTAATTAAATCAAGCCAAGGTGATTAATTTCTTTGACTTGCTAAAAGTAGTTTGCAAAGTGCCAGGTCAAACTTAGAAACAAGAAATTACTTTTCTAATCTCACAATAAATCCTGCATGCTAGTTAACCACAATTAATTTTAGCTGGTTAACCGCACTTTTTGCACCCACTTTCTAGTGTACACTTTTAATCCGTTTCACCCCGTTAAGGGTTCTATTACGTTGTTTTAAAGTTAGTTTCTCCAACAAATTAGCTAGTAAGCGCAAGCCAGCTTTGGTATCGTGTGGAGCTACTTTATAAACTTCTTAGTATGAGACACTTAAATATCCTTATATTTTAATTAACCCATATTTATTAACAAACAAGAAGAAATAAAACCAAGACATGCTACATAAAAAAATAACATAATTTCGTTTAAAAAGCTGGCATGATCTCCTTTCTGTACAAGAATAGAGAGCTAGGATTTAACTAGCTCAAAGTTGATAAAACATTTTTAAAAATAGCTGAACAAAGTAACACAATGCTAATAAATCCTTTAAATAGACCTTTCGACCAAAGACGCAGCGTATGACGTCCACTAACAAGATGAACAGACGACCTTGTAAAGATCGCAGGATCAAGCTGGATGCAGACCGCTAATGATCTGTCGCTGTGGAAAGCCTTGCCTATGTTCAGCAGTGGACGTCTTTTGGCTGATAATGATGATAATGCTGATGCTAAATAAATCAATATAACGTGCTACGTGCTACGAGCTACGAGTGATCGGGTTATCTCGTAGCATGAATACTACAAGGCGTTACGAATGTACTACGAACGTCGTAGCATAACGTTAATGACAACAATTTTAGACTGCAACTACACTAAAAAGGGCTTGACCGGTGAAAGAACGATTTTTGAGAACATAATCAGAATTTAATTGTTAAGCTTAGATTCTACTGCGCAATGTGTCTTTACTGCGAAAGTTACTGAGTCTTGTCGAAAACTTGACTTAAGTGTTGGTCTAGATTGACACTTTTTTTCATTTGAATTTTGAAATTACGCTAACCAGATACTGGCTAATTATAATGGCTCTCATATTATTATGGCATATGATCGACATTCGATTCAGAATATTATGTATTTGACTCCGATCGCAAGGTTTGTTAACAACTTTTTTCGGATTTCAGCATTGCATACTTACTTCATGACATTCACGTGCTACTTTGCATCATTTTAAGTGAGTCTGATTTGTGGCACAAGCGTGTAGAGCCTCAAAAAGTGTGTAAACCACGCGGCTTGGCGCGCGGCCAGCAACGTACGTGTATCGGAGGCTTTACTCACACCGGAGTGAACAGTTAAAAATATAACGTGCAGGCTGAGAGCTTGCTATTGATTTTACACCAATGTTCACGATTGTATTTCTCATCTGGTTCGGAAAGTGACGTTTTATTTAAAAAAATGTGATAGGTAATTATTAAGATTTATTTGTTATGCTACGTTTTTAACTTGATCTCTCCTGCTTTGATTTTTGATATTAACTAGAGCAAGGTAACGTCAGGTCGTCCGTTACTATCAACGATACAATTATATCGTTAGACTGCAATGCTAAACTGCATAAATTATTTTTAAATGCAAACTTTACTACGTTGATTAAAACCATGAACAACAACCACCAGAAGCCTGTTCACTCTAACTTTTAATAGATTTGGATTGTGATCACTAGGTAACACCGACGCGGCCAACGAGTTCCACTTTTTGCTTTACGCATAATAAATATAATCAAAAGCTTAGTTCTTATCAGCGGGACATCGGCAAGGTAAGGATAGTATCCAGCAGACGAACGATAGAACAATTAGGTTGGTGGGATAAGCTCATGGAGTTCCTTTGCACACTCTCCGAGTAAAACTGTTAAGCTGGCAACCTTGTGACGATGAGCTAAGCTATGGAGCTTAGTATCCACCAGTTTGTCGTCACCTATTAATCTCTTGGCTCTAATTAGTTACTACAAATACCAAAAAAACTTCGGTCTAAACACAGCCAAGCCCACCGGCTAAACGCTGCGAAGACAGCAAACAACGTTCCATTATACAGGCTGTAAGTGATTTAAAAGCATTCATAATCGAATGTTCGCGTCTCTCCCTGGCGGAGGGCCAACAAGACCTAGCTATTGGCGTCGAGGGACCAATGTTGGCGATGCAACAGCTTCATAAATTGATAACAACGTGCTTAAACACGATGGAACATCCAATGCTTGCTGTTATTAATGTAATTGAAATGACGTATACGCTCACGGATCGACAGGACGCCGGGCGCGTAAAAAAAATTGAAAAAAATGTTGGTAAACAAATTGTAAATGGTGAAATAATAAACAGTTTCACAATAAAACAGCGTACTTACTGTAAATTATGAATTGAGATTACTTCAGTAAAAGTAACGATTTTTGGACAGGTAATTTCTTAATTCAAATCCAAGACAATTGGTGTGTTGTATGTCGCATGTTTATATTTCTATTTAATTGTAAAGCTTATTCAATTTAATTTTTGTTTTCTGGTTACATTGCATTATTCGTAGTGTAAGCAAGACTGAAAATAAATTTAATTTTAAAATTATATTCATTACACATTTCATTATTATATCAATTACAAGTACCAACGTTATATCTAAATAAGTTTTTTTTTTATTGATTTTTAGTGAAATTTAACACTGAATAATAAATCTAGCTGTAACAACATTGAAGTATTACGACGTCTCGTTTCTTTCACTTTCAAAAAAATCGGTACTTTTAAAAAAAAATATTCAATTATTAAGTTTCCTTACACACTGCGACTTTTAGCATCGATACAGTATTCAAAAAGCGTGGCAGCATCGCAACTCACGGAATGAAGAGATTAAAATCGCATCGTATCGCATGTAGTGCTAGTGTGTAAAGTTTAACAATTTGCCACTGCATCGATGCTGCATTGCGACTGTATCGCTCCTTAAAGTCGCAGTATGCAAAGGGTCTAAATAAATAAAGTTAAAATATTTCGGAGTTTACATATTTTAACAAGAATATACAATAAAAGAACAGATGTTGTGTTAATATCACTGTAGCAGTATTTATTTTTCATCGTAGATTCTCAATCACCCAGTCCCTTGCTCATTCACCAACTCACAACAGGCAAACGTTGGCCAAACTCACCAACACGGCAGGCTATTCCCAATTTTCTAAATGGATGTAAACAATCGGTGGAGGGTTATGTGTTACAAGGGATCGATTGTCCCCTGGCTCACGGGCTATTGAGGGCAAAGTGACTTGTTTAGCAGCATACATTATAGGGTAAGTAATTTGGCTACGAATAGAAGTCGGGTCGTCATGAGGGGTGTGGATCTATGTTGGGTTTATGAGGGTCACCCCAGAACTTGTTTTTGTGTGTGCTTGTTAGTATTTCAAAGTAAACAATGTGAATTGAGATTGACGCACTTTAAGAGGAAAACTAGTGACTTTAAGTGAATACTGTTTTTTTTATATAACTCAGAGTTTTTCAGTCAAACATCGGTTTTGTTAATGACTTTTTAATTAAACTTTACAGAAAATATTTTTCATTATTATTTTTTATCACTACGATTTTATTTATATAAGTGTTTTCTCTTGAGCTTAGGTAAACAGAAACAAAGAAGTACAGCGGTATTTCGAAGTAGTGAGTGCAAAACTGTTATTATTATTTATTTATTTATTTTATTATTTATTTAAAGTAGCTTTATAAAAATAAAGGTAACGTTTTATTAACATTGATAAAAATACGTTTATTTGACCAGCAGTTTTCTTAGTAAACTTAAATATAATGAAAAAAAGTACTGGTGTACCTTGTTTAAGTATGAAAACAAATTGCACGCGTGCCATTGTTATTTTGTAAGGCAAAATGAAAAATGATACGCCATCGAAGCTTAAAAAAATGTGACAACACTGTTTATGTATGCACCCTTCTGAAAATATTCGTGCAGAAAGCGTTCTCACGGTCTACAAATAGGTACGTTTCTGTAATGGTTAAGGAATGATAAACTTTTTTCTAAAATGCGAAAATATTTTAAATAATTCAGAAGCTGCTTATTTCTAAAAACACGTCTAAATATAGACCGTATTCTTACGAGCCTCAATTCCTACGCGCGCATGTTGGAAAAAAACGTATCGCAACTTTTTATTTTTGGTCTTTCTTGCGTCAATGTGATGAAAAAAATTCATGTTTTAGTTAATTGTATTTTCCTTCATGCGTGCCTGCGGTTTAGGAATTACAAAGGAACAAAGAAACTTGTACACAAATATAATAACAAAAAGAAGCGAAAAAATCATTGTCATTAAAAGATAACGCACACATCGTTTACACAACCTGGCCTTGTCAATGTATTACGTTACTGATTGCCGAAAACATTATTGAAGAGTTTACCGTGTCAAATGTCAGAGGAGCGATATCATGGAATAAAATCAGAAACAAACGTTTCTAATTTTATTCCATGATATCGTTTCTCGTGTACAGGGGATTTGTATAATGTGTATTTAAAAGTGATGCATGAAACTGTAAGTAAGGAAAGGAATTAATTTATTAAATATTTATTTATAATAGAAAAATATGAAAATCTTGTCTCATTGCTGCATTGATAATAAGTTTGACAATACACGAATTGCTAAAAGTGTTTTCGTATAAATTACAATTTAGTAGTAACAATAAGAAACTATGTAGTTGTTACTGAACATTTGTATTCGCTCAAAGAGGCACACTACTCGTTCTCGCCCTGTATCTGTTTGCGTTTAATTTTCTCAAAGTTGGCTCTTTGTGTCCCTTGGGCAACGCCAGGCGTGTAGGCGTACGTTTGCCGATAATATTGTTTTGTGATGAATTTATATCTTCTCTTAACGATATTGCTGTTTGTTTTCCATGGTAAAATGCTTATGTTACGCCTTTGAATACGAACGTTAATAAAATAAATAAATCGATATTACAAAAGAAATTGTTATGTTTAATCATTATGAATGTCATTGCGCTGTGTTTCGTAAACATTATTAAAGTACATCATATCCTGGTTACCTATCAATAACATCATCATCAACCTCATTATCAGCTTAAGGACGTCCACTGCTGAACATAGGCCCCAGGGCTTTCCACAGCGACCGATCACTAGCACTCTGCATCCAGTTTGATCCTTCGATCTTTACAAGGTTGTCTGTTCAATAACAAGAATGCTAAAAAACCTTATATTTTTATCTAGAAACGAATACATTGCTGATATAGTGATATTTGTTCACGTAATACTCTGGCAAGACGATGGAGCGATGTTTTCGGAATTCGCCATTTTGCTATTCTATTCACAGTTATGAGATAATTTAAATTAGCTGTGACTAAAGTGGCAAAATAAAGTTGAAATATATGTCAGCACCTACTAAAAGGAACACTTAGAATCATTTGGTGAAAGTTGGTTCAAAACAAGTGCACTGGCCACGAGCCAGTGATCTTAAATGTGCCATAAACCTTTTACTTCTGATTTGTAGCACCATAACTTCATGTTTTGAAGTTAAAATTTTAAGTTATTGTACCACTCTAAGCTTGATATGTATGATTTATAGAATGAAACGCTATCTTTCACTTTTATTCTGAATCACATGTTTTTAATTGTTTTTTATCCGGCTAGTTAATCATTCTAATAGTTTTGCCGGCAATTTAAATAGAGTCAATAGAAATTGTCAGAGCCATTAACACATTGAGCATCATGGTGGTCACCGGTCCCTAAACAATATTTTTCTATTGCAGTCACAGCCTTAAAGATTTTGTTTTTTTACAATATTCAGTGATAAAAATAAAGTGCCTATGCCTACTAAAAGCTGGCCCTATGCCTGCTAAAAACTTTTAACATATTTCATGACATTTAAAGGTGACTTTATCTAGCAATACATGAATAAAAGTGCCTATAGATAGATAGGTACTTAGTAAACTTCGCCTCTTGTCTACTGCAGATAAGAGCCTAGCGACACTAAAGATATTTTTATTCAAGAGGTGTCATTAAACAAGCTCTGAGCTTCAAATTTACTCTCGTTAGTTTTATGAGGATCTTCAACCGAAACTTTAAAGTTTGCAAATATCGATTACTAGTTTGAATTTAAGCTAAAATGATAAATGTTATGATAAACAAGCAGCCAGGCATCGTTGATAGTAAAACTCAGCTTGAATACGCAAAACATACCTACGTGAAATCATTTCGGTTATAATAAGTATGAGAAATGATCTGAAATCGTCATTTCCTCTAAAAGACCGCTTTTGTTTTTAAAATCGTACCTTCTACTCTTTGGTATTAATTTAACAATTAATAATAGCTATGCACTGCTAATTTTTTAACCAACTTCAAAAAAGGAGGAGGTTATCAATTCGACTGTATGTTTTTTTTTCTGGATCCATGTTACCTCATATCTCAGTCGTTTGTCGACCGATTCGAAAAAAATTTCGCTGGCTGGGTATACCTTCTAGTTGGTCCCTTTTTCTCAAATTTGGGATCTGACGATGGGATCTTGGTGTAATCGAGGAAAACCCTCAAAAACTTTTAATAGGTATTTTGTAGCTTATTAAACTTTGACCATCAAACATCAACTATCACAGCACCGACTCCAAAAAGAAATTGTTTGCCTTAAATGGGTTCCTTTCCTTTCAATAGTCAAGGGTTTATTTAAGACTTTTTGGTGCATTTTGGTTTTAAAGTCGGTTTTTACTTTTTTAAAGTTAATGAAATAAACAAATACAAATAAGTCCGTCAAAGTAAATTAAAATTAAATCAATTAAATCTCCGCGAAAAATATCTGTAAATTGTGTTTTTAAGTAGTATCCACAGGTAAGTACGCAAATATGTGTATAGTGTCTACTATAGCTTAAGTTAGAGCTACCGTACACTCTACAAGACTAAAATGTATGTATAATAGTGCGCCTAGCCGTTCTATACTACGGTGGCCAATCAAAACGACTAACCGACTGCGCGGGACATATTATAGTGCACAAGTGTGTGCGCAAACGCAGGTGCACTCTCTATTCGTTTTACTCTCATAGTCCGATGGGACAGCAATCTGTTGCGAACTGAGAGCTCAGGTGCAAGACCAACAGTTTAACCTGCTTGCCAACAGTTAAGCTCCGGACTACTCTGTGAATTTCTGAACGAAAAACCTTAGTTCATATTTTTGGCCCTACCCTGGGATCGAACACGGGATCTATAGCCCCACCACTACCGAGGCAGTTTATAGTGAAACAAGGTTTGTACCACAACATATTTCAACAATGAAAATATTTTCTTAACACGAAAATTAACTCGCTGGCGGTCAGCCAAAAGGTGAGGACCGATAAACCGTTTAAGAGTTTAACCATAACCAAATCATTACTTGTGCATTCGGGCCGAGGTACAATGTCATGAATAAGAATGGGCGTTTGGCTCCATGCCAGCGATATCTTTGCTTGTCGGATGTGGATTAGAAAAAACAGCCAGTCAAAAATAGTCGAAAGGCAAAAGACAGATGACTAAGGTCCGATTTTTCAATGGTCAGATAAAACGTATAAGACTGATAAATTATAAAGCGACAGATTTTAAAAAAATACAGGTACCTATGATTGCTGACAAATAGGTAAAGTTTTCAAATTAGCCATATTGTATTTTGTTTGAATATCTCTTATCTGACTATTGAAAAATCAGCCCTAAATTGAAATAATTTTAACATCAACGGCTTCTGTCTTATTAAGAGTTTAGATCTTTTAGTATAGTCCGTTAAGTTATCTAAAATGTTGTACTAATTTGTACTTTTGTGGGATAAATAAAGGAATACATCTATTATTATAAGTTACGCAGTTGAAATTTATATAATTATGTGAGATTATACATATAAAATATAGGTTGCAAAGGTGTATTAAAATTACTTCTTCAGACAATTTTCAAATATTCGTTGGTATCTTGTAAAAAAATATGTATAAGACCTGGGGCTAGCATTGAAATAATACCAATTAACGTTCTAATCTATAAGTCGGTATATGAAATTGTGTAGCTTAACTATAGAAAATGATGAGACTCCTACGAGTATGTGTTCGTTTATTATCAGACTAGTCTTTGATGATAGCAGGTTTTTTATAAAATGAGCTGGTGTCTTTTTCGGTGCTGTGTTGTTTTCACCATCCTCAGTATCTAAGGAAATTTGTTTAGCAACAAAATGCGGTGACAGGCGCTAACTGCAGCGGCATTAAGGTGAATCGCGCCTGTGTCGGCTGAATTAGGAGCTTTTTCGTGTCATCATTAGCCGGAGAAAATACGGGAAAATTCGCACGGGAAGATTCGGAGCTACTCAATTTAGCCTGGGAAAATAACAGGCACCTTAAATGTGACTCATTGTGCGTATAAAACTTTGCTACTTGGAACAAAGAGTTATAGGTACGTCTTTAAAGTAACCCTCTATTTGACCTTGTATAAAACATACCAAAGTACAAAAATGTGGGAGGGTTTTTCTTTAAGAGTCAATTTCCAAAGTGCGCAATTTATATTGTCTCGCAACTTTTGTGTGGTTTAAAATAATGCACCAGATAGTGCTATACTATACAAGTATTTATTTTATCTCAAGCTAAAATATTTTCTGCAAAATAAATTCCGTTTTATGACAAGCAAGGGTCGCTCCTACTCTTTTGTGAGCCAAAATAGTGTCTGGGTTTAAGTATATTTTATATTTCCAGAATAAAATGAAGCTTGGCTAATTTGTTGTTTAATCCATTAGGGTTTGTGCAAGTCTGCAACAGATTTTAATTTACGCTTGTTTTTACTCTGGTGCGCTTTGTGTTACAAGATTTCTGTGAGTTATTGTTCGTACTGGGTGCTTAGCGAAATATTATTACATGAAACTCAAGAAAACATCTTGGATATATTGCTAAAACAGGGCGGTAGCTATGATTATATTGTTTCATGTGTGCGACCATATACAGGGTGAAATTTTAAACGTTTATTAATTTTGTTTAAAGACTTCAATGATGAAAATGAACAACTTTTGCTATGGGGGCAATATTGAAATCGAGAAAAAAAACAGCTGTTCCATACAAAAGTTCAATTGGCGCGCGGTCTAAATGTATGCAACAGCTGATTTTTTTGTTCTCGATTTCACTATTGCCCTCATAGTAAAAGTTGTTCATATTCATCAGTAGAGTCTTATTACACGAAATTTCGGTACTGATTAAAATTTCACCCTGTATTTTGCTGAAATACTCCTAATTCTGCTGTCAAGGAGCAATACTGAACATGATGAGCTTTCGTCTGTATGTATACTAATATAATCAACATGGATTTCTTTTAGCACCACGCATCATGCTTTCACCAATGTTTTGCTCATTCGGACAAGGAAACTAGCTTGAGCAACGAGTATAGTATTTTGAAAGACAAAAAATATTCCAATTTAATCCACGCGCTACTACTACTATTATAAGTAGGTTAAAGGTCAGCATTTATCTCTAGGTAAACAAGCAATCAAGTGCTGTTAAGTGAAAAGTGTTGGCACCGGTTCAAATATTAATTCCTGATAAAACCCATGCATAAAATGCATTTAACAAATTGGACTTAACACTGACTGCTGTTGGAAGTTTTGAGTTTATTATATTTACGAGAGTGTACTGTAAAACGAAAACCTCTTTTATTATCGGGCATCACACTCATAAAAAACTAAAACCTAGGGATGTGTTTATCAACATTCTTTTGTTTACGTTACCGCCGGCGCGATCCATGAGCATTATTGAGAACTGTTCTTACTAAAAACACTCGAATTCATTATGAAATCCGTTAAATAAACACATTTATTATTTCTAGAAAAGTAAGTATGTAAAAAATCTATATGTATTTTTCCATCTGAATAATCAATAGAACCCTTTTTTCAGATCAATCGAAAACGTACACCCTTGTACATTTTGCTCTCTTAAAATAACGATTTAAAATTCTTTAAAAAGTGTTAACGCGTCTACAATGTTTAAACGCGTCCAGTGTTATTTTTGTATAATTATAAGATGAAATAAGAAGCCAAAAAATGCGTATGTGCGGGACTCGAACCCGCAACCTCTGGCTTACTGGGCCAACTCTCTTTCCAACGCATTGTCGAGGAATCTGCTTGTTGGTTTATCCTGAAAGTGAAATATTTACCGCCATCTTCTTCCCCATTAGTTGCTTTTCTCACCTATTATACATGAGAACGTCTGGTTTCCACAGCTTATTCGGAGTGATTCGGAGGTCCTTCACGCCCCCGTACTCGGTGTCGTTCCACCTCAGGTTGTAGTCATTCCATTCCTGTCGCACACACCGAAATAATTAGTGAAGGAAAGGGAGGACAGATAATTTGTGCGTATGCCGTTTTCAACTGCAGTAAAATATGGTTGCGGGCTCTGAGACTAGAAATTAGATAAGCGGCACAGAAATGCGACATGTGAAGTGAATATTTTGACGAACTATTTTCGTGATTGCTTTCGATTGCTACTATGCGACTAAGTCTAGACACATCGAGTTGCATAATATTATTACAAAGCTACGTTGTAAATATTACTTAAAATCTTATTGTGTACTGTGTATATAGCTACACGCAATTTAATTAAAGCAAAGCGTGTTTAAGCGTGATTACTTTTTATTGCATTGGCATTTTGATTTACCTAGTTACTAAAATCTGGTAAAACCAACCTCTGTTACTTTATTTTCTATTGTAAAAAGACAGTAAAGTTAGTTCATGCTGTTATAGCGAATTTCCATTTAACGCACATTGTTTTTCTGCAAGTCGCATCTCTGTGGCGGTATCTCGTCACTGACAGTAATATCCTTTGTCATAATCCCATGTAGCCAAGTCCTTAGGTTAACGACACTTGTGAATTTATCAAGATGGCGCGTGTTCCCCACGCCGTTTTAATGGCTTAGGCATGATCATGGCGTATTAAAAGGTACCTCTTTATACCAATATAATGTGAAGGCTCATTTTATATAAGTCTTATAACATTTACATTTTTTTTAAAATATTTAAATGCGGGAAAAAATAACAGAATGGACCGTATATGCCATGACTGTACTATAGACTACTAAAAATCTTTATTTTTAAATTCCTACGTTTTTTGTAAGAGAATCAGAAAAATGACTTAAAATTTGCTGTACGTATCCATGAAATTATGACATTCAATTACAAATAAGAAAGAGCCCTTAACCATGTAGAAAAAGGCAGTGGTGTAAAAATTAAAGAAAACTGTGGAGGAAAGTAAATGTATAGATATGAAAACAGAATATAAAAAACATTGTTGGAATCGAAATTTTATGTTCGAGAAGGATTTTCATATGATACAAAATAATATGTCTAGTTAACTGACAAACCTTTGTTGGGAAGGATTTAAGATCTGGTGTTTATCGGACACTGGCAAACAATCGCCTACGTCAAAGAGCATATCAGTTAAGAATATAATTTCTCAATACAATGCTATTATAATACACCTCTTAAACTGCCTTAATTGATTTCGGAAAACTTATGGAAGGTATTGATTAGTTTTATCCGAGGTTTAAGTATTATTATTTGTGTAGTTAGCAAAGCCCAAAATTTATAATATACCCCTAAACAATACTTGTACATTGGGCTGTTACATTTAACCCTCCCTATTGTTTAGATAAGAGGCAAAGACGAGGCAGTAAGTTGGTCCTCCAATATTACGCAAGTTCGGGCTTAATATCTGTTCGTGTTGGGGCACAAGTCTGCACGCAGATTACAAGGACAGACTGGCAGATAAAACTTTGTAAAGATAAGTTCTTGCTAGGTACGGAACAGTAACAGTTACCTATAAAACTTTCTAACTTGAGTGTTCATGTATATTCTTATTCTAACACGAAACTACGGGTCTTGCTTTTAGATATTTTTCCATTATTTACGTAAGAACATTTCAGACTCTTGTTTGATCATTTTTAATGCCTATAACAGCTCAACACAGTTTTTGTCACGTAATATGTTATTTTTTTATGTTGTTCTGAATATTAAATGCTTTATCATCGTCCTGATAACGAGTAAGTTGCTCAAATTGTAAAATTAACCGATTTTTTTAAATCTTTGGTTTGTGTTCCCTATTTTTACTTTCTAGAAGCCAGTGTGTGACAGACACAGATTACAATTAAACCTCCTTCCGTCCCTCTTTCTATCCTTGAAGGAGCATTGTCAATTAAATCAAACGTATTCAATGGTTCGCTCAAACCGGGACTATCTTCAAAGGAAATTATTGGAGTATAAATTAATCCACAAATACTTGGAAACTATCACTTATGACCAAGATAACATTGTTGCGGATGAAGTATGCCTATTTAGGTACTACCGGTATTAATATGAGTTGTTAAAGAAAACATCTCTAGCTTATATAAATCATTACTATATTTTGACGATTATTTCAAGGTTTATTGGTCGGCAAATTAAACAATACTGTAAATAGTATCATGAAGGCACTGTATAATATCTCATTATCATATGAAAATCCTTCACATAATAATTTTGAAAAAGCGTTATCAATGAATTATTTGTTACATTCCACGCACAAAACCGGACCGGGCTTCGAACCCAGATCCTTTCAGCTTTAATTGCGTTTTATATGCGCAGCTGATCACGGTGGCTCAATAGATTATTTCATTCGAATACAGTAATTGTCATAAAACCTCCGTAATTTTAACCATTATTGAAATTCAGTGTTAACGAAATTGAAAACTGGCAGTTAGGTTCATAAATAAACATACTTTTAATATTATTGAGTGTTGATATTTATGCTTCCAACTCCATTTAAAAATCACGAAACAGAAGCGTCACAGACCACTAGAAAAATTCAGTCACAGTAAAGCCATAGATTAATAGATATAAATACATACAGTACATACTTAAATAATTAAGGTAGTAAATAGAATATAGAAGCATGTACACATGCAAAAGAATAAACATGCACATAAGTTATCCAAGGTTAAACCCATGGACTAATTAACGGTTAACTGAAGCCTTTCACGTTTTTGCAAGGGACATACGCTCTTCAAAATAGCATTAGGTATCATCTCACAAGACCAGGACTCTCGGGGTACTACCATTTCGAAACTAAGCTGCCGTATTGGTAAATGCTAAAATAATTATTGTTTAATCCGCTTAACAAACATACCTTTACTGCTGGGAACGAAACGAATACAAACATGTTCAAAAGGCAAGTTTACAGCCAACATGAAAAGTATGTGAATTAAGCCTCTTTTTTATTATCCTTTTTTTATTTTAATAACAAAAAGAAACGTAACTCTCACCATGAATGTAAACAAAGCATAAAATTAAATGAAACAAACGATCGTAACCTTCTAAATGGATCGGGTAACAAAACAATCATAATTTACACAGTGTACAATCACAACCTCAGTAAACAACGAATTGGAATGCCCACAAAAATTTAAAACCTGATATACTGGCACCACAGAAAAAAATCTAAATAATAGATAAAGGATTTAAAAAAATATTATATTAGCGTTCTGTATTTAAAAGTTTAAATTTCGTCCCAATGAGTTTTCATCCGCAGGCAAACTAAGCATACCATGGTGGCGGGTCCTAGACCCACAGGACCTCCCCAAAAAGAGTAACTTCACATTCCATGGCCATGCAGAGTCAAAAATCTACAATTCGTTTGTAGCCAAACAAAACAAAATGTACAGCAGGTACCCGGGGGGTGCATAATCAATGTACAGTGTCCATACACGTCTCAGTAACAACTTCAGTGCATAACAGGTACATACAATCCACCAATATGTTACTTTCAATTGACCACCCACACGGCGAAACCCACACCGACAATTCGGAGACGCTGTTCAATTTATTACTTAGATGCCGCAATCGGGCAAATTAACATGTGTTTATATAATCATCGTTTAACGTTTAGTGTTCATCGTCAACCATTAGTACATATTGTTAATCGCGTTGCGGCGTACGCGGCAGTTGAGCGCAGGAGTTAGCTACACATTTGAGGAATGTACGGCTTTTACGGCAAGCCACTTACCTGGGTCACCGATTAGGCGATTCGGCCCGGGCTCAGTTCTCTACGGCCATCGAAGGTTGAAGAGCTAGTCTAACGAATGACAGGTCATGGAGGGATGCATGACAAGGGCTATCGGCTATCTACAGCTGCGATCAGCAATAAGGATGTCGGGAAGGTCCACTAATACCAAACGGAGAAATCCAAAACTGCCGCATACTCCACAACGCTATGCAATTTTCAAAATAACAGTCAGAGAAGAAGAACGTAACAAGACAGAAAAAAGTAAAAGATGGAAGATCGGTACAACTCAAAACGGAAAGTAACAGTAACGAAATGAAACATCAGAAGTTTTATTATGTGTTAATTTTAGATTCGTCATTTTAATCACACTTACCAATGACAGCCATATATTGGTTATAAGTAGCTGATTCTTCTCGTCCTATTGGGTTAGACGATGTCAACAAAAACAGAAAGAAAGGGCGCAGTCAGTATTTGTCTAGACAACTCGGTCGAGACCTGGACACACAAGACGGGGGCCGGGCGGCGCGCGGGCCGCATGCCCCGGCGCGCGCGCCGCCCACACACAATCTAAAGATATGCGCTGTGTACAACACTTTAACACCGACTCTCCATGCGACACTTGTGCCGCGAGGGCAGCGCCCCAAGCCGCACCCGCCTCGCGTACGTCCCTGCTCTCTATGAGCTTTACTAAAGTGTCAGCCAGGGGCGCTCAGCGAGGAGGGGCGGCAAGGGCGCGAGGCCCGGCTCCTACCACTTACCAAATTAAGCCAGACGTTCGTAGTCAGGATTTGATTTTTCTCATCCTTATTTTGATAAATGAACGCACGGCGTCGCAAGAAGGAAACGAAAAAACATAATGAACATCAGAACGTACTGTGCTAAGTAACACTCGGTTCGCGTCGAGCCTTCGATAGCTACTTTATCCCTCATTGACTCGCTGGCTAAATTTGCCGTCAATTCGAGGCTCTTAAGGCCATCTTGGGGATCGAACCCATCGATTTTAATTAAACTTAAGGAAGATAACCGCCGAAATATAAAAACGGTTCGAAAGCAGAAATTTAATTTGGGTAATGTAGAGTTGTAGCGGCGGCCACAAAGTAATTTTAATCTTGCCCGATAATTTAACTGACGAAGCAATAGTCGCTTTATGGGCGTCGTTAAGGGAGAGCAATTAAACAGATATTCGGCGAATAACAGAGCTTGCGATGAATAATGTCTTTTATGGCTAGAGTCCGGAAAGTTGTTTTATTCCATGATTTATATTAGCTTGTAACGCAGCGAGTGCGCGTAGGACCGTTCCTACTGTAAACTATGACAACCAAATACACCACTTCCGTAAGTGGTGTATTTGGTTGTCATAGTTTACAGTTAGGTTGAAGTGGAAATGTCATCAACTAGATTGTTAAAATGTCACAAGCAATTAGCTTAATATACAATTATATACCCGATGTTGTTTTGCTCAGTGACATCCAAGATATTATTATGAGTTATGCTTATTAAAAAAATCTATAAATTAAACGCATGTTTTATAAAATAAAACCCCTTCACAATAATCTTAAAAAAATGCGAATGGGGAAACTGACATCCTCTGGTGTTGCTAGTTTTGACTCGCTCGCTATTATCGCAATAATAAGTTGATTATGTGGGCTTTTTCCATTTTTCAAATCCGTATCGTTTGAACAACCACCCCTGAGTCGCTCGTCGCTGACCAAAAACACCCTGTTGTAATTCCGTAAGTGTCTAGCAATGGAACCAAAGAACAATGTTACACATGTGAAATACTGAAACGACTTAAAATATAGAGTAAAATAAAAACAAGTTATAACATTTTTAGTTATATCACACATTCTTTCACGTTATCCGGTCACGTCACTAATTAATTATTGATCTAACAATGAGAAATCTATTTATAATATGGTGGTGATACTTCACATGGGATTAGCGATAATATAAAACAAAAAATGAGTTCAAAACAAAATACGCTCGAGTAATATTTAAGTGGGTCGCATTCATTCGTCACCTCCTTGACAACATGTCACCCGGTACGTGCACATCTTCTAGACTGTATCTCCATATTTTATAGCCTCAAGATACATAGGTACAATCCATCTTTTGCATAAATTCAACCAAAGTAGACAGTGAAATCCTGCTTCATATTTGAATGTCAGAGAAAAGAAATCCACTTTTAATTTGGTAAAGACATTAATATTGAATTACACAATAATTTCCTCCAAGAAATAAAACCTTTTTCATATTAATTTTGAGTTAGGAAAATATATTGGAAAAAGGGCTACTCTCAAATTAAAACGAAAAGATTTTTAATTTATTTCAATTGAATAATTTTATCTTTCGATTTTACATGAATCAGCTTGACAAAAAAGAAAATAAGAAGAAAATCGCATTTTATCCAAAGAGATGTCATGAATAAAAAGTAACTGAGTTATTAATACCAAATATAAGTTAGTAAATGTGCCATGATACAAAACTCTTCGATTACTAAACTTGCCATATGACATAATATGCGGAAACACAAGATGGGTTGTACATCCTAAGTACATGGTATTGCATATTTGATTTTCCTGATAAGTTTATGATACGGAGAATCAGCTATGCTTATTGAAAAACATGTGCAGATATTATTAAAGAGAACCTCTAAAAAAAACGAATGGGGAAACTCGCTCCCTCGCGCGTAGCTCGCGCGTAACTACAAAATACTACGTCGTAGCTAGTAAGCTACAAAGAGGCGAACTTGCGTTGGTTAATAAGTATCGCAAATATAAATTGAATTTGTGGGTATTTCCCATTATAACATATATTTAGGTATCGGTATCGTTTGTACAGTCACCCCTGAGTCGGTCGTCGCTGACCAAAACGGCACCCTGTTTGTGAAAAACCTTAAAAAAAGTAAAAACTGACTTCAAAACCAAAATGCACTAAAAAGTACTAAATAAACTCTTCACCATTGAAAGGAAAGGAATCTGTTTTAGGCAAACAATTTCTTTTTGGAGTCGGTGCTGTGATAGTTGATGCTTGATGGTCAAAGTGATGGCACCGACTCCAAAAAGAAATTGTTTGCCTAAAACGGATTCCTTTCCTTTCAATGGTGAAGAGTTTATTTAAGACTTTTTAGTGCATTTTGATTTTGAAGTCGGTTTTTACTTTTTTTCAAAGTTTATATTATTTCTTCATTTTTAGTGATTACATTAGAGGGGGGGGGAGATGCACCTTATCATTCTATTATTTAAGAAGCTACAAATTACCTATCATAAGTTCCGTCATTATAATTACTGAACTCCTTAGCGTTAAGGAGTTCCACCATCAGCTCAGCCCCACAAGATGTTGACTATCAGACGTAACAACACGTCAACATTAAGATTCTAGTAAAGAAACACTATACGTGCCTTTAAAATTTGAGGGTTTCCGTCGATTACACCAAGATCCCATCATCAGATCCCAAAATGGAAAAAATGGGACCAACTAGAAGGTACACCCTCTAAGTAGGTAAAAAAATTTTTCGATTCGGTCGACAAACGACTGAGATATGAGGTAACATACATACATACAAAAAAAAACATACAGTCGAATTGATAACCTCCTCCTTTTTTGAAGTCGGTTAAAAATATGGAATTGGTGAAAGTATTGCGAAAATATTTTCATGCAAAAATATTTTCGCCATACTTTCTTATCAATATCTTCAGTTACTTAATCGTTACTCGTTACACTAGGAGTGTATGTAGGAAAGTATTGAATCTAATGATTTAGCCTGGCTACCCATTTTAGTACATAAATAAGCAACTTTATATTTAAAATGTAAAGATGAAACGCGTAATGACTGAAACGTATAATGTTATCACAAATGAAGATAATTCGAAATACAAATCATCTTATCGGCACGAATCACAAATCTAATCTAACAGCCTGATCACTTTGACCATCCTGATCCTCGGGTTCAACCTTTAAACGGGAGTTGCAATTTCTAAAATCTGTTTACTTATCAGAAATGCTGAAATTTATCATTTAAAGCCGGCTCCAAAAATGACTGATCCGAAGTGAAAAACCGCTGCGAACGCCGTCAGGTGAAATATTAACGCGAGAGGTGTCGAGTAAATTTCTTGATTTAGACATAGCCAATATGTATCAGATAGACCAAAAGATAACAGCATCATTTATGGAAAATTAGATGCACCAAGTAAACATATCCAACAATTTTTGTTTGACTGTGCTTTCTTGAGCGAGTTTTTTTTACGACCAAAAGTGCGATGGTAATAATTTTAAGGTTTCGTTGAGAAATGTTGTTAAGACCAAAAGCTGTAGCTTTATTATAGTCCCCGGCACGAACCTCAGCTCTAGAGATATACAACGCACTGGACACCTTTAAACGACATCTGCAATAATGACGCCCACAAGATCCGAGCTGGTAGCTCTACTTAGTGCAATGGTAAGGCCTATACGGCTTTCTGTATAGTTCGGTGATTTGGCTTACTGTATTCAGATATAGCCCCCTAGCTGATTTCGACTACGGTGGCCAGTTACAACGACTTACCGACTGCGCGGGACATATTATAGTGCACAAGTGTGTGCGTAAACACAGGTGCACTCTCTATTACTTTCACTCTCATAGCCCGATGGGACAGCAATCTCACACGACCGGAGAGAGATCAGGCGCAGGACCAACGGCTTTACGTGCTTTCCGAGGCACAGGGGTGAAACACCGCCAACTTTCAAACTCCGGGCTATCCTGAGCATTTCTGAACAGAAAAACCCCGGTACGTTTTTTTAGCCCGACCCGGGGATCGCACCAGGCACCTCTGGCGCAGCCGTTGCTTTAAAGTGCGACAACCGCTGCGCCACCGAGGCAGTTAAGGCAATTAATATTTTTATCAGAAATAGGTACCTATGGGATTGACATGTCTGTTCTTCTTGGCCTGTGGTCCAGCTCAGCCCGCCGTTCAATTACCCAAATGGATAATTTCGCAGCGCCCCGCTTTGACGAGCGACGCTCCGTTATCGGATTGACGTGCTGACCGAAAAATGTTGCACCGGTACGCTGCGAAGTTGTGTTATCAAATACTGCAGTCAAATTTAGTGTCTGCAGATTGTTAGATGATTTTGGAGATCGACTTGTTAAAATTACACACACGTACTTTACTTTACTTTACTTTAAACTTGCAATTGCTAGCTCATGTCAACTTTGGTTTACTAAAAGTAATCGAATGATCGATCTTTTTAGATTCTAGGTATGCATTTAATCTTATGCTTTAGAATGTTATTAACACTCACAGTGTGATATTTTATATTCACAAAGATGAAATAAGAAACCAAAAAGGTTGCTAGTTCAAGTCCCGCTAGGCGGCCCGCCAAATCCCGGCTAGTTCAAATCTTCTTAAGAATCAATCTTCTTAAGGAGATTGATTTAACTTCTAAAGAACTGATGCTTACTATGTATAAAATATACATATTTTAATTACTAAATTAATAACAGTTCTGTAAACTGTTCTTTGATTTTGTTCTCTACGAGCATGTCGTATCAAGAGGTCAAGAGAATGGCGAATGACAATTTATAAAATGTATTTCACTGACAAGAGCCTAGCTCAATCAGTGCAATTTATTATAATAATTAAAAATAACTATTAAGGATCAAGATACAATATCTACTTAGCAAATCACGTCTGTTTCGCAGTAGCTGCTTATTGAAATCAAACAATTCACATAAACACTGACGACACCGTTAATTCGAATAGTTGCGATGTTCAGGGACAAGTTGGAACATTATTTACCAGTTTCATTCGAAAACTATTTGTTAATCGGCAGGTTAATACGTAACTGGTTAGCGTTAGCAATGTGATTGCGATCCTTGTGTAGCAAGAAGTTAGTACCAGAAGTGGCAGAGGAGATCACTAATCAGCGCTGTCAAACTCAACAACCAACTCAATGTTGTCAAATGACTAAGCCTCTTTCAAGGAGACGTGTGGCTTTGCGCGACGCTTTTCGCGAAGCGGGCCGCCTCACTATAAATGAATAAATAATGATAATAAATAAAAGTTTATTTCAGGCAGAGCCCATAGCAGTTAGTAACAAAAAGTCTTATAATTAGTGTTAGTAGTACTGTGATTCTGATTACATTGAGATTTAGAATTCATTAATTACATCAATTTTACTAATTAAATTATATTATTACGAAATGTTCCACATGAATTACTAGCAAGCAGGGGGCAGTCCCAGCGCGGTCAGCCAAGGCTGTCAGGATGCTGTTGGCGCTGCCGTACCATCTGTTCAACAGCGAGGCGCTCCTCTTACGCATAATGGCGTGGAAACCATCCAACCGCGCCTCTGTAAACATGCCGGATGCACTACAATAACGCGGCAGCCCCATCAGCACCCTGAACGCATTGTTGTATTGTACTCTAAACGGTAGAAACGCCCGACGCGCCGCGGGAAGCCACGCCACACGCGACATGGAGCGCGTCTTCTTGTAAGAGGCCTTACATTTTCGTTAAATCATACTTGAGAGCTTTTAAAACTGTCTTAATAATAGAGCCACCATGTGCACTATAATCCTCGACATACTTTTTATGTACCCAAATGTTGTCTGGAAGACCCAGACATCATTTGGGTAAAAGAAATGGGTCGCTTTTAGTGTATATTTTCTTTAAGAATATTTTCAACTGACCTTTTTGATGTTAAATAGCAATATCTATCTATTAACTGTTTTCTATGACGATCTAAAACTATGATATCATAGTGTGTTATGTTCAACGAATTCATTGATTAATTTAAGTCTCTAATATTCCACTTGTATATTTACGCTTAGGAGTTACTACACTACACTGTTTCATGGTGACAGCAATAGAGGTACATAAAACCCCTTCAGTTTTGAATAGACCGATGGCTGGCTGGATCCAAATGGGCTAAGTTGCTTCGGGTTTGAATCCCAATTGATGTTTCGGATTCTTGACAAATGCGCCAAGTTGTTTGATAACATTTGCTGCATTGTTCATAATCAGTATTCTGATGATATAAGGGAGAAGTTGTATTAGATTCTATAGATTTATGTATTGGATCAGCCTGAGTTCACACGAAATTTAATTTTGTAGCAAAATATGAAAAAATAAACAAAATAAATAACTGTACATCACAAACTATAAAATGAAATTTATATATGTATTTTCGACCTCCGTAGTCGAGTGGCTAGCACGCTGGTTCCAAGCGTCGCTATCTCGTGAGGTTCCGGGTTCGATTCCCGGTCGGGTCAATGTAGAAAACGATCTTTTCTATATTGTCTCGGGTCTGGGTGTTGTGATACCACCGTTGTTTCCGATTTTCCATAGCACAAGTGCTTTAGCTACTTAGCTTGGGATCTGAGCAATGTATGTGATGTTGTCAAATATTAATTTATTTATTAATTATTTAATTTAATTTAATTTAATTTATTTTATGGTTAATATTCATAGAAACTCAGATTTAGAACCTGCAACAACAGTTTTGTATGCAAAACCACCGTTAAATCCCGTCATTTTTCCTCAAATATAAATAACGGGCAAACAAACAAAAATAAAAAGTTTATCCTACGAACCGTATCCATACAGAACGTGAAACATCACAATGCGTTCGCAAAACAAACCGCCAAAATATCTGTATCGAATATTGATACAGAAACGTGCCGGAACAAGTTCTGCCACGTCACACGTCGTGACACGACGAGCAACGTGCGAAATAAAATGGCGTCGATTCCCGCGCCGCGAAATATATCAATTTGAGGTTATTGTCCCCAAGTAAAGTTGTTACTTGTCGGCAGCGAAATGGGTCTATCCTGAAAAATAGTGCGAACTTTTCGAACGTGAGTTGTAAATTAAAGCAATGCTGATGAAATGCTTTTTTTTTCTCTCATTTTAATCATAACGACGACATAAAAAGCTTTATATGAAGTAGTATCGCAACTGCAAATCATTGAGTTAATTGAATGGCAAACGAGTTTCATACACTGGAAAAATAGTCCTTTGTATTTTCGTATCGGCCTCTGTTTGATTCTCCAGTGATAAATTATCCGGAAGAAAAATAGCTGGAAAAATATATCGTTTCTCGAAACAAAGCATTTTCTGACAAAAAGAGGTATACAAATAAAACACGTTCGAATAAACTACATACGAGATAGAAAACGATGTTTCCCGATTGGCTGCCATATTAAATCAATTTAAGACAAAGGTCACACAAACAAAGGTCTTAGTTTTGGTAAAAAAGCGTTTCATTGAAGTGCTCTTTCTTTTTAACATTCTAGAATGAACACCTGCGAATAACTGTTTAGTTTAACTAATCTAAAGGTACAAAAAATTAACTGTTTATGAATTAATAAATGATTGATTGATTGATTGATTGATTAACTGTTGGCAAAATGCATGGGAATTGGGGAGTCGATTTTGCAAATCATTTGTCTCGCCTTAACATTGAATTCAAACTCAGATTTAAATAAATAAATATAAATAAATAAATAAATATAATAAATAAATAAATATTGGACACCAATCACATACATTGCTCTGATTCCAAAGTAAGTAGCCAATGCACTTGTGTTATGGAAATCAGACACAACGGTGGTACCACAACACCCAGACCCGAGACAATATAGAAAATATCGTTTTCTACATTGACCCGACCGGGAATCGAACCCGGAACCTCACGAGATGGCAACGCTTGGAACCAGCGTGCTAGCCACTCGACCACGGAGGTCGTCAAGATAGATTTACGAACATATTGGCAGATATATTTAATGTTCAATATCGTATTTTGTAAATCAATTAATAGTGTAAACATTTAATTGCGCCAAAATTAAATACTGTAACAGGCAATAATAAAGCTGGCTGGTTTCTAGCTCAAACGATTAGCATAGCTATCCAGCGCGGCAACGCAGCCAGCATCATAGCCTCCTTGCCGCAAGGAAATGATTTCGTTCTTGAATAGGTAGATTTTAAGTTTATTTTTTATGTTGCATGTCATAGTTTAAATTTGTTCTTGGTTGTTATTAATAAATCTTGCAGACCTATTTGAGGTAAATTTAATAAGATAAAGGATATTAATAGTTATAATGATAGCACTGAAAATCTTAGAATAACCCGGTCAATAACCTATTTTTAAGAAACTTTTTAACATGCAAAGAAATAGAACTCCTACTATAAAAAAAAACCGGCTAAGTACGAGTCGGACTCGCATACTGAAGGTTGCGTGCCAACTTTAACTAAATTAGGGTTCCGCTCACTTCCACTTAGTCAAAATACCACAAAATTTTATTGACAGCAAAAGTAACTTTGTTTTTTATAGTATTTATATGAAATTTATATTTGCGGTTTTGAAAATGTGCTATTTTTCAAAACCGAGAGGAGGGGGGGACGCCCATTTTACCACTTTTGAATTGTCTATCTTACAAACGTTACACTTGCAGACAAAATAATTTTAGAAACATTGATGTCATTTTAAGAAACCTAACCTAAGACACCTCACATTCACATTTGAACACAGGTTTGAGCACTTTTTTTTTTAATTACATGTATGGGAGCCCCCATCAAAGTCATTATTTTTTACTTTTTGTATAGGAATCGTAAAGCGGTTAACAATACACACCTACCTTACCTACCATGTTTCATCTATGTAATGCTAATAGTTTCAGAATAAAGTCGCTGTGACATATGGACGGACAGACAGACAGATATGACGAAACTATAAGGGTTCCGAATTCGCCTACGAAACCCTAAAAAAAGGCTGAGTTGAATTTTCAAGTTTCCTTAAACGAGGTCTACGCAAATCTTTACCGTGACTATTCGTTGACATAAAATTTCTCGTTGAACGAAAACGTTCCCACTCTATTTTCCTGGAGTTTGGAATATAGCAATTTGGGATATTGTCCACGGCCACGTCGGTGTTGCCACAGCAAAAAAAAGACTCCAGATATAACCTCCTTTTTTGAAGGCATTAAATCTCCACCAGCTTACGTTAGGCCCGTATATTATTAAACAGATGAAAAAATTCATAAGATTTTGAGCGTTTGTTGCCCAAGAAAAAATAAGCATCATTTTATCACATTTTTAGGATCATTTATTTATTTATTTTAAAACTTTATTGGACAAATATAAAAGTGTACAAAATGTGGACTTAATGCTAACAGCATTCTCTCCCAGTCATACCTTTAGATCATGCAGAGATTTTTATGGGTGCAAAAGAATATTGTTAATAGATATTAAAATTGTAACAAACACTATACGGTGGAATAATAATATTATAAACCAAGCACTTTACAAAAGAATAAGTTCGCGAAAGAATTTGGATTGATTAGGGTTCCGTAGCCGAATGGCAAAAAACGGAACCCTTATAGTTTCGTCAAGTCTGTCTGTCTGTCCGTCCGTATGTCACAGCCATTTTATTCTGTAACTATAAGCATCACACTGTTTTAATATGGTAGAAAGATGTATAATGTTAACCGCTTTACGATTCTTATACAAAAAATAAAAAATAATAATATTTAAGGGGGGCTCACATACATGCAACTAAAACCGAAAAAAAAATGTTTGGTCAAACCTATGCGTGTGGGGTATCTATGGATAGGTCTTTTAAAATAATATAGAGGTTCTTAAAACCATTTTCTTATAAAGTCTAACGTTTCACAGCTAGACGCTTCCAAAGTGGTAAAATGGGCGTCCCCCTATCTAATTTCTAAACTAAGCGAGTGTAAATTTAAAAAAATATATCCTAATATAGTTCTTAACAAATACTTTCAACGAAAATTAGTTTGGATGAGATTATATAACTTTGTTTTTCATACAAACACTATGAAAAACAAAGTTATATTTGCTGTCAACAAAATATTGTGGTATTTTAGCTTAGTGGAAATAAGTTGATCCCTAATTCAGTTAAAGCTGGCACGGAACCCTCAGTGGGCGAGTCCTACTCGCACTTAGCCGGGTTTTTTTAAAAATCAATTCGTCATTAGTTGCTCTCAGTGTTTTTTGCGACGTTGCCAGCTCACCCAACTTCATTCATATTGCGTACGACATAGACGCTACGTTACTAAGTTTACCACAACTGCAAATGGCGCGTAGGACACACCAAGTGCAAAGTGGTCGTTTTTTTAAGTTACTAGAAAAGAATTTTAAAACGCTAATTTCAGATAAATCTTTTAACACTTTATTATGTTACTTGTTTACTTTACTTTGTTAGATAAATCTTTTTACACAGTATTTATGTAATAGGATTTCCATCTTTAATTATAGGGAAAACAAAAAGAACATATTAAAATTAATAAAAAAAAAACAATAAAAATCCTTCTTTCTCAATTCCTGTGTGTAGTGGGCGAGTTGGCGACACCTTGATTGACGAGCGTGGCGAGGGCCGACAAGAGACCTCGACCAAAGTAAGTTTAAGATGGTCCAATAACGGGGCCTATTTTGTAATTCCTCAAAACTTGTGATTGGCCTGCGAACCTTTTTAGATGCACAATACACAGCGTCTTTATTGGCTCTTTGTTAAGATTAGCCCCATTATTCATTATAACTCACAGTCACAACAATAATAGTCTAACAAACCTATTTTAGGTATTATACTGTTTTGTTACTTTCTGTCAAATGATGGCAGCGCAAAGAAAGAATGAGATAAAGCAGTTTAATAGTTAAAACAAACATTATGAATAAGGGGGAAGGTCTTTTAAGATGTTACGTATAATACACAGTTAGTAAATAATAATAATAAAATAACCCTGTATGTTTCTATCATTCATCATCATCATTCTCAGCCAAACTTCGTCTACTGCTGGACATAGGCCTCCCCCATGGCTTTCCACAGCGACCGATCACTAGCGGTCTGCATCCAGTTTGATTCTGCGATCTTTTTGAGGTCGTCTGTTCATCTTGTTGGTGGACGTCCTACGCTACGTCTTTGGTCGAAGGGTCTCCAATCTAGAACTTTCCTGCCCCAACGGCCATCAGTTCTTCGCGCGTTTGTTTCTAGGCGCGAAGTTATTTTATACTATTATAATATCTATTAAACTAGCATTTCTCCAATGCTCATAACGAGTCTTAATTTCGTTTTTTTTTATAGTGTTAGTTTCTTGCGTTCAATGGTTTTTGGCCACACGATCTGATACCCTATAGCTCGTGTAATAAAATGTCATACAAAGTAGGTCGCATGTCAAAAGTATTATTCAATACGGCACTTAAGGCGCGCTGTCGAAGACGCGTCCCGCCCAAAGCGTTCGCGGCACTTTTGTTCCATCCGCCGGAACTTTGTTCCGCCCTACCCCACTTATGTTCCTCTAACTGAATTCGGAGACACTGCATTTTCTATTGTGCACGTCTGGTTTGCACTTTCTTTGCGTTTAGAACTACGTTCGCAAGTCCTTAATATGTAGTTTGTCTGGTGAGGGGTGTGATTTTTAAAGCTTTTGTTAGATATTCGAGATGTTGAAGAAAGTTTCAGTATATTGCCTTACTAACCTTAATTAAACTAATCATTTTTAGGGATCCGTAGCCGAATGGCAAAAAAACGGAACCCTTATAGTTTCGTCAAGTCTGTCTGTCTGTCCGTCCGTATGTCACAGCCATTTTATTCTGTAACTATAAGCATCACACTGTTGAAAATTAGTAGGATTGTGTATTCTGTAAACCGCTTTACGATTCTTATACAAAAAATAAAAATATTGACACGTAAGGGGGGGCTCCCATACATGGAACTAAATCAAATAAAAATAGACAAACCTAAACGTGTGGTGTCTATGGATAGGTCTTTTAAAATGATATAGAGGTTTCTAAAACTATTTTCTTTGAAAGTGTAACGTGTCATAGCTAGACGCTTCCAAATTGGAAAAATGGGCACCCCCCCCCCCCCCCCCCCCAACTAACTTCTAAACTAAGCGAGTGTAAATTTTGAAAAAAATATATAATGTAGATCTTAACAAATACTTTCAACAAAAAGTTTGTTCCGATGGGATCGAACGAGTAGTTTTTGAGATATAGCACATTTTCAACGACCGCAAACATAATTTTGTTCTTCATACAAACACTATGAAAAAAAAAGTTATATTTGCAGTCAACAAAATATTGTGGATTTTACTAAGTGACTTCCACTTCGAAAGTTGATTCCCTAATTCAGTTAAAGTTGGCACGGAACCCTCAGTGCGCGAGTCCGACTCGCACTTGGCCGGTTTTTAATTTTTGTTTGGCTTGTTTGCGCTTTCTTGGGAAGGTCTTTATTTATGGTTTTAAGATCACCGACATGAGGGCTGATTAATGCTCATTACGTCTTCATAGGTTTAAAAATCGAGTACCTACCTTTCCTGCAATGGTTATATTCTGCCAACAGACAACAGATAAAGTTAAGTACGAGTATTATTTTGTTTTTGAAGTTGCATAAACCAATTTTTGTGAATAGTTAAATATTTTATTCTGTTAGCGACATCGATAAAAAGGAATTGTTCATATTATGTGACCCGTTTATTGATTCAAAGGGACATGAAGTCGTTAAAACTCGTTAAACTACCTATCGTACTATTCAAACTGTAAAGATCAACAGAGAAAAAGAGGGAAAAGGTGTACTCAAAAAATCTTTTTGAAGTTAGGCGCAATTCGCGCAGCCATTCGAGGCCGATCCGCGTCTAAAGCGAGTGTTTGTCGCGTTGTAGCGCTTCAAGCGCTGACTCGGCAGCGCACCGATTATTGCTAACACTCGACTGAGCCTGCAGTTTCGCTCTATAGCCGTCGTAATGAAGCGACCGCCGCAGCTGCGAAACTTGACGACCTTTAAAAAGGGTGCGTTTGTCATGCGCTCGTTTCAGAACTGAATGAATTGATAGTGTGTTTTTTATTTGCACAAAAGATTTGTCGGTAATTTTATAGACTAGTGCAAGTATACGCGCAAGATTATAGAAGCCTAGAATACAGCTGAATAAAGAAAAGAAATGTTTCGTTACTTTCTGTGGTTAGCAACTACTTACCATCTTAAAACTTTTCGTGACAGTGAACGGCTATAGCCGTTAAACAATAAAAGTTTTATCGTGTCTGTAAATAAATAAAAGTGTTAACTGGCTAGGTACTAACTGGCTACACACAAAAATATCGGCAATTGTCGATATGTTTAAGATTTGAACTTTTCATGGCAGTACAATAAAACTTTTATTGTGTCTGGGATACTGCCCTGTGGGCCTAATATGCGCGTATAGTATTTATCATTTATCGATGCAATCGATAAATTTCAAACGTCATTTCAACCATACTCAAACAGGTTTTTAGTAACTTCAATGTATTTGTCAACCAGGATTGCTATACAAGTGAAAACAATGTGGGAAAGCATGTTGTTGAGGAAATAAAACTATTTTATCGCGATAAACAGTATCAATGCGTGCATGTTAGGCTGACTGAAAAATGATAACTGGCTAGGTACTAACTGGCTACACGCAGATAATGCACTATACCGCATTGAATTACGTGTAAGTAAAATTAGAATAAGTCATCGTCCTAATAGAAATCGAACGCGCGATCATCGTAGGTTCGCGCGAATTTTACGTTTGCGAATATGCGATCAAAATTATTAGGCTGACAATCGCACGCGCCATTCACGACACGGTCAAGAGACTCGAATGAGTTAAATATGATTAATCGCGTGTTCGTACGAATACAGTTCGCGCAAACTTACGATGATTGCGTTTCGCGTTCTTTAATAAAAGTCCCCCTAGCCGATTTTGACTACGGTGGCCAGTAACAACGTACCGACTGTGCGGGACATATTACATTGTACAAGTATGTGCGCAAACACAGATGCACTCTCTATTCCTCTCACTCTCATAGCCCGATGGGACAGCTATCCCAAACGACCAGAGAGAGCTCAGGCGCAGGACCAACGGCTTAACGTGCTTTCCGAGGCACAGGGGTGAAACACCGCCAACTTCCAAGCTCCGGGCTACCCTGAGAATTTCGGAACAGAAAAGCCCAGATACGTATTTTTGGCCCGACCCGGGGATCGAACCCGGCACCTCTGGCGCAGCCGTCGCTTTAAAGTGCGACCCTCAAACAGTTGCGCACCCAGGCAGTGATGTTATGAAGATGAAGATGCCTAATCATGTTGTATCTCATGCCGGCACACTCACAAAGTGTACTCGTACTTGCATACGGTCTAGCCGTGTTGTAGATTTGTTAGATATATTTTTTTAAACTTAGTTTTATAAATACATCATCATCATGGGATGCCATCTTTAAATTGAAGTCTGGAGATCAGCATTTAGAAACCGATGCGGTCTTGAGCCGCTCTTTTTAGATGGTCCAGTCTTTGATATCATCCATCCATTTTCTTCTGGTGGTACTTCTTCTTCTTTCGTGGTGTTCCGGTTGCCCCGTTCGCCTCAACAACTACTCGGATATTTACGAGCAATAAACCACCCTGTTTTGATTTCATTCCTTGTTATGATACCGTGATGTTAGCACGTAATAAGACCGTAAACTAAGGGTTAACACAGAAGTCATTGACCCTGTTTTTATTTACGCATAAACTCAAGTTTACTGGTTGCGGAAAGCTAAGTAAAATCACAGTCATAATTTTGTAATAGGTTTGGTGGAGTGGTTTTAGTGTTCATTCAATAATTAAATATGTAATAAGAACACAAAAGGTGTTTTGATGCCTTTTATGAAAATAAAAATTCTTGAAAAATGCATGTAACCAATTCGATGATAAAACATTTTCTATTTTGACTGATCTAAGTAAAGTTTGAAAAAAGAATAGGCACTTATAACTTACTACTCTCATTTTGGTATAAACAGAATGGCGCACTTTCATATTTTTAGGCACGAATCTTAAGATATATTTGGGATTTCTCTTTATTAAACTTAAATCATAGCAATGTATTCCCTCTTATTAAGGCTATGTGTCATTCTTGCGTAATCTTGACATACTACGCCGCTACTTTCGTATAATTTAGTGATATTACGAATTGTCGGGACAGTTCAACAAGACAAATATTCCTCTAGATTCTCGTAATGGCCTGTAGAGGCTCGTACCAAGATGTTAAACGACAGTAATTTAGACAGTCAGATCATTTTAATATGTGTAACTTAATTCAAATGAAGAGTCATCTAATATGGGAAGTTTTGATACCAGCCAAACTAAAGAAAAGAAATCTCGGTACAGATACCCGGCGTTCTCATATACAATTATATCATAATGAAAAACCTAATGTTATGCATGTACTACAGAGGTCAACGCCACCTAACCACTTTAACAGCCAAAATCGCTTGGGCCTTGTATCGTCCCGTTTTTGTGTCTGGTACTGCAAATGGTTTTCGTTACAAAGTGACGCCGTATACATTTACTGTGCACAATGTGTGTAAGCCATAAAATTAATATTCCTATCGGAATAGAAGGACAAGTAAAAGCTGTCAAACGAAACCGATTTAAGATGTCAGTAACCAACATAAGTAAGTAACATTTGTAGCTTTAAATGAGATAACCTTTCGATCAGGTGATTAAAAACAATGTTCCTAAGATAAACATATTAGTTTACTGCATGATAAACAGCCGACACAAAATATTGAACATGCAGCTCTAGTGTAAAACTAAATATTATTTCATTATATAAAACATTCGTATATACATTCCCTGTGTTATTCAGTCTTTACTTTTTACGTAAATTAACGTTTGTAGAATAGAATAATCAAACTGCGTACTTTAAATTTGAAGCGCATTGGTAAATATAAGTCGTATATTAAGAGGCTTCGATTTGGACTAATTTACCTGTTGAATGATTATTTGTTGGGTTATTCCGCTGTAATGAACAACAATCAATCACCGATCAAGTCACCATGTTCCAACATAAATATTTCTTCAAAATATACACAATTTCACATAAATTTTCAAAAACTCAAATGAGAGAAATTTTCAGCGAGCTTCTATAAGGCTTCCGAACTGACTGACAGCTGCTAAAAACGGTTCTGCTCCTTCGCATCTCCCATCTCTTTTTATCACACAGTTTGCTGCTGGTGACATCTCGCTTTTGTCGTTCTATTCCAAAGGAATAATAATTTTATGGTGTAAACGCGTACAACTGGGGATTAAGAAAATTATGAGTACCATTCAAAATGACGTGTTGTTTGTATAGCGGAATTTTCGACTACCGCACAGTGGTACGTGGCGGTTTCGTCGGACATAAATATCCGCACGTTTCCGCATCCGATCGCGTCCAACCGTGCGGATCCGACGCGCGTGACGATAGTTATTGGAATATTTATCGGAGGAACCGAATTGTAGTGAAAATCATAATGTAACTACCCAAAAAAACACATAGGATAAGATCTTAAACCTATTAACAATTGCCGATTGATTTACAACGATGTTAAATGATTTAAATCAGAAATTAAACCTGTTAATAAAAAAATATATAAAGAAATGAATAATTCTTATGGTGAAAGATATAATATTAACAATTTTCAATGCTGTACCGTTTATCATTGCAGATGTAAGATATTACGGACTGTAATAGAACGGACATTGGAAAACGTTAATCAAAGCACATAGAGTCCGAGTTTTCTAGACTGGACAAAACCGGTTCAATCCGGTGGCGTTTCGTGCTGCTTGCAAATTAAACCGCGGTGCCCGGCACGTACGCTTTTGTGTACACGAGAAACGGGTAACGAGCGTTTCGGCCTCTGAATTTTGTTTTGACCCGATGCCAAAGCAAAGCCATTTTTTTGAAACAACAAGTGTCAGTTTTAATCAATCTTGACCCTCCGAGTGTTTCAAATCGACATTTTATGCTTTATATTTAGCTATTTATCGGAGTAAAGGTTCAAATTCGATAACTTTGACGCTCTTATCCAAATATTTTTTTTCATGTTATTAACGACAACAAATCAGTTTTCTGTCATGAATTCACTTATAAATAGGGTATGCCTTGGCCAAGGATTATAGCTCTAATCAATAGAATTCAATTTGTCAAACAATTCCCAGAGAAATTAATTTGAGTACGACCGCTACGTAATTGCTTATTAATGGGTGCCCTCTAAATTTTGATGTCCATTTAGATGTTCGAGACACAGATTTAGCTGCTCATTTGTACTCATAAATCTTGAAATTCATTTTAATCTGCTTTTTTGTTTTCATCAACTGAACAAACATGCTTTTATTACTTCAAATTGAAGCTTTTATTTGCTGCATATGTATTTGTTTTTGCTGATTTTAAATGAATTCATAAAAGCAGATCAAATAATTTGTAAAGTATTTAGTATGTGTGATTTCGGAAAATCATTATTAATAAAGCTCTGTTATTCGCATACAGGTAATTCCTACAAACCCAGGTAATTAGGTGCTCTAAATAATTACTTCTTTGTTATCTCAATACAACATCCGTTACTTGTTTGTTTTTGATTCTCGCAAAATCTATTGCTTGCGACAACAAAAAAACATTTCTCCCAAAACGATTACCACAAAAACGAACAAAGACAACTTCGGAACCACGAGATATTTAAAGTTCTTTAACCTGGAGTGAAACAACAATTAGACACACAACAAACAAAGTAGCTTCTAAACTGTTGAGTGTGTCCAAAAACTTGGCAGATTTAATAAAATTTCACCCACTGGCAGAAAGCCAGTACAACTCCCTATTATACAAAGTGTACCAAATTAAAACAACTGGAAAGTGCAATTTTGGCTCCACGCAGTGTGCTGACTTATCACGTCAACTAGGTAACTTGATTTCACTTTACTTCACTCAACAATTTAAAAACACATGACTCAAAGAAATCGTATAATGGTTTGTGTAATGTCATCTTTTAGGTTTTTCAGGAAATTCCACTAGAAAAAGCGTTTCACATTGTTCAGCGCTTGAAAGTTTCCTCGTTATTATTCGTTTTCAACAATTCTGTTTAAAACAAGCCTTATCATTGTATTCGTTGTCATGTTGTATCACGCTCAATGACAATGTAAAGCGTTTGTTTCTTCCTTATAATTAAATGATTTGGACTCTGTCAGCTCTGTCAGCGTTTCACAGAAAAATACCTAAAAAGTATTATTATGTTATTTTAATAAATATTCCAAGTATTTTTGCATCCAAACACCAATGTTCGGCGCTTCGTAAATTAAATATCAAGTACTATCTTACACCCTGACATAAAATTTCCTTTATATACACATCAAGTTAACTAATTCCAACCACAAAAAAATAAAAAACCTTTTAAACAGCGATCTGGACTTGTCATTGATTTTTCAATAAATTTTTCTGCTTTTTACTATGTCCCGAAAGAACGCTGACAGAGTCCATTGTGCAGTCGTACTTACCACGTCAATGATCTGTTGCAGCGTCAAACCGAACTTGACTTCAAGTGGTTCGCTCTCGTTAGCCACCGGCCGCTCCAGTGTGTTGTACGACGCAAGCAGTGCGTTCAGAAGCCGCTTCTCATGTGGACCTTGCTCCGAAACTGAAAATAAATTAAATAGTAAGTAATAGTTTGCGGCATGTTACACAAGAACGGCAGTTTATTGGCTGGCCGTTGACATGATGACGTCATCTGTGCAGTCAGTGTTTAAGGTTTTGTCAAGTCCCGCTTATCTCTCAGAGCATTTCAGACCACATTGAGGTAGAAAACTTGTTACATATATACGCTTTGAACTTTCGACTGTAGTGGAATATCATTGGCTATCATTTCTTCGAGGAAACAAATTATTCTGAGCTAAGCTCCGCGTGTCAACGCTGATAAGGCACGGCCAATCAGCGCTTTCAACATTCTAGCATAGTCCACTACAGTAGGAGCTAACAAAAGTAGCCCTCTACGAACACATTCCTGAAGACGCTCAACAACTTTTTTTACGAGAATGTGTCCTGAGAGAGATGCAATGATAGAAGCAGACCAACGAAAGCCATTTGCCAGATTTTTTAAATCAAAATCAAGTTTAGCTTATGCATCGTGGAGTGATGCAAATTATCATTCAAAATGCTTCGGCTGATTTGTGGTCTGCCATCAAGACCTTTCACTGCAATAACACTCTGAATGTTTGTGAATGTAAGAGCATAAAGGCTGATGTAGGTACACAAAAATCTACTTATGATTGATGATTAGTCACAGACTACTGATGAGATGCCGATTACAACGTTGTGAATAGTAAAAAGTAAGTGTACGTTTTATTTAATACGTGTTTTCTTATATCAATAAGAAAGTACAGTTCTAAAAAAACACGAAATAAAACAATAAATAACAGAAGCCTGTGACTTATAAATCAAAAACCTTGTAACAATAAAGGCACTACTATAAATTGTCCTAGCGTAACATTTTATAGGTGATATAAGAGCTGAGGCGTTCCATATCATTCATCATACCAAAATATCTCGCACAATTTCGTTTTCTGCTTTCTCGAATTGTTTTAGTCTTAACCTTATACAAGTAACTTAAGTTCTATACACACCAATCTTCGAAAACGTACCCCAAACTCCGAACAGCCATACATTTCAATCGGAATTCGGAAAGATATTAATTGTGGAAGTTCAGACCGAACCGGTTAAGTCCCCGTAGTTCACTGTGAAAGCACATCTGCTGATACTGGTGGATAACACTATAACACCTTAGTCCTCCACCTGGGACCGTTTATTTCCATTATTGTTCTTAATATCAAGTACTAAAGTCCACATTCGAGGTACGTTATAAAATCCGGTTCGAAGGATCAGCAATAAACACTCATTTTGGGGCTTATTCGGCTTTGGGTGTGATGCATGTGGGGTTCGGTGACGAATATAATGCCCTTCGCATATAGTAAAGAGTCTCAAGGGGTAGTTTTATACCTGAAGTATGTAATGGAGAGCATTTGACGATAATTTATAGCACTTAAAAATAAACATTGATGTGGTACGCTTAGACAACGTGAATCCTATAAAAATATACTTCGCAAAGCACGGAAGGGGCAGGTAGCATTATAAAATAGTTTTCAACTTAAATCTCTACTCTCCACACCGTCACTTATATCAAAGACTTCACATAGCACATCTACCCTAAACCTTCAGAGCCTTTCAAGGTTTCTAATTCATAAATTATGAAGGAGCAGAATTTTGAGATTTCTGTTTAAGGCGAAGGCGGTGTTTGCAAATAAAGATTTATGAAGTTCACCTGTTGCGGTTTAGGGGCTACAAAAATGTCGTTTCTCTGAAGTAGCTATTTAGAGATTCAATATGTTCCACCGAGTCATTTCGGTGGGCTGTTTCTTGTAGCTACTTCGTGCAGATTTCACATTCGTTTTGTTTGTGATCGCGTAAACGGGGTATTAAAACAAGACCTATCAAGTCCATAAAAATATAGCTTGTTAAGAATTGTCAAAATAAATACTTAAAATTTATTGTATATAATAATACAGTTAAGGCAATATATAATAAAATAATAGATAAAACGTAAAACTTTAATCTAAAACCTCAAACTAGCATGAGTCAGATTTTTCATTTGTAAGTTATTATCAACCTACAAATAAAAAAAAAACTGAAAAAAATAATCAAATATGCAGATTGGCTCCTCCCTAAATCACACCTTAAATGCATAAAAATCCTTACCAATCACAAAAAAACATTACCCATATTTTTACCGTTACACCGTTAAAAAGGATATACTTATGTTTTGCAAATTGGTGGAAATCGGAGGACTAAAAAAATATTGTTTAGTCTCGTTAGTCCTCTCAGAATATTCACTTTTCGAGTAACCCAGTGGAGGGTTAGTTAGAGCCGTAATTCAGTTAACCAGCCACTGCCTAGCATGTGGCCAGCTTTTGATCCGGCCTCGTAATCACGTTAGATGGGCTAACCTCAAGTCCTAGTGTTTTGCAACTTCACTTGATGAACACCCTTGAGAGGTTAATTTATTTTTTTAATTTGGTTACTTAAATTGTAACATTGGATAAAAAATAGTTATTATTTCGAAAACTGTTTTAATTTCAAGTTCTTGCACACCTAACATCAACAAAAATTTATATCCAGCTGCTATTGTAAGAAAAATGACCGTTCGAAGCCGTAGTACTTTAGCTATAGCCATGACTATTTAAATAAGAGAGCAAAATGTATGTAGAGAAACAAATACATAAAGCACATCATATTTGACACAAATACATAAAGCTTCTTACCGAAACTACACAACACAAGTGAGCATGTTTTTAGACTGCCTGTCAAGAACCGTGACTGTTAACTGGCAGGTTCCTTTTTATTCGAGAAAAATATGCGGCACCAGAAAGTAGCGATATAGTCTTTCTTTGACAGACCAAAATCCATGCGAGTGACGCGCCGCGACTCTGGTATCTAAATTAACTTGTTTATTTATTGTAATGGTTTAGAATGTTTATAACACTCACAATGTCATATTTTATTTTCTGAGAGATGAAATAAGAAACCAAAACTTACGCACGAGTGGGATTTAAACCTGCAACTTTTAGCTAACCGGGCTAAACGATCTTCAAACACTGTGAGTGTTAAAAACATTCTACACCATTCGATAGCGAAGCGTTATAAACTTTCAAGTTGAGTTTATTCTGTACTGGATAACTAATGGATGTTGTTGCATAAACAGACAGATAGAGAGCGCTGACGTCACGCGTAATGACGCATCCATAAGAGATCAAAAATTTCGCACGCTCAATAGGAAGAGCTTTTGGCTCGGTTAGCCAGAAGTTGCATGTTCAAGTCCCACCCGTGGTTTCTTATTACATCTTCAAGGATTGTTTATTTATCAACTGTGTGTTCGTAGAGCGAAACAAACGGTTTTAGGAAAGGTTCGCTTTTTCTCAATACCGGTCATATTATGCATTTTCACTCAATGGCAATTTTTAATGGCCGTGTTAAGGATCTAAGCAAATTTAAACGTACTAAGAACATAAGTCCGTACTTCAAACAGGTGACATCGCTTAGAAAATGATTAAAACTGTAAAATGATTATAATTGAGTATGAAATTAACCCCTTTGGCTTTGGTTCACAACATGATAGCTTAATTATGAAATAAAGCTCGAAAGAGCTCAGTAATGGAACAAGCAAATTACATGTTGTATTTTATGGCGAAATGGAGAGAAATAATACTGGATGTTTTTAATTTATATTTTCATTCATCGCTCGCAGCGTGCGCTTAAATGGAACGTGGCGTGAATACGAATTCAGGTTGGAACTCAAAATGCTTTTACATGATTAACTTCACTAGTAAAGCACGAAAGAATATATGGCCCATCGTAGCGTAAAATTTTCCAATGTATGTACTGCTGCACATTTTTTACGTTTTGATTCCTCATAATCAGTTCTTTAACAGCGGTAGCTATAGTGTCTACAATTGTATCAATAATATGAGTAGTTTAAACAAACACCGTCTTAACTCTACTTAGGAGCGAAGTGATATTCAAAAAACATAACCTTAAGTTCATTACCATAGTAGCTTACTTAATCTAGAAATTATTTCAGAAACAATGATAATCATAAAGTTAAAACAATAATTGCACCACTTTTTGAAATCTTTGCTAACCCACTGCTCCCAAACTCCTCCGCCTATCTCTATGGCCAACGACTTCTAATCCTTAGCAAAACCGACCAGTTCGTTTCGCTTTTTACTCACCACAATAAATATTATTTAAAAAATAAATAAAAAATATACTATGCCTCAGCATTTTACCCATCAGCAGCCAGCAATTTCGTGAGTTCTATATTTGATTCTGAGTAGCGTAATTGAAGATTTATTTGTTTTCCAGATATTTACCTAGTTCTCTGATCAAAGGGAAGCTGTATAAGATAATGAGGCAAACTCACTAATAAACGCGTGTCATGACTGGTAATCAGCTCAAATTGTCGCTTTGTTTTCCATTACAGTTCGCCTAAGCTATTTTGCTGATAGAGGATAAGCGGCTTTCTTGATTAAATAAATAAAAGTGGGAATTATTAGTACTGATATACTCTCAGATAATGATAATGACGTTTGCGTTCAATCATCACAATGTAATTCTACAACCATATCTTATAAGTCTCAGAATCGACGTTACACCTAATCTAGTTAGATTAACGAAATAACATTTTCAACGAATTTAGGAATAAAAATCTGAATACAACAAATGCGCCTGCCCGAACACAAACAGCTTGATTTTGTAGTCCCAGGCGTGAACGGTTTTACCAAGAGAATATACTCCATTGAATCATTCATTTTATACGTTGGAAATTTATATGAAATTGATTGTTTTCTCACGGCTCGTCGCTCAGATTTCGACGTTCTTTTTTAGCCAAAGTAGGTAACAGTTACGGAAGTCACTTCATCAATCACCCGAAAACAATAGCAAAACAAATGAAAGCTCCGGTTTCCACGGGGCTAATAAATAAACAATAACACTAACATTAATCCGCCGGCTCCGCCTACTATTATTGCGCAGGATTAGCCGCCTTTATTGCGAGAGAGAAGCATTATTGTATTTTTTGAAAGTCAAACAAAGATTCTGGCCGAATGCCGGACGATATTTTGTTGTCCTAGTTTTTAAATTTCAAATTAGAACGCTGACTTAACACTGGCTAATGACATTTCGTTATTAGTTTTTGAATATTGAACGGGACAACTGTACGAGTTTCGAATGCTCATTTATTTTTTATTCCAGACGCGTTTATCTAGCTAACAGTAGCTGCCAGCTCGAAAATATACTACATAATACAGTGTTTGGCACTTATTGGCTGAAACATATTGCAAGTATTGGTGGAAGTATTGGAACCATATTTTATTTCAGAAACAATTTCATACAGTTACTAAAAATAAAGATAGATAACTCTACATATAACACAAAAGACACAAATTTAAGCCTGTTGTATTTATAATACGATGAAACATAATATTTTTATCCTGTAACCATGTTATTTCAATCAAAGCTCAAATCCATCCCATCCCGGAGAAACGCAATGACATAGATGTTGTTACTATTTCGCCAAATAAGCACATGAAATATTTCCTTTGATAAGGCGAAATGTAGCAGTTGCGCAAAACTTTGGGCGTTCCATAAAGTCATTAATTCAGAATAAGGATAATCAAGACGCACGTCACGTCTTGCCTCATCTGCGTCGGTAAAAAATGTTGACCTGTTGCTTCAAACTTGTTGGCAGATGGCTGCTGTAAATTTGACTAAAGAATATTATATGTAGACGAGAGGTCTAGACCTGCAAGTTTAAGATACGGGTTAAAATTGTATAATGTTCGATCTTTTCATCTATGTAACACTATTTTTATTAAGCTAAAGAGTTTGTTTGTTAGAACGTGTAATCTCAGTTAAGGCGGGCCCAATTTTTTAAAAAATATTTTTGTCTCGGCCCGATCATTTTTCGGTGATGCCTAAAATAACACGCTAAGATAGTAAAATCAAACGAACGGACGCACTCGCGAAGTGTTATATGAATAAAGGGGCCGAGAATCTTGGAAAAGAAAAAAGGAGAAAACCATTACGGCTTTAATTAGCTCTCTACAACGAAAGAAAACCTCTAATTTCGTGTTAGATATATAAATGGAGTCACTGTCATTGTCATTTTTCTGCGCATTATTCGTTCGCAGCAATCCGTCCAATTTATTCAATGAATATGTAAATACGTAGTGGATCAACCTTTTCCTCTCAGTCAGCAAAAGAAACTGTACCTTTTTTGCCAGCAATTCTCGTAATTTCCAAATGGAGAAAAGCCCTTTGACTGATTCCAGTATATGAACCCTGTTATCTTTGCCGAACCAGGTATAATACACTTAAGTCAATGGAATAAAGTCGAATATAAAAATTCTCAGACACAAATCATAAGCGAAGTGCTGCTGGGGAAATTCGGATTAGCCCTTTGATTTGGTTGTATAAATATTTACGATGCCATAACTGAAATAGTAAAGTTTAGTAGGTAAGTTGATTGTTCTGTTTTGATGTCGTCCATAATACTGTCGTTATTGAAAAAACGTTGAATAACAAAGTGACGATAATATTATTTTTTTAGTGTTAACTGATCAGACATTGTTCAGACCTAGTTCGAACCGGGTCTAACTTTATATTAAAACGATGATACCTATCCACAGGCTCACTTCTATCGTCACTTTCATATGATTTCTACAGATTTTCGTACGAAAATCTTTTGAAATCGATAATTCGTTAAAATCTAAGGCTTTCCTCTTCCGAAGATACGAAATAGTTTACACAATGAGGCTTTTACAAAACATCGTAACAAGCGAACTAATATAGCCAACCGCACTCAATATTAGTACCATAGCAAAAACTTCCGAACATTGCCAACTAAGCCCGAAGGTTTCGTAGTTAGGGCCTCTGATCCGCTCGCATTAGGCACAAATCCAGGGGTGGCTCTAGGTTCTTGTTTTGAGGGGCTCTTGCCAAGGGTTTACGAAGTTTTGGATAATTTTGCATTGTAAGATATATTCTCGTGGTCACAAACATGACAATTTTTTTTACGTTAGAAATAAACTTGAACGTTTACAAAATAATAATAACATTATTTAAGAATATCTAAAAAGTCAATTAAATTGCACAGTTAAGTAAAGTGTCTATCTTAAATTCATTGATCAACTTTCAGCAGTGTAACTATTTTTCAATATCACAGTATTGCTCATTAACAGTTCAGATACAGTACATTTACACGAGACCATAAAAGTTAAACTCGGCTTGTAGTCGAGCACTCATGGCTTAAAATTCAATTAATCTCTTTCAGAATGGCAAAAACGGTTGCAGCCTCGAAAATGGTCTGAAAAGTGTACCGATGCGGAAAATCTTACAAAGCCAAACAGTCTCGCGTGCACTTTTTTCCGGATTAGACTGGCAAAAATCCGGTTAGAACCAGATAGCGGTAGCCCTGGGCACGGGCGACGGCGCTGCGGTCGCCTTTTAGTGTTCATTCGACGAATAGTTTGATAGTAAATGGAAACTTGTGGTTTTCGCCCCACCGGATTTGTGTAGAAATATTATTAAGTTTGGTGAAAGTTGCAATTTCAAGTAAAGTTTGATTAGAGTCAACATTTGACTAATAGTATTTTAGGCAGTTCTAAAATCATTTACATATACAGGTGCCTGAATAACTATGCTAGATTTATTTAACTGCGTTTATACATTTAACAATGCGGAATTACAAACGGCGATACCATTTAGGTTGAATCGGAATAGAAAACATGGAATACTAAAACGACATAACTTTTTGACTTCATTATTTTTCTAGAATAGAAAAGATATGTTTTTCATTTCATTTCCAATTTTTTTTTCGATCTGATGAAAGTTCAGTAGGTATATGGGTTTTCAGGAGCAGTTAATCGATAAAGCGAAATACCTTAAAACTCAGTCGCTCGAGTATTTAGTTCAGTCACAAAATATTGGCGCTAAGATATTTCACGTTATAACTACAGAGTTACCGCAATTATCGTTCAGTTTTTTTCTCCAAACCCACAATCAAATGGTCGTACAAAGGGTCTGCAACAATAGATCACTACGCCGCAATAAATGTACAGGACTCCTACTTTGAAACTCGATGCGCGTATTTTAGCTCCAGGCGTTGTATTAACCTACAAATACACGCAGAAGGGAGGGAATTCTCTTAAGCCAACAATGTAAAATATCAGAGTAGACCCCAGTCACGAGCATACCCGCTACCCTTGTCACATATCGGATGTCGTGTCATACGCGCTTTCTACGCACGGATGTGTTCCACGCGTGACTGCTGAACAGTTTGCGTTCAGAATAACACATAACATGATTCAATTGATGGTATTATTTAGTAGTCTATTTTTATGTAACGAGTATTTATATAAGTAGAATAAAAATGTATTCTTTTTTCAAAAGTGATATGTTATAGTTCTCCTTCACCTAATAACCTAAATAAATACTAGGTCTTCAAAAAAGTTAACCAGATTACTGTTAGAGCTTCTAGTTCTAAAACATGTTCTATGATTGTTGAACAATGCAAATTCAAAAGGTATTAACAAATCCTTCAATACACTGAAACCTGTTCCATTGAAAGTGATATTTGAAAACAAGCCACAAAATTGGCACTCACAAATCTAAAGAAACATTAAAAAACAGAAAACCGTTACAATTGCTCTCAGCTTTTCCATCTCACCCGCCTCAAGCGCAGACCCATCGGCGCGCTGTAATTCTTTTTAATTTCATTTCTCAGCGCTACATATTACCAGCTTCCCGCAACTCCACGTGACTCGGAACGTAGGCGGGCGACCGTGAGCCCAGGGGCGGCCTGCGGGGGGTGGCGGGTTGGGACCAGGAGGGGGGAGCACGGGGGTATGAATGGGTTGCCACCACGTGCACGCTCTGGTTTTCATGTCTGGACGCACCGTTGCGCGTTTATTTTTTAATGGCGCCATTTTTAATGATCCGTTGGACGCTTACGTACACAAATTAGGGGTCTGCGGTGTCGTAAGGTAAATGGATCGAGATTCCTCTGATGGCGGGCCGCGATAGGCGGCTGTGAATGTTTTTATAACAGAAAAAACAACAGATTTCAAACTCTCGTAATATTTGTTTTACCTGTCAGGCCTGAATGCTTACGAGTAATAATAGGTGACTATTTTACACAATGCTCAATGTTGCAATTGGATTTCATCTGATACCCGTATGATTTCTATACATCGTGTTAAATGCGTTAAATGCGCAATACCTAAATATAGGTAGCAGAATATTTAAATCACTTTTTAATATGTGTCTCATTTTTCAAAAATTAAAATATTATCTTTATTAAAATGTTGCCCTGTCTATTTATTAATAAGACAAGCCATCATGTCCGCCAACCCGCCAATATACGTATGTAACAATAACTTATTGAAACGCTTTGTAAAAGCTCAAGATGTCTCAATAATATTACGATAATGCATTATTTGGTAACAATGACGAAACAGAGACTATCTAAGTTTCTCAAATATGACACCTTAATGTAATTATGCTGTCATATTTGCAAACATATATCAAAGGATTTATTTTATCACAAATCAACTCACTTCGTACGAGGGCGGCACTTAAGCTCGAATGAGTCTCACAGTCACCGACGGTGATTTGAACGTTAATTAACAAAATGGGCGAACATCAAGCACAGAAATTAAATTAAAATAAGGCCTCCTAATGAAACGGAATGGATATCAAAGGCAGTCAATATCCTTAAGGAAAACGGTTCACTCGTATAAGTAGGTACATTACTCGTATATTGATAAGTTTTATCCTTTATGCCGAGATAATATTAATACTGATATTTGTATTAATAATAAGTAGTAAGTAGAATATTCGAACTATAAACAGGGGTGGCCTGTAATAGGAGCACATAATTTAAATATATGCCCTTTAAGGAACCAGTAGTAAATTCTAAACGGTTTGAATTTTTTATAATGAAAAATAAAGTTATAATTATTTTCTTACAAAATAAATCGAACAAGCAATGTATTGCAAACAAATGTATCCAGTTATAGAATTTTACATTTTCATTTAGTATAACAAGTTAGCGATATTGATATACATTGATTAGGCATTATAACTTTGGATTACGCATTAAAAAGCATTATGACCTGGTGTAAGTATGTATACTCAGTATAAGCAATGCTTAAAGTTTTTTTTATTTTTTTTCATTAATAAAACTACAGTCCACAGATTCTTTGGTCTTAAAACCTATTGTTTTAAAACTTGGTTATTACAGGCCACACAGTGTATTACCTACCAGCATCATAAAACAAAAGATAAGTAGATGTAATCTGTAATCACAGCTGTTTAAAAATCACAATCACACACAAGATGAAACCCAAAAACAGGCCAAGTGCGAGTCGGACTCGCGCACTGAGGGTTCCGTGCCAACTTTAACTGAATTTGGCAATCCACTTATTTCCACTTAGTAAAATCCACAATATTTTGTGAACAGCAAATATAACTTTGTTTTTCATAGTGTTTGTATGAATTACAAAGTTATGTTTGCGGTTGTTGAAAAAGTGCTATATCTCAAAAACTGCTCGTTCGATTCCGTTCAAACCAATTTTCGTTGAAAGTATTTGTTAAGGTCTACATTATATATTTTTTTCAAAATTTACACTCGCTTAGTTTAGAAGTTAGATGGGGGGGACGCCCATTTTACCACTTTGGAAGCGTCTAGCTATGAAACGTTAGACTTTAAAAGAAAATGGTTATAGGAACCTCGGTGTCATTTTAAAAGACCTATCTATAGATACCCCACACGAATAGGTTTGACAAAAAAAGTTTTTTTTGGTTTTAGTTTCATGTATGGGAGCCCCCCTTTAAATGTCATATTTTTTTATTTTTTGTATGAGAATCGTAAAGCGGTTAACAGGATACATCTTCCTACTAAATTTCAACAGTGTGGTGCTTATAGTTACAGAATAAAATGGCTGTGACGGACAGACGGACAGACAGACTTGACAAAACTATAAGGGTTCCGTTTTTTGCCATTCGGCTACGGAACCCTAAAAACGACCTCTTGTATATATTTATATTTCAAAGCAATACTTTATCACAGCGTTCCGAAGTTTTTTTACACAAGTTTCCAAAGTAGTTTGATGCTAGCAATTTGTAGATTAACATTGTTTATTTTACGTAATCACAAACTGGAGTAAATAAAGCGGCAATAAATCACATTGAAATAAAATCAAACAAAAACGGTTATATTCGGTTTGCGGACTAATTTAATCAACCGGCCCGATTGGTTTTTGCGGTTCATTAGTTTGGATTATTATAATTGGTTGTGTTTTTCCCTTGGTTCGCGGTTTCCATCTTTTGAGGATTTATCCCATTATTTTAATTTGTATTCATAGCAAAAGTTGCCCTTTTTACCGACGTCAAAATATAAAGTTTTATTACCGACTTCAAAATATGAAGGACGTATTCAATTCGACCTGTTTATTTTTGACATTGTGTGCGTTAAATAATAATTTTAATAATAATAATTTGAGAAATAATTTAGTACTAGTAACTTGATAAAATTGATTTGCTTAATTTTAACCCTGAAGCCTTAACCTAGATTTTAAGTACATGACTTTTAAGAAGTGTTCTACCCTGTAACACTCACTAGAACGTAACTTGAATTGTATAAAAGTTGTATATTTCTACCGACGTTTTTCAATAAAATCGTGATAAGAGAATTCCATCCATAGAGATTGATAAAACATATTTTCAATTATTACAAACTTTTATAAAAAACACATTAGTTTTGAATATACGAGTATTTACATTTGTAGGTATTAACAACGAATTGTGCTTTTCATCTTTATTTTACATACATAATATGAAATAGCAAGGTTGTTTTTTTTTTTTCAATGTAAATGGCAAAGTGGAATATTATTTATGGCAACATTTAATTCGCCCAATACCGTTTCTTATTGAACTTTCAACTTCAAATATTTATAAAGGCGGCTCAATTACTGCATTGAAGAGGTCTCAATTACGTGCCACATTGACTTCCAAACGCACTCAAAGAATAGCTATCCACAGTTCCACAGAATATTAAATCAGGCATTCAATTAATCGAGGTACGTACCAGCGCGAATCTGTCGAAGCAACAGCTCGGGGGCGGGCGGCGTCGCCATGGCAACCGTCCGCCCTGCCAGGGGTGGCAAACTTTGAGAATAAACACTGAAAGGCACTCTTGATACCGAATCGAATGTTTTGCTAGTGAACAATAACTCTTCCATTTGTATTTGTTGGAGAGCGTTTAATTTAAAACGATTGATGATTCCAAAATTAAACTTCGTTGGAATAATGCTTTGAATTTATTAAGCGTATTTTCTAATATTTGATAAGACATTTCCGAATATATTTTGAGAATAAACACTTTTAAACTTTCGCGTTGCATTTTAAATACACTTATATGTATGGGAATTAACGCGATTGCGATAAAAACATAAATACCTTATGTTATGGCCTGACGTTTCGATCGGTGAAACCCGATATATTGAGAGTCGCAGCGATTCACAAGCATTGATTGTGATGTTAAACCAATTAACATTATCTTTTGGAATAGAATTAGCTGATGGTACTTGTGGCTATAGATGTGCCGATGCCAGGAACATTTCCGTGTCATAGAAATGAATATTTAAATAACACAGCTTAAACAGCTGGTAAATTTGGCAATGTTCCCTAAATTGCAATTATTATTATATTTGCATTTGAATATTAATCATAAATATTCACATGTCAATCAAAGAATTAACAAAATTGTAATGCAACATAAGCAATGTTGCTTCCATAGTTTCGCGTGAATGTTGTTGTACATTTCCGCGCAGCACATCTATACTTGTGGATCTAAACAAGTGTCAAACGACCGCCAACAACCGACGACCAACCAAAACGCCAAGGCTATTATAAAACGCCAACGTTCAAAAATTGTATGCCACTTGAAATTTCAATGTAATGTCTTGTCTTTTGCGATGAAACATGACATGGTGGTCGTCGGTCACATGCAAGCGTGCATCTTTGTTACCATCTGAATGCAAAATCCTTTCGTTTAACGAAAATTACAGTAACTTATTCGTTCTCCAGTCAGATACCCTGCCAGTAACATCCGCTGAAGTTTATTTTATTATGCTTATGACATTATTTTCTTTTTAACCCAATCAATTTTCGGCCAGCCCTGGCTACCTCAATTTTTGCCCCAGTTAGAGGGTCGATTGAGGGGCCCAGCTCAAATTACTAACTTGACCCTTTCAGTGCGTACGCCTTTCACCCTGATGTATGTGACTGGAACGTTTCACCTTTGATTGGTAAATGCGGAATGAGCGGAAAGGAAACGTGCGAAATTAGCTTTGTTAGACAAAGGTATTACTTATGGGAATGTCTGGACTTTGATGAAAACCTATTTGGCTATAGGGCCTTCTGATTAATCAAGAGCAGATGTAGCGGTTCTTAAGGTCTACTCATTCATCATGGTGTAAATACATATGCTGGGATTGTATACTGATGGGATTAAAGCAACAAACACACTGAATTAGATCCTGAGCCTACTTAGTATGAACGCATGACCGGATTTGAGATAAACACGAAACTTATTGTATATAATGTATAAATTAATACATGTATACGAGATATTATTGTGTTCATAAAAGTATTTAGGCTTAATTAAGCTAAATATTTCATTCGTATGGATTCAAGTGTGGGTGGTATTATTTACAGAATCTTTTCTCAACTCTTGATAAGCAAGTCATTACAAATTGTTTAAAAGAAAACTCAAGTGAGTATAAATCTCACCTATTAAAAAAATAACAGCAAACTTTGGAAATTAGGTCAGCCGTCTAAATCAAGCATCCGTTAGCTAAAAATAAGGGTTTTCTAATTACGAGACTTCAAAGGCAGTTGAAAGTATTCTATATTATGTATATATAAAAAGCCTTTGATCGATTTCCAAACTTCTTATTACCAACATGACAAAACACCATAAAAGTATTTTTATATTAACAAGGAAGTGATCACGCTGAAATGAACAGATGAAAATTATAGTTTTAATTATGTTTTTTTTTACAGTGATGGTATCTTATAGCTCAGTGTCTGAAGACGAAAGTCTTCAACCAGTGTGTGTTACCAGTGATGACATACGGATCCGAAACATAGTCTCTAACTATGGGCCTTATAAGGAAGCACAAAGTCACACAACGAGCGATGGAGAGGGCTATGCTGGGTGTTTCTCTACGTGATCGAATCAGAAATGAGGAGATACGTAGAAGAACCAAGGTAACGGACATAGCCTTGAGAATCAGTAAGCTTAAGTGGCAGTGGGCCGGGCACATAGCGCGAAGAACTGATGGCCGTTGGGGCAGGAAAGTTCTAGATTGGAGACCCTTCGACCAAAGACGCAGCGTAGGACGTCCACCAACAAGATGGACAGACGACCTTATAAAGATTGCAGGATCAAACTGGATGCAGACCGCTAGTAATCGGTCGCTGTGGAAAGCCGTGGGGGAGGCCTATGTTCAGCAGTGGACGTCCTTTGGCTGATTATGATGAATGATGAATGATGATGATCTTATTGCTATATTTTTTTAATTAATCATTTTAACGTTTTAATAAGTGTTAAATACCGTGAATGAAATCAAAGGGGCTGATTTAATAAACAGGTTCGTCAGGTAAAATGCGTATATTCGGAACAACATACAGTTGACAAGTGTAGGAGGCCGCCAGAAAGTGACACCGAAACACAAAAAACATTAAATTAATAATATTCGTACCTAGAAGCAAAGGTTACCTACTATTAGATTTTGTTATTTACCGCTTAATCGATTTTAAAAATAAGTAAAAAATTAAACTCTATCTTGAGGAGCAAAACGAACTGTCCAAAGTGCCAGCTAACAACGTACAAGCAGTACAGAAAGCAAATTGGCTAAACCTGCAGCGCTCGAGCTCTGCAAAGCAATTATACTCGGTCTTAGCACAACACGCAGACATGGCCGATGATGGTAGCCAGGGTTACCATTCACAGACGGAGACTATTCCAATACGTAGAGAATAACTTAGAGTTAGGTCAAAAAAATAACAAAAAGTGTGACTGCGGTATATAATTCTTAACCCTCATCATACAAAAGCCTCATTGGTCAGATTTAGGTACTAATTTAGGAGTAAACGCATTAATTGGAATAGTTTTATTGGAAAGCAAATGCCGTTGGCTTTCATTGTTGCAGATAAGTAACTACACATAAGTAAAACATACTAGCTAATTGTTTAACAACTACAAAAAAAGTCTAGATACTTTCAGCTAAATACTTGGAAGAGCAACCCTACTAACCATCGGCCATTTTGATTTTGTTTCCATTCCCTGTCTTTGGTCAACACGGCAAGGAACTAATCACAGTTACTTCTATTAAATTTTTTTGTCGTGCGCTGAAATAGAGCAGCATTTGTTTTGATTAAACTCTGCAGTGAAACTGACAAGCGGTTATGAAAGAGGCTAAACGAGTTCCGATTGGACTTTTAAATGAGAATCAGGTCAAAAAATCTGTATGTTTTTGTTGGAACATGATCTCTATAAACTAAGATCTGTTGCACATTAATAAAAATAAAATTCATAAAAAGTATGTGACTGTAAATCGTTATCTATTTCATCCGCTTATTATCGTAAATCTAGACTGATATTATAAAGCTGAAGAGTTTTTTTAACGTGATAATCGCAACTACTGAACCGATTTCAACATAAGGTTTTGTGTTGGATAGCTTATTTATCAGGGAATGCTTAAGGCTATAAAACATTACGCTGCAACGACAGGAGACTCAAAACGCGAGAACAAAATCGCGGGGTTCAAGTATATTTTTAGGACTCTATTCTTAAGTAATTAAACTCCTAGAAAGTCTACAAAAGGCAAGCAAAGTAGAGTGTGGCAATCTAGTGTTATAAATACACATTTAATTTTACACAATGCCCATATTTATGCTTTGATTCATTACCAAATAACAATTCATTGTTTTGATCATTACGTAGAATACACACATCATGGAATATTAAATGGGGTAAACACCCATTGGGAATATCTCATTGTCTTTTCCATGCTTGCATCTGCTCAAAAGGTTTTCCCATTATATTTGCCCCCACCCTATTTAACATACAACGCATATTAATTATGCGCGTCCTGATAAATTCAGGATTTTTTTACTGGATATAATTTACAATTGATTTCTTACAACTTTACACACTTTGTCGTGATTTCTACAATTAATGAAATGTAAACTCGAGTATCTCAAAGGTTACGCATAAAATAAATAAAGTTATTTCATCTATTTTCGAATAATTACGGCCACTGTTTATTTCTCCAAATAAAAGTTCGTTTCACAAGAGCCAATCTGTCAGAATCTGGTGGCGCATCAAAAATTCAGTTGTAATTTATTTGACAGTGTAAAATATTATTTGCACATTTGACCAGATGAAACATTGATCAAATTATTTCGCTACACGAGTTGAGAGGAAACAATTTCTAAACAGCAGAATAATAACGACATATCATTAACGCTAAACCGAAGTTTAGTGAGGATTTGCATGCGAGGAGGTAATGGAGGTAGAATCGCCTCACTTTAGTTAACCATGTGTCCTGGGACTGACCGTAGTTGCCAACTACTGGCCGGGGAAATGAATAACATTCGTAGTTAATGTAAACACTGCTAAAATTACTTTTTAAATATGGGAGATAAAAACGTTTGTGTATTTCCGTCAATTTGTAGCGATTAATTTATTCGACATTCAGGAATTCAGATAAATTATTTTTAGAAAAGGTGGGACATACGTTACTAGTGAATTCAATCAATTTTCTCTTAAAATAAAAGTTCATGTTATCTAGATTGAATTACTTTCATCAATACGCAAGTTCATTCGCGCGCGAGATTCGAACCGACATGATACTATTTTAGAGGAATGTTAATATTACTCACCATCGAGGCCGCAAATAGAGTTCACCATTCGATATTTTCAGTGAAAATTATTTACTGCACTCATAAAATAAATACGAACCATATAATTCGTGGCCTTAAAATTGTGAGTTTAGATAAAATAATACTATTTAGACCGGCTCACCGACACCGATGCGACCTGCTGAAAACATTTTACTTTTTATTTCCACCGTCTCCCTGCTCCATTAAACGGATTCTGACTCTGATAGTTCGACAAAAGTAATTTGAGACGCTCAAAAAGGTTTTTCAAAGAGCTTAGTCGTCGGCTTTAAAGTCTGTCATAATAATTCTACGCTTGGAAAGCGTTCTTTCTTGCCTTTTTCTTTTGATATGAAACCGATTATTTATTCAGATTCTATTTTAACTACTTTTTTGTAACTATTCAGAGTTAATCGAACTTAGATGAACTATTTTGGTAATGAGTTTCTAGTTGCTAAAAATATCTAATATACACACATCAAAAGTGTCTAGGGATCAAGCATTTTTATGCGGATTTCTTGAGATTGAGATGTGGCTTTGTAATAAATTTATGATTTTATAAATTTATATGGATCCTTTTTGGTGCATTTCATAATTAGAAAAAGGAACTGTCAATCAAATTCGAGTAAAAGATGAAAATCAGCTGTCAATATTTTCCCTATAAAAACATACAACGCATTGAAGACATTATTAGTGCTACTGTTTCCCTACTACTGATTAAAACCAACGTTATCATGGAGCGGCGACGTCATTTAAGCAGGGACGAAATGCTCAGAGCCGTGGGAATGATAGAAGCTGGTTCCCGACAACGTATTGTGACTTTAGCTCTGAATACAAGTCAGAGTGTTATCAGTCGACTTTGGACACGTTACCGAAGCACTGGTACCGTGGGTGAACGCCATGGAGGACGGTATCGCTGCACCACACGGAGACAAGACCGATACATTCAAATCACAGCTCGAAGAGCACCAACAATAACCGCCATGATGTTAGCCGTGAGGCTTCATCACTCTTCAGGGAAATTAATTAGCGACCAAACAGTCAGTAACCGCTTGCATGAAGTGAACCTTCATTCCCGAAGACCGCTACGGGTACCACCTATAGCAATGCACAATCGTAGGATTCGATATCAATGGGCTCTTGAACACAGAAATTGGGCAGAAGAACAATGGCGTTTCGTGTGCTTTTCTGATGAGTCCCGTTTTGGTATGAGACCGGATACAAGACGTATACGACACTGGAGAACCCTGGACGCCAACAGCGATTAAAATTCTGCCAGGAAGTCCATCCTTATAGTAGTGGAACCATCATGGTATGGGCGGGTTTTTGGTTCGGCGGAAGAACTGATTTGATTCGGATCAGAGGCAACTTCAACGCTCAAATTTATGCTGAGACGATTGTACCAGACGTCATCGTTCCTCTACAAGTGCAAATCAGTCCCTTATTTCAGTTAATGCATGTTAATGCATGATAATGTACGACCGCACACCGCAAGAGTTGTAAGACAGACTCTCGCCGCAGCTAACATCAATGTCCTGCCCTGGCCTGCTCCGTCGCCACACTTGAACCCGATTGAGCATGCATGGTATATGCTACAGAGAAGAGCTCTGCCGAATATGGAGGGTATCCAGTCGCAAGAAGACCTTTTTTTGTTGTTGCAACGAACATGGGCGGCCACTCCACAGCGTGATTTGGATGAACTCATTTTGAGTATGCCAAACCGATGTTCTTGTGTTGTTAGTGTTCGCAGTAGAAACACGGATTATTAATTGTTTAAGTTACCCAATAAAATTTTAAAGAAAACTGTTATTTCAGTCTTTTTTTCGAACTTTAATGTTAGTGGTTCAAATGTCAAAAATCCCTTCATTAGGAAAATGGCAAATTTCTTTATGAATGCAAAGGTGACTTGGTTTATCGTTACTGTAGACAAACGAAAACACTTTATTTGATGAATCCTTAAATAAATTTTAATAATTTCAATCAGGAGAAAAGTTATTGCAAAAATATATGTTGATCCCTAGACACTTTTGATGTGTGTATATATTCGTTTACTATGCAGATTGATATTTGTGGCATCCGCACCTCTACACACATAAAAGATGTTGATGTGTTATTGTTATAAGTGGTGTACCGATTTTCGTGTTTTTCATTTTGTTGGATTTGTCTTAATACATCAAATAACAGAAACGTAACGAGGCCGGGATTGAAACGAAGTGCGTTGGGATCGCGAAAAGTATGTAATATTTTTATTTCCGTTGTAGTTATATTTTTAATAAAAAAGTTGAACGTAAATAATAAGCACAATTATCGTACGTTTCATCCCAAGAAAATTTAGAAGTTGGAGAATGGATATTACAAGCAAAATTATTTACAAGCTACAAAGTAGTTCCATCTCTAGAAAAGTCTACAAAACTTAAACAATTAGTGCAGTTAAAAAGTGGAATGCTAAATGCGTTAGTGAAACAAGCTGTAATTACGAGCCGGTGAGCAAAGCTGCGGGAGCGTAATCGTCTCACACTGGTGACACAGAGTATAAAAAATAGGTTATTATAAGCGCACTTTGAATTAGTTTAACTATTAAGATTGTAGTGTGACATAAAATAAATATTTTCGATAACGAGTGAAATGCATTTTTTTCAATCATTTCCGATCACAATATTAATCATCGTCATCTTTCTTAAATCTAGGCTATAGGTATTGTTGTAGGCGTTTTTTTTTTTAATATCACGTTTCAGAAAGGAAAAGGGTCCTACACAAAGTATTGTTATGACCTAAATTTGATAAGATTTGATTTACGCTTTGTGGGAAATAAGAAATTGCTTTGAGCAGGGATCTGGAGCCCTATTTTTAAATCACTCGCTTCGAAATGGCGAGTGATTTTCGTTCGACAACGAGTTTTTTCCTATGACTTTTAATTCATCTTCGAACGAAAATCACTCGCCATCTTGAAGCGAGTGATTCAAAAATAGAGCTCCTGGGGCCCCTTTTTTAAATCACTCGCGTCAAAATGGCGTTTGATATGCATTGATTAATGTCAGATTTTTTAATGAAAAACAGTTTAATTCCACACAGAAGTGTATACTCGCATATACATGTTTAGCTCGGTTCGTTGATTTTTAGTTCAATTTTAAACTGAAATCACTCGCCATATCCAAGCAGGTGATTTAAAAATAGCCACCTGTATTGTTTGGAGATTGGTAGTACACGTATTTTACCGCATTTTTTTATCAATAAGAATACGTTAAAACTTGCATCTATATTTTTACTCTGACGTGAAAACGAAATTAATATTAAGCGGAAAGGTTATAACAAATAAAAATAGCTAAAAATAAGTTAAACTTACAGTTTGGTGTGTCGTTGATATTGTTATTAAGTTGTAGTTTGAACTGTCAAGCATTTTTAATTACATGTAGCAAACCCAGGAAATATAAAGGAAAAATGTACACAGGCAAACATTAACAATAGTTATTCCAGCATAATGTAAAAAGAAAAACCATTTCATATTACAACAACTAAAACAAAAGAAATTCTAACCCAGTAAAAAAGTTTTGCAAGCAATATAAAAGCTAATAGAAAAACAAGTTGTGGGTTGGTCTATGACAGAAACACTTCAGCATTAAAAAGCAATCTAGCACCATAATGTAAGCTTTTGAGAGATCACTGCTGCAATTGAAACAGATCAAAAGAAACAACAACGGTTGGAACGTTGAAAAAACGTTTCTACCCTAGGAATGACAAAAGCTAACTATCACTATCTAGCTCGTAGACGCTACGACGTAGCGGTTAAGCCAGAAGTAATATTACCGCAGTGTAGCAGCCACTAGAATGAAATCTAATGCTAGACAGAGATGGCCGCAAAAAGTCACAAGTACGAAAGGAATAAAAAATCATAAAATGGTTACAATGATACTCGACGCGTAGCGGTGCTCGCGGTCGTAGCATAAGCGTCGGTGCTGTAGCGCTACGAGAATACTAATAATGTTTTTAACCGTATACGCGCCGTTATATTTTTATGTCGCTTATTATACTTTTGTAGAGGGTAAGGTAAACGCGCCAATTACAGGAACGTGCCTAATAATGGCACGTGAAAAAGATACATGGAAAATACCGGGAGCTTTAGGGACACGGGGAAAATAACAGTCTGCCGTTACAATGCTCGTTATCATGTAACTGCCTCTTTCAGTATTTTCATATTATTTGTTCAATGTTTGTTTCGCTCCTCAAGTATGTAATTTGCATGGTCCTATTATACGCACAATGAAAATTCTGCTGATATTCCTTTGGATTATTACACACAGGAGTAAAAGGAAAAATCAGAGAATTTGAACATCATAAAGTAGGACATTTACGGACATCCTTGTCTCTGTCTTTACTGTTTCTGTTTTTTTTTATTTGGTACACGAAAATCTACAATCATAAAATGATTAAAGTAGAGGAAGAAATTATAACATCTAGACAATAAAACATGAATGTGTAGTAAAAAACAGGTTGAGTGGAAAAACACACAAACATTAAAAACAATATGGACTAAGTTATTCACATCTAAGATCTTACAAATTAAAATTGAAGTATTAAATGATAAAAAAATACACGGTATTGATCGAGTGACAAGCTAAATGAAACTAAACTTTTAGCATAATATTACACTGTACTAGCTAAACATCTGTATTACTTAAGCAATCACTTTATAATATCACGAATATTTTTCTAACATCGAAGGGTAAATTTTTACAAATGTTTACACACCCACACATACGCAACTGTTCGCAGGCATCCCGTTGACAGCGCTTGTCATCGCCCCCACTGTTCCACCTCTTTTTATTTTACACAGACGAGTTATCACATGAATGCGTACGACGAAAATATTTTTAGAGGTAAAAATATTGGCCTGTTTTAAAAAAAGGTTCAATGCTGCTGGCTGGATAGAAAATGGTTGTAATAGTGAAAAGATGCTGGCTGGTAAGTTAATGAAAAAAGCTTTTACTATTTTAAAAAAAAGATTTCAGATTCTTTAGTACACTTGTCAATTAAATTGTGGAAATAATGTGATATCTTTTCGATTTTTTCGAGTTTGCACCTTGCAATATTATTTGACAAAGGCACCTTTTTATACTGTAACAAAATTACGATTCACGTGTCATGAAAAGAAGACAAACTGTCCCATGAAATATCTAATAAAAGGTCGTTTCACGGGAGGCTTTCATAAATTCTCCTTTATCCGAATTTAGGCTCGCATCTGACTGCATCACAATAGTCCACGCGTGGCCGGCCAAGCAAAATACGTTTTGACAATCACGGTTCCGCATATTACAAGTTTGCAAATAACTGTATGATGCCCGGTTTCTGAGGTACTTTAACGGTGCAGTTTACATAGTTGTAAAAGCAACGCGAGAAATAAGACTTGATATAGAATACTAAAGTTGAAATTACAAACTACAAAACAGCTTGTGCTTTCTTTGTATTCTTTTAATAACATCGTGCTAATTATTGCAAAAATGTACATATGAACATTAAAGTGTTATTTTTGCTTTAGAATGTTTTTAACACTCACAGTGTCATATTTTATATTCATAAAGATGAAATAAGAAACCAAAAATTTGCGCACGGGCGGGACTTGAACCAGCAACCTTTTGGCAAACCGGGCCAAACGCTGTTACCAATTGAGCTACCGTGCTGTTAGTCCGACCCTGCGAAATTTGTGGTTTCTTATGAAAACGTCAATTGCGTGACGCTTAGCGCCATCTAGCCGTCTGTCAATGAAACAGATGGCCCAAGCAGTTATTCTTTACAGAATAAATTCAACTTGGAAATTGATGTCGCTTCGCTATCTAATGCTTTAGAATGTTTTTAACACTCACAGTGTCATATTTTATATTCATAAAGATGAAATAAGAAACCAAAAATTTGCGCACGGGCGGGACTTGAACCAGCAACCTTTTGGCAAACCGGGCCAAACGCTGTTACCAATTGAGCTACCGTGCTGTTAGTCCGACCCTGCGAAATTTGTGGTTTCTTATGAAAACGTCAATTGCGTGACGCTTAGCGCCATCCAGCCGTTTCATAAGAAACCACAAATTTCGCAGGGTCGGACTAACAGCACGGTAGCTCAATTGGTAACAGCGTTTGGCCCGGTTTGCCAAAAGGTTGCTGGTTCAAGTCCCGCCCGTGCGCAAATTTTTGGTTTCTTATTTCATCTTTATGAGTGTTATTTTTGTCAAGCTCGGTCAAAAGATAAATACAGCGAAGCTACGATAACTATATAATATATATTAATGATGTTTTTGCTACAAGCAACTCTCTTTTTGTGCTCACTGTTCACCTCATTCAATGATTCGCGTAAGATGAATTCATGAGCCCTAAAAATGTCACTCATATCATCAGTGGAAGCGCTGGCAGTCGTTTGCCGCGCCACCGCCGCCCATTCACAACTAACCAAGATTAACGACACCAATCTGTCTTGCCTCTCCCACAACCACAGATTATGACGACCTCGCCTCCACTTTTGAGGTTACAACAATAATTGACCGACCTCTTTGTGTCGTTCCACCGACACAATTGACGACTTTCCTTCTTTTGTGAACACATCAAACCTCATGTGATTGATTCAGCGAACCGTCAAAATCTATTTTCAAAAGCAAACGACATTGTTCCGATAACAAAGTAAGAGAGCGATGAAAGGCTTCCAAAAAACGGCGGTTGTATCGCTTTGTTTCGTGGTTAAACGTGTCACCATTCATGAATTTGACATGGCCTGATATTTTATCATTAATGTGAACTGGACTGGCGGAATCAGTTTTTTCTCGGAAATGGGCTTCAACCAATTAATATTCATAAACTTTCCATTTAGGTATCGGAAGCCAAAACAAAAAATAATTTTGAAATTGTATACAGCTTCATGTAAACGGAGATTATTTGATATAAAAAAGGTGTATTAGCTTCCAAATGTTACTATCTGCTATCTTAATCCTAAAAGAGGGTGATACACTGTATCCCTCTTTCACAAAGCTCTCACAAAAGAGCGAACAAAAAGCGAGCTGAGCCGAGCGAGCGATAAGATATGCAGAGCGGAGCAACGCGATAACATTTAAAAATGGCGCCCGTGATTGATCGCCGAATGGGGTGCGAATCGGATGCCTTTTTAAAACTGATATCAAGTAGGTGCCGAAGCCGTTATCTGAAATCATAAAATATGACTGAAATTCATTTTGGCGCACTGTGGAAATGAACAGGGTTTGAGGAAAATCTACTACTCTTCTCTCATACATACCCGATATAATCGCAACCTTATTTCAACAATAACACTGTGAAATTAATTTTATTTTTAGAATGTGGGATTTAATAAAACACAGATTACCAGGGCGATTTAAATTCAGTAAGTTATTGGTACTACCAATACTAGAAATATATGAGTGAATAGATTTCGTAACACAAAAAAGGCGGTAAGTTTGGGTAAGTCTCTTGTCAAACTAGAATGAACATCTTTCTCAAACTTACTTTCCGAGTCCGATTTCCGGTCGGATCAATAAAGAATTAAAATTTGTCTCGGATCTGAGTTTTGTGGTACTACCGTTGTCATCCGTTATCCATAACTCAAGTGCAATAGCAACTTACTTTGGGATCAGAGCAATGTATGTTATTGGTGCCCAATATTTATTCAATTTATTTACTGAAAGCTGTGAATCGGCAAGTGTAAGCGCTAATAGGACAGACAGAACGTAATTTATCACAAAAAAGGCCCTGACACTCGTCAAGCTGCGGCGGGTGAAATAAAAGCCACGGGCAGAAAGAAATAGGGCGAGAAGCTGCACAGTTATGGGCGGTGCAATAAAAACGTCAGGTCTTTAGCACCGCAGTCAGGCTGAATATAGAATAGGCACGTAAACTGTACTCCACTTTATTAGTTGTGATAAAATTATGGAGTAACTATAACAGTTGCACGTTGCAAGGAGTTTTCATGACTACAGAGGAAATGTATGTAATATAAGCCGAAGTCTATTGCATTTACAAAATTAAAAATACTCCACAAAAATTACACTACTACGCACATAATATTGATTTATTACTTGAATATGGATATTGTCATGGCGATTTCAGATTAGTTAAAACTAGTAATTCGTTCATGGGAAATTGTATAAAATTCTTTAATATACCACACAATCTTGTCGAATTGCCGGTTGATAAATTTAAGAAACACGTTAAAAACACGCTTATGTCTAAAGGCTATTATAAGGTTCAAGACTACCTGAACGACACGAATGTGTGGTCTGTCCAGCCTGCACCGACTGATGTACTTACCTTTGATGATTTTGATTTTACGGCAGCTAGTGGTGACTGAGTTTGTTCCGGCGTTTCTTCTCAGCACTTGCCTAATTGTCTGTGTTCTGTCTCGAAGCGCTGGTAGGGCCCAAAAGATAAGGAGACATGATTCGGCCCCTTCAGGGCACAATTATTTTTATTTTATTTTTCACTGTACATTTGACGTTCATAAGTGGCATATTGTGTCCTAAATTGAATAAATATTTTTGAATTTTGAATTTTTGAATTTTGAAATTTTGTCATTTTGCTGAAGCTATCGGTATTTAAAATGAAAATTGGACACCAATCACATACATTGCTCTGATTCCAAAGTAAGTAGCTAAATGTACTTGTGTTATGGAAATCAGACACAACGGTAGTACCACAATACCCAGACCCGTATAGAAAAATATAATTTCTATATGGACCCGACCGGAAATCGAACCCGGGACCCCGGAGCGGCGACGCCTTGAAACCAGCGTGCTTTGCCACTACACCACGGAGGTCATCAAAAGATTTAGTAGGTAGGTACACAAATGTAAATGTATGATTCCTAAAGAAGGAAATAAGAAACCAAATATTGCGCGCGGGCGGAACAATGATATATGCATATACAGTCTGTTCCTCAATTCCAATTCCTAAAACCGCTGTGTAACCATTCGAATCCAATCATTATGTATGTGCTCAATTCCCAGTAAGATAAGTTTCAAGCACTAATTCCCTTTGCACACGCTTAGCATTGCAAATCGAAGCGAACTGTGGATTAATCAAACAAGGAGCCCTGATTATCTGGGGCTCCATGTTTTACTAAAAAGGTCCAGCGCTGGAGCGATAAAATAAAACCATCCCGATGGAAAATGGAAATAAGAAATAAAGGGCGTCCCCATCGGGGCTGAAAAGACTTTATTAACTGTTGTGACGCAACGTTTGAGCCTGCCAATATGGCTGGATTAAATAAAAAATATAAGAGACACTGGGGACTGAGCCTATTGAGTTTTCAAATGGATCATTTACCTGTTAGCTCAGAAAAGGATTATAGAGGGAATCGCTTGGAACTCAATTTTTTGATTTTGTAACTTTATTATACGATATAAATATGCGAAAATCCAAAAAAAAACATTGCTGGGACTTTTGATCTGGTGACCCCCTAACTAGTCCAAGCAAAGTTACGAAGTCATAAATCGTGTCCCTTGAAATTCCCGTTACCAGGTTTAACGATACTTATTTGACTGACCTAAGAGCTATTAGACTGAACTAAGTACGGCATATTCTTCTCCATTGTATTAGAACGAAACGATTTGAAGCTTACTTTTTACTTAATAACTATTAAATAATTAAAATAATACCATTCCAAATGACCATTTTCCATAACTCTCACTCTGAGACATACTCTTAGTAATCTGAGACTTTACTGGTTGGAATTTGCAATTAAGTCATATTGTAGATTCTAAATAGAAGCGAGCTGTAAACTGATAATATACTTTTGCTAAGGTATGTATCTAAGCTGAGACTTTGAGTGACTTCAGACGAATCCAACTCGTCTAGGCAACGTTCGGGAAACTGCGCAAGAGTGTTCTCTCATCTCAACTACCTCAGTGTCTAAAGTCTAGAAAGTCTCAACCAGTGTGTGTTACCACTGATGACATACGGATCAAAGTCAAAGTCAAAGTCAGATCCGAAACATAGTCTCTAATGAGCCCCAAAAAGAAGCTCAAAATCATATTGGGATCGAATCAAAAATGAGGAGATACGTAGAAGAACTAAGGTAACGGACATTGCCTTGAGAATTAGTAAGCTCAAGTGGCAGTGGGCAGGGCACATAGCGCGAAGGATGCCGTCGGGGCAGGAAAGTTCTATATTGGTGACCCTTCGACCAAAGACGCAGCGAAGGACGTCCACCGACAAGATGGACAGACGACCTTATGTTATAACGAACACAGGATCAAACTGGATGCAGACTGCTACTGATCGGTCGCTGTGGAAAGCCGTGGGGGAGTCCTATGTTCATGCAGTGGACGTCCTTTGACTGATAATGATGATGATGATGACGAGTGACTTCTACAAGACTCCCAGTACCAGTGTCGCACTTCACGTTTCCCGTTGTTTTTTAGTCTACTAACTTTTTAAATGCTTTTTTTTTTAGAATGTTTTTAACACTCACAGTGTCATATTTTATATTCATAAAGATGAAATAAGAAACCAAAAATTTGTATTTGGACTGACAGCACGGTAGCTCAATTGGTTAGAGCGTTTGGCCCGGTTTGCCAAAAGGTTGCTGGTTCAAGTCTCGCCCGTGCGCAAATTTTTAGTTTCTTATTTCATCTTTATGAACTTTTTAAATCTTAATCATAGCTTTTTTTGTTCAAATTTTGTTGCCATATCAACAGTTATTTAACAATAACGTTACAGATACCGTCACACCGCGGATTCAATCTTGACTGTGGCAAACTCACAAAGTCGTGCATCTAATTCGCGCCTTCTCGAAGGCTTTACAACTGAAAGTATATTTAGCTGAAGTGCAGATACTTTGGGGCGCTCGTGCTTCACGATCGCAAATATATATATTAATGATTGATCTTTAAAATTTTTGAGGTTTGCAATCTGTATTAGAAATAATATGTCCGTGATTCAAAGAGTGTATAATTCCAAACCATAGTTCAAAAAGCACATAAGCAACAAAATAACTTGTCTCGGGTCTGGGTATTGTGATACCACCGTTGTTTCCGATTTTCCATAACACAAGTGCTGTAGCTACTTAGCTTGGGATCGGAGCAATGTATGTGATGTTGCCAAATATTAAAAAAAAAACACGGGTGTATAAAAAAAACACAAGTACTATATCAAATGGCTTAAATATTGTTTTTTAAATAAATTTAAAAATTAAAGAGGTTGACACAATACGTATAATTTGTTTTTATATGATACTTATATATGAAATTATATAAAATTCCACTTTCTGAAATCGAGGTCCGTGAGGCCGCATCAATTTTAACCTCTTAGGAAGTATTTTATAGCTGAAAATTTATTCAGTTGAAGTGTGGGTACTTCTCTGCCAAGCCTAGCAGCTCTTAAGTGACCCTCATCATTCAAATATTTTAAGATATAAAATCCGCATGAGAAAAAAGGTAAGACCGTCACGGTTAAAATATTGAGAATTAAATGTGATCTACTTTATTCGTACCCACACATTTTGACACAAAATATAAATGTGGCACAATCTTATTACTTTTGTGTCTACGAGATAGATACACTCTGTGTATCTACGAGTATGCCTGGCAAAATCAAGCCCCAAATGGAAGTAATTGATTTTGAAAAGATACCTTGTTTGTAAAGTTAAAAATTGTCGCACCTTTTTTCAGGTATTGTTCTTCTAGTCGTTAAAAAATATGTTTTATGGGGTAGTCTCATAACTTTTTGAAGTGCCTAAGCGTAAAAATGTAGGTAGTCCTTTGGTTTAAGCATTTTCTCGGTAAGCGAAGGACCTTTATTTTTACAATGTATACTTAATAGCTACTGAAATACATGAAGCTAGCGTAAGTCTACAGCTATTTCGGCACATCTACCATTTTGTCTAACGTATTCATTCGTGCTAGAGTTGCTTAGCGAAGCGAAGCGAGATTAAAACGTATGTAAATGACGCAGAGGGCGCCTCTGTGTTGTGTCACGTCAAACGTGACAGAGATTCGAGTCTCGAGGGACAAGCAATACTTTCGTTTGAAACCAACGCTTACGAGAATTCTTTACTTGTTTTTCGACGACGTTTTCCCTTCTGAAGTGAGCAGTGGTTGTGAAAATATAGGAACAATAAAAACAATATGAAATCATTGCGCTTTGCGTTAATATTGGTACATTTACAGCTCAACCAAATTCCCAACAACGTAAAGATTATATGTTATCCAATTGACTCGTCTGGTGTAGTGGTCGAGAAATCACCTACTACGCAGCGGGTGCGGGTTCGATCCCCGCACAATACAAACATTTGTGTGCATGAACATGTCCGTTTGTATTGGTCTGGGTGTTTTCTATGTATATCATGTATGTATTTACAAAAAAAAAAGTATTTAAGTATTATATCCGTTGTCTGGCACCCATAACACAAGCTTTGAGTAGCTTACTTTGGGGCTAGATGGCGATGTGTGGAAATGTCCAAAGGATATTTATTTATTAATTGCAGAATAATCTCCGACTTAAAAGATGTTTAAAAACTATAACAATTATCGACATCGTCATTATCAGCCAAGGGACGAAAACTGCTGAACATAGGCGTCTCCCTCGTTTCCACCGGCAGGTCTCAAGCGATCTGCAAAAACGTTGTCTTAGAACTTATTGAGTAATGACAAATTTCCTGAAAATAGCCCTCAAAACCATTCAAACGAATTCGAAACGTAATCCATGAAGATCAGTGCGCAATAAAAATAAATTTCCATCCACATACTGATAATTCCGAATCAGTATTTCAGCACCCGTGACTAGAAACGAATGCATATCAAACACCGCTAAGAAGGCGCTTCGTATGCGCTGAGCGCGGATGAACCGAACGGAACGCATTGATTCCGGGTAGAGCACTTACGTGAAACGGAACGGATCGAACTGATTTTGGAGATTTATTCAACGCCGCAACTTAGGATAATGAGCACAGATGGTATGGTCATGTGGTGTTGTACAACAAACTTTTACACAAAAAAACTGCTATTGATACAAAATATTAAAATGACCTGACTGACTAAGTAAACAGTTTTTTTTAAGTGCGTGCGCAGTCTCAGTAAGTAGATTGATTATTCGAGATCAAGCACAAAGCAAAATAACTAGCTTGGCATGTTTTCATAATTTCAGCAATGTAACTCCGTCACCACTTCTACGCTATGTATATGTCGCAGCCTTTTAGTTGAATCAGCCAGTTATTTAAATGCATGAGCATTGAAAGCCTTCAATTAAATGGCTAGGCCGATGATTAATGCTACTTGAAGACTCTACGTTTAACGACTTGGCGTTTTTAGAGTTAGCCCTTAGAAGATAACTGACCTTGATTCAGCCAAATGATTATTTTGAAATTAATTCAGCTCAATTTAAAAAAAAACTAACAATAATACATCTACGGATATCTAAAATAATTAGAATAAAAAGGCTTACAATATGTACACTCGTAGCAAGCTTAAAAAATGTTGTGGTTGTAATTACTCAATACACAATGGAGTTTTTTTAATATTAAGGACAGTGCAAAAGCCGAAAGATCTCGGTTTATTCAAAGGGCATACTTATTTAAGACCCTTTTAAAAGAATTCAAGATTTGCGTAACCCGAACGGTAATTAGCTATGGAAAAAATTAAAAAGAATGCGATCCTCAAAGTTGGTAATAGAAGACCCTTCTCAAACTCCGGATTAAATATCGCTTAACTCATCCACTTAGGTAAATTGAGATTTAGTTCTGGAATTTATGTTAACTTGCTCATAACGAGGGCTATTATTATGGTATCTTTTTAGTTTTTTGAGGGAGAAACCACCATGTGTCATGAAAGTGTTCCACCAAAATGTATTCAACTTATGAAAAAGTTATTCAAATAAACTACTTTTGTCACCATCTAGTAGTTTTTATGATACTTTGATCGATAAACTGAAATAAATTGGGGCCAATAATTTTTAACAAAATGGTGCAAATGATTAAGTTGTAGAGTTTTTTTGTTTGTTTCGACACGCTAATCTCAGGAACTACTGGACCGATTTCAAAAACATATTTATCGAGGAAGGCTTTTAGGCTTTAAGGTTTTGAGGCTATAAAACATCACGTTACGACGGGAGGCAAGGGGGCAATCTCAAAACGCGCGGAAGTAGTCACGGGGATTGCTAGTTTCAAAAACATACCAGACACTAGTCAATTAGTCTATTGCCGTAAGGTTTCGTCTTACTTAAATTACCGTCTTAAAGGTAAAACGTATTTCATTTCGGAAATTATTAGTTTGCGTCCCAGTCAAAGTCAGAGGTGAAAGTTAGTAGATCTAATAAAAGATATCAGTTATTCTAAGTACTTACAACACTTGACGTAAAATATATTTGTTTTAAAAAATAATGCTCGAACGACTATTAATTTTGTCTAAACCACAAGATTTATGAAACGCCAGTCTCCGTTATTTCCCTTGCTTGCAAACTTAACTTTAAATTAATAAAGAAATTTGATCGATTCATAATAAATCCTGAACTCTTCTTTCTTAGTAAGAAAAATTTTCTCTGACACTAGCTTAAGGACCAATACTTAGTAACTTTGTAATCTAGTTTCAAATCCCTTTTGTTACAAGTAAGAGTGATACACATTGAATTCCACACTGATTTCCGTATGTAAAATACTATCTAGTAAATATTTATACATTTCTGTATTTAATTTATAATGGCGTTGTGAGATTTCAGTTCGTAAAAACCAAAAACATAACCTTCTAATAATTCTGATCCTGAACCTTATACAAGAAAAAATTAGTTAATTTTTCTGCAATCGTATAACTGAATTACTTACATTTCATGGCATACACTCCGCCATTTTGTGCGCTCTTAAATCAACAAATACCGTATCTTTGCGCTTGGCATAATAATACGAGGTTTTACTTCGTATTTCGCAAAAGTAGCGGCTGCAGCCATCCTGCTCATTTAAGTTGAAAAACTGGCATTAGCGAGGAAGAAAGTCTATTTTTCATCCAGTCAAAGGAAAGGCTTGCTAACTTTTGGCTACACTGACGTTATGACTGCTCAGCTGACAATAAAGCGTGTCCAAGCACTAGGCTTCTAATAGGTCTGCCATTTTAAATTGTATATATTCTACCAAATTGAAAACCGTCACTCAGGACTTAACCGACAGTTTTTAAAGCCAGACACGACAAGTCTTTCACGCAATGAACCGATTTGCTGAAAGTGGCGCAACTATGTAAGAGTTGACATTATTGCATCGCGACTGCATCGCTACTAAAAGTCGCAGTGTGCGAAGGGTCTTTCTTGGCCATGGTGTCGCTTTAAATTGGAAGAGATTGAGGCTGTGTGATCAAACGTCTGACTATTTACCCCTCCTTTGAACGCACTATAGAGAAAAAGATCTTGCAGAGTAGAACCCTCTTAGTTCGTTCCGCCTTATTTCGCGACAAAGTCGAGCTAACTCGATTATAGTTAGCTTAACGACCAGATTAATTGAACACCATTCCCATGTTAATGAGTGCTGCCTCGCGTTTCGATAATCGCTGACGGTAGCTCGTATTTAGCTTTTCATTGTTATCGTTACATTTCATATGCTTAATCGCGTTTGCGTAGTAATGATGAAACAGGGTTAATATTAACAGTATGTTTTCTTTTATTATTCCAATTTTTTTTGTTTTTAGTGAGATTATCGGCTTTGTAGTACGAATAAAACAATTGAGTATTTTTATGATTTCACAACGTACCGCAAAGTACCTATCTAGTCACTTATAAAATCAAGCTCCGTTCAAGTTACAACAAATAACATAAAACAATATCCTGTTTTACTCGAAATCTGCAGAACCTTGATACCTGTTTCAATTTTAATGTCTTATTTTGTCCCTCACTTCATTACCATGGGCTCCATTAATCATGGGTTAATTGCCGAATTTGTCGACTTCAGACGTTTGGGATTCTTCCCCGGTCGCTGATGTATGACCCCGGAATATTACATCCCTTGTTTGTTTACCGGCTAAAAGGATGAGAGAACGAAATATCGAACGGGGTTTTTACCTAAGTGTCGACTTTAAAGCTGTTGTTTAAATGAATGCTGGGAAAACATTGTGAAAAGATGACTCGGAACATATAGAACAGACGAATAAAGATTTGTTGAACGCTTTTCCTTATATATTTTCGGTATATTTTTTGCTGTAAAAACGAATAATATCTAAAGCGACAGTAACCTTTTTCGTTAAGGATACAGTAGCGAGAAAAAGCAAGCAATCTTATACAAACTAAACATAAAACGCTTCGTCAGAAGGCAAGGCTTGGACGCGCACTTACTTCCAAAATGAAGAATCTACTGAGAAGAATTTTACGAAATAAACAAGAAAAAGTAAAGAAAATCAGGTGATTATGTAAGTACATTATGGTGTCACTCTACTTTTTACCCGACTTCAAAAAAAAGGATTCGACTGTTTTTGTATAAGTATATGTTATCTCAGACAATTTTGGACCAAATCTATACTAATATTATAAAGCTGAAGAGTTTGTTTGTTTGTTTGTTTGTTTGTTTGAACGTGCTAATCTCAGAAACTACTGGCCCGATTTGAAAAATATTTTTTATGTTAGATAGTCCATTTATCGAGGAAGGCTTTAGGCTATATAACATAAAGATACGACTCACAAGACCACAGCAGCAATGAAAAATGTTGCGAAAACGGGAGAAAGATATTCCTTTTTAGAGCTTCCGCTGCGTACGCTGCGGAAACCGCTAAAGTTACACAAAAATCATGTATGACAAGATTGTTTAGCATTAAAAGTTCTATAATAAAGTCCGCGACAGCATAAGTCTATCTTTTATGGTTGACTTACTACAACCTTTTTTATGTTAATAAATTTGTAAAAAAATAATGCATCATTTTTAGAGGTGTATTATACACACAGGTATTTATTCTTATCATAATAAATACATTCATCATCAGGACCATTTCATTTAGAACCAAGTTGCCCTGTATATTATTTGATTCCAATAAATATCTTAGGAGCTATCACAGTTTTAACATAACTCCGCACCAAAATAATGTTCGCAGCTCAAGTTCAACGTGCGCTTGCGCTAATCTATACTAATATTATAAAGCTGAAGAGTTTGTTTGTTTGTTTGTTTGTTTGTTTGAATGCGCTAATCTCAAAAACTACTGGCCCGATTTGAAAAAATATTTTTATGTTGGATAGTCCATTTATCGAGGAAGGCTTTAGGCTATATAACATAAAGATATGACTCATAAGACCACAGCAGAAATGAAAAATGTTGCGAAAACGGGAGAAAGATATTCCTTTTAAGAGCTTCCGCTGCATACGCTGCGGAAACCGCTTAAGTTACACAAAAATCATGTATGACAGGATTGTTTAGCATTAAGAGTTCTATAATAAAGTCTACGACAGCGTATGTCTATCTTTTATGGTTGACTTACTACAACCTTTTTTATGTTAATAAAGTTGTAAAAAAAATAATGCATTATTTTTAGAGGTGTATTATACACACAGGTATTTATTCTTATCAAAATAAATACATTCGTCATCACGAGCATTTCATTTAGAACCAAGTTGCCCTTTATATCATTTGATTTCAATAAATATCTTAGAAGCTATCACAGTTTTAACATAACTCCGCACCAAAATAATGTTCGCAGCTTAAGTAAAACGTGCGCTTGCGCTAATATATCATAAAGCTGAAGAGTTTGTTTGAACGCGCTTACCTCAGAAACTGCTGGACCGATTTGAAAAAATATTTCTGTGTTGGATAGCTTTTTTATCGGGAAAGGCTTTAGGATATAAAACATGACGCTGCGACGGGAGGGGAGGGAGCAAACTCAAAACGCCCGGACGAAGTCGCGGGGGACCGCTAGTTATATTATAAAGCTGAAGAGTTTGTTGGTTTGAACGCGCTCATCTCAGGAACTGCTGAACCGATTTGAAAAAATATTTCTGTGTTAGATAGCTTATTTATTGAAAAAGGCTTTAGGATATAAAACATCACGCTGCGACGGGAGGGGAGGGAGCAATCTCAAAACGCGCCGACGAAGTCGCGGGGGACCGCTAGTTTATAATAAAATTCTCCTACAGCCCCATTGTTGCCAAATCCGGATCTGATGTTGGGATTTTGATGCAATCGAGGGATCCCATCAAATTTTAATGGCACCTATAGTTTTATTGTACTAGAATCGCAATGTTGACGTATTATTACGTCTGATTATCAACATTGTGTTGAGCTGAATAGATGGTAGAACTCCTTAACCCTTTGGGGTTCAGTGATTATAATGACAGAGCTTATGACAGGTAATTCGTACTTCTATAGAGAAAAAGGAAACTTTTTACTCTGTTCGTTAAACAGAGTAAAAAGGTGCAACCCCGTAACCCTTCCCCGACTGCAAAATGAAACTATTGGCCTAAAAAGTATTCCTTTCCTTTAAAAAGTCAAGACTTTATTTAAGAAATTTTAGTGCATTTTGGTTTTAAAGTCGGTTTTTACTTTTGTGTAAAAGTTATAACCTTACACATTTAAATCTTTGTAGCATGCTGTCCAATACATATGAAGTAAGATGCTATCAAACTTTACGCTACTCTGGTTACTGAATGCAAATTCCGTTTCACATTTGCCGGATTTGAAGTTTCAAGCGTCTTCTCGGCCGACGCTCGTAAAACTCAATCGAGCGATGTCTGGAAAATTCTGGGTCTACCTTTTTCGTGGCCACTTAAACAAAACGACTTGAGGGGTATATTTCCGAAGTCTCGATACCATACGAAGCGGGCAATCACTTCGCCTTACATGGTTAAATGGCTGATATAAATAAAACTAGGTAGTTAGTGCCAGGGTATAATATTTAGTGTGCTACTGTAGCAGAAAACACAATTATCAAACAAGTATTGCCAAACAATAGTAAGACAATTATAACAAACCATAATAATAATAATAAAATCTTTATTCAAGTTTCCAGCGGGTGCAGTCTGAAGCAAAAGTTTTAACTTTTCGCGTAGACAACGCTGGGTCAAAATTGATGTTTTCATGTATTTAGTGCTTGAGAGGAATTTTTAATAAGGCTTAAAAAGAACATCGATTTTTAGGGTTTCCATTAGGGTTTCGGAATCCTTATAGTTTCCTCAAGTCCTGTCTGTCCGTTTGTCTTGTCTGTTTTTTCTGTCAAACCTATGCGTATCCATAGTCACCCTGACTATGGATATTAGGACACTGTAGTAGAGCACATTTTCAATAATCGCAAACATAACATTGTTATTCATACAAATACTATGAAAAACAAAGTTATATTTGCTGTCAACAAAATTTTTTGGTATTTTGGCTAAGTGGAAGTAAGTGGATCTCCTAATTCAATTAAAGTTGGTACGGAATCCTTAGTGTGTGAGTCCGTGTATCGCACTTGACCGGTTTTTTAAGACTTATTAAAGATAGCTACGTAAGTAAAAACGATATTTGCATTACCAGGTGGTTGACTGGTAGAGAATGCCATTAGGCAATTAGTCCGCCAATTGAACAACTTACAGTGCAATAAAGTTTTAATAAATAAAATATTTGAGTAAACAGAAAATTTAAATTGACACGCAAGACTCAATTTGTTAGTAACAATAATTAAACTTAAACTAATAGAGTTAGTAAGCAAGATTGTAATCACTTATTAATTTGTTTGTTTAAAGTTTTCTCTGTCCCGTCCTGTTGCAGCGGTATGTTTTATATCCCCTCAATAAATAAGCTATCCAACACACCCATATTTTTTCAAATCGGTCCAGTAGGTTTTTTAGACCATCGCGTTCAAACAAACAAACTCTTCAGCTTTATAATATTAGTCTAGATGAGACGCGTGGTAACTAGTATACGAGTAATACCGCTGCTACACCCCAAAAGCAGTAGCACAACAACGACTCTTTACACAAAACAGTAGAGACATAAAACTGACAGATAAAAATAATACCATATTATCGTTATTCAATCGGTACACAATCGGATTCGCCGCAAGCATCCTCGACAACAGAATAGGCTTATCACTCCTTTGACGGGATCCAACACAAGCAATTATACCGGACGCAAGCCGCAACACAACAATAAGGATATCAATACAGAGGATTTATCGTCGCATTTGGCCGACTCCGTTGTTTACCGACACGCAAGTCGTTGCCACAATTTATCGGCAACAACCTCCACTCTCTAACACAATTCCGGTACTCTCGAACTCAGTTGTCCCTGTCGCTCATGCCAGTTCAGTCTTGCAAGGGAACGAGATAGCTGTATTCCAAATTACGTGCAAAGCCATACATTATTAGGTCTGGACCCAAACGTAGAGACAAGTGAACGATATTTCTTGGAAACTGCCTAGGGATGGCGATAGCTCGAACGTGTTTCTGTTAGGGTGTGATTCCACAAAGTCGCAATATTTGAAAATGAAATTTGCCTCTACGCCGAATGCTATATGAGCTACAATATTAGTTGCCGGTTAAAACATAATTCTAGATCAACATAACGAAAAAACTGACGTTAAGTGTGAAAACTTATGTAGGGGAGATGACAAAATCAAACAACGAAGTATGCCTTGTACGAGTATAATCATACACGAGAACAAGATATGTAAATGTCTCAATCCGTGTACGAAGGTATATGTCCCAATTTCTGTCAATCGCCAACATTTACCTAACTAGCATCTTTCAGGTATATATTTACCTGATACGTCACCAGCCCTGAGACAAACCTAGTAAATTGTGTTCTCAAACTTCTCGGCGTCTTCCTGCCACACCGCCATATTTGGTTACGAGCTATAAAGCGTCACTCTCTTGTGTTGGCCGAAGACCCTACTTTGTTACATTAGCAGTACTATTAAACATGAACTCCCCTTATTGCACAAACTTAGTACCAGGCTTAGAACCTACCGTAATAAGATATCAACCGAACAATTTAAAGACAATGTCTTGGTGACAGCATCCAATAAGGTATGTATACTTTTCTAAGTGGTCGGATAAATTTTGAACCAAGCGAAAGAAAACCAAACCGAATGAAGCAACGTAAAAGTTATTTATTTTTATTAGATATTATTGTTTCTTTTTTGTCTAGCTATCACACTTACACGTACTATTCTTCTGGCAAGAGTGACAGGGAAGGCTATGTATGATACAGATACGTCTTACATAGTAAGTTTTCAGGACAAAGAAAACTAGATATATAAATCCTTCAGATTTAATTCTTCAGATTTAAATCTTTTCACTCTACTATTACTATACTATTATTGGAACTTCCCTTATTTATTTAGTTTTTTTATATACTCTCTGATATTCTTTTTTGAAATATAATGAACAATGTTTTTAGCAAAAAAAAATACTAGCATGATGTAAAGGTACTTATGTGACTCTAAAACTATCATTATCATACCCTTTCTTCGTATACACTAATAAAATTAAAATCACTTACATCGTGTTTTAAATAAACAATTAGACACAAGACCTTATTTTACTGTTACCTCTAAATTTACTGCAAGCCCCAGTTTTACAATATAACTTTCATTACAAAGAACGTTAGTTCACATCTTCAAAGACTCGTCCACGTAAATCCCTTTTTCATTAAAGATCAAAGCTGTGTAAATAAATTGATAATATCATAAAACCTTATTTTGCTACGGGCCATAAAGCAGCCACGTGTGGAGTATCCGAACTATGGCGCGATGTTTATGACGTCATAAACTAGTAAACAAAATTTTACGCGGATTTGGGCCTCCGGCTCCGTCCGGGTTTGGGTCTTCCAGGGATGTGAAATTGCATTTCGGACGACACATTTGTTTATTTGGCCGCGTTCATGGTTTATAGAAATGGATTTTCTTTTAATTGAGTCGTACAATATTCAATGTGAAGATTGACATAAAGAGTGCTTTGGTAATGACATAGTCAAAGTACGTTTAAATTATAAAATATGTTCTTATCTTATTCTACATACAAGTAGGAGATATGTGAGATAAAAGAGAAAATAAATGAGCCTACTCCTTTTTAGAACCTTCTATAAAAAGGTTTCATAGAAAAGATAAAATACTATACTAAAGCATATTCTAGCCTCATCGCTTACTTACATATTATTATTAGATGTTCAATCAATGATAAAACGCCTCCAAAAATAAAGCTAAGATAAACTCTACTTTTAATACGTTATCTACATTTTCTCTCTACTATATCGCTTTTGCTCATTGTCTTGTCAGTATGAAAGACAGAGACAGCTTGAGGCGATACAGACGTTATCCGACTAAAGTAGGAACTCAGAATAAATAGGATTTTTCCTATCACGACCCAAGACAGCCTCCCGAGAATGGATTTATCAATAGCTCATTTCTCTTGTTGGGATTAGACCCTGATTACCCTGAATGTGTAATATTATTCGTCTCGACAATTGCTTGAACATCAATCCTGTTAGACATTTATAGTAATACTCGAAATAATTCCATGATTGTTGAGTTTTTCTACTTCGTAACCAAAGGTCCACAATTTTCAATTTATGGTTATAACACAGTTTTATTGTACTTTTATTGGTAAGTGTCGGATGCAATTATGCAATTTATCTTAATATACAATCGATAGTAAATTAATTAAGGGCCGATTTTTCAATGGTCAGATGATCAATTATGAAGCGACAGATTTAAAAAAAATGACAGGTACCTACGATTACTGACAATTAGGTGACGTTTCAAATTAGGCATATTGTATTTTGTTGGACGAATATTTCTTATCTGACTATTGAAAAACAGCCCTAACTCGTTCAGTGCCGCGCACTCGGCAGCGGTGCCGCCCACTCGGGCCCGAGTGTTTACGGCGACGTCTTTTACTGACGTCATTTTATATATAGCATTCGGACCTGAGTGCTTGACCACCAGCACGCAGTGTGCCGACCACACGGGCCCGAGTGTGCACGTTTTTTTTAAATTATAACACTGTAAATATTCTAAAACTATTTTTTATTTAATTACGCCTAAAAATTGCGGTTTCCTGGATAATTCTTCGTATTTTTAAGGCAGTCAAAGTGTTAAACAAACTTTCCTACTTTTTCGCTACAATATCTTGCTCCACTTTCTGTCATAACAACGTGTCTTGGAAGATATGACCTTCTATCTCCACTCTATCGATTTTAGTATGAAGTTATTTTCTCAGTTCTATTTACGTTACAGTGGGGCAACGTATACACTAAGTATTCTCATCGGCTTACCCGTGCCGTCCGAATGTCAAGTGGCTTTTATTATAAGGCAGTTAAGTTTAGGTACATATAAAGTCCTGGCACAGATAGCAGTTTACTTTATGAACTGTAACACTCTCAGCACAGAACAATGAAGAGGTTAGAAGAGTATTATTAAGTAGTATTATGACCATCCACTGTTGTTTAGTCGCGAAGCTTTTTTAATCTGCTGTGACTCTCAGCATATTTTTTAAGCGAACAAGAGATTGTGTTATTTTACAAAGGCTAATTATGTACCGAAGTTATTTAGTGTTGGGGACACGTTTTTTGATAAGATTAATGGGCCCTACTAAAGTTATAATGCCATCATTTACTTTAAACGTAAGTCCTATATGTGTATGTATGATGTATGATAAGTTTGTCCCTAATTGTATTTTAACCGATTTCAAAAAAGGGAGGTTATCAATTTGACAGAATCGGATAAAAAGATCAGAATTGGATAAAATTTTAGTATGTTGATCCATTAAGGCTTCCTCAACACATGTGCAAAACTTCGTAAGATTATGTATGTTTGTATATTTGTCTCGAGATTTCTCGAAAACGAGAAGTCATTGCATGATTATTATTTCTTATAATCACGTATAGTTCAACTTAGGGTACACTGTAAGATTTATCAAAATCGGTCCAGTAGTTTTTGAAATATGAGTAATAACCATACATCAAAAAAAAAATTAAATCATTCCTTAAAAAAATAACCGCCGTCAAAAATCTGACTAAAACCTGAAAATAACGCATGGGGCTTCTATTTAGGAAACATATTTACACCAACAGTTTACTCTAGAGGTAAACACATCATGCACTAACGCCAAAAGAATTTGTTTTTCCTAAATTAAAGACGAATGCGTTTTTTTTTTCAACTTTTAGTCACTTTTGTAAGGTGTTTGAATTTTATTGTTGGTTTTTTAGAAAGTATGAAGTATTTTAGAAATACCTAAAGTTTAAAATTATAAGCCACTTTCGAGCCTAGCAGCGCCTTCGAAAATGAAATTAACCACGAAAATTTAATTCCCAACTAATATTCGGGCAACAATTTGTATTCAGCAAAATAATCCAACTGGTAGCCTTTGGTTTATATAAAATGCAAATAGCGGATTGTCGTGGATCCTCAATTTGAGCTTATCAAGTGCCTGACGAGCTCCGAGATCAACAAAGCAATTACTGAGCGCTGTCTTAAAACAATAATTAAATGTTTTATCTACTTTCGATGCAGGCTACAGGCGAGGGGTGAAAAGGTTACGAACTTTCGAGCCTTTGAGTAATACGTAGGTTAAGAATAACACAGAGTTTTTCTTCATTTTTTATTATCACTCAAGATCCATTGACTCTAAGCTAACTACGCCTAAGCGGTTACAGTTCCAAGAAACAAAAAATACTTTTAAAAAATCTGCTATTGGACCCTTTGCGCACTGCGACCTTTTAGAAGCGATGAAGTCGCGATGCAGCATCAATGCAGTTGCAAAATGACAACCTTTACACACTTGCTCTACTTCTAGCATCGATACGGTTGCGATGCAGCTATGTGAGTTAGTATCGATGCAGTCGCGCTTTTGCATCGATACTAACGCGCGACAGTATTCATGCCAAATTAAATCTGTTCATCATTAGAGTTGCAACAGCATCGATGCTAAAAGTCGCAGTGTGTAAGGGGTCGTAATAGAATGTTGCAACGGAGGTTAGTTTTTACTCCAACGTTGTTACTGCATGTATCACGTTGACATAGTGCCGTTTGAACTACTGTAGCTCGTTTCAAACCAAGTTTTGTCTTATTTTTAGAGTTATTTTACTGATAGATAAATAGATAAATGTTTTCTACCACACTTCTAGACCACTGCACCTCTTTGATAGCCACAACCTACAGCTCAGCCTACATCTTACTTAGGTTATGGTCAAAGCAAGGGAGTCCCAGAAGAATGCTCAACTATTTTCCGTACTTGCCAAATTCTATGGGTCCATAGTAAATTATCTATTCTCATTACTACCTAAATCTAATATTATCTCACAAGTTTCCATGAGACAAACACAACGAATTCTAAAAACACAATCGTATTCCCTTGTGAGTTCACCAACTGCTGATTAACCTAAGAAGCGAAATGGTGCGTGCAAAGCGTCCCTAACCCTTCTCTTTGTTAACAACGGGACAGCTCGCGAGACGTCCCTCACTCCATATCGCCTCAATTACCAGCTCCCAAAATCCCCGATGTTTTTCTTTTGTACATATTTTGCCTCTTAGGACATGTTCAGATGCGTAGCTGAGCGTGAGCACTATTGTGAGTTAAAACCTCATTTCAGCGATAGACTCTGACGATACTCTACGAGTAGATCGAATATCTATAAATAAGCAGTACGAACGTATTCTGAGTATGTACGTACTGCTTATTTGTAGGTGAAACAGCTAAAAAGGGCGTGGTTATCTTCCTATGTTATGGCACATTGATACGGAACAAAACATTGCATAGTATCGTATTACAAAATGGTCACGCATGAATGATTCAGAATTTCTTTGTTTTTTTTTTCATATAAGATAAGTTTTTTCTTGTCTCTAGACTATACAGACGAGGCATAGACAGAGGCAACGATGAAGCGATCTCACCCAGAAGAAACCTGTTCACTTTTTTTGAAAAACAGGGTTGGAGACTGTTAGAAACACAGATGCGGATAAAGAGTTCTACTCTTTCACTGTGCGCTCTATAAAGATAATACTTTTTGTTCGAGTCAGTAGAATACCAACGAGGTATGTGTAGTAATCTGCAGTGCTTCTTATTGTACGAAAGAGGGAGCTGGTGGGATGAGCTTATGGAGTTCAACGTATATACTATTCTTGCGGTCCTCGCGACTTCGTCCGTGCGTTTTGAGTTTACTCCCTTTCATCTCCAAAGGCTTTCTCGACAAATAAGCTTTCCAAAACGAAAATATTTTTTCAAATCGTTCCAGTAGTTCCTGCGATTAGCGCGGTCAAACAAACTCTTGAGCTTAATAATTCCTTTTTCTCTCATAGCCCGATGGGACAGCAATCTGACACGACCGGAGAGAGACCAGGCGCAGGACCAACGGCTTTACGTGCTTTTCCGAGTCACGGGAGTGAAACACCGCCAACTTCCAAACTCCGGGCTACGCTGAAAATTTCTGAACAGAAAAACGGAGGTACGTATTTTTAGCCCGACCCGGGGATCGATCCCGGGACCTCTGGCGCAGCCGTTCCTTTAAAGTGCGCCTCCGAGGCAGTTAAATAGTAGTGTGTTAACAAAGCAGACTTTCTAACGGCAAATTAATGTACACTATAAAGTGGTGGCACTGTGGACACGCCCTAACCAAGATGCGACATCAACATAATAAAATCGGTTCGTGTATGATCGAGACAGTGTTTGGCGCCGGCTGCTCGGTCCTACATCAAAGTCGACGACTCGATTAGCTAGTCAATGGAAATCGAGTATCGAACTGAGTTTGATGAAGGGTTTATGCGAGCGAGATTGGCGAGCTAGACGGATAGATCGAAACTTTGATCTTATGTTTAGGTATTTTATACGTCATATATAATAAATAATAGACTACATAAAAAGGAGGTTCTCAGTTCGACCTGTTTATATGTATTTATGTATCTTTGTCCGCGAATTTCTAGCGTTAGGGTAAACTGATTTTGATGTGGATTTCACTAAAGTATTAGTTACACCGAGGAAAAGATTTTTGTAACTATTTTAGTTCAATTAATAAATTGTAACTGAAACAATAACATAAAATGAAGGGTTTTTTTTACACATTTTTTTTTTCTTCTATTAGCGTGATTTTAGTTCATTAAGTGTTTTTTTCTATGAAAATACTCATACCCCCTATGCACATAGATATTTTGGACCCTGTAATAATGACGGTCTATATGGAGAACACTGGCTCATATGGCTAACTGTTATATTAAAGAGAAACCTTATTATGTACCGTACAGGCGCGCGAATTTTGGAAAGTAATAAAACGTTTTAGTACTAATATCCATATTTTGTGGTTCTACTCTCTGTAACGAGCTATTTTTCCATTGCTAAGCAAGACAAAACAAAATGGTAATAATGTTAATTGGCACCAACTACGCAGCACTGAGCGAGATAATATAACTAAGTAGTAGTTAATACTCTAATTTGCAATTCAAACAAGCTCGATAGGTTTACATAAATGTGTTTGTTCACTATCGAATAAATTAGTTTATTTAAAGAACAAGAAACAAACACAGCCGAATGATAGTGCATCATAGAGAAAAGTTCTCGTTCTCAAAAAGCGCTAATTTATGTCAGTAAATCAAGTTTTCGCTAAATGAACTTCCATGTTCAAACCTTTGTAACTACATCCCCTTCAAAATACACCCTTAAATATTTCAAAGCCTTCATATCTCCCCTTACAAAAAGCGTTTAGCATTATTTGAAATTTCGCAAAAAACGTTCATATCCAGCGCTTTATTCAGGAAAAAGCGCTTGATCCAAATGCACTGCTTATCAGTACACCTCGCTGCGATACGACACCCTCTTCGTTGATAGCGTCGACAAAAAACTGCCTTTCACACACCTCGCCCTCTTTTGTTGACGGTGCGTTGATTTAAATCTTTTGTGCGCTTTCGACGCGGCCGAATGGAAATTAGCCGAATTTGCGACGCAACTCAACTTTTTTTTTTCGCGTTTGTGCACAAGTAACATTTTGATGCGTATATTATTATAGAAATATATACACATATTCGAGCGCAGTTTTATTTGGTAAATATATTTAAATATGCCCCAGATAACACAAGGAATAGTTATCATACCAATCAGTTAGTTGGATCATATCTGGTTAGAGACTCCTTATGTACCCCTTTTTAATAAATATTCAAATGAAAGTGTACGTGTTTGATAAAAAATATCAGAGGCAAATAACAGGGAACCTGTCACTGAGCCTACTTATGGCAAGACAAAACATTCTCGCAACAAGACTGTCCTGAGGCTGCACAAAAACGGTCATTAACAGCCTGCTTTATTAAGCGGTCGACTTAAAACCAGAGAACCAACTCCGTAAAACGTTACTCGATTTGCAAATATACCCATCCCTTTTATTATGAAAGTCAGGGTGGCATAAGCAACATGAGCAACAGGGATAGCTAGATCCGTCAATGCCGATAAGTTCAGAGTATGGACTCCGACCCGAGTTTTGTTGAATCGCAATTATCTGGTCTTAGGGCTGCCACTCATTACTTACTGGTGAGTTGGGATCGACTTTTGTCTGTTTTACTCTCACTTCAAATGTATTTTCGTCGTATTTTAGTATGTGCAAAGAAACATTAACGAACTTTAATACACTTTTCTTAAAACATGAACATCATTTCGTTTAATTCTGAAAATCGTTTTGCACTCGCTTTTATGTTCAAGCTAAAGATATAATTTTAATATCTGAATTGGATTAAAAACCATTTTACGGAAATTTTCGCGAACATTTCATTAATTTCATGCGCGCGTTTCGAACACTTTACAGCGATCGTGGTGACAGGTAGACCATGATGTTATTTGCCATTAACAGAGTTTGGAAAAAAATAAACTATCATCTATCACTCATTAATATTAATCAACGTTCCTATCCACGCAGAAAGAGCCAACTATGTCTTGTGATCTTGCAGTGAGTAGTTCGTACATGGGTCTTCGATAGCACTGGATCCATGCTTCTTATTTCTATAGCTTCGCGTAAGCATACGAGAATCAAACCGAGGTTCTTTTTAAAAAAAATTGGGCTGGTCAAAACGTATAAAATGGTCAATATCTGAAGCTAATAACTTTCACCTTCAGCCCTACGGCTAACAAGAGTTCAACAAAACAAAGGTCGACCACCGCTTCAGTAAATTATTTACAAACTCTTACAAGTAACGATGACTAGCCCTTTGCCCATAAGGCTATAACCTTATTCAGACAAGCAAGTGCGGAATTCGGGTTACGGTAAGATGCTGTGTCAACGTCAGACTATAAATGAATTTATTAATGATTTTTACCACTGCATATCCGACAATACCAGTCCCTTCCGGTGTTCAAAGCTAGGGTAAAAGCGCATTTCCTTTCGCTTTAAAAATTGACGGAAAATTTTCTACAATGGATCTATCGTAGTATGCACGAATATTATATGTATTTATTCATTTGTTTTATTTTATTTGTGATATAAGTGTATTAGTCATATATTTTTATTCTTACTTCTATTATGTAACTATCTTTAAAGTATGATATTAAAATTCCAGCTAAATTTTTGCACACCGTTTCTACCTCACTGATTAACGTTGTTTCCTCTACCCAATGGTTGTCTGGAAGAGATCGCTTCCAGCGATAAGACCGCCAATATTGTACAAATGATTTGCCTGTATTGTTATTGTTTCTTGTGTCCTTACTTGTGCCATAAAGAATATTTATTATTATTATTATTATTTTCGCACATTTGCTTGTTGTTAATTCTTCACGCAGGCATGTTATTATATCACGTCTTGGCACTTACGGTAAAACAATGTTGTAAAGCTTCGTATTTATAATGTTGCCATATTCAGTCGAAAAAACTTTGTTATAAATTAAGTACAAGTTATCAGAGAAAGCGAAATAAATTGGTGTTTCGTGTTCGTTCTTGCACTCCTACCTTGAGAGCTGTCAATCCTTACCTAGTAGAATAAAAGGACGATGACTCGCAGAATGAGGCAACCTTTGCAAGATTAAGTTTATAATAACTACATCACTTGATTTTCATCTTTATTGTATCACGAGTCCCAAACAAAACTTTTGTTTTAACCTTTTAAAATTTTGTACGATTTTAATTGAATATTACAAATACGGTCTTCTATGACACAGCGGCTCTCACAACTACGGAGCTACGAGCATTAATGCTACGAACAACAGACTTGCTACGTACGGAATAAAGTAACATAATGCTACATGCTACGGGACTACTTACTATGGATTTGTGCTACGAAGCTACGAGTATACTACGAAACAGAGCTTGGATAACGTTACACGTTTTCGCCTTAAATATCAAAGATCGTTTACCTTCAAACGGAAACATAATTAAATCGTTTTTGAAGAGCACCAAATTTTAAATCGGTCTTGTTCAATATACCGTTTTTAACCCTTATCATCCGTTTTTTTTCTAGTTTTTTGCCCTGCAATACGAAACAAAAATAATTCACATTCAGCCCCGCGCCCTGTTGTAATTTTACGGCCTTGCAGATAGGTATACTAAGTAAACAGGGCGCGTCACACGCTTTTTTATATATATAATTTTAATTGAATTTTATCTCTTACTTCCTGCGGGATAAACCGTTTTTTTACGTTCTCACATTACGTTCTCATTTCGTTTTTATTCCGAACAAAATGTAATGCAAGGATTTAGCTATTATCAATACCTATGTAAGTTATAGTCTCTGCGCATAAAAATGTGCTTATTGTTACTTTAAAAACTTGATACAACCCAGTTTTAGGTATCTAACATACTTCAAAAAACTGGCCAAGTGCGAGTCGGACTCGCGCACTGAGGGTTCCTTGCCAACTTTAACTGAATTAGAGAGTCCATTTACTTCTACTAGGTAAAATACCACAATATTTTGTTGACTACAAACATAACTTTGTTTTTCAAAGTGTTTGTATGAAGTACAAAGTTATGTTTGCGGTTGTTGAAAATATGCTATATCTCAAAAACTACTCGTTCGATCCCGTCCAAACCAATTTTCGTTGAAAGTATTTATTAAGATCTACATCAGATATTTTTTTCAAAATTTACACTTGCTTGGTTTAGAAATTAGATGGGGGGGACGCCCATTTTACCACTTTGGAAGCGTCTAGCTATGAAACGTTTGACTTTAAAAGAAAATGGTTTTAGAAATCTCTATGTTATTTTAAAAGACCTATCCATACACCCCACACGCATAGGATTGACAAAAAAAAAATTTTTTGGTTTTAGTTTCATGTATGAGAGCCCCCTTAACTGTCATTATTTTTTATTTTTTGTATAAGAATCGGTATTTGTTGTAATTTGACTGACTTCAAAAAAAGAGGTTCTGAGTTTAGTATATTTGTGAATATGTACATATTTGTCCGCAATTGATTCGCGTTTAGCTGAACCGATTTTGATGCGGTTTCCAGAAAAGTGTTTGTCACATTATGGTGGTCATTTCAGAATCAATTAAAGTGAAATCATAGACATTGTAGCTTAAACAATAACTTAAAAAGGCTAATACATTTTTTTACAAAAAAAACGTACGCAGACTGGTGCTGTCTACGTAACTACGCACATGCAGCGACGTCAAATGGGTTTGTTTGCCTACTCGTATTAGCGTTATTTTAGTCCTTTTAGTGTTTGTCAAGGCCGTTCATTTACAGCACGAAACCTGTACTCACAATATACAGGGTATTTGGAATAAAGGTGCAAATTCTTGAGGAGTTGATACAATAGATCATCTTGAACATTTTGAGGCATTTTTTTTGTTATTTTTTAAGGGTTTTTTTTACGATTTTTGTACGAAAATTTAAAATTGGTCATTAAAGTGTATGTAAGTGTTCTAGTTTCATCTCTGATATGTCTTAATTATTAGAAAAAAAAGACATTTCTACTAAATCTAGAAGTTATTAGCACTTAATTGACCACTTTGAGTTTTTCGTACAAAAATCGTAAAAAAAACTGAAAAAAATCCGGATTACCTATTAGCCTATTATTATATATTAGCCTATTATATATTATTTATATATTTTTGCCTGAGTATGTTCTTGATGGTCTATTGTAACACCACCTCAAATCTTTGCATCTTTCTTCCAAACACTCTGTAGAATAATTACATTTTGTTTTTATTCTGTTTTGTCACTATACAAACTTAATTATATAAATTGCACTTGTCCCACAACTTTTCCTCGTCTGTCACAGCCAAAGTTGCTTTTTACAAGTGCAATTTATACACTCTGTAGATATTAAGTTATAGTTTATTCATTGGTAAATCGGTACATCGTTACATACGTGAATTCGAACCAGCTCTAAATTCTAAACACCACACATTTCAGCCGAGCACGCGAACGGCAATATTAATTCATTATACGGCTCTCTGATTGAAGCCGTCGAGGCTTTGTTATAGCTCCGGCGCAGCACACATGTGGGTTTAAATAAATCTAATGCACCATTGCAGCTATGTATGGATGAATTATTCATTTAGCATCAAGACACGGTCTACTCCCAAAGATATTTTTCAACGTTTTTACACTCATTTTAGGATGGCGTCTTATGTTTTTTGGATAATCAAGCCTTATAAAATATTTACTTCATCCAAAATACGCTGAATTTATCATCATCATCATCATCATTATCAGCAAAAGGACGTTCACTACTGAACATAGGCCTCCCGCACGGTTTTCCACAGCGTCCGATCATAAGCGGTCTGCATCCAGTGTGATCCTGCGTTTTTTACAAGGTGGTCTGTCCATCTTCTCGGTGGATGTCCTACGCTGCGCTTTTTGTCGAAGGCTCCAATCTAGAACTTTTCTGCCCCAACGGCCAAAACACTGACTTCGCGCTATATGCCCTACCCATTGCTACTCGAGCTTACTGATTCTCAGGGCTATGTCCGTTACCTTAGTTATTCTACGTATCTCCTCATTCCAGATTCGATCTTGTACAGAAACACCAAGCATAGCCCTCTGCATCACTTGTTGTGATTTTGAGCTTCCTTATAAAGCCCGTAGTAAGAGACCATGTGTTTCGGGTTCATATGTCATCACTGGTAACGCACACTGGTTGAAGACTTTCGTCTTCAGACACGGAGGTATTTGAGACAAGAAGACACTCAGTGTGCACTTGTTGAAAACTCAGTGTGCACTTACATTTATCGAGCATAGTTATTAGCCTTATGTGTCATGCAATCTACAGTGGAAATCAGTTATTTTTGGGAAAAGCGAAACTGTTGCTGCTGGCGACCTAATATGTCTACACAGTTTAAAGTACCCAGTTAAATAAACAATAGTTTTAAAAAAAACTTCCCACAATTCGCCTGTTTGCTTTGTCAGATACGTGATATACCCTGTAACCAACATTTGTTTAGATTAAGCCGAAGCTTGAATTTAATTATCTTCTAAGATAGTGTACAATGCCTAGCGAAGTAAAAGAGAAAAACATAAATACTACCTCTATCGTATCTATCGTACATTATACGTAGAAGAACTAAGGTAACGGATATAGCCCTAAGAATCAGTAAGCTCAAGTGACCGTCAGGGCCGAAAAGTTATAGTTTGAAGACGCTTAGATCGCAGGTTCAAACTGGAAGCAGACCGCTTGTGATTGGGCGCTCTGGAAGACTGTAGGGGAGGTAAATGTTCAGCAGTGGACGTCCTTTGGCTGATAATGATGATGATGATACTGCATAAAAACAAAAAGGAAACAGTCATGCAACATCAAATATTTCTAAAGGATTGAAACAATGTCAAATATTAACTTAGTTATGTCAATGGACTTATGTTTTTTTTTGCAATTACAGACACCATTTTGACAACTCACGCTGTAAGCAATATTTCCAAAACTATTAATGACCCGCCGCTGCTATTCACTGGGCCAATCAAGATTTTAAAAATGCCACTCGCGCGATGATATCGCGGCGTTCTAATGCTTAAAAAACTTTCAAAATAAAACAAAGCCGTTTCAGAGATTACTAACAAACATGGACGAGTTTACAATTTTGTGTAGTAAATACTAGTTTGATCTTCTAAGATCCGATTTTTCAAACATCAGATAAATCATAACATAAAGTATAAAGCGACTGATTTTAAAATCACATTTATATAAATTGTTGCTGATAAATAGGTAACGTTTCTAAATTTACCTTATTGTATCTCGTTCGACGACTCGTATCTGACTGTTGAAAAATCAGGCTTCAGTTTTACATTTTCTACGCTTTTGATATCTCTCGGACACATTGCTTGCATCAATTAGTCGTGGCGGCGTCCCCAGATCGTCGGAACTTCGCCTTAATGAGCTAAGAGACAGCGCTTCAAAGGAATATTTCCCATTAGGAAACAGCAATAAATTATTCTTTTGAAGCTAAACCTTTCGCCTCCTAAATACTTCTACTTTGAATAAAATCTCGCCGTTTAAAAAGCTTAGATCGCCGCTTGAACATTAAAGTAAATTCCGAATAGTATTTTAAATGTGAAAATTAATCGCTAGGATTATTTTGTATTTCATTGTCATAAAACAATTCCCTTTCATTTCATAAAAGCAAAGTACCAAAGTACGACAATAAATAAGAATTTCAAAATTACTCCGCAATAAAGTCGTACAAATACAAATGAATAACATGGGATGCCCATCAAAATTGTCACAGTATAGAATATTTATCGCCTAACTGAATTGCCATGGACTCATTTGTAGCGGCTCGCCCTAGAGACAGAGAGTTATTATTCACAAACGTGTGTTTGCCAATTAGTACCAGTATTTCTGTGAATTTGTATCATCGTGCTTTGTATGACAGTGATGGAATGCATTGTATGGCTCAAATGTACTGTTCAACGAAGCTGAAGGCTAGAGGCACTGAAAGAACTGTAATTATTGGAAAATTGACGTTGACAAATAATATACATTAATTATTGCTGAGAGGGTGCCTTTTCGACTCATACTCGATGTTAATAATAAATAAGTGTGTTTGTGTGTGTGTGTGTGTGTGTGTGTGTGTGTGTGTGTGTGTGTGTGTGTGTGTGTGTATGTGTGTGTGTGTGTCTGATTATTGTATATGTGTTTACATGTCAGTGTGTAATTGAATAAGTCAGTGTATGTTTGTGAGTCGAATAAATGTATTTTCTTTCTTTTTTCCATGGTGTATCTTATAAAACTAAACCGCCTTTAAAACTGACAAAAAAAGCTCAAAATAACACATTGACTCTCTGTTTATGAGAAACGAAATCATTAGGAGCCGATTTTCATGAAACTTATATTGTCCTTTAAATTGAAAAATATCTGATTCTTCCTCCTAAGTCTCATTTTTGAGAAATCTAGGGACAAATATTCAAACATACATACACTTACAAAATTTTGCAGGCCTGGAGTGTTTGGAGGCCTGAATAAATAAACATACTCAAATATTATCAAATCCTAACGATATCACATACATAAATACACATTTAATGTATGTTATGTACCTCCTTTTGTTTGAAGTCGGTATAAACGCAACTAAAATGATGATTTTAAATAACAGCAACGAACGAAATGTAGCAATGTCAATCGAAAACAATAATTTCGGTTCAGAAATTCTAATAACTAGCCGAAGCAAACCGTACCCTCCATTTTAATATGGAAACCAATGGAAACATTCCGTAGTTCAAGAACTAATTGGTTATGGTAACTAATTCAGGAATCCCGAACCCAAAACTACTGATCGCCCAGCAGATCGTAGCGCAAAAGGTATGGTATTATGTCTGGCATTCTGGCAACATGTCGGGAACCAATTAAGCCATCCACGCCATGATTACGTATTGCCTTTGACATGCCCATATTAAATTTCACAGACACCTGTCAATACTGAGCCTGATATTTGGATATTAAACCTAGAGGACTTGGTTAAGGAGAAAACGTCCAACATTTAACAAAAAAAACTGAGTAGAATCACAATAAATATTGACACTTATTATGCGAGTTTATTGTGTCCTCCAAGATTTTTTCATAGTTAAGATTTCATAAGTATAAATAAAAAAGCATGACTGTATGTTTGAAAATGGTTATACATCATGTGGGATTTAAGTAACCAGTAATTAATTTAAAATGGTTTTAATTTAAAACATTTTTTTTTGTTATTTTGTAACAAATAAATCGAATCAGCAGTATATTGAAAACAAATGTATCTAGTCAACTTGACATCGACATTTACTGCCACGAGTGAGTGATTTTGATATACAATGATTAGGAATTATTACTCCTCCGACTAAACTGCGAGTTTAACAATAACATCCTATGACCAGCGGACCAATTCTGTGCAATTCGTATACGAAAAAAGTTCACCGATCGAATTTTCTTTGGAGAAGAAAAATACTCGTAATTTTGATTTCTCAGGGTCACAATTTCCATGTATTAAAATTTTGTTCGTGCGATAGTTTTTCACGTGTAGATATTTAACTTGATTTTTTTGGTAAAACGGTTCTACTAGCAATCGAATTACCACCCGAAAAACGTTCAATTGCTGCGAGAATCGACCTCCTGGAGGCCACGAGAATTCTCCCAGGTCAAGGTAACTACGTACACCCTGTAAAATCATTGATAAAAATGGTTGCTTCTATTACAGGCTACACGGTGTATGTATGTATACTATGTACGAGTAATATTGTCTGCCAGAAAGAGTGCGTTTCGTTTCAGGCAAAATGGTTCCTTTTGTCTCGCGGGTCTTGGTAAAAATGAAGTATCTCTGAATTATCGTTTGCTAAGCGCAATTTTACGCGCCTGCGTATTTTACTCAAAACATACTTTGGCTTCTTTAACTCGGAATCTAGAAAATTTAGTTGACTCACGGTTCTTTTTCTTTGTTTTATGAAACTATTATTACTTCGTCGTCAACTGACTCTGTGTAGAAAGATACTCGAAGGGGTTTTTTATTAGATAATTGTCATTGAAACTTAACTCTAACAAATCAATAAGTAAAAAACGAGATCTCTAGACGAACTTAGACATTGTTCAGTTTAGCACAATGTAACTTTAGAAAACCGATCAGTTACTACGTTTTAGTCCATTAAAAATTCAATACATACAATACATTTTGACTGTGGTGACGACCCGTCTGGTGTAATGGTCGAGAAATCGCCTACTACGCAGCGGGTTGCGGGTTCGATCCCCGCTCAATACAAACATTTGTGTGCATGAACATGTCTGTTTTCCATGTATATCATGTATGTATTTACAAACAAAGAGATTTAAGCATTATATCCTTTGTCTGGCACCCATAACACAAGCTTTGAGTAGCTTACTTTGGGACTAGATGGCGATGTGTGGGAATGTCCAAAGGATTTATTTAAAGGATTTTGCATATTTTTCCTAATAACTCATACCAAAATTAATGTATTGGTTTCCCATTGGACTCCTCCTGGGCAGAGGTTAACGAGTGCGAGATTACGAGTCTCCTTCACGGGTGAGCTATCGCCATCTTAGAATGGCCGCACTTACGTTTTATGGCTGCCATCGACATGGACTGGCCATTGACTCGATCCCAAAATCTTGATTTACTGCTGTTTACATAAATAGGTAAAGTTGTTTTCGAATAAGCTTGTTAAATAATTCAATTTATTCCACTTTATAAAAAATAACTTTTCGCCTTTGCAAAATACAGACGAGTATATCATTCACTTCTTAGGCACAATTAAGTAGATGTTAGTAGAAACCTTTCTTAAAGTAGGCGAAAACACTACCTTTTGTTAAGTAGGTATGTTTTATTATATGATCATATTCTTTTAATTAATTCTCGCAGGTTCTCGTCACCATACTGCGTTTAATTTCCTATAACAAAAGAACAAAGAGGAAACAATAACACGCTTTCTGAAACACGTTCATAATGAAAATACTTATTCCAAGCGATGTTATTGTTAATATAATAATATTGGAAGAACCATTATCTAAGTTACAAGTAACTTCATATTTTGTGTTAAGCTTGTAAGAGAAAATATAAGAAACAAGATTTTACTCATATTTCGGTATACTTCAATTTGCTATTTTATATCGAAAACTTATTTATTTGAAAGTGATGGATGTTACAAAAGCACGTCTACTTACTTGTACCTACTTTTAATCTATGCTATAACCTACCTTATCACTGCTAAATAAGCAAAAAATATTTAACAAATTAATTTTAAAACTAAAACAATTGGTGTATTGGCTGGCGCATATAACTTAATTAAAACTTGCAGTAAAAAATACTAAACACACACCGAAAAACTTTATTTTCAAACGAATTCTGTCGCCAAGTCCTATTCCAATACACACAAATCCGCCTCCGCAAACATGAAGGCTATTAACGAAACTACTAAACAAAGACTTCTTCTGAACATACGTAATTACACGTCGGGTCTTGTCCAATCACGGCAGACTCCTGAGGGACTACATCAAAAGCAGGCCCAGGCTATTTCCAATTATTGGGACGCATACCTCCTATCCAATCGTTAAAAAAGTTGCTAGCAGCAACAATTTCATAACGCATCGCAAAACTGCTTATTCAAGCACAAAAATCTTCAGTAAATACCCTCTAAAGTCCTTGAAATAAAGCTAAATAGAAAGTTGTATATCACAATACGCATGAAAAACACAATCCAACCATTTACTTTCACGCGAAATCACAGTTACAACTGTCGTTCGAAACACAAGTTGCCCCGTAAATCTTTACTTCTAGCACGAACAAAGGACAACACGGCGGCGGCTTAATACACAGCGGACTCTATTTAAACTGATTTTTGCCATCCGACCTAATCCAACAAAAGAGATTTGTAACAAAAATCTGGCGAGTAATCTTCGAGGAAAGAAAAAGTCAGCTTTGGACGCGGCCGTTCGACAAAGTCATCTTAGCATAAGTACCAGAGAGTGCTGTCTGGCCCATTCTAATCCTGGAAACCTGACGATGGTGAAGGAACAAGTTTTTAAGTCAACGGCTAGCTGTTCGCCACTTTTCACTGTGTTCAACTTCATTTACGTCGCAGTATTTTGTGGAAATTCTTTGACAACTTTTCTTGTTTAAAACATGCGAAGTCATTGACGGAGAGCAGTGCTAGTCACTGGCTCGGCGTTAAATGAAATTTTGAGCTCAGTATTTGTTGCTGTCAAACATAAAAGTGAAAAAGCAATGTCTGGAAATAAACCAGTACTTCAAGTTCCTTTACAATTAAGAAGCTATGTTCTATCATCTATCTATCTATCTACTTTCAGTTTCAAAATACATAGACTTAAACGTACAAGTTTCTGCTCTAGGCTATAAACAGATTTTTTTGACAATATAAACATGTTATACAAGCTCGATGTGTGTTCTCCAAGTCGTCCACTTGTCCAAAGAGGTCCTCAAGAGGACCGAGCCTTAGTGTTGGGCACTCAACGCTTTCGAGTCAACAAAGTTATGACATGACAGAATTGTAAACCATGTAGATGCTGTCTGTGATAATATTATAAAATTAATATTTCTTTCCAAAAGGGATGATATTATTTCTATTATTGATTTGAACTAGCTTTAAATAAAACAGATTAAACATGAACTTTTTCAATCAGATTTTGGTAGACAGGTTTTTGAATATTATTGTATACAAAGATCGTTCTTACTGCTTTACCGGCTCTGTTACAACGCTACTTGAGAGAGAGCCTAAATTGGGTAAGGAAAATTCGCTTTTGACTTTCTAATTTAATAAGTCCTTCGGATGGCGACGACCGTTTCTGCATGACCCAGAATTATTTAGTTTTCAAAATTAATATACAATTTCCTGTTTAATTAATTAATTTCTTGTGGATTAGGTTACATTAATAACAGAATTAAATTAATTCTTACGTACGAAATACTTGGTTTACAACAACGTTGTCATTTTTCAAAGCAAAAGTACGGCACTTTTTGGTATAATATACGGTATTTTTGTAAGTAATTCTAATAATAATAATAATAATTCTTAATTCCGCACACAAACACATTAACTTGTCAAATATGGCGCCGCTGTACGTAATAGGCCAAGTTCTGAGGAACAACGCGCGTTGACATAATCACGCAACTTGGCTGTCGCACTGCTGAGTGTTAAGTTTTTGCTGTATAAATGCTTATAAATCGTTCTCAATTTGATTACGGGACTTTTCAAACAACACAGCCTTAGTTGTACTACTGTAAGTTCTATTTCGGATACACAGCTAGGCCTTACATAAAAAAAAGAACTTTATAATTGAATTACAAAATCAATATTCATTACTTATGTAATTTTAAGTCTGTCAAAACAGAGATTTTACATATCAATCACTGTGTGAGATTTTGATGAATTAGTATAAATGCTTTGAACGAATGAAGCTACCAATTAATCACTGTACATGTGATTGTATTGAATAATTAACAAAGTTAGTAATTCGTTTAAATTCTAAATCCCTTAATTACATGTAATGGATTCATTATAACAACACAATTTTAATTCTCATCTTTTTCAGAGTAAATTACGTTGGCTAAAAGGACATAGTAGATTAGAGAATAACATTGTCTGTTTTTTTTTTCGTATACTACGAGATTTTTTTCATAAAAACCAGCATACAGAATAGTGCACATACATATCTTGCCAATTTTTTAACATGCAATATAGCGAGCAAAGTAGGTATTATAAGTTTATTACAAAATCTGAAGATTTTATATTGAAACCAATACATAAAATGTATATAGCAAACTAGTTTGATTGAGTTCGGCCCTTTAATTATTATAATTATTTGTTTATTTAATCGAATAACATAAATCCATATAGGTTAGTATTGCAAAGTATCTCACAAACTATACCCGAGAAAAATTACCTACTGCATCCTAAGTATTAATTTTATTACTTTTACGTAGTATCCACGATAGCAAAGGGGCACTGGGCAGCAACAGGACTATACTACGCCATCTTCAAAGGAGACTGTCGTCTAGTTCATTGGGTGCAGCGAGACGGAAACAAAAGGCTCGTGAGTCAGACATCGAGTCTTGGAAAACTACCGACACAGCCCCGCGCCGTTATGGATTCAGTAAACAAGGTAATAATATCTTGAACATTCGAGATCTCTACTCAAACCAAGAGATTGACAGAAAGAAAATTCTTGTGTTTGCAGTGGCGCCCGTTTTCGTGTCGTGTGTGTAAACTATTTTCGTTGAAAAGTGGTTACACACTAAAAACCACGACCTCACTTAAGCATAGAAGCAATCATGCCTACGAAATAGGAAATTCCGGTTTAAATACCTATTCCTAACAAGCCTACAGCACTAAAATTTTACCCAGCTATGATAAATATAAGTTGACGACGCGTTTGGTGGTTAACGCTCCTGGCTAATATGCCGACCGTCGCGGGTTCGAATCCCGCAAGATGTCGATGTTTGTGTGATGAGCACGAACATTTATACCTTAACCTAAAATTTTGCGCGGAGCGAAAATAAAAATTAACCCAACATAACAAAAACCTAAATCAAAAAAGGCACGGACCAAAGAGTCTGTGGACTGTAGTTTTATTAATTAAAAAAAAAAAAACATTTATACCTTAGTCTAATGGGAATTATGGGTCTAATTTATGGGAGACACTCTAGTCATATCACACATTCGTAACACAAGGGAAAAAATCATATTCTGAAACCACGACAATTTGTGTGTTTTAAGGCGCATATATTTATTTATTTAAAACACAAATGAGAATATAAAGAGATCAGAAATAACGTGAAAAGTCTATGAAAAACTGTTTCACTTGGCTGCAGGCTAAGGTTTGTTCTGAAATACTAATGTACTAAACTGCAAGCCACTTAAATGAACTCCAGATCACATTTGCCTGTATGAGATAAACACTCTCCGTTTGCTTACCAGTTCACTATACCACCATTCATACGAAACTTACTGCTCCAGTAATAAACGTTACATCCCTGCGGATTCTATACATTTCAGTCAAATTGCTATATCGATTTGTTTCGTACTGGCATCTATACTAAAACCGGCCCTAAAGAGCTCAAGTTAAACGTTCCGCAGAAAAAGTCGGGAATCTGTTTTACAAACGTTACAGTAAAGCACTCCCGAATGGGCGATACGAGTATTGAGAAGATAGGAGTGGAGTGGGATACACACTTCCCGATTTAGATACGACTTTTCGAGTTCAGGCTTCGGAACGACTCTTTTTTGTTTTGAATGAAGCCCTAAAACAAGCGCTACTTGTATTAGAGCCTGTTCTAACATAGACAAATAAGTGCTAACTAATAAATAATTCAAATATGGAACGTTATTGCGCATGAAGCGTTGGACAGTACCGTTACCATGAGTTTACGACAGTTTTATTCGCTAGCGACAACATGAAAAAAGTATATGGGAAAATTGCACAGCGCCTCTAGCGGTCACTTGCAGAACTAAAGTTTTCCATACAATTTTCTCACGTCATCGCTAGCGAATAAAACCGCCGTAAACTCATGGGAACGGTCCTTATCACGTTTACCAGAATTTATGTTTTCTATGTATATCATGTATGTATTGACAAACAAAAAGTATTTAAGTATTATATCCGTTGTCTGGCACCCATAATACAAGCTTTGAGTAGCTTTCTTTGGGGCTAGATGGCGATGTGTGGGAATGTCCAAAGGTTATTTATTTATTTATTATTTATTTATTTATTTATGAGGACATTGAGAAACAGGCCGTTAGAGAAGCAATGACAAATCCTTGTTAGTTTATAAAAATATAGGTGTATATAACATGTGGGTAATGAATCCGCTTGATGGCACCGAGCAAGGCTGCGGAGCTTGGACATAATACCCTCAATCATTAATTCAAGTGAGAAAATTGAAATATCTAATGGATTAATGTATCATCGTGTGTGTAACAGAACCATTTGCTAGTATCAAATACATGCGTAGATTTAGAGCACGCTTAATGCAAGTCGTCAATTCGTATCCCCTTGTGCACAATTGAATCCCCAAATTCGGAAATACATAGATTTGGAAATGTGTCTGCTCAATTTAGAGAGCTTAGCTACGCCCAAAATGAATCATTGCGACAAAGCGCCATTCAAATCGACCATCCATGCCGTATCGATAATGTATTCAGACGTTTCACGTTCCAGCCATAGTTATTCTACGTGTCTTGGCCCTGGTCAACCTTTGGGTGACCATAATCAATTCAACATCCTGAAAAGTAGAACTCTACTTATTAAGAATATTATATATGAATTTGAATTAATTTCCACTATTTTTAGCAAACTTTAAATATAAAAAAAACGTTAAAAGTCCGTTTTTAAAAGTAACTTTAAAAAATACTTTCAGTAAATATAATTATTTTACTAGTTTTTTGTCAACGAGGAATTACCTATGAAGGTTGCCAGTTTTGTATTTATCGTATTTTAAAATGAATCATTTCGTTAGAAAGGTATATCAAGATTGTTTACTATATTCGGCAAGCTAAGAAAAACATACTTTATATCATCCCAGTTGGGAGATAATCTTAATACTTTGATAAGAAATAATATAATACCTTTAATGATGCGGCTGAATTAGTCCATATGTGCGTTGGTGATTAAACAGCAGGAATAACTTTTAATATTTAATCGTCAGGTGTAGCCTTCGCATATTATCTCTACCGAACGTTATATTACTCCACCGTTGTCGTTTCGCGAAACTTTTATAATTCACTTTTACAGCCTTTTGGGGTCCCAAACTCGATAAGGAAAGCGCTCGGCCCTTAGCTCTCGGCGTCACGCGTCCATCTTTTCTGCTGTTCCTTTCAAAATTGTTTCAAGAGATATAAAAAAAAGTTGTATAATTTACTCGAATGCGGCATCGCGGTGTTTGGTTCAGGTTTGAAGTTCAGTAACTGGAAAAATATTACTGCCAAACACTCGTTCTTCTAAGTTTTAATGGTGTATTTTTCCGTCTTAAAATATAGCTTTAATTTTCGTGTTTTACAATTGATATACTAAAATTGTTATAACATTCAAGAGCTATTGGTATTGTCTGTTAATCATGCTCATAGCGACATCTCGTTTACTAAAACTGACTTTGAATTCAGGTTCTAAGCCTCGAGCGAACACATCAGAGGCTTTAAGATGTTGAGTAATTGGAAATTAATTTCAAATAATTTGGCGTTCTGATAACAGGCTTCAGAGGAATAGGATTGTACCTACTTGTAGTTTGTGAATTAGGTTATTCTGTAGGATAATTAGTTTCCAAATTTATTTCGTAAAGTAAGCTAATAACGGTTAGTTCCAGACTTTTGTTTCTGTCTTTTTCCTCTATCATACATTCCAAAGTCACGGAAGGTTCGGAAATATAAATAAAAATGTATTCTTACACGTTAATACAAAGTGTGCGTAAACAAGAAAATGAAAAATACTGATTTCATCATAATACGTACATTATATGTCTTACAAAAAGTGGTTAAAGGTGCGTTTAATTTTGTCATCCAAAAGCTGGATCTATTCTACATACAGCCAAAGGATATTAGCCTCTTTATTAACCCAGCTAATATTCTTACGTCTCCGCGGGATTATAAGGTCGATTTTCAAATATTTGAAGATTGCGTAGAAGATAAGGGGTATTACACACTGCACGGCGCGTCCTCTGGTAACAGAGCACATTACACGCGTCATGAAATGACTCGTTTGCGTGAGCTTTTTCGAGCTGGCGGAACGGTTTAACAGCCTGCCGCCGACTCAGCGAATTATGAAAGGCCCATTCTTATAGCCATAATAAATTAATGCGTTTTTTTTATCTTTACGAAGCATAATATTATCGAATAAAACTATTTTACGAACTACATTTTGTTGCTACCAGATCTCTTATCGTAAGTGTTATGACGATATAGTCCACTCAAGAAGTCTTGAGATTTGTGTGTCATGAAAATTGTGTCAAACCCAACATAATATTTTATTCGCTGCATACCACAGAAGTTAGACTTCATCTTTTATAGCTTCGTCCGTCAAGTATCTCGGTGAAGTTTTAAAGTCCATTATCGAAACGTTATTTTTACGGGCCATAGACGATCCAGCACTTTATAGTCCATTTTCAAGTATTTTAAGTTGGACGTGCGGGGACTTATCTCGTCGAGACGTTAAACAGCTGCCCGCGACTTAAGATCTTTTAGACGGAGCTAAGGTCTCGTAAAAGAGAACTGACTGTTTAAAATATTAATCTTATTCTACCAGCAGTAGCAGTTTTTAAAAATAACGCCTCACATCAACGTCCTCGCATTCGTCTTCCATTATAAAGAACGGTAATTAGTTAAAACTTTTTATTAGAAAACCTTATTTACTTTACTTGAAAAATTAGGTAACATAGCAAATGTTTTGAGCAAATAAATAATTTTCATTTTCATTTTCATTTTCAAATGCTTTTACCGATAAACATCATGCTCTATCGTAAACCTAGTTGCTAATTGTTAATTGTGAATGAAATAGGTGGAACTTATTTCATTCACTTTGAGTTGAGATTTTGACACCCTACGTTTGATCATTTGAGCTCGTCGACCAAACTATAAAAATATACCTTATTACGGACCAATTTTTCGTATTTTGAAGGAGCAATTAGAGTTGTAATTTCGGAATCAGCACAATTACAAGGCAATCACGTTGTGCAAACCGCATCGTTAATGGCGGCAGTTGCCAGGTGAGATCAAAGATCAATTATACAGTTCACTACGGGGTGACAATGCCGCAACTGTAGGCCGTCTGGATTAGGCTGCCTGCATATTATAGTAGGGCAATGATCAAGAATATTGATTCTTCGATGTAAACTAACAGAATCTTAGGAGTGACCTCTATCATAAAAAAACACAAAAAGCTTTTGGTGAGATATCAACTGAAGTGATTGAAATGAAGTGAAGAAAACCAGCTACATACAAACGAAATGAAGATGCTCAGATGGTGAGGGTGACCCAGTTAGATAGAATCCGAAACGAGTATAATAGGGGGGTAAAAAGTCGCTTGCGATGGTACGACGGCTATATCATGACCCAAGATTAAGACCACACGGTTTGGAAAGCCCTTATTATCTTGAACCAGCTTAAAGAATGAAGCAGACCATCCGCCACCTGGTTAGCAAATGTACTGAGAGATCTGAAGCGAGAAAATCTACCAACAGACAACTCACAACAGAGCTCTCTGGCACAGGCAGATGTGCTAGGAGACCCGATATCTGGGATAGGGATCTGAACTGGGAATAAAGGCTGGAAATGATGATGATCCACTGAAGTGAGTGGATTGAACTATTAAACAATTATATTTTAATAGCATACCTCTACAGACAAATATCGAGGAACTAAGTAAAAAGCTTGTGGTGTGAGCGCGGTAATAATCTGATCGCATCTATGTTCAAAAGCCAAGCTTGTCTTTACACTTCTTTTATCAAGTAAATGGAAAAATATAACTTTCTATATGACCTGTTTGTGACAATAATTTTCTCATGACCAGTGTGCAAACGCCTTTAAATGCCCCTTCGGATTGTGACGTCACTCCAATAGCGTGCCTCGCATTACAGCTCTTAGCGGAATATATTATTACAGGCATATTGCATAGCTTACATCGCATATTGGAGCTGGACTCAATTAACATGCCAATCAGGTGCAAGGAAATAGGCTTTAAACTTATTGCACTAACAATTATGGTTTATTTTATATTATTAAATTACTCATACAACTTGGAAAACGATACTGGAAAATGCACATTAAAAAAATTAAACAAGTAAAGATTAAAAGTAAAGAGTAAAGAAAAGTAAGTAAAGTAAAGATTGGCTTCACAAGCTTAGTTTGTGTTTAAGTTAGACTATACTCTATTAACTTAATCTTAATAATTGTAATGGATATAAATGGTGCCAATTTCTTTATAATTAGGTGTAACGTTGTACCCATCCTTTGGAAGATAACAAAGAGATATAAAAGGAAACACAACAGTAAATAATAAATATACACAAGACAATACACCGACTGTCTTGTCGTAAGTAAGTCAATTAGTAGTAGTAGTAAGTTAGTTTTTTTCTTTGTGTAACGAATACCAGACAACGATTATGACTGAAGCTCCTATTAATATTTAAATACATATAAACATTCATGACTTCGATACAAATGTTCGTGCTCATCACACAAACAACACAATAGATTGTATCACAAAATGGTGGCAACTGTAAACAGGAATAAGATATCTAACACTAAGATGAAACAGACATGTTAAATTGCCGATTTAGCTTGTAACGACAACGCATGTTTGCGCCGCGCCGCGTCGCGCTAGCGGCTCACGGCGAAGCTCGACGTTTTCAATTAATTACTGAAACTAAGCCCTCGGGTGAACATTTGGAACCGAACGGAATATATTCCGCGAGGTCCTCATGTTTAATGCCTGATAAATGTAATTTGGTACGCACTCGCTAGTCGTAGCTGTTTGGCATTAGCGAGATAGTCATTAAAATATCTTATAAGGTACCAACGAGTTACAATTAGCATAACAACTGTTATTCAAGCAATGTGTGCTATGAAAGTTTGTTATATGAAGTGTTAGCTCTACCAATTATTAATCCAGCATTGCGATATTATGAAATTAGCACCAGATGTAAGACAGACCGACATTTACGTAACTACCTAACAGTGACTATTTATTTTCTCTATGATATTAATGTGGGGCTTATCTAAATAGTTACTGCAGAATATGTTTCTGGTAGCTTTGGAAAAACGTTCAAAAAAATTACACAGCTTCCCATATTTGTACTAATCAAGCAAGCGCTCATAAGAGGCAAGATTTGAACCAAGAGCACCATTTCTTGAAAAAACCAAAACTGCGAAAATCTATAAGGAAAGATAGAGACTTAAAGTAGAATATTTTGAGGTTGATGATGATAAAGCAACCAACGTATAATCGTAGTAAGCTTTGAGATCTGGGGGCAGTTTCTCATTCCGTTCGTATACGAAAAAAGTTCATCGATCGAATTTTCTTTATCGAAGAAATAATAGTTGTTGATTTCTCCGGGTCGCAATTTCTATGCATTTCGATTTCTTCCGTGCAGTAGTTTTTTACATGCTGATATATTACTTGATGTTTATAATTTAAGAATTGAAAATAAATAAAATTGGTAATCGAATTACCATTCGGAAAAAGTTTGATTGACGAAAGAATAGCTACCTTGTACCTTACAAAAACCGCCCGCTTTTACTCAATAACAAATAGCGTGATTCCCTGTCTGAGATGAACGATTGGCGTCATCTACAAAACTGAGTTAGCGTAATAAATTAAAGAAACGACAGTCACGCCAGTCTATCGCTACCATCGTCACATTCCTTACGTCTCGTTTCCCGTTTTATGTCTCGGAAAATGGCCGACCGGTCTGTATTGCGTTTAATTACGAAACAACTGGCTCTGTTTCTTTGCGAATTGGTCTTCAACGCGTTTCTGCTATTCATCGTTATTTGAATTATTGATGAATGTGATGTGAAAAGATGACTGTTATACATAGTGTATTCTCATGATGTTGCCAAATTTTTCGGAGGTTAATGAGAACATCAATACATACAACTTTTACTATGGGTCATGGACTAAATTTCAGATGCCCCATTTAATTAAGTCGGTTACTTTGACGACAATGTATAGAGATTTAAAAAAAATGTTTTTTTTTAAGTTTTGATGGTCTCATTCACCTACTTAAATATTAGAAACACCGAGTCACGTGAAGTCACCCTGCATGTACTAGTATAGATATAGCTTAATAGTACTTACAAATAAGGGAGTGCTTTTACGGTTCCGTAGCCGAATGGCAAAATAGAACCCTTATAGTTTCGTCAAGTCTGTCTGTCTGTCTGTCCGTCCGTATGTCACAGCCAGTTTATTCTGAAACTACTTATCAGTGTTACACAGTTGAAACTTAGTAGGTAAATGTATCCTGTTAACCGCTTTACTTTTCTCATCCAAAAAAAATGATATTTAAAGGGGCCCCCCCTGAAACTAAAACCTAAAATTTTAAAACCTCAAATTGGTATTTTAGCTAAGTGGAAGTAAGTGTATTTCTAATTCAGTTAAAGTTGGCACACTAAGGATTTCACACCCTTAAATGTGCGAGTCCGACTCGCACTTGGCCGGGGTTTTCTTTCAGTTTATTTCAGGTAGAATCGATAGATTGCCATTAAACGAGACTTCGGTAATGTTATGCTGTATGCTAAACGATACAAAATCACAGGATATCAAGAGTAAAGTTAGCCTGTAAGTCCTGTAATGTCCCACTGCTGGGCAAAAGCCTTACCTTAGCTATGAGGTAGTTTGTGCCATACTCAACCACGTGAGACCAGTGCTAATCGTAGGAGGGGTGTTGTCGGCAAGGCAAGCGACTAACTTGCTATCAGATTTTATCAAGCCGCCCATAAGGCCTCTGATAGGCCAAATGACTAATATCAACTGAAGCACGGAGATATACTAATGATAAACGTCACTTATATGGTCGGAACGATCACCCATCCAAACACGACCGCGCGACCAAAGCGCTGATACTACTGCGTTACGTGGATATCAGTGACAATAATATAATGATACATATTTCACATAATAAGACTCATTTCTTCCATATAAGACATCTTACGTGCTGTGCTAACACGAATAGTAATTACAACAGTACACAAACATCTGAATAATTACCTACTCGAAGTATAAAGTTGTGTCGTCGATTACTTCTCAAAGTAAATTCCGCTAGCTAGATTATCTTCAACAGATACCTACGCTAATACAACAGATTGAATTGCTATGGCCGGTCCTAAGTTAGTTAGAGGGTAGTTGTGTAAAGGCTAATCTTAGTCATTCCTTGCGGTCGTTGACCCGCAATGAGTCTTTGTCTTAGATTGTCTTTGGTTGAGGTTACATTCTCATTATCAAACGAGATTCAGCGCGCTTCACAATCAAACTCAAGCTCAACAGTGTAATTTAATATTAAAGGACAGACAACCTTGTTAAGATCGCAGGATCACACTAGATACAGACCGCTCACATTGGCTGATAATGATGATCATGAATGATACAGTATATATATTTTATGAATAGTATTTACAATGTACTTACTATACGGCAGTTTCAGAAAATCTATCAATAACATTTTTCAACCCTTAATTGGTTTTGGTTAACTCCATTCTCCCCTTGTTATCTACGATATACGATTCTTACAATCGAAACAGAAACCGTAGAAATTACTAAGTAAATATGTTTCTTTCTTTTAGTCACAAAAGACAATGTCTATTATTAAATCTTTATGTGGGCTTCCTATTTTGAACACTGTTTTACATTTAATTTGGCACACTACAATCATAACTGTCCAAAGCTGCGAAAGCGGTTAATTCCATTCGTTCGCGAAATTAAAATTAGCCATTCACAAAGCTGAGGAGATACTGAATGAACGAATGAACGACCCCACGTGACCTAGTGAATGTAGCGCAGCGTTGAAATTTTGTCGCGGAAACCTTTTGATGTTTCTAGATTTTAGGTGCACTAAAGATGTCGGATGAAACCGAGAAGCATGTGCTACATGTACGCTGAGACTTACTTAATTGAATTGCCAAGTTTGAGATATTAAAATTTAAAGGTGCGCGCAATCATCTCAAAAATGAACCTTAATTGGTAAGTGCTAAATATTATGACAAACACGCACAAGCAAAATAAGGCTAAGGCCAGATTTATCCTACGTCAGATAAGGAATATTCGTCAAAAAAATACAATACGTCTAATTTCACCTATACCTAGACGTCACCTATTTGTCAGCAATCATTTATGTAAATGTCATTTTCAAATCGGTCGTTTCATACTTAAAATAAGTTCTATTTGACGTCGAAAAAATTCACCTAACAAAGAAAAACGGATTTTAATATATATATATATAGGACAAGAGTCATAGAAATGTTTAACACGAACACGAAACGTTAATTATTATGATCGCTGTTTTATGCAGATCTATATTTTTTTAAAACCTTTTTAAAATAGATTTTTTATAAGAAATGCCATGTAAAGTGCCGTTTACTTTCGATTGAGTTACTCGACGACTCCGGGCTTACAAATATCTTGTCGCCTCTCATTGCCATAGAAATGCTCACTTACCACTTGCCACCGAACGGCAATGCAAAGTTCTTCGGATTTCTTTTATTCAACAAGTTTTGCCTTCTCAAATCGAGTTGAGCGGGTTGTTTGACACACTGTTTTGAGAGTCCACTAGATTTTCAATGGATCTGTAACTTTAATACAGCGCATAAAAGGTGTTTCAAAATAACCCGTTAAGAATGAATCGGTAACTCAACAACTTCGAATTATGGGTCATGTGCCAAAAAATAATCGTCTTTTCATATAAATCAGACGGTTTAATGTCCAACGTGACCAATTGAGTATGGGAAGTATTTTTATTTTTGCGTTAGTAAGAAAGAAGCAGTACCATGAGTTTCCTCGCTAACGACGTTGGTTTTACTCAGTTAGCGAGAAGGTCACTTTTTATATGGAAAATTTTAGTTCTGCCAGTGACCGCTAGAGGCGCTTTTCCATAGACTTTTTTATGTCGTCGCTAGCGAGTAAACCGTCGTAAACTCATGGTGTAGCAAAATTACTGATCCTGAGTAGTTCCCTTCATTCTTTACGGGTTTTTTTGAAACACCTTGTAAACTGTAGATACTGGGTGTATAAGAGAATCAGAAAACTAAAGTATTTGCTAGCTTTCAGGGACAATATTCGCACGACTAACAGTTCTCTCAAAGTTAACGTCATTTACTTTGTCTGCCCTATGGGAGACTAAACAAGAGTCGAGATTTAAATATTATTGTGAGATTGTTTCAAGTTTAATTCTTATTAAACCACACTTCTAAAATTAATACATCGCGTTCGCGATCGAATTGTTTAATCCCGCAAAGAGGAACTAAAGTTAACATAAAAAGATAGTTTGTTAACTCCGTTCCAGAACAATAGAACTAATCTAATCTTTAATCTTGCTAGCCGCTCAAAGAAAACTCGGTTTTAGCTTTGAAGCCTTAAGAGAGTTAGCTTAATTCTATTGGAAGCAACACTTAAGTACCCGCAATATACGAGAACGAAGATCTAGTTGAAACTTTTAGATAAAATGAACTAGCTAGGTCTTATCTCTCGAGGGCAATGGATTTCAAAGCTGAAAGTAGTTTAATAAAGAAAATGTGTATTTAATTTACCGACTGAAAGCAGTCTTCTTCTTAGCATGTTGTATTAATATTTTGGACAGTATGAACCGCTTTTGGGGTTACCTCCTTATATATATATTTAAGCGAAGAAAACTAGTTACAAATAAAATGCGTATTCATCCAATCTTTCGTTAAATGTATTGACTATTGGGTAGAAAATCAAAATAATATCAAAAATATAAATAATTATTAGATTGTTAAAAAATAAAAAGATAAAAAAGGTAGCATGAGAAACACTAGGCATCTTTGTCCACTTGACAATATTGGATAAGTATACAAGGATTATTGAAAATGATTGGTTGCACCTACGGATACGAGCCAATGGCTACATTGGCATCCTCTCATAGAATGAGCTATCATGTTTTCTAAACAAATATTGATAAATAATAAGGTTTAATTATTAAACTATAAAAATACACTTCTCAAAACTTTTGAATGAATGTCGGTACTGCTTTTATAACCGACATTTCAGGGTCCCAACCCACAAAACTTTTCATTCAGAACTTTATCGATTACGTTCATAGGCAGATATAATTCTATTAAATAACAAATACTAAACAATATCAGACGTGTAACATTACGCTTGTTTTACGGCCATCAATCTGTCTCCTTTCACTTGATCAATCAACTCCGGGGAAGAAATGTATTATTGTATTAGCAATTGGGACCCTTTGCGCCCTGCAATAAAGGTTGTAATTCGGTCCATTTGTTTGGCAAAAATGAATAGTGATAAAATATATTTGACGTTATTGCTGGATCTGATGAAGTAGATAAAATATGATTCGAAAAGACGCTATCAAATAATAGTCTTGTAGAACTTGGGTTTTTGCATGATTTTAAGCTTAAATTCCTCAGCCTTGGTAAGAGATAAAGTCTCCTTATGTCAGTAAAAAATAGTAAATAAACTCAACAAGATACGTCTCCAAAACAGAAATTATTTGTGAGTATTGGTCGGTATTGAAATAGGTATATAAGTATATAACTCAGGTAAACCGCCATTAGTATGTCTGAATCTAGACTTCGGATAGGTTTATGGGCACAAACAATCGCATTACAGCTCTTATTTACGAGATAGACAAATAATGTAGCTAAACAGGACCGTGGAGACATATCGGATGAGAACATCACAACTTTTTTTATAAACAAGCTATGTTTATCGAATGTGCTGTTAGTAGACAGAAAGAATATAAAGCTTTCTGGCAATTCTTGCGCTCGTAATACTCACCTACCGATTTTGATCAAGTCCACAGAAGATACTAAGATTCACAAGCTCATTTACTCTCACTCTCAATGCCCCAAAAGTTTTTTCATGATATTTTAATCGTGCGATCCAAATGACCTGGGACTTGGTTTTGGTTATACTGACCACAAGACTAACAAATAGGCCCTCACTATAAGTAGTCCCGTCCATAATATGTGTAATTGGGATCTTGTTTTCCTCCACCAAATCCCACAGGATTGAGCCTGGGCAAAAATCGGAGTCCAATCAATAGGGGCAAACAGTAATGATGGCCAAACATAAACAATAAACAAACAAACAATAAACATTCCTGTAATGAACGTCCCGCAAACACCGGGGACTAACTTATTTCACTTTGTACACAACACACACGGCCGATGGATTTTTTTAGTTACAAATGGGGTTTTATACTATTTACAATGTAAACAGTAAGCTCCACTTGATTTTACAGGCTTAAAGCTTAAACAGCCGTTGAATCGAAATCGAAAATGGTTTTGTAGTTTTAATACTTTCATTTCTATTCAAAATTTAGTTGAGCCCCGGTAAAGTTAATGTGTGTCTGTTTGTATTACTACCACTGTTATTTAGGGACAATTTATAATCAATTTATTAATAAGTGTCCAAAACAACAATCGTCAATGTCAATTTAGTCAACAAACTGTAAAATTTCACACATTGACTGCTCAAAGTTTCGCGTGAGTATTACTATCTCTACATACAATTATTTGTAAAATAATCAGTACATGATCTCTCCCTGTATAGGTACAGTCTCTGGTCACACCGTTTCAGAATATGCTATGTAAACACGAATATCATCGTGCAAACGGGCCGCCTTCCAAAGCGTTATCACAGGAAGAACCAAACGAGACTCGCCCCAAACGGTAGCCTAGTGTGAATCGCGACAAAGGGGTTAAAGCTTCTCCTTGTCTACGTTCTACGTACTAGTTGCATGGGTAAAAAGTTACCGAAACACCTATATATTTTTAACTAATGGGTAACGAGACTGGTTGAAATGGCAGATCAAAAATTACCATATAACTGGTCATAAACCGGCCATAAACTAATCTTTGTCCAATAACCATTAAAACAGCATCTGTGTTAAATGACCATTAAAATGACCAGCTTTTAATTACTAGGTAAAGGCTGATAGATAGATTTGAAAAATCATTACATTTTCAAGTAGGTAAAGAAAAGGTATAGAAATCTTTCGCCAAGACATTTTGACCACACAACCGAAAAGTGAAAAGGTTTGCCTTAAATTATTCCGTGGGTATAGTTTAACCATATTTTTGGTATCTTTAAAGAGTTCAAAGGGGCAAAACACAACAATTTAAATCGAAACCTGATTTCGCTGCTCACTGCATTGAAGAACCTTTGCAGTTATTGTGGGTAAGAGCTATCGAGATCTTTCGCACATTTGAGTCCTTTGACTAAATGAAAATCTGCAATGAAAATAATGGGAAAGGAGAACTGGTAATTAAGATTTTGGAAATATTAGTTTATTTATCTGTAGAGGAATCATAAGGTCATCGGGTCTTGAAAGAGTGCATAAACCATCGTTGGTATTTCTAAAATTTACCACAGAATCAGAAGTCTTGTTGGTATCAAAATTAACAATTTAACCGGTTCACAGGCTGTTAGTGGAAGAGTATGGCCGTTTTGGCAGCAGCCCCGGCGGAAAGTGAATCCTCTCTAATTAGAAATCTCGATGGTCTGCCGCTGCCAAAACTGCTGGCTCTTAAGCGGGTTTTGGGGAACGTGATAATCAGTGCCTAATCGGTACATGTAAACAGAATGAATCGGTACTTGATTTAGTAGACAGTTTTACTTTAGCCTACTAAAATTTTTGTTACAGTTGTGATGTTTATGATAGTGTGTGGAACTGAGAAAACTACAATGGAACTTTAGGACTACAGTACTGAATTAGAAACCATGTGATGCGAAATTTCGCATTAGTATCAATCGATTGCTTGTACAATATTCTTTTCTGCTACTAAAATTAGAAAACTGTTTCTACAAAAGACTTAAAGAGATTACATTAATGATTCTACTTGTTTCAAAAACCAAAGCAAAAACGTAATCGCTATTGAATACAGTCGATCGTAGAGTGTAAATCCTCTTTATTAAGTGAAAAATAGCGATTGGCAAACGACCTGCCAGAGGAAGATTAATTGGGCCATTACTCGTGTTTTTTGTCCGCTATGTTATTGAAAATGTTGACAATGGTACTGTACGGGCAAGCACGTACAACACTTTTCGTCAGCATAAATTCGCCCTACTTTTGTACTTACATTTTATTATTTTTTGTACAAACACTTCAGTTCGTTCGCATCCATCAAACCATTCAGTCGCGCGTTCTCACTTACCATCAAAATCCATTTCTAGCATTTAAAGTTCAATATACAAGTTTTTTACATTTAACAAATCTCTCTATCATTTCAAATCAACCCCATCAAACTGTTACGGCATCCCCGTACATGGTCTTTCGAGCTACCGTAGCGGGACCTCTTACACGCGTGTGTGACCTTATTTCGTGTGAAGTGTTTCCGCAAGCGGCCTATCGTGACATCGTGCACTAAGTGACGTGTTCGCGGTTCAAAACTCAATCACTGTGCTATCAAGTGTACAGACTCTCAATCAAACGACATCATCTCAACGTTGCGTGATCAAGAAGCGCAGCCAGCCACGGAATCCCATAATCAAGTTTGGGTGTTTCGAGGCTACCAACGAGCGTGACCACTCAGTCGTGTCCGTCTTACCAACAACTTCAGTGGGAGCATCAGCATCTCCTCTGGAGCACCAGCCGCGTCAGCATCGGCATATCAGCAGCTTCAGCAGAGGCTAACAGGCAGTATCTTCAGCTCAAGTAAGATCAGTCCTTTTTACTAACACCAATCATGGCAAATTTCAATGACATTCTTGCTACTCAGAACCAATTAACTTCAGCAATTGAATCACTTTTAACCAACTTCAAAAAAGACGGCCCCGAAAGGAAGTCGTCGCCTGATTACATCAAACGTAGATTGGATACTCTAGACAACTACTGGTTCGAGTATAACAATAACTACAACATATTATCACAGCTAGATTTGGATGAAGCAAGTAGAAAGCAGATCGATCAAGAGTATATTCAAGTAAAAGAGAGATTTAACGATATTAGAGCTCAGATTCAGAACTATCAGCTAGCAAATGTAGAGAGACCAAGAACACCTACATTAAAACCTCCAACATTTGTCGCTCCGAATCCGAGTGAGATAAAGGTTACATCAAAACCAACAACATCCGCGTCTTCATTAAGTAAAACCGACGAGATGTTGAACAGACAGCAGAGCAATTTCAGAGCACTGCAACGCACCATTAACAAGATAAATATAGCATCAGTATCAGAAAAATGGGAGTTCGAAGATCTGCTTCGCACCCTCCATAACCGTTGGGCAGTTATCGATGCTTTACATTGGGAGTTAGATTGTGACCTCAATGGCTCAAACAAGAAATATGAAGAAGCCTATTCGTATTATGAACAAGAATACGATACCATCAAAAAGGCCATAAACAAGAAAATGTGGTCAGTAGCTCATCAAGAAAAGTCCACCCCTCAAATAGAGGTACCAACCTTCGGTGGCAGCTACATCAATTGGATTTCGTTCAAGGACCTCTTTAACGAAACAATCCATAACAACCCATCAATGTCAGACGCTCAAAAGATGCAGTACCTAAAAACAAAGGTGAAGGGAGAAGCAGAAAAACTAATTCAGCACTTGCACGTAAGCTCTGACAACTATTCGATCTGTTGGGACATTCTCAATCAGCGATATAATAACAAAAAACTTATATTTACATCTCATATCAACATCTTGATGAACATACCCACAGCCCAACAACAAACAGCAGCCCATCTCAAACGTATTCATGACAGTACATTGGAGTGTCTGAATGCTATTAAAAACTTAGGGGTCGATATCAGCACATGGGACCCCCTTCTTGTTCATATTTTGACCCAAAAGTTGGATACAATATCATTCACAGAGTATGTAGAGTCCGTTAAGGACCCTAGGGAATTACCAGTACTCAATGAACTGTTGCATTTCTTAGAAACCAAATTCACCATCTTAGAATCAGCACGCAGAAAGCAAGATAGTTCGCCTCAAAAACCACACTCAATAAATCAGGGGTCAAAGTATCAAAGTAATAATCAAATAAAACATTCATTTTCAACGAGCAGCAAAGTAACGTCGCAACCTACTTATAACAAGAAAGCAGCGTCATCAAAAAGTAGTAGGTGTTTGTTGTGCAATAATGAGCACCGCATTTTCTTCTGTCCAAAGTTTTTGGAAATGTCACCATATAATAGACTCAAGACCATCAAAAACAACGGATTCTGCATCAACTGTCTTCATTATCATCCCCAAAAACCTTGTTCGTCAGAAAACGGGTGCCGCGAGTGCAATAATGATCATAATAGCTTGTTGCACGAAGCGTTTACGCAATCAGCGCGTTCGGTACCGGACACCGGTAATGCGAGCGTGAGCGCGCGCGGCGGAAGCGTAAGCAAAATCGCAAACGCCGGGGTCCAAGTCGGCAAAAGTTCGCACGTGGCGAATTCATCAGTCAATGAACCCGTCGAGGTACTCCTTCCAACTGCTTTGGTAAAGGTACAAGCAATCGACGGTACATATCATATAATGAGGGCCTTGTTAGACCAAGGATCACAGACAACCCTTATAACAGAACATGCAGCGCAACTCCTAAAATTACCTCGAATGAGATGCAAGGGAACGGTTTCAGGTATAGGAGATAAATCAAGTAACTGCAAAGGCGTCATCAGTGTGAAATGCTCATCAATAGTAAGTGATTTTACATTCGAAACGGACGCTTTTATTATGAATCAACTTGTCAAGAACTTACCTAATCAAACATTCAATAAACCAGATTGGTCATACCTAAATCACATCACATTGGCCGATCCGGAATTTTATCAAAGTCGTCACATAGACATCTTGTTAGGTGCCGACGTTTATTCAATCATATTAATGGATGGCATATGTAGAGCCAGCTCAAGCACAGTCCTTCCGACCGCACAACAGACGCAGCTCGGCTGGATTTTGAGTGGCAATGCACAAACATCATACCAGTGTAACGTTGTTATTCAAAACATAGATGAAATACAGAAGTTCTGGGAGATGGAAGAAATAGCTGAACAATCAGAGCTATCATCGGAAGACCAGCAATGTATCGATTTCTACCAGTCAACTACAAAAAGAAAAGAAGACGGACGCTACGAAGTTCGCTTACCCCTCAAACCTAATTATCAGGAAAAATTAGGTCAATCAAAAACAAAGGCCATTGCACAGTTTTATAGGTTGGAACAAAAGTTATCCAAAAACATAAATATCGATAAAGAATATAAATTATTTATAAACGAGTACATTGCACTCGGTCACATGAAACTTGCTGACAACAACTGCAGGCGTCGCCTTACGTGTCATTTACCTCACCATTGCGTCATTAAGGAGGACTCGACGACAACAAAATTACGAGTTGTATTTAATGCTTCCGATAAAACATCATCAGGAGAGAGCCTCAATGATGTAATGTGTAGGGGTCCAAATCTCCAACAAGACATTCAGAGTCTTATCATCAAATGGAGACAACATCGTTTCGCGTTCACAGCCGATCTAGAAAAGATGTTTCGACAAATATGGCTCAATGAGGAAGACCAAGACTTACAGAGAATCATGTGGCGAGATGACAAATCTGAAAGGCTCAGAGAATACAAGCTGGCGACTGTTACCTACGGGACAAAAGCGGCCCCCTTTTTAGCCATGATGACCCTCAAACGTTTAGCTCAGGACGAAAGAATAAACTATCATAACAGTTCAGCACCTAACGTCCTTGAGGAGTCGTTTTACATGGATGACCTTATTCATGGGTCACATTCAGTTGAAACGGCCAAAAAACTGCAATCAGAGATGATTAGCCTTTTAAATTCAGGAGGGTTTAATCTCAGAAAGTGGAAGTCCAATGCGCCTGAGCTTTTAGTTGGAGTACACGTGGATCAAAAGCCTCAAGATTTTGATTTTAAACAAGCAGACTCGGCTAAAGCTTTAGGACTTGGATGGAATCCACAGCAAGATCTATTCATCTTTCAGTCACAGATTTATTTGTCAACTTCAGAAATAACAAAAAGATCATTGTTGTCTGATATTTCAAAAATATTTGATCCCTTGGGCTGGCTGTCACCCCTCACCATCAAGCTGAAAATACTATTTCAAGATGTATGGAAAGCGTCTGTGGAGTGGGATGAACCGGTACCACAAAACATCAGTGAGCAATGGCAACAATTACATTCAGAAATGCAGCTTATCAGTCAATATCAAATTCCGAGGTGGCTGCAAACAGAACATAGAGACCGCATCGAACTGCATGGCTTTTGTGACGCAAGCACTAAAGCCTATGCATGCGTCATCTATTGCAAGATAATCAAAGAGCAAACGACATCGATTGTCTTAGTAGCAGGAAAAACAAAAGTAGTACCTCTCAAGAAAAACATTTCATTGCCCCGACTCGAACTTTGTGGGGCGGTACTCCTATCAAAACTCATGGCTAAAATCAAAACATGTCTAAACACTCATGAGACCACCATCTATGGCTGGGTCGACTCTATGGTGGTACTAGGTTGGCTAAATGGTAACGCAGATCGATGGAAGCCATTCGTAGCCAACCGAGTAAAAGAAGTTATAACGTCCATGGAATCAAGCTGTTGGCGTTATGTCAAATCAGAAGAGAACCCAGCTGACTGCGCTAGCAGAGGGTTGACTCCGTCACAGCTTACAGAGCACTCTCTGTGGTGGCAGGGCCCTACGTGGCTTAAATCAATAGACAATTACAAAACAACAGATGACGAAAAACAAGCTTATATAACTAATCAAGATATCAAACAAGTTAAACAAATAAAACAAGTCAACGTTACGCAAATGACAAGCGGAAGCGAGATCATAGAAAACTTATTAGAAAAACAAAGCTCATTATCAAAGGCAACCAGAATACTAGCATGGATACTTCGATTAAAAAGTAAAAATATAAAACAGCAATACTTATCAGCAGACGAATTAAACAAAGCAAGATTAATAATAGTCAGAAATATTCAACACAATGAGTTTACCGAGGAAATAAGCGATCTATTAGAGAGCAAAAGCGTAAACAAGAAAAGCAAAATATACAACTTAAATCCTATGCTAGATGAAAACAATATCTTACGGGTCGGGGGACGACTCAGAAATGCAAACATGGACCCCGAAATGAAACACCCGGCAATCATTCCAAGCAAAACAAGACTCGCAAACCTAATCATCGATCAAGCACATGATCTCACATTTCATGGTGGGGCTCGCCTAACCACAGTCCATATTCGCCGCAAGTATTGGCTACTTGGAGGAAACAATGCCACCAAAAAGCGCTTGCGATCATGCGTCAAATGTAGCAAACACAACCCTAGGCTACTAAATCAACTGATGGGCGACCTACCTGCGGCACGAACGAATCCATCTCGACCATTTTATCACTGTGGGGTAGATTATACTGGTCATGTAGCCGTCAAAGCAAGCAAAGGTCGTGGAGTAAAGTCCAATAAAGGTTATGTAGCCGTATTTGTGTGCTTATCAACCAAGGCAGTACACCTGGAACTGGTGTCTGACCTGACAGCATCAGCGTTTCTCGCAGCACTACGCAGAATGTCAGCGAGGCGAGGAGTTCCCGGTCATATCTACAGCGACCAAGGTACCAATTTCATAGGAGCCAACAAGGTATTGCAGCAGGAATTAACTCACCTACAAAATGATCAAGAATTCATGGCAGAGGTATCAAGTATGGGCACGGAATGGCACTTCAACGCTCCTTCTTGGCCATCAGCAGGAGGCCTATGGGAGGCGGCGGTGAAAAGCCTGAAGCACCACCTGAAGAGAGTGATCGGCGAACAAAAGCTGACATTCGAAGAATTCACTACCATTCTAACTCAATTGGAAGCGTGCCTCAATTCCCGCCCACTCTGTCCGCTAACTGAAGATCCGGATGACCTGGACTATCTGACACCTTCACATTTCTTATCAAGTGGGCCGTCTCTTACTCTGTATGACACTGAAACAGATCTTAGGACAAGGTGGCATCTCACTCAAAAAATATTTAATGACATCTGGACTCGTTGGCGAAGTGAATATCTTACTCAACTCTCAGCAAGGAGTAAATGGCAACAGTCAAAACCAAACATCAAAATAAATGACGTAGTCATCATCAAGGATGACAATCTTCCAGCTGGGAAGTGGGCTTTAGGTCGTGTTGTCCAATTACACCCAGGAGCCGACGGCTACACAAGAGTCGTCACACTGAAAACTAAAAATGGTTTGCTCACGCGCCCTGTGGTGAAACTTTCCATTTTACCAGTCAATTCATGTGAGGAAGAAGAACACCGTCCAAACACAGAAAAAGAACAATCATCATCAGAGAAATCACCTTCAAAAACATGCAAAAAGAAGTCAATAGCTTTATCTTTGTTTCTATTCTTATTATTCATTATTACGCCTATCAATGGCATGTATAATCTGACCTCATTACCTAGTAATAACAGTTTATACTTCGATCGCATAACAAACATGAACATAATACGAGACGATTGGCGCCTCATTGTCTACTATGACACACAACCTTATCAAGAAGGGAATGCGGCGTTAGCAAAATACATCGAATACCTCGAGGGCCTATGCTCGAGAGTGTTTATCAAATCATATTGCAACGGTATCGTATTACAGTTCCATCAGGAGGTAAATGAACTGAAACACTACAACACCATATTAATGAGTCATAATAAAAACATGAACGAACCCACAGGACACCGAAGGCGGCGTGGTTTAATCAACGGTGTCGGTTACATTGCGAACAATTTGTTCGGCGTCTTAGATCAAAACTTCGCAGACAAATACGAACGAGACATCAACCTCATTCGAACAAATCAAAATCATTTAGCGGCACTCTGGAAAAATCAAACTTCGGTGGTTGAGGCAGAATTCAATCTACTGAAACGGACAGAAAACATCATTGACAATCACCATAAAATGATAAACAAAAAACTCAATGTTCTAGAAAATTCCGTAATTCGAGTTCAGAATGATATGCAGAACATGTCTCTTGTTAGTGAATTTATCACCACTTCTATTATGGCGAATAACATTCTACTACGCTTAAGGGACCTTCAACAAACATTACTGAGCACTATCACGAATATCTACAACGGAAAATTTAATTTCCATCTGCTTACGCCAGATCAACTCAGACACGAACTTGGCGTCATAAGCGGAAAACTGCCCAAAGATTTATTCATACCAATTGACAATTTTGGAGACTTGTCAGAGATTTACAACCTTTTACAAGTTCGCGCAAGAATAACAAGCAACTTCATCATATTTGAAATAACAATACCACTTGTCGGTGGCGATTTATATGAAGTCCTAAAAATCGTGCCTATCCCTCACCTAACAACAAATAATCAAGAGATAGTAGTGCAACCCATATCAGATTACGTCGCAATTAATCTAAACAAAGACGTATTCATGACCATTACAGATCAAGATTTAAAGACATGCTTGCAACGTAACTCTCAAACTATACTATGTCACATAAAGAAGCCAATTTTCAACATCAAGGACGATCAAAATTTCTGCGAGCGTTTGCCCTATTCAAGACAGTGCAAAATATTCACAAGTCCATGTAACACTAGATGGGTAGAACTAAACAATATCAATACCTATTTTTATGTTTGTTGTGGACAGTGCCAATTGAAACTTATATGCGATGATCAAGTTTCAGCTATACAAATTACTCACTCCGGATTATTCAATGTTGACCGAGGTTGTACCATAAAATCAGCTGACTTTTTTGTATACTCTCACCGAAAAGAGGTCAGTAGAATCAGTGTAAGCTCTAACGTTCAATCACCAGAGATTTCACCTATCAACCATTTAATCAACATATCAATACCCCACATCATTTTATCGAGCAATCAGTCAGACTTCGATTGGAACAATCACAATAAACAGCTGCAAGAAATCGAGGATAAACTCAAAGCCATGAAAGAAAGCCAAGCTTTATCAGACGGAGTATCCTTCCATGACGTGCATCACTATTCGGCCATATATGTGTTGGGTGCCGTGGTGAGCATCATCATCGTCGTGTGGGCGTGGCGGCGCTGCGCGCGCAGGCCCGCCGCGCCCGCCTGCGCTGCGCCGGCGGCGGCGCCAGCGCCGCTGCCAGCACCGCGGGAAAGTGCAGTGCAAAGTGTTCAGTGCAGTGCGTCCAATGGTCAATATAGTGAAGTGTGTGAAATCCCTAAAAATGACCCCAATTCAAGTGCGCGAGTGTTAAAACAAAATAAGTGCTCGTCCCCTGTAGTGTTGCGTTCCGTATTTAGTATTTCGGAAAACGTAGCCAATTAGGTTAATCAAAATGTCAATCACCTTGTAAATACATCAAAACTAACACCGGGAAACATTTTAATTTTAAGAAACAATTGTTTCACCCTTGTAATCATTTCAGCATAACATCACTCCTACTAACCCCATCTTTCTCGCCCGGGAATATGTACGGGCAAGCACGTACAACACTTTTCGTCAGCATAAATTCGCCCTACTTTTGTACTTACATTTTATTATTTTTTGTACAAACACTTCAGTTCGTTCGCATCCATCAAACCAATCAGTCGCGCGTTCTCACTTACCATCAAAATCCATCTCTAGCATTTAAAGTTCAATATACAAGTTTTTTACATTTAACAAATCTCTCCATCATTTCAAATCAACCCCATCAAACTGTTACGGCATCCCCGTACAGGTACCTTTTATTCCCATTTCTCTTCCACAATAAAGAATTTCGGATTTTCCTCCCTTACCCACCATTTAAGATTGAATGTTGTATCTTAAGTAGGTACATCTAGAGATATTAAAAAATAAGTACTTATTGCTGATGATAAAGTAGGTATTTAACGATTAAACCACCTACAAATGATATTGTACATAACTGCAATGTAAAGTATAAACTTTTCTCTATCCTGTAAATAAATAAATAAATCTGATATTAAAATAATAGCTACGCTTACTGAATGTGCTTTATTCACATGCTACAAACATTTTCCCACTGTAACAAACAATACCTAATAAAAACAATCTTTTTTCAGGACGTTTCTCAGAGGTCTTGAAATAAAAGAGGGTTGAGTACGCTGTTACACAGTAAAAGTATGTCAATTGCTGTTGTAAGCAGCTCAACAAAGTCTGCTAGCTAATAAAAAGTAGTAAGCTATATGAAACTCACATACTTTAATTAAGGAGTTTGTGAACTCATTATAGGACGTAAGCTACAGAACGAAATTGAAAAGTTACCCTCGGATTTTACTTTGTGCGCAAAAAGTAATTTAACTTTTATTTTTCTCCCCGTCTTCGTGTGAACGTACCCACTCTCTTTGTCTTTGTAATGAATCAAAAAATGCTATAACTCTCAAATAGGAACCACTGGAACGCATTTTTGTGTTCTTGGTTATTAAATTTCTAGAAAATTACTTTTATAAGCTTTGTATTAAAAAGATTCGCGGCGTAATATACTTTGGGTGCTGTTCATTAATTCCAAACTTTAACTAAAGCAGCATTTTGTTGAAATACTTCGCAAAATGTAGTTCCGAAACTTTAGAAAGGATTTCCACTAGGTACGCTAATGAACAAATGCACATATTCCAATAATGGGCGGTTCTCTCTCAACACTTTTAAAGCATTGTATAAAAACTGTGAGAAAAAAGACTTGCGGAATCTCGCAATGAAAGGAAATGTCTTCACACCCTTTGAATAAATTAATCTTCTTATACAAGGTGTTTCAAAACACCGAGTAAATAATGAAGGGACCTACTCAGAATCAGTAACTGAACATCTTTCTCGTATAAACATAGGTCGAATAACGCCAAAAATAATTTGACTTCCCATACTAAATCGGTCATGTGACCCGTCTTATTTCTATGGAGAGTCAATAAATTTTTGGAATATTTCGACCCATGTTTCTAGGAGAAAGTTGTTCAGTTACTGATTCTGAGTAACTCCCTTCAATCTTTACTCGTTTTTTTGAAACACCTTGTATATACATAAATGAATTGTTGTTCGTTAGTCTCACTAAAACTCGAGAACGGCTGAACGGATTTATCTTATCTTAGTCTTGAAATGTTCGTGGAGGTCTAGGGAAGTTTTAAAAGGCAAGAAAAAATCGAAAAACGCGCGGACGAAGTCGCGGGGGACCCTTAGTTAAATATAAATATGCACTGTTTACAACAACTGGTATTTTTTATACATTTTACTTCTTACACCTTGAAAAATGGTGATCAAGAAATGATACACGAAGAAAAAAGTTAAAATGTTAATTCCAACGAGCCAAACACAACCGGCTTGTGTAAGCTCGGATAGTTAACAAGATCCAGTGACTAGCCAGGAATGCTGCCTGCCTACTAGCTTGCAACTTTGGGCTTCAGCCGAGTTTCATGAAACGAATCGTTGTGTATTGCAAAACTAGTACCCTCAATAGTTGTACTACCTATTTTTTATGGAAACATGAGTATTAATTGGTAGATATGTACATTTTGTCCGCTGGTAAATGCTAATGGCTGATTGTGCAAATTAAGATATATTTATTGTGAAAAGAGAACACACTAAGTACTAAGTTCTAAGTTTTTCAATTGATTTTATTCTTGGATGAATTAACCACTGGATATGAAACGCAAGAACGAATCTATGAAAACCTCATAAGCTAGTTTCGGCGGGGCGGGGGGAGCTTGTCGTGTCAATTTTTGACATTTAGTGCATGAAAGTGTCGATATTTTTTTATCGATATGTGCGGAACGAATAAATGAACGAATCTTTTGTAAAAAGACATTTAATTTTTATCACCAAAAAAATAAATTACATTATGGACATGTTTAATGCACAAACCATCGAATGAACAACTGAAACATAGAACGTTTATATGAACGGTCTGGCAAGTAACACTAACTAGAACTTCCTAAGACATTGTGAAACCGCCCATAAGTAAATACAGCCCAGCACCATTAAATCCTCCTATGGGACAATTAAGCAGTAGATTTTTGCGTTGGCATTAAATCACACTGGTGTTAAATGGATACCACATATTCGGTGATGTTTTGTGGGGATCCATTTTGTCTCCCTTCGACCCACTTAATATTACTTAATGGATCCACAAGAAATCTGAAATTATATTTTAAAGATGTATTGTCATAAAATATGAAGTTTAAAATTTTAAAGTAAACTGTTGTATTTTTAAGATTACCTTAATCTACTCTCGAGTGAAACTTTTATATTAAAAATTTAATAAATGTTTATCGATACGATTTATCGACAATTGTCAAGCACAATTAAAATTAAACTGACAAGAGAACGAATGATAAACATACGACAATCCTACCGTATAAATAAAGTATACGTTATCTTTTTGATTTTGGAGTAACTGACCACCACTTTTTAAATGGCAATGTTACTTTTCTCTTGGAAAACACATTTCACCATTGTCATGAAAAATATCAGCTTTTTGGGATCAAACGTTCCTTACGGATGAAAAGGAATATTTTTTGTCTTGCCGCTATATTTTTTATACAAAAATAACCCACATTTTTTCCGTCAATGTTTCTCACTGAGCTCTATCACCGTACTGACAAGACGTCATCTGTAAGTAAGGCCAAAAAGCCCGCTTCGTGGCTAAGGGGGCACAAGCGAAATTGTCTGTCATTGCGCGTCCAGTGGGTTTATTCGTCCAAGATTTTATTGTTTAATTTGTTCGCATGACGATATCAAAATATTTGCTTATCGATAGATCGATTAAACACGAATGTCTGAAAAATGAATGGATGATGGACAATGGATTCAGATATAAGTTCGTACTTCAGTAGTTACAGGGGTTGCCCACCTACTTTGATACTTTGATATATTTTTTTTCATTTATTTATCAATTAAAAAAATAATTACACAAATTTACATCAATAACGTTCAATAAACCAACAAGGTTTGTGACGAATGTCTTAAAAATCTACGACGTCATCAGTTTCTTAATAAAGTGAGCCTTTAACTTAGTTATTATATTACACGGTTTTACATTATTAATAATACGCAAATCCGGCGGTAGTTCATTTATTAGTCGAGGAACAAGGTAAGCAGTGGTTCGCTTGCCGTAGGTATTATTCGAACCGGTCGCCGTACGTAATATCGTTTCATTCCTAGTGGCCGCCCGCGTGCATACAGGGTGAAAGTATACTATTTCGTCTCTGTAATGTTGGTTAAAAAGTTTTCTTTAAGTATTGAATATTGGAATTGCTTAAATACTGGAAAAAATTTACAATAATTGAGGAAACCATTGTAATCGTCATAAAAATGTTTTTTATGTTGTTGGATACCAATATACGAAAGACTCGACGTTGGAGATTAAAGATACTGTTAAGGTAAGTATTGTAAGTGCGACCATAACTACTTAAGCCATATTGGATATGGGATTCAGCCAGGGAGTTGTACAATAGCTGTTTGACCTTAAATGGTATACGATCCTTCAAAATTATCATGTTTGCCAAAAATTGACGAAGCTTGTCACAAATGTGTTCGATATGTGGGCCCCAGTTCATCTTACTATCTATAATTAAGCCAAGATATTTTTGTTGACTAACATTTTCTATTGATGGACAATCGCAGTCGTATTAATGGGTCACGTGTAAACAGTCATGCCTATGGGCTATTAAATTACTGTATGATACACTTTTAAGAAATGGAGACTTATTCCTTAGAAGTATAGTTTTATCTGCGTTCAACACTATACCCGCGTCATGACACCACTTCATAAGCACATTAAAATCAGATTGTAGACAGTCCCTCGCTCTTTGTGGATCTTTATCCGCAGCAATTAAACAGGTGTCGTCAGCAAACTGATAACATGTGCAGAATTCAAGACAGTTTGCCATATTGTTCACATAGGCGAGAAAATGCAGAGGACCGACCACAGATCCCTGTGCTGTTTCCTCGGTGACCACTTTAATTAAATAATGCATTCAGTTTTAACAAATACCTACAGCATATGATTTATAACAGCCTTTTTATTTAAAATAGCTGTGAGAATCGACGAGATAATATGATAGGACACTTGATACGACTTGACAGATTTTTAGAGAAAATCATAGAAGGTAAAATAGAAGGGAAAAGGCGAGGACAGGCCAGCAAAGGGGAAAGGACCAGGTGAAGGAGAAAGTTAATGTCATGTCGTATCAGGAAGATGAAAGCAAGCAGAAAAAATAATGGCGATTACTCCACCAACAAGAGCGTGGCTCTTAAATCAAAGGAGGTGATGCTGTGAGATAGTGAATGGAGTTTTACCTCAAAAATAGTCAACGGATCCAGAAAAATGCACACAGGAGCAAAATAAACAAATATAATAATAAAACAAATATAAATTCAACAAAATCTAAAATGCTTAGCAACAGTATGCATCTTGAATTTTACGTTTGTTTCAAAACAATAGCACGCTGCGTGAGCACATTTGAGTTATTCTTTGCACATAAAGTGTACATTTTTTACTTTTGAGAATAATCAGAAAGAGTAAGGCTCTAGAATTGAAACAAAATAAATTTATTCAACTCGCTCCAGGCCCCAGATTTCAACTCGTCAAGAACGTGATCGCGTTAAGCTGACTTAAAATGTCGGCCCTAAAATAAGGATTTGCATTCAGACATGGTAATGCCACTCTATGCTGAATTGCTGAGGTACAGAAAATATTTAAGTAAACGTTTTGAAGATCATAAATATCATATAGCCGTGAAGTTTTATATTAATAAGGATATGAGGACTGAACATGATGATGATATTAGGCCTGTTTCAGGAAGCACAACGCTTCAACACCCGAGCGGTTGCAGGCAACCGCTTAACAATAGAATGTCTATTGTGTCTCGTTCACATACGCTTAAGGAATTAACAGTCCTACATGTATAACAGATACGTGTACTCATAGGATAACTTTACATAAGATAATTTTCAAACCTACAATCCTACCTGAAAACGATGAATAGGGAGATGACCAGTTTGTATAGGAAAAATCTTAACGTGGGCGAAATCGCAGGGAACCGCTAGTCAAATAAATATGCTTATAAAACCAGCCCTCGTAATTACCCGCATGCCACCTTTGACCAAGCAATTAAACTTCGTCGCCAAAAGATTCAGCTGAACACGTTAAACTCCATTACAGTTCAAAGGAATGTAAACGCGATTAAAAGTTATTACAGGCTTATTTATGGATATCATAATATTATAGGAAAATATATAGAAATTATTTTTTCTTTTTCTTGAAAGAACTTGAAACTGACACATATTTAAATAAAACAATATTTTTTTATTTGAAATGGTTAAAGCTTGACTCTACTCTAGCTGACAGAGTCAATTATGGACAAAGTCGATTAAAGCTCACCCGGAAAAACCATGTTCACTCTGACTTGGAAGACTTTTAGGTTGTAATCATTTGGAAACCCCTTACCCAGGTAGTGATTTCCTCTCTTTATACACATTGTTTTTCACATGAGCCCTGCCCGAGTTTCCCTCGTGGCCGCGAAAGCCAGCCACTCGCGAGCTGCGGGCCGAAAACATAAATTCGCGTCGATACCAATTAACTTCCCACTGCCCACAACCAGGAACCGCAAAATAAATCACTCTACTGCATAGGCAATGGAATTTAGAATACCTTTTGGATATTTCTGGAATCGCAGCATTTATTTAACGAACGCTTCTGTGTAATTGAGTTCCCAGAAATAATAAGTGAACAATTTGTAGGTTAGGTTCTGTGAGGTAACCAAGAATAGTTTCAAAATCAAAATGAAGCTGCACTCACTTACTTTAAATTCTTTCCCCAAGTATCCTTTTGATTTTTTTACTGGCATTATGAAGCCTTCATTAACTCCACATTGTTGCAACAAAAGCGGAATCCGATATTTTCACAAAGTAGTGGCGCCATTTTTTTTATTATTGCACACAGATAGAGGCACGGCTTCTGCTTTGCATGTCTTGGTCAAAAGGAAACAGATAAGAAAAACATTCTGCTAAAGCATTTTGTAACGAGAAAGCAATCTTTGTACGCGAACATTGTCTGCAATATGTAAGTGGAACGAGAAGTAATATCTCTTGCTGTCTTATTAAATGCAGCTATGAAATATTGGCTACCTTTAACAGTGAACTACAACCTACAACTAAGAGAACGTTTTTATATTACATATTTGCCATTATTGGTATTTAAAGAAAAAGAGCATCAAAGATTTACGGTGTGATTTACGATACGAAGTGTGGTATAAAATAGTAGGTATTCGTTCCATTGAAAATACCATGTCGTTCTCATGATAAGAGTCTCAATGCTTCCAATTCGCATTCTATTGGTCGGCCGATGCCTTTGCAGACGTCGTTAACGTGTTTCGGAACAGCCGTTCGGAAATCGAGGCGCTGTCACGAATATTCCTCGGAGCACCGACGGATCGTGATCGTAGAGCCCCAACACGGTGGACGTAATGGCACGAAAATGATAAATGCTCACACGACCGACTCGATATAAATCCCTCGCGATTACTCGCTACCTCGCGACGTCGAAACAATTTGTTTTCTTTTGTTGGGTGTGCTATTTTGATGACGGCATTGTTTTTACCGAACGATTTTCACGACAGCCAAATAATGGACGATTAACCTGCTCGGGTGTGAGGGTTTAGTTTTTCAAACACGAAGTCGTGCAATTTGAACGCCCGAAAAATAAAACGTTTGGTCGTACGTATGTACGATGTTGTTTACATGTCCAGACCAATAAAATAAAATTGGACATGGCACCGTTTGCTAAATAAATTCGGTCATGTGTACAGTTCTGAATGTGATTGGTTGCAAACTTGGTTAGGTTAATGAGTTGCACAGACAAGCAGCAAACTTGATTAAATTATGTCACTAACTATATTAGAGTGATGGATTATCAAGCACTAATGCATGTTACTAGACATTACTTATTTAAACTGAATATTGTAGAAAGTCTAGTTCATATGCAGACATATAGACTTGCTGATGTAAAAAAACTCTTTCGCTTGTGGAAATGCCGCTGCAAAGAAACAAATTAATCGCTAGTAGTTAATTTGGTCACTCACTTGCTTATAGTGCTATTTTTTTTATTATTCTATGTTCTTCATCCGTTATTTTATTAGTTCATAACTTTGCAGTATATGAAGTTTTAGCACACGTCGCTGCAGTTTTTGCTCAAGAGTGCTCCGGGGGTTCATATCTCTCTTATCTTTATGAAGCTTCATCGATTGGAACGAGCACAAAGACGGCTTCATATTATGGCTTAGGGAAACAGATTTTAATCTTCTTCTTCTTAGCGGCTCAATGGTGAATCAAGTTCAATTTGTAGTGCCCTCTAATTGGCGATGCAGATTGCCTTGTCGTTTGCACACATAAGATCTTCCAGAGAGCAAGAAACAAGGCATACAGGACAGGAAAAGAGGTGTGACATGTCCTGTGGATTGAAAGATCTGTGACCCGAAGCACGATAACGCCATGTTTGTTGCTCCTGGGCGTAAATTCGTCGTCGTCCGTCCACCGACAAGATGGACACACGACATTTTTAAGATCTCTCAACCGGTTGCTGTGGATAGCCGTGGGGAGGGCCTTCATACAGCAGTGGACGTCCTTTGGCTGATAATGATGATGATGATGTAAGTTATTTGAAGTAGGTGTACGCATTGCACGTAAAGTAATAAGGTGAGTCTTAAGATATTTTTTGATCATAAATGCCAGCTATCCACCCATAAAACTTGCTGAATGCTGAAACAGATAGTCGATATCACTTTGAAGCTTCAGCCCGTTTTCAGCGAATGAATTCGATGTTCTTAAGTACAAGTGCTAGCAGTCTAGACTGAGATATTTAATTATTAAAGAAATTTTAAAATATTCAATGTAATTTTATAGATATACAAATCTGTGTGATGGTTATATACCCACATTATTTGCTTATTTTATTACAGCTCAATTTTAAAGTTAGTACTTAATGTAGTTAAATAAATACGAGTATGGATAGATCTCAAGAAAGAGATTTTATTTATGAACTTTAATAATTAGAAATATGTTTTCTTTACAAATGAGGTCACTCAATTTAAATAGAGTATTTATTATATCCCTGCCTGCCCCTATCGTTCATAAAATGGCTCCCACGCTCTGACCCTACTATTTTACGTCATTTTCTTATGGTTATTCTAGCTTTTATTATGCATCGATAACTTAAGTACATCTAGTGTCTTTCGTCATAAAGAATTTAAACGGTGACCCTCACCTATCAGTAAACAGTAAAAGAGAACCAATACATTAGAAGCAATCTCGTTTTAATTAATCACGTAGATTGCGCACCGACCCCATAAAATGTTCGCACCTTAACGGCGCGCGAATCATTGGGATTTCAGGCGGGTCCGCTTAACCAGCGAAACAGGTACGGATTCACTCGTAAAACACGAGTTTTTCCGCTTTTATTGCCTCGTATACCTCAAAGACGTGGAAATGGAAAGTCTAGCGTCTTATATTTGCGGCCCACGTGCCGCCGGCTCGTATCACATTGTATCCACTATAGACGCACCCCGGGGAAATCTCTATTTTATTAGGTGCCTGAAAACCTCAACAATATGTGTACGCCGACGTCTCGTCCTTTACGACTTGGCGGTTTATCCGTACATCATCTCGTTACCTGACCGCCGTTCGAGCGAATTATCCGGCCGGGCGAATCGCCCTTCATACCGCGTTACCTCCGGTCCTCGCCTCGCCAGCCGGAGCATCCTCCGGCCCGCGAGGGACATTCACACACAACACCTCAGCTCTCACCATCACGCCAATCGATTCTAGATCGGGGGTAAACAAACGCGGCGGCGCGCGGCCGCCTGTTGCGTGCGACCGCGGACGGACACTCACCGGGCAGCAAGACCAGCAGCGCCAAGGCCGCCAGTATAGGGGCCATAACGGCGACGCGCGGGCATACCACACCCGCGCACGCTGCGCTAGCACGCCGGCGCGCTCATGCGGCCTGAGACAACGTGGCGGCCGGCCCGAGCGGCGCCCGGCGCGGGACTGGCCGCGCCCGCCGCCCCCGCCCCCGCGCCCCCATCCCGCCCGCTGCGCAGCCTCCAGGTGCGCGAGCCGCGACCTGAGCCCTACCCCATAGAAGAGGCCGAGGGATCTCTTTATGCTCAGGTCATTACTCATCGAGCACTTTCGACTTTTAGCTCAGATTACACGTCTGATGACTACGAGCAGACCTCGGGTTCCACCTGTGAAGGGCCTAGCGCCGCGGCCGCGAGCCCGGGGAAGTAGGGCAGCGGGCTCAAGGTCGGTGCAGCCCTCGGCCGGGATGCGATGTCGCTCGACGCCGACTTGTAATCTTTATGCGCCCTTGACGGCCCTTCACGAAAGTTGAGCTGTGTCCCTAAATATTAACGAGCGCGCGCGGCCTACGCCCACGTGATAGACGATTCATTAACTATGCGGAAACTCTATTAATGTTTAAACTGTACGTTATCTTTTTACGGAGCTCTCGGCGAGGAGAATCTTTTAAAGTACTTCGAAAACGTGAGTCACGCACGGCGAAGTTTAATTTCAGGACAGGTCTATCCTCGTCGGGCGTAGTGGGGCGAGTTAATTGTGCCAATCATAGCCCCACGTTGGGCGCCAGCTCGCACGGGTGCCCAATCCATTAGTCATCTTATCCCGAGTGAAGTATGCTCCACAAGTTAATGGCTTAACATGACTCGCCGGTGACACCACTACTATATTGGACATGACTGGTACAAATCTAAGTTTCATATTAGACGCCGGCATCAGAGAAGTAATCCTCTTCAAATCAATCCATCTGAGTCTCGCAAAAGGAAAAGCTCTTTTGTGCGAGTCAATAACATAACAAATCTTGTCTGTGCTACTGTATTTTATATTTTCATCATTTTCTAATACACAGTAAATAGATGAGAGATTATGTCATCTATTTCGTCACCTTTTTTACTTTTGTCCACATTTAAAAATTACATAGCTCACAAAAGTTTATTAAATAGTTATTGATTCAGAATTCTTGTCAAAAGTCTCATAGGATATATATCAGTTCGCAACAAAGGCGCATTGAATTCTCGGGAGTACTCTTTGAAAGAAGCTGTTTTATTTTATTAATAACATTCAATTTCAAGTTGCAATATAACACATGTCGTAGTGAAAGGTAAACATTTTAAAATCATATATTACATCGTAACTCAACCAAAACCGAAATGCTCGAAACGTTTACTAAAAATGTATTATTAAGTCGTTAACAGCAACAAAATTCGTTTTAAGTTGAAGTCGAGAATCACGTCCGCCCCGCGTTGGGCGCCAACGTAAACGGAATAAACTTCGCAGCCAACAAATTATTACAACTTATCTGTCCCTTAGCATTTAAAGAGAGATAAATTGCTCCAGCCTTTACTACTCAATTAATCTCCATATACCGAATAAACGTCTGTTGTTCGCTTTGATAGTTCATTTCGTTTCCAACTGGAAACAACCCGATGGAAAATAAATAATATCTGAAAACGTGACTTTACTTCAGTTTCGTTCCGATATTTATTGCGTTCTATAAATATGAAATTAAAATGGATCTGCCGTATAATGTGCAATGTTTTATTTATGGTTATTATGAATGAACAGAACGAGCTTAATATGAATCACATTATTCAACGCAACAATACAATTTACGTGAACGTAACTACTTTGCAGAAAACTTTTTTTAACAAAACCAATGACGAAACTTGAACTCGATTAATTTAAAAAAAAAAGGAAAAAACCGACTTCAAAACCAAAATGCACTAAAAAGACTTAAATAAACTCTTGACCCTTGAAAAGAAAGGAAGCCATTTTAGGCAAACAATTTCTTTTTGGAGTCGGTGATCCGATACTTGATGCTTGATGGTCAAAGTGATGGCATTTTTATTTATATTTTTTTTGTGATTGCAGGAGAGGGAGGGGGCGGGTGGTTGCACCTTATGACTCTGTTCTTTAAGAAGCTCCAAATTACGGGAACCCATCACTTAATCGCAATTTTCTTCATCGATTTTCATTCCCCATAAAACGATTCGCAGATGTTTCAAAATAATATTCAACAAATTCTATCTTGTTACATCACAATTTCATTTGGTCGAATGCTTATTATCTACAAACTTACTTCATCGTTACTTCTTTTCGTAAATTACTTATTTTATCGAAGTAACGTTAGCTTTCTATTTTGTTACCCATAATTTAATTTCCACGAATGTTTCAATATGCAGAATTCTTGAAACATCGAATTTTACTTCACTGAAGTCCGTATTTCCATACGAATTTGTTACTAATATTAAATTGCTTACTTTATTAGCAGACAACTGAAAGCATAACTGATATAAATATGTAATAAATATTGATCTAATAAATTAACTGCGTTAATCCCGACTCGCCGTGGTCTCCTCGCCGTGGTACTAGTCTGCCCGAAACTAGAGTGTAATTCAAAAGCTGGAGGCGCGGAGGGAGAGCAGCCTACGCAGCTTCGGCTTGCTGGTCGCCTTCTGCGACCATTTCAGCCGCTTCAGCTCGCGCGGGTGCCTACACCTTGTTACGCAAGGGCGACGAGGCTGCTATTCCCGCAGCGCCGGAGACGAGGAAATCCTAATGCATGCTGCTTGTTTGCATGCCTGCTTGCTTGCTGCATGCATGCCTGTATGCTTGCATGCATGCATTAATGAATGCCTGCTTGCTTACTTGCATGCATTAATGCATGCGCATGCCTTCTTACTTACATGCGCATGCATGCATGTGCTTACTTGCATTAAATGTTATTTGAGGAAAAATATTTATGGGAACCGTTACACATTGAAACAAGTTTTTATGAAAGGTTATATCGATAACTTAATAATTCTATGAAACATTAGTTTGATATATCGTTATTCTGCTTACCAAATCAGTTGCGAAACATTTTTTTGGTGAACTGTTATTCAATGTTATGAAACAACGATTATTAACTATTCGATTAATCAAGAAAAAAAGATATTAACATTCATTGAATAGTTTTCTGTGAAATGAAATTCGATATCAAAAAAATCTGTGTTATGATAGATACCCACAAATTACCGATCGCAAGTTCTTACATTATAATTACTAAACTCCTAAGCGTTAAGGAGTTCCAACATCAGCTTAGCTCCACAAGGTGTTGACTATCAGTCGTAACAACACGTCAACATTAAAAGATTCTAGTAAAAAAATAGCCTTTAAAAGGATCTTGACCAAAACTCTATAGAAACTCGGCCCACTTTGCGTCTTTACAAAATGTTCGGATAAAATACATAAATATTTGAAAGAATACAGAGAAAAATAGTTTCGAAAAATAATTAGGGGTTTACGAGGAATTCAATAACAGATTAGACATTTTGAGGTTATGTTTTGTGATTGCAGAGTTAATGCACCTCACCTACATTCATTTTGATACATTTAGAAGGTCATTGTTATATGTTACTAAAGTAATTGTTATATGTTACTAAAATATATATTAATAAAGCAACTCTGGGCGCGGCGGAAGGACGAGTCGATCCCAGTCGACTACTCACGTCACAAAGTTTCGTTTTTTTCTTTTTATGGATTGATCATATTCGTAATATGTACGTTGACTGACATTTACTATTAACATTTTAATATGACTCTGAATTTTTATATTGAGATGATTATTGTTATTATTTTACGGTCCAAGCCACTTTCTTTTAAGCATATGTATCGTTTAATCTAGCGGAATGGTAGGTAGGTATGCCGTGCGCAGTGCCCGCGCTCGCTATGACCATGATGACTCACGAGGATACTCAAGCAATGTTGTTGTTGCAGCTCCCATCAATACATAACTTAATTTTCTTTTATTATAATCTTTATGTAGTATATGCATAAACTTATTTTACTTTTATATTAATTTAAGTCGTTTATAAACGCACTGTTGTTGGCGCCAACTTCTGTGCGCTTCACTCAGTAGGGGCCCACTGAAAACCAGCGTCAGGTTCTCCAGGAGACCTGGCTTGTGCTGAGTGAGGTCCTCTTGGGTATAGGCGTCATAGACACACACGCACACACACACACACACACACACACACACACACACACACACACACACACACACACACACACACACTGCAGCATGCACTGATTAGCTGGCATGGATACTTTTATGCATCGTTGTACATATACATCGTATATTATTTTTCCTCTCATTTTTGCTTTTTTGTCTTTAGTTTTCTTTTTTTGTTAGTTATGTATAATCTTGTGTATGTGTGTGTTTGTGATGTCCTTCCAATAAATACTTTTTCTTTCTTTCTTTCTTTCTAATTCAATACTTACTTACTTAGTTACCCTTAAAATACTAGTACAATTATAATTCAAACAAGATTTTTGAAATATAAACTACAAAGACGCAATCTGGGCCCGGCTTTGGTCAATATCCTTTGAGGGTTTCCCTCGACACCAAGATCCCATCATCAGATCCCGAATTGACAAAAACGGGACCAACTAGAAGGTATACCCTCTAAGCAGGCGAAATTTTTTTTCGTATCGGTCGACAAATGACTGAGATATGAAGTAACATAGATACGAAACTGAATAATAATCGCAGAAAATAAGTAAGTATGATGAAAATTGCAATACCTACTAAGTTTGCACAATGTAATAAGTAAGTTAAGTATTTCATGAACTCATAAACGCTCTGGTAAGTAGGTGCAATCTTTCACTCCTTACTTCGACTATGACAAGATAGCTAACATAGAAAATACAAGATGTTTGTAAAATAAGAGAATCAGTTTTCCTGGCTCGAAAAGCCCCGGCCAGCGAATCTGCATAAGTAGGTTGTGTTTGAAGCGGTCTGAAACGTTCCTCGGTCCGCTGTTATGATGATTTTCATAGTACCTCTATATTCTGACTACGCACATCTTACAGTCGATTCACACCAGAAAACGCGAACTATGAGAATACATTGTAGAATCTGTGTTTATGTTTTTTTAATGCAGCATTTGAATGTGGATATGGCACATCTTAACTAGTACCTTGCAAAAAGTAGCTACATTGAAACAGACTGAGTGCTGTTATGCACAATATAGATGGGATATATAAGGTACTTACAATATCCAAAACTCTTCTGGGCATGTAAAGCAATCGCACCCTGTCTACAGTACTAATTATTTTATGCACTCACACTAGACACACTCAAACCGTTCAAGTTATTTATTACCTTACTAGCGTATCAAGATTAAATAGATACGGTATAGTAGTTTACGATTCTAATGAAACACTTAACTGATTTTAATTAGTTGAACAAACTACGGTTACGATTATAATAACCCGACATTCTATTGTCAGAACGTAAACTCATCAAAGTGTGCATTAGCAAGTATAAATTCCGTTGGCTGCATTATAGTCCAAGAGCTGAAAAACAGGAATCTTCGTCTTAAAGAATCTTTTTAGATTTTCTTGTAAACCTCTTAAAGTTTTTAAAGGAGAAGAACATACTGCTGTCTGGTATGATTTAGGAATGTTACAACATTGAATCTCAAATGTATAGGTACTATCTAGCATCGTATTAGGACATAGGAGAGTAAGCGTTGACCGAACCTCTACTGTCCTACCAGAACAGACAGCGGTCTAAAAGATAACACTCCGATTACGATAAACAAAAGTAAACCTGAAAGACCCTCATTAAAACACATTGCAGCCCCCAAATAGGTACAGCATCATTACCAATAGATGCGTTTGCGGATAAGTGCTCTGCTAATGCAAAAAAAGTATTTAGTATACCAGGTAAACATTTGTAATAATCACTCTTAAATCCGAAATCTACTTCCTTTTATTCAATTTTCTATAGACCCTCAGTCTGTTTACCAGCTCTTGGACTACAAAGTCGTGGGTTGTGCCCATAAAATATTACTCGTGCTAGCTGCCACATCTGAATAGGCGATCAAACACACCCCGCAACTACCCTCATTGCCGCAAACGGGACGAAGCTATACCCGCTTTCTTGCGTCGAACGAACTCGTATATTCGCCCATTCAATCATAAAATAAACTGTGTTTTGTTACGCTGGGGTAACCCACAGTAAATTGGTGACAATTATGCATCAACTCTGTAAGAGAACACTCAACTTCGATGATTGAATCATGTTGTTATTATAAAACACAAAGAAATATAAATATTGTACCGTTGTACATCTATAACGTGTAATAAATTGAGTACCTTAATATATTTAGTATTCATCGGATCCACATTAACATTTTCATCACATTATCTTTGTTTTTCCATGCTTTCATTTCCTTTTGCTGGTTCGTTTGCTGTAAACACGAACATAAGAGTTAATCATAGATTCTATCTACCATAACGCATACTTGTTTCTGAAGTTTACGCGAATATTACTCATCGAAATAAAACAACAAAGAACATATAGCTGACGTTAAACATAGACGAAACATAAAATCTGCAGTGTGTGAACATGCCTTAGACAAACCCAACCACTTCATACGTTTTGACCAACCTAAAGTACTGTCAAAAGAACGTCGGTTCATTCCACGTATGCTACGCGAAGCTATAGAAATAAGAAAACATCCAAATTTTAACAGAGAAGATGGTTGGAAAATTCCACCTGCATGGGATCCAGTTCTAACTAGGACCCAAGCTAGACCACTCACTGCAAGATCACAAGACACAGTTAGCTCTTTCTGCGTGGATAGGAACGTTAATTAATAATATGAGTGACGGTAGTGTATATTTTTCAAAACTCTGTAAATGACAAATAACATCTTAGTCTACCCGTGACCACGAACGCTGTAAAGTGTTCGAAACGTCGGGATAAAATTAATAAACTCGCGAAAAGTTAATCCGTAAAAAAGTTGTTTTATTTCGATACCATAACGCAGTTCGTATTTTCTCCCTAAAAAGTCGTACTGTAGACATTAAACTATAGGCATTACCTGCCTTTCTACTCTTCTTATTACTATTACTCTGTATTTTTGGATTATTGATGTTTTCTAATCCTTTTTGAACAATATTTATTGTGAATCTAAAAATGTCAAACTTTCAAAGCTCTGTTATTCTACTTTCTTTACATAATACTGTAAAAATAGCTGTGTTTTACCTTTGTTTGCAATTTTCCTTTAATTTGCATTGGGTGATGATTCGTTTTCCTGTATTTTCGTAATTTGCTTGATTTGTGACAGTATTTTTATCTTTATTGACGTGGTTGTTATGACAATATCTTTCAAAGTCTGACAACTTCTATCAAAGTTTATTACTTTTTCGGGTTTAATCCTCTGTAAACCACCAGTATTCATGTTCTATTTTTGAACCTACCTTGATCTAAATTTGAACGGCCCCGGCCCCCTATATAAGCATTAATTTTTTTCATTCAATTCATTCGATTCCGAGTTCTAAGCTCGAACAGTTCTATTATACTTCAAAAATACTCTACATCTTCCCTCAAGAAGTCTTGAAGAACCGCCGGTGACTACTGAAACACCTCCTCACGCTAGGGGAGGGACCGGACACCGGAGGAGTATCCAAGCACATTGACTGCAGTAACACCTCCTCGCTCTAGGGGAGGGACCTGTCTCCTTCTCGGAAGAGGATCCGAGACCAAGTACTTCTGGCACTCCAACTGATCACAACATTTTCTATATAGTGCCCGTTACCCTCATTACTGCACATCGGCGTCTCTGCTCTTCACGGCGCCTGTCACCGCTGCACATCGGCGTCACTGCTCTTCACAGCGCCTGTCACCGCTGCACATCGGCGTCGCTGCTACCTCCGCTGTGTCGGCCCTGCACTCCGACGCCGCCCTTTGCTGCCCCAGGACAATACTTATTGAAGATTTGAAGATACTTACTCACGCCCACTGCACTTTACTTACATTCATACAGACATCACCTCATCTCATTTTTCGGTACTGTATTCTTTTTGTTGTAATATAAATTCTATTCCCTCTTCTACCTCTTTCTTTTACCTTCTTCTACTTCTCCACATTTGTCGCTTCACGACAAATTGGCGCCCAACTTTTAGTCTTCAGTCTTCCCTCTTTCTTTCTTTTCTTACATCTCATTCTTTTCATCTGCTATCTTTTTCTAAATTCAAAAATAACACTTTATCTAGTGTTCTTTACCTTTTCACCCTCTTTACCTTATCACCCTCTTTGGCTATCTCTTTTGGATAACATATTATTAACTCCTTCACTATCTTCATATCTTAACCCCTTCACTATCATCTCATATCATCTTAAATCTTAACACCTTAACTATCATCTCAGAACTTAACCCCTTGAAACTCGGAGATAGTAAAATTTTGTTTTAGTTAACTTAACTTTGATTTAAATAACTGTTCTCTAATTAACTTAACTTGAGAATTAATAACTTAACTAAATCTTTCTTAATTGATCTTAAGTTAACTTTGTTCTTTTAACTTAACTTTGACTTAACTTTAAATTGTTTACTAACTTTACTTTTATAACTCTTATTTTTCTTAAACTCTATTTTTACTCTCCGATTTTTTTCTCAACCTATATCTTCACTAATTCACTTTAATCACTATTTGAAGAGGAATTAAGGTACTCAATTTTATTTTTAACTTTTTAACTTTTTTTTTTTTTTTTAACTTTTTAACTTAAGGGACTCTAAATCCCTTACGTTAACTCGGGAGGCTCTAAACCTCTTCTCTTTACTTAAGGGAATCTAAATCCCTTACGTTAACTCGGGAGGCTCTAAACCTCTTCTCTTTACTTAAGGGACTCTAAACCCCTTAGTACTAACTAGTACGTTCTTTTGAGCTGTTGATTACTCGTTAAATAAGCCTTAGGTCCGAGCGGTTGATTACTCGTTAAATAAGCCTTAGATTGGAGCGGTTGATTACTCCTTACGTAGGCCTAGAATCAAACTTTTTTTTTCCATCTATGGAGCGGTTGACAACTCCCTAAATAAGCCTGTCGTTATTGAGGAATTCTTTTCTAGAGTGGCAGTCATTGAATGTGAACTCCACCCTTACGGTATGAAGATGATAGAATGCAAGAAGAAGAATAAATATTTTTATGTAAGGTTGTATATTAGGCGAAATAGATTCCTAGGTTTTCTTTAGGTCTTCTTTCAAAAATTTTCTCTAAGTCGAAAATTTTTCTGGGGTTGTGGGGGAAATGTACCGTTGTACATCTATAACGTGTAATAAATTGAGTACCTTAATATATTTAGTATTCATCGGATCCACATTAACATTTTCATCACATTATCTTTGTTTTTCCATGCTTTCATTTCCTTTTGCTGGTTCGTTTGCTGTAAACACGAACATAAGAGTTAATCATAGATTCTATCTACCATAACGCAGTTCGTATTTTCTCCCTAAAAAGTCGTACTGTAGACATTAAACTATAGGCATTACCTGCCTTTCTACTCTTCTTATTACTATTACTCTGTATTTTTGGATTATTGATGTTTTCTAATCCTTTTTGAACAATATTTATTGTGAATCTAAAAATGTCAAACTTTCAAAGCTCTGTTATTCTACTTTCTTTACATAATACTGTAAAAATAGCTGTGTTTTACCTTTGTTTGCAATTTTCCTTTAATTTGCATTGGGTGATGATTCGTTTTCCTGTATTTTCGTAATTTGCTTGATTTGTGACAGTATTTTTATCTTTATTGACGTGGTTGTTATGACAATATCTTTCAAAGTCTGACAACTTCTATCAAAGTTTATTACTTTTTCGGGTTTAATCCTCTGTAAACCACCAGTATTCATGTTCTATTTTTGAACCTACCTTGATCTAAATTTGAACAGCCCCGGCCCCCTATATAAGCATTAATTTTTTTCATTCAATTCATTCGATTCCGAGTTCTAAGCTCGAACAGTTCTATTATACTTCAAAAATACTCTACATCTTCCCTCAAGAAGTCTTGAAGAACCGCCGGTGACTACTGAAACACCTCCTCACGCTAGGGGAGGGACCGGACACCGGAGGAGTATCCAAGCACATTGACTGCAGTAACACCTCCTCGCTCTAGGGGAGGGACCTGTCTCCTTCTCGGAAGAGGATCCGAGACCAAGTACTTCTGGCACTCCAACTGATCACAACATTTTCTATATAGTGCCCGTTACCCTCATTACTGCACATCGGCGTCTCTGCTCTTCACGGCGCCTGTCACCGCTGCACATCGGCGTCACTGCTCTTCACAGCGCCTGTCACCGCTGCACATCGGCGTCGCTGCTACCTCCGCTGTGTCGGCCCTGCACTCCGACGCCGCCCTTTGCTGCCCCAGGACAATACTTATTGAAGATTTGAAGATACTTACTCACGCCCACTGCACTTTACTTACATTCATACAGACATCACCTCATCTCATTTTTCGGTACTGTATTCTTTTTGTTGTAATATAAATTCTATTCCCTCTTCTACCTCTTTCTTTTACCTTCTTCTACTTCTCCACATTTGTCGCTTCACGACAATATTTGAATAAGATATGTTTTCATTGCTATTTTTATTATTACATATTATAGAATTATACAATAGACTATTGAAACAATAGATAAAGTATCGTAATTAGCTTTAAGTTGCTTAGGAACGTAACAATACTCATTGAAAAATGGTCAACAATAAGCAAATTAAGAAATATTTTATTCATAATTCACTGTGACACGGTCACGCGGTGTGACTGCGACTACTAGCATGATTAATTATCACCTATCCTAAACGTTACATCTAATTAATAGGAACTGTTCATAATTCAAGCTAATAACAGATTTTAATTGATCAATTAACTAATCGCCGCATAATTATCTGACAATTGACGAAACGAGATCTTTTTTAATAGAAAAGTAATCAAAACTTTGGGTTGGGTTCAAAAGTGAACCGTACATTGACTATGGTAGTGTGGTGTTACGAGTGAATGTACCGGAGAAGTGGTCCCACATTGGGCGCCAATTGTGGCTCCTTTCGGCGCCATAAATAACTTGTGTACGCAGTACAAAATGACAACGCGAATGACAAAGTTTTCATATGTCCGATTTAAATGGACTGCCTACCTTTATAGTTAGGTAAGGACGTATTCATCAATTAACTGGTATCAACATATTTGATGTCGCAATCTGGGCCTGGTTGACCCTTAGGCTAATTAGGCAGCAGCCTAGTCGAGCGCGCTGAATTCATCGTCGTGTCTTCGCTCATATCATTGCATGTACCCTTCATATTACAACAAGACCAAGACAAAACACAAAATGAACTGAGAACTGAAAGAGTTTGCGCTTCCCTGCTTTTAAAGCGCGCGCCCTAAGTAGTTACTTCCAAATCAAGCAAAAAGCACGAAAACAAACACACACTTGTCATTCTAATCGTTCGGTGGTCGAGCGAGTGACATGGCAACATCACACGCGAGGTGACCACGCTCATGGTCAATAGTATCTATGGGAGTATATGGATGCGAACATTATTAGTGAACTGAAATCGCTATATTTAAAGTATACTTGAGTAATGCCAAAGCGAGCAAGTATATTTTTATGAATTTTTCGCACCCGCTTTGTTCGCGATTAACCCGTTTTATTTGGTGTTTGTCATTATCAGTAAATTTCTAGTCGCTCTGCGGTATTTGTCACCACTTGCTTTGCTCGTGTAGTAGCTGTTAAAAACTCATTCCGAGTAACAAAGTTAAAGCAAATGCCATTAATTTCCTCCGATAGTCCACTGACCTCTTAAGGGCAGTGAAGTCAATTAAATTAGCGAGAACATCCCTCTGGCCACTTTCCCCAACTGTAGAATAAACACTCAAATCCAATCAAAAGTCGTTCGATAAAACAAATTTCGCAGGCGATTACCAACTTTCCTAATTTACTCTATCATATATAATTTGAGTTCTTATGAGTCCGCGTTTTACAGTGTACGAGCAAATTGTCTGTAGACATGAGAGCATTAAAGAGGTATTATACTCAGATAAGGACGCAAGATAATACAAATACAATGGGCATTATGTAAACATGGACCGGTCGCCCTTTTCACACGCACCTAAGGGTAAGGTTTATAGAGGCGCGAGCTGAAACTAAATAAGCTGACATTCAAATACTTTTTTTAGGCAATTTTAAAGATTTTATTGCTTAATAAATGCCAATCCACCTGTCTATTGGTGACCGAGCGTAAACTGTTTACAATGATAGCTAAATTCAGCTAACTGTTTTTTCATCTGTCCTGTTCGGAAAATTGAACTTTCATGTGAAGATAGCCAGATGGAAAATAGCTTTTCCATTCCTTGGGTGGAAAGTAATTTAGTTTTAATTGCTACGATTAGACATTAGAGATTAGAGTTAAAGTTAATTGAGTCATATCGTATTATTAAAATAAAAGAGCTATCCGTATTTTTTTGCTAAGCTAAAAATTAAAAAACGTGTTTATTATGATCGTTGATTTAAAAATGTACAAGTCGTCTATTTTCTACAATTTATTTTTAATCAAAATATTCGGTTCTATACATAGTGACACTTGTTTTTTTTTTAAATTGCCACATTTTCTCTTTGTCTTTGACATTATTTTTTTTAGTTTGGCCTATTATTGCACAGATTAGTAAGCAGGCGAAAGCGACTCGTTAAAATAATGGTATTCATTAAAAATCTTCTGATTCACTTCCTCCTTTAGCTGTCACTCATAGCGCTATCTCATGAGACAAAATTGAATCTGGAATTTCACATGTGGGAGTTTTGGTGACTATTTAAGGTTGCATCCTTTCACTATTATTATTGTCTGTGTAAAAAATTCGCAAAATATTTTTATCAAGAATTAGAAATTTTTGATATCTTCCGCGTTTTGTGTATTATGTTTTCTCTGTGCCGTTACTGTCTCTCTAATCGTGTGTTCTATGTACGAGTATAATGACGGTAAATAAACTGATATGTTGTGCAAAAACTCGAGGTTTTATCTCTCGCTAAGCAACATAATAATACCTCATCATCACATCTACAATCACATTCACACAGCTAAATTTATTTGTTTTCCTCATAGTGAAAATGAAAAATAGTATGTTTAACTCGGGTGAAAGCACCCATTTCACTCTCGAATCATTGGCGCTCTCACTCCGTCCGAGAGCCAGAAATATTTCTAGTGAACTGGGACACTTTCTCCCCTTGTATAACAATCTACTATTTCACGCTATCTGATCGGCAAAGTTCAATTACATGTCATGTAATGTTTACTTAATCTCCCCATATGGGGATCGGTTGGGTAGTCGATTTTAAATCGATGATTTAGCTATGTGGTGTGGACAATTGAATACTAGGAAGTCTTTAACATTTAGACGGTAAAATGAGCAATCCATAGATACCAAAAAGTTGGGTGTTCCGAGTAGTTTTTAGAAGGTGGGTCTTGTGAATAGAGCCCATGTACTAAAATGTAGTTATTACGATTTTTTTTTACCCTGTATTTATAAAATTTGTTCTATGGTGATAAGTACTCTTATTTATATGAAAAATATTATGTTTCAGCTTTGTTTCGAGGTATTCGAAGGTATAATTGAAAATTTATAACGTAAACATTTACTATAAATACGATGAGTCATGTTTTTTCCCGCGCTACCTTCTTTATCGCATCAGTATTAATTAAAATATTTCAGTAACGTAATATTAAGTAAAACAGTGTGATAGTTAATACAATAAACAACAAATCTTCGTTTACAAAATGATGATAGCTCATTCCTACCGCGAGATATTTATATTTTTGTACATTGCGCGGCCCGCCCGATGGCGGGCGCTTGGTACCAGACAGAGTCGAGGCCACGCACGCGTTTGTTTTATGACAGTTGCGCGCACGCGCAGGCGCGTTCTTGAAGCGGATTGACAGGTTAAAGTGACTCATCTCGACTCAAAGGCCGAAAAATTTTACGAAAATCCATTACGCGATAGTCGGTAATGTGGCACTATTCGCCTGCACCATCATCCAGCGAAGATGAGATAGTTCGAAAATCGAACGCCACCACGCGCCAAAATGAGAAAAATATTACGAAATTATTAGTACAACAATATTTGTCATGACTTGTTAAAAACAAGGATGGGCAGCTAATTTCATAAAAATAAAGTAGACGTGTTCATTTATTTAGTTTAAATGATACAGCGTGGCGCAATTAAGAATAATAATAAGTAAGATGCATGCACGATACATCTTACTTACTTATTATTTAACATCATTTTATTGCCTCCCAGAAAGCGTGAAAAGCAGAGTATTCACCTCAGACATAAGAGTATCTTTGTTATGGGCGAACTTAAATCCCCTGCTACACTCAGGATTTTCTATTACCTCATTAATGTCGTCCCTTCGCTCAGGCCTTAAGTCCACAATCTTCGCGCTTTGCTCAAGCATCAAGGAGGCGCCGGCGCCGAAAGACACCACTTTACGCCCTGGGTAGGTAAATAATCTACTATTATTTTTGTCTACGCACGCGACCAATTTATTTTTAAAGCCAGTTTTGATTTCGAACAAAATCAAGTCATCAATATGAGCTCAACTATCTAAGGATGTTAAGTAGATAGGTAGGTTCTTTCAGATGGATCTGCAAAAATAATACCTATAACATTTTAAACCTGTTCCGAAGTAGCTACGTTAGGTATGGAATTCAAACCGTGAAGGATCCTAAACATATAAATGTTCAAGTATACAATTATACCACAACTGAATATCGACTTGCCTTAACCGACAGTAATCTAGGCAATTAAAAAACCCCGGATGAGAACTAAAAAGCTTGGCGTGCTAATCCCAAAGTTGGTGGGCGGCGCGAATTCACGCATTTGCATACAAACGCTCGTTGAGCAGCCAAAGAGGCGGTTCTGGTGGAATATTATAGCCAGTCTAAGCAATAGACGCGTGTCGTAGGCTATCGTTAACTATCTAAATTAAAAGCTTCTTAGACTTTAGGCCGCTACCTCGAATTTAGCGGGCAGCGGGGCGGCGTCGGTGGCGGCGCGGGAGCGCCAGGATCTTATGCGTAAAATCAAATGGACCGGTTCTCGAAAACAGGCCCCGCTGCCCGCAAAATTCGAGGCCGAGGCCTTAGTGCTAATAATTGACGTTACATTTCGTATTTTTACCGACTTAATAAAAGGAGGTAGTCAATTCGACCTGTATGTATGTGATATCGTGAGAGTTTGATACATTTTAGAATGCTGATCTAATGAGGCTTGCTTCTTCAGCAGCATATCATGGTTACGTAGCGTCGCTCCTTAGCGGACTTCTAATTTGGGGGAAATTCAACTGACTCTCCTCTTTTGTTTAGAACACAAAAAAAATGTGTTAGAGCCATATGTGGTAAAACACCACGTCACTCTTGCAAGCCACTGTTCAAAAAGCTAAAAATAATGCCACTTTGTTGCATTAGAAATTGCCTGTTATGTCGAGAACAATACTGATATTTTTAAGCAACGTCACCAAATACAACATCGGTACCTAAGGCATGCAAACTTATTTACAAAAAATATAGTTTAAAAAAACTAAAAAAACACACTTTTATAGCTAACCGAACTAAAAAGTAGAAAATAATTTTTAATTACAAAGAGTTAGAGAATAATTCAATTCAGAGTAAAAAGCGTGGGGTGCAACATTTAATATATCAAGCACCCCACGCTTTTTACTCTGAATTGAATTATTCTCTAACTCTTTGTAATTAATTAGTACATTATGATGCAAGTTGGCCATTATATACAAGGCGATATTGTGTCGCACGAGCGAAAGCGAGTGCGCCATAAGAAAGCCGCGTATATAATGGTCACAGGCACACGCGTATCATACGACGTTTTTCAACACACTTGCGAGGAAAAAACAAGACTCTTCATTTACTAAGTTTTTAATTATTAAAACATTTAGTAAAAATACATTTCACTCGATTTTGATGGCAAAGACTTTCGTACGCGTTTTTTGCCTCGTTACGTATGTCCGGCGGAGTAAATAATAGGTTTTCTTCATTTTCATCACTTGAAGTAGGCATTTTCATTAATATTAAACTTCTTAAATAATTCAAAATTCGTCACAGCCGACAATTATTATTTACGAAAAATGGCGCATTGTTTTTTTTTTCTTGCCGCGATACCGATGCTCGCGCAAGGATTAGGCGCGAACTAGATCGGCCAAAATCCAAGATTAAAAATGTAATAATTCGTGTTTAAAACACAAATCACAGAATATGTTAAATGAGTTTGAGCTATTTTTTAGTAATAAATCTGGATTTACCATTTATTAAAATAAATATGTAGATACTGTTATTTTTCGCATAAATACTGTTTGTTGCTAAAATTAAAGTATTGTATAACCCGACTAAATTATATCGCTTCTTCTTCCCTCTTACGACTTGGTACTAGGGTACAAACCTAAATTGGTCGGGTTAATAAACTAAAGGCACTAGTGCAATAATATAATGAAATAGCACGCGTGTTTAATATCTATGATTATGAGCCAAAAATCGGTGGAATAAAGACGTCGTTATGAGCAAGTGTGTTAAAAAGTACATTATGATACAAGTGTGCTAAGTTGACCATTATATACAAGGCGATATTGTGTGCGCACGAGCGAAAGCGAGTGCGCCATAAGAAAGCCGCGTATATAATGGTCACAGGCACACGTTTTTCATACGACGTTTTTCAACACACTTGCCATTAATCCAAACTTCGTCACACCACAGCCGCCAACTATTTACGAAAAATGGCGCGTTGATTTTTTTTTTTGCCGCGAAACTGATGCGCGCGCAAGGTTAAGGCGCGAACTAGATCGGCCAACAGCCAAGATTAAAAATGTAATAATTCGTTATTTAAAACACAAATTATGGAAGATTTACCATTTATTAAAATAAATATGTACATACTGTTATTTTTCGCATAAATACTGTTTGTTGTGTAAGTTATAACCCGACTAAATTATATCGCTTCATCTTCTTACTTACTACTTGCTACTAGGGTACAAATGTAAATTGGTCGGGTTAATAAACAAAAGGCACTAGTGCAATAATATACAGAAAAAGCACGCGTGTTTAATATCTATGATTATGTGCCAAAAATCGGTGGAATAAAAACGTCATTTTGAGCAAGTGTGTTGAAAAAAATATTTTCTACTTTTTAGGTCGGTTTTTGTTTTTTAGTTTTTTTAAACTATAATTTAATTTTAATTTTTTAGTTCGATGTTTCAATTAATTATTTGCGGACACGCGATAGCTCTATCTTTCTTACTCCCTTACAGAGGATCCACGCCACGAATGAATTTATTAATTCTTGCGGTCCTTATAAGGATATTGAGAAACTATTATTAAATTATTGCATTGTCATCAGTCCTTGATACGTGTGCAAAGTTTCAAATTAATCAAACTTCTGGAAATCGGTCAAATTTATGCTCAAAGATTCCATTAAATACATACATAGATACAACCCAAGCTAATTTAATAATAATATAAATAAAAGCGTGGTAAAAATATACCACGATTGGTTTGGTCCACGTAAGGGTCCGTCCATTAATCACGTGTGGCTCAAAAGGGGGGGGAGGGGGTACGGAAAACATCACGAGGGGGGAGGGGGGGTATCGTTAGACATCACGTGTATTAATTTTATTTATTTTTTGTCAAAAAGCGCTATTTCTAGACAGAAATTTTGAACGGTGCGAAAATTTGAACGATTTGTTGTCACAAACCTCTTTGCCAATAACAACTGCCAGTGAAGCAGAAGCTTTACCAGTTGTAACCTTAAATGAAAGTATTGCAACTCCGTGGGACGAAGACAACATAAATTAATTATTCATTAATTTTATTGCAAATACATATAATTGTTTTTTGAATCACCCGTTTTTTAAATATTTTTTTCCAGTCAAAAATAGCCTTTACATAGACTTCCAAAAAAATACACGTGATCCAGGGGGGGAGGGGGTGGGGGTGGTCCCAAACCTCACCAAATATTACCGGGGGGGATAAAATTGAGAAAAACGACCTCACGTGATTAATGGACGGCCCCTATTACAATGTGTGTTAAGATTGTTCCTGATCAAATCAAATTACTTCCAAAGAATTTATTTGAGCGCAGACTCACGAAATGGCTTCGAGAAAAAAAATGTCATTTTTACGAATAATAATAAATTGGATGTTGTCTTGTATGTAACTTTAAATATAATATTTTTCCATTTGCTGTAATTATTATAATATTTGCATGCCATAATTTTGGTAAAATGTGAGGACATGTGTAATTTACCTGCAATCTATTGAAACCATCTTTTGAGCAAATATTAATATTTTTTGCATTTCAATTATATATATTTAATGATTAAACGAACTTACCTGTACGTGAAGTTCTATCATAATTATACGAAGTATTCGTCCGAAGATATTAGTATTATACACATGTAGTATCGCTTGCACTTATTAACACATAGCACAATTTTAGAGCTAGAAAAAAATCAATTACAACAAAATACAACCAATTTCCGTGTCCGGTAAAAATAATTAAATAAATTATGAACATTTCCGTTACGTCACATCCTCCACGCCATAGTTTTCGCAGTCTTCATTTAGTTTAGAGATAATAATATGATGATATTTCCTAGAGGGGTTTTTGTTGTCAACACAAAAAATATGCATCGGGTGGGTGGGACTTTCTACTAATATCTTCGGACGAATACTTCGTATAATTATGATAGAACTTCACGTACAGGTAAGTTCGTTTAATCATTAATTATACTTCAGTATTCGTCCTCGATATTAGTATTATACACATGTAGATGTTTAGAGCATGAAAGAAGGAAATATCATCTATGAGTAAGTGCCAGATCTATTCTTATAAAGAATCATATGAAAAAAATAGGTACTTATGAGAATATGTATATAGGAAAAGTGCCCCTAGTGCCAAAATCAGAAAAATATGTACCGTGTACAATGACTACTTTTAAAATAGTTTTACTACTACGGGTTTTTACCCGTGCGAAGGTATTTTGGAGTTGTCCAACCAAGTTACTGTATTAGGTTGACATGAACAATTAGACTATCGGCTGCGGACGTCGATGCATGCCTAGGGCTGTGTAGAAAAATATGGATAATATGTCAACTCCACTAGTCCGCAAAGTCACATTGATATACGGATTAAAAGGTTTTCTAATCAGAAGGTACTTATACCTTCTAGATTACTAGATTTTCTTAAGGGTTCATTTTGGAATTGTAAACGCATGAGATGCGCCTGAAAGGAATGGTTTAAGTCCGTTTTTAGGTTATCAGAAAAGAACATATTTATAGATTATTGAAATATTATACACTCATAAATTGTCGTAGTCAATGCGAGTTGTAACAAAAAAAAAACATTTGTTCTAATTGCATCACGATTGAAAAGTTTATCCAGATAGTTTACTGATCAAAAAGTCCAAGTAATATTATGTTTATATAATATCCTCAATACACTTTATTTTTCAAAATCTTTAAAACCAAATTTCAAGCAACATAAATGCCTTTTTTTCTAAAAAAAAATATGCAATAGGTACTGTTTTATTTTTTATTTTATGGTTTTGGTTGTGGGGTAATCTGAAATCCATTTAGTATTCATTTGATAGAAATCAATATAAATTGTAAGTTATGCAATAACAATACCATTTCTTGATAAAAATATCATTCTGAAATGCTACAACGTGTTGTTGTACAATAAAAGTATTGTATTATATTGGACACCAATCACATACATTGCTCTGATCCCAAAGTAAGTAGCTAATGCACTTGTGTTATGTAAATCAGACATCGGTGGTACTACAACACCCAGACCCGAGACAATATAGAAAATTTTGATTTCTACATTGACCCGACCGGGAATCGAACCCGAATTGAACTATTTAAAAAAAAATAAGTCTGTTATTACAATCTCTCACAGACACAACGAAAAAAGGGTATCATTGTTGCTACTGGCCAATTCGGCACAATTTACTGAAGAAAAAAGGTTATTTTGTACAAATCACAAATTTCAGTCTTTAAATCTAGACAAAAAAGGATAATGGTGTTATAGTAATTACTGGCATCAAAAGATCTACGCTTGGTATCTGCCAGTATCGACAGTAAAAAACGAAACGATAATATTTGTGTCACAATAACGTGATTATTGCTTTTGCTGTTATCATTAATATTTTATTCTTACACGTTTGAGAAAATATGAAACTGTAAAGTTAAAAAATATATATATAGGTGTATTAAAGACAATAGCATCCGCTTCCAATCACGACTCATATTTGGCACATATTTTATTAATATTAATGCGGTTAGCCAATTAGCAGTCATAGGTGTACCAAATTAACAAATCACACACTGTAATGTAACCCAGTGTAAAATAATGGCTTTGTCATATTCGGGTGACAGCGCGTCACTAATTCCTATAAAACAGTATTATCAACCAACGGATTTTATATTTAGCAGAATTGCAAATATTTATAGAAATGTAAATGTGGGTAGGTATTATTGTTTACCCTCATAAGTTTTATGCGGCTACGTTACCTAATGAAGGTATTTCGAAATTATGCAGTAAATATTCGAGCTTCACAAAATTCGATGTGATAAAAAATAGTATGTCTAGTTGTAATCACTGAGCGCTTGCTGATCCGTTCTCATAGGCCGCGCCCTACCCCGTAGTTGAGGCGTCAGAATAATCTCGCAACCAAAGTAATATCGCTAAGTTTCTGGATAGAATTTATAAATAATATTTAACCAGCAATAATATCGGATAAAATGTATGTCGGTATAATATTCATATAGCGATCATAAGCGTCATAGCCTTTTAAATTTACATGTATGCTTTGATTCATAGTCGAAACCAGCTGAGAACAAAAACAAAACATGCAGATTTTGCATGTTTTTAGGAAACAAATAAGAAAAAGGTGAGCAAAGATAATAATTAACTTGATTTTTCACCGTTTTCCTGTAGTAAACTATTGTGTCAATGTTTAGAATTAAAAACTAAAGTTTAAATATTTAGGCTTGTATAACTAAATATTATGTGTAGCTTTTTATTCCTGTATTTAGAATAAAGTAAAGATATCCTTATACTTAAGCATTGTGTCTACTGTGTCAACTGTCTAGTTATTTTTGAGGTCTTTTTTGTACTCCAAAAAATACTTGTAGTCTAATTAGTAAAAGTATACAAAACCACGGTTGTAATTTAAGTCTACCTTGGTTAATATATCAAAATGAAATGGTTAATTGGCGTGCAACAACCAACTAACAGTAATATTTGACATCTAAAACTCTTGTAAAATTAGTTATCTCTTCTATTTAACCAAAATCTCCATATAAAAAGAGAAAAAAGCAACAGAATTGCTGTGGCTTTAAAAATATCTTAAGGAAAATTGAAATAAACCTACAATATTCATTTCCTTTATAAAACAAGCAATATTATAATAAAGTACAAAATCTGCCACGACAGGGGTATTCAAGGTGATGATGGTTATAAAACAATGTTTTGAAATTAATTTCAGATATCATCTGTTAAATTGTGTTTTTATTTTTTCTTATAATGCATATTAAAAAAATCTGTATTAGTGCAAATAAAGAATTTATTATTATTATTATTATTATTAAAAAGAAATAACTGGACTTGTATGACATCACGCTCTGTACATCATACATGCAGCAGCAATGGAAAAAAAAAACTTGTTTAATTTGTAAAACTATGTTCGCTCGATATTCGAATTTTTAATAAGGTGCGACTCGCATCTTGTCAAAAATGTTTCATTAACCTTTCACTAAGATAGTGTCTGATCATATTATGCTACTATTTTTCAAATGACTCATGTCGACTCACGTAGCGTAGGTACCTCGTGTTCTGCAGTCTGCGTGTGTGTTGCGGTCCGATGCGATCCCACGCTCGAGGACGTCACTTGCGACGGCGATGGAGGTAGCTGATGTTAAAACCATTAGCAGCTGCTTGATACCTGTGCGGTGCACTCATTGTATTCCAACTTTTATTAATTGGTAATAATACCTGTTTGATCATGACGAGAAAGTTATAAACAAAATAAAATAAGAAATTTGCATAAAAAAACATTCTTAATTTAAGCAGGGCTATTTAATAACCTGCAACCTTTGGCAACTAATCGAGCTGCGCTCTCACTAATCGAAATAAAACTGTTTCAAAATTGTTAAAACCATTATAAATTATATAAAAGACACTTGTAATAAACAACGTTGTGAGACAAGGAATCTACCCGTGTTCTATACAAAGTTTGTGTAGTGATAAAACACTATACATATAGTTTTAAAAAAGTACCTAGTAGGCATTTTTTGTCGTTTCTTAGGCGGTAAAAGTGAAATAAAATAAAATGATGATGAATGGTGAATCTGCGCGTCGCACAGAAGGCGAGGGCAGTGGCGTGAAATAAATATTTCAGCTTTCGTAGCCAGGTTTGGCCGTGTTCAGATGAACACACACAAACAAAAAAAGGTATGTGTGGCAATTTTCATGCTTAGGTAAGTAGTAGGATCGGTCCCGAGAAAATATCTAATAGGTTTGGAATGGAAACCGTCCATTTATTGCAGGATTTGTAACGACTCACCGGTTGTATCCCGATCTCTGGTGGTGTCGTCGACCGCCCTTTGTCCCAGCTGCATCACACATATATACATGCGAGACGTGGGTGGCTCGGCGGTGTTGATGGTGGCAGGACTACATCATCTCTAGATGTTAGGGGCAGATGCGACGCCGCCCATGCGGGTTGCACATGTGTAGCTTTTTCTCCGTTGCCCGTCAACTGCAGCGGCCGTGTTCAGTCAAGCTAAGTCTTGTGACAAAGCTAAATGGTTTTAGCGTGGAAGAGTCCGAAATACAAATCCGAGTGCTAGAAACCTTGTAGTACGCACAAAACAGTCCAAAATACTGTACGATGCGTATTGACTGAACAGTAGAGGCCGAAATGGTTTAAGCGTGGAAAAGTCCGAAATACAGTTCCGAGGTGCTATAAACCTTGTATTTACGCACAGACATGCGTATTTGTTCAACGATCCGGAAGGATCTTGAGTTCAAAGAATCGATTCTTGATAGTTCACTAAAATCACTGAAATCACAAAAAATATAAATAAATGTTTTATGCACGGAACGAAAATAGACGTGCTTTAGTGGCGAAGCACAATAAGCGAATGAAGACTGCGAAAACTATGGCGTGGAGGATGTGACGTAACGGAAATGTTCATAATTTATTTAATTATTTTTACCGGACACGGAAATTGGTTGTATTTTGTTGTAATTGATTTTTTTCTAGCTCTAAAATTGTGCTATGTGGTAATAAGTGCAAGCGATACTACATGTGTATAATACTAATATCGAGGACGAATACTGAAGTATAATTGTATGTTTGTGTGATCGTCTCAGGATTTCTCGAGAACAAGAAGTCACAGCGATATGATTCTTCTTAGTTGAATCACGTATAGTTCATCTAAAGGTACAGTGTAAGCTCATCAAAATCACTCTAGTAGTTTTTGAGATAAAAGGGACCGTTCAAGTATTACGTAAGCAGATTTATGACAATTATTTACCCCCTCCTCCCCCTTGTCAGCAAAAGTAAGCAAAGCTCTTACTCCCCCCTCCCCTGCTTACGTAAACGCTGTACCAAATAAAAAAATGTGTGCGTGTACTAGTGTACACACGTAAGAAGTGAAACTACTTTATGGCCCTATTTTTGGAAAAATGATCTACGTGCAACTTTCCAGAAATTGGTTAAATAAAGTTAAATTAGATAAAGTTTAAACAAAACGATTTTATTATCATAGGCATAAATACAAATAATACAATTATTTCACTTTACCTTTTTGCTACTAAGATTATTACAGCATGAGAAAGTGAAAGTACTCTTCGTCTGAACCAACCGTGGTAGGGGCAAGAAAAAGATGGCGCGTAACGGAAAAATGTGACGCGTAACCAACAAATGTGACGCGTTTTTTTTTTCCAACGCTGATAAAGAAGTTTCACTTCAATAATGAATAAGCAAAAATTAAGCAAAGCTACCGCAAAAACCTTTTACCAGCTACTACACGAGCGAAGCAAGTGATGTCAAATACCGCATACCAATGGTTTAAGATTGATTTATAACGGCGAGTATAAATTTAAGCGTAACTAAAACGTCAAAAACCATACGCGAGCGAAGCGAGCCCGAAAATTTCTTTAAACTTTACTAAAAATCTGTTAACTTTGTAACTTTTTATTTACCAGCAGTAATATTATAATTCAAATGTTTGAGGGAGTATATTTGAGGACAGGTTACAGGATCTTAACTTATTCATAATTTATAAGTATCCCCGATAATGGGTATAGTTTTCAAACAACGAAAATGTGTGGGTTGCCAATATGAAAAAAAAACTACTGCTGGTCTGCTGACGTAATCACCATCCCGACCCCCCGACCCCCCATGTCATCAAAAATAAGCAAAGCAAAGACCCCCCCGCCCCCCTATAGTGCTTACGTAATACTTGAACGGCCCCAAAGCAATAATTAAAATCATGAATTAAATAACAAGCGGAGTCGTTGCATGATGTCAAGCCTTTGTATGGACAACGGCGCGTCAACGTAAAACGCTGCGGTATCTTATACAGTTGTAATAAGGACTAGTTTGCAACAAAAGTGAGTAACCTGATGTGCTGCCATTACAGTCTACACGCATATCATGCACAGTCTTCAATAGAATTTGATTTTCCCAAATAGAAGACAAATGCGTTATTTATAGCTTTACAGAAAGTTTTTTTATTACTTTTTTATTTCATTATTTTTAATTTTACCCATATCTCAAAAACTACTGGACCGATTTTGATGAAACTTACACAGTACCCTAAATTGAAGTATACCTGATTATTCTCAAAAAAAACTATCTCGCTATGACTTCTCGTTTTCGAGGAATCCGTGGACAAATATACAAACATATATACTTACACACACTTACGAAATGTATGCAAATGTAGGTACACGTAATTAAAACAATCCAACGATATCACACACGTACACATTTAATTGATTTACCTGCTATTTTTGAAGTTGGTAAAAAATTAAACCGCCTTCAAAAAACTCACTTAAAAGCTCAACTTAAAAAAATTAAAGCTTTTTAGTCAGTTTTTTAAGACACTAATTTTTGCGGTGCTGACTTTGAAGCTTTTAAAAATACCGTTTAGATGCACACAATACAAACGAATAGAATGATGATTAGAGAGACAACTTATTTACCTAACCATGATATAGGTAACTTATTTTAAAACGATGATATAGGTAACTTGATTTGATTTATTTAAACTTTGTTGCACTGAGGGCCTAGTTTGAGTTTCTCCACTCACGTTCGATTGCGAGCGCGTTAGAATTTTGAAACATTTTGTATGGGAGAGACACAGTTAAGGTAGATGGCGCTGTAACTTCTCCATACAAAATTCTAACGCGCTCGCAATCGAACGTGAGTGGAAAAATCTAACTAAGCCCTCTGTAAGTTGTACAAATGTCAACAGTTCGCTAACAGTCATCCGCTTGGGAATACAGAAAGTTATATCTGTGGTGAAACATTTGCAATAATAACTGAGTGCCAACATAAACATACAAAGGTAGGAATAATATTACACAAATAAAGAAATAAGATACACCTATTTCAGGTAAAATATTAATTAATAAAGGTAGTAGGAACATTATAAGGTAGTTAATTAAAATAATATTATGAGGAAAGTGAAGATACTTTTGTATGTGTAGGTATAAAATTTGTTTCATTTGCGTTCTGTCCACCAATGAAAAAAGTAGTGACGTTCTACGTTACTGTCACTGTCATTTACTGCTGTCATTCTCACTACTGTCGTCTGTCAGTGTCAGTCAGTAAATTTGCGTTGTTTTCTTGGTGGATTGGACTCTTCGCATTTTTCTTCCTGAAATATTATGAAGGATCAGTAAATAATCACGATGAATCAAACTATAAACGTGGATCAATTAAACTCTGCTCTTACGTCACTCAGGACATTGCGCTTGAGCGTAAGTCATGTGTTTGAGACTCTTTCAAACGGTCTACGTGCCGACCACGGAGAAGAAGGCAAAGATAAGTTCCTTTTAGAGCTCCAAGAACTTCTCAACAACGTTAATGTCAATCTTCGAGAACTAGAGCAGACTGTGAACGGTCTTCCAATTCCAACGGCGCCGTTCAACTTAGGCAACACTACATTTTTAAGCCAAGAAACGACGCAAGACAGGCAAGCTTTATATACCCAGTTAGTGAACAGTTACAAGTGGACTGACAAAATACACGAGTACAGTTCTTTCGCGCACACACTCCTCAGTCAAAACTCACTCAAAAGATCCTACATCAACTCTGGCAGCACCAAACGAAGAGGGAAACTACAAAGCAACCATAATGTGGCTCCATTGCAAGTAGATAATGTGATCAACAACATAGATAGATCATACAATGACATGAAAATCACTATATCACGCCCCTTTGCCAGTAATGCTGTTGTGCAGATCAATTTAAGTCATGTACTCAAAGCTGTTGTGGCATTTAAAGGTCTCCTGATGGAATGGGTAATGGTCAAAGGCTATGGAGAGACTCTTGATTTGTGGACTGAGTCGAGACACCACGTCTTCAGGAAGGTGACTGAGAATGCCCATGCAGCTATGTTACATTTCTATTCACCAACATTGCCAGAGTTAGCAGTGCGGTCATTTATGACTTGGCTGCACAGCTATGTGAACCTGTTCAGTGAGCCGTGCAAGCGCTGCAGCTGCCACCTGCACCACATCTCCCTGCTGCCACCAGCCTGGCGTGACTTCCGCACCCTTGAACCATTTCATGATGAATGCAAACAATAGTTAATGTGGTATTGAATGAGGAGACACACTAACGCTAATGACTTAGTGGCCTCCTCCTTCAATATAAAAGTGAGCTACAAAGACAAAGTGAATTTAGTGATACAGAAATATATCATTGTAACTATGCTACTATAATTGATAAAGTAACTAGTGTACACATTTAAATTGATATTATAACTTTAAGAATAAACTAGTAATTAAATTGTCTAACATTGCATTTTCTTTGTTCATCACTAACATAATATAAATAACCATTTTTATTCCTCTTTGAAGCTTGAAGAATTAAATACAGGCTATTCAGTTATCTCAAATAACTGTTAAATATTCTAAATTCTAATAGAAGTATTAATATTCTTGGAAAATCTATACTATCTGAAAGTTTTTGGTTTGTATTAAATTTGATCTCATATTGTCAGTAAAAATGTTTTAGCAATGTAACCACACAGTAAATTATTTATAACACTTGAATTATTCTGCATTTCCCAGCGGTTGACTGGCAGATGACGAAACGTCCTCCTGGTCGCATCCGAACTCGGCAGTCAGCTAAGATTATCCAATCTCCTCAGCTGAGATTATCCATCGGCGCTGGACATCGTTATAGTTCTCAAGAGTTCTGAAGTGCTTGGGCAATACACAAGGGCACCCTCATTATTCTGTCTATTTTGACAGAAATACCCAGAAACTAATTTCGGCTCGACCCAGGAATCGAACCTAAGACCTAGCACGCTGACGTTAACTACCTACCTACAGAAAGAAAGCGGTAAAAAAGATGCGCGCTTGTAAAAAATAACGTTCCGTTTTACGCACCACAACGCACAAAGTCTAGTCTATGGCAAATATGATATGACACTGACAGCCTTATCAATTTGACATTTATGTAGGTACTGTTCACTGCTATTTTTCCTCGTAATTTTCACAAATTTTACGAAAACAAAAATAACTTTGCTTCCTTTGTGAAAATGAATGGCGATCCAGTTTTTGACCACATAGACCATAATTACAACAAGTGTCACCGTACATGTGTGGTACCATTATGTCCCAGTACAACCGAGAAAACTCCGGAAAAGCTGTTTGTTCAAGTGCCCTCTGCTGCAGTGGCCAGGGAAGAGTGGCTGCGACTGGCTGGATGCCTTCCTCTACCCTCAGGATCCTATTATTTCTGCGAGGACCACTTCAATGTAAGTCAATAATACAGCAGGTGCTTGCTTATCTGCTTTTGTTCTTATTGAAATCCAAATACAAGCAAGTCATGGTCATTATTAGCCTTTGATCACAGCTTTAACTCTAGTAGAAAACTACTCTTAACATTATGTAAAGAGTATTTTACTATGCTTGTTGAATATTGTAAGCTCTATCTTTTTATATCTTATAATATTAGTTAATAAAAACTGTTTGATATAAAAAGATCTTATTGTTTGATAATGAATAATATAAACATTACAAATTAGTTTGTGATCAACTGCATAAGTTTTTTTATTTATTTAACTGTATCAAGGAAACATACTTTGTTTTCTTAAAATGTAAAAACCCTGTAATAATATTAATGCTTCAACACCCGAGCGGTTGCAGGAAACCGCATAACAATAGAATTTGCATTGTGTCTCGTTCACATACGCTTGAGGGATTAATGACAACATGTTTTATATCATTTACTATAACAAAAAAATATTTTGATTTTTCAGAGATTTTTTTGATGTGTCCATATAGGTTGTGAGTTTTGTGTTTATCTCATTTAAAAACTAATTATTTCCTTGAAAAGGAATGTCAATTTTCTTTACAATATTACACAGACTTGAAACAAAAACAGACTTTACCAAGAAATTTTTATTTGCTCTCATACCTGCAAACTTTCATATTTCAGATGCAAAATGATATGATGAACTACACTGAATACAAACTGATGGGACATGTACAGAGGGTGAGACTGAAGATGGGGTGTCTACCATCAAAATTTGAATGCCAGGAAAACCATAAAATATTACCAGTTGATAATCAGAAATGTAATATGTTCAAAATCAATGTAATTCAAGGGAAAAATATATTTACTATTGAAACAGTTCCAAAAAAGGAAGCTATTGAAAAAGGTAACCCTAATTTTTCATGTAATAATATAATATTTAATTTGTATAATATTAAGTATTCATCCAAACTTACTTGGTCTTCCAAAAATACCTACTGATCAATAATTCTATTTCACAGCCAGAAAGATAGTGATCAAAAATGAAGATTGTTCAAGTAAAAAGTTAAACAAGCCAACTATTATAAAAGTGAAGAAACTCAATGATGTAGCTGAAACCCTTAAGAAGAGGCCTTTCATCATAAAACAAAATTTAAAAAAAATTAAGATAGTCAAGAATATTTAGAGTTAGTTAAAAAAAGAGTTTTGTTGTTAATTGATACTATATTTTACATTTGTTTTTAAAACAGTTATACTACATAATCCAGGTACATTTTAAACTATGCTATAAAATAAATAGTATAAGGTCTTATGCGAAAGGTTTACATAATGCAATTGTGTGATCTACACTACACACAGCTTTTAGAACATGAGCTCCAATGGCCACTCTCAAAGGAAACAACTGATCTTTGCTGTTCCCTAGCCCTAAGCAGCCATGTCTATTTCTGCCCCACATGTATAAATCACCGCTGTTTGTGATTGCAGCCAAATGACCAACGCCACATGATACTTTATCAACAGTACACTCAGGATTAAACTCATTACGGCCGAAGAGAGCTGGAGGGATCAGTGTAGGCTTTGAAGTGTGCTGAACATTAGGGCGCAGTCCTAATAAACCATAACCCCATACAAAAACATCGCCTTGATCTGAAAAAAAATTGCAAGTAAAATGTGATAGTAAAATGTTTAAAATAGATTGATTGTAATTGTGTATGTATGTTTTTAATATTTAAGAAATCACATTATCTATTGTTTGAACTGTGTTAACATTTATTTAATTGTTATAATATTTAGAGATTATTTATAGACCAATATTGTTTTCCAAAATTATGCATTGTTTCTATTATTGTAAATATGTAAGTAAATGAAATATTTAAAAATGCATTTTTCTTATCATCCTCACCATTGGCAATCAGGCAGAATGATCCTCCTGATGCTATGTCCTTTATTTTGCCAAGTCCTTTAGTGAAATTGACCAAGGCATAAGACATATTCACTTGCTGCTGTTTGGTTGCCATTGGCACTTGACCATACTCCGAGTTGCCCCAACCAAACAATTCACCTTTATCTGAGAGAAAACAAAGAATATTAAAAAAAAATATGAATAAACAGAAATACTAAGTGACATTTACAATCTACTAACCGTTGAGAGCAAGCACACAATCCACAGTGCTGGCAACTTTAACAATTTTCTCACTGTTTATGTCACCCTTTACTGGAGCAGGTGGGCCCTGGTTCTCATAATTTCCAAGACCTGTTTGACCATCAGCACCCCAGCCACAGGAATACACCTTCCCTGATTCAGTTATGAACAATCTAAAAAACAAGTAAGGATAAGATACTTATTATTTTGATAACTTGTTATTTTGTTCATAATAAAATGAATAAACTATCTTATATAATTAAATTAATAAACTGTCTTGTTGTGACAGAAATACCCAGAATAGGCATACAATTTTAATAAGAAAAGTTTTTCTTATTGATATTATATTGCATTTTCTTATTATAATGTAGACACTCACGGATCAAAAGGTTGCTGGCGGTTGCATAAACAAAAGCATAATAAAAGACTTTGATAAACACATCCGTGAGGAATTAATATACAATTGTGATATAAAACATTAGTGATGGCATGTGGCATATGATACCTACGTGTGATCCTGCCCACAGCAAACATCAATTATATTTTCTTTGCCCAATCTTTTTATATTATGGGTAACCATGCTGCCCTTGTATTCCTCATTAGGGTTGATCTTGCGTCCACACTGTCCATATGCATTATTGCCTAGTGTGTATACCCCTTCAGCATCTGTTAAGATCACTGTGTGAGCTCGCCCAGCTGCTAGGCTAACTATCTGAAAACCATAATTGATGTTATCTTCTCTCTGTATAGCACTCACTAGCAGTCACCCGCTACTTCATCCGCACATTGTGGGATTCTCCTTCTTTTCAGTTGCAGCATGATGTTTTATAGCCTAAATCCTTCCCCGATAAATAAGCTATCCAACACAAAAATGTGGTAGTTCCTCCGATTAGCGTTTTAAAACAAACTCTTCAGCTATATAATATTAGTATCTATTACTAGTTTTTTAATGTATTTAATAGAATAACTGTGCTTCCATTATAGATAGAAATTGTAATTTATCTACAAACCTTGCTCTCCAAAGACTTGTAGGGCACATAAATAGGAGCTGGGCTCAAGAGCAATTCCAGAGGATGACCTATTCGAGGAGCATGGTATCCTATCTGTGAGTCTGTGTTGATACCAGTGCCAAACACCTTGTGCTGCTCATTCGTTTTGATTGATGCTACAGTAAAACCGTAACCGCTAGCAATTTGAGTTACCTGGAAGTTCGTGAACATAAATCTGAGTAAGCCTATAAGTAACAAATAAAAGGAAATATTGAAGTTCTCGTAGCCTGTTTATACTTACATCGAATCTTTCCGCAAAACTAGACCTCATAGGGTGCCAGGCCAACGTAAAATTATTCTTGTAGGCCTTTTTACCGCGCTTTCCCCTGGGTAAATGGATGCCAAGGGCGCCAGTCTCTGCCAGGCCCCACACATACACCCGCCTGTCCGAACTCTTGCTTACAGGGTATTGAAATACTGAAAACAAGTACACATATTGATAAATTCATTTATGTCTTGCTTGTTTGAACTCAAGGTTTAAGAAGTAACCATTCATTCAAGTAACCACTAACTTGGTAGGTCTTCGTCGGCTTCCACCGATAACTTTTTCTTCGTAGTAGCATAAGTTCGTTGAAAAAATAATCTAGAATTCTCACGAAAAGCCAATACTCTTATTGTATTCATTTTGCTTAAATTCTGTCCATTTCAAATAAAATTTGCAATTTTCGATATTGTAATAGATTGTTGAGGTTATTTAACTGTCAAAACAATGTTATGCCTTTTTTTCGACCAGTTTAACCATAGATTAGTAAGAGTATGTCGAAAGAGTTTAACGTACTATGTCTTCCTTCATTCAGCCAAGTTTTATCGCGCTTTTACCGACAAATAAAGGAAAAATTGAATTTAATGTGTATACTTGTAGTGGGCTTGTAGCTTAGAGAACGACTGGAACTCAATGGTATGTATGTGATATCATTGTTTTTTTGATAATGTTTGTGTATGTTGATCGAATAAAGATTCCAGACACGTGTGCTGAATTTCTTAAGTGTATGTATGTCTGTATGTTTGTCCACGGATTTCTTAAAAACGAGAAAACATAGCGAGATAAGTATTTTTTAGTTCAAATATCTAAGTCTAATGGCACAAATCGTTTGTTTGTGTCACGCAAGAAGATTGGTGCTTTTACCCGATAAAACTCCAGCCGCTTAGACCGTGTATAAATTGTTTAAACGAAATATTTTTACTGAAATTATAGTCCGTACCTAACTTTTATGAAGTTATTTAATTTCATTTGACTTTTGTTTGCCTCAAGTGATTTTGTTTGTCCTAAGTGAAGGGAAAGTGTTATGAAGGCTTTTTTTATGATTTTAAGTCATTAACCCAGTATGTCCTAAAAACTACTTAACCGAATTTGATAAAACATCGAGGTATTACAACTACGTATAGAGACGCTATCCCAAGCAAAAAGTGTGCGCCTGAGCGAAAGTGTGTGACTGATGTATTCAATGATGTTGTATTAATAATAATAAAATAGGAATAATATAATAATAATAATATACGAATAATATAAAAATAATAATATAATACGAATAGGAGACCAACGACGCGCAATAATGCAAAGAAAGTTAGTGCCACAAGCAACAATTAATCAAATATACAGAGAAGTACAATCAGAATTATCAACAGACCTTACACAGAACTCAACACAATGTGATTCTTCGCAAGCAACCATACCAAGTACAGGAAGGAATCCACAGAAAACAACGCCACAATCCAGAATGAGATGGACGAACGAACACAATGAGACAATCATGAGAGCCTATTATAGAATAACACAGTTAGAGACAAATATAACGGCATACAGACAACAACTTCATCGGTCATTCATTGAAATATTTCCACATTTAGATTATTAAAGATCTCAATTCCTTGGATGACAGATGTAGGAAATGTCATAAAATCTCGGAAACCATCCAACATATAATTAACGCGTGTCCCTTACTAACACAAAACGATTATACACACCGACACAACCAGATAACACACTATGTCCATCAAAAACTTGCCATCAAACACAAATTGTTACCACCCAAAGTAGAGCAGTTCTGGAGAGCCCCAGCCACAGAATGTACTTTGATAGAGCCATCTTAACTGATAAAACTATTCACTGCAATAGACCAGATATAACTTTACTCGACAAAACACATAAAGTAGCCTATCTAATAGACGTCGCCGTTCCCAATACTCATAACATTAAAAAATCTATATCCGATAAAATACACAAATATTCAGAGCTGAAAGAAGAAATATTAAGAATCTGGAACCTAGAAAAATGTACATTGTGCCGTTGGTGCTCTCAAGCACTGGGATAATACCTAAACATCTTCACCAAAGTCTTAAACTCCTTGAACTGCCACAGAACACTTACATAACTATGCAAAAAGCAGCCATCTTAAACACGTGCCGAATTGTGCGCCGATTTCTTCAAGATGAACCTGCCATATCATCGGAAGAAATCTCAATGCCTACCCGTGTACTCGTGCTTAGGACTTAGGATCATCTTACTTGGCATTGCCCGTAAATGATCTTTGTAATACCAGCCCTCAAGCTGAGAAAATAAAAAGAAATGAAAAATAATAATAATAAAATGCGTTTATTGCTTCCCATACAAAAAAGAACTTATCTCTATCACAAATTCTTAAAATTATAGCTTAAACTATGAGAGCAAATGGATGTGGCTCAGCTAATGTTGGCAAAAGTCAACGCTGATTTTCAGCCACTCCCATTCCTCTTAGATCTTGTGCGAGGCCGTGGTGCGAGGGTTTAAGTTACGAGGCTAATCTGTGTTACGAGGGCTTAAAATAAACAAATAGCAACATATTTAACTGAATTGGAAAAAACAATACATATTAAAAAATACAACAACCTATCCAAAAAAAAACACCTCACAAACATCCTGTGTGTGTGTGTGTGTGTGTGTGTGTGTGTGTGTGAGAGCTATAAATAATTTTAGAAATATATATTCAGGGGCAAGAGTTTCCCATTTCCACGAAGATTGTCTGTCGCTAACTGTCTTTTCAATAAGGCTGTTTTATATTTCTTTTTGAAGCAATCAACACTGATTTTAACTCTCATGGGAGGAGGCAAAACGTTCCATTAACTTGCAGCGTGGAATTTATAGGATCCTCGATATCGTATGGACTTCTGTTTTGGTATATTTAGCAAGTTCTGTACGGCTGGTCGTAAGCTTCTCTGCGTAAGGTTTTTAACCCAGCTGAGTTTTTCCGGTTTCTTGTTCCAGAGTACCCTATGAACTGTGCAGGCGAACTGGAGTTCACTTCTTGCTTTCATATTAAGAATGCTTTTTTATTAAGGTATGGGGTGATATATTCTCTCTTTGGGACATTGTAACAGAATTGAATGCATGCATTTTGTACGGGTTGGATTGATTTTTCGGAATGTACTTTTAAATTTGGGCTGATAACGGAACTGCAGTAATTAAAATGAGAGAGGATCAGTGATTCTATCAAAAGTAGTCGCAGTTCTTTTTTTAGATATGGCCTAATCTTGTATAATGTTTTTAATTTGAAAAAGGCATGCCTTACTTTCCCATTTACATGATCCTCATACCTTTGTTCCCCGTCTAAAATCAATCCCAAGTTACGTGCTGATTTTACTTTTTCCAGAACCACATTATTTATTAAGATCTCCTCGTTACAGTCTGCAAATCGTTGGATTTGTTTTTTAGTTCCTAATATCAATACCTGGGATGTGGACGGATTTAAGCATAAGGAATTATTTTCCGACCAATTAAATATGTTTTGCAGATCAGCATTTATATTTTTTATCACTTCTTTAGTGTCTTTAGCAGCAAAGGAGTAATAAATTTGGGTATCGTCGGCATATAAATGGTACCTACACGTCTTTATGCAGTTAGGAAGGTCTGCTGTAAAAATTGAGAATAAAACTGGACTCAATAGATAACCCTGTGGCACACCTCTAACGACCGTTTTTGAAGAGGAGACCATCCTAGTACCGTCACTTGCGTCAGTCACCACCATTTGTTCTCTATCTGTCAGGTAAGTTTCAAACCATTTACAAGTGTTTGCTGAGAAACCGTAGTGTTGTGTTTGACGAGTAATAGCTGTGGATGTAAGCAGTCAAATGCCCTTGTGAAATCCAGCAACACCAAAATGCTGCTCAGCCCCATATCGGATGCTTCCAACAGGTCGTCTGTAACATATAATAAAGCCGACTCCGTGCCATGTCCTCGTCGGAACCCGGACTGGAAACGAGGAATAATATTATTACTGTCTAAGTATTCGATCATTTGGTTTAGAACGACTTTCTCCAGTATTTTCGACAGAACTGGTAGGATAGAAAAAGGGCGCAGGTCCTTGAAGTCTTCTATTGTGTCTTTTTTGGGTATAGGCCTAACTACATCTTACTTCCAGAGACTAGGGAATGTATGGGTTTCAATAGATTTATTAACGATTTTTGAAATGATAGAAAAAGTTTGGGGTAATGTCAGCTTAATCATATTTATACACAAATCATCGCATCCTAAGGCGTTAGTTGAGATTTTGTTAATTATTTTAAGAATTTCTTTCTCAGTTGTCGGTTTCAGATCAAAAGTTTGGCTGATCGCTAAGTTATTTTGATTCATATTATCTATAACAAATTTTGTGGATGATAGGTTTAGGAAGTGATCACTTATTTCATTAGGGTCATTCATATGATCAGGTATACAGTTTAAACGTCTATTATTGAACAGAGCTGTATTTTTTATGGTTTTCCACAATAGTTTTGGTTTTTTAATATTATTATTTATGAAGGAGTTGAAGTAAGCTTTCTTCTCATTTTTTATTGCCGTGGTTACATAGTTTTTCAAACTGCAGTAATATTGTTTTGCTGAATCTGTCTTGGTTTTATGAAATTTAACTAACGCATCATCCCTCAATTTCATCATTAATTTTATAGTGTCTGTAATCCAGGGATTGGGTTTGTCTTTAAATATTTGTTTTTTGAGCGGCGCCAAATAATGTTGTAATAAATCTATTAAATAATGTCATCGATGCAGCTGGCTTTACTGATTGAGTTCCAAGGAACAGCCTCCAGATCCTTTTCAAACAGATCTGGGATTATATCATTTAACGCTCGTTGATACCTAATGTGTTTAATCAGTTTTGGAGCTTTTAGGTCAAAATCCAACATAACAGTTGCGTGGTCACTAAGGCAATAATTATGTACTATTTTATTATTTTTACAACGGGGTGCAGCGTCGGTGATAATTAGACCTAAAATTGTTTCAGTATTTATTTATTTTTTATTTAAAGACTTTATTGCACAAATCATAGTGTACAAAGGTGGACTTAATGCTAAAAGCATTAGTGGTATTATTCGTAATTCTAGTGGGTTACTGTTAGTGATGTAAAATGAAAAAAAAACAATTTGTTTTTTTTTTCAGTTTTTGAAAAAAAAACATGAAAAAAAACTTTGCACCGTTGTTTTTTTTTTCTAAATTTGGTTTTTTTTCTACAATACATTTTAGTTCAATGATAAATGAAATTTGTATACTAAATCAACTTATTTATTTAATTATAATTAACTTATAACAACTTCCGATTTCCAACAATTCAATAACTTATTTTCTTATTCTTCATCTTTACTTTCAGTTTCAGTATCAGTGCCTACACTAGTCTTGTCGGCGTCGGAATTTTCACTTTCTTCTGTCTCTTCTTCCGTCACTAGATCTACAGCTTGAGACACTGTAATATTTTCTATATCTGGTACGTCTGTATGTTCGTCTCTTGTTAGATTTCAATCTATTCATGAAATCTTGGTACCACTCAACCAGAAAAGTTTTATTTTTAATTTTTTTTTTTTTAATTTTAAGTATAGTAGAGTTCAAAATAGGCCGAAATTGTGCTGTCTTTAAAGTTTTGGATTTCATTCATGAAAAAAAACATGCTCTAGAAAAAAAACAGTTTTTTTTTCAGGTTTTTTTCAACGCTTTTTTTCACACTAGAAAAAAAACGTTTTTTTTGCAACACTAGTTACTGTACTAGCTGATCAAGATTGTGCTAGTTACAGAATGATAATAGCCCTTTGGCTTGTTTGGAGTTATTATGGCGCACGCGCCCACGGACGAGTAAATTTTACTCGTCCGTGGGCGCAAGTTAATATTTAAATCTCCAAGAATACAGGTATAGTCACAACTTGCCAACATATTAACCGATTCACTCAGGGAATCTAAAGCATTTTCTATACCCACGCTCTCTGGTCTGTAAGCTGTACCTAACGCTAATGTTCCCCCTGGAAGCCTAACCTCGATCCAAAGCTGTTCCAGCGACGACTGGGGATGGTGCCTTACCCTAGTGGTTATGCCATTCCTAACGATAAACCCAACTCCTCCGTCGCGTTTGCCTTTCCTAGCTTTGTGAATGAATCTATAGCTAGGTATCACCGGTGCAAGCCCTTCCTCGCCGGTACGGATCCTTGATTCATTAATGGCTAGAATATCTATTTTGTATTTTGATATCATAACCGTAAACTTGTCCAGTATTTAGAGATCTAGCATTTAAAAGCCAATTTCAAACGTTTTACCTTTACGTTAGTCATTTCTAATAAAATAAAAAATATGTGTGTATGCTGAACAATGTAATAACAATTATGTCTATGAGTAATTTTGTGTAAGTGTGTATGATGGTAGTGTAAGAAAGTGTAATTTTTGCCGTATTTGAGTGTGAGAATGTGAAATGTTATGCTAGAGAGTGCCTGACTTCGTTCACTAGTGATATCTGAGATCAAATACCAATTTCGCCAAAACCTTCTTCTAGTCCACCTTGGATCGGATTCTGTAACGCGCTTTGCCTTCAGCCTGGCGGGCAAATATTTTTCCTCCTCGTGTCCAAACGTATTTTAATTTATGAGTCCGAGCGAGTTCCCGTGCCCTCTGGAAAAGTTGGCGATGGTGTTTCGTTAACCTCTCAGTAACATAAATGGGTCGCGCAGGCCCAGGGAGAGGCAAGCCTTCGGTGGTAACATTGCGGCGCACGCGTGCAGCCTGTAGAAGCGCGTCGCGCGTAGCACGTCGAGGTAGTTGTAGGTACTGCCACAGGGCGCGGGCGAGCGGGGGTGCCACCCTGTCCGGATTGTCGTAGTTGGCCAGTTCTTCCGGCGCTCACCACGTCCTTCTCATCTAGGTTGACACCTCTTTCTTTGCCAACGCGATTACGATGTGTGTGCAATTCTCGCTCGCTTCTTCCGTATATCCAGCAATCTCCAAGTCATTCAACAATAATGTTTGGTCACGGTCATGTATCTCCGCTTGAAAGTCATTGATGGTATTTTTAAGGGTTGAGATATCTAGGTGTGACATCCTGCTATTCTCAAGCTCCTCAACTATAGCTTTCAGTTTTTCAATGCGGCTGTTTTGCATTCTAATGGTATCTGTTAGTGCAGTGATAGTATTACCCCTCGGGAAACACTATGTTCGGACGCCAAAAAAGAAGAAGAAGAAGAAGAACTAGATCACCGGTGAGAGGCTAAAAGATAGTCAAGCAAACACCACCTCACCTCAAAATGAAGTCTTAACTTTGACTTAGTCTGTTTTTGATGGCGTCAGTGTGTCAATGCCTCAGTGCGCCTTTAATACAGCAGAAACAACTAAATAATAAAAAAACAGTCTGAATATCATATTTTCTTTAAGTAAATTGTATTTAATGATGCCTATCATTCATGATTGAAGTATTTTCAATAAAATTGTAAGTTTTGTTTCTAAGCCAACCCACGAACCAACATGTTCGATTATCTAAGGCAGTGCCATACCGTGATTCTGAGCTGACGACAACACTAAGTCCTACGGGGTGAGGATTCTTTCCGTAGCTTGCGAAAACATACAATCAAACACCAGAGACATTTAACACCATAAATATATTAATGACTGGGGGGACTACATTTACTTAATCTTAGCCAGGAGATTGGCACGGAACTGTGTGTTCTGGAAAAGTGCTTTGATGAGGCTGCGCAGTTCTTCGGTCCTAAAGTGGATGGCTAGAGGGCCGGCGCCATCTTGCCAGTGCGCTTCGATGTCTTTCAAGGAGCCGCCGAGAACGAAGATTAGTTCTTGGAGCTTGATCCACGATTTGACGTGGTTTTCGACTTCTGACGGGGTCTGAAACATCGCAAGAAAAGGGTCAGGCAATGTGAGATGAGGTGTCAGCGCGACATATTGCATAAGTAAGCATTAGCAACGCAGCAACATATTAATGTTATAAAAACGAAAAACAGGAACATATTAAAAGACACAAAAGTGTGAAATGAAAAAAAAACGCGAAAGATGCGTAGTTTCAATATAACATGCATGCATACTACTAATACCCAATGGTTGACTGGTAGAGAACGCTTAAAAGCATTAAGTCCGCCATCTGTTCTTCATCTTGTTTGTGCAATAAAGAATATATAATTAAGTAAATGAATATAAATACAAATATATATTCTTTACTCCGCTTCCATTTTTCTCTGCCTCAACCAGTGGTTGATTAACTGGTAGGTAAAGCTTTTAATCATTTAGGGGCGATTTTTCAATTTTCAGATAAAACTTATCAGGCTGATAAATTATAAAGCGACAGATATAAAAAAATGACAGTTGTGTATGATTGCTGACAATAAGGTGACGTTTTTAAATTAGCCATATTGTATTTTTTAGACGAATATTTCTTATTTGGCTATTGAAAAATCAGCCCTAAGTCCAATTATTTCTGCCTGACTAAATGTTTGACTGGTTAAGAATGCTTCAAAGCATTAATTGCACCGTTTGTAATTTTGCGAGCAGAACATCGAGAAGCATGGAACGGCACTAGCAATCGAGTTTTGGTGCCCCGCCCTAAACGAGATGTCAATCTGGTACCGATGATCGCGTATGCCGCGCGCAAAATGTGATGTTGCTCTGTTTTTTAGTAATAAATATATAAAAAGAAACAAAAAAAAATATAATAGTAGTAATAATAATAGTATAAAAACATGCTTTTTTCGAATTCCATTCAGCAAGTCCTTTTATTTAATACCCATATGATGGGGATGCATTTCAAATAGCCAGTGCGCCATCTTGGATTTCCGCCATGTTGGATTTAAGTCACGTCCCTTATTTTCGAATTCCTGACAGCAAACCCTTTCATTTAATACCCATATCATGGGGGTACATTTCAAAAAGCCTGTTCGCCATCTTGGGGAGGCCGCCATATTGTATTTGTAATGACGTTTCTTAGCTAATCATGTATTGTCATCAGAACTTAGAGCGTGTGCAAAATTTCATCCTAATCAAACATAGAGGTGGGTCAAATTAAGATTCCAAGATTTTCTTACATACATAATTACAAATGAATCTAATATAAAAGGGTTTTCAAAAAAGCAAAGCGAAGCGAAATACCACAAGCGTAACGTGCGCGCCGATCACGTGTCCATCGACGGGTATAAAGACCTGGAACAGCTGGGGCGCCTTCTGCACAACCATGGAGTACATGTCCGTGAGCTGCGTCGCCATCTCCATGGAGATGTCCTCGACGGTGCACACGCGGTGGATGAGCTCGTCCACAAACATGTTCACCAGCGTCGCCATCAGTCTGAAATTGTTTTTTTATATATATACAAGTTTAACGTCTTTGGATTTGCGCCACACAGACACTTATAACTAAAATTAACACTAAACTAGCCTATCCTAACCTAGCTCATTAAAATGCGAGGTGGTTCGCATTTCAATGCTCTACAAGGAAGCTTAGCGCAGCTATTATATTTTCTGTGGCGCAGGAACAGCGATCCGGGTAAGACGGCGCGATCAGATCACTTCACTTAATTCCTTACTTTAATTGCATTGTTTTCTTCAAAAGCACAAATTATCATGACAATTCCATAACACAATCACAATAATTGACCCGAAAAAAACCAATGTCTAAAACGAAGAAAAAAGGTCCGTCCTTCCCTTTTCGTTTCCCGCGCAAAACTCAAAATTGGATTTAAATAAACCATAATCGAAATAAAACAACTTTTCTACGGATTAACTTTTCGCGAGTTTATTAATTTTATCCCGACGTTTCGAACCTACCGTTTCAGTCTACCCGTGACCACGAACGCTGTAAAGTGTTCGAAACGTCAGGATAAAATTGATAAACTCGCGAAAAGTTAATCCGCAAAAAATGTTTTATTTCGATGAGTAATATTCGCGTAAACTTCAGAAACAAGTATAAATACATAATTTCATTTTTGGTTTTATAGTGTTTTGTCACTATACAGGGTGACTTTGTTATCAGTACCGAAATTTTGTGTAAAGACTCCACTGATGAATATGAACAACTTTTACTATGGGGGCAATAGTGAAATCGAGAAAAAAAATCAGCTGTTCCATACATTTTGACCGCGCGCCAATGGAACTTTTGTATGGAACAGCTGATTTTTTTTTCTCGATTTCGCTATTGCCCCCATAGCAAAAGTTGTTCATATTCATCAGTGGAATCTTTACACAAAATATCGGTACTGATAAAAAAGTCACCCTGTATGTTAATGGAAGATTTAAGTTTTAATGTGGAACCGCATCCACACCTGATGATCGTGGTCAAATATCTTAAGAGGTGGTACAGAGTGTTGTTTTGGTCAGTGACATCCAACTCAGGGATGATAACATGAGTTCTGCTTTTTTTTAAAGATTTTAAACAATTTTTAAATATGCAAGTTTTATAAAAGAAAACTTCATAACTCTACGATGATACTCATTCAATAAATAATGATATTTAATGGGGGGCTCCCTTACTTGAAACATTTTTTTAAATAACGCCTTATCAATAAACCAACCATCGGTTGTAATGTACATCCTGAAAGTCCTGAAATAAAACCCATTGCTGCTGACTACGCTGTTTAACCGAGCCTCCTTTTTGCATTAGTAAAATTCCTTAACCTTGAAAGTAACCTTCACATAACACTGCCCCCAACGACTTTATAATAGCAAATAATATTGATATCAATCCATATTATATTTGATTGAATCTTGTCTAGACATTTGTATGTTATTCAATAGAAATATGCTTTGGTATTTCAATGCTTTTATATGGTTGCTTTTTTATAGTTTTGAAGGTCGGAAAGTAAGGAATCAATTTCTAATTCACCCTGTATAAACTTAATAATATAAATTGCACTTGTAAAAAGCAATTTTGGCTGTGGCAGACGAGGAATCGAACCCCGTGTCTTAAGCTATCCGGGCGTATTCCTATACCACTCGGCTACCGTCACATTAGCAAACCTGTTAAATTTTGCAAGCGCTTACTTTAACGCGTAGGCTGCGTCTGCGTGTCATCATCAATGTTGCGTGATTGCTCTCACAATTTCCGAAGGAAATATTTTTACAAATATTAAACAATCGGTTAAGATGAAGGAAGCCATTTTACAATTTCATTTTTCTTTTATAGTGTTTTGTCACTATACAAACTTAATAATATAAATTGCACTTGTAAAAAGCAACTTTGGCTGCGGCAGACGAGGAATCGAACCCCGTGTCTTACGCTATCCGGGCGTATGCCTATACCACTCGGCCATTGTGAGATCCTTCGGATATTGTGAGGGCAATCTCGCAACATTGAAAATGGCACGCAGCCTACGCGTTAAAGTAAGCGCTTGCAAAATTCAACAGGTTTGCTAATGTGACGGTGGCAGAGTGGTATAGGCATACGCTCGGATATAAGACACGGGGTTCGATTCCTCGTCTGTCACACAGCCACTTGCTTTTTGCAAGTGTAATTTATATAAATAAAATACATTTTGGATTGGACACTAATCACATATCGTCGCCGTAGAGTGAAAACCTCGTATGTGTTTTTGAGTAAACTTTTTAGGAGGTGAAAAAGACCGTCTGGGGAAAAAAAATTGAACTACGTAGATCTTTGTTTCAATTGTTATTGTGAGTAAAACTAAAGTTCGTTCAAACGTGATTAATGTATATGCATATACACTTAATAATGTATATTCACTTTGAACGTCTGTTTTTACGATTTTAACATGCTCCGACCTGTTGTCTCGAGGTAATCACACCAGACTAGTTCACGCGAGCGAATTCGAGGTTCTCATTGAACGTCATAGACGGCGCTATTTGTATCAGATAAGCGTTTGAGTTAATCTAGAATGTGCGTCGCGAGGTTTTCTTTCAAATAATGTAATAAAAAAAAATGAGCAAAAATGCACTCCCGAGGTTTTCACTCTACGGCGACGATATATTACGCTGATCCCATAATATGTAGTCAATACACTTGTGTTATGGAAATCAGTCATAACGGTAGTGTGGTACCACAGCACCCAGACCCGAGACAATATAGAAAATTATAATTTCTACATTGACCCGACCGAGAATCGAACCCGGGACCTCGAGGCGGCGACGCCTTGAAACCCAGCGTGCTTAGCCACTACTCCACGGAGGTCGTAACCGTCGGTCGTTTTAGAGTTAATAGTGGCTTCGGAATGCAGTATGGAAGGGAGGTCTATGATAGCGCGAGGGGTGCGAAGTTATGATTAGAAAATTATAGTTAAATCTATCATGCGCAAACTTATTATATTATTGGAATTTATTTGTCAATCTGTGGTGACGATAAAGAGCGCTTACCAATTCGGTACCTGATCCTCACAAAGTGCAGAGGCCTGCACATCAGGTTACGAGAATTGTAAGCTTAAGTGGCAGTGGGCAGGGCACATAGCACGAAGAACTGATGGCCGTTAGGGCAGGAACGTTCTAGATTGGAGACTCATTGACCAAAGACGCAGCGTAGGACGTCCACCGACAAGATGGACAGTCGACCTTGTAAAGATCGCAGGTTCGATCTGGATGCAGACCGCTTGTGATCGGTCGCTGTGGAAAGCCGTAGGGACCTATGTTCAGCAGTGGACGTCCTTTGGCTGAGAATGATGATGACGAATTTTTACAAAATGTTGCTTCTCAACTTGCACGAAAATATATGATGATAAGTCCACCTTTTGTACTTGTGCAGTGCTATAATGTATAAATAAATAAAACATAGGCACTGCCACAATTGCAGCTGGCGCAGGCACTGCCGCACGGCCGCCTCCGCGGTGTCGCCTAACTGTCCTATACACTGTAGCCTACAGTAGCCCTCACTTGTTGAACACGTTGTTGGGCAGGATGCCGACCCACACGTTCTTGAGCAGTTGCAGCTGGCGCAGGCACTGCCGCACGGCCGCCTCCGCGGTGTCGCCTAACTGTCCTACACACTGTAGCCTACTGTAGCCCTCACTTGGTGAACACGTTGTTGGGCAGGATGCCGACCCACACGTTCTTGAGCAGTTGCAGCTGGCGCAGGCACTGCCGCACGGCCGCCTCCGCGTTGTCGCCTAACTGTCCTACACACTGTAGCCTACTGTAGCCCTCACTTGGTGAACACGTTGTTGGGCAGGATGCCGACCCACACGTTCTTGAGCAGTTGCAGCTGGCGCAGGCACTGCCGCACGGCCGCCTCCGCGTTGTCGCCCAGAATATCCTTCACCACGATGCAGTTCAGATCTGTTTCGAAACAATATAACAACAATTAGCTTTTTATTTACTAAAAATAATGTATTTAATTTCGGCGCTAGTAAAATACCGAGCGGTTGTCTGGCAATCGTAGAAACAATAGCGGGGTATACATAATCTCTGTTCTTTGGCGCGTTCTTTGAAAATAACTTCGAAGTATCGTAAAATTTCCAAAACAGCAATTTGATTAAACATGAAATGTAACAGACAGAACAATACAGAGTGTTGTTTTGGTCAGCTACGAGCGATTCAGGGGTGGCTGTACAAACGATACTGACGCAAAAAAAAAATGTTTTTTTTTGAAATGGAAAAAACCCACAAAATCATTTTTTTATGCGGTACAGCGATAGAGTCAAAACTACTAACACCAGGTAGCCTCCCTGTAGCTTACTAGCTACGGCATAGTATTTCGTAGAAAAACGCTAGCTACGCGCTAGGGTGCGAGTTTTCCCATTTGTTTTGTATTTTTTTTAATGTTGTGAAGAGGTTTTCTTGTATAAAACTTGCTTAGAATTTAAAGAAAACATTTTTTTAAGAATAAGCATAACTCATATTATCATCCTTGACTTGGACATCCAACATCAGTGACATCACTGACCAAAACAACAACCTGTATACATAAACATTGCGAATGCAAATAATTTGGAATACAAAATTGTGGACACTCATGGCTTCATCTCGTTCTTCTCACCTGAAGACCTAATATTATCCAGTATCTGCTTCCGCTGCTGCTGCATATGCGCGGCGAGGTGCTGGTAGCCCAGATCCCGTAACTTCTGCACCAAGTCCACGAAGCTGATTGGGTAGTCCAGCTCCCGTCCCTCCATGAGGATGAGCCACTTGTCCCCAAAGGTCTGCAGGTTGTGCGCGAGATACATGCAGTTGTTGTGGAAGAGGGCTGCAATGATGACAGCAAGAGATGTCAATTGACAATTTGAGAGAAAATGATATCTATTGTCAAAAGTCTGCCTACAAAAATGCATTGGTTTAGCCAGGCTTGACACATAAAGGATTGGCACACTGGTTGTTGTCTGCGGTCCGGACTGGTCCAGTATAATATTGATGGCATGCAGGCAATTTTTTGTGGACCAAAATGCATATCTCAAGAAGTGTGCTAAATCCTTAAAAATTAACTTAAAAAAAAGTAAAAACCAACTTCAAAACCAAAATGCTCTAAAAAGGCTTCAGGTCCATCAGATCCCTAATTGGCAACAATGGGTCCAACCAGAAAGTATACACTCTATGTAGGCGGAACAAATTTTCGAATCAGTTGACAAACAACTGAGATATGAGGTAACATATAGGTATACAAAAAAAAGTTAAATTGATAACCTCCTCCTTTTTTTGAAGTCAGTTGAAAAGAAGAATGTTAGTGCCACTCTGTGCCTTTTTGATTGGATTACTAATAAAAATAGAAGAAAGATTTATAAAATACCTTACCTACATACTGAGGTATGGTCTGCAAATACTTTTCATGGTGGTATGGAACTACTGCATCATACAATTCAAAAACCAAACGGGTGGTATTGTATAACTTTTTGCAAACTACATCCGAGCACTGGACTGCCTGCTCCATTATCACGTACACCAGGTCCAGAAGCTCTTGAGCGGTCTTAGATATCATGCATCTCGGGAAATAGAACAGACTTTTTGGAATTGTCTTATCAAGAACCTTTAAAGCCTCGTCCACACTCTCATCAGGTGTTGAACTGGTCCCTGCATTATCATCCGGTACACTTTCAACACCAATGGACATTGTGACACTCAAATCCTTGATCATTATCTGACGAGCTGTGTCTAAGAAATACTGACTTGACTTATCAGCAAAGAGAACATCAATATTATTAACATAATGCAATATTGAGAAACTCTCGTTAGGAAAGAACTTAACTATGGCCAAGAAATGCTGGAAATCTTCGATTTCAGAAGTTATCACTCCATAGCTCTGTAGTTCATTTATATTATTTGGTATTGTATGAATAAGACAATCCTTAACTAAGATATCCCTGAATTCAACACTTATCTGCTTACTAATCATTTTCATTAGTGTCTTCTCTCTATTAAATTCAAAATTCAGTTTGTTGCTGAGATAGTGGAACAGTAATCTCAAGTTAGCAATGACTGCATCATATGCAGGTCTGAAGTCTGGCTTGTGATTAATAGTAATGGTCATTAGCTCATCAGTTTCTGCAAAAACAATGCTGTCATTATTGATAATAGGCTGAAGCACATCTTTTAGGAGGAATTGAGAGAATTCAGTAACCTTTTCGGTCAGCTTTTTACACTTTTCAAGAGCATTCAGGATATCTACTACAATCAGTGAATCATCTAAGCTGAGTGTAATAGTTATAGTAGTTTTATGGTTGCCAGCCTGGATATTCTTATAAACTAATCTATCCCACTCCACATATAAATCTTGGAGCAGGTTGTCTAAAATTAACTGTGCAGTGTTCTTGGTATTGTTGTAAAGGTCTAGCTGCTTAAAGCCTTCAGAGGGCATTTCTATGTGTTGCAGTAAGTCATATACTGCTTCAACAGCACGAGTAAAGCTCTGGGCCTCCCGACCATCATCAAACTCCTTTACGTACTTGCCACACTGCACCACATCGTACACCATATTTAATGTAAAGTTGGTGGCCTGCAACTCTTTAGTAATCTTGTCATGGTTCTCTATAGACTTGAGTATTTCAGCCATTGTTTCTTGTTCAATTTCTTGTTTGCATATCTCCATTTCCTCCACAACAGACTTGCTTTCCTGTGACAATTCATTACTCTCCTTTAAAATATCTTCTATATCATAATTACTATTACCCAAAAAGGATTTTAAATCATTCTTAAGTGTATCAATTTCTTTAACAACAAGTGGAATTTTCTCTGAGGGTTTCCATTTATTCATATCTTTGATATCAAATATATTTTTTAATGTGCTCTCTACATCATAATCTGCCATTTTAGTGCCTTTTCTTCGGCTTTTCTTTTTTAATGGTGGGTTTAGGGTAACTATCACGCTTTGGTGACTTGCTAAACGAATGCTTGCTGTTTTTAGTTTGATGGTACTTGTTGGAGCTCACAGCATGACGCAGAGTGTTGACAAGGAATCGCTTATTCGTCTTTTGCTGCGGTGCTTTGATCCAACCTGAGGGACCGACTATTTCTGCTCTGGCGGCTCCTTGGACTGCCTCCCGCATAAGCTCCTCTACAGCTAGCCTGAAAGGATTTATTCATAAAAATGAAGCAGAAATGGAAGTTGCACGTTTATCTCATTTAAATCAATAGTCAAGCGAAAATATTGTCCTTCTTACTTCTCTAGTGCGTCGTCATCTAAAGGTTCTTTATCAAAATTTTTGGTAGCATCTTCTTTATCTGACATAGTTTAATTAATCTCTATAGTGCTCTAGTATGTTTTAAATATAGGGTTTCGCAAAAATTACAAATAATGAATAACCTTCTCCGAAAAACCCATATTTCCGAAAAAAAGTTAGAATCACCGAACAAGAAAACAAACACGTATTTTTGACAGAAATACAATACACCAGCGTTCAGGTTTTATCAAATATGTACAAATTTTTACCTTTTTTTTAAATGAAATTATTGTTTTATTAATTGATAATTATTGTAAATAACTAATTGAGGTTTTCAAAGGAATCACATAATTCATGTAAGTTTATTCATTTTCATAAAATAAAATATCGTGGAATGCACCTGTAACAGGACTTACACCACAAAAATCTGGCAAGAATTTTGGACGCGTGGAGTGAAACGTCAGCCACGTCCATACACCTGTCATTTCATAATCGTCGATCTTTCTCTTTCAGACGGCATTTTAGTTTATTTTAGAATTATAAGCTTCCAATAAGGTAATTTTAATGTTAAATGTTTGCCTCTGTGTATGCACGAAGACTTTTAGGATTGTGAATATATAATTAATGTTATTTCATTCATTATTTACCAGTCACAAATTCCTGCAGGGTTCACCTTAATTTATGTGTTATATGTGATTTTTACAGGCAGAATGGCTGCGAAACTGTTGTATTTGATCCTAATAGTAGCCACTGCGGCGATGGCTGACGACGAACCGACGCTGGCGAGATTATTGGTGTCGAAACAAGTGTTGAACAAGTACTTGGTTGAGAACATGGATATCCTGGTGAAGTACACGCTATACAACGTGGGTACGGCGCCCGCGGTTGACGTGAAGCTGGTGGACAATGGTTTCCATCCTGAGGTGTTCACGGTGGTAGGCGGGCAGCTGTCAGCGCAGATTGAACGCATCGCTCCCCAGGCTAACGTGTCACACGTCGTGACCGTCCGCTCCAACAGATATGGCTACTTCAATTTTACCTCCGCCGAGGTCACATACAAGCCCAGTGAAGATGCCACCGAAGTAAGTTATAGCTTTGTTTCTTTATGCTTCAGTTAATCATTTTTACTTAAATACTCAAAAGAAGCTATAGCCTCGTTGTGAAATTTACATTAGAGATTATTTACATAAATTGGCATTAAAATAACAAATCACTAGCTTTTAGGTAAATTCAACACTTTTTTGTATGTAACCCAAGCCCAATTCAAAACAGTATGCTATTTACTATCTGGCATGTATTATTCTGAATGACAATCAATTCTTAACTCTAAAACCTTATTTTTGTTGCATATTATCAATCAAAATGTCAATGCAAGAATGTTTATTGTTGCCATACCAATGACATATCATCTCAATTCTGTAGTTTCCTGAAATCACCAACAATTTGGCAAACCAAATATATGTATAATGAAGTACAATATTTAAGCCTACCTTCTATTGACCATTCTTCTTATTAATTTACACAATTTAATTTTTAACAGCTCCTTTAACAGTGAAAAGTACGAAACCTAAATTGTACACAGAAAAATATATAATCACAGTTTCAAATTGCTTGTAAATGTTGGGATTGTTGTAAAACTTTGGCCCTAACACAATTGAAGACACAATCTATGGCAAAGTATCATTTTGACAGTTAATAAGAAGTATGTAAACAATTGGTAGTGGAAACTAGCCTATTCTAGGTATCTCTCCCTTGATATGAAACAAGACTACACTAAAATGTAAAGGCATACCTTTTCCATGTTAACTCATGTATCGCACATCAGGGAATCAAACCCAGTACCTTTAGCTATCAGTCTCACATGATCCAATGGCTTATAATAAGTAATATATATAAATAATATATGTATGTTTTTTTTCATTTTGTGTTAATTTGCTATCACCAATAGGACTGAGCAAATCTTTTCTGTGCTGCTTTCAAACTGCTCATAATTTCTTACACTGTAATTTCCAGGTCCAGTATGCTATCAGCAGTTCACCCGGCGAGGGCGCGATCGTCGCGTACAAGGACTATGACCGAAAATTCTCATCACACATCCTGGACTGGGCAGCCTTCGCCGTCATGACCCTCCCGTCCCTTGCCATCCCCTTTGGCCTCTGGTTTTCATCAAAGAGCAAATACGAAAAACTAGCTAAGCACAAGAAGACTCATTAGTAGAAAGTAGTTAGTAATAAAATAACGCTGCTAATGTTGCAAGTGTCTAATAGTCGATTTCTAATTCAGTGCAATTAGATTAAGCTTTGTCTTCGCTGCAATTTTATGGTACTATCCTTAATTAATTATTTATGAATTCTTATCTATAACCTTGAGGGAAAGTATTTCTGTTGTTGGAATGTTTGTTTTACATTCTCCAGTACAGATAAATGTAACATTAGCAGTGGAAATTTATAAATCTTTGTTAATAATTTATATGAACAATAAAAACACAATTTTCATTTCGGTTTTTATGTTTAGTTAAGCTTAGGATCTTTTTTTAAAACTTTTTTTAAGTAGGTATTAACTTTTTTCTAGTACATTTACTGCTTTATCCTTGGTAATTCAGTTCTTATAAGAATTAAATGTGCAATTAATTGTTTTGGAAGTAATGATACAACAAAAGTATACAAAACAATTTATTTAAAACATATTAAAAGTTTAATTTACATACACTTTTGGAATACATACTACACAAGACAAATAAAGGTATACAAAGTTAATAAAAACAAAATTTACAAAGTGAATAAATTATCAATTAAATACACACAATAATTAAAGCTAAGGTGCCCATTAAATTAACTCTGATACTTTATGGTACCTACGACATAGAAGCGATATTGGACTAATTAATTTATAATTCTGGTGACCCCTCTACTATAACTGTTTATTTTGAAAGGATTGACTGTGTGAATGACAAACTTACTGAAATAGAAATATCTAATAGGATTATAACAAAATGACAGACAATAATAACAAATTCTTGATAGTAAGAAGTATTTGTATTTATTTCTCAATCTCTATAAAAAAGAAAGCAATAGGTACTCAATGAAAATAAAATTTATTATATCTTTACCTTCAATGTACCTACATAAAATTGGTGCTTGTATGAAAAATGATTCTTTACAAATACTAGGTTTGGTTGTTCGTTTATCGATAAACTCGGAATATTATTATGCAAAAAATTTGGTGCATGGAATATAAATAAAATTACCAAGAGATCGAACGTGTAAGTAATTTGTTATACGTGGGTTACTTTTTTTGAATGCTGTGTATTGTATGTTATCAATGTGTATTATGATAATAAACGCACTATCTAACACTTTAGGCTATGTGGATTGGTTTTACAAAACCATTTAGAAATAAGGTAAGTCAGAGTAAGTCTTAAAATCTGGTTACATGCGCGATGCAGTGAGTGACGTAAAAGTTACAGTCCGTTAAATCTTAATATTCACACGACTGACTGCTTGCTCCTCTGTTATGAAATGTGATACGAATGTGAATCATAGAGCAAACTCGCAGTGCTTGACGAGCACTTTTTTCACGTTAGTAAATAAGTAGCTAGCTATAATATTTTAAGATTCTTATAGCTTAGCTTAACGCTCGTGATAGGAAGTAACAGATAAGTCATCTTAGGCCCTATGGATTAAATCCATATATTTATAAAAAATATATATTTTATAATCCAGAACTAAGCTACTTAATCCTGACTTGCTCAAGTGGACCTTATTTTATTTAAACTTTATTGCACTGTAAGTTTAACAATCGGCGGGCTTAATGCATTCTCTACGAGTCGACCGCTTAAATTGCAAAGAAGAAGCGCTAAAGGAAGGTTATGTTTTAAATAGATAGACATAGATCCTACCTACTCAAAAATCTGTTTCAACCTTAGTTGCTTCGAAATTAATCTATCTAAATAATAACGAGAAGGAAAAAGGCTGAGTTATAAAGAAGGCAACAAAGAAGTTGTTATTATCGCTTTCGATGTTTCATTTTGTTTACTTCCTATCATTCAAAATGGCAGTTGAATGAACTAGATAGTGTAGGTAGGTTTCCTAGGTACAAAAGCACTTGAATCTGGCGTTATTCAAAGTACATGCCTACATTCATAGAAAAGGAAAACGTACCTACCTAGATTTGATACAAGCATTACACAGTGATGTTATTATTATGTTATAGTATATATACCTATCGTTAAAACAGACAAGACAAATGTTAATTAATAAGTAAAATTTATTTGAATGACCAAATAATTGATAATTTTAACATTGGTTTACTTTATAAAATATAACGCTGATTATTAGATAAAAGAAAAATAATCTCGTATAACATACATAATGAAGTGTTTGTACCTACGTATTGTAAGTTGTAACAGATGTTACGCTCCACTTCATTACTTTCTTCTACGAACTAGTAGAATAATATTGATTGCACATAAACAGGCACAAAATACAGACTTATATTTACTACGCATAAACATGCAGAGGTTATAAAACAAATATGTATATATTTTTTTATGGAAAATGAGATAGTAAGTACCTAGCATACGATCGGTATCAAAAGTCTGACTAAACACTGTTTGTATCAATTCCTCCATAACCTTTAGGAATTTTAAAAACATTAATCCCTCAAGCGTATGTGAACGAGACAGAATGCAAATTCTATTGTTATGCGGTTGCCTGCAACCGCTCGGGTGTTGAAGCATAATTAGACAAAGTCAGGGGGCAGATTCTAGTGCAGTTCGTATACATACGAAAAAGTTCATCGATCGAATTTTCTTTGACGTGAGAATTGCCGCCCGGAAGGTATTCAGAATTAGAAACAAACATAGTGTTTAATAATGTATGATGCCGACTGAAGGTATTATTTATTAGTAAAATGGTGTGCATTATCCAATTCTTAAATAAAAATCCATGAGATTTGCATTAATGGAATAGTAGGTACATAGATAGTAGTGTAATTGTTCATAACCACTTGACATTCAATGCAGAAACGGCTAAGTTATGCATTAGTAATAGCAAGTCAATATAAATATACCCTGATTAAAAGGCAAATTGTTTCATAAAGAACGCTGCGAAGGCAAGACGTTATTCTCATAATGACTATTTCGTTAATGTCACAGCCACTGAACAGACCATTATTTTAGTCTGATTGCGAAATAAACTACCAACCAGCCAGCAAACAAATACCACTATTTAATCAGGTGGTTCAAATCAATGCAAATTAGTTGAGAGCGAAGTAAGTGATGTCACCTACATCTACAAAAACTCACACGTCGATCGTTGTATGCGTGTCAATTTGAATAAACACAACACATAACTAAAAAATATGCAGTATAGAGACATTTGTTTATGTTAATGAGATGACAAAGTATTACAAATGAAATAGACACATTTTTTCATGCAAAGTTTACACGGGTTCGCGATTAGGAAGATCCTGTTTTCATTACGCTTTTCTGGATAAGACACTTGCATTAAAGATAAAGTATTAATTGGTTTGTAAGAAATGCTAAACCTAACAGGTGCCTCATTCCTGACATGCTATCTAACTCTCATTAATTAGGCCAAGATAATAAACTAATTCCTCGTAATAACATATAAACGGACATCACGTCTAGCTTAACTTTGCGGTATGTTGTGCAGTTCTTCATTAAGGCCGACTAATGCATTATGTTCATTATGCGATGAACTTAGTTTTGAATTTTTAAATCATCATCTCACGCTTGTGGTCTTCTGTGAAGTAAACTGAGACTGACTCTAAGCTAATACCGACTGGCGGAAATGAGATTTAGGATATATTTCAACAGAAAATGTGGTGAATGATGTGCTGTTAGCATAAACCGCGATAAAATAATAAATATTAGGCCCTGTCCCCATTCTAGAGGCGGATATCAAACAAAAATCGTAACATCGACAAATATTTGTGTCCCGCAATAGGTCTTCTGTGTCAATATCCAATTAGAACACACTAATATGACGTCTTTGGGTAGTTTCAATTTTACGACAGCTGTTTTGCTATCTCCTGATCTTTGAAATTAAGCTTCAAAGCATGATAAGCAATCAAACCAACGTGGGTACATACGACACGAATTCGTTGAGAGCATAGCGAGCCAACCGCGTCGTACAGCGCCGTCATCACACAATCAGTAGCCGTCATACAGCAGTTTTATCAATATAAAGAGTATCCCAGATGTAGTTATTTTTTATACAAAGACAAATTAAAGACAAAAGAGGCACATCCCTAGCTGATAACAGGCTCGAACTGGATGAGCCACTGCTCACCACAATTAATGCCTAATCACTCATTATCATTAATACTTTGGTTCAACTGTGGTCCATATAATTATGATGATAGATTGAAAGCTTTTTATAGAAAGTAATCACATTTATTAATTCTTGCATTCACAAAGTCCGTCATATGTGCAGGAATTATACATACTGAAGGATGGTATACAAAAAAAATAATGATTAATTAATTTACACTCGATTAAGAATCACATATTCGTTTGTCGCCAACCATTAACAAATTTTTAATGCATTTTATTGTATTCATTTCAACAAGTAGCTTTATCTACTTTTTGAATAATTAATTGCCAATTTAGTAAAAAATATTATACTAAACAAATAGGACAATAACTATAAATAAAAAAAACAATAATTAAAAATGTGTTATGCCGAAAAGCTGCTTTGATGTATATTAATATGTGCAAGAGCTTGTTGGTAATCAGACGATTAAATACATCAGACTTATATCCTTGCGTGGGCCATTTTTTTTTTACATCATGATGGCTAAAGGCTAAATTGTCTACTTTTACCGTGACTCGCACGGCATTTTATCAATCTTAAGCGAAAATAATAATCTCCATTGACATAAATATATATAAAAATATTGCAATATTTACAAACCACTCATTAACATTAACATTTGTAACAAACAAAATCTTATCAATGTTTTGTTTATCATCAGATTATTACAACGATTCGCGAAAACGCAGATAACTCGGCTGCATGCATAGAAATAACCATAATGAGTACATAATTGATGACTTATTTAAATGTTGATTGGATCTGGACTATAGGATTGGATAGTTGTTGGCGAGGAGGCACCGTAGTCCGGGGTGGTGGGCGTCGTGCTCGGTGGGGTGTCGATGGGCTTCGTCAGAGCCGGAGCCACGTACTCCGGAAACCTAATACTGGACTCTTCTTGCAAAGGCATGGGAGGAGTGCAGCTCGGGAACGGACTCAATAGTAAGAAAGTCCCGAAGGCCACGATAGAAGCCATAATTAAAATGATCGTACGCGCTTCGAAACCCGACCTCAATCCTGCCCAGGCCGCCATGTTTATTAGCAGTAACAAGACCGAGACGCGAACTAGTCTGACAGCCGTCGAGTGAATCCTGCCTCCGCCCACCCCGCTCATGTCGCTAGGCCCGTACGCGAAGTACAAGTTATGCTTGTCCCCGATGTGCTTCAGCACCATGTATATCAGGCCACACGGCGCGATCAGAGGACAAGCTAGACTGTACACCATCGAAATAGAAAATATAGCGAGGCTCCACGCGTAGTGGACGCCGAAGGGAAACTCGTATAGAATAGCTTTCTTTACATAACTCTTTTCGGCTTTCGACTTCGACTGGAGGAGATACCACACGTATAGAAATAGCTCAGGAAAGCGTATCAATTCTAGTGCGGTACCGATGAAGCCGGAGGTGATGACGTAATTAATGAAAAATGCGCCTTTGTCGGCGAGAAACACGCAGTCCCAGCGCATGGTATCATTCTCGTGATGCAAAGTCCATCTGACAAAAGCTTCTGCACTGACCAGACCTAATGAGGGCAGGATCAGGGTCATTAACAAGAGGTAAGATACAGTTTTTGTCATGATAGAGTAGTTTTGCTGGGACTTAGTCCAGTGTGACAGGAATTTATCAGAAAAGGCCACTATAGCCGGCATCACAGCAGCCATTGTCCAAAGCAGTAAAGTTGGCAAGAATTCAAAGACCACACTGCTGCCTTTTTCATGTGTATCTAGTTTAAAAACCAAGGTGTTGAAAAGGTTGACAATAATAGCAGGTGTTGTGAGGAAAAATAAGACAAGGAACAAAAATAAGTTAACAAAAATTGCCTTGATGTACCAAACACCAGGCTGGACACTTAAATTTTCCCAAATAATATCTGCTGGGTTAGTAGCATGAGATAAAACCCAACCTCTATGCAAGCTAAAGTGATTAATAACATGTTCAGCTAATTGGTAAGAAGGTAAAGTTAAAAAGGCAATACCCAGAGGATCATTTAGCACCATCGCACGGCATCTCTTAGCTTCATCTTTAAGATTCTTGACTTCATTGGAATAAAACTCAATGGCATCTACATGGGGTCCACAGAGACCTGTTCTGACAGTGATGCGCTTCCCAGTCTTCCTGAAGTAAGTATCACTGTACACCAGAGCTTCTGACACCATCTCAGTCTTCTCTAGAACTTCATTCAACTTGTTGATGTTGTATGCAAGACGAAGATCAACTATCTGGATATGAGGGAAATTATGAGCAAAGTAGGCCCTTATGGTAGACTCATTGCGATCAGCTCTGGATATATTAGTAATCATTATAGTGCCTGTTAGTGAAGTAGGCACAGGTTTTCGTCCAGTACATCTCCTCATTATCAAAACTGACATAGGTAAGAAGGCAATGCTTATTAAAGTATGTACCCATAGCCAATAAGATGTTCCATTTAGATTACTAAGAGTAGTTTTACTGAAGCCCATGTCTCCTTGGAGGTTTCCCGAAAAATTTATAGGCAATATTATTCCAATGGATATAATTGTGATGATAAACATGAGTGTGATAGCGTGCCTCTGGAAAGAGAGGTAATGGACTGCGTCCGGGCCGCACTTGGCGAGCACTTGCTCCCGCGTCACTCTGAAGACAGCTGGAAGCCACGTGAAAAATCCTTCATCAATGTTTACAGACTCATCGGTGTTGCTCCGCCGGTTCACGAGCGCGTCCCCGTCTCCACCACGGTAAAACAAGTTGGTCCAGCGGCTCTTTGTTCGCTGAACGAGAGCCATCCGCCCATAGTTCCAAGCGGTACGTCGCAAAACAGAAAACATCAATATCAAACATGACCATGAGATCAAGTTGAGGATCAACGTTTGCGGAATGCCATTGTAACCGAAGAATAAAATCTTTCCGGTCGCATTTTGAATCATACAGCCTTCGTCAGTCCCGTTAGATTTATTGGAAGGTGCAAATATATCTTCCGTAAAACTATAATCCATCTTGGTGTCGCAACACAATCAGTCAGCCACAAAAAGAGAAAGTACTCACATAATGGGTAAACACTCTTTAGTCACAAAATGAAGGATTTTACACACACTAATATTTTTGCTGTAGAAAATATAACTACATATCCCGGTTGAATTATAATATCGAAAAACAGTTCGAAAACAATAATGCAAGTCGTTCTTCCTCTTTGTTGAAGAATTTATTATGATTAATGGTGTCTCTCTCTAATGATCATGATAATGATTAAAACTGTCATTCTGGCACTATGTACCAATGAGCACTCTGAACTGAAAATTTGTGTCAGAACAATCTTCGCTATTGGTCGAAAAATACAAGTCGTGTATAATGCACACTGTGCGCCGGGACGAAAGACTGTGTTTGTCGCAGTCAAAACGTATGATTCCGCCATTTACATATGGCGTCGGCAGATTCTAAACGCTCGCGAATATGAGAGAATGATGAATGTCTAATTGCTAACTGTTCAATTATGATAATTTCGGCTACGGTTGGTTTTTTGATGTCGATTTAGGGTTACCATGATAGAACATAGTTTGGTGGTACGAATAGGACTTTTTAAAGTAATAAGTAGTTTTTTTTAAAAAATATATATTTATAAAATAATTGAGATTCAATTATGAAAGTAAGTTTCAATACATTTAAAACAAAATCAGAATAGCAATAATCTTTGCACTAGACAGAAACCACACATAAGAATAATAATATTTTTATATGATAATTTGGTGAGAGCAGCCAAACGCCACCACATCTATTCTAATATTCAAAATTCTTCTCAAGGCATTACGTGGAAATTCCTTAATTAAAACACAATGGCATAGGCAAGCCTATTTCAGTCACAAACTGTCATCTTTTTTCTCCAGATGGAGTTAATTCTTATGTCTTATCCTCTGTTTCCCTTCTTCAAGATGTCAAAACTTCTACCTTAAATTATTTGGCTTCTATACCAAATCTCTCTCATGATTCTTTCACCTTCTCTCCTGTGTCTGTCGATGAGATTCGCAAGTACCTACACCACGTCAATCAAATCCTGTGCGACCGGTTGTGATGATATAGGTAGAACTATGGTCTTACTAGTGCTAACCCAAATCACCCCAATTCTCACACACATAATTATTTTTTCTCTCTACTCTGGGGTGATACCTGCTGTTTTGCGTAAAGCCTACGTTCTTCCTCTTACTAAATTATCCAACCCTAAGCAACTCACTCATTTTCGTCGAATCTCCATTCTTCCCTTTCTTTCGAAAGTCCTAGAAGCTGTTGTCCATAAGCAACTGTCTACATTCTTACTCAAAAACAACCTCCTTAATGATTATTAGTCTGGATTTTGTCCCGGAAATAGCACGACCACTAATGGTCATTGATGACATTAGAGAGGGCATGGATAGTAAAAAAGGCCCCATTCTTATTTTAACTGACTTCTCTAATGCATTCAACAATGTCGACTATGATGTGCTCCTTGTGATTATGTCCCACTTGCGGGTCTCATCTGTAGCACTGGAATGGTTCCCTTTATATCTTCAGGGACGCCAACAGGCCGTTCGGATTGACCAAAAGTTTTCTTATTGATCCAATATCACAACTGGCGTTCCTCAAAGTAGTATTCTCTCTACGCTCCTCTTTTCCGTTTTCTTAATACTATGACTAGCCATCTTGACATCTGTATGCAAACAATCTTCAACTTTACGCTCAGGTAGAGATGTCCGATATAGGCTTAGCGGAATCGTGACCTCGCCTGTATCGCCGATTAGTCCGAGAAATCCGGTATATCAGTAAACCCTTCCAAATGTCAGGCTATCATTGTTGGCAGTTCACAGCAACTGACCAACATCATCGTGGACTCTACTGCTCCAATCTTATTTAATAAGGCCGTGATACAATACAGTGAGAGTGTTAAGAACCTGGGGCTGTATATAGACAGCACCCTCAGTAGGTATAAACTCTTCTTTTAAGAAGTCTCTCCGCACCCCCTATCAAAACGTTGGCTCACTTCAGAATTAACCATTCTTTCACTGCTGTCGGTAATATCTGAATAGATGTCATCAATATCTTCACTTCCCTATCTGTAATTTATTTTTAATTTCTTCTGTTCGTAAAATTAAACTTTCATGTGAAGATAGACGGGTGGGAAATAGCTTTTCCATCCCTAGGGTGGAAAGTAATTTAGTTTTAATTGCTGCGATCAGACACATCACAAAATAAACAAGTTTTTCATTTTTTTTAAGATAAGCTAAACTTTAAAAGCGTGTTTATTATAGTTACTGATTTAAAAAATTTATAATTGGTCTAATTTTTTACAATTTAAAATCTACAAATATATTTCGGTTGCCCGCCATACATGGTGTCACTTTTTTTTCATTTCAAATTGTCACATTTTGTTTGTCTTTGACAATATTTTTTTTAGTTTAGTCGATTATTGCATAGATGATTAAGCAGGCGAAGGCGACTTGCCGCCATTTTTGTTGTTCATTAATCTTCTTACTCACTCCCACCTTTAGCTGTCATTAATAGCGCTATCTCATGAGGAAAAATTGAACCTGGAATTCGACATAATCTGTGGTAGTTTTGGTGACAAGTAACCTTGTTTTCGCAAGGTTGCGTTCTTCTACTATTATTATTGTCTGTGAGAAAAAAATCGATCGATATTTTTAACAATGATTTGAAATATTTGATATCGTCCGCGTTTTATGTAAAACTCTGTTGTCTTCCGTGCCTTTAATGTCCTTCTAATCTTTTGTTTTATGTATAACGACAGAAAACAAAATGATTTGTGATGTAAAAACTTGAGGTTTCATTCTGGCCAAACAACATAATATCTAAATAAATTTATTTATTTTTCCTCACAGTCGAAATGAAAAATAGTATGTATAACTCGGGTGAAAGCACCCATTTCACTCTCGAATTATTAGCGCTCTCACTGTCTTCGAGCGCCAAGAACCTCTCGAGTGAAAATGGTCACTTTCTCCCCTTGTGTAACAATCTACTATTAAATTAAATACATATATTTCTATGTACGTTCATTAATACCATGCTTATATATTTCTTTCATCTATGTAATTATAGTATACATGTTTATGTTACTGCATTTTAAATTATTGTTTTTGGTTTCTCTTAGTAATTTTAAATATTCCGTCACTGATTTAACTCTCTGCATTTCCAAAGTGGTCGACTGGTAGAGAATGCCATAAAGCATTAATTTCAGCATAAAGCATTTATTAACAGTGCAATAAATTATATATATAAAAAAAAATTTTAATCACAATGAAATCAACCATTTCTCGATAACTATATATTTTCACGGAAAATACCTGGGCACATTAGAGTAGCCCTTGGACCTCTCTATCGATGGTTTTCGTTTGGACCACATGAAACCCGACACCGTTTATTTTTCTTTATGCACTCATTACATCGTATTTTTTGCACCAATAGTTACGCTGCAAGTGTCGTCCGGGTCGCAGAATCCATGGACACCTTGGCGTTTTTGATGTGCCTGATAACCTTAACTTTTTCAAATTATATTTTTTGAAAAGCCTACTTACTACTTTGAAAAGTCCTATTTGTCCCACCAAACTATGTTTTAGCGTGGTCACCCTAAATCGACATCAACTAACCAACCGTCGTCGATTTTATCTTAACTAAACAGTTAGCAATTTTACATCATCATTTTGCATATCCGCGATAATACTTCCCATTATTGAATATTATAATTTTGACAATTATTTTTTATTCGTTCGGTTAATACTTTAATACTGTTCTACGTTCTAATAACCTAACTGGTACTACTAAGTTTTTGGACTAAGAGAGGATCGCCAATCTCAGTTGAGATTGACCGACGTGGTCGGAAAAGGCCAGGCCAAAGAGGAGTTTGATTAGCGTTACCTCAAGCAACTCGTTCATACATTTTCAAACGAAGTTAAACTTTACAAGTCTGTTTCAACTACATATGCTGCTATCTATATCCAACTGCATATCCGCGGAAAACGGCGGAATTATACGTTTTGACTGCGACATATCCAACGATGACCATAGAATATAATCTTTGACGAAAACACGCTTCGCTCCAACTGCGTTACGGGTACATAAAATCACAGATTTAGTTAGATCCTGTCTAATGATTCAAATGGGGGTTAGATCAATGATATTGCAGTTCTTAATACAATATCATTGGGTTAGATATATAACAAAGCACTTTGCGCTTAGATTGATCTCAGCGCCTTTTCTGCCAGCTGAGAAGAAGAGTACTTTTACCCCCAAAGCTGAAAATATTGTACCTATGTATAGGTAGGTACATACAATATCTTCGCAGGCAAAAAGGTTAGTAGTTTGCATTGTAAGGCCACGAATTAGGGGGAGAGAGGGGAGGGTACAAAAAAAAACCTAAAAATGCAATAAATTCACTCAAATACCACCAGCTGGGAGAGGGGGTCCCCACCTCCCACAGGGGGGTACCCAACTCATGTATGCATCCCCCTCCTCTCCCATACTAGACGCTAACGAATCACTAAAAATGACGCGCTGTGTGGTCGCAGTTCTAACCTAACCTAACCTTCATGTTTTTTTATTAAGGGGGATGCAAGCAATTTGGATTTCCTCGTCCCCGGCGCTGCAGGAATTGCAGCCTTTTCGCCCTTACGTAACAAAACGCAGTCACCCTTGCTCGCCTCCGCAGCTTCGGCTCACACGGGTGCCTGTGCTTTATTACAGTGGGCGAAGGCTGCTCTCCCTCCGCGCCTCCGGCTTTGGAATTACACTCTAGTAGGTATCGGGCAGACTATTACCACGGCCAAAAAGATCACGGCAAGTCGGGGTTAACAAATGATTTATTTATTTTAACCCTGACAAAATTATAAGGAATTCTTAGTATCAAAAACCTGCACAAAAATAACGAAACGCAATGACAGATTAATCGTCGATAAAAAATAAAATAAAAAAAAAATTGCGCGGGAAACGAAAAGGGAAGGATGGACCTTATTTCTTCATTTTAGTCACATATTGTTTTTTCGATTTAGATTTAGATTTAGATTTAGATTTATTTTTATTTGCATAAGAACACGGTATAATAGGTGTTACAGAGATCAAAGTGAGCACATACATGTCTTGCCAAATTATTAGCATGCAAATATAAAGTCAAATTAAGCAAAATCAATAGAATTATCATTTCATAATTAACAACATAAAAAAATAAAATAAAAATAAATATGTCATGGCACTGTTAAATTATGTTATGAATGAATTTCAGATATACATAGCAATTACAGATTAGAATCTACGGTTCAATAGGTCTTTTATGTCATAAATATTATTATCTACTAGCCATTTATACAACTTGGCCTTAAAAGCGCTAATGGTCAGAATTCTTATATCATAGGGAACTTTATTGTATACCTGGATACACATGAAAGTACAGTTCCTTTTAAATTTTTCCGATTTTGGAATGATGTTTAATACTAGTTTCTTTCTCTGGATATCTTTGAAGTCTTGCATTTCTATCTTTGGCCTTTAAGAACAGTTCCGTATTTTTTTTTACAAAACAACAAATTTCGTATATGTACAGAGCAGGTAGTGGTAGTAACCCAAGCTGTGCAAAGGCCTTTCTACAAGAATTGCCGGGCGCAATCCCACATATAGCCCTGATGCATTTTTTTTGAGCTACGAATAATCTTTTAATGTTCGTACCATTCCCCCATATTATTATACCATAACGCAGTAGAGATACTATATATGCATGGTATGTCGTGAGGACAGCCTGCCTATTAGTTACTTTTCTGATTTTGTTTAGTGCATAAACGAAACTATTAATCCTTTTGCATACGTTTTCAATGTGTAACTGCCAACTTAAGTCTTGGTCTATATTTACACCTAGAAAAATTGTATGTGTTATTTCTTTTATTCTGTCAATATTTAGCTTAAAATTGCAATTTGTATGTCTTGATTGATTAAATTGTATGAAATTGGATTTGTTTATGTTAAGTTTTAAATAATTTGCATCTAGCCATTTTATAATGTTGTCAATAGTTGTGTCAATTTCGATCTCGTGATTTTTAATAGATTCGTCAGTTAGTTTATCAGATGTCACTACAATGGATATGTCATCAGCAAATAATATACATTTATGTTTAGTTCCCTCTGTTATGTCATTAATATATAATATAAACAACAGTGGTCCCAAGATACTTCCTTGTGGAACGCCACTTGTGTTTTTTCTTGAGTTAGATGTGCAGGGCACAAGTTCTCCATTTATTATTTTATTAACAACTACGCGTTGATAACGATCGGACAGATACGAAGAAATCCATTGCAACGAGGGTCCTCTCACTCCTACTGAGTCTAGTTTTTGTAAAAGCAGATTGTGATTGACAAAATCGAATGCTTTCGATAGATCAAAAAATAATTCCGTGGTTAGATTACCAGCATTGATATTATCTAGCACAGTTTTTACAAGTGTAAATATTGCAAGTGTTGTTGACTTGTCCTTTCGAAAGCCAAACTGTTCACTTTTAATGATCTTAAATGTGTTGCAGTAGTTTAATAGACGTTTGTACATGCACTTTTCGAATACTTTAGAAATAATAGGTATTAATGTAATTGGCCTATAGTTAGTGATATCGGTTTTTGCTCCTTTTTTATACAGTGGCTTGACGATGGATTCTTTTAGAGTACTCGGGTAAGTTCCCGACGAAAACGAGAGATTAATTAGGTACGTTAGGATAGGAACTAGTTCCTCTACACATATTTTAATTAATTTTGTACTTATGCCATCGAAGCCTTCAGACATAGTGTTGTTTAAACACATGATTTCCTTCTTTACTTCTTCTTTCGTCATAGGATAAAGAAACATAGAGTTGGGCGCAATTTTGGTTTTTTATGACTTTTCCTGTGTTTTTGGTGTGACACTTATATTTGTTAGATCTATAAAATAATTATTAAATACTGAGGCTATGTCAAAAGGATTTGTCAGGATTTGATTATTTAGATATATTTCGGATATGTCGTCATGATTTTGAAAGTTACAAATTTCATTTTTAATTATTGTCCAAGCTGCCTTGCCCTTGTTTTTACTAACGTTTATGTATTTTGTATTACAATTCTTTTTTGAGCGTTTAATGCATTTTTTTAATATTTTCGAATATTTTGTGTAGGTATTTTTATTTAATAATGTTTTATTTTTATAATACTTACAACGAAGTAGCCTTTTGGTTTTACAGCTACTTTTGAGGCCTTTGGTAATCCAGTTATTTTTGAATTTCTGGATGCTGCTGACCTTAAATTTTATTACTGGGAAGGAACTTATGAAACTCTTGAAATGCATTGTTTAAGTTAGATGCTGAGTATACATCGGACCAAGTAATGCAACTTAAACATTCTTTGAATTTTGTAATATTTTCAAAGCTATAGTCCTTCTTACAAATCGTATATGAATTTGGTTTGTTTTTATGTTCTGCTACTGTAAAACTTAGTAGTTGGGCGGTATCATGGTCAGATAGATGCAGGGGTAATACCTCAGAAACAGCATCTTTTATATTACTCAGGATGTGGTCTATGCATGACTCTTTCCTGGTAGGAACATTGATGTGGATTAGTAAGTTGTGATTAAGACATATATTACGAAATTGATCGGTAATATCTCCTCGCTTGAATGTGTTAATATTAAAGTCTCCTGATAATACTATTTTAGTGTTATGGGTGTACTTTTTTGATAAGTTACGCATTAATAAATCTAATTTAGATAGAAAAACTTTTGGGTCAGATTTGGGCGTCCTATATATACAGATGACTACTAACTTATGTAAAGGTAATTCGATACCACAGACCTCAAATGTTTTTTGGCTTGCGTATTTATTTATATCGGTTAATACTTTATAGATGATGTTACGTTTTGTTAATATGCATGATCCACCCCTCCTCTTGTCTCTGCAGAACATGGTTGCTAGTTCATAGTCCCGTATGTTTAGATATTTTCCGCTTCCATTTGGTAGAAATGTTTCTGTCAAACATATTAAGTCTAGCACTTTGTTTGCTCTATTTAATTCGTGTAAGGTTAATTCCAGTATTTCCTGCTTTGCTAATATACTGGCAATGTTTTGGTGCAAAATATTGAATGTAACTTTACCTTTTTTGGGAACGAAAAAACTTTTTAATATTGTTTGTTTGTACGGATCTTTCAGACAGTGAGGTGTTTAGGACACCATTGTCATTGATAGATGCGTTATGATATTTAGCGAAATAGTACGGAATCGTCCCTTTCAGGTAATTTGCATTATTCGATTTTTGTTTGGCATTACATACATCAGAACCAATAGGGATCGCGTCCGGACTGCGTTCTGGAGAAATAGAAAGGGATTGTACCCTTTGGATACTTTCGCATAGTTGACTTACTACTACTATCTTTATTACGCAATATAATTTTTTTTAGTTCTTTAACATTTAAATATTTGTACTTATAATCAATATAGTCAATTGCATTATTAATACATTCACACATTTTTAAAACATTTCGATACTTACATTCTATAAAGTGGCAGTTTTGGTATTTATTACAGTCTTTTTAATTTCATTATTTAAGTCAATTTTTATTTATGTATGGATTCGTCAATAGATTCAAAACAATAACATCAGTGTCCGTGAAATGTGCAAGCAAGCGTCTGAGCTGTAAAGTCAAAATATTTACATCGTAATCGTTTTCTCCAACGCAAATAACAAGCTTGTCTCTTGCGCTTGTTTGCACATTTTTAACATTTTTTGTGATATCTGCAGTCAGAGCAAAAGGCTTTGTTATTGCTGTTATTTTGTATTATTCGTATCTAGTGTGAGTCCTTGATCGTAATAGGGCCGTCGAGAGTCCGACACAACGCTGAGATCCAAATATGTATATGTGATGGGTATCTTCTTGGGCTTTAGGCTCCATGGTTGTAGATTGACCTGTTTCACTACGAAGAATAAGCTTGTCGAAGCTGGTCAGTGTTTTAGGTTCTAAAGTCCTTATGTATTTCTTGAGACTCATGATGGTATTTTCAGTATTTTCCAACTGTTTTTCTAAGTCGTATATTCTTATTTGTAATGCCAGTATGGTTTCAGAATTGGTGTTAACGCGTTGAGGTGATTTCTTTTGTACTGGAGATTTATCAAAATCATTAAAGGGAATGGCAGCTTTAGGTCGCCTTCGACACTGCTTTGGTTTTTGAGAGCTGTCGCGAGTTAGCTCCATGTTGCTCAGTGGCGACCGACATAGAGATTTTAACGTTTCATTTTCTTTCGTCAATTTATTTATCTGTTGGTTGAGCTTATTATTTTCTAGTAAAGTATTGTCAAATTCATTTTGCAATATTTCGTATTTTGAACAAAGTAAACTAATTTTGCCTCTCAGCTCTTGTATTTGATTTGAATCGGTTTCAGTGAAATCGACACTTTTAGATAATATCTTTTCCGTGGTGTCTAATGATTCAAGTGAGTCGTAGCGGTCAGTCAGAACGTTTGAATCGTTCAACCTAGAGACTAGGGAATCCTGCATACCCGTGGTTAGTGAGACGTCCCGTCGTGAGTTGCCTGGAGATGTCGAGGCAGCCTGTATGCTGTCATCTGTTCGTGTAGTCGGAGAGATTTCTCCCTGAGAAATGTTTGGCGTTTCAGAGGTAGTCTGTAAGATCTCAATATTCTCAGACATTTGGCTGGAAGAGTAACCATTGTTATTTTTAGTAGGTGACGGTTTTCTCCTCAGGGTGATATTAGAAGAAGCAGAGGTACCAGGTGTTGTGTGCCCTTTGAATTTTGTTGTGCATGTTTTACATTTCCAGTTCTTTTTTGCATCTTTGTCTTTCAGCCGGTGTAGTTTTTCAGAGTATTTAATACAGTCATATTCGTAATTATTTCCACATACCGAGCACAATACTGTATTCTTAGATTCAACTATTCGCTTACATTTGGAACAAGTGACCGACTGCGCCCTCTTACGGGACTTGCAAGGCCACTAGGCTTGCTTGGCAAGCTGATTGGTTCTAGCCTCTAGTGTTGAGTAGCGGAACTAATGACTGTCAAATCTTCGCCAATGAATCGATTCCTGAGTGTGTGAACCTAGTGACCTCTAGCGGTTAATGGATTTTACATGTACTCAGTGTGAGCGTGAGACGATTTGTGCTGGTGTATCTCCTCACCGGCAGATGGCGGGAGCTTACCAATAGCACGATTTACAAGTAAAGTGGTGCCATCTAGCGACGAGTAGATTGGCATACAGTACGAAAGTAAGATGAATCATCAGCTGATTATTGTTTACATTTTATTTTAAATCGTAACGATTGAAAATTTTGTACTTTTACTATTAATAATGTTATTTAGTCACTCAATAAGTTACAATAATGTCTCATTTACACTTATTAACGCCGCCAATAGTTTAGGTTCAAAATTCACTTACGATTCGGCAGTAATTAATCCATTTTTGGCACAAAACATAACACCTAATTGTTTGCATTGTTTAAGCACTTATTTTCTCACAATTCTTCATAATAACACTCCTACATGATAATTGTACAGTACTTTTTATTACTCACATATTTAGATTGATAAAGGTTAACATTTAGTATTTTTTTACAATAAAATATTCAGATCAGATGTTTACTCGACGGACAGCGTCATCTATCTCGTGATATATATTCTCGTCTAGTCAATTATTGTGATTGTGCGGTGGAATTGTCATGATAATTTGTGCTTTTGAAGAAAACAATGCAATCAAAGTGGGGAATTAAGTGACAGATCGCGCCGTATTACTCGGATCGTTGTTCCTGCGCTAAGCTTCCTTGTTGAGCATTGAAATGTGAACTACCTCGCATTTTAATGACTTAGGTTAAGATAGGATAGTTTAGTGTTAGTTTTAGTTATAAGTGATTTAAAATGAAAAAAATACACTAAAGAATAGTCTGTATGGCGTAGAGCCAAGGACGTTAAACTTGTATTTAAAAAAAAATGATTAAAAAAGATCGAAATTTTTACAAAATTCTAATGATTTTCGAAAATAAACCTAGAACATACAAAAATTCAAATAAAGTGAAAATTGCGTGGGGTGCTTGATATCGAATGTGAGGTTTATTTTATTTGTTACTGTTTGCAATATCATAATTATTATAATAATATGGCACCCCACGCTTTTTCACTTTATTTGATATTTTGTTAATATCTTAATATTCATATTAGTCTTATTTTGAATTGATTATGATAATTGATTGTTGAATTTGATATTGCAGTAACACAAACTGTCTTAAACAAAAAATATTTTCTAGTTTTTAGTTCGATTGCTATTAGAGCGTGTTTTTTTTAGTTTTTTTAAACTATAATTTACTTTCTGAATTTTAAGTGTCAAGAAGACCGTTTAAAAAAATATTGACAAAATATTAAAACATTAATGAAATTTAAATATGCAAGCGCGGACGCTAACGTCCACCAACAAGATGGACAGACGACCTTATAAAGATTGCAGGATCAAACTGGATGCAGACCGCTAGTAATCGGTCGCTGTGGAAAGCCGTGGGGGAGGCCTATGTTCAGCAGTGGACGTCCTTTGGCTGATAATGATGATGATGATGATGATGAAGCGCGGACGCGCGCGCAATATTTCGTGATCAGCGACAATTATATTAATATTTGAGGATTAGAGTGCATGCAAGCGAGGCAATTTGTAGCAGCAACCAATAAGGAAATTTGTCTTTTGAAAGTGGGGGAAACCAGAAAGAGGAACAGCCCCCTTACTCAGGACACAAAACCGGATCCAATGAATATAGCCATTCTTGTCACACGCGTACACGGCGTGATATGAGTGACAAGGATGGGTATACTCATGGGATCGGGTTTTGTGTCCAGAGTAAGGCCTCAGGCCGTAGGCAGCAGAGGGCCAATCGGCAGCAAGAGAAAGAGAATAACATTTTCATTGGCTTTCAGCAAATAGCATAGGCTAAATAATATGCTCATTATTTAGCAGGACTTTCATATAAACTTATGAGATTATTGTATTGTCATCGGTCCTTGACCCCTGTGCAAATTTCCATGTTAATCAGACCCTGGAAGGAGGGAAAATGAAGTTCAAAGATTCCGTTATATATATACATACATTCAAGCTAATAAAAGCGTGTTAATAAAACAAAAGAAACACTTTTATAAAAAAGAGCTAAAGTCACCTGAAACATTAGAACCCTTCCAAAACGCGTGCACTTACTAATCTGTGCAGTACTCGCGCTCGCACTGTTTCGAAAAGTTGCGAGATCTCTTGTCCGTGCGCGGTGTCTATGTGTGCGTTGCCAGCGTGCGCTTTGTATGTAGTTTGACTTCTGTAATAGATACCAACGTTATGTAATGAAATGTAAGGTATATTCTCTGAGGGTCAAGCCGAAGCCAAACCTAAAATATGATATTTGTAATTTAAAGATATTATTTTTCCATACTTTTTGGGTAAAAAAAGCTATTTTATGGCAACATTAAATTATGTACTCGTGACACTAAGTGGCGGGGAAAAAAAACCAAGTCACTAACTGATACCAAAGCGACCCGAGGCAAAAATCGTAAAATCATACACGAAATCAACAGGTCGGTGACGACTGAACATTATTAATTTACTTAAAAAATAACAGAAGTTTCGCGTACACAAACAGAAGAACAGGACATTTAATTTTGATAAAAACTGGATATCTGGCAACCCTGGTGGCGGGTTTAAATGACGTTTGAAAGGAGGAGTGAGCTTGCGAGAGAGCGAGATGGGTAAGTGAATTATTGTAATGGCATGAGCGAGTTAGATAGATTTGAAAAATCCTAATGAATTTCTGAAATTCGTAAAGTTCGTCCGTTCCTCTTCTTTTCATTTGGTTACTTGTTTTCTGAAAATTACATTAAACTTTGATTATTTTTTTGTCACAAAGAAGAGCATGGATTTCGATTGGACTAATTATTTAGAAACCAACAAAAGTGCGCCTGTTCCGGAGGAATTATTTTCACACGTAAGTTTGCGAGATTTATTTGTCTTCATTTTCCTTTTACAAACTTACAGAAAATAACGATTTGTTATAAAATAATCTTGTTTGTAAGGAAAGTTCCTTATCACATATTATACGAAGTTTACAGTTTTACCAATTTAACTAAGTTATACTGATCTCATTGTTTCATGTTACTGGTTTATTTTTAGCATTTTCTATCGTATATGGTTTATTTAGTTTCTCCTTGTCAAATAACTATTCCTTTAGAGTCCTTTTAATAATCAAAAATATTTTCGAAAATTAAGTGGAGGTCTCATAGGTCTTGAAAGGGCAATTTTGACAAGTAAATTAATTTCAGTAATTCCATATGTTCAATATGTTGATCTGAAATATAATTTATTATTTCTTATCCATTGCACAAATTAATAATGTATAATGTATAAAATAAAGTGTGGAAGGATGGTGGGAAACCACCACACTATCTTTCCTAATTTAGTTTTTATTTAAAAAATGACACCAAAAAGAGGTTGATGTTACTAATGATGAAGCAACACATAATATTTTATGGTACTTTCAAAACATGAATTATCATCTTACAATATCTGAAACTGTAATCTCTCTCAGCGCTACTAAAAGTAACAACTAATCAATTATATTATTTGAAAAAGGTAGGCCTTAATTGTGAAAATTAATTAGGATAACTCATTTTCGTATAATTTTATTGTATTTTTCTGTCCATTTAGGTATTATCTACATAATAGATGATTATTTTAATATTATGGACTTAGCTTGAAATAAAAATATATTTAATACACAAAACTGAATTTACCTTAAGGTAAATTAATTGTTATCATAACAGATAATTGTTCACATGGCTTATTTTCAATTGACCAGGTTGAGAGCAGTCTTAACAATGGAATTAAGCAGGGCATGCTCCTTGAAGTATGCCATAAAAACAATCCCGATATCTATTGGATTGCTCAGATCACTATGGTCTGTGGTCACTTACTGCGAATCAAGTTTCTGGGAGCCAAAGAAGACTTCTGGTGTGATATTTCAACTACTAAAGTCCATCCGTTGGGTTGGTGCGGAAAATATGACGAGCTCATTGAACCACCTGATGAAATAAATGCCCGGTATGGAGATTCGATCATTGAAATTATGAAGAAAGCCCTGCTGGACGGACAGTCGGTGACAATTGAAGCATTGACTAATAAGGGCCTGTCCCCAATTGACAGAATCAAAATTGGGATGAAGGTAGAGGTCCAGCACATTATCGACCCATACAAATACTGGATTGCTACTGTAAGTCCTCATAATACTATTTATTGGTAAATAAGAGTTTAAATACATTTTTACATAAAATTTAAAGTATTGTCATGTTTTAAGGTGTCAGAAAATGTAGGTGGGAGACTTTTACTTCGATACGATGGAGCTGATGATGATCTGCCTCAGTTTTGGATCTTCTTCTCTAATCCACGACTGTGTAGCTTTGGATATGTTACAAATAAGGTAACAAGAGATGAGACAGCCTCATTTAAAAAAATTAAGCCATTTAAAATATTGTTAAAATTACATGAAATTTATAAATAATGATACCACCTAAATTGTAATACCTGATATTTTAACATTTAATCCTGTATTATTCATTGTATTTGGCGTGCAATAAAGTATTTCTTTTTTTACGTAAATTTTTCCAGGGTTCCCCATGGCAGTTTAAGTACCCAACTAAGGTAAATAAGTTCTCATGTAAGAACAAACTGAGTACCCAACTCAGGCAAAGTGCTGAGGAATCCATCAAAGAGCCAACACCTTCTGACTTATTTCTGGTAAGTAATAACAACGTAACAGTTTATATTTTTAAGCGCATAGTGTAAAACTTAAAGACTGTAATAATACTGAGGTATAAAAAAACTGTTTTGTTTTGCAGCCAAACCCATCACTAGAAGTCCACAATTTTATCACAGGCATGAAACTGGAGGCATTAAACCCGCAAGATATGAAAACCATCCGTCCAGCAACTGTCACCAAAGTGTTCAACAACTTCCACTTTCTAGTTGTTCTCGACGACCACTTCGATGACTACGAGGACACCAAGATGGCGTGGCTGTGTGACTCTTTACATCCGTACATCTACCCTATCGGCTGGGCACAGAAGAATAACATAACTTTTAAAACTCCTAAAATTTGGAAAGAAGGTCCGTTCGACTGGGATGAGTACCTCGCACAGACCTCATCAGTCCCGGCTCCTGACTACTGCTTCGGGAACAAAGAGCCAGTCAAAGGCTTCGAAGTGAACATGAAGCTCGAAGCTGTCAATCCTCAAAACCATGAGGAGATTCACGTGGCGACCGTAGTCAGTATAATAGAGCACATGGTGTGCGTGGAACTGGTACCGATTGGCGAGAAGTTTTGGTTCGCTCAGAACAGCGATCTCTTATTCCCAGTCGGTTGGTGTGATAGCAACAATTACGAGCTACACATACCGGATGTTTCCGTGGCTAACAAACCAGTAGAGCCAGTTAAGCCAGTGGAAGAGCCTCGGAAAGTGAAGGAGGATATAAAGTCATCGGAGGAATGGTGCGATCGCATTTTCTTCAACTACAAGTGTTACGCTGGGCCTTCTATAAGTAGGAATAAGTTGTCTCAACTGCCGAAGCATGTGGGCCCGGGGCCGCTGTCACTGGTCCTTAAAGAGGTGCTAAACAAGATCATATCGGCGTCTTACAAGCCAGCGAAGCTGTTGAAGGACTGGGAGACAGAGGGACCAGCTGAAGAGGGCATGCGGCTTGAAATGCTGCGGGCTAAGTAAGTAAAACATGTCTATTTCTTTTACATAAAATTGTAACTGGTGTAAGAGACTGATGGCTGGAGTCTAGTACAGTCACCGTCCGATATTTTGAAGCAAATAAGGTGACCAAATACTTCTGAACAGATAAAATAGTGATAAGTTCATTACTACTTACTGCTCAAATGTAAACATTAATTACTTCAATAATATCAGAGCAGATTCTAATCAATAACTGCTAGAAAATATCTTACGGTGAGATGCAAAGTTGTAGCCGGCAAGGCATTACTCTGCGATCTCTTACCGTATTTACTGCCCTATGGTTGTTTTATTTGCTCCCCTATAGACCTCTGTCTCTTCTCTTATCTATCTCCTGCGTCATATACCTCTATCTTATCATCATTGTCAGCCAAAGAACTCCCGCACGGTTTTCCACAGAAACCAGTGTGATCCTGCGATATTTACGTCTATACGGTCGTCTATTCATCTTGTCCGTGGACTTCCTACGCTGCGCCTTTGGTCGACAGGTCTCCAATCTTGAACATTTTCTCTACACTTCTATCTGCTGTCTCTTAGTCCTCTATCCACTGCCTCATAGTTCCCTATCCAGTGATCTATGTACTGACTGACGCATAGTTCGTGCAAGCGGCGAAATCGTGCTGCCATAATCGTCTATAGTAAGGCCCGATTTCCACCAAAGCAGAGAGGAGAGGAGACGGGAGGAGATGTGCTGCAAAGCTGGCAGGTTATTATTGGAAGTTAGGAGAAGAGATGCGTAAATAACGAAATCTGACCCGTCTCATTGACATTTATTTACCTATGTGTACCATATTATGTGTACGTGTACCATATTATTAAATGATGTGCATGTTTTGTTTGATATGTATGATTCATATGATACATATTTAATTATTTTTATATAATCGTATATAAGTAATAGGCAGTATGTATGTTTATCATCGTATTATAGTTATCTCTATCGCTATTCTCTTCTCTTTTCTTGCCTCTTAACTTTACTTGCACCGCCTGTATATATATTTTTCTCTGTCCCGACCTATGGTTGACTGGTAGAGTAAGTCCGCCATATGTATTGCCATTTTATGCTTTGTGCATGAAGATTTAAATAAATGAATCTGATTGGTTTATTCAAATACATCTCCTCCCGTCTCCTCTCCTCTCTGCTTTGGTGGAAACCGGGCCTAACTCGTAGCCTAAACCATCGGCTGCATGTTGCAGACTGAAGTCGAGCACATACCACGCGTACGTGCCGGTCGCCACGAAGGCGGAGCAAGTGGCGGCCTTCTGTCGCGAAGTGTGCGGCAAGATGCAGGCGTGCCCGTGTCTGTTCGGGCCCGTGGAGTTCGCCGGACAGTGTCCGCAGAATTGTCAACACGTCGAAAAGTCTACGTTCCGTGAGTTAATAAGCTTATTTTAACCATATTTTTTTTATTTAACTAGCGGTCCCCCGCAACTGCTTCCGTGAGTTTTGAGTTTACTCTCTGGTTGCAGCGTGATGTTTTAAGCTTTCTAATACAAAAAGTTTTCTTCAAATCGGTTTAGTAGTTCCTGAGATTAGCGCGTTCAAGCAAACAAACAAACATTTCAGCGTTATAATAGTAGTATAAAACTTATGCAATGTTACAACGTATGGTACATCAGTTTTCACGTTCAGTACGTGATAAAATTTAATAAGATAGCGTTACAGCATAACGGCGAGAACTACATGTTATTTTTTAAAAAATGTGTGTTTTATAACGACCCGTCTGGTGTAGTGGTCGAGAAATCGCCTACTACGCAGCGGGTGCGGGTTCGATCCCCGCACAATACAAACATTTGTGTGCATGAACATGTCTGTTTGTATTGGTCTGGGTGTTTTCTATGTATATTATGTATGTATTTACAAAAAAAAAAAAGTATTTAAGTATTATATCCGTTGTCTGGCACCCATAACACAAGCTTTGAGTAGCTTACTTTGGGGCTAGATGGCGATGTGTGGGAATGTCCAAAGGATATTTATAAAGGATATTTATATTTATATGTTGTAAACATTTCAAAACAGACAGACAGATGGTTTACCGATTTAATTATGAAAAGATTGCCTTACAACAGAAATTAATAACCTATCTGTAGAGGTAACCTGCAAGCATCAAAAATCTAACTTAGAGTTGATTTTACCAACGTCAAATAAGGAATATTCGTCGGATATAACACAAAACGCCTAATTTGAAACCGTCACGTTATTGTTAGAAATCATTGTTTTAAATGAGATTTTAAAGTCCATTTCTCCTTACGGATTTTTGAAAATTAAAACAGTGTATAAAACTCATTAACTAAAGTCAGTTCCTTCTTGCTTGTCGTATATTTTAAACAATCTTAACATTTTCTTTTTATAACGAAATTATTCATTTTAAAATAAGATAAACACAAAAATCACCGACTAAATAAGTAAACCATCGTTTAACACTTACATCATTTTAAATCAAATAGTAAATGAATTTTATTCACTATGTTATTCACTGATGTTGATTTAAAAGTTATGAAAAGATTGTTAACATTATTCGACTAGCAAAGAAAACCCTTTATTTGATTTGAGTTTTCAACGACAAATTACCTTTTTTTATTGAATCATTTCGATAAAAAAGAATCTCAAGATTATTTATAATATAAGACAAGCAAAGAAAAGTAGGCTTAAAAATCGATCGTTTCATTTCTCCACAGATAACAACACAGAGCGTCGCGGTAGACACAAAGGCAACCAGGCCGGCAGACGAAAGAAGAAAAAGACTACTCCTGAGAAGAGGGAGAAAGAGCCCCAACCGTCGCAAGAGTCTGAAAGCAACAAAGACGGGGAGTCGAACAGCGAACACAGCGGTTCCGCGCCGCCCTCCGAGTCCGGAACGCGACCCAATTCGCCAGAAAGCGAATGCAAACGAAGGCGGAGGAAAAGAGGAACAAGAAACGACTACCCGAAGATGGAAATGAAAACCAGAGGTGCAAAACTACCGAACTTCGCGCTTCAAATGAAGGAATCCCACTGGGACAAAAAGGACGTCGAGACCATTTACAGCCAAACTTGTGTAAGAAAACGCAACTCGCCCGACAGCGAGTCGGAAAACGAAACGAACGAAAGCAGCTCCAACTCCAGAGACGCCAAAAACATATCCGACGTATCCGATTCAGAAGAGCCAGAACTGAAGAAACTCAAATTCAACTCGTACGATCCCCTACCATCGGACAACAAGATGTTTGAAAAAGACACCGCCATGACCTGGATGAAGGGCAAACTGAAACTCTCCCCGAACCCTCTCGAGTGGTCCGTCGACGACGTCTACTCCTATCTGAGGAACACGGAAGACTGCAAGCTCATAGCGGACAGAATGAAGCAAGAGGAGATAGACGGAGAGGCCCTCATAATGCTCGACCTGGAGACCATCAGGGATTTCTTGCATATGAAAAAGGAATTCGCCGTTCAACTCTGCAAACACATCACTATGATAAGGTGGTATTACATAGTTAATTTCGAGGAGACCGCCGAGACGTGATATTTAGTTTAATGTTATTAGTATTATCTAGTCCGCATTAAAATACTTGTTAACTTTAACATTTTTTATTGTTTCTCAAATCCTCAACAAGGCGAACAAACACGAACGGATTACGCCTTGCGAAATCTCTTGCAAATGTAGCTGCAGATTTTAGACATGAAAGACCTGTTGTCTTCTTTTTCCTTCTCATTCACGAAGTCTTCGTTCAGATGGATGTTTTTCTTGGCGAAAGAAACTTTGACCGGTATCTCTCTATCTATGGCTTGGGTCTCCTGCTGCTGCCGTACGTACTGCTCCAACTCCATTTTCTTGTCAGCCAGCTTCTTCAAGTTCTCTGCGGAGGCCACGTTGTATTCCGGCCCCTGCCGGTTTGGATCTTTGATATTAATTTCAGACAGCAAATTGCGATCGTTCATCTTAATCTGAACATACGGCGCACTGCTCAACAGATAAATATTAAGTATCTCCTCCTTCTTTGTAGAATTAGTTTGTTTAGATGGACTTTCGGTCGAGTCTGTGAAATAATTTTCATTTTTAAAAGCCTCGAAGATGGAGTGGATACTTTCTAAAAGTTTTATCGTTCGCTTTTCTGGTGTTTGACTATTTTCTGGTGAATGGCTCGATTCCACTTTGGCTTGTATGTCTAGATTAGGAATTTCAGTCAATTTCCGACTTTCGTTGGACGATCTAGAATCAGAGGACATTATGTGGTGTATCATGTCTTTTATAAAATCTTCCATGTCGGCTACGGAATCCTCGCGATTTTTCGCTAGTATTTCCTCAAACCTTTTTTTGTAAAGTTCGAAGTCGCGCATACTCGCATAGAAGTTATCGAAAATCTCTTGCACTGTAGTTTTGAAGAATTTTATGTTAGATTCTAGACTGCTTATGGACGAATAGTCGGTTTGTAGTTCCTGAGATATGTTTTTGTAAATTTTCTGTTCTAATTTATCTAATTCGGAATTGGTGAGCGAAGGGCGTTCGATGTCTTTGAGTTTGGGGTTGGACAATGTTTTGTTGAACTTCGTTTCATCTTTGACGGGAATCGCGTCGTGCTCGTAGCGTTTGTAGTAGTCGGCGGCGTCGCCATGTTCGAAGTGTTGTCTGGCGCTGGTCTGGAGTTTGGAGGGGGGTTCCGCGACGTTCACGTTGGACTTCCACGAGCTCCCCGACTGTGAGGAATACCTTGGCGATTCGGCCCCGCAGAAGCTATGCCGAATCTTCAAATTAGGGTCTTCATGGAAATCACCTGTTACAAAAGATGATAAATGATTTTTTAGAATAAAGGCCGAATAATTATGTAGAAAATAAGAGAGACTTACTGAGTTCAGTGTTACAGGAAGTCATTTTTCAGCAACTAACTGTAAAAGATTGAAAAAGAATCGAATCAGTCCTGATTTGGATTAGAAATAAGGGGCAAATATTTTTTGGTAGGTACACATTTTGTGGACCAGAACGTCTACCAGCATTAACTGTTTGATGATTATAATGTAATAGGCAGATTAAACGCTGGTTAGATAGCGTTAACGTAACTTACTGATTAAATGCGTTTAAATTCAGGGAGAGCAGTAGCATTACAAGAAAACACCTTCAGCTTGAAGTCACAAAACTCGCCTTCGGACGTTTCAAAAAAACATACCATATAATGTAATATGATACGTGAAAGTTCATATAAAATGTATAGTAAGTAAAAATAATAGGCACTATTGAAAAATTTTGAAGAACAGAAAAAAATGCGAAAATGATAATGTAAAAGCTTGACAGTATATACGTGTCATATATGTGTTTTTATTTTAGTGTATTTTGAAAAAGTTTACCTTCCAAAAGGTAATTCTGCTTGTTTATTCTTCAACGTAAGCGTAACATAACAAAACGCGGGAAAACCACTTGTTCAAAACGTTAATTAGTTTTAACAGTTGTTGTTGTATAACCATGCGGCCGGCTTGAGGCTGGCCGGCGGCAATAAATAGGACGAATAAATAAGAATATTTTCAAATTCAACTTTATTAAATTTATTAAATTCGGCGCTGATGGTGTGTCGTATCAGCCGACTACGTCGGAACGTAAAATTAACCGCGTAACTTCGGAATAGTGTGTTTAGACACTAAGATGTTACGGCGATTCTCCTACTGCTCCGAACCCAATGGCACGTAAAGTGAGGCTTAAATTTGAACTTGTGTTTCTGTTTTAACGAAACGAGCTTAAAAGCGCGTAGACGCGGTACAAATGGTGCAAAGCATTGATTTATTAGTAAAGTGGATATCGAAAGCTAATGAATGCGGCGGCTAAGTTTGGAGGCTTTCCGTGTTTGCACTACAGCCTAGAAACAAAGGTAATTAATGAACAGAATTTTAGTTTAGTATGGGGTTTGGTAGGTAAGTAGAGCCGACACACAAAAACTACTAAAAAGTTTAAGCTTCTATATAGTAGGTACAGCTAGTTTGAAATTACACAAATCCCAATGATATTGTATTATCATTGACCAATCCGGCCCAACATTCAGTGTCCAAAAAGGTATTAAACAAGGAGACCCCACTAAAACTATTTACCAGCGTTCTCGAGGTAGTCTTCAAAGACAATCGTGGAAATCGAAAAGCATAAGTACTCGTACTCGTAGGCGGTGAGAAAAATCTCACTGATCTTAGATTTGCCGACGATTTTGTGCTGTTTGAGAGTTCTTCTAAGCAAGAGATGCTTGAAGATCTAAGCAAGGCAAGCCTCAAGGTTGGACTGGAAATGAACAGCTCCAAAGCAAAAATAAGGACCAATGGTGTAAAGCGAAATGTAGCAATTGGAGATCGGGGACTTGGGGCAGCTACTCTCCTTCGACTACAGGCAAGACAGAGAGATCAGCCGTGGGGTCTAAAACGCCTGAAAGACTTAGTGGTCCATGAAAGGTGATCTTCCTTTGTGCTTAAGCAACGGGGCGCAAACTCGGTCGCTAACCAAAAGTCAGAAGTCCGAACTTGGGGTTTCCCAAAGGGCTATGTATGGAGTTTAGCGTTTTGGGGAACAAAAGGACATATCGGATCCGCAACACCACACTCCAAACAAAAACAGGCATTATGGACGTAGGTGTTAAAACCGTAAACTTAAGTGGGACTAGGCGGGCCACGTACTCAGGATGTCTCCTAAGAAATGGTCAAAGATCGTCACTCAATGGTGTACATCCGGCCGTCTGAGCCAGGCTTCTAGAGAGATTTAGCATATCTAGGCTGATAACGAATCGTTAGTGACGCTGATATATCCAGGTTTCATCGTTTGTGACGCAATAGTTTTCTTGGAAAATCAAAAAAACTAGGCTCAGACAGCCAGAATTTCGCATTTTCTGACTTTCCAGATCTCAACTATCAGAGGGTTTCAGGGCGCTGTTTCTTATATAATGTGATGTGACGCGTAAGTGACGGTCATCCGAAGTAGTTTTATCCATTTTAATCCAGTGCTTTTTGAGAAATCGTGATAAACGTGTGGCTCAGACAGCCTGATATCCGGTCGTCTGAGCCAACTTGTTTTTCTCTATATTTCACGAAATGTAATGTTTCGAACAAATGTTTTTAGGATTTACTGATGTGACGACGTTAGTGACAGCTCTCGACCAGATTTGAACCTTCGTGACGCACGCGTTTCGGAGGAATTGAGAAAAAGCTGCTGGCTCAGACAGCCGGATGCTGGCTGTCTGAGCCACCCAGTTCTACCACTTCCAGGTGTTGTACGAAGCTGAAAACTCATCTAATCTTATGTGACGCGGCCTCTGAGTACAAAAAATCGTAAGTGACGGCTCTATATGCCGCCAATCAAAAGTTTTAAGCATTTTAAATGTTTCCCATACATTGATGCATTTGGGTGGCCACACTTCGCACTCTTTATGGAAACGGAAAGACAATTTAGTAGAAAATGTAAGCTAAAGCCCCTCATATCAAGGCGGATGCTTTCTCCTGCTATTTAAATATTTAATTACGTAGTCAATAACTACGCCGATGGAGGAAAATATGTTAATTATGTATTTCAAGAAAAAAAAAAGGTTAAGATTACTATTTATTTGAAAACAACCGCTAGTTTCAGTAAGGTACTACAATATTAGTGAATTTTGGTAAGGTACATACTACTTCCACATTACTCGACTTTTCCCATGTGATTACGGCCCACTTGGGACAAGATGCAAAAATTCAATATAAATACTAACTTCATTCTGCAAGTCGTTTCCTTTTTTTGTTTGGATGGAAAATTTAGTAAAACATCAACTCGTCCCACCATGCCTTTAAAATATTTGGGACGAAATGCATAATATTAGAGATATATTTACAGTCTGCAGCTCGACCTCAGTAATTCTTAAACTTTCTCAACGTTTAAAAGGAGGCTTTTATTTTTCATTTCTAGTTTAAGGTACGAAAGGCAGACCCCGAAAGCGGTGGCGCGACAATCTTGACAAATACCACTAGGACAGGCAAACCCTTACCAAGAACAGGAACGCATGGAGTACTTTGGGGGAGGCTTTTGCCCAGCAGTGGGACAGCAAACGCTAGTAAAAAACAGAATAAAGTTACGCTAAGTGGGTAAGTACCTACTCAGACGCAGAAATTATTATAATTATGGTGTACGGTATCCTAGCTACTTATTATGATAGATGGTTTATAAGTCTACATTTGTAGTAGAGTAGGTAGGTTACATAGAACATGATAAATGATTTATGAAAAATTGTATTGAATGTTTAAAATGCGATACTTTTAAATGTACACACAAACAACTTATTTCAATTCTATAAGTGTAGGAAAAGCCTAACAGAAGGCATGCCATTCTCAGCCCAAAAAATGTTCCAAGACAGGATTCAAACCCGGGACGGAGCCTGCCTTAGACCTTACTAATCTGTGGCCGGAGCTTATCACACTGATCATGTGCCACAGTCAGTCTGCCATTAAATTTCTGCCCTCATATGCCAAAAAGCGTAAGCATCTCAAAAAAGTTACGTTTGAGATAATAATTGTTTTAAGTTTTTTAATTTCGCGTCAGCTTAGAAAACTATTTTTAAAAATACCTTTATTTTGAGATATTAATACCTTTATTTTTGAAGTGAAAACTTCTTTAGCGGCGTTGAGCACTTTTGTGGGATGGGGGAAAAATGTGAAACTCGCGTCAGGACACGTGGGCTGATCGAAAAACCGTAAGACGGTTGGCGAAATTATGGATGTAAGTTGATTTTTCTGAGAGATAAACTTTTTAATGTAATTTAATATAATATAAATTGTAATGTTTGTGTACGATAGCGCAATAAATAAATATTGTATTCTATAAAAATATTATATTATTATTATTATTATTATTGTATTCTATCACAAAAATGATAGTACTTTTATATTGATAATAAGAGCAATTCATTCAAAATTATTCCCTAACTATTCCAAAAAATCAAAAATGCACAACGTTGATATTCAAGTTTTCACTTCTGCCGGTACTCCCAGAGTGCAATTTTTTTATTGATGTTTTCAGAAAACGGAAAATTTCTGTTTTTGCCTTAATTTTGAGATACCGCTACTAAGCTTCAAATGATTTGTTTATTATTATTAGTATTATAGTATCTGGGTTATGAGTTACCGCTTTTAGTTTAAGTGTGTTTATTTTTCATACACATGTTTTTTATACATTTTTGCTAAAAATCCTTAGCAAACAAAATAAAACACGACAAAATTGCATTTAAAATCAATTCTAATATACCTTAAACTAACATACTACAAATTTTTTAATTTTGAAAATAGACATCTATGTTATAATCCACATAGAAGTAGGGAGGTCACTCCAGAATTACAGTCTATTGGCTGGTGTTATATTTTTGAAGGAATTTCAAGATATTGTTCTTTTTGGCTTTCAGAATGCCGTTAAGAATGGTTTTCTTCTTTGGAGTCAGAAGAACATTCGTTTTCAAAATCTTATTTCCAATAATACTAGCGGTTATACAGGGTGACAGTGATAGAAGTTGAAGTAGAGCTTATTTGCAGTCTTGTAAGTCATATGACACCATATCCGAAACTTGTTTCTTTCTGAGTTATTCAAGATTTAAGTATTTTTTTTAAAACTCCAATTTTTATGTAAAAATGTACCCTTTTAGTGACGAATACAGAATAAAGTTATTTTTTATTTGTTGTATTCGTATAGCTGAATAATAAGAATGACATTTTAAAGTAAAATTTGCATGAAGGAATCGTCATTACTTAAGTAAAAGCTAAAAAAACATGTATCAGTTTAAAAAAAAAAAATTTTAGGTAAATAAACGAAGTATTTCTAAGAAAAAGTGTATGGCATATTGCGTACAAATTACAAAATTTAGTTCCTTAATGCATTAGCTATTCAAAAAGGTCCGGTACAGGTATCAACAAACACTACTTAGGGTGTTTTTTTGCTTTTACTTAATTTTTATGCAATTCTACAGTTACCGCCAATTTTAGTAGAAATTTTGACAGTCCATAAAAATAACTTTTTTAAGTGATTCCACCGTAAGTAAGGCATACGGCCATTATGATTAAAAATAATGATATATCTCTCAGTCTCCTAGCAATATCCCAGATAATATAATACTACTAATATCGAATAAATTTGAGATTCATGCCATATTTTCATAGTGGATTTAAGGTGATTTCTAGGTGAGATAGAGCTATTTACCTTCATGTAACCTGTAGGAAATTTGTTTAGCTATCAGATGCAACAAAAATCAGAAAACTGCCTTTTTTTGAGTTACCGCTTTTTGGCTAAGAGAGCAGATTTGTTGCCATTGGTTGGCAGTCTATAGATAACATAGAATTAGAGGGTAAAAAACTATAGACAATTTATTTACGAATGACAAATCTTTGTCGGATTTTTTAGAACTACTACTTTTGAAATAAATATCATTGACGCAAGTGCGTAGATACTAGCGTACTATTATATTTTCTGTGCTAGCGCCACTGATTCGAGATCATGCCGGTGTTTTGTTGAGTGAGGCGTAGCGTCTGACGGTTTATTTTTTGTAGCTAGTTTATGATCAGTCATTGACCGTCAAAGCTGAGTGCGGTCCACTAGTTACTCGCAACGCAACAACTCCGTCATTCATTTACTTTGCCGTTTCACTTGACGGCCGTTCGCGACTATTTTGAATTTTAGATCGCAGGCGGCGAAACATCATCGTAATGAACGCTCGTCCATCATGTTGTTATGCAAAACTCACGGATGCCTAGTGGAAACGAAATAGAGTACCTATTTAATTAGCCTTTATTGCCTAAAATAAATGATAAAGTAAATAATACTTGTTGGAGGAATTCAATAAATATACATTTTTTCCGCGATTTGCATTTCCCGCCCCCGCGGTGGTGAACGATCTCATACGAAATTAAGAAAATAATAAAAATTCCACCATAGGTGAAGGGGGTAAGATATACCCTGGGGTATAAATATATCTTATATTATATCCAGGGCTCGAAAAAACATTTTTCACAATAAATATATTTTTTTTTGGATATGTATCTAATAAGCATCTTATCATATACATATCTATAGGATTTATATCCAGGCTAAGAAAAGCAGCGAATTTCATTCTGTAAAGTGGCAAACCTTAAAAATGTCTCCAAGTGGGTACATTAGTTATAGAAAAAGATCACAAAATAATAAGTGTTTACTTGAGAAAGATATATTGTGATATGATTTGCTTTGAAATATTGCGTCTGAAATAGAACAAAGTAAAAAAACAATAAAATCAAATCTTTAAATTCCGGAATGCCCTAAGAAAATATTGGGCAGTGGGGCTAGAGAAGACCACTTTAAAATATAACTTCTTTCAAAAGCAGTTAACTTTCTTACAATTGAAACCTTACCAAAAACAACCGATCAACCTTAAGTCATTAACAACTTTGTTGAAAGTTTAAGAAGTAAGCGAATTCAAACTCTTGGGTATAACTTTTGACACACACCTTACTTGAAAAAAACATGTTTAATTAACCAAATCAAATATATCGCAGTTCCTATAAGCCCTCAGCGCGCTAAAAACTAACTAATCTAAAGAAGCTGCTCTGCCCGCTTATTATGCCTACGCATATGCATGGCCACGGTATAGCATTATTATATGACTAGCGGTCCCCTGCGACTTCGTCCGCGCGTTTTGAGTTTGCTCCCTCCTCTCCCGTCGCAGCGTCATGTTTTATATCCTAAAGCCTTTGTCGATAAATAAGCTATCCAACACAGAAATATTTTTTCAAATCGGTCCAATAGTTCCTGAGATTAGCGCGTTCAAACAAAAAAAACTCTTTAGCTTTATAATATAAGTATAGATAAGAATCAATACCCGTGTGTATAAAACACCTTCGAAAATAATGATCGAATAAAAATAGTAAAATATTTTAACGCAAAGCATACGCAGTTTTATTGTAACTAAGAAGCCAGCAACCATAGCAATGAGCGCAAGCGCACGTTGTACTTAAGCTGCGAACATTATTTTGGTGCGGAGATATGTTAAAACTGTGATAGCTCCTAGGATATTTATTGAAATCAAATGATATAAAGGGCAACTTTGTTCTAAATGAAATGCTCGTGATGATGAATGTATTTATTTTAATAAGAATAAATACCTGTGTGTATAATACACCTCTAAAAATGATGCATTATTTTTTTACAAATTTATTAACATAAAAAAGGTTGTAGTAAGTCAACCATAAAAGATAGACTTATGCTGTCGCGGACTTTATTATAGAACTCTTAATGCTGAACGATCTTGTCATACATGATTTTTGTGTAACTTTAGCGGTTTCCGCAGCGTACGCAGCGGAAGCTCTCAAAAGGAATATCTTTCTCCCGTTTTCGCAACATTTTTCATTGCTGCTGTCGTCTTGTGAGTCGTATCTTTATGTTATATAGCTTAAAGCCTTCCTCGATAAATGGACTATCTAACATAAAAAAAAAATTCAAATCGGGCCAGTAGTTTCTGAGATTAGCGCGTTCAAACAAACAAACAAATAATCAAACAAACAAACTCTTCAGCTTTATAATATTAGTATAGATGATACAGATTTACTCATAATGCAGAAGAAGTGCCTCTTTTGTTTTGTTCCCTCCTCAATTGTTTTGAACCTAAAACCACGGGTCAGCTGTAAGCCTCACTTCATAAACGAAAATGTTCTAACTCTGCCCTGTATATATTTCTTAGAAGTAGTTATATTCGTCAGGAAATATATAAACCTATTCCAGTATGAAAAAAAAGCCGAAAATTTAACCTGGAAGAACGAAGGAGTCTTCGTTCTTCCAGGAAATGTACAGAAATAGCCCAGTTTACAGATGTATTCAAATATATAACAAACTATCAAATGTTATTAAAAACATTACATGTGTGTGATCAAACTCTTAAAAAAAAGATAATTTTATGAAAGAAAAGTATGCTCTAATGATAATCACCCAATTTTCACAACACGGTAATAATTGTGCCGCTATTCCAACAAAGGATGTTTCGAGGGAGGCACAAGCCACTAATCCCGCGACCACCAAGGCTGGTAAACCTAGAGTACGCATGAGATGCGATGATGATGTTAATACTTTCATCATGCGTACATACTATCACATCACCAAATTAAAGACAGATCGCACCAAGTACTGCAAGAACTTACATAATCGGTTCAGAATTCAATATCCCTAGACGTGTCAGCGCAAAGAATTGCAGAACCTCGACATTCCGGAAAAGACGTACATTACAATGCAAGAGGCCGCGATTCTCAACACAAGCCGAATAGTTCGAAAGTTCTTGCAGGATGACTCCAATTCCTCAGGCTCAACCGAAAGTTCAGTTCAGGGCACTATTAATACCGAAGGTAAACTGTCTTTAAGATCAGAGAACTGTAAAAAAAAAGACACCAATCACATGCATTGCTCTGATCCCAAAGTAAGTAGCTATAGCACTTGTGTTATGGACATGGAGCGAAAATACTGTGGCCTCGGGGGGGCTAATTTAGGTACTCTGTCTTAATTTAATTAAATTTGTGCAATTTTTAAGAAGGTAGGTAATGATAACGAGATGTTTGCTGTACCCTACCGGGTCTGCATATGTAGTACATATTTTTAAAGTTTATTCTTAAAACAATAGAATAAACTGTCTTTAAAAAAAGTCACCAAAAATCTTTAAATAACGCATTAATTGTCTTCTATTTAAAGGAAAAATAAATTAACTTAATAGCTACTTCGTGCATGATGTGCGTGGACTGGGTGTACGTCAGCTTGGTATTATGCTTTTGAATGCGCTTATAAAATAAGTTTTCATAATTTTATTTCTAGTTTTTTTATTTCTCATCCATGTTAATCATACCTTGAGAACTCGATACTTGAACGTGCACTATTCCTCAAGTCAGAATACACTTGAGTTGAAGTGTGGGAATCATCTCTTTATCGGTCTTAATTTACTACTTAACTAGATCATCCGAGCATGTTCACAAATTGCTGTTAAGGAAAATTGCGCCAAAATTAAATCCTGTAACAGCCAATAATAAAGCTGGCTGCTTTCTAGCTCAAAGGATTAGCAAAGCTATCCAACGCGGCTACGCAGCCAGCATCATAGCCTCCTTGCCGCAAGGAAATGGTTTTGTTTTAGAATAGGTCAATTTTAAGTTATTTTTTTTTGTTGCATGTCTTAGTTTTAATTAACATCTAACTAATAGATTTATGGACATTCAAAAAATTAACTGTCGAATGGATTGCTTCAACATTCACAAGCGTTTTCCCCTTGACATCACGAGCGAGATAGCTAACGAACGACCCCAAGCACCAAGCGCAACGCTTCAGCTGCTAAGCGTGGCCAAGAGGTACAAGAAAACGGGCGGCTGTGAGCGCGTGCGTACATCTTGTATAACAAAACGGAACGAGCGACGAAACGATTTGTGCGATTTGTTTGACGGAACGACTGGACGAGACGAGCGAACGACAGCGAATTTATTTTTGAGGCCCCGCCTATGCGCTCACACAATTTACTATTCAGTTGATTTTCGCGATGATATTATTATAAAGGTTCATTTAGGTAAATATTTTGCATAATTAAACAAAAATCTATCATTCTTTAGTTATATTAAAGTCATGTCTATCGCCGGAATGTAATTATTGATTTGTCGTCCGTCTCCAAAGAAATAGTGAAATAGTGCGGTGTTTTTCACTTGATTCTGTTTTAGTTTTGAAATTAATAAGGGTTTTAGGATTCATTGCAGCTTTATTGACTGTGGAATGTATATTCAATTCACAAGAGGGTCGTAATCCAGTGAATTTGGTGTTACTATTTATAGTGGGTGTTGTCATTGTGGCCAAGCTATTCAGATTAGGTCATCGAGTGTCTGAACATGTGTGCTGAAGAAATGTGTTTTACTGTTTAAAAAGTGAATTGTTTCGTTTATTGTTAGATACACAAGCCTGGAGACTGGAACCATGGGTACAGCCCGATTCTTATGTTTCGTTGCGGCCGTAACGCAAGCGGCAGCGATTTGTAAGTATTTACGTACCTTAAAACTAAATCTACTACTGAATCTTTACAATTGTGCACATACCAGCTAAACCTAAACATATCTGTGACCCACTCTTGTACTTTTCATGACTAACATCATTCATACCATCTATATGTTTTATCAGAAAGAAGTGCTTACAAAGATATAATTTTCTAATAAATACATGCTGAATCCATCCTAAACTATTTTGAGCACTTGTAACTATTTATAATTTAGGACATATCCCTAATTGGCGATATTGTTTTGTCCTTGGGTTGCACATGATTGAAATGTTGATATTGTGGTACATTTGGCTGCATCACTAACAGGATTATGTCATATCTGACCTGTGTCAACTCTGATTTTAGTGATTACATGTTTTTTTTTTGTACATATCTTACAATGAGTCAATATTTGATTATCTGCCTAAACAAGAAGCAATATTTTAATTGGTTTCAAGATACACCTGCTATTGGTAGTAAAACTCTCTTAAATCCTGGCCAAATTAAAAACAACATCACATTTGACACAACTGGACAAGAAATACATTTTACTCATTAAATCTGTTATCATACTTGAACTGTAGTATAAGTGCGATTAAACATTCAGTTTCTTAATAAAACTAATCATCAACTAAATCTGCAACAAAGAGAGGTCTTTTTGGTCTTATTAAAATATGTAATTAATTGTATGTAAGGAAAACAATTATTTGACGCTTAGCTTGTTGTCAATTGCCGTTATTATTTTCTTAAAACATGTTACTGGTAAAATATGAACCCTATCAAATTATTACTTTGTACTAAATTCTACAGTGACATCCCCACCAAAGATTGTGAAGCAGCCAACACAGGAGGAGCTGCTGTTCCAAGTAGCGCAGCCCGGTGAATCAGACAAACCATTCATCATTGAATGTGAGGCTGAGGGAGAGCCAGCACCTAAGTGAGTCATATATAATATTATTTTCTAAAATTTATCATTGCTTAAAACAGTTTCAAATAGTTCCTAAATCAATCTTAACTTCTTAATACCTCAACACCCGAGCGGCCGCATGCGACCGCATAACAATAGAATACCTAATGTGTCTCGTTCACTTACGCTTGAGGGATTAAAACACAAAACTTGTATTCTAATAATACAAGATATTTTTTTAATTCTATAAGACTGTGTTTACAAGCAATCATTAAATTGCTGCCGTGGCCAGACTTGGCTGGTAGCATTCTGAAGCGTTAAATGTTCAATATAGGAAGATCTGCATTATCCATATGTCTACTAGAATGTCAAGATGCCTAAAGGCAGCAAGTTTTATAAATTAGACATTGCTTATCAGTTCCCTATGTCATAATGTTATTACCTAGCAACAGCTAGTTTTTTATGAATATTGAAAATGCAAGTGGCAAAAATCTGGCTCTCAATTTAAAACTTCTGATTTTTGCGAAGCAATTGCCAGTCAAGGTGAGCAGGTCATTCTACTTACTGTTGTGTTATGTTTGTACACAGATCACAACCTTTAGATTTCTTTCTCATATTCTTTAACTAATGTGACTTATCTGTTGAAGTATAAGTATGAAGATGAAAGAAAAAAGTCATATTGATACACAGAAGTTATCAATATTAGTAGTATTATTATGATGTCACCAAACAGTGCCATGATTCACAAATGTAAACATGGGTTGTGCATATGCTTATTAAATTATAGTAGAAATATAAATAAAATATAAATATACGCCAAACAAAGGTCCGTAAACGCACTCGTATAACGCCATAAGCTTGATTTAGAAGCGGACCGCGCCGCTGGACGCGACGCCCTGAAAAGAGGCCTAAAGAATTGTCTTCCGTGTAATAGTCTACCTAGCCGATTTTGACTACGGTGGCCAGTCACGGCTAACCGACTGCTCGGGACATATAATAGTGCACAAGTGTGTGCGCAAACACAGGTGCACTCTCTATTCCTTTCACTCTCATAGCCCGATGGGACAGCAGTCTGACACGACCGGAGAGAGATTAGCCGCAGGACCAACGGCTTTACGTGCTTTTCCGAGGCACGGGGTTAAAACACCGCCAACTTCCAAACTCCAGAATACCCTAAGAATATTTAAACAGAAAAACCCAGGTATATATTTTTGGCTTGACCCGGGGATCGAACCCGGGACCTCTGGCAGTGCGACCTTCTTTCCGCTGCGCCACCGAGGCAGAGTACAGTGTTCCGTGTATTTGTAATACCAAATAACATATAGAGATTATGACGATCTGTCGTAAAAACTTAAATTCATACTAACATCCTGACTTTGGTATAAATGTTTGTGTTTTTCTCATTTGCCCTTTGCGCTAACCGCTACACTACAGTCATTGTCATAATATATATGAACTAGCGGTCCCCCGTGACTTCGTCTGCTCGTTTTGAGTTTTCTCTTTCCCTTTACATCGCTGCTTGATGTTTTATAGCCTAAAGCCTTTCTCGATAAATAGGCTATCCAACTCAAAACTATTCTTTCAGATCAGTTCAGTAGTTCTTGAGATAATAGCATTCAAACAAACAAACTCTTCAGCGTCTTTATATTAGTATAGATTAAAAAAAAAACATAATGCACGTATGTAGATATAGCCATAAGTATTTAAAGTCATATCCATAGGAATTCATCATCAACAGCCAAGTGTTAAACACGTGGCACTTCCAGGTTTAAAAATATAAGTAATTAGGAACCTTAGCAGGTCAAAAAACTGGCGAATACCTCCCTGAGAGTGCGTACAATTTTTTTTCGTGACATATTTTTTCTGCTTTCGTTTTCAGATTCATGTGTCTTTGAAATATGATAGGCTGAGAATGCTATGAGTTTTGATAAAGCTAGATTTTTAAATTCTAACACACTTGAACCACTATATGGTCAGTGAGATCAACTTCAGGACTTGCGGCGCGCCTTTTATCGCTATAAAGGCCGTCGACTTTTCGCATCGGTATTGAAATCGAAATGAACGATGATAGCAGTGACTATTTATAGAATGCATTGTTTAATATCACGTAATACTTACTCATAGGCTCAGCATTGGCTTATTTACGTCTGCTCGACTAGCCCTTGCGTGTTCAGTTCATTCGAAAAAGCTGTTAAGCGTTATACCTACTTGAAAGTCTTTCCACAATACTCAATCATGCACCATTAATGTTATCAGGAGTAAGTTGATAGAGGCCTGATTTTTTTCAACGGAAGATTAGGAATATTCGTCGAATAAAATACAAATGCTTAATTTAAAAACGTTAACGATATGTCAGCAATCATTTATGTCCATGTAATTTTAAAATTAGTCGTTTTGTACTTATTCTATCAGATAAGTCTTATTTGACGTTGATAAAATCGTCCCTGAAAGAATTAGCAAAAATTCAAACCTACAAGGTTTTAAAAAAAATATGTCTGAAATAATTACTATTTAAGGGGAGCCATTCTTGAACGAAAAATAGTCTTCAGTATACTCCCCTTAGCTACGTTTGACACGTTTATTTACGTTTGTATATTATTTACGATTATATTACACTTATCCCTTTATTTACTCTACGAGTATAAGGTTGTTTAGTCCCGTTTCTGTAACTCAATATGGGTAATCCAATATAAAATAAGTTAAGTACCATATGCTTGACACCCAAATGTATAGTCATCGTCGATAAATTAAATGCTTTTCATGACGAGAAGAGGACAAAAAACAAGCGATTTTGTATAAATGATGACGTAATGACAGCTTCATTCATTTAATATTCGTGCTATGAATCAACCTCGATAGCAGAGCCCAATGAAGTCATCTCGAGACCTCAACATGCTAATTTTAAATACAAACTGTAGGATAATTAATTTTAATATTTTTAATAACAATACCTTGAAGCCTTTAGTACTCGCTAACATATTCTATAAGGTGGTGTTAGTACGTATATATTATGTTTCTACTGGATGGATTTTGATAAAACTTTACAAGAATGTAGCTTACGCATCGGAATAGCAAATCATAATTCAATGTGACATTATTTGAGATCCCAATACGCAGTTAAATCCGCGGGGAATTGCTAGTAGGGTCAAAATCACCAAGGTGGAGAATTTGCTTTGCCAGCAAATAAATGCCAAAATTTAGTTTAGTTATGCAAACCTTTAGTGTAAATATTACGAACTCTGCTCATATTAACTGTACATCATATTTTATAAAGCAAAAATAAAGCACATTCATTATTATTTGATGAAAGAATAACAAAATATCATTCCGGGAACGTGTCCTACAAACCAATGTTTAGAAAACAAACTTCAAAAATATTCATAAAATAAAATAAAGTCAAACGTTTTTCTTACTAAATGGCCTATGATTTTATCTAATATCAATTTGCTGGCATTATTATTAAAAAATAATAATAAATTAAAGCACACGAATCTAAAATATTGTGTCCGGCAATATACGTGTCATTTCAGTAAACACAACTTTGATTCTCGATAAAAAAACAGTATTTGAACGCAACCTTTGGTTTGGTTGGTATGATACAGTAATGTGAACTTTGTAAACAAACTGAGTGTCGTGAAAGTTTTCGCCAAAACAATTGAAAATAAGTGGTAAGTAACTTTCAATTCATTATTTATGTAGCGTACATCAATTCGTCATCATATCGGGAACGCGTTTTTCAACTTGGAATATGAAACAATACGTTTTGTAGTGTTTTGTAGCCATTAGTAACCTCAAATATTTTACAATGATAGATTCAGATAGGACGTCAAAAATGACTGCCGCCTTAAAACCGCGCAATTATATGAAAAAGTCATTCCGAGAACGGTCATTTCGGGATCGTTCCCGGAATTGACGGAGCGTTCTCGGAATGACGTTTTTAATGAAATACACCCTGTTATTATAACTGTTTAATAATTTATTCAATGTTTGTTGGCCAAACGTATTTTCTAATATTATTTTTAATATTGTTTAGCAATATGGAGGCTCTTGTCGTTAAAAAAAAATAAAAAACGTCCGAAAAAGCAAGTTAAAAAAAAGTTCAGCTTATTTGCAACAACGAGAAAAAGCAAATGCGGGGACAAAAAGGAAATTTTTAGATAAGATGACGGAGGAAGAGAAAGAAATTTAAAGAACTAAGGTTAGAGAGTATTATCAGAAAAGTAGCTGAAAAGATAAGCTGCTCAAAATAAAGTTAAAAATTTTAGTGAGATGAGAGATGAAAGAGAAAAGAGAAAGCAAAGAAAAATTTGGAAAGAAACATCAAAAAAATACAGAGAAAAGAAGAATGCAATATCTAGTGTAATAAAAAATACTCCGCCCAATTCTGATAATGAATCAGCTGCAGCACGGCATTCGGTAAGAAAAACAGTGGGAAGAAAAATTGTTCGGAAGGATAGAGCCAAAGCACATCGTAAAATAAAACAACAAGGGAAAACAATTGCTAACATAAAACGCAAATATGAAACTTTGAAGAAAATACTAAGAAGGAAAGAAAAGAGAGAACAGGAAAATGTTCACTCCTAATAGTTAGGGAGGCGAATAGGGGAATTTTCGGTAATACTCGAGCGTGGCAGTTTAAGATATGAGAGATACCTTGGACCTAATAGAACAACCTTGTAAAGTATTTAGCTCTATATGTAGTGACGCGCGCCTAGGATAGACGATCAGATTAGTAAAAAAAAATCGATAGTCTGTAATACTCGAGCGCGTCAGATTAAGATATTGGGGGTTGATTTTAGTGTTTTAAGACTAAATTTAACTAATCTGACGATAAGTCCTTGACGCCGCCGAGTTATAGGGTCGCGAACTTGTAAAAAAAAAACGTTAATCCGGCATTCTCGAGCGCGATTTTTTTTATTTTTATTTTGAAGAATATAATCTAAAACGTACTAAAAATACAAAATCTGCCGGTTTCCGCATGACCAGGAGTGTGGAGGAGCCATTTCGTCTTCCGAAAAACGGGTTGCAGCATATAAGTCGCGAACGATACATTTTACAAAAAAAAAGTTTAAATAAACAAAAAGGTAATTTTATTTTACACAAAAAAGGTCTCTTTACATTTTTGTCTAAAGTTAAAATTTTTTGACTTGAAGCTTCATAAAAACTCAAACTCCCGGTTTGTTGAGTATATCTTGAAAACTGAGGGTGTTAAAAAAATGATATGAAATAACGATGATTAAATTATGTTACTTTAATCTCAAAAAAAAATTTTTTTCTAAAGCTTCTCGACAATTTTCGTCGACTTGGAAAAGGTTACGCGTATCTGTATACAAAAGTATTATTAACATGTACAGTTTCATGTATGTATATTATTCAATAGCCTGTTGATCCTCAAATTGTTTTTTGGACGTACCGTCAGCAAAACGAAGTGAAGAATAATTAAAAAGAAAGAAGAAAGGAAAAAACAAGAAACCAAAAAACCTTTCCGGTCAGATTAAGAGAACCCACCAACATTTTTGTCAGATTAAGAAAATATGCTTTCAGGATACCGAGATGAACCTCCCCTATGAAAATCTGACGCGCTCGAGTATTTCAAAATAACTATTTTTTTTTGCATTTTCAAAAATTCATCATAACTTATGGTCACGCCAAAATCGTCAGTTTTTTTTAAGGGAGCTTCCTTGGGGCCTACTTAACACCCCTTCCAAAAATCAGACGCGCTCGAGTATTTTTTTTTTTTTTGCATTTTTGACTACTTTATATGCCTACCCCCACCACGCAAACCGGCAGATTAGTATACCGTTGTTATCAGAGGCACTTGGGGCATACGTAGTATGAATATCTGACGCGCTCGAGAATGCCCAAGTAACTGTTTTTTTTTACATTTTTGAAAAACCGTACACGCCAAACCCACCGCTAAAATGGTTTTTACCATACGAGCTTTTCTTTTCGAAATTATTTTATCTTTCGATTTTCATAGGTCTCGACGGCGCCGTTGAATTACGCCATTTAGCTACCTCGCCTCCCTAACTATAACAGTAAAGTAGATGCATTGATTAAAAATATCGACGTGCCTCCTGAAGTGCGCAAGAATCTCTTATTCAACGAAGTAAGGACTACACAATTAGAAGAAAAGGACTGTACTTTAAGAAAAAAAAAACAAAGAAAGAGAATAGATATAGAGTATTATTACTTTGTGATATTGATGTTTATGAAAAATTATAATATTCGTCACTTTTTATTTTTTATCTTATATTAAATTATTGTGTTTAATTAATATGTTAAGAAGGTTATTTTTGATTTAAATTTTATTTAATATTGGTTACAAAACAAAAAGTTTAATGTTTAGATGGTTTGATTACTACAACCATAATAAAAAAATTAATATGATTATTAAGAATTTCTAATCAGTTGTACCCAGTAATTAAAAGACTGTTAAGTTACGTTGTTGTTAATTAAGAACGCTAATGTTACAATTAATAAATAAGTAGGACGTACACATTGCTAATCTATACTAATATTATAAAGCTGAAGAGTTTGTTTGTTTGTTTGTTTGTTTGTTTGTTTGTTTGTTTGTTTGAACGCGCTAATCTCAGAAACTACTGGCCCGATTTGAAAAATCTTTTTTACGTTGAATAGTCCATTTATCGAGGAAGGCTTTAGGCTATATAACATAAAGATACAACTCATAAGACCACAGCAGCAATGAAAAATGTTGCGAAAACGGGAGAAAGATATTCCTTTTGAGAGCTTCCGCTGCGTACGCTGCGGAAACCGCTTGAGTTACACAAAAATCATGTATGACAGGATTGTTCAGCATTAAGAGTTCTATAATAAAGTCCGCGACAGCATATGTCTATCTGTTATGGTTGACTTACTACAACCTTTTTTATGTTAATAAATTTGTAAAAAAATAATGCATCATTTTTAGAGGTGTATTATACACACAGGTATTTATACTTATCAAAATAAATACATTCATCATCACGAGCATTTCATTTAGAACCAAGTTGCCCTTTATATCATTTGATTTCAATAAATATCTTAGGAGCTATCACAGTTTTAACATAACTCCGCACCAAAATAATGTTCGCAGCTTAAGTACAACGTGCGCTAGCGCTAATCTATACTAATATTATAAAGCTGAAGAGTTTGTTTGTTTGAACGCGCTTATCTCAGGAACTGCTGGACCGATTTGAAATAATATTTCTGTGTTGGATAGCTTATTTATCGAGAAAGGCTTTAGGATATAAAACATCACGCTGCGACGGGAGGGGAGGGAGCAAACTCAAAACGCGCGGACGAAGTCGCGGGGGACCGCTAGTTATTTTATAAACGTAAAATTGGATCTATCTAATACCTATATCGTCATTTAGAAAACACAAGCATCATTTCGCGAACATCTCATCATTTCCGGGAACATTACTAAAATCACAGATAATATGTTTATTTATTAAAAAATCTTAAACAGGCTGTGATAATATTAAAATAAAACAAAAATTTTATACCTATAATATGTTTTTTTATATATAAGTCAGCGATATTTCTTATATTTAAATAATTTAGCCAAAAAACAGTAACAATAGCTCTATTCATACTATGATTAGCTTTTAAACGTCTTTATTGGCATTTCCCGTACATTTCTTTAATTTTTATTTATGAATAGCATACATCCGCTATTGAACAAGGTAAAAAATAAATACTTCAGTAATATTTTAATATCATTTTCAACCTCAAAAAAACGTTCCCGTAATGATCTTTTTTAGCGACAGCTAACATTAAAAATTAAATTACAAAAGTAGTAATCAGTTCTATGCTCTGCCAACCTAAATATGAATAAAACACAAGTTATGGGATCATTTAGGCTGGTCATCAAAGTAATAGCTGCTTGGTGAATTTATCACAAAACCGAATTTGGAATTCGCCACCTTGGTGATTTTGACCCAGTACATCATCTATACTAATATTATAAAGCTGAAGAGTTTGTTTGTTTGAACGCGCTAATCTCAGAAACTACTGGCCCGATTTGAATTTTTTTTTTTATGTTAGATAGTCCATTTATCGAGGAAGGCTTTAAGCTATATAACATAAAGATACGACTCACAAGACGACAGCAGCAATGAAAAATGTTGCGAAAACGGGAGAAAGATATTCCTTTTGAGAGCTTCCGCTGCGTACGCTGCGGAAACCGCTAAAGTTACACGAAAATCATGTATGACAAGATCGTTCAGCATTAAGAGTTCTATAATAAAGTCCGCGACAGCATAAGTCTATCTTTTATGGTTGACTTACTACAACCTTTTTTATGTTAATAAATTTGTAAAAAAATAATGCATCATTTTTAGAGGTGTATTATACACACAGGTATTTATTCTTATCAAAATAAATACATTCATCATCACGAGCATTTCATTTAGAACAAATTTGCCCTTTATATCATTTGATTCCAATAAATATCTTAGGAGCTATCACAGTTTTAACATAACTCCGCACCAAAATAATGTTCGCAGCTTAAGTACAACGTGCGCTTGCGCTAATTATATTATAAAGCTGAAGAGTTTGTTGGTTCTAACGCGCTTATCTCAGGAACTGCTGAACCGATTTGAAAAAATATTTCTGTGTTAGATAGCTTATTTATTGAGAAAGGCTTGAGGATATAAAACATCACGCTGCGACGGGAGGGGAGGGAGCAAACTCAAAACGCGCGGACGAAGTCGCGGGGGACCGCTAGTATTAAAAATAAACATTAAAACATATTATGTCTGTAAATGTAGCATAAAAGAAATGATTCATTTATCAGCTCACAGCTTTTAAGAACAAAAAGCTCGCTGCGCGCTGCTCTATTGAAGCTTATCCACAAAATGACGTAATGTCATTTAACCTGCTTTTAGCATTACTCGAAGCGAATTGATAAAACTGGTTTCTTATTGATACCTCGGCGTCGTCATCATCGCCGACTTGGGTATAAGAATGAAATGATACCTCGTTTGTACAGTTATAATACACACAATCGAAAACAACTATAAATAAAAATATAACGAAAATATAACACTTATAATATAACATGATAGTACTTCATTAATGATACAAACAAACGACTTTACGGTAGGATCCATCCTCTCATGCACACCAGTACACACATTATAAACCACGCCTCCGTCACAACCAACCCTTACCTACTCTCTAGCTACAGCATATTTATCAAATGTGACCTTAGGAAGATCTCGATGTATTAAGTCATAGGTAGCAAAAACTAAACTATTTTCGTTAACCCGAAACAGGTACAGATGGATCAAGAACGGAAAGCCATTCGAATACTCCAGCTACGATCTTCGCATCTCCCAACAGCCCGGGCGGGGTACGCTCGTGGTGAGCCACCCGCGCGATGAAGACCTCGGGCAGTACCAGTGCTTCGCCGAGAACGAGTGGGGGACCGCTACCTCCAACTCAGTCTTCGTCAGGAAGGCCGAGCTCAACTCGTTCAAAGACTCCGACGGGCCTCAGACCGTGAAAACCGCAGAGGAGGGCAAGCCGTACAAACTGACTTGCGAGCCTCCCGACGGTCACCCCAGCCCGAAAGTTTACTGGATGTTGCAAGGCGAACAGGGGCAGCTGAAGACGATCAACAACTCGCGAATGACGCTCGACCCCGAGGGGAACCTGTGGTTCTCGAACGTGACTCGCTACGACGCGAGCGACGACTACGCGTACACTTGCGCGGCAAAGTCTTTGTTCAGGAACGAGTATAAAGTGGGCCGTAAGGTGTTCTTGGACGTGAAACCGACGGGCATTTCCCCGGCGCTGAACAAACACGCGCCGGAGCGCCAGTACACGACACGGCGCGTCGAAAAGGGCCTGAAGGGGAAGCGGGTGGAGCTTTACTGTATTTACGGAGGGACGTGAGTATTCCGGATCGGGTTGGCTCGATCGATACAATCTAATGTGATTTATAAAACCGTGAACGTGTCACGTGCTTTGAATAATTCCCATTTTTTTGTGCATTTGGTATATAGAAAACGTGGCAAAACACGAGTATCTATAACAAATTCGTAGTATTTTTGTTTAAAACTTTTAAAGGCACCGACAGTATATTGGTCTAGTTACCGTAATTTTAGCTTTAATACCTTGATATAAGATTGAAAATGATAGAAATATCCTACTTTGTAATTCGAGACAAGAAATAATGTACTTTCACTTTGTAATAAAGTAAATAACGTTTCCTCATCATCAGAAAATTAAAACTTTACATATCTCCAGGCCGCTACCTCAAGTGGTGTGGAAGAAGAACGGCGAGACCATACGTCTGTCTCAGAGCGTGTACCAGGACAACTACGGCAAGACGCTGGTGATCAGACACCCGGGGTACGAGGACCAGGGCACGTACACGTGCGACGTGTCCAACGGGGTCGGCACGGCGCAGTCGCACTCCATCCAGCTCAACATTGAGGGTGAGTGCATTATTGTTTACTAGCTAGACTATCGCAGAGCGTGTACCAGACTAGTACGGCAAGACGCTGGTGATCAGACACCCGGGGTACGAGGACCAGGGCACGTACACGTGCGACGTGTCCAACGGGGTCGGCACGGCGCAGTCGCACTCCATCCAGCTCAACATTGAGGGTGAGTGCATTATTGTTTACTAGCTAGACTATCGCAGAGCGTGTACCAGACTAGTACGGCAAGACGCTGGTGATCAGACACCCGGGGTACGAGGACCAGGGCACGTACACGTGCGACGTGTCCAACGGGGTCGGCACGGCGCAGTCGCACTCCATCCAGCTCAACATTGAGGGTGAGTGCATTATTGTTTACTAGCTAGACTATCGCAGAGCGTGTACCAGACTAGTACGGCAAGACGCTGGTGATCAGACACCCGGGGTACGAGGACCAGGGCACGTACACGTGCGACGTGTCCAACGGGGTCGGCACGGCGCAGTCGCACCCCATCCAGCTCAACATTGAGGGTGAGTGCATTATTGTTTACTAGCTAGACTATCGCAGAGTGTGTACCAGACTAGTACGGCAAGACGCTGGTGATCAGACACCCGGGGTACGAGGACCAGGACACGTACACGTGCGACGTGTCCAACGGGGTCGGCACGGCGCAGTCGCACTCCATCCAGCTCAACATTGAGGGTGAGTGCATTATTGTTTACTAGCTAGACTATCGCAGAGCGTGTACCAGACTAGTACGGCAAGACGCTGGTGATCAGACACCCGGGGTACGAGGACCAGGACACGTACACGTGCGACGTGTCCAACGGGGTCGGCACGGCGCAGTCGCACACCATCCAGCTCAACATTGAGGGTGAGTGCATTATTGTTTACTAGCTACTAGACTATCGCAGAGCGTGTACCAGACTAGTACGGCAAGACGCTGGTGATCAGACACCCGGGGTACGAGGACCAGGACACGTTCAGGGTATAAGATCCAGGGCACGTGCACTCACTAATGTTTGAGGTTTGAGGTTGAGCACATTATTTTATCTGAACTTTACCTATATTACGTAAAGGTTTGATGGGCTAACATGAGGAATAAGAACAGTCTGAACTGATTAAAAAAACACACACTTTAACAATCAGACAGCTGCATTATTTCTATTTTTTGCTATATAAAAAAAAACTATATTACCCGTGCGATGACTTGTTGTCACTAGTACACGCTTCATACATCTTGACGTATTTAACTACGTTCAGATAGCTCACACTTATTCTACCTAGTCTTGCCATAAATATTGACACAAAGAAAAAACAATATTTTTAATGCAAATAATATTTATTCCTTGTTACAGTGTGTTAGTTTTATACATAAATATAAAACAATTTAAAATATAAAAAGCTTATTCGAAGTGGTCTCCATTGGCTGCAATACAGTCCTTTAAACGTTGAGGCCAGTTATCAATAGAAGTACGCACTCTTTCCATGGGAAAATTCTTCACTGCCAATTGTATGGATTGTTTTAGAGACTCCAAATTATCATGGCGTTTAGAGCAAGCCGTACTCTCTAAAACCGACCATAAATCATAATCCAGCGGATTAGAATCGAGACTAGACGACGGCCAGTCTTCAGCTCTGATGAAGTCCGAAACGTTCGCTTTTAACCAAGACTGCGTGGACCGAGCTTTATGACCCGGCGCCGAGTCTTGTTGGAAAGACCATTCTTGGTTATTGAACATGGTGTTGTTAAGGGGCTTAACTACCTTCTCAAGAATGGTATCTTGATACACTTGTGCCGATGTTTTGATACCTTTTTCACAAAAATATGGCTCATTCACTCCTTCATAGCTAACACCCCACCAAACCATCACTGAAGTCGGGTAACGCACGCCGCGCCCACGTTGCACTCTGCCGACTAATTGGGAAGCTTCCTTAGAGGTTTGAGCATAAATACGGTCATTTTGTTTGTTAAAATGTTGTTCAATTGTAAAGATTTTCTCACCCGTAAACAAAAATTTTCTGTGACCTCGCTTTGCGTACCGCTTCAGTAGTTTTTTCTTCTCTTTATCACCCCACGCCATTTTAATATTGCAAAATATTATAAAATGTATTGGCGCCAAAATTATAAAACACAATGAGCAATCGTATAAAAATGACAGATTCCAAATTCAAATGTAATATCTTTCTTATTTTTAATTGTAACAGTATTTATGGCCAGACTGTGTATAATGATTGTTTCAAAAAATGAATTTTATTTGGTATACAAGTATGGTTGCCGTCTTCCATCTACATAACGCTTGTTTGCCGGTAACCGTTTTCAAAGATCCATCCGCACTACGTTCACCGTATGGCCGTGCTCACGGTCCTTTGTCCGAAGCCTGCTCACAAAAACGTTACATTCACAAAACTACATAATGCAACAAAAATGTCACGGCGAACTCTCCGAAATGCGGTTGCATCGACCTCTTTGTTCGCGGCCATAAAAAAACTGAGTATCCAATCTAACATTATTAATGCGAATGTGGGTTTAAAAAGGATAGTTTTTACCCCGAATTGCTCCTGAACGGGTAAAACGGGAGATATAAATTTGTACTCATAGCCTTACATATTTTTGGGCATAAAAACAAGATGATTGCTCTTTTTTACATCCTATAAATTTTTGATATCCTTTTAAAAGTCCCATGTGAAATTTCACAACCGATGGTCGCTTGTTTTGGGAGGGTGCTGTTTGATTGTATGAGCACGTCACACAGTCCATTTATCACTTCCTATTCGCGTCATAGTGAGGCTGCAATTAATGGTGTATCGTGCATGCATATTGCATATGTCTTCGGAACTCTGCAGCCCCATGATTTGAATTAAAATTGCATGAATGAAGCTTTCAATTGCAGCTTCAAACTTTCGAAGAAAGAACCTATCATGAATCCTTTCATAAATGTAATGACTTGTAATATATACCTATCCTACTATCCAAAAAGTAGCCGTCGGTATAGATCGAAAGAAGTCTAGCAGATTTTCTTGTAAGTAGTCCGCTGGTGACAACCGCTAATCGTTTCGTGACATAGTGTTGTCTGTTTTTCTCAGGAGCCCTTCTTGTATAGTCTTTAACCTATTAAACGCCGGACGTCCAGCCCAAAAAACGTGCCCCTAGCGCCGGACACTTATTTTAGAACTTCCACAGTAGTGGTGGGAAATAACTTCACGATAATGCAATTTTTGGCAGTATAAAAACTATTTTTAACTAATCAAAAGTATGTTTTATGGTAAAATATTAAATTCTGAAATCAAAAATCGTCGTTTTATAACTTAATACTTATTTAACAAACAACAAACAAAGTTTAGGCAGTAAAGTAGTATTTTGCAAACATTAAAAAATATTGATGATTCAAGCCCTAATGTAACCTTGAATTCACAAACTGTCGGATATATTCGACTGTGGCTCTGTGATTCAAGGTAATACTTTTATTTTTAGTGATGTGCATGTCTCGATATTGCAGAAACTTTTTTCAGCTGGTCAATCACATACCTTTTTACATAATTAGTTTAGTTGAAATTTAATTGTTGAATATAGTAAAAGCATAAATATAAAATTATTTTTCAATAATCATTGACATACAAATATTGGTATATCTTTATAATTTAAAGGATGAATTGAACAAAGGATCTATCGACCAGTGTTCTTTGATGCACGCACGAACACGGGGCATTTTTTTTTAAGTTTACACACAACTAGAGATTTTATTATTTCGGGAAATAAGCATGATAATACTTCCATAATATCAATCAACATCACATACCTACATAATATTACATAATTGATACGTGGCCCAAGGAAGTGATAATCTAAAAATTGATATTTAAAAAAAAAACATCATCTAAAAACTGAAATTAATAGGTGCCTACGAGTATGACATACCTGCACTTGGTCTAACTCTAAATCATCATCCGACTCGAAATATGTCATTTCCCTTCCAGCCTTCCAAAATTCTAATATTCTTCACTGACATGTTTAACGTACCTACCTTTTTATAAACAAATTACTAATGATCACAAATTAATAATCAAAAATTAATATAGACATGTCGATAAAATTAACAACTTACCCTCACTTTGTTAATATTTTTGCCGCCTGTGACGTCATAAGCGGACGGATATATCCGACTCCGGCGTTGGCGCAGTAGTTTATTATTTGTAACAATAGTGATGTCACATCACCAATAACACTTGAATGTTCATTTGATGATTTTGTGATAAAATCAGCATTTTTATACTTAAAACCAATAAAGTAATGACAGAATAGAATTGCTAATATGATTGACTTATTTCTATCATGAACAACACATACATATTGTAAAATATCTCACTTTCTGAAAAAATATATACACAATTTTACCACAACACTACTGTCGTATATATACGACTGCGGCGTTTCACCTATAAGTAAATCACTAATTGAGCAGCCTATGCGATGTTAATGTTTGTTGATTTTTTTTTAGATCATATTGTTAATAAGAAGGCTAGAGCATTTCATAAAACGAACGTGTATACGTTTTATTTTATTTATTTATTTTCGTGATATTTTTTCAGTCATTAGTTTGAATAAAATTAGACGAGAAAGTTGCAGTCGGATTTTTCCGACTGTGGCGGTTATGACCCGAATTTTTGCTGTCGGATAAATACGACTGCGGCGGTTAATGGGTTAAGCTGAGACTATTTAGGGCATTCCTTTATTAAATGTAACCTATTGAATGATGCACAAGATAAAGCGTTTATGTGATCTATAAGCAATACTACCGATGTATCTGTAAAAAAGATGGCCGCACGCCCACATTAACATACTTGTCCCGCGTCAGCAACAACACTCGGCACATTGCACCAAATAAAGTGTCCCAATAAAGGTCCAGGCTACGTGGGCGCCTCTTTCGGTGCCTGCTTCCTCTCATCATTACTAATTAGTACCGATATCGAGCTATTAGCCGAATACCGACAACTATAACGTACTGGTGTGCGACGATACTTATCTCTTCAGTACCGTTACAGTTACGGCTATGTAAATTAGCGCGTATTGCTGACAGTTGTCGACGCATCGTCTGTGTTGAGCGGAACCATGTTTGCGACAGTTTTATCTAGACTTGTTTATGTTAATTTTAGAGGAAATGTCTAAAAGTTACGCTCTACGTCCATCGGTCTTCTTTCTTAGTACAAGAGCTACCTTACTATGTTTTAACTTTGCTAAACTATTGTGCCTGAGCGTTTGTCCTCTTCAAATAATTGTATTACTATGTCATCATATCGTTACCCACAATCTTGCATCGTCAATCTAGCAGGGCCATTTAAGTTCAAATGGGCACTAAAGGTGTGTGCACACGTCCGTATGACCCGGGGCGGATTACGGCCGGGGTCATTATTGGTAATGTTCGTCACGCCGTCACCGCAGACCGAGGTTTTACTGCCCCACTTGCCTCGCGCCGGGATTGGGTGTTTTGTTTGCCACTTCCCCTCCGTAACCGAACCGGCATTCTTCGTGTAATTGTCATTCGGCTTTCCATCCGATCCGAAAAAGCCTAGAGAAATTGCGTGACCAATTTTTTCCCTGTTAGAGTTTTTTGTTTTGGTTTTATTTACCAATTCTCGCCTCTCTCTAACTAATTGATGAGTAAAACACATAAATATGAAGAAATACGTTTTTCAACGAACGTGTTGCATTCATCCATTTACATTATTATATGTCCGTTTATTTCTACAGAAATTATGACTTTACCCAGAACCCGGCTTAATATTATATTCTCGAGTAGACTGCATTACATGGTTAGAATCTATACTAATATTATAAAGCTGAAGAGTTTGTTTGTTTGTTTGTTTGTTTGTTTGTTTGAACGCGCTAATCTCAGAAACTACTGGCCCGATTTGAAAAATTTTTTTTTCGTTGGATAGTCCATTTATCGAGGAAGGCTTTAGGCTATATAACATAAAGATACGGCTCATAAGACCACAGCAAAAATGAAAAATGTTGCGAAAACGGGAGAAAGATATTCCTTTTCAGAGCTTCCGCTGCATACGCTGCGGAAACCGCTTAAGTTACACAAAAATCATGTATGACAGGATTGTTCAGCATTAAAAGTTCTATAATAAAGTCCGCGACAGCATATGTCTATCTTTTATGGTTGACTTACTACAACCTTTTTTATGTTAATATTTTTTTAAAAAAATAATGCATTATTTTTAGAGGTGTATTATACACACAGGTATTTATTCTTATCGAAATAAATACATTCATCATCACGAGCATTTCATTTAGAACCAAGTCGCCCTTTATATCATTTGATTTCAATAAATATCTTAGGAGCTATCACAGTTTTAACATAACTCCGCACCAAAATAATGTTCGCAGCTTAAGTACAACGTGCGCTTGCGTTAATATATTATAAAGCTGAAGAGTTTGTTTGTTTGAACGCGCTTATCTCAGGAACTGCTGGACCGATTTGAAAAAAATATTTCTGTGTTGGATAGCTTATTTATCGAGAAAGGCTTTAGGATATAAAACATGACGCTACGACGGGAGAGGAGGGAGCAAACTCAAAACGCGCGGACGAAGTCGCGGGGGACCGCTAGTACGTTATAATAGTCGTGACTAACTTGGACTCGTTGTAAGAAGTATACTAAGTTTCCTGCGAACGCAGTAAAAGTTATCTTATAATATTAAAAAATGTACTTCAAACAACCTACTTGAGCTGAGTAAACTCTTCTTAGTCTTGATAAAGTACCAAAAGTCCATTAATCCGGGATACACAAAACATGCATTTGCCGCAGACGAGAAAGTAAACAAAGTTAATAGCACCAATTTAGATGCAGCTTTAATAAAAGGGAGACTAAAATTGGATATCGTGACGGTCTGAAAGTGTATCGTATAACATCATTTTAGATCAGTTTTTGTTTTGGTATAAAGGAAGTTCTGGAACGGGAATGATAGTTCACTTTACTTGACTTTACTTTACTGCTTAAAATACTAGAGTAGTTAGAAATTACTTGAACCAACGTTAAAATATTTTATCCTGTCTGAACTACAGCAATGATTTTAATTATCTCTTTTTAGATGTTAAATAAATAGTAAAAACCGTGTGCACGAAGTTACGTTAACGTGTCTCTGTATAAAGAAATATTTGTCATTGCAAGGCACATTGCATTTAGCTGCTCCAGATTCGTTGACATCGTACACAATGCTTGTGCACTTAGCTCTACAATAGAGCTCAAAACATTTAATTGCTTTATTTTTTCCTTTGCTGGTATTTTTTTCATCGTCCTCCCGCTTCCAACTTTCATCGCGATTTCGCGCCGTAATTTCTGCTTTCAATCCGACGACAGCCTATCATTGACGTTTTCTCGAGCGTGCGTTTTAATCTAGGATTCGTATTTTTTATTTTATCCTCAAATTTTGATTTACTTGTTCTCGCGTTGTAGATATTTATAATGCCTTCATGTATTTTTTTAATACACTTCTAAAATGTTTCGGAGTTCAGTGTACACAATTAATTTCCCTGACTCTACACGTGACTTGAATACCTACATGATGTTGTGATCGATAGTTCAGCTAATAGCACGTTTCATAATCTTGATCCGTCGCGACTGGTGACCGGTGTGCTATACAGTCCAGCTAGACCCTTTACTTTGAAAGACGGATGTGTTTTCGACTCGTAGAGTCCTTTTTACTCGAGTCTATCTCTGCGGGAGCGAAAGCGACGGATAGAGAACCGAATTTTTTGTAAATAATATATTTCCAATATTGCAAATATTGTTGTTATTGTTACCCCTGGCAGCAGCACGTTATATTCCGCGTCTCGCCGGGCACGATGACGTAACGCTGTCATGCACGCGACCATTCTGACCCAGTTCACACATTAATTGAGAAATTCATATCGGTCAGCCCTGTGAAGGATTCCATACCTGAAGATATTAATGGCACTTTGAAAAGCAATATTTATAGGCTTATCAGTATGATCAAGTTTCCTAGAATTGCGGTGGCTGCCCCTTTTTGACATTAGGTACAATTTTTCGTTTATTCTTTATTTTTTGCGATGAGTTTGCTTGCTCTTGACTCCCATGAATAAGACGAACGCGGGTTATTTATCATTGGTTGTTTGGTCTTACTGTTACAACTCGATCAGATATGATCTATTGTAGCAACCCTTCTGTTTAAAGTTCAATGCTTAGTCCCGTTGAGTTTATAAATTTCCAAATTCTTTGGAGCGTGATATCTGCTATCTCATCCGGGTGCATTATGTGTCGCCCGAGATGGATATTTCTTTTGCTCATAAGAAGAAACAGCTATGCATATCCTCTGCGCATGTGGGCGCAGAGGATATGCATAGCTGTTTCTTCTTCTGTATTACAGAATCTGCACAGAACGGTTGCGGTCATGTTTATATTTGACAAATTAATGTTTGTTTAGTTTGCAGTGGCCGGTTAGTATTCTGGTCATTGCACAAGCTTTGTATCTTTCGAACTTTAACAGTTTCTTAGTTACTTTGTTGTTGTAACCTCGAATGAGTGCTTTAGAGTGTTCTGGTCCTGAAGACAGAGTTGGCGGAAATGGAGAGAGCTCATCCAAAAGAAGCTTGAACACTTTTGAGTCGTAGTAATCCTTAGGAAACACCGACACAAGTGTGTCCTTATTTATTCAGTGCTATGTCTCAATCATTTTTGCGCAGAATAATTTAACTTTGGCTACCTTGTTAATAAATGCAAGGTAAATGTTACAAAAGTGATAAAGCCCTCGAGGATAGTTCATTGCAACTCTGTTGAGTTAGGGTCTAATGAAAAGCTTAACAAACTTCGAGCAAACTGTGTGTTTTCCAGCTACGTTTTGTTTTCAACTGCATTTATGTATCTACCATCCGAGAAAGGAAACAGGACGCTTGTGGCATACAAACATAAATTACTGTCTTCAAGATAAAAAAAATGTCGGTCAACCGAATGTCGCCTGTTTGTAATCGTTTTACAACTTGCTTAAGTCAAGATATTGTAGTTACTTAGCCAAGATGGTTTTTACATACCTACTTATTTACTATTAAAAGAACCAATGACAGTTAATGAACGTGTTCTAATTCCTCGAACACTCCTGATGTAATGAAATTCCTTCATACGTAGTCGAATATTCAGTACAATTATCATGGGCTCGTATAGATCGCCCTCATACCGAGTGCTGGGTCACATAGCTAGACTATTTTCAATGTATTTGGTTTTAACCGTTAACATTTTTATTTCTACTTACTTTTTCTTCTTTTATATCAGTAATAACGACGTTAATTGAAGTTCTTTAAATTTTATCGACCAATAGAGTTGTAATTCATGATAGATAATGGAATTCCTAAGCATGGGGACGTCCGTCCAAATATCTAGTACAGTCTCCAGCATATGAGTATGGATATTCGTTCCAAACTCGCCCCTATTACAACTCAATAAAACGTAGTGCAAGGTGTGACGTGCTGTCCATACAATCATCATCGCTATAGATCGCCCTCGTGCAAAGTGCCGGGTCACGTCCCTTCGTGGAAGCGCTCGCAATTTACCGCGAAACGACCTCAAACACCGCGTGTCACACCCGCACCAGATATAGAACATGGGATATTGAGCTATTCAGGTTGCAAAACATATGCATACTGACACATATCCTTAAAGCCCAAGCTGGAAGAAAGTCATTCAAACGTTAAAAATTAAGCCGCGTTGACGCATTAATAATTAATTCAAAATGCTTTAAAAAATTATAGGTATTTCAAATTACAATATCTTCTTGAGATCCTACCCGGCTTAGCACGGCTAGGGAATAATTTCAAATGGTTCAGTTGTTCTCGAGGTTGATGCCTACAAACATAAATTTAACATCATCATCTTTATTTGTTTTAAAATAGATAAGTATAATTTGATTGGCAAGTGAAATCCATCGGCCGAAGAGACTTAGTTAATATCTTATCCCGTAACCAGAGCCTAGACTGTGTTGTCGGGTTTCAGTCGATACGTTTAAGAGTGCTTAGTGACGCGCCGGGAAATCCAAGTCGGGTGGGTGACTGGACTGTACGGTTTTCTAAAAAAACATGAATCGCTCCAGAAACTTTTGGGGGGTTCATGAAGCCATTAGCTTCTCTATAAAGCTGGCTTGGCATTTCAAAACCAAAATCGTGTATAAATGGTGTGGTAACCTCTATATTATAGTTTCCTCTATTTTTCATGCATGGTTAAATTACCTTAATAATTTAATTGAATAATTCAATTAGATATTGTAATGTAATGTTAACATCCTTATTTATAACCGCAGTTCATGACTAACTCAAGCAGCTGCTGTTTTTATCACTAGCTTTCGAGTAGTTCAAAATGCTTTTACTTTCAACCCTTTGAATGTCTGTGGAAAAGTTATCTATAAAGATGATTCAGATTTTAATAATTTTCCATTACCGGCCTCTATGTAGTCATGATACGACAATTGCCTGTATTCTACCTAGGTACTTGCAATTTGAAAACACAACTCATGCAACTAAAGATTCATCTTCCACAAAAGAGAAATTACACAAATGAGAAAAGCTCTAGGCGGTGCAAGTTTACAAGAGAAACACGTATTTTCACTGCCTTTAATTTTCTGTCACCGTAACTGCAAATTGTGTTGTCTTAATGAAGCTTCGGAGCCGTTGTTGTAATTGATCCATTGAAATTGATTGCTATTCAACTGTTAAATAATAAACAATCAGCCGATTTCACTGCCTCAATGTAACTTAATCTCGGACACTTTTATTCTTTTGTATTTCAATTGAAAAGAAATCTCGGTAAACAGCAAAATAAATTCTTTAATATTTAAACAACTGAATTAAAACACCTACGAAATGATTGCTGAGTTTCATATAAATACCGTTTTAGCGTGCCAACGGCGTATTGTTGGCAATGCCATTTGAATATCTCTAAATGTATAAAAGCGGATCCATAATTCTAAAGCGGCTATAAAACAACCACTTATATCGTAATAAAACGCGGCTAACATGGATGCCTTTAATGCAATTTCCTACTTTTTCTTTGTTTCTTTTGTTTTGTCCTGAGATTCGTTTAAGTTTAACTGAGGATTTTGTGATCATTGACCTCAATCAAGTTGAATTAAGTGGTACTATTAATTTCAATTAGATTATTCTTGGGGGAAATCGATTCAGATTCTAATTAGAGTTGTTTAAACGATTTATCTTGCCGACTCAAACACGCTGTCCATTTGCAGATTATGAACAGTTATAGTTCACATTTCTCTGCGTGTGATAGCAATACTCAAGACGGATTTTATTGAGCCATCACAAAAATCTGAGTGCTTTTAATCAACAAATTGATAATAAATATACAATTTTGCTCTCGAAATCATGTCATCATTATTCAAACCTGAAATGTGTTAACCTTACCATTATTGAAATCAGCTGTTACTTCTTCTGTGAATAACCCGCCCTCTAAAATGGTAGACCTGAAACAACGAATTCTTGGAGATACAGTAAAAATCCCACTCATCTCTTCAAGAACAAAAGCGATTTAGCTCTGGTGGTTAGGCATCAACCATCCGAGTTTCCATTACTTCAAAGTGCGTTGATATACTAACATATGTATCTCTTTCCAGCGGCCCCCTTCTTCACCGTGGAGCCCGAGATCCAGAACAAGGCCGAGGGTGAAACAGCAATCATCCGCTGTAAAGCCGGCGGCACGCCCGTGCCCAAGATCTCGTGGGTGCACAACGGGCAGCCCATCGAGCAGGCCCCGCCGAACCCCCGTCGCCAGGTCACGGCCGACTCGATCATCATCACCGACCTGGTGAAGAAAGACACCGGCAACTACGGGTGCAACGCAACCAACTCCATCGGTTATGTGTACAAGGACGTCTACATCAACGTGCAATGTGAGTATCAGTTTCTATATTATTGTAGTCTTCCACTGGACCTGTAATAAGTTACACGCATTACACTACAAAGCTTTAATATGCGGCGCTATACTCCAACATTTGATTTGTGTGTATGATTTCTTACAGACGAGCGATTAAAGATTTCATACTACGAGTATAAAGGCGCTCTTGGCTTTGAGTAGGGAATATAGAGTCCGTTTTTCTTTGCTATTCCAATAATGTAAACAAATTTTGTATAAATTTTAAAATAATATCAGTGAATAAAATTAATGAACTATTTGATTTGAAAAATCTTTAAAAAAAGAACAGTATTAAAGTATATAAAGTTATAGGTAGTAGTTAGTGCCTGTTTACTCAAGCTCCCAGGTCATATGAATAAGGAAAGCTGTCTCAGTTCTCAAATCTTCGTTCATAGTAACGAAAGATTTTTTACTATTATAGCTCGCATACCATGCAACAAAAGAGTGAATATACCGTTTGTTAGGGCTGATTAGATCAATCAGTTTATAGTTATTTATAAAATTAAGGGGATAAAAGACCACTTAAATCGTAAACAAGCCCCGAAATATCGTGCATTTGTAGGTCACTTTATCGAGATTGTTCGCCGCAGGATATTATGTCATATTTTCATTGTCAGGGGCAGCGGAACATTAATGTATACGTAATTGGATCGTAAGTGGAGTGAACTCCTAGAACAGGACTTCACAAATCAAAGGTTTTGGATTTGGGAAGTTATCTAAAATAGGAACACTAACATTAGTAGTATTTGGTGTAAATGTGTACCTATTGCAGTCTGATTACTAAAATAGATCAATTTTTATCATGTAAACAGTAGTTGCTAAATCAAACTACTGTGTATTTTGTATCGATTCTATCATTGAATCGGTGCAAAACGTGAAAGATCGAGGCCGACGCTGTCTCGGATACGGGCGAAAGGCACGCACGAACAAGCACATATGACATCAATTTACAGATTAGAAACATAGGTGAGCTACTCTTAGTTCAAGTTATGCCCTTAAACGAAGTTTGCTTAATAAGATGCTAGTACTCAACGAACCATTTCATCATATTATGGGTAAAATACTTTAGAAGAAGACATTAGGAATCTTCATTTTAAGATTTCTCTGACCCGTCTGCAATTTCGGCCCTACACTTAATCAGGAGTTTTTATTGTTACTTTTATATGTATGAACGCCATTTCTGTGTTTCAATAATATTTTAATGTTATGCCAGTCACTTAAAATATTGCAAATAGTCACGTATCTCGACATTGCACTAGCTTCAGCGTTCAATTGAGTGTTCGTCAGAGTAAACGTAGGTATGTAAGTGCAGGCATTGTGCTTGCGACACATTTAGATTCCTGCTGCTCTCGCGAACACGACAATACCACAACCAACGGCGGGGAACTCTCTTGGGGGGGCGTACTACATGCATTGTCGCGATAGAACCACGCTCTTGAGACCCGACTCTCTTAAACTTTGTCTGTATTTTAGATATAGCCGTCCCTTTCACTAACAGTCATAGTAGCATGGGCGACAGGGACGCCTACATTCAAAAATATGAAAATTTGTGTAACAGGATAAGGGCTCTTGAGTCACCAAATTGCACCGCTTGTATTTGTCGTGTTTTCGAGATTGTAGAGGTGTTTTTAGGAATTTGTATGGTGAAGTTAAGTAAATGATGTTTTTTAACGTAACACGTTTGGAAGCTGTAAAAAACCTGACATTTCACCTTTATGAATATGGAACATGCTATGAGCATTATCTGCGCTGGGCAAAAATGTTCTGCACTAATATTTAGTAAAGCTGCCTTATTCAGAAGCTATTTCACAGAGACATGGCATAAACGTCAAAAATAATTTGACAAACAGACTGAATTAGTCGCTACAACAGACAGTTTCAACTTTTGGGAAAGCCAGCTGAAAGACTAACAGATTTATCTGGACAGTAACGTAAGGCGACCCAATTGGCACGTATTTTTATGTCCGATGCGTCGTCGGAACTCTGCTCCCGTTGCTCTGCCAGACTATCCCTCAACCGGGATTCATTCTTCATTGTATAATTTATCTTACTCAGTACAACATTAATTCCACCTAGAAGAAACTGATTTAAAATTGCTATATTATGCATTATTCGCATGTTTCGTTCTGTTGTACTTTGGCGCCTTGCGGCCCGTGCAGATTTACCCCACGAATTATAGCCTAGCTAGGTATTATTTTATTATGTATGATGAGCTGTACTACTTTAAATTATTTGCATGTTTATCCTTCAAAAACTTTGGTGATAGTTAGATTTCATTTATTGTTATGTAGAATTTAAGAGGCATTTTCACATTGCGCTCTGTCCTAATGACAGTATTCTAAGTATGTATCTGACTTCGTGAAAATGAAATTAGAAATAAATAAATCTGTGCCAGACAACACAACATTTGTCGTGGTTTTGAAGTAAAGATTAACTTTATTGTGTTTTCAATACCAGACAACGATAGTGACGGGGGCGTCTATCCATGACTTAGATACAAACAAATGTTTATGCTCATCACATAAACCGGCATAGTAGTCAGGAGCTCTAACCACTACACCAAACGTCGTCAGAATGTCTCTTCGCAATAACTTTCATCATGCAGATGCGCTCTTTGGCCAGTATAATCTTGGTAAATAAAGTGCTTATAAATCCCCTTATCCTCGTTGTCAGTTTTGATATAAAACTTTTATTTCCCAAACGAACTCCGTCGACCTCCATAAACGTCAGTTATAATTGATCATAGGACGTCGGACGTACGAATCGCTGCTCGCTCACCAACTGTCTGTCTGCTTTATGATTCTAGCTGCCTTTATTGGCCTTGCTCCAATTGAACGAACGTCTATTCATTCATCTTTAGCTAAGTAATTGTTTGGCTAATAATAGGAAAAGTTACATACAAGTTGAATAGTTAGTGATCTTTGATGTATATCATAACTTCTCATGAGGTTTTTACCACAAAAACGTTTTTTTTGTACGCTCTAGTTTCTATTTATGAGTGCTATTCATATGTAAATATCATATCGATAAACGCCACACAATACTTCTCACTTACAAAACATCTACCCACGCCAATTCTATATCCCAAGCTATCAATATAGATATTTTGATATAAGATTATGTTACAGCAACTATCGCAAAGGCGTAGAAATTCAATCCAACATAACGTAACACACAACATGTCACAGCAAAAGGAATAACAATCGACTGATCGTTCATTATCCTTACAAAGTCCCGGTTGTATCACGTGAAGCAAATGCGATCGGTCGCGATGTAATCGGCCTAATATCACCCTTACTGCTGAGGGAGAGTTGAAACGCGACAATCACGCGACCGCGCATCTACGTCATAATCCTAAAGAGTATCAAATTGGCGGGATTGTTGATCCGCGTGGATAACGGTGGTATTTAGTATGTTCAGACGAAGAAAGCGCTAGCTACCATATGCAACGCTGACGAGTACTGACGGTCAAGCAAGCGTCAGAACTGTGGCCCTAGACAAGTAAAGACGGTTAGAGAAAAAAAATTTACAACCGCGAAGGACGTTGACACGTCAAGTTTCAGTTTTTAATCACTGGTAAGCTATTACTCGTCCCACCATTTATATTTTTCTATTTTGTTTTATTCTTAGCCAACATTGTCAACTGTCGCACTCAGCACTTAATTGACATGACAAACCATACGCCATTGTGCTTGCAAGCGCTTTCATCGACTTACACTCATAGGGTAAGTACACAATAAAAGTCCAGCTGCACCCAGGCCATATCGCGTGTGTAAATGTAAACACGCCGCTACCTGGGCCTTCGCCACCCTCTTGCTCAGGCAAGGCGCGGGTGCGGCCGGGGTGACGAGTAGGGTTGATAACACCCCGTGCTTGATAAACGGAAAATAATGTATGTACGGAAAAAATTACATTCATTCACGAAAAAAAGTGACATACACAAATATAATACTAGGAATTAAGCTTGCTATTCCACAATTTAGGCTTCGAAAGGTTGGTAATTCTTTCATGGGGAAAGGGATAAAAAATTTCAATAAACTTCCAGAACACATTGTAAACTTACCGGTTAATAAATTTAAATCTGTTATTAAAGAAACCCTTATGACAAAAAGGTATTATAAAGTAGATGATTATTTATAAGATGATAATGTATGGACTTGCATAATCACTACAAACATTGTAAACCTTTTGAAAAGAGGAATTGACAATAGTGACTGAGTTTGTTGCGCAGCTTCTTCTCAGCACTAGCCCACAATTGTCCCGAAGCTCTGGTAGGGTTTGTATTGGGACGTGTAAAAGTGGGCCTATTTGCATAAATAAATGACTTTTTTTAAACAATACCTACTGTTTTAAAAAAAAACACGCACGTATGAGTGTTACATTGTGATTTACAATTGAAATTTAAGGACGACTCTAGAAACAATTTATTTAATAGACCTATTTATTTGTTTGTTAAATTGGGAAACCACAGATGACAGTTTGGATCATGCGATTGCGAACACTTATCAGAAATTCAGTTGGGGTATCCTTTAAAAATGATCTCAAATGAGACAACCCTAAAGAAACCTATTCCCGAATTTTTCCCCAGTTCAAAGACCCCGGTGAGTCATCTGGATAATCCGATGATAGCTTATCTACTTACACGGGTAATAAGAGCCAAAATATACCTAACTAGCGGTCCCCCGCGACTTCGTCCGCGCGTTTTGAGTTTGCTCCCTCCCCTCCCGTCGCAGCGTGATGTTTTATATCCTAAAGCCTTTCTCAATAAATAAGCTATCTAACACAGAAATATTTTTTCAAATCGGTTCAGCAGTTCCTGAGATAAGCGCGTTCAAACCAACAAACTCTTCAGCTTTATAATATAATAATTAGCGCAAGCGCACGTTGTACTTAAGCTGCGAACATTATTTTGGTGCGGACTTATGTTAAAACTGTGATAGCCCTTAGATATTTATTGGAATCAAATGATATATAGGGCAACTTTGTTTTAAATTAAATGCTCGTGATGATGAATGTATTTATTTTGATAAGAATAAATACCTGTGTGTACAATACATCTCTAAAAATGATGCATTATTTTTTTACAAATTTATTAACATAAAAAAGGTTGTAGTAAGTCAACCATAAAAGATAGACATATGCTGTCGCGGATTTTATTATAGAACTCTTAATGCTGAACAATCCTGTCATACATGATTTTTGTGTAACTTAAGCGGTTTCCGCAGCGTATGCAGCGGAAGCTCTTAAAAGGAATATCTTTCTCCCGTTTTCGCAACATTTTTCATTTCTGCTGTGGTCTTATGAGTTGTATCTTTATGTTATGTAGCCTAAAGCCTTCCTCGATAAATGGACTATCCAACGCAAAAAAAATTTTTCAAATCGGGTAAGTAGTTTTTGAGATTAGCGCGTTCAAACAAACAAACAAACAAACTCTTCAGCTTTATAATATTAGTATAGATATTAAGTCAAATGAGCCTCTTTTGACGCAAGTATCAATCGGGCGCTTTTTAAAGGGATGATCCATATTTGTTTGAGATCAGCTTTATATAGCGTTCAAATATGTTTTATACATTATACAAACTATAAAAATAAATAAATAAATGGTAAACGCGGAACCGTTTCTCAATGTATACAGGAAGTACCAATTTTGAAATCCCTATTTTTGGCATAACAGTTGCTATTGTGCCGGACTGTTTATTTTAGTTGACCTATTGAAACGCGGTGCAGCATATTGCTGATGAAAATGTATAAATAGCTGTTGATAACTTTGGTTTCTGGTGTAACTTTTGTGTTTCAAATAAAAAAGCTTTGTATTTCAACTCATGATCATATTTCCATATATATAGAACACTCAAAACTTAATTATTGTAATGAGTGTGCTTAAGTAAGTTTAATTATCCTTTATCATAGATCAATCTGGATTATCATCTAGTTTTAGCCGTTATAAAGTTCCTCGCGACATAGCAAAGGACTGCAAAGAGTGTGCCATGGGCAAGGCGCTATTAGATTCAAGTGATCGTGAATTCGTGCTTGATAAGTATGCGAATCACGAAGCACTACGCTATACGTACCTACGTATCATAAGTTCTAACGAGTGCTTCAACTTTGACTTGTGAAGTGCTGACCCATTATTTTCCCCTGCTGAATAAAGCCTTCTAGATTCGTTTGTCAGCGAATCCCCCTTGACTTGATATAAGTCTGTGATCGTCTTAAATAAGATACTAAATATGCACCCTTCGCTTCTTGACCCCAAAATGATAGTTAGGTAACTGGGTGCTCTCAAGAGGTTTCTTTTTCTATGGGGCTTTACGCACTTAACAAGCTATTCAGCTTATACTGTATTACTCTAAAAATATGTACGTACCATAAAGTTGTAAGTTAAAGAAGTAAAATAACCGATCTCATCTGAATATCTAAGAGCAAAAGAATCTCAATCATATGACAAAATGCTAATGTGCATTGTGGCGTATTGTACGCCTTAAGACAACCGAAATGAAGGTCTGGTTATTGAGCGGTTCCTCTAGTTCCCTCCACAATAAAAGGACGTTATGCAATGTCAATGATAGCTGAGGAGTCGCCACTGCCCTTGGGTGCCGGAATGCCGCGCACGTGGCCTGCCCGGCCCGTGTAAGGAAACTTCCACAAGCTTCGTGACTGCTACTTTAATTTGGACGCATTGAAAAACAAAAGTTGGGCAACAAGGAAGTGTTCGCCACTTTTCCACTTTATTTTGGGACTGTATTGTTGACGGTTATTTTTGTTCGGGACTTTTTAAAAGTTTTGTAATTTTACTGACTGAATAAAAAATCCCCAGCCTCAAATCTTTATTTCGTGTTTTTTCCTGGCTAAGCCTAAGCTTTTGTTTAAACAAGTAGAAATTTGTCCCCTTAATTTGATTCATCATGAAAGAATTGTGTGGTTTAACACAGTCTGTCAACTAAAAAAGCTTTTGAATAATGAGTGCTAAACGAGTATTTCTCTACCTAATCAGCACTGAAAATAAACGTACGGAAAGAGGAGCTACAACATAAATATAATAATCAAATGTGCCTATCACCGGTCCTAAGGTAGTAAAACACAAGATCAGGGTTGCAATACATCAATGCAAGTGCCATATAAGTGAAACTCCGCGTTCACCCACGCTTGATGCACCGGCACATTGTTGTTGTCTTGAACGAGTATGTAGATTATAGAGCATAAAATTCCGATGGATGTTACCTGTCAGCAACAAAGATTTATGTGATGCTATTACCGCTGTTCTTACATTAAAGGCATGGTAGTTTTCATAGTCGTGAAGAATACATGTTACAAAATGTAAACTTTACATCAGCTTGTAATAGTAGTTCGTATCATATTGGGAATAGTAGGTACCAGTAATTTAAGGGAAGTATAGGGACAGTATTTATTAAACGTATTATCTACCTATCATCGTTGCTTTTATCAAAAGTGGTAGTTGACGAGATTGTAGAGATGAGTCTTATTTAATACTGACGATTCTAATTCCAGCCTTATTAAATCTTTCTGGATTCAATAGTTGGTCCTGGCGTCTCATTTTACTGCCTGTAATCTAGTTTTGAGCTCTATTGGGCACATCCTCATGAGCTCTCTTCGCACGCCCACACCGCAATCCTCACAAAATGTAACGGATATTGCCAGTTGTTGTGTACTCTGTAATTTATAACATTTTCACTATACTGGTATGATGGACCATGCGGGCGGGCGTAAGTAGAGTATGGGGTAATAAAACTTTGGTTTACGACATGTTTAAGTCCATAAATATGTATCTGTAATATGTATTTAAAGTACTAATTTAATTTGTGTCAATTTCTGATGTAGTGTCAGATATTTTCACGAAAACTTCCCGGACCTGACAATTGTATCTACATTATTAATAAAATTACATTATTAAAATGTGTTTAATGGAGTCAGCAATCTCTTAGAAATCAATGAGAAACTCAGAAGAGAATATATTTTTATATAAAATTAGAGTTTGATAAGCTACTAAGCTTGACAAGTCAAATCAGTTATACCATAGCTGCATTTACAGTCACCATTCTGACACTATTTCTTAGATAAGGTACTGATTATGACATTTCCAATTACAGCGATCCCGCCTGAGATTGTGGAGAGGCCGGAAAACCTGACCAAAGTGGACGGTTCCGAGGCGGTGCTTCGCTGTCGCGTGTTCGGCGCGCCCAAGCCCATCGTCAAGTGGATGCGCGACGATGTCGACCTCACCGGAGGAAAGTGAGTATAACAAGTTATGAATGACTCTTGCCATCTCAGTGCTGTAGCCTAAGGTAAGACTTTCGTGCAATGCGGCCTGTGTAAAGTTTAGCGTATCGCACAACGCATGCAGATTGTGCCGGACAATTGTACGTAGCCGCTAACCGCTACTGCGACGGAACTCTTGGCGTTTTTCATTAGACTATGTACCCGACAGCGCATGTCGCGCGTTTATGATGGGACTATGTTCGGCCGTGACGCATCGCTCGCGGATGGGTTCCATACACTACACTCCCATAGTTCCATGATAGCCTCGTGGCGTTGTGGGGCCGCATATGATGAGCGGCTACGCAGGCTTTACTGCTAAGAAACCTACCTTTAGTTAAACTATTACTATTATGGTGGCCTTATAAAATTTAACGAGAAAGAAAGTTACAGCACAAAAAAGCATAAGTCCCGTGGCAAATGCTCAAGGAGTACCTAAAAGGCTATCTTAAAGCTAATAAAAGACCAGCGGCAAGTGGCTTATTCAAACTTAAATGATAAGGCAGTTAACGAAACGACCGCCTGTGCTAGCTAATGTACTGTGTGATTAAATTAATTTTACACCTGAAAAACTCATAGAAATTGTAGATCAAACAACTCACCTGAGATTAATAAAGGCGAGCACCTTTACCCTTTGGCACAGTGTCTTACGCATAGGTGCGGATTTATTAAAAAAGCTCATCAGAGGCTGATCGATACGAATCCACATTAATTGGGCGACCTTTACCTACTGTCCTGTTTTGTGACATTAACGCTTCCCGCGCTGGGCGCGTCGTATTTATACTAGTCCTATTAAAGCTTTTATGGGTGAGCGTTTCCTTCATTAATGGAAATAGACCTTTTATTTGCTTGTGGTTTCCGCATATTACGTAATGTGCTTATGACCTGCGATTTTTAGCATCGATGCAGTCGCGGTTTTGAAAACGCGCTTCATCAACGTGACTTACGCAATGCAAATAGATTTAATTTAGCATCGATGGAGTCGCGCGTTAGTATCGATGCAGGCTCCAAAATTCAGTACATAATTTTAAAATTTCCAGCTTCTGCATCGCGACTGTATTGATGCTATCGCTTGTTAGCATCGCGACTGCATCGAAGCTAAAAGTAGCGCAGTTTGTAAAGGTTGAAATTTTGCGACTGCATCGATGCTAAAAGTCGCAGTGAGTAAAGGGTCTATTTGTCAAATTATAATAATAATTTTAACACAACAGTATGATGCTAGAAACGTGGGTGGGCATATAGGAGGATTACTGGTTGCCATTTGATTTTATTTTGCTATTACACAGATAAAAAGGGTTTCTCTAAGCAAGAAAAATAGTTTTCTTGAAATATTTTGTTACTAGCGGTCCCCCGCGACTTCGTCCGCGCGTTTTGAGTTTTCCCTCCCCTCCCGTCGCAGCGTGAGGTTTTATATCCTAAAGCCTTTCCCGATAAATAAGCTATCCAACACAGAAATATTTTTTCAAATCGGTCCAGCAGTTCCTGGCATAATCGCGTTCAAACAAACAAACTCTTCAGCTTTATAATTATTAGCGCTAGCGCACGTTGTACTTAAGCTGCGAACATTATTTTGGTGCGGAGTTATGTTATAACTGTGATAACTCCTAAGATATTTATTGAAATCAAATGATATAAAGGACAACTTTGTTCTTAATGAAATGCTCGTGATGATGAATGTATTTATTTTGATAAGAATAAATACCTGTGTGTATAATACACCCCTAAAAATAATGCATTATTTTTTTACAAATTTATTAACATAAAAAAGGTTGTAGTAAGTCAACCATAAAAGATAGACATATGATGTCGCGGACTTTATTATAGAAATCTTAATGTTGAACAATCCTGTCATACATGATTTTTGTGTAACTTATGCGGTTTCCGCAGCGTACGCAGCGGAAGCTCTCAAAAGGAATATATTTCTCCCGTTTTCGCAACATTTTTCATTGCTGCTGTGGTCTTATGAGTCGTATCTTTATGTTATATAGCCTAAAGCCTTCCTCGATAAATGGACTATCCAACGTAAAAATAATTTTTCAAATCGGACCAGTAGTTTCTGAGATTAGCGCGTTCAAACAAACAAACAAACAAACAAACAAACAAACTCTTCAGCTTTATTATATTAGTATAGATTTTAAGGAAAATTGTCTCAATACAAGTAATGTTTATAAATTTTTAGATAATGACATTCTCAAAACCAAAAATACATTTTCTTGATGTAATTTTATAATCAAGAAAAAGGATTCGTCTATTAAGATAAAGTTAAATTAATCTAAGAAATTCTGATGTAATTACTATTGACTACAGGCAGGCTGAGTCAATTTTCCGACGATCTTTCCTTCGATGTGTAGACTGTAGATTCCAAATAAAACTCTTCTTTTTGAGATCGGTGACCGTGAGAGCGCGTACGATCTGGCCCGCTCACGGCCCTTTATTTAACCAAAAATACATGTCTGACTTATCGACTAATACAGATTAGTTACAAACAAGGACGGACACATAACATCATCTGCGTATTCCTTCTACGTTTTTGTAACCTACCTACATTAATCGTGATAAAATTCCCATTCGCAACAATCCACTCTATGGGTTTCCTACCTACCCTCAGAAAGTGCGATATGGGGGACAGGAAATTCGAAGGCTTTACCGGCCTCGCTCCACCTGAGCGAGACAGCCTACTAGGGTCTCCCTCGCCCCTGTACCAAACTACCTACATATTTCTTAATATTTCCTAGCTAGTTAATTGTTACCCTACCTGCCTACCTAATTTGCAAATGGGAATTCCTAACTAACAGGTTTCTTATTATTGAAATAAAACGAGCCCTAAGCTAATTACAATGCTTACTCGCTATGGCCCTAACAGAAAATTATATTTATTATCATCAAAAATCCTTACAAATAAATATAACTAAACTTATTACTAAACATGATTGGGTGTCCGTAACAGTCTCCCCCCGGTGAAGCGCTGCGAAGTGCGAACCTCTTCTTATTCCACCGGCAGGACAGCCAATCTCGACGCCGGTCGACGAAACACGCCGCCCTTGGTCCGAATCTCGACGTTCCTCACTGCTCCGTCAGGTCCAGGATGTACTTCTGTGACGACGCCTCGTGGCCACACGTTTCTAGGCAGTGTGTGGTCCACCACGACGACTAGATCACCGGGCTTGATAGCAACCTCGGCGATATCTCGGGCTCCTCTTCTCGGCACCAGGTCCGGTAGGTATTCTTTAAGCCAGCGGCGCCAATACTCGTCGGCTAGCGCTTGCGCCGCCCTCCACGTCTTCCTCGACGCTGGTTCGCACGGCCCGATGATGGGTAGGCCGCGCGGTCCCCCTAGTAGGAAGTGGTTCGGGGTGAGCGCCTCCGGGTCGTCAGCGCTGACCGGCACGTGTGTTAGCGGTCGCGCGTTCATGGTGTGCTCGACCTCCGCCAGTAGAGTTTGCAGTACCTCTTCTCTCGGTGCCTTTTCATGTAGAGTGACTCGTAGAGCGTTCTTGACAGAGCGAATGAGACGCTCCCACGCTCCCCCCTGATGCGGTGCCCCTGGTGCTATGTAGCGCCAGTCGATGCGCTGGGTGAGCGCATAGTCTCGTAGAGCTGGCTCCCATTCTTCATTCGCTGCTCGTAGCTCCTTGTCTGCGCCTTTGAAGTTCGTCGCGTTGTCTGAGTACATTTTCTGTGGCCACCCTCGTCGCGCTCCCATACGCCGCAACGCCATGATAGCCGAGTCAGTCGACAGGCTCGCTACCAACTCTATATGCACGGCTCTCGTAGTGAGGCATGTGAATAACGCTCCCCACCGTTTTTCGTGACGACGGCCCACAGTTATGATCATGGGACCAAAGAAATCTAGACCACAGTTAGAGAATGGTCTGGTGAAAGCCTCTACTCGAGCGCGTGGCAAGTCTCCCAGCACAGGTGTCACAGGTCTCGCCTCATCAGCCATCTTTCCGCTCTATCTATGTGTTCTTTGGTCAAAACAGTTGCGCGCTTGCGACATTTATCTATAAATAGAAGCACATACGCCATCGCCCTCACTAAGCGCTCGTAGTTCGAGAAGCGCCCGGCGTCTGGCACGCTCCATTTGTCCTCTGTCGCGACGCTAAATACAGTCTCCTCGCTGCCCTCTGTGCAGCCTGCTTGAGACGGCCATGTATTCTCCGGTTCGTATAAAAACGATGGCCCAGTAAACCATCTGTCTTCATTTGATTTCATCTCTGTGACGACTCTAGTCGCGTCGTCCGCTACGTTGTCTTGCGTCGGCACCCACCGCCACTGATCGGGTCTTGAAAACTCACATATCTCTCTCAAGCGGTGCGCTACGTATGGCGTGTAACGCACTCTATCGTTCCCAATCCAGTGCAGAACGGTCGTAGAGTCTGTCCAATACGTAACTCTATCGGGCTGCCATCTGTGCTCCTCCATTACTGTCGACGCAAGTCTCGTTCCGATAAGACACGCTTGTAACTCCAGACGTGGTATCGTCTGCGTCTTCATCGGGGCTACTCTTGCCTTTGCTGCCGCTAATACCACACGACGTGATCCATCCTCGTACTCTACAAGCCAATAGACTGCTGTCGCGTAAGCAGACTCGCTAGCGTCGCAGAACACGTGCAGCTGCTTTCCAGTCACTCCCCCCGTCAAAGTGTAGAGGCGGGGTAGACGCAGACTGCTAAGTGTCTCTACGTTCCGCAGGCTCTGTGTGTCGGCTTCTCGGCATTCTTCTGCGTAGCCTTTTCTAAACATACTCTCGATCTGGGCTGTGTACTTTGCTTTGAAGTCTTCAGATGCGTCCATCTTCCTTTCTATTGACGTGAGCCTCCGCCTTGCAGCCTCGTAGCTCGGCGGCATAACTGTGTTAACCTTGCGCCACGGCAATCCAACTTCATATCGCTGATTGACACATCTCACTGTTGACTCAAAGGCTTCTAAGGCGCGCACATCGTCAGGGTTCTCGCGTTCCTTTTTCTGAATGCCCAGCGAATCGATGTCGAAGTATGACTTCACCATGTTGTGTAATTCTTCGTCAGGTTGCGTAGACCGAGCTCTCCCATGGTCGTCGACGAACAACACCGTATCTCTCTCCCTTATGACTCGGGACGGCGCTCGACCATGTATCACCCACCCCAGTCTGGTGAGCGATGCTGCTGGCTCGTGGCGTTTGCCTGTCAACAGCTTCCTGCTTACTATCAGATGCCAATTGTCCGCGCCTATGAGGACACGCGGCTTGGCGTTTACATAACACACGTCACTCTCGTTCAGGTTACGCATGTGTCCATACTCTAAACAGCTCCGACCCACCGTTTGAGTATTCAAGCGGAGATTCTTCATTGTTCTCGCTTTCACCAAATGTTTCTCGTTGTTACTGGCGATCATTTGAAGCTCCACCTCTCTGCTCGTGTGTGGTACGCTCTGTGTATTCACACTGCATATGTGTAAGTCTCGAAGCGGGCCTTCTGCACCGACGTATTCCGCCACGTCCTGATCGATCAACGTAACCGTAGACCCTTCGTCAAGTAGAGCGTGTGTGTTTACTCTACCCCGTGGCCCCTCAATGACGATCGGACATACCTTCAACAACACCTTGGATGCCCCCACAGTATGGCTAACTGAGGCTACCACTTCTTGGTTGTGTTGACTTTCGCTGTTTTCACGCTCTGTGTGTAACAGCCTGTGATGACGTCGGTTACAGCCATTCTCATTACACATCGGTGCTTTACATTTGATTCGCCTGTGCTTATTGTTCAAGCATAGAAAGCATATCTTTTCTTCTTTCAACCAATCCCATCTTTGCTTTACTGTCATGGTTTTAAACTTTGTGCACTTCGACACTTCGTGGTCCCCGCCGCAACATAAACACGTCTTATCTTGTGCCGTCGTAGCTTTTTCCTCGGCTGTGGCGTACACACCAGTGTTTCGCTTCTTTGAGTTAGCCTTCTGCTTAGCTTGCACTTCTTTCTTCGCTGCACTGTTGCTAGGTTGCGACACGTATGCGAATCGAATCGCCTTATTCGCTTCCTCCATCAAAAACTGCGATAATGTCACGATCTCTGGCTCCGAGTAGCTTGCGTACCGCGCTGCGTAGTCGCACCATCTTGTTTTCAAGTGTGGGCTCAGCTTATCGACCACCTCTCGGGTCATCATCGGATTTCTGAGGTAGCTTTTATTATCTATGGAGTCCAGTGTATACGCGATGTTCTGTACCTTAATCGCGAACGAATTCAGTTCACTGGCTGTCGTTCCAACTCGCGGCAGGTTCTTGAGGTCGTCCAGTGCCCGATCAATGATCACTTCTGGCCTTCCATAGCATTGTTCTAGCGTTCGCATGATCTTGTCCGGATCGGTGGCACGGTATAACAACGCCGCTACTGCCTCCTTGGCTTCTCCTTTTAGACAATTCCTCAATCTAGCCAGGTTCTCGGATTTACTGTAGTTGCATGATCGCGTTGAATCTTCCATTGCAGCTTTAAATGGTAACCAGTCGTTCGTGTTTCCATTAAAAATCGGTAACTCAATAGCTTGACGTGGGGCCGGTCGCTTCGACAAAATCCTCTCCAATGTGTAAGCAAGTCGTTCCGCCCCGTCCGTATACTCTTGGGGTCTCGCTGTACAATCATTGTTTGACTCGACCTGTCGCTGCACATCTTGTTGAATGTTGTTTACATCTTCATTTAATTCTATGCTCGGCGAATTCAAATGTCGGTTTCTATCCACTTCTATATTACGCGCATCTTTTTCTTTGCGTCGCGTAAACAAATGCCTATTTCTTTCATTCCTCTCTTCACGGAGGGTAGGAACGCTACAAGACATCTCGGTTGTGGGTAGTTGCATGTTTACATCTTGACGCCGGGACTGGGCTTGATCCAACCAGTCATCCACCCTCGCTAGGGTCTCACCGGCGGGTAGGCTCTCACGGTCATCTTCATCTGTTGTATCCATTATCGTAGCGATCTCAAATTCTAATCTCTTCTGAATTAGATTCTTTTCAATAGCCGCCAACTGCTCGGCTGCTCTCAACTCGGCTTGCTTTAAACGAGCGGCGACGCTTGACCTATTTGACGACGGCGGCGGCCTTATCCTAGGCGCGTCGGCGTTAGCGTCGTGACGTCTCTCTGCTGCAGTTTCCATTCGTCCGCCTTCTGCGGGTAGTTCAGTCTGTCGTAACGTACTCGCGGTGGCTTGCACAGACGGTGATGCGGGTGGCTCTTCAAAGTTGCGTAGTCTTGAGTCTTCGGCTTCCATTTTCCCAGCTTGGCTGCGCGTAGTCGGCATCTTCTTACTTGCTGCCCCTACTCCTATCAATCCCAAACAGGTACACTACCAAGGGGAGCCTGTCTGGGGATGGATGGTCGTGCAGGATCGGAAGGGAGGTACCGCCCGGCAGAGAGTGTACGCATCCGTGGGGTGCTCAGTTCTGGCTGGAATGTCCAGAACCCTCCGCAGTGCCTACAGTCCGGCCCCCACGCTTACGCACACCGTACCGGCGCCGGTCGGACTTGTTCACAATCGCTGGCGCGATATGTGGCAGCTCGCCCGAAAACTGCACCGCCTGGGAATCGGCGTTAAACCCGAGACAGACACCGTTTGGCACCGTTAGGTGGTGAATGCCCGAGCCACGGAACACCCGTGTAAATGTGATCGTCTCTCCACAGGAGTATAGGCCGATTCGCGGCTCCTGGTTACACTGTGCTTCGGCGTAGATCCCTCGGCGTATGTGCTAACCAAAGCACAAGTCGATGCCGCGTTGCTGATTTCTTCTTATATCCGGATCGCAACGGACCAGACGATATCCGGATCGCAAGGACCAGACGATATTGACTACAGGCAGGCTGAGTCAATTTTCCGACGATCTTTCCTTCGATGTGTAGACTGTAGATTCCAAATAAAACTCTTCTTTTTGAGATCGGTGACCGTGAGAGCGCGTACGATCTGGCCCGCTCACGGCCCTTTATTTAACCAAAAATACATGGTTACAAACAAGGACGGACACATAACATCATCTGCGTATTCCTTCTACGTTTTTGTAACCTACCTACATTAATCGTGATAAAATTCCCATTCGCAACAATCCACTCTATGGGTTTCCTACCTACCCTCAGAAAGTGCGATATGGGGGACAGGAAATTCGAAGGCTTTACCGGCCTCGCTCCACCTGAGCGAGACAGCCTACTAGGGTCTCCCTCGCCCCTGTACCAAACTACCTACATATTTCTTAATATTTCCTAGCTAGTTAATTGTTACCCTACCTGCCTACCTAATTTGCAAATGGGAATTCCTAACTAACAGGTTTCTTATTATTGAAATAAAACGAGCCCTAAGCTAATTACAATGCTTACTCGCTATGGCCCTAACAGAAAATTATATTTATTATCATCAAAAATCCTTACAAATAAATATAACTAAACTTATTACTAAACATGATTGGGTGTCCGTAACAATTACTTTAATACAATGAAATACTTATTTCAAACTGGAAGCATTTTTTTGCAATAATACAATTTATTCAATGAAGAAAATATCATCTTGAATTATATCTTGAGCAAATTAAAAACAAAAACTCTTGAACTAATGGCATCTTATCTTGTTTTGAGTAAATATCCTGGTTTGTTACAAAATTTTATAGTACCTTGTTTCAATTAAATAAAATATTGAATAAAGTAAAAATTCATTAAAACCAATGACCAGTTCTCTTATCTGTAGCACTTTTTGTTTTGTTTTGGAGGCGAGTGCAATATTACTATTAGTGCAGTGTGTGCATTTGAGAAGGCGACCGTCGCGACGTGTGATGAAAACTTACTACTTTGTTACTCTTCTCGAGCCAAATTATAGTCTTAAAACAGGTGCTTTTGTGTGTAAGTCACCTTTGATTTTACTGGCTAGGCTACTGGCAAATCTTTGATTAGAGTATTTATACTGTTGTTGAAGCGACATCCACTCTTGCAAAAAATAAAATCATGCTGTCAAGTCTTTTGTATTCTTTAGTAAAATGTCACGATGTTTCAGCAGTTTCTATTTTACATTTCAGCAAATGGCAGATCAACAGAGTTATTCTACAAACTCATTCTAGAGCACCTCAGGAACGCTGTCATCATCTTAGGATCTGAATAAAGTTATTAGAAATTATCATAGCTCATGTAAGTGTAATCACTCTATGGTGAATCCATAGGATTTGCCGTGGTGGTCGCGGTGGCGTGCACCCCAGCAGCTATAAGTAGGAAGAGTTTATTCTTTGTAATGTACACTTGCCCTTTGTACACGCCTTAATATTTAGATTTTATGAGGTTCGCTTATTACTTTATTATAAGGTTCATATCTCAATTGTTGTATTTTGTGAAAATTAATACATTAATTCATATAAGTTAACACAATTTGATATTTTTATGGTGGTTCATTATATGTTGTATTTGACTTTCTTTTCAGAAAACAACTCTAGAACTTTCATTAGGACTGCACGATTGGGAGAATTTAGGACATAATTGAGAGTTCATGACATGTATTGTTTTAGTATTAGACTATAAACACAGTTAACACAAGCATTAAGACTCTTATTTCCAGCGAACTAATAAAATTAAATCAAGAAATGTCTTTCCCGTAACAAGAAAGATTATTTTTTTTTGAAGGTAGCATACATTATAACTTATAATATTAGGCATTGGTCTAAGGACATATTTTTTAATATTAAGATTAACACCTTTGAAATAAGTATTATTTGTGTTCAAGCAAGATTTATTATTGTTGAAATAAAAGTTTGTTATTAAATTTAAGCGTATATTATTTCTAGTTTTCTTTTTTTTTCTTAAAATTAAAATACATCTTAATCTTGCATCAAGAGAACTTATTAACTTACATGAATTTTAAATATTCTTGGGTAAAGATAAATTGTTTTAAATCAATCGAAAATTGTTTTAATTCAAGATAATTTTAAATATCAGTTTAAGATATTATTATTTTGAAATGTAAGAAAATATTAGTTTCAGTATATATGAGGTTACATAATCTTGGTTTAATGAAATTTTCTTTCATGCAAGAAAATTTTACTTGTTTGGAGAATACCGTTTTTTCTGTGTACTCTATTACCGTCGCTTCATGGTGGTTTCCCTTCAAATATTATACTACTATCTACTAAACTTTAATGACCATTATCTTGTTGTACAATAAACATTTGAAGTATCAAGCATTAGTTGCAAATTAATAAGTACGTTACAAAATACTTTATGCGGTTAAATAAGAAATGAACACTTTGTAGACGTTGTTACTGATGATGCTCGTCTGTCTCCAGATACAACATCACGCCCGAAGGCGACCTGGTGATCCGCGACGTGTCGTTCACCGACGTCGGCACGTACGTGTGTCACGCGGAGAACCCGCTCGACAAGACGGAGGCTGCAGGCTCTTTGACTGTCAAAAGTAAGTGGTTTCTATAATGTACGTTTGTATATGTTACGCTCAAATATCGAAAATCCTCAGTGAGCTTTAGAATGTTTTTAAAACTCAGTGTCATATTTTATATTCATAAAGATGAAATAAGAAACCAAAAATTTGCGCACGGGCGGGACTTGAACCAGCAACTTTTGGCTGACCGGGCCAAACGCTCTTACCAATTGAGCTACCGTGCTGTCAGTCCGACCCTGCGAAATTTGTGGTATCTTATGAAAATTTCAATTGCGTGACGCTTAGCGCCATCTAGCCGTCTGTTTATGGCTAAAAAATTGCTCAGTGAGCTAAAAAATTGCTTATAACGCGTTGTGGTCACATTAAAATATCTACATAGCGAACTCCGTGCATGAAACTAAAACCCTTTTTTTTTTGTTCTAACCTACGGGTGTGTTGTGTCGTCGTCGTCTTAAAAAATTAAAAATATGTTACGCAGTTATTTTATTATTTTAGCCGCAGAATAACGCCTAGCTGCCTAGCCCTTACATTTAATGCTTAACACGAATTTCGCCATGTGGTTTTTTTTATGACCACAACGCGTTCCTGCAATTTTTTCGCACAATGAGCGTTTTCCGTCTTTGAGCGTAACATATACACAAAACACCAAATTACGTCTACGTCTGACCGTTTTTAACTAAACTATCCATCTAATGGGCCACGTTCATCATTTGAATGGATATAATGCAAATATTCCTCCAAAAATCTAACATGAGTTCCGCATTGACGACCTCCGTGGTCGAGTGGCTAGCACGCTGGTTTCAAACGACGCCATCTCGTGAGGTTCCCGGCTCGATTCTCGGTCGGATCAATGTAGAAAACGATATTATCTATATTGTCTCGGGTCTGGGTGTTGTTGTACCATCGTTGTTTCTGATTTCCATAACACAAGTGCTTTAGCTACTTAGCTTGGGATCGGAGCAATGTATGCGATGTTGTCAAATATTTATTTATTTACTGGGCAGTAATTTTCCTAGTTCCTCGTCAACTTATTTTGCCCTTGATAATTAATAATAAATTTTACCTCATTGTTCCCCCCAGAACGCACCGTAATAACGGACAAGCCGGAGAACTACGAAGTGGCAGCGGGCTCGGCGGCCACATTCCGCTGCAACGCCAACGCAGACGACTCGCTCAAACTGGAGATCGTCTGGCTCATCGACGGGCAGCCCATAGACTTCGAGGGGCAGCCGCGGTACCGCATGGCCAACGACTACTCGCTGCTCATATCCGACACCACGGAGTTGGACTCTGGGGAGTACACGTGTATTGCGAAGACTGATATTGATGAAGCCAGGGCGCAGGCAACGCTTATTGTGCAAGGTAGGATGATTTCTTTATTTAAAATATAAGTAGTTCTAGAATAGAGACTTTTATCGAAAGCGAAGCGTAGGGTGTCCACCGGTAAGTTGGACAGACAAGCAGAGATCCTTTTATCAAAAGCGCAGCGTGGGACGTCCATCTGCAAGCTGGAATGAATGAATGAATGATATTTATTGTGCATGGAAACAAGGTTAGTTAGAAGTCTTACAGCTAAAAAAAGTTTCACTTGATTCTACCTTTTCAGGTGTACACACATTTAACATAAATTTTAATCAGTTATAGTCAAAAATTATAAGGAAGGCATGTCTTAATTTAAGTAGAGAGAATTAAAATTAAATAAATTAAAATTTCAATGAGTCTTAGTTAGGAATTATTAATAATATTTATCATTATATCAAAATACAAGTATAGAAAAAAAAACGCTTTATTTTTAAAGTTAAATGAAATAGACTGAAAAAAACTTGAAAAGTTGGCAATTTACAGGTTACGCCTTTGCAATGACATTTCATGCAGAAAAAAATGCTTTTGAACTTTGAGCTTGCTGTCAGCTGTCACTCTGACGGACGTGTAGTGTTGTTGTTGTTTCCGGTATTGTATTGGACATTATCGATAAATTACGATGTGATAAATTGAAGATTATTTTAAAAAAATCAAACAAATTTTTAGTTCAGATACGAAGTAATTATCATGATTCCTCAATCGAAATATGATTGATATTTGTAGTTATGAGAAAATATTGGAGTAATTTTCAGACGTCATAATAATATTAAATTCGAAAGGTTACTACTTTGTTTTATTTGGTTTCTTTTAATATAACTTAAATCAAGTAATGTTACATAAGAAAGTAAAATTAAATACGCAATGGATATACCATTGATATCGACATCTTAATTCTACAACTGATACAGACCACAACACTATAAACGTCAGATATTTTTTTTATCGAATATAGCAAAGACGTGACCTCGTAACATCCAACTTTCTGTACTTACGCTCTTTTAGAATGGAGAGTTTTTAAACAATTATTGTGAGAGAAAAAAGTGAAAAGAAATGAAAATGAAAACATATGGGTGCCTTCATCTTTGAAGTTCTTTTAGGAAAAAAATAAAAAAGTGCATATAAAAGAACAATGGCGAACGCCCATACAAATTTTTATGTCACATAATCTGGTAGCGTCTTAACATCAAAAATATCAAAAACGATTCACCATCTTTCCCTGGGATTGTTTGTATAATTTTTTTTTATCATAGAAGCCAGGATTAATAGTTACGAGGCTTTAAAGATTTGTAGGTTATATGAAGTTATGTCACTTAGATGGTATAAGATTTATTATCAATCAACGAGTAATTCACTAAGGATTTCAATCATTTAATCTTATTTTAATGTAATAACTATTCATTATAAAGTAGGTATATACTACTACCTTCTGTTTCAAGGTTATTTTTGAGTAATCATCTAGTGGAGCAGATTAAGATGAGAATTCTAAATAATATTTCTAGCTAGCCAAATGACAATAAACAGTTCGGTGCTTTGATAGCATTAATATTTGTTTCTCACTAAACAATCGAAAATATAAGAAAATGCTACACATTTCATTTATATTATAACAACAATAGTTAAATTATTTTATTATTAATCAGATGCAGCAATGGAAGTGAAAACGATTTTTTTTAAATAATTATAAACTGGTCACACTAAGAATCAGAAGCGATATCCATTTGATTATAGTCAATTAAAGTCTTTTAATAGTAATGTTTTTATTCTGGCTTTTACTAGTGTTGATGTTTATTTGATAAAAGGCAATATATTTTTCCATTTACTCCTGTAAGAATTATATCTCAAGACGCTTCAAAATATTTGACATAATATTTCGCTATTGTTCTTTTGAAATTTCAATTGCTTAAATGCTCCTGTTTTAATGTTTTCATATTTAAAAAACTTGTCAATGCACATATTATTACAATTTTTTGAACCCAACTTAGTACTTGGCTTGAGCAATTTATATTCATATTGTGATCTAACCACCCCTATCACTTGCATCGCTTTTTGTTTGAAAAAGATGTTTATAACTTTTTACAAAGACACAAGCCTCGAGAATGTATAAACAAGGTAGTGGCAGAATATGATGCTGTTTAAAGAAGATTCTCGATTCTCACCCAAATATGGCTCTTATGCAGCGCTTCTGGATCAAAACGAATTTCTGCCAATCAGTTGATCCCCCCCCCCCCGCCTAAAACGATTCCATAGCGCAAAATAGAATCTATATAACCGTTATACGCGGTTATAGCTGCTTGAACTGAGACCACTTGTCTGACCCATCACAAAACGATTGACCCTAGAACACAAATTGTTAATGTGCTCCTTCCAATCGCAACCACTATCAATGTTCAATCCAAGAAATTTAACATGAAGCACTTTCTCAACCATAACATTGTCACATGGACACACTATCGGAGATCCTTCAATCAAAATGGGACTCTGTTTTGTATTTTAATATTTATGTTAAGTTGTATGTACTGTCTTCGTGTGTGATTACCGTAACACGAGTTTTTTCAAAGCAAAATCCGTGATACAGTCTTCATCCGACTAAGTATATCAACTCGATCGCAATCGTCCAACAGATAAGCCGAACCCACCATCCCTGGAGAGCATCGAATGCCACGAGAAGATGGCGTACCTGCGCTGGAAGCCGCGCGGCGACAACCGCGCGCCGATCCTGCGCTACAGCATCCAGTACAACACGAGCTTCACGCCCGACACGTGGGACGAGGCCAGCGACAACGTGCCCGCCATGGACTCCTCCTGGAGCGTCGAACTCAGCCCGTGGGCCAACTACACCTTCAGGTACCGATTTATAAATAAACTAGCGGACCCAGCGAACTTTGCTTCGCCCCTAGCACCGTCCCGCCCCGGCCCCGCCTCGCCCAGCCTCGTAATTTTAAAAGTGAAGAAAAACACTATAATTGATTAGTATAAATGATCAAATCACTAAAATGGCTTTTAAAAATAGGGGTTGGTGATAAAAAAGTAAAAATTTAGGGTCGTATGTATCTTTTAATACCACATTATATAAAAATAAAAAAATGACCAAAAATTATTTAAAAAAAATAAGGGTTATCACTTAGGGGTATGAAAAATACATAATAACTGATTCTCAGACCTACTGAATACGCATTTAAAATTTGCTAAGAATCGGTAAAGCCGTTTCGGAGGAGTACGGGAACATTATGACGCGAGAATTTTATATATAAGATAATAAATCAATATCCTTTGGACATTTCCCACACATCGCTATCTAGTCCCAAAGTAAGCTACTCAAAGCTTGTGTTATGGGTGCCAGACAACGGATATAATACTTAAATACTTTTTGTTTGTAAATACATACATGATATACATAGAAAACACCCAGACCAATACAAACAGACATGTTCATCATTTATCATTACTTTCTGGTTATTCTAAATGAGCCTGTCACTATTTCACGAATAAAAGGTACGCGGATGGGTGAGCGGGGAAGCGAGAGGAAATTTACATGTTTAACAGTTTCATTCTTTTAGTGTCATAGTCATAGTTTTCCGTAGATAGAATAAAGTAAGCTTCTAACTCACTGATGAGCAAAGACCGTGTGATGTGCTTGTCCACCACGTGATCTTATTCCACATATGAGTCGTGCAGCCATAACATAGAAAAAATGAATAAGGTTAGAATGGCCCCGGTCAGTGCGGCAGCGAGCTTAATTGTAGGCATATGCCTGCATTGAGCCGTAGCTACTTCAGTCGCGTGACAAGAGCGTTGCATTATTTTTTGTCAAAAATGCCGTCTTTTGCTATAATTACTTGAAGAGCGTGAAGCCAGGTCATAAAAAATGAGAGAGAAAGTGTATTTTTTCACCGGTGAGTAATAATACGTAGTTATTTCGACATTATTTGCAAAAAAACACTTTTTAATTATGATATTTCAAATGATAGCGGTTTTCTTGCACTAAGTTCAAAAAAAATATTCATTGATGACTGTCATATATATTACTGTTACTGTTATACGCATATTTTTAACAAATCTGCTATCTTAACACGCAATGTATCGCGTCCAATTTACTTTATTCGCTTGTATACGCATCACTAGGGATGTAGCTCACTGCACAGTAAAATTATCGATAAATGGTAATTTCCCTACTGATGTATTAAAAGACAAAAATAAGTTTTGTTTATAATTATTTGAAACATAATAATGATTAAATAAATACAATAAAGTTGTAGAGTTCATATGTTGGAACGCGCTTATCTCAGGAACTACTAGAGCTATTTGAAAAAAAAAAAAGTATTATATTCTAATTCGTGCTGCCAAAATAACGTATTCCTGCAATAAAAATATAACTCAGCAAAAACGCACTGCTTAATCCTCAACTTTTCTAATTTATCGTTTGGTCTATTTATTTGTAAAATAGGGTACGACAATTCACAGTTTAAAATCGATATGTGTTCAATACTCTTTCACAAATTCTACATTGGTTTACTGTCAACAATCTACTCCCTTCGGCAGTGATACCGAAGTTAAACAACTTACGGCGCGATCGTGTTTTAAAGAGTAACCATACCGACCATATTTAAGTGACCTAAACAACGAGCATCTCCGTGCTTCATGAAGCACGTTAAGCTAGTAAGCTAGTATTGGTTGATATTTTCTTACAGCATCTTAAAGCATTCGGTATTAATTTTATCATAATTTCGAAATCTCGTTTTCCTACAAAATCTTAAAAAGAAAATTTCCTTAAAAATGGTTGACTTTTGGAAAGTATATTCTGGGATCAAGATTGTCCCAAATGAGCTCCCCCATCAACTCTTAAAAGGATCCGGTCATATTATCAATAACCCTGCATACAAATATTTTTGTTAGTTATTTGTAGTCAGCCATACACTTAATGTGAGTTTGTGTATAATTTTGTAATTTAACAAACCTCTGCAAAGCCCCTTTTAGTGATGTGATTTAAATGCGAACAAAACGTTGACGACCCTTCTGGTGTAGTGGTCGAGAAATCGCCTACTACGCAGCGGGTTGCGGGTTCGATCCCCGAACAATATAAACATTTTTGTGTGCATGAACATGTCTGTTTGTATTGGTCTGGGTGTTTTTTATGTATATCATGTATGTATTTACAAAAAAAAAGTATTTAAGTATTATATCCGTTGTCTGGCACCCATAACACAAGCTTTGAGTAGCTTACTTTGGGACTAGATGGCGATGTGTGGGAATGTCTAAAGGATATTTATTTTTATTTTCAAAGCACTGCAAGGTTAACTGTTGTATCATGCAGCTGTACATTTCTTTAACTTACCCACCATACTAACTTGGGTCATATTTATTTATTAAAAACTTACACATGCACGAAACATAAAATTGTACATGTGGCGGACTTAAAGCCAAAAGCAATCTATACCGGTCAACCATACGTCTATAGGTATATTGTATTTTTTAAATTGTAATTTAACTATTTTCGATTTGAGTTTGTTCTCTCCCCTTCCGTCCCTGCGTAAAGTTCAAGCCTAAAGTCTTTCTTGATAAATTAGACATCCAACACAAAAACTTTTTTTTAATTGGTCCAGTAGTTCCTGAGATTAGCGCGATTAAACACATACAAACTCTTCGGCTTTATGGTATTAGCTAAGAATACAAATGAATAAATAGCATGGTAAGATATAATACCTGAATAATGTAGACCATGACCTTTATGCTTTTATACCTTTAAACATTTTTCTTTACATTGGAATCTATTTGTCGTATATAAGTAATATTACTTATTCTTTATACAAAGAATGATTCAATTCTACTAATAGAACTTTTTTTAGAAACTAATGTTTAAAGGTATAAGTTACTCTATTTCAAGTAACGTTTAGCAACTCATTTTTTTCTTCTATTGTTTTTACTGAAAGGCAATAGTAATACCCTTTTTTGCGATCAAATGAGCTGTTAAATTATCCAAATTATTTCAAACTTAAATCCTACATGTTTATTCACAAAGAGAAACAACATTACATCGGTAATTGAATTTATAATAATTGACCTTTACCACATCACTAGTATTTTGACATAAAAGAACGAACGTATCTGAATGATGATTGGAGGTTTCACCGCTAGTAGCTCTGTGATTGGTAGTTGGTTTCAAGTACTAATTACACCAATCACAGAGCTCCTAGCGGAAATTGTGAATGGTTTGTGATATTGGTGCGTTAATTCATTGATTGGTACTTTTATCACTGCAGCAACAGCGCGGTAACTCCCACCGGCGACAGAGGTTCCCATACAAACGAACGATCAAAACCATTCTAACCTTATTCATTTTTTCTATGAGCCAAAATGTCAATAGTGATAGGAATATGCAGCGCACCGCTTAATTGATAAATGCAAGCGAGGAAGACATGACACTGACACAACTCGGTTGATGTCATGCCGACTATAGCTGTGCCTGTGTATCTGGCTAGTATTACTCATGTTAAGTAAGCAGACATAAAAATTAGTTACTGATGTCTAATTTTAATTTGACAGACCAGAATGACAGCTCCGCTCGCACTTTTAAATTTTTAATAATGCAAGCGTAGTGCAATACTGTTGTAACATTTTAATTGTGAGTGATATTGGATGTGTAATACGATTTTTCAAATATGTGATTCACTTATTTGGATAACTGATATGTGTAAAACGATGAATTTAACCATAAACAAATGAAATACATACATAAACATTTCTAACGAGAAAAATAATTTAGCCCTTTCACTTGCAATAGCAATATTATTGATTATTACTTTGACGAAATTTGGCTTTTCAATACTTTCTGAAAATATATTATTAGAAATTATGGTGGTATTTGTAGGAAACATAATTTTAAAACTTTTTTTTTTAATGTAATAACCAGTGATTGGATAATTGGATGTATATTTTCTTCAAGAAATTGGATGTATCCCTAAAGATCATTTTTAGCTAAGATGTTATGGAGGTGGCTTCATTTTTTTTCATATTAGTTCTAGGATTCTAGCAAATTCAGGAATGAGAAATTAATCTGTAACATAGTGAGGAAACGATATCTTGCATGTGGTATTTATCTTTCCCTTGAAAAATCTAAAAACGAACTTTTAAACCGCCCCCCTCCTCCCGGCTCAAGGAGTACGGCCTGGGCCTTTTGATATTTTAACCTCCTAACTAGTCCAAACTAAGTTACGAAGTCAAATATCGTGCTCCTTGAAATTCCTCCTACAATCCTTCGTTGACTGATCTAATTGAATGCGTCGAAGTAAGAGAGCTGTGTAGACAGTACGTCCGCCATTTGAAAGATCTGCAACCGCTTACTTTGGAATTCCCTAAACCCAGCAATCGCAATGCGTTTGCTTTCAAGTTGCATAAGGTCTTCTTTAATTCCCTAATTCAAAACCCAAATTAAAATCAACATTTCCTCTATTTTAACCTGATATCAATTGGGCAGGGTGATCGCGTGGAACAAGATCGGTCCGTCGGGGCCGTCCGCGCACTCGGACGCGTGCACGACGCAGCCCGACGTGCCGTACAAGAACCCGGACAACGTCGAGGGCAAGGGCACCGACCCCACCAACATGGTCATCTCCTGGTCGGTCAGTACACTACAGTATTCACTTTTATGCAGCTCTTTACATTATGGAAGAAGAAGATTCGGTGTGTCAATGTAACAAACAACCTATATCTAAATCTGTGGTGGAAGCCTCGACACAGTTTTATCCGTTGAACGCATGATAGCGCTCGGAACTAAGTTCGTGTTTGCGTGTTCTAATTGATTGTACAGTCGCCGCCAGATATATTGGAGCAGACAAAGTGACCAAATACTTCTGAACAGTTTAAAATCTCAACAAGTTACCATTAATATCAGACCATTCATAACTTCATTAATATCTGAGCAGATGCTAGTGAATAACTTCTATACACACAACTAACCAATAATATCTGAACACTCATAACGTTAAATGTATCTACGCAGTCGGTCTTAAATATCTGAGCAATCGAGGAAAATTGCAAAAGGAAGTGCTTCCAACTTAACTATACGCGACACGACACGACGCTGGCAGTTTGTAACGCTTTGTAGTTTTCAGTATTGTCATCACTGTGATGAAAGTGTCATGCAATAAATAAACTCAGGCAAGTGAGTGTTCAAATATTATTGGTTGGTTGTGTGTATAGAAGTTATTGATTAACATCTGCTCAGATAATAATGAAGTAATGAATGTTCTGATATTAATGGTTACTTGGAGTGTATAACTTATTGACAATTTAAACTGTTCAGAAGTATTTGGTCACTTTGTCTGCTCCAATATATCTGACGGCAACTGTACCTATATTTTTAAAAACCGAAAATATATTTGGAATCATATTAATTTTGTTAAAAAATCTTCATTACATAAATAAAATCACGAACACACGGAGCCGCAGAGCTTTCCGAATGCCATCTGGTGGTCGACAGATAAAACCGTGTCGAGACTTCAACGTCAACATTCAACGGATACTACATTAGTGAGCATACACATTAATTTACGTGTACAATGTTTTGCAGAAAATGCCTCAAATCGAGCACAACGGACCCGGCTTCTACTACTTGGTGTCATGGCGACGCAACATCACCGGCCAGCCATGGGAAGAGCAGCAGGTATTTGTCATTTACAATAAATATACTGATTTAACAATAGTTTATGTTTACAACACAGATATTGCAGCTTTTGCGAACATATAATAAATCAACGTGAATGATTTCAGGTTCGCGACTGGCAACAGACTGAGTACATAGTCCACAATACACCCACTTTCCAACCTTACAAAGTCAAGGTAAGTAGCAAAACTAACACTTCTTAGGTCCGATTTTATCAACGATAGATTAGGAATATTAATATAAAGGAATATATTTTAAAAATATATATAAAAAATGCCTAATTTGAAAATGTTACCTTATTCAACAATCCTTCATGTAAAAGTCATTTTAAAGTAGGTCTTGTTGTACTTATTAAGTTGGATAAGTCTTATCTGAATTTTGTAAAATCGGCCCTAAATCCAATAAAAATACAAAAGGCCTGACATAAGCACTAACCAACAAATAATCAAAATATGGAACATCTTTTCATATAAAGTATTGGACAGGTAATGGTAACCAGAAAATACTAATTTCCGGTTACCATTTGGCTATAAAAGTTTTATATTTATTTGTTAGTTTTAGAGTTTAATTATAATGCTGTTTACATAATAAAAAAATGATTTATCATCTACGACAGTTAACGTAATAAATGACTTTATTTCCTCTAAGGTAATCGCCGTCAACTCGAAAGGAACATCAAACGTGACGCCCGTAGAAGTGATCGGCTGGTCGGGCGAGGACGTCCCACTCCAGGCCCCTACCAACTTCACTCTAGTCCAGGTCACGACTGGCACCACAGCTCTCCTTAGCTGGAACCCAGTGCCCCCGGAAACCGTTCGCGGACACTTCAAGGGATACAAAATACAAACTTGGACCGACGGAGAGGAGGATCGTCTCAAAGAGATCTTAGTCAAAGCCGACGCGACCAATACTCTAGTCAGCAAGTTCAAGCCGTACAAGAAGAACAACGCCCGTATCTTAGTTTACAACGGCAGATACAACGGCCCGCCTAGTGACGTCCTCACCTTCGTGACCCCCGAAGGCAAACCCGGCACTGTCAAATCTTTCGAAGCGTACCCGATCGGCTCATCGGCCATGCTCTTAAAATGGGATAAACCAGTAGATGAAAACGGTATCCTAACCGGCTACAAAATAAGCTACCAGAAAGTGACAGGCACGGCTTTAGGTCCATTGCAAGAGAGGAAGAAAGAAATCGACCCCAAATTCGACCGAGCAAAGCTAGCTGGTCTAGAACCGAACACCAAATACAGGATCGAGATCAGAGCGAAGACTAAGGCCGGTGCGGGTGACAAGTACTTCGTGGAGCAGACGACGAAGGGTGTGGTTAATGCTGTGCCTGATATACCGATGTTCGAGACGACCACCATTCCGGCTAAGGAGGGAACTGCTCATATACAAGTTAGGTGGCTGCCTTCGTTGGATGGACACTCGGGGACGCACTTCAAGGTACAATATTTTTATTTAATCGTTGGCATAATTTCTTAATTTGAATCAGTACTCTTACAAAATACAATGTTAACTTGGTTATACTTAAAAAGTTCTAAATTACAGTCTTAACTCATTCTAACCAAAGGTAATTAGCATAATACAGACTTCCAGTTGATTACTCCAGATTTTATTTTAAAATAAGTTACAATAATGTGTAGTAAATCTAAAGCAAATACTATTTTGAATGAAATAAAGTACACTTCGGTGCCGTGGCCACATAGAGTATTTATGTTCACTTACCAGATTTATTGTCATATAGCCAGCCATAAGATTTATTTATAAATACATATTGGACACAACTAAGTACGCTGTACGGCTGTGAACGCTTAATCGCGAATGAGAAAGCAAACGAAATACCGATTCTCTCTTTTTCTCTCTCTCTCCTTTTCTAACCTAATACTATCACTTAGAGTCGGTTGTCCTAGTTCATTTTCGATATGACGCTCTGTCCTGGGTCGTCTCTGGTCACACAAATGCATCTTTCGTGTACTTTTTAGTATAGTTAATAAACTTATCGTGTCGTCAAGTCTGTCTGTCTGTCTGTCCGTCCGTATGTCACAGCCACTTTATTCTGAAACTATTAATATTACACACTTGAAACTTAGTAGGTAGATGTATCCTGTTAACCGCTTTGCGATTCACACACACAAAAAAAAAATGATAATTAAGGGGGGGGGCTCTCCAATACATGAAACTAAAACCTATATATTTTTTTGTCAATCCTATGCGCGTAGGTTGTCTATGGGTAGGTCTTTTAAAATGACATCGAGGTTCCTAAAGCCACTTTCTCTAAAAGTCTAACTTTTGAGAGATAGACGCTTCCGCAGTGGTAAAATGGGCGTCCCCCCATCTAAATTTTTAAACAAAGCGAGTGTAAATTTTTAAAAAATACATGATGTAGATCTTAACAAAAAGTTTAAACGAAAATTAGTTTGAACGAGATCAAACTAAAAGTTGTTGGGATAGAGCGTATTTCCAATATCCGCAAACATAACATTGTTCTTCATACAAACACTATGAAAAACATGGTTATATTTGATGTCAACAAAATATTGTTGGTATTTTTAATAAGTGGATCTCTAATTCAGTTAAAGTTGGCACGGAACCCTGTGGAGTCCGCCTCGCACTTAGCCGGTTTTATAAGTAGAGGCCATCCAATTCGGCTGTCATTAAATATTCGTTTTATACTTTTTAGGTGTGGTACCGGCTGAAGGGTCACCCCGAATGGCTCCACACCAACGAAGTGACCGAAGACGACTACGTGATCCTGACGGGCCTGGAGCCGGGCCAGGAGTACGAGGTCAAGGTGACGGCGCACGACGGCGAGTACTTCAGCGCCAGCGAGATCAGAACCGTCGACACTACTATCGGTGAGTGTTCACTACAAAAACACGACACGTGACAAAAATATCTATGGTTAATGCCCGCTTCTCTTTGCTAGTCGTATAATGTTGTAGGGACCCAGTAGTTGCATGCATTTTGCTGAATAAGCATTTTGTACCAGTGTGCGGAACGCGCTCGGCGGCGCTTGCCAGTCGTTCCCTGCGCCACCCGAAGTTAGGTCGTATTTTCCAAATTGTAGTAGCTTATTATTTAGTACGTAAATTATTGTGCAATTTGTGGACTATGAATAGAAACATCAGTGACAATTCGTGACTTTAATTTAACTCACCTAGTAGGCACCCTAGCACCTTCTGTGAGTCTATATCGGGCGAAATACAGATAGAGACCTCCAACGTAGCAGCCCACGAATACGTAAATTTGCGATTTAAATTGCTAGAGAAATTATCACAAACGTCCCCCAACGTAAATTTTTTGTCACTGCGAGCGCTGTCATCGATTCGGGTTCCCCATCACCTACTTTGCACATGAGGCATACTAGAATCTGTATAGATTGTTATACTATTGCAATGTTTGTGTGGTAATATCGTTGCCGAATTAGCGATAAGGCATACGACACTCAGCTTCAGTATTATAGATATACTATAATTGTAACACCTTTTGTACCTTATGAAGATATAAAGTATTGAGATAGTATTGCTGTGTGTCGATAGTTTTGATGCTTATGGAGCTATCAATACTATTGCTATGCCTACTATAGCCTTCGCTCAATTACCCATAGACTATCCATAGCTGATTATCGAGCGGCAACGCTAGATAGCACCCTAATTGATTAAACGTGCTCCTCAATTCTAGTTCACACAGCGATTATACCACATAATCATTTCGAAGTGCATGCTGTAACACAGCTAAACTTTAGAGTTTGTTCGTCCGCAGACGGGCCGGTGATAATGCGGTCGGACAAGATGGCGACCGCCGGCTGGTTCATCGGCGTGATGCTCGCGCTCGCGTTCCTGCTGCTCGTGCTGGTGCTGGTGTGCGTGGCGCGGCGCAACCGCGGCGGCAAGTACGACGTGCACGACCGCGAGCTGGCGCACGGCCGCCGCGACTACGCCGACGGCGGCTTCCACGAGTACACGCACCCGTGAGTAGACACGTAGCGCTCGGCAGGAGGCAAGTACGACGTGCACGACCGCGAGCTGGCGCACGGCCGCCGCGACTACGCCGACGGCGGCTTCCACGAGTACACGCACCCGTGAGTAGACACGTAGCGCTCGGCAGGAGGCAAGTACGACGTGCACGACCGCGAGCTGGCGCACGGCCGCCGCGACTACGCCGACGGCGGCTTCCACGAGTACACGCACCCGTGAGTAGACACGTAGCGCTCGGCAGGAGGCAAGTACGACGTGCACGACCGCGAGCTGGCGCACGGCCGCCGCGACTACGCCGACGGCGGCTTCCACGAGTACACGCACCCGTGAGTAGACACGTAGCGCTCGGCAGGAGGCAAGTACGACGTGCACGACCGCGAGCTGGCGCACGGCCGCCGCGACTACGCCGACGGCGGCTTCCACGAGTACACGCACCCGTGAGTAGACACGTAGCGCTCGGCAGGAGGCAAGTACGACGTGCACGACCGCGAGCTGGCGCACGGCCGCCGCGACTACGCCGACGGCGGCTTCCACGAGTACACGCACCCGTGAGTAGACACGTAGCGCTCGGCAGGAGGCAAGTACGACGTGCACGACCGCGAGCTGGCGCACGGCCGCCGCGACTACGCCGACGGCGGCTTCCACGAGTACACGCACCCGTGAGTAGACACGTAGCGCTCGGCAGGAGGCAAGTACGACGTGCACGACCGCGAGCTGGCGCACGGCCGCCGCGACTACGCCGACGGCGGCTTCCACGAGTACACGCACCCGTGAGTAGACACGTAGCGCTCGGCAGGAGGCAAGTACGACGTGCACGACCGCGAGCTGGCGCACGGCCGCCGCGACTACGCCGACGGCGGCTTCCACGAGTACACGCACCCGTGAGTAGACACGTAGCGCTCGGCAGGAGGCAAGTACGACGTGCACGACCGCGAGCTGGCGCACGGCCGCCGCGACTACGCCGACGGCGGCTTCCACGAGTACACGCACCCGTGAGTAGACACGTAGCGCTCGGCAGGAGGCAAGTACGACGTGCACGACCGCGAGCTGGCGCACGGCCGCCGCGACTACGCCGACGGCGGCTTCCACGAGTACACGCACCCGTGAGTAGACACGTAGCGCTCGGCAGGAGGCAAGTACGACGTGCACGACCGCGAGCTGGCGCACGGCCGCCGCGACTACGCCGACATGCTGTCGTCCGTACATACGAACCTTATGATGAATCTGAAGCTGATCTAATATTCATGTCCGAGACCATTAGACAGTATAAAATTGTCTATCTACGGCTGCCTAGTTTTGTGCTTTGTATCTAACATTTCTGCTTAATTACATAAACACATAAACTCATCGATGAGTGTCAACCTATCCTTTTTTTGTGGACACGATTTCTAAATCTTCCCCCTGCAAATTGTTTCAGGCTGGACAACAAGTCCCGTCACTCGATGAGCAGCGGCACCAAGCCCGGGCCGGAGAGCGACACCGACTCCATGGCTGAGTACGGCGAGGGAGAAACAGGTAACGTGAGCTTTGTTACGTAGTGATACTTACTGTAGTCTGTAGGATGTCGTGATTGTAGGACCTAAGTTAGATGCTTGCTTATTAGTAGACAAAGAATTATTGTAACCCTTTATTACAAATCATTTGGTCAACTTTAGTTTTGAGCTAAATTAAGGCATACATAATTAGATAGTGCTTAGAAGAAAGGTTTTGAATCTGAATGCTAAAATGACTGATCTATGACCGATTTATTTATCGATAGCAAGGTTAAGGCAGTCCAGAACTGATCAGCCAAGCCAACTTTATAGTAGTTACATGTTTATTTTCAATTACAGTTTTTTTTTTAATAATATCAAATCTGGTCCAGCAAAAGCAATGCATCTAACTTATTCGTATTGCGCCTCTACTTTATTTGGCATAAAAAAAGAATTGCATATTAGAGTTATCACCCGTAATATTTTTTGTATCCTATTTTGATATGTTGTTCATTTTGGAAATCGAAACTTTTTGATGTTTTCTGTGTTATTGCAAGAAGTTAGTTTTTTTATCATTTTGATATTTTTTTCTATTCCTTTGCACAGAATAGCAATTTGCCTTATTTTTGATATTGTTTTTTAACTTTTGTTGCCATAGTTCTTGTTTTATCACTAGCCGCCATTTGTTTTCCCTAATTTGTCGGCATGTCTGTGTGCGCTAGCTATATGCATGCGTGTGTTTGTAGCGGGCATGAACGAGGACGGTTCGTTCATCGGGCAGTACGGGCGCAAGCGACGCCCGCCCCCGTCCGGGCAGCCCGACTCCGCCTCGCAGGCCTTCGCCACGCTCGTCTAGACGCACGTCCCTCCCTCACTAAACCCTTACCTCATCCGTAGGCCGGATGGCCATGCATTCGTCTGGACGTACATTCCGCCCCATCCTCTTTACCTTAACCCAAAGGCTGAATAGTCAGTTTCCTTGCTGCTGAGTTGAATAGTCAATGACAAAAGTTAGGATTTATGAACCTATCGTTTGCTAATGAATTCATAGACAAAAATAGAAATAGAGAAGAGTCAAAGTTGTTAATGAAAGTCTTGTGCAGAGTCATCAACAATATATGTAATATAAACTCAGAAATTACTTGCTTTTGGCGTTGGATCGCCTAGATTGTACTTATGTTATTTTGTATATTAAGTAAGACTTTTGTATCTTTTAAACACTGGTTTTCTCCTTTTGTTGTTGACTATATGGCTGGTTTCCAACAAAATAGTGCCATTGCGTGCTGACTTAAAGAATAGCCTTACCAATCGCCGTAGGCCTCGCACGATCTTCGATCCGATTGGTCCCCCAGACGGTGAACCCCGCCCACAAAATTGAACAATCTCTCTTGATCTGAATAGATTTAGGCATCTCTGATATTATTTAGAGTAAGTAACGTAACTGCCAGTGTTTAGGTATTACGGGCGCTCAGGGTCTTTATTTTACTATTTTAAAAATAGTTCGAATAAAGCCTACTTTCACTCGTCCATAAATTGCAGCTTAAATGTTTTTTCACGTAAGCTTTTACGAACTTAGATTAGCAGTTAAGTACACATTAATATTTAGTTAGTTTTAAAAAAATATTGTAATTACGAGTGATTTTTCGGAGTGAAATTTATTCCTACTTATTTGAGTTTTTTTTTTATATATATTTACACCTTGCTTGTTTGATATTTTATCGGTTGATATTTGTTGTGCATTTAGTTCGTATTCATAGAGTTAGATGGCACGTCCTTATATTCGTCCACTTATTCCTTCCCCTTTTGCCTGTGCACGAGCTACGCTAATGTTAAGTTATTGAGGTATGTTTTTCTTTTCGTTTCATTTATTTTAGCATGTTTTTTTATATATTGAATATTGAAGTAATTTTGTGATAGTGACTTTTTAATTAATAACAGAATTTTATATCATTTTTATTTTTTAAAACTTGTAAAAAGACCTGTCCCGTGGATAGCTCACGCATCATATCGCACAGGATGTCCCGAAAAGAATGGATACTTGGATGGATCTTGTTGTTACGTAGTGACACTCACCAAGGCAAGACTAATTGCAAATGGCGATTTAAAAAATAAGTTGTAAATCTTGAAAACTGTGATATTTTTACTAAGGTCAAAATTTTACATTAGATAGACCATGAGAAGGCATTTCGACAGTTACAAGGTTATATCCATTTTTTCGGGACACTTTGTAAAAGGAAACTATAAAAGCATATAGACTCGAAATGAGACCTTTTGATTCTGAATATTGATAAAGACAACAGCAACGATAGAGACATTGCTATTGATGGGATAATGCCGGCTTATACACTATGGGATATTACACCTCGACTTTTCGCTAAAGTCGGCCTATGTTTTGTTTCTCAAAAACGCATAGAATCAAAAGACTCGAGTAACTTGATAGCAAACTTACATCATAAAGATGAAATAAGAAACCAAAAATTTGCGCACGGGCGGGACTCGAACCAGCAACCTTTTGGCATACCGGACCAAACGCTCTTACCAATTGAGCTACCGTGCTGTCAATCCGAACCGGCGAAATTTGTGGTTTCTTATGAAAACGTCAATTGCGTGACGCTTAGCGCCATCTAGCCGTCCGTCTATGAAACAGATGGTTCAAGCAGTTATTCTTTACAGAATAAATTCAACTTGGAAATTGATGTCGCTTCGCTATCTAATGCTTTAGAATGTTTTTAACACTTACAGTGTCATATTTTATATTCATAAAGATGAAATAAGAAACCAAAAATTTGCGCACGGGCGGGACTCGAAATTTTTGGTTTCTTATTTCATCTTTATGAATATAAAATATGACACTGTAAGTGTTAAAAACATTCTAAAGCATTAAACTTACATCAACTCGTACGTAGGTCGCTTCACGGAGGACGGCTCGTTCATCGGGCAGTACGTGCCGGGCGCGCGGGTGCTGCCCCCGCCGCCCGCGCCCGCGCCGCCCTCCGCGCCCGCGCCGCCCACCTACGTGTAGGCGCCATCACCGACGACATCACAAGCCGCAAGTACATCTCACGTCACACAGTTTAGGGTAGAAACGACGTAAGCGCCGTGTCACGTGAGCGCGCGCAGGATCGAAACGACGTAACTGCGTGGGACGCGCGAGTCACCGCGGATGATTGGGATGATGATGACAGCATTTATAGGTTTATAATGTACTAGACAATGTATTGACGACTGCACCATCTAACTGAAGGTTAACACCGCATTGCCATAAGCGTTTTAATTGAATACATTTTGGTGTATCGAAATCCCAATACCCAACACTTCTACGGAGGTCGTACCATTATTCAATTGGTGATGTCATCATCCCTAATCGCTGTATGATTCTGAATCAGGGTGTCTACTTAACAAATTAATCTCAGTATATTGAACCGTATTTTCTTCGCGATCAAAAAATATATCGAGATCAGCTTGTAAAGTTGACCCCATGAGCTAGAGGAATATTAGACCCTTAGCTCTTTCGCCATCGAGGACCCGAGCAGACCATAAATCTACATCCTTCAAATTGTGGTAATATTGTCATGCTATTTGTTGTATGGAGAGTTTGTTAAATATTGTCAATACAGTCTATTAAAAAAAATATAAAAATGAAACGACCACAAACAAGACCCGTACACTTGTGTGTCGTAAAAATGTAGCATGGTCCTCAGTGGTGCGCGGCTCGATGATTGTAACTTTGTGATGTCACAATGTCTCGTCGGCAGTGGCAGCTACGATTATGTTCTATCGAGTAACGACGTAACCGACACTCGATAAGTCTCGTATGCTCAGTTTAACTGTATATCCGCACTCTATCGCTCAGTTTTATACTTTCATCGAGTGATTCGGATTACGAATATCATTTATACAGATGAAAAAAGCTGTTTGCGAATACTTTAATTTTTTATGTGAGTCTATAATGTCACAAATATAACCATCTCTTTCCCTTTAGACCACTGTGTTGTTAGAGTGCAAGAGATAGGAAAATACTGGGTATGGCTCCCGAAGCGACGAGGCAACCCATCATGCAACTTACTGCCACATAACTTTGTTTCTGTTTGACAAAGCACTGACGTCTGATATGTAAAGACAGCGTTTTTGACACTTTATTAGTTAAAATTTATTAGTGTAGGGCCAAGTTAGAATAAGCTGAAATCAGAGCCTACCATTCTGTTAGGTTGGCCCTCTATCTAGTGTCAGTAGTGAAGGCTATTCTAATATTAAAGATTTTATATTGTTCATTACTTACGATTGTAGACAGTGTATGTATAAAGGCTTATCCAAACATTGGACGAATCTATAACCATTCAGTGTCGTGGTTGTATGTGGATCCAAAAATTGGATATTCATAACGTGGTCACTTCATTAATATTGCTTTGGTAATGAAATGTAACTCGAAGTGGTCAAGTTTCTATCAGTATCTGTGAAAAAGAAAATAGTTTTATTTCTTTATGAGACTGATTTTAAGTAATAAAGTAAAAAATAGTCATCATAACCTGACACTCTCTGATATTGGAAAACCGATTGGAAATACATTTTAACTGTATCTGACGACGCTTCTCAAGAAGTAAGACGTCTTTTAAACCTTACTTTAATTCAAACTAATATCAGCTGTTATTTTAACAATCGGTGTTTCAGTAGCGGAGCACACATCTCTTCGGCTTGGTTAAGATATACGTAGGCGATGTTTTGGCTCGATATCAATTACTTGTAATTTAAGGGTACGGTAGATGGTGAAGATTTGAAATTAAGAAAAGCTATTTTTGTCACAGAAAATAGGTAAAGGATAAAATTATTAGCTCTGGATGCCGGTGGTCAGACTGATTGAATCGCATTCGCGGAAGAAATCACGGTAAAAGCTTTCCAAAATAATATTTTAAATATTGCATCGTTATTACTTTGGCCGATTCATATACAACTTGCCTAGACTTCCTCTATCACATTATTTTTCTATGCTTATATCTATTTACATGAAAAATTCTCTGTGGACCATTGAGAAAAATATTTTGTGAAAATAAAAATATGACTGTTCAGTAGCGTCGTTAGAGACAAAATATTTAAATTTTGACCTATTTAACTTCCAGATGTATTCATATTAACTGACAAAGCTTATTCGGTTCCTAAAACGTGTGAACATGTAACGTGCGGTAGAAAAGATGCATATTTTTCCTTATATCTCGGCTGGAGTCGTGTCCAGGCATATTGAAACGTATGGAGCGTATATTAGGGTATATTTTTGTACGGCGCAGTGTGACCACCGGCTTATGTTGGTGCTTCGCGGGAGGAAGGCGCGGTATGTAAAGGATGTTGTGATCTGGCACGTGAGTCCCACCACTGCCCGCCACACGACGCCGGCATAACCTTCAAACTTCTAATACATAGCAATTTTTGGGCAGCTCCTACTTTTTACACTAGTTTCTCCTATCTCTTAAATAGACTTACAAAATCTTGTATTTTTGAATCTCGGTTATGCCGCGCCGTTTGGCCGGTCAATCAGAAATCTCTGGCTGCTTAAATATGATATTAGATTGTAATAATATTAAATCGAATCTCAAAAATTAGAAATTACACTTACCGAGGTCGTAAAGTATACATACAGCAATTGATCACTATCATATTTTTCTCCAACTGACGTTGAGACGTGATCTTCACACTTACACACCGTGGGTCGTCAGGGAGATATGTCTCTGTGTAGTATGGTAAGATTCTCTAAAGCTTTTTGTATTAACATTTATGACATTTGTTCGCACCACTCACATTAACAAGTTATCCCGAGTTGATGTTTCTCATTTGGACGATTACGGAGTGGAGACGGCTGGAAGATTTTAATCCGGTTTTGCACTACGGCATAATTATCTGACGAGGTTTAATACTTGTAACCGAAAATGTTCGTGTCGACAGCCAGCTCCACCCCGTATGAGGAAGATATCTCAATGTATCTCGTGTTAGATTTAAGGCTAGGGTCTCGTGTTAACTAATGTTAGTCGGCTAACGCGTTCGCTTGTCGCAACTATACTATAACATGTATTCGTTCTTTGCTTTATGTAACAATGTACCGTTTCTCCTGGACGTACACTGTGGGACAAATTTAAGTGCACGATACAAAAACGAGTGAAATGTCGCCTGGTCCAACTCTACTGTGCATGGATTTTAAATTAGTCGGACAGTGTACATTATAAATTTTATTTGTGCATACTTTTTCTTCGCCTGAAAGGTGTCGGGTCCTAAGTAATACATTCCACGCGGTTTAACCATGTTGATTTGTTTAGAGTTCTCTTTATTTATCGAGTTTCTCATTGTACGCGTCGGTCAGATGTAATCTGAACAATGTTTTTAAAACTTAAGACTGCCGTTTACGATAGAAACAACATAGTAACTTATTTATTTTTATCTCGTATCTCTATTTATGTATTTATTCCTCTTTGGATTTAATCTATTGTATATTTTCTCGATTGTAAAGTGTTTAAAGGCAAGATTTTGATCGTTCTGATTTAGAGCTTACACTGTAACCATTGGTACCTTATACATTGCATTATATTTATATTTGAAGGCACTGTTATCGTAACCCCTTTAAGTTATTTGTTAAGGAATCTTTATCATGTCTATTGTCTTGTAAGAATTTAATATATATTAATATTAATTAATTAATAGTAGGAGAGCCTTGTTCGATTCGCGTCTGTTTATTGTCGCTTTTACCCGCTGTTGGAGCTCTGTCTCGGACGTTTGTTAGTTCTCGATGTAATACTTTGAAGACGTTAAATTGTTGAATGTGTCTCACCAAAATTACGGTGATTTTTGTCACTGCCTTCCCCCTGAAATTCTTAGAATTCACGTATGTGTTCATTTACTTTGTAACATGTAATGACTACAATCGTGACTTGCCTTATAAAATGTATATTCGTACTGTTTCATTATTGACATGGGTCAAATTTTTAACGGAAGAATGTTCTCGCGAGCACAATGTCTGCATTTACGTAGTGTCGCTGTCACAATATTTATTTATGTTATACTGATCATTTGATTGCAATATATTTTGCTCATAACAGAAAGACGAGCTTAAATTAATGCAATATGATGATCAAACACAAATGTTTCTTTGTCTGTACGATTATTTTGTCCGGACGTGTTTAAAAATGCAAATAGTACGGAGGCGTATGAACGTTGATTTAACACCAGACGAGAAGGCAATAGCTAAAAATCGTTACGATATAGTTTTTCATGAAAGCAAGTAGATAATTGTTGTACGGTACAATCAGTGTTGTTTATAGATTAATGAAAAATACAGATGCTTAAATTTTGTTAAAAGACTCATCAAAGTCAGCGTTAAAAATACACTTGACTACAATTTGTCGTCTTCCTTGCCTTTAATGTTATATTTGCACTGTATTTTATATTTTCATCCGGTTTTCACTAATCAATTTTGTATTACCACCTGTATTTATAGCTTTAATATGATTAAGTATTTTACTACTTCTTACGACATCACATTAGTTTTCAAAATACTGGCTCATCAGTGCCCAATCTTAATTTTTGCGAAATAAAAGTGCAGTACAAAAATTCAGCATCTGTATTCCTGAACGATAAGTGCTAAGCAAGCTTTTTAACCCACATTGGAGGTGTTTTGTTGAATTAGATAATAGGTTGCATTTATTAATTAACTATAAAAGTTGAATCATGACAAGTTGCAACACGGTATTCTACATCAGGATGAAGCTTATTTTGACCTCGTGCGAATATGATGTTCTGATCACGAATTATAATAATTTACATTTTAGTTCGCATTAAGTAACTGTAATTTATTGTGTAACTATGATGGATATTTTTTTATGTTGCATAGAAAATAAATTTTAAGAAATTACTCGATTTGTTTTATTTTTCTCAAATATAATCCTTCTGTCTTCGGTAGGCGAAAGATTCTTCGTATCATCTAGAAAATTCTATTGTCTCAAAGAAGAGATTGTGCTGTGGATCAGGAAAGGGTATTGACAACAGTTAGACATGATTGTTTGCTCATGAAAGTTCTTATTCTTAATTTTTAAAATTGGCTTTCAGCAATCAATCTTGACGCAAAGCAGATGCGAGTGCCAATATAAGGAGCCAGCAATAATTGCGGCAATGAGCGTTTGTTGAGACAACGCGATCAATTGGTCCCGGGTCAAGCAGTCGTCGGCAGCGGTTGCCTGGCTCGCAGTGGTCATTTTAATTACACATCCTCATTAACGTCTGTTGGGAAAATGCTGATGATAAATAAAAGTGAAAACAGACTTCAAAACCAACTTTTACTAAAAAGTCTTAAATAAACTCTTCACTATTTAAAGGAAAGGACTCCGTTTTAGGTGAACAATTTGTTTTTGGAGTCGGTGCCCTAATAAATAAAAAATGGCCAAAGCGGTGGCACCGACTCCAAAAACAAATTGTTCGCCTAAAATGGAGTCCTTTCCTACTTAATGTACAAAATGCAACAAAGTTTAAAATCATATGGAGTCCTTTTCTTTAAAGAGTGAAGAGTTTATCTAAGGCTTTAGTGCATTTTGATTTTGAAGTCTGTTTTTAGGGTTCCGTAGCCGAATGGCAAAAAACGGAACCCTTATAGTCAAGTCTGTCTGTCTGTCTGTCCGTCCGTATGTCACAGTCACTTTATTCTGTATCTATAAGCAACACGCTGTTGCAATTTGGTAGGAAGGTGTATCCTGTTAACTGCTTTAAGATTCTAATACAAAAAATAAAAAATAATGATATTTAAGAGGGGGCTCCCATACATGAAACTGAAACTGTTTTTTTTTTTACTCCAAACCTATGCGTGTCTATAGATAGGTCTTTTAAAATGACATTAAGATTCCTAAATCTATTTTTCTTTTAAAGTCTAACGTTTGAGAGATACACGCTTCAAAAGTGGTAAAATGGGCGTGTGTCCCCCCCCCCTCCATCCAACTTCTAAACTAAGCGAGTGTAAATTTTGAAATAAATGCATAATGTAGATCATAACAAATTCTCTCAACGAATATCGGTTTGAACGAGATCGAACTAGTAGTTTTTGAGATATTGCTCATTTTCTACAACCGCAAACATAACTTTGATCTTCATACAAATACTATGAAAAACAAAGTTATATTTGCTGTTAACAAAATACTGCGGTATTTTAGCTAAGTGAATTCCTTAAATCAGTTAAAGTTGGCACGGAACCCTCAGTACGCGAGTCCGACTCGCACTTGGCCGGTTGTACTTTATAAAAGTTAATTTTATTTTCTAATTTTCAGTGATTACTGGAGTGGTTGCACCTTTTATCCATCCATCTTTATGAATCTACAAATTACTTATCGTAAGTTATGTCATTAGAATCACTGAACTCCTAAGAGTTAAGGAGTTCCACAATCAGGTCAGTGCCACACAATTTCGACTATCAGACGCAACAACAAGTCTTCATTAAGATTCTAGTACGAAAACACTAAACGTGTCTTTTGAATTTGAGGTTTTCCCTCGACTGCACTAAGATTCCATCATCAGATCCTGACTTGGCAACAATGGGACCAACGAGACGGTATAACCTCTAGGCGTAAAAAAACGAATTGGTCGACAAATGACTGAGATATGAGGTAACATGGATACAAAAAAAATCATACAGTCGAATCGATAACCTAGGTCTTCCTTTTTTGAAGTCGGTTTAAAAATGACATCTTCACTGACTTAACGCCATTTGGCTGTATGTCTTTTGTATACCTAGTATTTTCAGTAGTTCATGTTTCAGATAAGTCTTCAAAATAGTATTAATGGAAACAAATGAAACAAACTGGTAAGTACATTTTGTTACTTCTTATAACATTTCTTTAAAAATGTTGTAACAACTTGTAGTTTATGTCCTCAGCCCAGCCTAATGACGTAGACATCCTTAAAAAAGCTTTATTGGCGAGAGCACGTCTCTCCTGCGGCAAACTTACGCAGGCAGTTAGGGCGGCGTTACACGCCATGTCATATGGTCTAAAGTTCTGTATCAGTCACTCACAGTGCGGCACGACCGTGTTCCGTGAAGCGACGGCCGGCCAGTGTGATCCCGAGCGCTGCGACGGCAGCACCCTACAGTGAATCTCATACGTTATTCAGATCGCGAGTGCATTAACACAAAATAATGACAGTGCTTTGTGCGTTTACATTACTTTTTTGATAAACATCATACACTAAAAACAAGGTAAATGATTGAATAATTTCGAAGACTAAAGTTGCAAATTTCGATTCGTGAAAAGATCATCGATCCCACTTAAAATTTAATCGGTTGAGCGATATCGAAACGAGTGCACTGAATCATTCCCTTTCGTCTTCGCAATAATTAATTTATCAGCACACAGCGTATTAATAAAATAACTTTACCGTATTTGTCCCCATCATAGTCAGCTGTATTTAAAACGCAATTAAAGTTGCTAAAATTGCATAGTGTCATGTCAGGTAAACAAACTTCTCAACCAGTGTAGGTAAGGGACGCGTTAACGCCGAAAGATTAAAAGCGTGAAAAAGGTAAACATTGCTATCTAGTAACAGTAAACAAACACGTCACGTTATTAATAGTATGGGATGCGCGGGCGCAGCGCACGCGGCTGTTGACCACACTTCATAAATATTGCCGATATATTTGCACCCAACTCGTTAAGGACGAGTTTAATTATAAAACCGGATTTCGTTTCTGTCTGGGAATATAATAGTTTTTGTTTTCTGCTTCATTAAATATGAGTTGCCTGCATCAGGTATTTTACCTTAACTGTCAAGGACTTGCAGCTTTCAAACTTTGCACATTGCAGGTAGGATAGAGATAAACTGATACCTCAAATGATACAATATTGAAATACTTATTTTAAAGGTAGGTAATTAAATACTTTTTTGACCGACAGCATCGTTTTTGAATGATAATAACTAACTACGAATAAAAAATTGAAATATTATGCAAACTTCTAATGAGCATAAACAAAATCCAGGGTTACTAGATTGTTTTAAAATGTTAACGATCAAAACAAACCCCGGCAATCTTCCGTTTATTTTGATTGCGTTTCATTAATTCCAGTTAGTGGTGACAGGAGGATTTATCGGCTATTGTGGCTAGTCACGAAAATAGAGAAAAAAGTGTCCGCGCGTAGCCGGCCTTACTGCAGCCGGGAGCCAGTGGCTTTTTACTTTTTATTCCCGTACCTGTTTGGTGTACGGACTCGCCTCAGCTGGTTAGGCTAACAAGTGCACTGTGCACGCCAGGGGTACCCAACATTTTTATGTTTGACCATTCTTTTAAATTGATACATGAGATACCTAACGTTTATGAAAAAATACTATTTATCACTTTTGTGCCATAGTCGAAATAATTACGGAGAAAATTAAAAAAGGGTATTCGGCGATGAGGAAGCTTGTTAGATGATATACATATAGTAAGAATATGACGAATCATTTTTATTTACCTTCTCAAAACGCTACACGTGTAGATAATAAGGGGAAAGGTTAATTTTGAAGAAGATATGTACTTTTATGGGTGATAAATAACTAATATTAGCCGTATTTAATTAAAAGGGATCGTCGTATACATTTTACAAACTGTTGGAATTAAAATTCATAACTTTAAATAAGGTGCCTTCCTTATTTCAGAAAATCTATGTAGAAAACGATTTATGGGACATTTCTTAAAAAATAACTACATAGCTTAAGGATCTCTCTTTTGACATCAGTTATCGGCTCTAATGCCGATGCAGTTCACATGAGATTACTTAGTTACGCGAAATCGCCTCAGCCTAAGTGCAGGTCATTCGCACTCTATCCTCGTGCTATCACAGGAAGTGTGCTGTCTGGCGACTGCCACGGCCAAACCATCGCGTAGGCTATATGACCTATGTAGGTATTATATATTTTTAATTACCTATTGGTAAAAGTAGGCTTATACCACGAGGCTGACATATCAACGAACATGGAAGCTACTTATTTATCTACCTTTACAGAAAAAATAATAATTAATTACCTACTTAACTTAAATATACTTACTTATACTCTTAAATGTTAATAATTTATCAACGTGAAAAAATGCAGTATTATGATATTGATTAAAGTAGGTCGCAAAAATAGCGAGTAATCGTTTAGATAGGTATAATTATAATAAGTATTACTATTTACTCTCAAACTAATTTGAGGGCAAAGGGTTATCGCTGTTGTTTTATGGATATTTCATAAAGCGAGCTTATATTTTATCTTCTATAAAAAAATGTTTACAAACATTATGCTACGCGGGGAGATAGTTCATTGTTTTTTGTGTTTATTCTTTGCCCCAATATAATTATTAATGTTATTTTGCGATTTGACCTTACAATATACAAGATGATAAGATTGGGCGCCCAGAGAGTTCTTTCACGTGTGACACTATAATTATATATAAGAAAAATAAACTATTTTTATATATTAAATTATTTTTTTACATGAAACTGATAAAATGGCAATAAGTGAGTGCGCAGCAATAAGTCAACAAAAAAACGTAGATAGAAGGTTAACATGATGCCTATAATTAAGTAGTCAAAATTGTTGGCTATCCCTGCTCATAGAACGATTGTCCACTTTTTTTGTTCACACCTTTTGTGAGTATAATTTGACATCGGGAGCGAGAAAAAACTAGTAGACATTACTTTTTGACAGGGGTTATTTAATGAAGTCGTCGGTTTTTTACGACACCCCGGCCTTTTCTCACGATGATTCTTTTGTAGGAGCACGTCCCAAGCTGGCCCAATCAATTATGTTAACTGTGATATTTTTGTTTTTCTTCTTTTTTGACCAGTTTGCTTGAGAACTATTTTCTATGGTTGACAATTTAATTATCTGCTGGTTTCACGCCTATTATTTCAATGTTGTTCTTTTTTTATAGCTTATTATCGTTCTAATAATAGAAATAGAGAAAAGCAAATAACTTCTCATAATAGGTATCAGAATGGGACTTGTTGCCTGTAAACATTTGCGTTTTGCGTTTAATATTAATTAAAATGATCAATGTTTATTGAGGCAGTATGAAAGAGGCATTCATTCCTGACCGCATTGACTTATAATTAACACTTAACTACCATGTGACATGTAGTTGTAGGTACTATAGAGGTATTAAAATTACTCAATGTATCATACATATCATACAATGTTAAAGTACCTACTTACTCACGACGTAAATAAATGTAATTATATATACTGATCGAAGTTTATAAATACGAATATGTTATCAGATTACACCATAATTGCAGAGTTTATGCATACCTAATAAAATTACACGTAAACTCCGAACGTATGTTTGAAATACAAGTGCCATTAATAAAATTGTAGCACTTCAATTCCTATCCTCTTGTTTAACTGATGATGAAGTCTCGATCTATTGGCTCACTTCCTCTTGACATTCTAAACTTTATTATTTAAGAAAATAAAAGTATTGACGATCATCTAATTTTATAGTCCTTCGAACTTCGGAATACAATGACTGTGTTGCGGGTTCGAATCTTAGTCATCGCAGCACTAACTAATGCTGTGGTGATTTTTGAGATAAAGAAAATAAAGTACTTATTTATTATGTAGGTACCTATGTTTATTTATTGTTGTAAATACCTTCTAGTTCGCTCTTTCTTTTGTCCCTTCACTTTCTTCGAACCGTCTGTATTGTATCTGTTTAGACAGAGGTTGACTGGAAGAAAATGCTTTTGACATTAAGTTCTCAATATGTTCAATTTGTCTGTATGAAGTTTAAATAAAAAAATAAGTTTTTTCCTCAACAGAATGTGGCGATCGGCATCGATGGGCGCGCGGCTGTGCGCAGGAGTGGCGCTGGCGATGTCCCTCACGCTCAGCGCCGGTCGCCGCGAGTACAAGGACGCGGAGACGCGCCAGGACATTTCGCTGTGGATCGACGAGCGGCAGATACGCATGTTCAGCGGTAACACACGCACGACTAACTTATCTTATCGAACACTTGAGTCGAGTCCTGTCTAGGTATTTTGCACAATGGTGTTGGCATTAGCTGTGCCTCATGCGTACTGAGGGAGGACGGGCCTGAATTTGCCTGAACCTAATATTCAGCGCGGTAGTAACGATTTGTGTAATTGGGGTGGCTGCGCCGGCGCCGTCGCTTAGCTGTAAAGCAAAATATTTTATTTTTTCTACTTATCGAACTATGCATCAGTCTCTCAAGGCAGTGTAGAGAGCGTAACTCAGAAATTACAGTTATATTGACGAGCTTCATATAAGTAAGTTTGGAACTCTGTTCCGTGCCTTCCAAATCCCTCATCAGCAAAACAAATTCTTCTTCTTCTTCTTCAAGCTTCTTCTGGGCGAGCTCGTTTCATCTTCGACTTCGTCCTAGTCGCATTAGGCTTGGACTGGAGTCAAGAGCGAACCCATACTAAATAAAAAAAAAAAAAACATTAAATGGTGAGCCTTATGAATTGTTTGCTCAAGTTAGTGTCATACAAAACAGATGATCGCTGCAAGAACCGAAGATACTGATTTTGTGATAAGCATGACTGTAATCATATTAAGTATCGAGTGTTGTGATAGGTAATTGTGATTGATCCATCGTTTGCAGTACCTCGCGTGTGCGCACGAGCGGTATTGCACTTGCAACTAAATCGTCAATCTTATGTTTACCTACCTACAACCATAAAAGATCTACTGCAGTTAGTAACCATACATAATTTAATGTTTCAGGGATGTCAATGCGAGTATTCGCAATTATGAACGGGCACATATCACCGTACATATTGGACCCGAACTTCTCGCACAAGCTGCCGATAATACCTTCTGAAGTTGGATACGTAAACTTTACATGGAGATCGAGAAAGAGATATTACTATAATTTCGATACACTGACGTCGTCAGATGAAAAAGTGTTAAGTCCGCCAGTATTGTCTATCAAAACGCAAGGCCGGGTACCTAAGACAGATAAAGGTAATTTTAATGAAATAATTACTCTAATTAAAATTTACAGGGTTTCATCAGCGTAAGTAAGATACTCATGTTTATCTAAATCCTTACTTTAACTTGAGCCCTATCTAAAGGACCATACGTATTTTGTATCTTATATCCTAACGTGTTTAACCACTTGTCTTCTTGTTCACAGAATTCAGTTTATTTTTGCCCTGTGTCGGTAACAGCAGTGGGGTAGCCACATTAGAGATAGGGCTAGTACTTAAAAACGGCCGAGGCGTGCCGCTGAAGGGCACACCCTTAAGGTTTAACCTAAAGAAGGAATGCGCACAGAGAGGTGTGTATATTGAAAGGACAGGTATTGTATCGCCAACGCATTTTTAACACTTAAACGCCTGTGTTTTTGTTGGCTCTTACAATTCCTTGAAACTTACTTAAAAAGATGTATATAAGTTACTTTTTCATAAGTAACTTGATAATGATTAGAGATGTAAAATCTTAACGAAAACACAGGTTACTTAATGCTTTTCTCTAGATTTTCATTGATAATAAAAACATAATTAGAAATTTAAGAAAGATAAATTTTAACAGCTTTATTAATGTAAAACGTTATGCTATTTTTCTAAATAAATGAAATCATCCCAAGATACCAGACACTTACAGAAGTAGCTACTAAAACTTCGCATTTCATCTATTTCAAGCTCAAAATGTTTATGCTTATGCTACTAATACATCTGTGGGTAGAATGGTAGAGCGAGTACCGCGCGCCTTACAGACCGCGGTCACTTTTATTCATTTTCATAGCATAATACGTCATAATATGTTGTTTGTTTCATTATGTGTCCAGGCAGAACAATACAGTGATTGATTTTAATTACGGCATTGTTCCTAGTTTTGCTAGGATGTGGTAACTTTAGAACGTGCCATTCGAGTTGTAGACTAAACAATTTGAGGTTTAATAAAAGTAAAAATCGGTTTCCATTTGCCAAGTTCAATAGGTCAGTCGTTTTCGTTATTGTTTTCTAATAGTTTTGTATATAAAGAGGCTTGTATTTTTACCTAGTAGTATGACTTCGTAAACGCATATTAAATTTATTATTCGGATGTAGAACAAAACTTGTAGAATCCTAATGAGAGCAAAACAGTCAAACCAAGTGCTCACAGCTTGGGTTCTTAGTTATTAAAATAGGGTAAATGTCCATCCCTGGATCGTTCGCCTACACATTGCCTCGACGTAGTACTAATTTTAGCCTGGCCCAAAGCACCAGGCAGTATATTAACACTAATGCCTTATTTTCCGGGTGCGTACCACCGAGAGCGCTGATTGGCTGAACTCACGGTGCCTCTGCTCACAGCATTTGCGTTTTTAGGTTGGTACATTTGCTTGCTTTTAACTGGAGCCATCGGAGAGTGCTTTTAACGAGAGAAGGCCACTGGATTAGAAATAATACTTTCGCAATAATCATTGACTGCCTTGTGAAATGCACTCTAGGTGGTTCGGAGCTCCAACATAAAGGCGCTTATAAACTCTGAAAAAAATATCTCAATTCTTACTAATACATTTTATAAGTGACTTCAAATATGAGGTTATCATTTACGTGTTTGCCTCACATTCCACCTAGCTAGGCCTAGAGTTTATATTTGCCTTTATAACACTCTTCATCTCATTTCTAATGCTTTTAGAATTATCTAACTAGAATGCCAAAATCAGAAATATCTTTCTTTTTTTGTGCACCATATTCTTATTCTTTTTTTTCTTATCTTGTTTTTGAGAAGATGCTCAACTAGATGTTTAGCTATCATTCATAGCATTTAAAAAAGGTGAGTGTTTTTTTTTCAGAACTTTTTTAAAGACTGTTATTTCTAATATATTTATCTCTTAATTTGCATGATAACAAACCTAATCCTTTAATTACACAATAAATTTTATGAATACAATTCCAAATATCCAGGGCCGGATCCGGAGTGCGACAAAAAATGTGCTAACCAAGGGTGGTGCAACCACGAGAAGATTTGCCAGTGCCCAGAAGGGTATATGGGGCAGCACTGCCGAACTGCGCTCTGTTACCCTCAGTGCATGAACGGGGGGAACTGCACCGCGCCCGGGGTCTGCTCCTGCCCGCCGGGGTACCAGGGCCGGAACTGCGAGGGAGGTCAGTATGAGGATACACTACAGAGGCAGCACTGCCGCACGGCACGGCGCTATTCTAAAGGATACTGACGAGTCACCACTTTAAACTCCATTTTTCTTTGCTAGTCAAATATTGTAAACAATTTTGACATTCCTTTTTAACGAAATGATTATTTTTTAAACAAGATAATCACAAAACTCTAATCCTACGTAAGCAATTAATCGCTTAACACTGAGATCTTTTTAATGTGATAGTAAATTAGTTTTATTTACTAAAATTATTATAAAAATTATACGAAAAGATTGTTTACAGTATTGGACTAGCTAAGAAAAACTCACTTTTCGTTTTACGGCAAATCAAAGCATGCTACGTTTTTTTTTTTTTTTTAAATGCGAGTATTTAAAGAAGCTACTGTTTTTTTCGGATATTTGCATTAAATGACGTTAAACTTGTTGACTTGAAAACATGTAAAAACGGTGGAAATTCCGATGAAGTCACCCTTTTGTAAATTGTGGTTAGCCAAAAATTCGTTGTGATTTATTCATTAATAAAGCTGTGGTTTATTCGTAAACCTCATCCATTCTCAGTGATAAATAGCTAATGTTATTACGTATTACCTACTATTTCACCTATAATATTTTCCCGTAACTTACCACAATAAAACGCCTTCGTTCCTCGAGTTATTTATTCTAAAATATAAATACTATACATTTCTTCACCTATCTAAATTCTCTTGGACATCTCTATGGCGACTTTACATCCCGTCTTGATGACCTCGGTGAGCGCTTTGTAGAAGGGCGCTTGCTCGGCGCCGTGGTCTATGCCCGTGTCGTGATGCTCTTGCTCCTCGTCCCTGAACTTGGTTATGGTCTCTAGTAGCTCCTTGTCTATGTTCGGGTCCTCCATGAGCGTGCGCAGCTGGTCGTTGTAGTGGTCCACGATGACAGTTTCCACTGCGACCGTGCAAGCCATGGCCGCTTCTTTGCCGAGGAGAGCCGTGCCTAAGGATTTAGAGGGTTTAATTTAGTGATTTCTCTAAATGCTTTCAACAAATAACTAAAATAAAGTTAAAAAATAATTATGTATGAATGTCTTATTATTTACTTAACTGCACAGAAAGGGTTTAGTGAAAATGATTTTAATGCCTTTCACAACCATATTATCTTGAATAAGGGCGCATCTTACCGTGCGAGCATTCGCTGCACAGTTTTAATACACAAAGTGGATGTATTTGATCACTAACCAGCACCCAGAGCGAAGCCAGCCACGTTCCAAATGGGGGTCAACACAGTAGGCCGTACCCTATGTTTGTTGATCAGCTCTTCAAACCGCTCTCTGTGTTTCTTCTCCTGGTCCCACATGTGCTGTATGAGCGGGCCCTCGGCCGTGTTCCCGAGGACCGCCATCTGCCCCGCGTAGATGCGGTCTGCGCCTAACTCGCCCGCGTGGTCCACTCGGATGATTTTGTCTAGCTGTCCCAAAAAGAAGTACATAATTACGGATGTAGGCAAATACAAGTGTGTAGGAGGACCATTGGTTATGTGCTCTCATATGCTATAAATATAATAAAAATAAACTACACAACAACAACCACAAATACAAAAAGTAGGTGAAAATTAAAGATTGATTTTAGAAGGGGACGTAAACATATCAATTATGGAGAGACTGATGACGTAAAAGTAAATTGCAGATAGCAGCTTGCTATGGTAGGCAATAATAGTAAGGTTCTTTAACTTAATGCTTCAACGCCCGAGCGGTCGCATGAGACCGCATAACAATAGAATATCTATCTATTGTGTCTCGTTCACATACGCTTGAGGGATTAATGTTTAAAAGACCTTGTAATGAACTTACATGAGGATTCTTCTGCCAGCTAGCCGAGTGGGCCAGCCTGACGTGTTGCATACCGACTCTCGGACGCATCATGCTCTCGGATCTGCAAAGAAGAAATGTAACGTTCATAAACATGTTTTCAGGTATATGCTCGCAGAAGTGCTTAAACGGCGGCAAGTGCATCCAGAAAGACACCTGCGAGTGTCCTAAGGGGTACTACGGGCTGAGATGCGAGTTTTGTGAGTATTTTACGGAGTACCTCTTAGAGCCAAGCCACATAGGCGTTGTGTTGCGTCAGTGCATATTGCATCGCAACGCACCAAATAAATTGTAATTAATTAATGTAAAAATGACTGTAGCCCTAATTAATATTTATTATATTATTTAGAAAACTACAGCTGGAATGACTATTGATCGATATAGTCGCGTCGATATATGATTTCATTGTTTCTTTTCAGCAAAATGTGTGATCCCATGCCTGAATGGAGGCCGATGCAAGGGCGTCAACAAGTGCCGGTGTCCCGCTGGTCTCGGCGGCAACCACTGCGAGGTGGGGCGGCGCGCCGGCGACTGCGCGCGCGCATGCAAACATGGCGTCTGCTCGTTCGGAACGTGCGTGTGTGAGTCGGGCTGGCGGGGCCGATATTGCCATCGCCCAACTGGTACTATAGGTGCGTATTTACTGCTACTTACAAGCCACCTATAAACCATAAGCTACTAGTGTCACGTCACGGCAGGCTCCGGGGGGCGAACATGGCGTGGCGTCTGCACCTGCAGAGCCTGCGTCTGGGAGCCAATTTGGCAGTGCCGCTACTGCCACAGCCCAAACAGTAAAGGTGCATATTTAATATGGTTGCAAGTAGCTCACTTATCAATTCATTATAACACATGTTACGAGTGTAACGCGGCGCGACTGCTCTGCGGCGCCTACGTCTGTGAGCCGGGCTGGTGAGGCCGCTACTGCTACCGTCCCTATTGGTGCGTATTTACCAACAACTCTAGCACACTTACAGGCCATATAATCATAGGAGTGTTTGCAGCTTATAAGAGCTACCAACTGGTATGGTTTGCAGGGCTTGCCGAAAGTCAGGCGGTAAAGCAGTTTTAGACAAGTTAGCCATCCCATGCAGCCTGCAGGCTAAGCTACCTAGACCCTTTTTGTGCAGTCCGACCTGATCAACTCCTATTTTGACAATGCTGGCTGTTGGCTGTGAAGTGGCCGCTTTTTGGGTAATTGCATCTTAAAGCCCGTCTGCTATAATGAGCAAAGCGAGTTTTCTTTGTCTATGGCCATGATTGATAACAATTTAATGCTAGGAAAGAAATAAAACTAAGTTATTATTATTAATTGCAGGTTCTTCTGAGGAGTCTATGGAACACAAAAGGCCTCGGTGAACTTATTGACAAAATTACTTAATAAATGCTGATGTGATTTTCATAAAAAAATATTTTTCACAAATAATGTAAATGTAATATTAATAGTTAAGTTATAATTAATAAAATTAGTCATTTAGATTGTAAGTGCTATGCCATTTAGATTATGTTCTGACAATTATTATGCAATATAAATTAAATCATAATTAAGTATTTTCTTTATCCTAATCCTGTTTAGCTATTATACAATAGCTATTTAAAAAAAAATTGAAATCTCTAATCAGCTGTTGGTTGACATACCTACCTATTTATTGTTCTAGATCAACTAACGAGTGTGGTACATAGCTTAATTCAATCACAAAATCTTCATTGTACTGCTGTAAGATTTAACTTTACACCGTTTAGATGTTTAATATTTAATAGGTAATTAAAATGCATGAAATATTAGAGCAAAGAAAGAAAATTACCAAACCTTACCCTAGATACGATCGCCACAACATAACCTTACATATTATATTCATGACGGGTCATTTCATTAGTACAATTTCAATACCTACTGAAATAGACACTTACTTCACAAAATATGCACCACTTTATATAAATCACAATTCTCCGAAGTTGAATAATAATTTATAATTTAGCAATGCACAACAACAATTATAGACTGTTTACATTTCGCAAACGTCAAAGTTAGTTCGCCAATTATCGAAAGATGGCGCTAGTGTTTGACAAATAGATCAATGTTTTCGAAAATAAACTTGGAATTTTTCCTCGACGCCCGATTTGTAGGGTGTAAAATTTTACCTAACAACATAATTTGACTCAGATAATCGGTAAGTCTCTTTAGAAATCCATTTTTCAGTAAATACGGATACTTACCAAAGGATTTATTCCGGTCCCCCCTCGGGTTGAGGGGCAATTTCTTCCCTTTCCCTTGCGAAAAATCGCACCGCGCAGACTCGGACTCGTACAAAATGGCGTTTCGTAAACGAGAAGTGTGTGCTATCCGTGTATTGAGTTTGCCGATCGATAATAATGGAGGATTCGGGTTTTTCGGGGCCTCTGGTGCTCTCTGTAAAATTTGTGATTTCAGTGTCTGGTTAAGTGATTACGGCTAGAAAAGTGTACTAACTGATTGGTTACATCACAGCAAGTTTGGAAGACTTATAATTTGATTGCAATATGTGTTTCAAATCACGCAGGTGCGTACGCAGCCGTAGTCTTTCTATTCTGTCTGGGCCTGCTCGAACGCGCGATTCCCCTTCATGATGGCCATTCATTTGGGCTTATCCTTTACGCCGCCGCAAAAGAGTTTGCGTCATTCGTCTTCGAAGTTGACCCGCCGCAGTAAAGTACAATGTATTTGATGCAAACAAACCCCCTTTACGATATGCGTCATTTTCAAAATGGCTTGAAAATGCTGGAAAACGATTATCCCATTATACACAGTGGCAATAAGCTAGACGTCGATCTTAACAGCTTGTCGAGCCTGCCGTTGCAGCTCTCTCATATTTTGGTTATCATCATGGCCATTATCTTGGAAATATGTCTGTGTAAAAGAACATTTGTGTGAGAAGCTCAAGTATTGATTTTCTTTGGCATCTAGCCTACACAGTAGCAAAGTTGCTACCTATTATGTAGATGTTACTAGGATTTGGCAGCCAATGCTGAATGATTTAAATGATTCAAGTGCTAATGAAATGACACCTGAAAATCAAATAGGTTTACTATAAACCCTAACTTAAAACTAGGCACTTCTCACTTTATTTTTAAGGCATGCAGTTTAAAAGGGTCCAAAACCTAATCAATAAAGCCTTACACTGAGTATTTTTTCCTGTTGAACTACAAATGTTCTGAGTATAAATTTATTGAAAACATGGAATGATGATAGAAGTTTTACAGAATTTTCGTCAATTTTTGAGTTTAAAGAATGCATTAAAACCCATAAACTTCATTTTCTTTGTGAGGGATTGCTTAGGATATAATAGCTAAGATTACAAGTTCATAATTAACTTACATTATGTTTTTAATTACACATCAATACAGAGTATAAAATGTGTGTGATAATTAACAAAACTCAGTTTGCAGTTTATTTAAATATAAACTACATTTATTTTGTAAATAAGGTAACAAGTACAGATTTAAATTCCCTTTTTCCTGTTATTACATTTCTGGTTAACTTAACCAATTTTATTACCTGAGAGTTGCTATAATTTAAATTTTAAAGGAGTTTATTATTTCACTAGAAAATTTACTTTGTATCAATTTGAACTTTATAGACACAAGGCCTATAATACCAACCAAATTACAAGAAATTTAAATATTCAATGTTTTATGTCCTCATATGTATCAAAAACCTCTCAGTTTTTATTTATTTATGTGCATTTTTTTAAATCAGGTTCTAATTTATCTGACTGGGCAAAGAGCATATTGCTTCAAAAACAACTTAGTCTGAGTGGGGCACGCCAATGGTGCGAGAGGTGCGCAGTCAGGACGAAGACGGAGATACTGACTTCATCATGAACTCGGCTGTGAGCACTGAATCTATGGATATGGCCGAGGAGGTAAAATTCTGATTTCTCAATATAATTTTAATTGACAATGCAAAAATGTAATGAGTACCCATCTGCTTAGTCCTCTTACAAGATAGATTAAATCTTTCTTTTATGTAAAATCTAAATAAATACTTTATTTAGAATGCAAATTATTTCTTTTCAAGTACACCTGCCTTCTGTCATAATGATAGATTGTGCACAAGAATGGAGACTGCTTATTCTATTATTTCAGAGTTTAGTGTATATAATGTGTAATTTTACACTTGATCAAACTTTTAGGGAGTGCTCTAATGATGGTTTTGAACAACTTTTGCTATGGGACCAACTTCGATATCGAGAAAAAAAATCTGCATTTCATCTCAGAGAAAATGTATGGAACAGTCGTTTTTTTTTCACAATTTCAAAGTTGGTCCCATAGTAAAAGTTGTTCAAAACTGTGAGTAGAGCACTTCCTGAAAGTTTGTTCTAGTGTAAAATTAACACATTGTATATCTTGATAATTGGGTTCATAATGTAAGGGTTTTCTCCAGGACATGTCCCAAGTGGAGGGGTGTGGTCTGAGCGGGTCTGAAGAGGAGGACGACTGTGCGTCCTCGCCCGCCGGCTCCACGTACGACGAAAGCGACATCATCAAAACTGCCATGAGCGACGAGGTCACAAAGCAGCTGGCCGCCGCAGGTCTGTAGCCTCCCTTATGCTGTCAGTGTGAGGCGCGGAGGCGGCTCCACGTACGACGACAGCGGCCACATCATCATTATACCATGGTTTATCAAGTGTTAAGGAAATATGATGGATTCAGTGGCTTGGCAATCATAGCCCGCTCTCTTTCACTCCGCTCAGGTCCGCGTCAACGGAAACGCACCCTTGGGCAGACAAGGTGTTAAAAAGCGTTATAGAAGCCTGTTTTTTAAAAAGTTCACTAATTTGGCAGGCTAAGCCTTGTAACATCGATGCGATTATAGTCGCGACGAGCAAAGCCGTTGACGCATAATAGTCCACTATGAGGTTGTCTGATCAGATTGCGATTATCTTGTAGCGTGACGATGTGAAGCCATTGAGGTCATCATTCACAATGTTGCCATTCATTCCAACTGTGCTGATTCATTATTAACTTTATTAAGGTTTCGCTTTCCAATCCTTGTATTCGTAAACCTTGTAACTTTTCAAAGAAGCATACAAGCTTCTAAATAGTAGATGGTTACTAGAATGCATAGACGGACATTGTAAGCGCTCCTTCATATTGAGTAACGTAACTTTTGGAAAACCATAGGTGCAATTATGTAAAGCTATCGTATTCATTTGACAGTTCAAAACGTACGGTATGATCTGCTTCCACTTTTTATTTTTATTTTGTGGCGACGAACTTAAGTTTACCAGCTGTTTGGTATACCGGTCTGCCAAAGAGGTATGTCTAACGTATATGTCAAACGGCAAAACACAAAGCGTTCGACAGATCATACTGTACGTTATGATCTGTCAAATGAATACGATTGCTTTACACAATTCGATCTCCGATTGCAGCGGGGCTGTCACGATAATTAAGAATTTTTGTTTAGCCATTGGTAACCTTCTCATTACATCAACACTATTTTCTTGTTTGTAAAATCCCCTTTTTACAAGACCGCTTTACACGAAGTCGACTTACGACGACGAATTACGACTGAACAGCTAACTGCCGTTCCCTATATCCATTCTACCTGTGGTTTTACCCCACTAGAGAGAGAAATGGTTTTGGACCTTTAATTTTTTTGTTTCTAAAACTTCTTTCCACAACGACCGATCACTAGCGGTCTGCATCCAGTTTGATCCTGCGATCTTTATAAAGTCGTCTGTCCATCTTGTTGGTGGACGTCCTACGCTGATACGCCGGGGGGGAGGCCTATGTTCAGCAGTGGACGTCCTTTGGCTGATAATGATGATGATGATGATGATTAAACTTCTGGCAGTACGAAATCCTATCTCCAGTCGAGGAAATCTTATATAGGGAACAGTAAGTTAATCGTGAATCATGCTTCAGGCCCGGTGGGCATGGCAGCGGCGGCCGCCATCGCGTCGTCGAAGAAGCGCAAGCGGCCGCACTCGTTCGAGACCAACCCCTCCGTCAGGAAGCGCCACCAGAACAGATTGCTCAGGAAACTGAGGGTAAGCTGACAAATTCGATACTTTGTCTGATACAAAATATTTCAAAAAGTTAATTTAACAATTATGTTACAATTCGGTCCCAGTTCTAGGCTGTGATGCCTGTATCACGGGTGGCTTTTAAAATTTTACAATTGAGTATTTAATTTAAATGAATTAGCGGGCGGAATACGGTTGAGCAGAATGCCTGGATAAAAATTCAAAAATAGGAAAGAATAGAAAAGAATACAAGAATACATTAATAGTGGTAGGGTAGTTAGGACACATTACTTAAATAAAGAAAATACAATAATAAAGAAAAGCCAAAAAAAATTGAAAAAATAAGAGATTATTGGCTCTGTATGCGTGTGTGGATGTGAGAGAGAAATCTCCTTCCAATCCAATAGATGGCGCTGCCGTCACGTATAATGACGTAAGAAAATTCGCACGGTCTGGTCGACGGCACAGTAGCTCGATTGGAAAGAGCGTTGGCCCGGTTTGCTAGTGGTTTCAGCTTCGAATCCTGCCCTTACGCAATGTTTGACTTCTAAAATAAATAATTGATTTGTACTAATACGTTCTTAATTCATCTTATAAGAATTGTAAACAATCTTTTAACTTTTTAAATAATGTCTGTGAATAAAATTTACTAACTATATTTAAATAGACCTCAGTGTTAAATATTGTCAAAATTGTTTACAATATTCGACAAGCAAAGAAAAACGGACTTTACTGGTAAGTTCGCGACATGTGTGTGTGCCCGCTGGGAAAAGTATGTACTAGGTACTAGTATGCTCATTCCAGGCAAGAGTACTAGTTTTTCCACTTACAGCTATGTGACTAGAACGTCGGTCTTTCAACCTTCCGGCATGCATGCTTCATGTAAACTCCAGATTCGGGCTATCTGCGATTCTACTCACACACACAATTCTACTAAGTAAAAGTCAAAAATAATTTATTTAATTTAGGACACAAAATGCCACTTATTAACGTCAAAAATTAGTGTAATATCAATCAAATTTGGCCCGTATGGGGCTAGAACATGTCTCCTTATCTTTTGGGCCCTACTAGCGCTTCGAGACAAGACACAGACAATTTGGCAAGTGCTGAGAAGAAACGCCGGAACAAACTCAGTCACTACTGGCTGCCACAAAAATGATACAAATCAAAATAAACAGGTAGGTACATCAGTTTGGTGTAGACTGGACTGTCCATATATTCTCTTCATTAAAATAGTCTTGAATTTTATAATACTCCTTCGACATTAGGGTGGGTTTTTTAACATGTAACTTAAACTTATGAAACGGTAGTTTGTACTACTAGTACTAGAGCTCACGAGCGGTGTTACTCTTTGCCATCAGCAAACCATAGAAGAGTTCGCGACCCGCGTCGGGCAGCAGGCCGTGGTGCTCGTCGCTACTCCCGGCAAGCCGAACACCAGCTACCGCGTGTTCGGCGCCAAGCCCCTAGAGGACGTCGTCCGCAACCTGCGCTGCATGATCATGGAGGAGCTGGAGAACGCGCTCGCTCAGCAGGTAACAGCTCTTAGACGCGATGATGAGTTTAACACGTGACTGCAGTTGCAAGTTCAATGTAGCCTACCAAAGTGTGCAGTAGCATTCCGGTAGACTACGGTAGACTTCGGAATCCTGACATATGGTGCGGTAGCTTTCATAGATTTCGTTTAATTTTATCACGAATTTTAGTTGTGAGAAATAAATGTTCTTCAATCTGAATTTGAAATAAATCATGGTCATTTATACTAAACCAGTGACTGTTAATAATTTTTAGTTAAATAGGTTTCATTTCTAACATAAAATAAAATAAAAAAAAATTGATACAAACAGTCACAGAAAAAAAGGTATACAGTAAGTTAAAGAGGTTTTTCTTGGACTTGGTATGTCACATTTGTTACTTTGTCTTGCAAATTCCTTAAAAGGCACGTTGTATGCCGTGGTATTTCTTATCCTACCTGAAAGATTCCGTGCGTTTTGGAAGGCTACGGTAGACTTACAACACTACACGTGACAGATAATGGTGACCGAAAGTTTTTGACACCTGACTTTACTGCGCGTCGACGAGAGAACGCGATGAATTTATAACCTGTAACTCTCTCAGTGTTTGATGCAAGATCCAAAACTTTTGTACACCGGTATCTGCTGCTTACATACATAGTATAGCCGCCAGCACATCAAGTTATACATTATTGTTGAAAACTGACCTTTATCACAACCGCAGAAGATACCGCAGTGTTTGCCTTGACGTGCTGTCGTCCCTACATACATATTGATACACTGAGCCATTTGTACATAAATTTCGTTGCGAGACCCAAGCGTTTTATTACCATTCTCCTGTTCTAGGAGAATGGTAATAAAACATTTCTTGCCTGACTTTCACTGGTTTAGGATTTCTTTTAGACAGGGTTGATATGATTTAAATCACTTGATTTAAATCACTGATTTTAATCGTGATTTTAATCAAGTGATTTTTTTAAAAAAATCATTGATTTAAATCAATAAATTTTTACTGCAACCAAATCAGCCAAAAAGTGTCCAGGGACTTGTGAAACACGCGATGTGGTTTGCTTTACGCTCTGTCATTTGTTATTGATTAGTGGAAGAGGGAATATGGCAAAAATGTCTCGAAGAAAAAAAGATGCTGTGTGGGTTTATTTTAAAGAAAAAAAGTCCGCTTGCGAAAAGTTCAACAAACCGGTGTGTAAATGCTGTCATAAGAATTAATGGGCTTTTTTTCATTAAACAATATAAACCAAAATACGTTTTTTTCTTTAAATTAATAACTGACTATTAAATTAATAAAAAAGACAAGAAAGTACAAAAAAATCTGATTTAAATCAAATTAATCCGATTTAAATCAAATAAATCTGATTAATTTGATTTCTTTAAAAAAATCATGATTTTTATCAACCCTGCTTTTAGACTTTGTCTTTCAAATATTCCAGTCACCGTGTTCAAATGGCTTAGTTTTATTGAATAAAGAAAAGAAAAAGATTTTTGAATTAAAAATATATATTTCAAAATAAATTCCTTAATTTTGAAATATATATTTTTGTTCAATATCTCACTTCTTGAGTTGTATATTTTAATTACAAATTAAACTCTAAACTTATTCATAAGTTGTAATGAACCCTGCAACGTTGTCGCACATCGCACGTTCACACGCACCGAGTGTCAAGCGGTTCGGAATGACTCCACGACGACAGTTATTCCATTCAGACTTTTCACAACATAGATTCATTCAAAGACAGTGTAATTCAATTGATGTGTACTCTCAACTCGATTGCTCGGACCTTATTTTTTACATCGTTGACGTTTTACTAGATCGTTTTAGGGTTTTGACAACACACAAGTGCATTGGCTACTTACTTTGGGGTGAGAGCAATGTGTGTGATTGGTGTCCAATATTTAGCACTCTTGAGTTCCTTCAGAACGAGGTGCTAGTGAAATAGTAATGTGAATCGCGTTTAATATAAATAAATATAATATACCGTTCGCGACGTCGATCGAACGACCGATCGACTGAAGTTAGTCAATTCAAACGACAAGTAGTCAGAGGCCGTAGTGCGAGTCGGATCGAGACTTACTCGAACAAACGCGTCAACGTGATTTTGTGTAAGCGTTGGCTACTAGTCGGCGCTGCTTCAATCCTATATAAATTCACGTTAACGCGTTCGATGCATTTGATCGAGTAAAGGCCGATCCGTACACATCAGTGCTGGCATAGTGACGACAAGATCATTAACCTATCCATCAGTGTCAGTGAAAAATGATGTAGCATACATTTTGTACGACGCTATACACACTCGTCAGTGTCAGTGATCACTGTATGAACATCACTGCCACTGACATGTGTGGGTAGCGTCGTTGTAGGTACAAAATGTATGCTACTATATCATTTTTCACTAGCACTAATGGACACGGTACTAATCGGCACGTGTCTGCACTGTTGTGTGCGGATCGGGCTCAAGGCCCGATTTCCACCAAAGCAGAGAGGAGAGGACACGGGAGGAGATGGATTTGAATAAACCAATCAGATTTCGTTATTTTCACATCTCTTCTCCTAAATTCCAATAACCTAATGGTTTAGAATGTGTTTATCACTCACAGTGTCATATTTTATATTCATAAAGATGAATAAACGTCACGCAACGACGTATTCATAAGAGACCACAAATTTCGCAGGGTCGGACTGACAGCACGGTAGCTCAATTGGTATGAGCGTTTGGCCCGGTCAGCCAAAAGGTTGCTGTTTCAAGTCCCGCCCGTGCGCAAATTTTTGGTATCTTATTTCATCTTTATGAATTCCAATAACCTGCCAGCTTGGCACATCTCCCGTCTCCCCTCCTCCTCTGTTTTTGTGGAAACCGGGCCTAAGTGTCGCTCGGACTCGCATTGCGGTCGTGTCGTCGCGGAGCCTCCCGTCCCGCTGGCGGTCGGGGCGTGGCAGTGCGGTGTGCGTCAGTACGGCGCGACAACATAACGTGGGTCAGTTCGGGCTGGGCGGGGTCGAGCAGGCGCCGCCGCCGCCGCAGGACGACCCCTCGCTGTTCGAGCTGCCGCCGCTCATCATCGACGGCATCCCCACGCCCGTCGAGAAGATGACGCAGGCGCAGCTGCGCGCATTCATACCGCTCATGCTCAAGTACTCTATGGGTGAGTTGTATAGATTAATTTGGTTGCTTAAAACACTGTACAGATTGCTATACGGGCTCGCTGTGTTTTGCAGATGTTTCGGCACAGAAAATATAATAGTACTACGTACAGAAGGATCACTGTGCTAAGAATGATAAAGTAAAAACAACTTTCGCTGCAACGCAATGAAGTGCAATTCACTTCGCACGATTTTAATTCAAGGTTGTTTCATCTACCTATCTATACCTGTCTCTTTCTAACACGTAACGCTTTCCCTGTTTCGCGGCCTTGAATGTGTCAGGGTTGCGAGCGGCGCGTGGCACGAACATACGCGTAGGTACACAACGCGCTACTCAAATAAAATAAATAGTCTAGAGGACGTAGCACATTTCTTGACTGTGTTCTATCGGAGAAAGTAATTGATAGTGTCAGTGTTCGTTTAATAGGTATTAAATAAGTGTTTACTCTGTCTAATTTAATTATTTGGTACAAAATTATTGAATTCGGAGAAATGAAAGTACATACAAACCAAACACACAGGTATGTACGGACAACAGCACGTCAAGGTAAACACTGCGGTATCTTATGCAGTTGTAATAAGGGCTAGTTTGCAACAAAAGTGGATAACCTGATGTGCTGTCGACTGTTCATTCATCACACTTAACCAAATAAAATTGTATAGTAGAATTATTTTATCCGTGGAGTTTGGGTCATCATAAATCATAACTCGGCTTCAGCCCGGTTAGGGCGGTGAGTATGTTGCGCGGGCGCACCGCCGTTTTAAAATTTATATCATTTTTTTATTTATTATAAATAATTTCAATGAATATATTTTTTTTATAAAAAAATATATAGTACATTCGCCAGCATCTTAGGTTACACACACTTTTGTTGCAAACTAGCCCTAATGTCAACTGCATAAGATACCAATGTTAACCTTAATTTGCTGATGTCCGTACTTAACTACAAAAAGAGACTTTTGTTTATGTGAACCTTATCTATCGTACATTTATAAATGCTATCAAAATCGAGATTAATTTTATTGGAATACCTAAAAATTAAGGGTGATATTATATAGCTAAAGTAAAATAATGAACTGTAGCTCTTGGACTATTAGATTTTGGACTACGTAAAATCCTAACACAAAATAACTTCAGTAATTTGGTAGGTGTACTTATAAATATTATGCTAAATTTAAAGTAAGTTTATTGACCTGTTTCCGTTTATTTTAAGTTAGATTGACGTAAGTAACTGGGTAGGTATCTTAAACTCAAACCTATTTCTTTGAACAACAAATATTGAATACCTACCTACAAAATTTGTTTTGATAAATAATGTCATAATTAGGAACACATATCTCAAATTATTAATAGTTATTTTGTTGTAACGAAGTCAGTCACAGGCTGAGAAAATAAACACAGTCACAGGCGCGTGGCGCGGTCCGCGACCGGCAGCCCCGCGCTCATTTATGCTCGGCGTACAGAGTCGCTCGAACGTACCTAAACTTCGGAGTGACACCCCCCTGGTTTCGGTCAGTTAATATTTAACGTCGACGTCTAAAATTAAGTTTCATTTACAGTGGTGGACACATAATTAAAGACACTTGGAGGATACTAAGTTTTTAAAGTTTATCAACCCTACATTTTGTAGTATAATGCAATAGGAGCTTGCAATATTATTTAAATTATTTATCATCAAATTTTTGAAATGAAACACAAATAAGTATTTGAATTTTATTAAGTTTAACTGTATTGCAAGCAGTATGAAAAAATACAGACTTGGCCAACTAATTAAAGACATAAAAATTGAATAACTATTTAAAAAAATGTTGTGTAAATATTGAAACGACCTTATCTTTAATACATTTAAGATGCATTATAAAAGATAAAACACCATATCATTAATATTTTGTCGCATGTCCTTTAGCAGCAATGACTGCCTGACACCGCCTAGGCATTGAAGCATTCAAATTATTGCAGGTTTCAATGGAAATCTGCTGCCATGCCTCGTTAAATTCCTCGTAAAGTTGATGAACGTTACTTATACGTTTTTTTGCCAACATTTTCTTTACATGGGACCACAAGTTCTCAATTGGGTTAATGTCGGGACTGTATGGTGGTCAATCTAAAACTGTAACGCATTCGCTCCTGAGAATTTCTCTGACCACTATTGAAGTGTGCTTCGGATCGTTATCGTGTTGAAAAGTCCATATCACCGGCAAATGATCCTCGGCATAAGGTAACATGGTTTCTTCTAAAATATTCTTATATTGAAACTTATCCATGTTACCTTCTATTTTTTTAATAGGTCCCACACCGTGACCAGAAAAACATCCCCATACTTTGATATTACCACCTCCATGTTTGACTGTCTTTTTTACTTTGGATCCATTTCTTTTTTGGGGGACGCCGCACATAAACTTTTCGATCAGAATTCACCATATTTATCTTAGTCTCGTCGGAAGAATACACATTTTTCCACTGTCCTTGTCCTCCCATCTGTCCAGTGTGCATATTTTTTGGCAAATTTTAACCTTGCCCTGATATTTTCTTTCTTCAAAAGTGGGACCTTACGAGAAATTCTTCCAAACAATCCTGCCTCACATAAACGCCTCCTAACCGTTCTTGCAGACACTCCTCTAGATCCTTCTTCACCAAATACTTGCTCGAATAACTTCAGATCCTTTGAAAGGGTTTTTTCTTAGCCAATAATGCAATTCTTGAGTCTTCTCGTGGGGTTGTTTTTCTTGGTCTAGGTTTCCTAGGCACATTTTTTGTAGTGTTGAACTTATTGAAATGACGGATAGCGTTCATAATCTTTAGAGCATCGTAAATGGTCTGCAATTTTCCTGTACGACCAACCTTTGTCATAAAAAATAAGAATTATCTTTCTTGTAGAAGGATCGCAACTACTTCTTTTCCCCATCTTTTTTCTATTGTCACCACAAATAAATTGTTAAAACTGAACTCGTTTTAGCGTGATACAAAACTTGGCAGCAAAATGGAAAAAGTAAGTGTTTTTTTTTTAAATTTATTTAAAAAAATTTAGAACATGAAACACGCACTGTCTTTAATTAGCTGGCCAGCAGTAAAATATCGAAAAAGTTTGTGTTGCTTTTGAAATATTAATTAAAATTAAACTATTAGTAATTTAACTCTTTTGCTTTTCTCATTTTATAAATAAGATGTGATCGAAATCCAGGGTGTCTTTAATTATATGACCACCACTGTATAAAGGAGATGTTTATAAAAATGCCAAGACCCTGTACAGTATCTGTGAAAATAACAAAAAAATCAGGTAATTAGTCAGACTATATGGAACCTTTATTAAATTAACAATATTCAGGTAATTTAAATAATAAAGTTACAAACTTTTAAAATCCTGAAACACCATCTGTCTATTCTAACGCCAAAATCGCGTCAAAACTTGCAAAAAAAGTAAATCAGTCATTGTCAAATGTCATTTTGCTTTCCGCTTTCAATATTTTTAAATCTTTATATACAGCTGATTGGCTGTCACGTACTTGACAGATTTATTAGACTTCATGAAATATTGCTAGTTTTTTTTTAAAAGTACATATTACCTAAAAGTTGAATATTTTACGGACGAAAATTATTCAAAAACGATTAAGCTTTACATAAGCTATTTTTTAGAGACATGTACAGTGGCCAGCACATCAGGTTACCCACTTTTGTTGCAAACTAGCCCTTATTACAATTGGATAGGATACCGCAGTGTTTACCATGACGTGCTGTTGTCCGTACAAGGTGTTGGCATTTTCCCCATACAAATGTAAACATGTCCTTTATTATTATTCAATTATACATGAATAATTGGATTACAGGTTAATATTTTAGCGTACATTATACAAAACAATAATTGTCATAGATAATATCTAAATCTAAACAATACATGCATATCCATACTAATATTTTTAAAAAACATGTTTACAAAGTAAAAAAGCAGTGGTGTCTACCTTGGAAATAGCCGTTGCATGACGTGTCCTTCAGAACAAAATTTTGTAAATGCTTCTATAGTTTTAAAACAGTTTTCCGACTACGTTGTCTTTAATTCTATCGATATTAACAAAAGTTTGAATTCGATACAGTCCAATAGTAGCATAATGAGGCTTGTTGATCTACCTTGGAAATAGCCGTTGCATGTGTCCTTCAGAACAAAATTTTGTAAATGCTTCTATAGTTTTAAAAGAGTTTTCCGACTACGTTGTCTTTAATTCTATCGATATTAACAAAAGTTTGAATTCGATACAGTCCAATAGTAGCATAATGAGGCTTGTTGATCTACCTTGGAAATAGCCGTTGCATGTGTCCTTCAAAACAAAATTTTGTAAATGCTTCTATAGTTTTAAAAGAGTTTTCCGACTACGTTGTCTTTAATTCTATCGATATTAACAAAAGTATAAATTCGATACGGTCCAATAGTAGCACAATGAGGGTTGTTGATATTTTTTCTGCCACCAGATGGCGCCACGTAAGCGTCAGGTCCAAACAACTTGCACTAGTATTGATTTCTACCGAATTTCGGTAAATTCTACGTATTTGTGAATTCAATGTGCTTTTGTTATGGTTTACAGACAGAAAAAAGTTGCCGAAATAAATAATGGTCTAAAAAAAAGAGGCGCCAAAGAAACTGGCACTGAAGAAAAATATGAATAATAGGTACTACTATAATAATAATACTAATGAAGAATAGGATTGTGTGGAATTTTGGACAGTGCTACCATGCAAGATGTGATACATGTCCATGACTACCTGCCTTTTCCTTTACATCATCAACTTATACTTAATAAAATATCTGTAAGCCTATTCCAGATGCATAATATTCATTATAGTAGCTATGACTTGTAATAAAACTGAACTGATAATAATCGTATTTGCATAGGGATAGTAGATAGTAGGAGTAAATTTATCTCTGTGATTAGCTACCTACAAGCCACTGTTTCAAACATATGCGCTCCTGTTTTATTTGCACACAAAGGCACTGCACAACACTGTGGCATTTAGGAAAACAGTACTCGTTTTGTAACTATTGTATCAATAAATAAATAATAAAAAACACAACTTATGTATGTGTTTTGACAGGTGGTTGGACCTGACGCCTATGTGCTGCCACCTGGTGGGCGTCATTTTTGACAACCCTCATTCATTGTATCGAAGTTGACAACAGCACAGCTACAGTCTACTGGAGCGCTTTAATTGGCTCCTAACTCGCGCCTGATACATTCAATTACTGAGCAAAACTGCAATATTATTTTATCCTGGAGTGAATATGCTGCTACTAGTCAGACATGGTCCATCTTAGGCTGCATTGTCACTTAACATGAGGTGAAAATGTCTAGCTATCTTATGAAAATACAGGGTGTTGTTTTGGTCAGCGACGAGCGACTCAGGGATGGCTGTGCAATCGATACTGATGCCAAAAAATTTTTTTATTTTATTTTAAATGGAAAAAACCCACAAAATCAATTTATTGATGCGATACTGCGATCGAGTCAAAACTACTAACACCAGGTAGCCTCTTCGAAGCTTAGTAGCTACGGCGTAGTATTTCGTAGATACGCGCCAGCTACGCGGGAGGGTGCGAGTTTTCCCATCCATTCGTTTTGTCATTTTTTTAATGTTTGTATAATAAAGAAAACCTCTTCCCAACATACAAGTTTTATACAAGTTGTATAAAACTTGCTTAGAATTAAATAATAATAAATATAAATCATATTATCAGCCCTGAGTTGGATGGTACTGACCAAAACAACACCCTGTATATCTTATAATCTTCATGCACGTCAGAAGGGTTCAACCCGTGTGATATCCCTCAGTGCGCGGCAAGCCGGGCTGGGGCCGCGAGTCGACGCGGCCGCCGTGGTGGCCCAAGGACCTGCCGTGGGCCAACGTGCGCATGGACGCGCGCACCGAGGACGAGAAGCAGAAGGTACGCTTAATTGATCGCTTTGATTGATGACACACCATCTAAAAAGCAGCATTCACTTATAAAAAATGTTACGGATCAATTCCTAAAGACGTTGATAGCTTCGCAATGTTTAAAGAACAGCGTGCCTTATTTCATCGCGGCTTGTAGACGCGTGTAAGCCCGATCGAGCGCCGGTTCTTAAATTTCAAATGACAAATATTTTTCACCCGACTAAGGCAATGCAATGCTAAAAGGAAGGGTAATGATTTTAGCAGTCTATCTATCAATGTATGCGGGCATTAATTTACATTTTTAGCACTAACTTAAGAAAGTGTAAACTAGTATTGCGCCAGTGGTAGCAGGGGCTGTCATTGTGGAAACTGAGGACCTGTTGAAAATTTGTACCCTATGAATACATAATATTCAAATAAAATAATATAAATCTTAACTTCTGCTAGGGCAAACACAAACGCTCACATGTACATACATTAACAGAATTACAAACACATTGCATACGCTCGCACGCTCACTCATACACACACACACACACACACACACACATATTCACCTGTTGATTTAAAAAAATATATTTTTCATTGTTAAACATCTAAATCCATTTAACTACAAAAAATATATATGTATTTTTAACGATGACAATAACTTACCTGAGTCCTGTAAGTCCGGTGGAGGGCGCTAACGACTGTCATACAGTTTTAAAACAAAACTAGTACAGCCGTTAACGTTCAATCGTATCTTATTATTATTTCGCAAATACCTTGTACCTAGTTTAAGGTACCAGATGTATCAATTTGTACCAATAAACTTTTATTTATTTTTATTTATTTATTATTCTGAAAAGGAATGTAGTTGATTTTGTTAAACCCTGTTAACATAATCAACTGCATTCCTTTTCGGTGGTGATTCTGTTGCTAATATACAACAACTTTTTGTATGGGACCAACATCGCAATTTTTTTTTACTTCTCCAATACAAACTAGAATCAGCTGATCGGCACTCTAATATGGGAAAGTGAAATTATTTTTTGAGATTACGATGTTGGTCCCATCCAAAAAGTTGTTGTTTTTGAGGGTCAGAATTGACCCCTAGAAGGAATGCAGTTAATTTTGTTAGACCCCTATGTCTCACATTTGCGACTCATTATCGTCAATATCAGTGAAATAATCGCAAATCTTATCAGTCGTCGTTACCGACTTCAAAAAAGGAGGTAATCAATTTAATGTGTATGTATGTGATTATTGTGATATTTAGATTTAAACAATTTTTGAGTATATTGATCTGTTAAGGCTTCAGAACACGTGTGCAAAATGTCTTAAGTGTATGCTTGTCCACGAATTTCTCGAAAACGAACAGTCATAAAGAGATGTTTATTTTTTAGTTCAATCAGGTAGGTATATTCAACTAAGGGTACAGAATAAATTTCAAAATCGGTCCAGTAGTTATTGAGATATGGGTAAATAACTTAAACTCCAAATTTATTTGTTTCTCCTACGTAGTCGGCAAATGCGTTATTTATAGATTTTTAGTTAGTTTTTTGAAGCCGGTTTAATTTATAAATTATTTTTTGTTGTATTTAACTTTAGTAAGAGGGTTGGAACACGTAGTATCAATTCTTAAATGACAACCGAAACCAAAATGTGCTCCAGATGTCGTGGACGCATGCGCTGCGGCAGATCGTGATCAACTGCTACAAGTACCACGGCCGCGAGGACCTGCTGCCCGCCTTCACCGAGGAGGACGACAAGCCGCAGACGCAGACTGTCAGTATTCATTACATTTTACACCCTAATGCTAACATAATAAGAACTGTTTTTACTTCTGACTTCACGGTACCCTTCTATCACTGACAAACAGCATTCAACCTACTTTCGCTTCTGCTCTTACTTCACCGTGGGATGAGCATTGAAACTATCCAATTAACTGAATCCCACAGTCATCATGAAATGTATTGGCTGATCTCGGATTTATGAAAAAAATACTAATTACTAAACAAACTAACATGTTTCCTAAGGTGATGACTGAGCAACTCACACATATATTTTTTCATATAAGATTCGCAAACGAGAAGACTAGTAAACGCATTATCAATCTGTTGGTGACTAGTAGCCTCATGTGCGAACCTCATTAATGTAAATTTTATAGACGAGTATCTTGATCGTCACCTCAAGTAAATTTAGTTTGAAACTGGTTTCTGTTACATAGTCTCTTATGATAAAAAGATGACTATCAGTGGGTATAATCTAGGGTTTTCATATTTACTTTTCAAAATATTACTAACCCATTTTCTTTGTATACTTACTTGCCTGCACTTGGATTGCTGCTTTGGATTTGGTAACGTTATTATTCATATTACTTTAATTCTGTGTATTTTACATATTTTTTATCGGAGTTCCTTTTGATTTCGGATACAATTTTCGTAAATTTGTCACTGATTGCGTAAACCTTATTTATTTCCTGACATTTTATGATAACAATTGCTATTTACGATGTCACGTAAATTTCGGAAAAACGTATCCATCACGACCACGTGCAACCTATACTCATCGACGTCACAATCTCGTCCCGCTCACGATTTTCGTTCTTTCAATCGACACTCGCTCGGACGCCGTGATCCTTAACGGTTTATCCACCGTAACGTATCGTTGCTATCGCGCGATTCATCACTCACACCGACGCCACGAACAACGTCTGGCATCCGGTTCGCGTTTCGGACAACTTGTGTACGTCTCCCGCTCACGATTTTCATTCTTTCAATCGACACTCGCTCGGACGCCGTGATCACCGTCTCATCCACCGTAACGTCTCGTTGCTATCGCGCGATTCAACACTCACATCGACGCCACGAACAACGTCTGGCATTCGGTTCGTGTATCGGACACATCTTCTGTTCGTCGTTCGCGACAGATATCCGCGTGCATGGCGTCGGTGAGCGCGAGCGGGGGCAGCGCGGCGGGCGGCTCGCGGCAGCACGCGGCCGCGCTGCAGGAGCCGCAAGTCTGCATCGACCAGATGACGCTCGCCGATGTCGATGTATGCCATAACATTATCAGCGTTACGTGTGTACTTGCGGAGAAGTGCTGCTTGCGATCCGGCCTTATTTACTGCACATAAGTCGAAAGCTATGGCACATTTTCGTCTATAGCCAAAACCTACGGTTATACACGGTGTCCAGAAAGTCAAGGTCAAGCCGAAACCGGGTGATAGGCTAGGCCATGACAGTCATTAGAAAAACTGGAATAAGTGCGCCATCTTTTTTGTAAGTTGCCGTTGTAGCCCTTGTGCATTTTTTTTAAAAGTACATTGAGTTAAAGTTGGACCTTGCAATAAGTTTGAATTCATGGTTGGACATGTAAGTGGAATAAAAATGGAGGTAGCTGTAGTCAAATTTAAACTCGTTGATAACACAGCTATTCAAGCTTACAATGCAAAGTAGTCGACATACCAACAAGGTGTCAACTTTAATATTTTTTCTAGTGACTGTCATGGCCTAGCCTATCAAACGGTTTCGGCTTTTTGGACAACCTGTGCCTGACCTACGATTTTGGACCGTAAGTTATTATAAAAAAACTGACATAAACTATACCACATGCATTGTACATTATCAAGATGACTAACCTAGCCTATCAAACGGTTTCGGCTTTTTGGACAACCTGTGCCTGACCTACGATTTTGGACCGTAAGTTATTATAAAAAAACTGACATAAACTATACCACATGCATTGTACATTATCAAGATGACTAAATTCTAGAATAAATTGTCTTATTGGCACCGTGCGCAACGATTACGTCACAAGCTATTGGACGGCGTTGAAATGACAAGTGGCTAGCTGTCATTACGAAAAGTATTTACACCAAAGTTGTTTTACTGAAATATAATATTACAATTTTTTTTCTATATAATGTAATCTTTAGTTGATTTTTACCAATTTTTATAAAATATAATGCACGGATACGCAAATTTTGTACTAAAATCGCTAAACAAATAGTGACAGACGTCCTCCAACTTTGTTTTTTTTTTTGGTCACTGCGAGCGCTGTCATCGATTCGCGTTCCCCCACCACCTACTTTGCACACATTATGAAAGAGATAGAGATAGCGAAGATGCGTACACTCAACAAGGTTATTCTTTATTCATAAAGATGAAATAAGAAACCAAAAATTTGCGCACGGGCGGGACCTGAACCAGCAACCCTTTGGCAAACCGGGCCAAACGCTTCTACCTATTCTTTTCGGTTTATCTTCGACTCACACGCTGGTCAATTAACAAACAAATAAATTGACGGCCAAAATCTTTCGATAGGACGAAATTTAAACCTACGTTTTAGAACCTACGAACTTTTTTTGTCCGGTTTTTCTTTTTCATTTCAACGAAGGTGTCTTTTATCGTAAACCGCAAAGACACACATCTTTAAGGTGCACCGAAATGTTTTCTTTTCATTTTGTTTACCTTTTATTTTCATTATTTACCCGCGTACGCCAACAGATGTCTCAGTACGCGCCGGCAGTGCTCCAAACGATCACGAACCCGGACGGCACGGTGTCGTTCATCCAGGTGGACCCGAACAACCCCATCATCACCCTGCCCGATGGGACCACGGCACAGGTGGTAAGTGTAAGTCACCCCTTCACTAACTTATATGTGTATGTGTCGTGTTGTCTGTGCAGCTCACTCTTCTTACAGTCGGTATATTAGTAACTGAGTCGTGAGGTCATAATAATAAAAATGGAAATATGCAGTGCGCAGGATTAGGCTAGGCAAGATATATGAGATAAGATGACGATTCAGTTAACAATGCGCCGACTATAGCTTTTGTGTTTGTTGTTTATCGATGTTGGTAAACTGGAGCTCTATTTTTCAGTTTTTCATTTGTGAAATAAAACACCGGACGAAAATGTCATGTAACAAAGACGCAAATGCTATTGAAATAGAGCTCCTGACGGGTGGCTCACTTTTAAGTTTTATTGTAAAAAAAGGATTTCATAACTTTTACCATTTATATGTATTCGTAAGAATTGATTTGCAAATGCATGTTCAAAGTCAGTCCTTGCTTATAAGAATCATTCTTTCAATGTTACTACATACTGTACTTTAGTACTAAATCTGTACTTAAAAATACAAGGTTAAGGTTCGACATGGAAAGTCTATCTACATTTTTTTTAATTAAATGTTATAAACAGAATGAAAGTCGTAGAAGGACAACGTTTTTGGCTCATTCAACGCAATTCGCCACAATGCCTCATATTTTAGGCGGTAGCTGTCAGGAATTGCAAATACGTTTCTACCGTGTATTAATTAAATATTCTCTGCCGCTCAACGAAGTGTATAAACACCTCGTTTGCAGTGCGTCTAGTGGGTCAACGTGCCTTTTCTCGTAGGCCTCTTAAGGCTTTTCCCGCGACGCACCATTTATAGTGAGTCGGTAATATTTACCGGTTCACTCGTCGCGTCCATTGCGGCGTCGCACACTGGAAACCCGCCATATAAGACAATGCGCAAAACTCTTAAAGATCATTTTTAATAAAAAAATACCATTTATCTTTAACTGTTTAATGTTTTAATTGTACATAATTGTTTGACTAAGTAAATCATCAGTAATAAATAATAAAAATAAGCCATAAGTTTTTGTGCGATAGAATATTCTTTCTCTTTAATAATAATAACCTAGCTCCTGTTTTTCTGATTTAGAATGTTCATTGTATTCTTTGCGGTATTGTAGCTTTATTAGCCTACAAAAACGTAGCGAGGAAGGCCGTGGATTTTTCCAAACAACAGTAGTTTTACCATTAAAATCCATTATTAGTCGTACAGGCACCAAAGACGATAAAAACATATACTTGTAATTGTAATCGCTTTCCTCTGATAAAAAAAAATCTGCATATATTGAGTATGACTAGAAGACCCGTCAAAACTCGCGCTGCGAATGTTAAGTCTGTTATGCCCTGCTCATTAGGACAGATTAGTTTTTCTTACTAGAAGTTTTATGAGTTCTTCAAACTTCTTCTCAAACCCTTTGAATTTACTTGAAAGTAAGATTTCACTCATATCTCTTTTCTTTAAAGTAAATCATGACGCCGATGTTTCACTTAAAACGAAAAAAAAATTGGTTTCCATATTCGCGTAAAGTCCAAAACTACTCATTAAGTATTTAAATTGATTGTACTACTAAATTGTTACATTATCTGTAACGTAACAATTACTAATCAATTTATTTCGTAAAATTTAAGCGCCTGACAAAAATTTCATCTCTATAAAAATAAACTTCTATCGAAAATGCGCAACCTGATTTAACTATTCTTTTCGGTTCTATAATTAAGAAGGTTTACCTATAAATATATGGCAAAAACCTTTCATATCACTTTGCGCGTAAAATTTATATTGATTTTTAAATATTTTTCGACAATGCCTTTTATTATTTACGAACATGGCAAGTACACACAATCTATAGTAAAAAAAAAACTCATGTTAAGAATATCTACATACCTTGCTCAATACACGACATAAAAACTTTTTTGAAAAATTAAAGTTTAGAGTAAATAATCACTATTTATCTCGGCCGTTGAATAACGATAGGTTTCGAAAACAAAGCACTCTATCAATTTCTACACAGTGTAACTCTAAAATAGTAACTGATTACTACTTGTACTTACGTGGTGCACTATTCTCTCAACTTGAATGTAAGGTAGAAATATTATCGAAATACCTACTTTTCAAAAAATGAGTTATGAGCATCGCATTGCATGACAGGGTTCCAGTGTGCGTCGCCCTTCGCATTATTTGCCGCGTCCGACGCGGCGAAGGCGACAAACGCTTGCAAAAACGATTCTCCTTAAACGCTGCAAACTTTACCTTATGCTTGTTTTTGGCGGCCCTCTACGCGTAACGCGACGAGGGCTGCCAGTCTCCTTGCAAGGGGCCTCAGGCTTGGCTATAGATGCGAAGATTAATAACCATTAACGATTCTTACCAAGCGGTCAATAAACCATTTTTCGTTATTAACGGTAAATTAACCGAATTTTATGGTTATTACGGTTATATACCACCGCTAGATGTCGCTAATGCGTTGAAATGTGTATCACGCGATGATGCCAGTACCCCAATCACAAACATTTGACGTATTCGTCACATAAAAGTAGCGAGTTTACTATGCGATAACGCAGTTCAACATTAGTCGGTTACTATACGAATACTTTGACGCAATTTATTTGTGCTAGGGGCACAGATCACTACTACTATTTCTTACAGAAAAAAAACTTCGCGTGCTGTGAACTTTAAGTCGAATGTCGTCGATGTATTTTCTACGACTTGTTCCCATTTGATGTTCTCGCTGATAATACGTCAGTCGTCGTCGATGTAGATGATCTTGATGCAGGCTAGAAACCTTTCTTGTTAAAACGTTACTTTTTTCACCTACTAAATTTTAATACGTCATAGTCATATTTTTGCCATGCCTTTTAGATATAAACGAAAAAAAATACGCTTCAAATATTGTAGTGTGCGCCTCACGTATGTGTATACAGTATCTATTACTACGCACACTCCCTTTCTTTTTTTAGTATATAAGGTTTTGCATTCTAATAAATATGCTTTCGATCGCAATCAGTCCTATCATTTATACAGTCGAATGATTTATGAAATCTTAAATGAGTTATCACTTCACTTTTAGGATAAATAATCGTTAATAACTGCATTTTATCGGCAGTCAACCAAAATTTTGGTAGTCAACCAAAGATTTGGTTGACTACCGATAAACGGTAGCTAACGGTAGGTAACTGTAGCTACCGGTTTTTTTTACAACTATAGGCTTGACGGAAAGTCCGCTGAGGATCTTCTGCGACAGAATGCCAATACATATGATTCCATATAAATTGCAAACAGCACACTACGCGTAAGATTGATCACTCCGTAAATGTCTTGACGTTTCGTCGCGGAATCTCCGTCAAGTGTGTGTCGAGCCTCACGGTCGCGCGTGTGTGCTTGTGTGCCGCAGATCCACAGCGGCGAGGGCGGCGGCGTGGGCGTCGTGCAGGCGCTGGACGGCGAGGGCGCGGTGGCCGTCGACCTCAACGCCGTCGCCGAGGCCACGCTCAACCACGACGGGCAGCTCATACTCACCGGCGAGGACGGACACGGTACGCGCTAGTACTGCAGGTGCAGGCGCTGGACGGCGAGGGCGCGGTGGCCGTCGACCTCAACGCCGTCGCCGAGGCCACGCTCAACCACGACGGGCAGCTCATACTCACCGGCGAGGACGGACACGGTACGCGCTAGTACTGCAGGTGCAGGCGCTGGACGGCGAGGGCGCGGTGGCCGTCGACCTCAACGCCGTCGCCGAGGCCACGCTCAACCACGACGGGCAGCTCATACTCACCGGCGAGGACGGACACGGTACGCGCTAGTACTGCAGGTGCAGGCGCTGGACGGCGAGGGCGCGGTGGCCGTCGACCTCAACGCCGTCGCCGAGGCCACGCTCAACCACGACGGGCAGCTCATACTCACCGGCGAGGACGGACACGGTACGCGCTAGTACTGCAGGTGCAGGCGCTGGACGGCGAGGGCGCGGTGGCCGTCGACCTCAACGCCGTCGCCGAGGCCACGCTCAACCACGACGGGCAGCTCATACTCACCGGCGAGGACGGACACGGTACGCGCTAGTACTGCAGGTGCAGGCGCTGGACGGCGAGGGCGCGGTGGCCGTCGACCTCAACGCCGTCGCCGAGGCCACGCTCAACCACGACGGGCAGCTCATACTCACCGGCGAGGACGGACACGGTACGCGCTAGTACTGCAGGTGCAGGCGCTGGACGGCGAGGGCGCGGTGGCCGTCGACCTCAACGCCGTCGCCGAGGCCACGCTCAACCACGACGGGCAGCTCATACTCACCGGCGAGGACGGACACGGTACGCGCTAGTACTGCAGGTGCAGGCGCTGGACGGCGAGGGCGCGGTGGCCGTCGACCTCAACGCCGTCGCCGAGGCCACGCTCAACCACGACGGGCAGCTCATACTCACCGGCGAGGACGGACACGGTACGCGCTAGTACTGCAGGTGCAGGCGCTGGACGGCGAGGGCGCGGTGGCCGTCGACCTCAACGCCGTCGCCGAGGCCACGCTCAACCACGACGGGCAGCTCATACTCACCGGCGAGGACGGACACGGTACGCGCTAGTACTGCAGGTGCAGGCGCTGGACGGCGAGGGCGCGGTGGCCGTCGACCTCAACGCCGTCGCCGAGGCCACGCTCAACCACGACGGGCAGCTCATACTCACCGGCGAGGACGGACACGGTACGCGCTAGTACTGCAGGTGCAGGCGCTGGACGGCGAGGGCGCGGTGGCCGTCTAGCGCTAGTACTGCACCCGGAGACTCGTGGCAGACCATGCCATAGTTCAGTTTTGAAACGAGAATGCGCTCGTGTATTCTGCAGTATGAATAGTACAAACAGAAGTCTATTTTCAAAGGCATGCACAAATGACTCGCATTCTGTGTCTGTGTGTGTAACGTCACCCAAAAAAGAGCGAGTGCAATGGAAAATTACGTATGCTGTCTTGTTTTCACGTTTTATCTGCTCTGGCTCCGTTTTGTGTTTAGCCTATTCCTGGCTAGACAAATATGCTATTTCCAGCATTATTCAGTATAAAACATGTGCGATCTACTTCTTTTTGTAGGTTTATGTTTATTGGCATGTAATCTGAGGAAGGGGGGACGCGGGTGGTTGAAAACTGGCGCGTGTAGACATTCCAGTAACTGGGAGGCATGTTACTGATCCGATTTTTCATTAAGCCATTCAGCTGATCGTTTTTAAATAATAAGCTATTTAACAAGTGCATTCGGTATCTTGTTATACATTTGTACACAGGCACGCGTAGTCACTTGTCAGTAATGCGTTGTGCTCCGTCCCGCAGGCTACCCGGTGTCGGTGTCGGGCGTGATCACGGTGCCGGTGTCCGCGTCGGTGTACCAGTCGATGGTGGCCTCCATGCAGGCGCAGGACGGCGTCTGCGTCGCGCCGCTCGTGCAGGTGCGAGCGCCGCGCGTCAAGATAGAGAACCGGCTCGTCGCCTAGACGACACCCATGCGATGCACTCCCAATACAAACTGAACTACCACAAATAGTCCCACTAGATGTTATTAGTCGTTGTTGTCAGAAATAGTCCGCCTGAACTTAAAAAATGCGACTCAATTTAACAGCTAACCGACCTACTGGATTACCTGTGTAACCTATATTCATAATTAAATAACAAAATAGTCCCACACGATATTATTATTGGTTGTTGTCATGGAAATACTCCGCCTGAACAAAAAAAAACAATTTAATTTAACCGGTTGGGAGCATAATGTCCAATTCTCAAAATGTCCAGTGGCCTCAAAATGTCCAATTCCCACAATGTCCAAGTCTCAAATTGTCCAATTAGCAATTGGTCCAATTCGCATGTTGTCCAAATCTCAAATTGACCAATTAGCATTTGGTCTAATTCGCACATTGACCAATTCAAATATCAGTCAATAATTAATTTCTTGTTGTAGATATTTTATTACAAGTACTAATATGTGTACGAAAATGACTTGTTAAAAACCGTCTATTTTTTTTTGGGGGTATTTATAAACATCGCTAACAGAAAAATGCAAACTAGGGTAGGCACTTAATTGATTTTCTTAACGTCACGTAATACTTTACATAGTAAAACGAGGAAATATATTATTATTGTTTATTTTAAAATAATTAGGTTCCTACTTAGAAGTGCCTGGTGTGGATATGTTTAAAGCAAGTAACGATAAAAAAAAATGATTATAAATTATTTATTCTTTTCACACTCCAGTTTGGTATTTACCGCCCTTATATATAATATTGACCATCCCCTAATTGCCTGGACCAATCGCGAATTGGACTAATTGCGAACTGGACCAATTGCGAACTGGACCAAATGCGAACTGGACTAATTGCGAACTGGACCAAATGCGAACTGGACTAATTGCGAACTGGACAATTGGACATTTTGCGAATTGGACATAATGCGCCCAACCGAATTTAACAGCTAATCGACCTACTGGATTGGGTAGCCTGTATTCATAATTAAGTAATAACAAATCAGATATTTTTCTAACTCAACGTAATGCTTGTTAATGCAATAAGCTTCCCATCAATGCAATATACTATGTCATGACTACCTACGAAAATTTAAAGCTTATTTGGAATAAATTTTAAACATAGACCGTTCTTGACAGACACTGAGTCGACTGTTATGTTGTAAATTTAAAAACATACTGAAACAACTAACCATTAAAAACGTCTTATCCTGCTTAGGCAAAAAGGTAAAAAATGATTTGATCCAATTTTCCTAAGGCTATAATACTTCAGAATATTAAAATAATACAGTGGATATTCGGAGTGCAACGTTTCTGTTCCTATGCCTGTCCGCTCTAAACGGACGGACAGACATGCTATTACAGTACATTTAATATTGTAGATAGAGCTAGTACATATTTTTACCTTTTTTACCCAAAGAACAGTCGATTTATTTACACTAGTTTCGAATTTATTAGTGCACATGTGCCATGACTTGTGAAGTATGCCAGTGAGACTATGTGATACTGCTGTACGGCGAAAGCGAAGCGCGCCTACAGTTTATATGCGAGATCTCTGCCTAGTGCTTATGTAGATTAAGCTTATTTTTAACTCGTCCAGTGTTTCTGACTGTGCAATTTAGTATTAAACAGCTTGTTCTTATTATTTAATTGGTCGTATTATGTTTGCATGTCTTTTGAAGTGAAATTTCGAAATGTTACATTACATAATATTTTTAGATAAATTGCAGACAATTCTCGGCTGTTTTAAAAAGTTTTAACAAAGTTAACTATATTTTGTTGCCAAATGCATGATATGCCATAGTTATAATATATTTTTTCTAGTTGTAATGTCAAAATGCACATAGTGCTTGTTTTTATTTACACTTGTGATTTGTTGCTTCCCTTCAGATTTTATTTTGATGTTGTGCCATACAGTTTTAAAAATTACCAAATAATACAGGGTTTCCTATAAAATTTGCAGATCCCGGTGCACAATAGTTTGATTACCCTGCATACATATAACAATTGAAACGTATCTTTATTCCAATCTTTCTGCAAGACTGGCAAAGGATGCTTTTATCCGCCTTTGTACACTAAATGTGTGCAATTAAGTATTTAATTAAATAAATCTTGTAAAAAAAATACGTTATACACTATTGTACACCGAATCTGTCACTTATTATGATGTTTTTACTTTTTATCTGATCATTCGAAGTACATTTCTATCACACCAGTTCTTCATTAATCACTAGTCAAATTGCAAAGCATTGTGAAGGTAACGCTTCTGGTACCAAAAATGTTATTTACACTCATAAGTTCCATCAGACCATTGGAAAGTTACGGAACAGCTTACAGAGGCTAATTTATATAGTTTTGGAAAGTGTAAGTTTTAAATATAACAAGAACTAATCCTTCCATTGTTGGTTTTAGTTGAAACATACAATTTAATTATTATGTTGAATAAGGTTTTTTGTCGAGTAATCTTGTTCATTCTTTTTATTGTCTTAAAGCGTTTATTTTGTTATTTTATTTTAAACCTTGCATATGAAGTATTTAAAAAAAAAGGTTATTATTTTTGATCGTGGATTTTATTTTGATGACGAAATTTTTGTGCTGTCTATGCTATAGGATACTCGAAACGAACAGTCACAGTAGTTTTATGCATTATTTATGTTCCGTTTTTGTTAAGAGCATACACGCCTCCCAAGTTTTCTTTTCCACAATCGAAGATTGTAAAATACGAATAAAAAAATGATTCCCATATTCTATTGAAAGTAACTTTATAAAAACTGTCCTAATTTTTAAATTATCTCTAATGTTTTCTAAGATAATAATTGATAAGCAGCCTACTTATTAATCCTATATGGAGTTTCAGATACAAGAACATAAGTAGGTTATATGGTACACTTACCAGAAGTAATTTAGTTAATTGCAATGACATAGGTTTAAAATAAAACTTGTGAGGCGTTTTAGCTCTGTGTTGCATGCGTTTGTGTCTTTTATATGATTCGGGGAACATTCTGATATTATGACTCCCCGGCTCCGTGTGAGCAATTTTTTTTACAATAATGTGACTGTTGTATTTTTATTGTGTGTGTAGAAGTCAAGCTTTTGGTTTAGTTTGTTGATCCAAATTAATAAGTAGTTTAAAGTAAAATAAGTATTAAAGTTGATTGAAGTGAGCATAATGATATACTTCTTGAAAAGAAATTGTTATAATATACGGGTCATAGTTAAATGAAAGCATGGCTTCTTTTACTCCGACGCCAATAAAGCGTGCTTGTACCAGTTGAAGTTGTTTCATTGTCCACTTGATGCGTAGAGACAACTCTGTACGGACATAACAAAATACACAGTAAAGTTCTTGCAAATGTAAAAGTCCGTGCATAATTGTCTATGGTTTTTCGTAGTGTGCCAGTTTTATGAAGTGTGTTTCGTGTGCCGCATGTCAAGGTGTGTATTATTTGCGTTTTTACATTATTATAATTTTGTTGGATTGCTACTATGTACCTTTTATTATAATTGCGTTCCCGATATTTCGACACTAGCAAGTACTAAGGTAACTAGGTTGATTTTTTTTATATATTGGCCAAAACTGAAGTTTTTGCGGGTAAGTTGCTATTAGCAGACATATCTGTCTACCCTCCTTCGAATTATTTTATTGCGATTACTTGCCATTGTTCACAAACTTCCATCTTGTTTATTATCTGTTCAATATACAAAATGCGTCGTCAACATCCTCTTTCATAATTTAATTTCTGAAGGCGCTGTGGCAAGGGCTTTCTCTTTGAAAAACTACATGGTAGCAATCTTGTTACAATCTATTCTAATGTTAGTGACCATGCAAGTATAATCAATATAATATTATAATTCATATTTGTCGCCTACGCTTGTTGATATGTTTACGCTTATTTTCTACAATAGTGCTGCTCTATTTATTACTCTCTTTTTCTTCTTAACGACCACCATGTTGAAACTAAACGTGACCACTTTATTTTTGTTTAAACCTTAGGGCGCTTAAGCATTCTTATAGGTATTCGATGTCATAGTAAAAAAAAAGTTTTTTTTCGTTAATTTGTAAAGATATTTTCCCACTGCACCGTGTCATACCACGACCGTGCTAGGAACGTGTCAGACACGAAAAGCAACACAATACGATCTACCTACCTTACGCACTGAGCGGATTGACAGCGTTCTGTCTCATCGTTATATGGAGCGAGAGCGTTTTTGGCCGGTGCCGATGCGCTCCGTGCATAGCACTCTTGGTCGGTGAAGTAACGGTTTAAAGGCCAAGGTGTTATAGTTTTCAATATTAAAAATATTATTTGCCGGACACGTTCCTAGCACGATCATGGTAATATACTACTGTGGGTTAGGCAAAAACCTTAACGCTGAGAACTCACGGTGCGATTTTCACCCGCGCCCTCTGCGGCCGCGGTAGAGTTGTTTTATTTGAAAACTCACGAGCTCGCCGGTTTTAGCGGCCCCGCAGCCGCCGCGGTTGTCGGTCGAAAACGCGGCGGGCGATAATCGCAAGACTGGCGGTTATTTTCGAACCTACAACCCAGTCTGCCGGATCCGCAACCCACGCGATTTATAGAACTCAACGCGCTTTTCACGCTTTTCGCGTAAACCGCGTTGTGAGTTTTGTCGACGACCTCAGTGGTCGAGTGGCTAGCACGCTGGTTTCAAGCGTCGCCATCTCGTGAGGTTCCGGGTTCGATTCCCGGTCGCGTCAATGTAGAAAACAATATTTCTATATTGTCTCGGGTGTGGGTGTTGTGGTACCACCGTTGTGTCTGATTTCCATAACACAAGTGCATTGGCTACTTACTTTGGGATCAGAACAATGTATGTGATTGGTGTCCGATATTTATTTATATTTAACTCTTTACTTACAATTATACACTCTACAGAGTTTGCGGCCCGCAACCGTGGCGGGCGCGAGTAATAATCGCGCAGTGAGTTCTTAGCCTTAGACGAGTAACCGTTTCGCGCGTGACTAAACGCCCTTTTACGGCGTGTCAGGTGGAACAAAACGGCGAGGGTCTGGAGACGATCTCGATGGGCGGCGGCGTGGCGCAGGTGATGCTGCAGGGCGGCGACGCGCAGGTGCTGCAGGTGCTCAGCCTCAAGGACGCGTCCGCGCTCAGCAAGGCCATGGTGACTATTATTAATAAGTTGAAATTTATAAAATTACTAGCGGACCCAGCGAACTTTATTTCGCCGCCAGCCCCGTCCCGCCGAGTACCGTAAAATAAAAGTTAAGCATTCCCAGCGAAGTTTCACCCTTAAATTACTAAAATGGCTATTAAAAAATATGGTTTGATCGTAGAAGGGTGAAAATTGAGGATTGTATGTATTTTTGTATGCTGTATCATAAAAAAATAGAAATTAAAAATTTTGTCTAAAAAATAAAAAATAAAAATTAGGGGTGGACTACCCCTAACATTCAGGGAGATGAAAAATAGATGTTGGCCGATTCCATAGATACCGGATAAGCACAAAAAAAATCATCAAATTCGGTCAAGCCGTTTCGGAGAAATATGGCAACGAAAACTGTGACACGAGAATTTTATGTATAAAATTATTTTGCTAAGCGACGCCGGCGCAGGCGACTAACAACACGAACCGTCACCGCGTTGAGTATTCATTCAGGCAAATTCATGATGCACCGCCCGCCCTCCCTGAATACGCATGCGGCACAGCTAATGCAAATTAGTACCTACCCAACACCAACGTGCAAAAAACCTCGACGCGACTGACGACTGTCCGTGCTCCGCCGAGGCGACAACATCTCCTGAGGATGCATCTGCATCCTGCATTTGCCTGAACTAATACTAAACGCGGTGACGGTTCGTGTTGTTAGTTGCCTGCGCCGGCGTCGCTTAGCGAATATTTAAAGCAAAATAATTTTATAACTTTCAACTTAATAATGGATTTCCGCAAAGTAACGTCTGATTCTATTAAGTATTATTAATCGCAGTTACAACTGTGCCTGAATCGTACCTTGTATCTTACGCTATCTGGCTGCATGTTTATACTACTCGGCCGCCGACTGGCAAGCGTGTTGTATTTTGTAAGTTCTTTCTTTAACGCGAAGTTTGCGTAGCCTCATCAATGTTGCGAGATTGCTCTCACAACATCCGATCTGTGGTGAGTTGTTGGCACAATACTACAACAGAAGATGTAAATAAACCCAGGACTATTTGGTACTAGTGGACCCAGCGAACTTCGTTTCGCATTTTTTTCCGAAATTTATCCAGACGTGCGTGTTTGGTAATGTTAGGGATTAGCATTCTCTTCCTGTCGTGTGAAGTTCTCGCTCCTTAATCGTATAGTAGTGACGTAATACGGCTCAAATAATGTAGATTTTCTCTATCAACTTTAAATAAATTTGACATTGAAATAAAATAAGTAAAACTATTGGTTTAGAATGTTGTTAACACTCACAGTGTCATATATTATATTCAAAGTAAGAATTTGTCTAACCGGGCCAAACGCTCTACCAATTGAGCTACGGTATTTTCTGTGGCTACTGTGCTGTCTGTCCAACGTCCCGTGCGCCAATTTTGGATACTTATTTGATCTTTATGAATATAAAATATGACACTGAGTGTTATAAACATTCTAAACCATTAGAAAGCGAAGCGTCATCAATTTCTAAGGTTGCCTACTGTTGTAGAAACAGACGGGTAGGTGGCGCTAAACGTTACGCGTAATGACGTATCCATAAGAAACCACAAATTTCGCAAGGTCGGACAGACAGCACGGTAATTCAATTGGTTGCTGGGTCGAGTCCCGCCCGTGCGCAAATTTTTGGTTTCTTGTTTCATCTTTATGAAAGTAAAACTAAAAAAAGAAAGTATAGTAATAATAACTATTCGCAGCAGGTGAAGGCAGAGCGCGACGGCGTGGTCGCGGACTCCTAGCTGCTGACGCTGGTGGCCGCCTCGCCGCCCGCCTCGCCCGACGACGGCGCCTAGCGATCGCCGTCTCACACATGATCACAATACTAAACTCAAAGGCTCGTGGCAGATGATGCAAACGTGCAAAAGAGACAGCGCACATCGTTTTCTCCCTCGCACTTGTACTGTTTATGGATGACGTCACACATATACAATGTCGCGCGTCGTTTGTATTGTGCGTTTATCGATAACAAAAGGCTGTAATGCGGTATTTGAAACGTGATAAAAAATAGTATTGTAGGTAACGACTCCATCTCGAAAGAAAATATCGACTGAAATTATTATGACGTGCCAGCAACTAGTTGTTTTATACAAAACAATCACTCAAATCGAGAGAAACCTTTTATTAGTTTATTTCTAACTCCCCTCAATACATGATAATATGTAATGAAAGTAAATATAAGTGTAGCAATCACCAGTGACGAACGATCAATACTTTGATGAGCCTATGTTTGTGCATCGATGAATCACATGCATTTTATATTATGGATAGTCTAGTAATTAAATAACCCTTTTACAAGAGCGATTTATGGCCGCGACTGCCACGAGTCCTTGGGTTGACTATAGAGTACTACCTGGTTATCGGAAGAATGGAGCTGTCGCATATCTAGGCTGATGACGAATCGTAGGTGACGCTGATATATCCAGGTTTCATCGTTGGTGACGCAATAGTTTTCTTGGAAAATCAAAAAAACTAGGATCAGGCAGCCGGAATTTTCTGATACTCTGGATCTCAACATTCAGAGGGTTTCAATAGGTCACAGTATTAGTTTGAGAAATCGTGATACGTGTGGCTCAGGCAGCCTAATATCCGGTCGTCTAAGTCAAAATGTTTTTCTATATAAAATATTATGTTTCGAACAAATGTTCATAAGACCTGATCATATAAAAAATATGTATTCATATAGATAGACTTCAAAATTAGGAGTGTCAGAAAATGTGAAATTCTGGCTGTCTAAGCCTAGTATTCCTAGTTTTTTGAACTTTCTAAGAAAACTATGGCGTAACCTACGATGAAACCCAGATATATCAGCTACACCTACGATTCGTATTCAGCCTGTATCACAGATGAAAGCGGGTGGATGAGCGGAAAAGCGGGAGAAATTTGCCAGATTTGACAGTTCCATTCTTATGATAACCGGATATTACGCCAAGCGAAAGCTAAACCTAGCAAACGGTGGCAATAAAAAAATAATATGGCAACACCATCTAGAATAAACAATTTTAACTTTTGGTTTTTGACTTCGTATATAAAGTTGGTTCTTTAGTGCTTTATAAATTGGTTCTTTAGTAATTAAAAAGGCCATTTTTCAAAAAAGACGTTCTTTGGCGTCAAAAATTAGTGTTGATTTATTTAAATTAGTAACTTCAACTTTCTGAAATCAAGTAGGTATCAAGATTGATCAATGCTCGCAACAGTTTGATTGTCTGCTGTCATAATGTCATTTAATTTAATGTTGCTGTTTAAAAACACACTGGATTCAGCTTTTGCTTGCCAGACTCTTCTAAAAACTCATTAAATCAAAACAAATCGCCGACGGGAACAGATTTGTGCAATATAATTTACAGCCGCGAATATATTTCGTCCGCTCGGATCCGAGCTGCGAGTCTGTATTACGTATTTATAATTATACATTCCTTAATTTATTAACGTGTTTGTTGAGTACGTTGTTGTTTATTATTTTTTATTAATTTCTCACTTAAGTTTGTTGCGTCCGCTCGCTTATTTATTTTAAATTCTAGTCCACTTCGAGTCATAGAAGAAACTTTCTAGTCTACGGAATTTGTATAACGCTCCACTGAGACACCATGATTTTATAGATATATTTACTATTCGATGTAAGTTTTGTAATATATTTAACTAGGTGAATTTAAATGTAATTAAATTAAATAGTCGACAGTGTTGTATAATATTCTAACAGAAAGATATAATTATTCCTGCGCAGGGTTCTCGGATGAGAAAGTTATCTGGATGTTTAAAACTACATACTATGTGTATAGTTGTGATTTCAGAACTAGCTGTACTTGTAAAATATTTCTATTGGGAACTTCATACGTAGATGTTCCGGATTATTCTCCAGTGTTATAGCCATCGACATTTTTTAAATTGGTGAGTTACGTTAAACGTTAAGAATAATATTAAATTATAGTCGGGTCTAGTCAAATAAGTTAGGCGAATAGAAGAGTACAAATGAGTAGCTATTTATATTTATTTTGTTTGCTGTGAGAAAAGACAATTTATAATATTATTTCTTTTGTTGTTTTTTTATAATTAAAAATTTATTTAATTTATTTTCCATATTTGTCAATATTGTGTTTGTCCTTAAATAGAGAATGGTTAAAGCACAATTATGTTAAGTAAATGATTTGTGATTGTAAATAAATGAGTATGACTGTGTGAATATTGCAATCATTAAAGTATTTACGTAATAATAGACAGTTTTATTTTAGATCTTTGCATGTAAGAACCCTCGTATCATCATGTTCTATTAATACAGGTATCATTATCATTAACTTTGCTATTTTGTTTTCAAAATGGAGAGAAGTTAAATGAAAGAAAAAACAAAGCATGATAGTAAGACTGGACTATAGGGGTGTATAATTTGAACTTTAGTTTTCTGTGAATGTCAATTCAATTAACACTGACTGTGCTTTTAGTATCCATGCATTACATATAATGCACTGATGAGTCCAGTACATCCGTGCATAAAATAAAATACACAATTAACCACCAAGATAAAACAAATGCATAAATAGAAGATATTTATTTACTTATAGATTGTTACAAAAATAGAAACTATTCGAAGTCAATATTCTTGAAGCGGTAAGTTACGCTCGGAGCGAGAGTTATTAACGATAGGTAGGGCTGAAAGAAAACTGCATTCCTACTGGCTGCTGGCGAGATACTATTGCAACATCTACAGAGTTAGTAGGTAGGTACCTTCGTTTTAACAATGAAAGTAAATCGAGTTCGCTTGTCACCTTTACTAGAATACGCTAAAGAAAGCAGTTGCAAATTTCAACAGACTTGCCAATATGTGGCTAACCCAAACCCAGTTTATACCCATATATAAACCCAGCGTCTATTGAAACCCAGTTTGGCTTCCGACCAGAACGCGGCACCTGTGATGCTATCTTCTCTGTGCGTCAATTGCAGGAAAAAAGCAGAGAACAAGGTCGCCAGTTGTACCTTTGCTTTGTTGACCTGGAGAAAGCGTTCGACAGCGTGCCATGTGAAGCTTTATGGATGGTGCTGAAAAAATTAGGATGCACAGACAAAATCGTAAGGCTTATACACGACTCTTGCATGACGATATGCAATGCTGCGTCATTGTAGATCGCGAACAATGTGATTTCTTCTCCGTTACCTGTGGGGTGAAACAAGGTTGTGTTATCGCACCCACATTGTTCGCCTTATACTTTGCGGTAGTCGTGAAGGAAGTCTTGCAGTCTTGTTTCTGAAGGCGTACGCATCCGATTTCGCACCGATGGCGGCCTTTTCATTTTATCCAGACTTAAGGCACGCACTAAAGTGTCGCATGCAGTGATCACTGAGATCATGTATGCGGACGACCTGTGCTTCTTAGCAGAATCCCCAGACGGTTTGCAAAAACTTATATCAGCATTTCACCAAGCGTGTTGCAAGTTTGGCTTTAAAGTCAGTGTCAAAAAGACGGAGGTGATGTCTCTGGATGGTCATGGTCATGAGACACAAAACATCAAACTTGGTGAAGACTCTTTAATTCAAGTGAAAAGTTACCGATACCTGGGGAGTACTTTAACGTCCAAGTGTGACCTTGACTCTGAAATAAATAGCAGAGTCGGTGCTGCAGAAGCAGCGTTTGGCAAGCTGTGTTCCAAGGTTTTCTATTCGCACGATATTAAGCTGCCAACCAAAATATCTGTTTCCATGGCAATTGTGCTGCCAAATCTTCTTTATTCCTCTGAGACGTAGTGCTTGTCAAGTACCGTCACCAGATACGCACACTAGACCGCTTCCACCTTAAATGTCTACGTAAAATCATAAACATCAAGTGGTCTGATCGTGTGCGTAACACCGAAGTTCTGCGACGTGCCAATGATGATGGGTTTGAGGCTTACGTTATGCGTCGGCAGCTTCGGCGGTGTGGTCATGTAACGCGTATGGCGGAGGAGAGAGTTGTGAAGCGCATCTTTTATTCTGAACTCGAGGAGGGCAAGCGGAAACGCGGCGGACAACTCCTCCGATATAAAGACGTTCAGAAACGCCACATGAAAAGGTGCAACATTGAGCCTTCTCGATGGGAGGATTTGGCAGCACAGCGGCCTGAGTGGCGTAGACGTGTGCTCCTGCAAGTACGCGATTTCGAAGAGCAGCGTCAAGCTGATCTCGACGCTAAGCGTGACCAGTTGTAAGCCCGCACGCCGGCTGCCATCTCCTATAATTATGTCAATGGCAAACTCACGTGCCCATATTGTGCACGTGAGATTGTAACGAAGATAGGCTTCGTAAGCCATTTTCGTGCGCATCAGCGCAGAGCCAATTAGGAGTCGAAGTGGTCGCCATGGCCGAAACCGGTCGGAAGCAATAATAATAATTATGTGGCAGAAGAGTGGACCTACCTAGAGTTTATACCTTCTATTTGGTCCCATTGTTACCATGTGCGTATGGTCTGGGAGATCTTTTCAAAAAACTCAACCAACCACAACCAAATTAAGTATAAGAGGATTTTGGAAATAATTGTGAAAACGTAATGGTAAGGTATAAAATTTGTGAAACGTAAACACAGAAAGTTAGAACTAATTAACTAGACCTCTCAATCTGGACGCCTGAAGAATAAACCCTAAAACGTATCCAAGAATATACTAGGTACCTATGCACAGTGTTTCCTGAAGCCTCAAAATCGGACACCCCCCTTTTTTTAGAGCATCGGAAAGCCTTTATTATTACAAATGCAAGGCAAGAACTCCCGTGTTTCAATTCCACTTAGTTACCGAGTAATAAATTTTTTAAATTGGATATTTTTGGACCCCGGTAAACCGAATTTTTTTTTTATTAAAAAAGGGCACGTGCTAGAAAACTATTTGCTTTTGAGGTATTTAGGGGACTTCATACTATAAATTTTAAATATATTTTTAAACTCATAAAGGGTATATTTACGACAAAATCAAATATTTTCTTTTTTTTTTCGTTAATTTTTTTCTCTAAAGTTATAAGGTTTGCGCATTTTCTTTTTAATTAAAAATATAGCTCAAAACATAAACTAAACGCACAAAAAAAAACAAATGCGCATCTTAAGGAATCTCGTTGTAAACTTCATTTTTTTAAAATACCGGTTTTTGACTACCTAGGGTTGTCACCTAACTACTACAGCAAATGTACCGGTACCATAATGTATCGGTAACATTTATGTTACTTCAAAATAAGTACTAGGTATTTTTTACCTATTATCCCGACTCCTTTCTTTTTCCCTCGGAAAAATGATAGGTACTTAATACTTCCGAGTGTATGTTTGGTCTTGATGTTGATTTTGAAGTGCGAGGTTGTTCAGAACTCTTTATTGTGAGTTATTAAATACTCCTTACCACAATCCATAAAAAGAAGAAAGAATAAGCATTTTAAAACTGTCAATGAGAAATTGTCAATATTCATAATTAAAATACAAGTAGCAAAAGCAAGTTTTCATTTCATATGAGTTTTTATTCAGCGATTCATTGTATTTTGAGACATTTAGTACCGAAAGTGTACAGAAGTGTTATGAGCTGATGGTTGGCTTTATTTCCAATGAAGGACTACATGTGATGCGGGAAGTGGTCCACCCTCGTCAGACGCAGGTTAAAACCCCACATTGATATGTGTAGTCTGGAGAAACGGGGGTGAGGCACCATGGAGCCGCACAAGACCCATGGCGCCACTTTGCCCCAATCTGCTGAGGGAGACATCCCTGGCACCGACCGGCAGACTTAATGCAAGGGGGGGACGAGGGCGTCAACCCTCCTCCTGGTCACCTAGTGGCAAAATCAAACGAAGCTGTGGATAACGCCATAGCCAGCACTTCTCGCTCTCTGGAAGTGTTAGCAAATACGCAAAGAGAATATGAAGATCGACCTAGCAAAAGGCCCTTTCATCAGGACAACAGCGGTGAAGGCGAAAGATCCAATACTTCCTCAATGCTAACTAGATTAGAAATATACAGGATTCTTGTCGAGGAAAGCAAAAAAGTTAGTGCCAAATCGCGACCTTCCGATTTACCAGTAATTGAACGGTCAGCTATAAAATAAAAGCCCTAGGTGAAGGTTACGAGCCCTCTATGTCAAACGATGAGCTCAAACAAGCCCTTTCGGTTCTTATTACTAAATGCAATAATATGTATAAAAAATGCAATCGAAAAATGGATTTATTCCAAATAAAACATAAACAATGGCTTAATGAACCTTTTATTTATGGACATTTAACACATACTGATATACTTCTTTCTCCTAAGTCGAAAAATTTTCTTAATCTAAGCTCACGTCAACAATTGCGTTCCCGGCGGAAGCTAGAACACATTTTAAATGATGAGCCTAAAATTAAAAAAATCAAGGCATTTGTTCACTCCGTGTCCACGACTGAGGTTGCCCATGATGATGAAGAAGTGAAACAGGCGCATAAATCGGCGCAAGATTTAGAGCGTGTGATTTATACATGTTTAGAACCAAGCACTTCAGCAACAGAGATTTATAATAAAATCCAACAACCTCCTCCTCTGTCATTTACAGCAGAAGAGGCATTGGGAATCATTATTGACAGGCAATTAACAGTTGAGACCTACAATTATCTAAGGGAACAATTACAAGACAAAAGGTATTCGGGTTTTCCGCCTTATAAAAAAGTGTTAGAAGCGAGAAAGTCTTGTTATCCTGCAGAAGATGTACATATCTCTGAAAGAGAAGCCAGTATTTCACTGCAAGGACTTTTACAGCATACTTTTAAGCGGCTTATAGAGTATTATGACAACAGTATACTACAATTCTACAAGCAGAACGTAACAGAACAGGGACTGGATTGCATTTTTGAGGGCTCCTGGGGGTTTGATGGAAGTACAGGCCAAGCTTTGTACAAGCAATCATTTAGTGACGACACAGGTGATGAAAACAGTCTTTTCGCCACAACATTTATACCCTTAAGATACTCAATGGATATGTTACGGCTAGAGGTGGGTGTGAACATAAACTTAAGATTAGCCGGCTTTTATCTTCGACTAGGTGTTAATGTTAGTTTCTTTTATCTTTAGCCGGCTAAACTTAAGTGTAACTGCAGGCCCCTGGCTAAGAATGTAGAAGGAAATTGAGAAGGAAACAATGTAATTATGTTTAATTTTGACACGAAAACTTTAATAAAAATAATCACTTTCATTACACTTATTACAATGATGACGCAATACTCAACCAAAACATTGCCACGTGTGCGCGCGTTGTCTCCCCCCCGCCCCTTAAACCTTATCGAATACATTTTTAGCCGTTTCGTTTTAATGATGGAATATCACGACGCAAACTTACATGTTATCGAACTTTAGCTGCTTCTCGACGATAAACCTAACTTTAGCCGGCTAATTCATACCATTGATATCGACATCTTAATTCTACAGACCACAACACTATAAACGTCAGATATTTTTTTAATCGAATATAGCAAAGACGTGACCTCAAAACATCCTACTTCCTGTACTTACGCTCTTTTAGAATGGAGAGTTTTTAAACAATTATTATTAGCGAAAATACTGAAAAGAAATGAAAATGAAAAAATATGGGTACCTTCATTTTTGAAGTTCTTTCAGGAAAAAAGTAAAAATGTGCATATGAAAATTTTGAAATGTTGTCAATTAAAACAAAAACCAACAAGATTATTTGGCTTAATCCCTCACCTCAATCGTACCGTTTTTGTAGACCCATCCGGATACAATATAGAAAAGAAACAAAGGAACTTATACTTGCTGAAAAAAAATACGGGGAAGATCAAATCGCTCAACTGACACCACTTGTGGCGAGAACTTCTAACGGGCATTTGATACAAGCTGAGAGTGAGTTGCATTTAACAGTCATCGATGGGAAAGTTTTAAACATTATATTAAATACTCCATCTCAGTTGCGTTGCCCGTATTGTGGAATTACAGCAACTAAATTCAACGATTTAGATGAAGCTTACAAAATAAATCCCAGGAAAGATGCTCTGATGCATGGAATATCTCCCCTTCACGCATGGATTCGTGTTTTGGAGTTTCTATTGAAGTTAGCATATAAATCAGAAGTGAAAAAATGGCGAATTATGAAAGGATCTCCAGAAGATCGGCTAGTAGAAGATCGGAAAAAGAATATTCAGAATGAAATAAGAGAGAAAACTGGAGTATTAGTCGATGTCGTCAGACCAAATAGTGGCACCACTAACGATGGGAATGCTGCCAGGACTTTGCTGTCGGACAAAAACAGGCAACTTTTTTCAGAAATTTTAAACATTGAAAAATGGCTCATTGATGGACTTCATACAGTTCTGGTAGTTTTGTCGTGTGGTTTATCCATAGATGCGGTGAAGTTTGGAGCGTTTTGCAAGACATTGGCTGAAAGATATGTGGATAAATATCCATGGCATCCCATGACCGTCACTATCCATAAAATATTAGTGCATGGAAAAAATATAATTGAAACTTCGACATTTCCAATAAGTATGTTCTCCGAGCAAGGTGCAGAATCGAGAAATAAGTTTTGGAGAAGTAACCGCGAACACCATACTAGGAAAATGAGCAGAGAACATACAATGTTAGATCTCTTCCATAGAGCCTTAGAGTCCTCTGATCCATTAATTTCAATGCTTGGATTACGCAAAAGACAAAAACAATTAAAAAAGGTACCGTTGCCCGCATCTGCAATTGGACTATTAAAGTGTATCACACCTGATGAACCAGAGACACCGTCGTCAGAAAAAGAAATAGAAGACGATGCTCACTTGATATTAGAGACAGAAGATTACTAAAATATTTTTTTCTCACATCGTCGCTTTTAATCAGGAGATTATTGTAAATACTTAATATTGAAAATTATTATAAATGAGTTTTAGGTACCTAAGTGTATAAATATTAATTTCAGATTTCTGGATGGGTTGATCACTTAACATTGGAGACTAAAGATGACTAAATTCATATCTTCATCCACGTTATGAAAAACATTGTGAAATACCGGTAAAACAAAATGGTGTTTTGTGACAACCCTTAAGAAAAACAAAAATAATATTTTTCTCCTAACTTCCATGAGATGCGCATCTGGTTTTTTTTATGCGTTTAGTTTATGTTTTGAGCTATATTTCTAATTTAAAATAAAATGCGCAAACCTTGTAATTTTGGAGAAAAAAATGACGGAAAAAAAAACGAAAATTTTTAATTTTGTCGTAAATATACCCTTTATAAGTTTGAAAATATATTTAAAATTTGTAGTTTGAAATCCCCTAAATACTTCAAAAGCAAATACTTTTTTAGCATCTACCCTTTTTTAATAAAAAATAAACTTCGATTTACCGGTGTTAAAAAAATTCAATTTTAAAAAATTATTACTCGGTAACTAAGTGGAATTGAAACACGGGAGTTCCTGCCTTGCATTTGTAATAATAAAGGCTTTCCGATGCTTTAAAAAAAGGGGGGTGTCCGATTTTGATGCTTCAGGAAACACTGTGCTATGTGTTTAAAATTTGCATTTGAAATAATTTTGAAGAATTTGTGAAAGCTGCTAAACAAGTTTTCGAATCGTTTCAAAGCCAGGTTTAAGATTTAGAACGGTTTATATGGATCACTCAGAATGCACTATGTTCAGTTGAGTGATCTTCTAAAACACCACCTTATACTGAAGAGTATGAAACATTAACATGTTTATTATAAGTTATGCTTCTGGGAAAATTTATTAAACAAAGATCGTGATTGACATCTTACTGGTTTAAGAAAAAATTAAAATTTTGATTTTCTCGATGGTCTCAACTGAGTGATCCTTATTTTGAACCATATTTAATAAACTGAAACTTATAGGAAGAAGGTAGTTACATCAGAAATTGTGAAAAATGTTGTACTAAAATTTGACGAACCAATCCTCCCTGTAAGTGTTGTATTTTAAAAGAAAATTCATTTTTTGTACCTTAAAAACGTAATTTTATAAACGTAATAAACAAATCTCGCACAACTCTCGGTGCTCAAGTAAACCGATATGGTCACCCTACTGAACTTTTCCCTTAAGGATTGCAAAAAATGAGTTTTGTTTTAAAATACAACACTTACAGGGACGATTGGTTCGTCAAATTTTAGTACAACTTTTTTCACAATTTCTGATAAAACTACCTTCTTCCTATAAGTTTCGGTTTATCTAACCCTGGCTTTGAAACGATTCGAAAACTTGTTTAACAGCTTTCACAAATTCTTCACAATTATTTCAAATGTAAATTCTAAACACATAAGAAGTATATTCTTGGATACGTGTTTAATACACAATGATACTATACTATATAATACGTGGTTTATTCTTCAGGCGTCCAGATTGAGACATCCAGTTAATTAGTTCTAACTTTCTTTGTTTACGTTTCACAAATTTTATACCTTACCATTACGGTTTCACAATTATTTCCTAAATCCTCTTATAATTTGGTTGTCGTTGGTTGAGTTTTTTGAAAAGATCTCCCAGACCATTCGCATATATTGTACCAAGTTGGGATCTTGAAGATGGGATCTCGGTGCAATCGACGGAAACCCTCTAATTTTAAAGGCATATATACCTAGTGTTTTTTTGTACTAAGATCCAAATGTTGACGTGTTGTAACGTCGGACATTGTGTGGAGCTGAGCTGATGGTGGAACTCCTTCACGCTCGGGAGTGCAGTGATTATAATGACAGAATTTATGATAGTTAATTTGTAGCTTCTTAAAAAACAGAGTGATAATATTCAACCCCCCCCCCCCCCTCCAGTAATCAAAAAAATAAGATATAAAATTACTTTAAAACCAAAAGTTAAAACCGACTTCAAAACAAAAATGCACTAAAAAGTCTTAAATAAACTCCTGACCCTTTCGAGAAAAGAAATCCATTTTAGGTGAACAATTTCTTTTTAAGGAGTCGGTGCCATCACTTTGACCATCTCAAGTATCAGATATCAGAGCACAATCGGTAAAAAAAGAAATAGTTCAACTAAATGGATTCCTTTCTTTAAAAGGTCAAGAGTTAATTTAAGACTAATTGCATTTTTGTTTAAAAGTGTTTTTTTTTTTAAACAAGTTCCTTATTTTACAGGAGTCAGAGCCGAAAGTCGAAAAACTTACTATTAATATTGCCCCACTGAATAAACTCTCTGCATTACCAAGTCGTTGACTGGTGGAGAATGCCATAAGGTATTAAGTCCGCCAATCGTACTATTTACAGTGCAATAAAGTTTTAATAAATAAATTGCATCCGCATAATTAAAATAACAGACTCAATTGAATATATCGAAAACAAAGCTGTTCCATACGCCGAGTAACATTATTCTTCCTTTTAAGTTAATGTAGAGTTTAATTTAGATGTTTTTATATTCTGTTTTAATGCAACTGGTGCTAGGTACGTATTTGACTCGTATATTTTCAGCTTATTCATCAAGGAAATCTTTCGGCTATAAAACATCACGCTGCGACGGGAGGGGATTGAATATATTTTCATTATTTAGGACTAGCGTTATAAATATTTAATAGGTAATTTTATCAATCATTTATCTATAAAAAAGACTGAGCAGAAGCGAATGCATGAGTGAATGGACAAGATAAGGAGGTACGAGAAAGTTTGAAAGTAGCACCGATAAGATAACCGAGAAGATGGTAGAACATCGTCTTTCTTGGTAGGTACGCTCATGTGTTATGAGGATGGAAGAAAGTCATGTTAATGGACGGAAGGGAAGAGCCCGACCAAAAGAGATGGATGGATTGCGTGAAACATGATATGAGTGTGAATGGTGTGGATGATTCAGTGACGAGTACTGTGGAAGAGGAAAACATATTGCGCCGACCCTAGATAAAGTAGGAACAGGGCAAGAGAATGATGATTGGCTTTAATTATCAACGCCTAGATATTTTTAATTGGTATGGTTAATAATAAAATTCATTCATTTATTAAATAATAAAAGTGATTCATTTTCTTTATTAGTTAAATTAAACTGATTATAGATATATTCACCATCTCTAGAAGGTACTCTACTACAAACAGGTATTTACTGTATCTATATTTTCTTTCACATGTGAAATAAGGATATGTATGTATTTATAATGTATTCCAATAGGGATTCTAGGCCCTTTCAACTGACCTATGCACCAGACATGGGATTAATGCTATGCACTTTAATTAGGCAAAGATTAGTAAGTTGATCATGTCTTCAGTTACAGAGCACAACTGAATTGGCTTACCATCTGTCAACGTAGAGACTCTCGAGTTCTTTGCATTCTACACGCTATACTTCATAATCCCTATTCCCCTTTTTATCTTCAAGATATGTTTCCATATCTCTGTCAAACCCTCTCTGTTCATCTGACAACCTCTGGCTAGGCACGCTGGCCCACCGTTCCTCATACATTTCCAAGTCTTTCACAGTGTTGGCAACACCACTGTGTAATTCTCTTCCCATGGAATTAAAGAGAACCGATGCAAAGTAGTCTTTCAAGAATAAAGTTCGTAGATTTCTGAAAGAGTGAATAATTGCATAATTATTATTATTATATGTATGTATTTATGTTTATGTATATACTTTGTAGTTTATTTATTTATCAATATAGGTATTTACTTAGTTTATTTAATTCAGTAATATATTTATTAGATTCTTGTTACTATGTTCCTATATTCATGTTATTTTTTACTGCACTCGTTGCCATCTTTCTGCATGACCTATGGGTTTGACTGGCAGAGAATGCTTTTAGCATTAAGTCCACCTTTGTACACTAAATTTGTGCAATAAAGACTTTAAATAAATAAATAAAGAAGAGGTGTAAAATTAAACTAAGAGTATTCCCTCTAACGTTTATTATACATTAGACCAAAGCACTTTCATTTAAATGATGGAACAAGAATACTTGAGTTTGAAGAAATGGCATCTTCTCACAATTAATGTAAAATAAAATCGACAACAAAACTATTATACAAATTGTCTACAGCTTATTTTGACAACTTTACATATCATAAACATTCTCTAAAGCTAATTCTGGTTTGTCATAACCAAGTTCCTCTGGCGTTTCAATACCAAGTTCGGTTAATGTTGGCTTAATTTCCTGGATTATGTAGGGGTAGATTTCATTAACTTTTGGGCCACACTTGTCTTTGCATGCCTCAATGAACCTCACAGCAAGCGCATAGTCATTCACTCGTCTGCAGGCATGTAGAGCAGCCTTGATGATTTTTGGGTCTGGCACAAGATCCATGCCACAAAGGTCATTCATTCCTTTGCGGATTTCCCAGCCGTCAATGTCTTTCCTGTTGAAGAATGCTTCATATCTGAAATAATGTAAACAACAAAATCATGAGCTACTAGTCAAATTAGGGATATATTTCCAAGTTATTAAAGATTTTCTAGATCTAAGCGGCTTCATTTTCATACAGAACCTAACCTGTGTCATAACAAAAATCAATATTGATTTTTTAATAAACCTGCATGTACCTGACTACATTCATAAATTACATAAGAATTCTTTCAGATAATTGAATTATTAGTAAATCAGCCGGATTCAACATAGAATGTTGAAAAGTTTCAAGAACAGCATTTTCAAGATAAGTGGTAGTGGGCAAGTGGCACGTCAACCTTCGGTTATGACACACGATAACAATGGCAAGAATATTTATTGATCACGTACAGTAAAATATTTAACCGAACACTTTAATGTCAGCGGTATAAGGAAGACACCCGGCTGCAGAGATTATTTATCTTTTTCAGTTACATAACATCAGGAGGTACGGACTAACCTGCAATCGAATTCTTCATCCGATTCCACTGGGCCGCCATGCGACCTTCTAGCAGGAACTACTGCACTGACCCTTACTGCTGGGATCAAGGACCTTTTCAGGACATTGGCTAATGTGCCAGAAGCCGATTTCAGCATTTTGATCAGACGTTTTCACGGGAACTTTGGCAGAAATCACAAATGGCTGTCGAAAAACCATAGACAACTTTTTTTCTATGCCAGATACAAATTTGACACGTTAGTGATGATCAAGTGATCCTCAAAGTGGTGTCTAGTCGAGATATTTTTTTATTCCGATTTTATAAATGTTATAATCTTATTTTTTATTTGACGACCCGTCTGGTGTAGTGGTCGAGAAATCGCCTACTACGCAGCGGGTGCGGGTTCGATCCCCGCACAATACAAACATTTGTGTGCATGAACATGTCTGTTTGTATTGGTCTGGGTGTTTTCTATGTATATCATGTATTTACAAAAAAAAAAAGTATTTAAGTATTATATCCGTTGTCTGGCACCCATAACACAAGCTTTGAGTAGCTTACTTTGGGGCTAGATGGCGATGTGTGGGAATGCCCAAAGGATATTTATTTATTTATTTATATTTCAACCTTCAAAAGAGCACTGAATTTTAAAATTTTATTTCCATACATTCTCCAAAGTGACAAATAATTAGTAAATAGATTGTACATGTTAACATAAACAGTTAGTAATGTAGGGTCGGCTAGTTTTGATAGTTTACGACGAATGAAAAGTGGGTAGCCTATGTACTGACCACTGTACAATACTATCGATACACAGATACAACAATACCAGTACTATCGAAGCTGACAAATTTCAAATAAAAGAGGATCGGAAATGAAAACTAATGTTTCTGCTGATTTTTAGTCAGAGAAGTCGAAACTATCGATAGTGAATACGATAGTCAGCTTATCTTTTACTAGCTACTTTCGATAGTATTGCTGTATTTACGACAGTACTGTGTCTAACGATTGTGGACGCTTCGAATATGGTTTTTGCGCAATTCTAGATTCACTTCTTGACCGGTGATATATGTTTGATGACAATTATGACTCGTCAGATATAGTTTATTTTACAGCACTAATCATGATGCATGTCGCCAAACTCAGCATCATGCAAAAAAAGAATCTGACTATCGATAGTCTAATCGAGATTCGATACAGTGTTTGATAGTTTTATACAAAATTGAGCTATCTATTCAATTGCTTTTGCTCAACTATGAGCGGACTATCGAACAGCAACGCTATTGTGAACGCTATTCGAATATTCGTGTTCGTATTCAGTGTTGGTTGCCGGGCAAGTAAATAGTCGCAATTTGCAAAAAAGGAACACTTGAGAAATTCCCGCTTTTGTTCCTGTAAGATACACTTTGGACAAGTACAGCTAACCAGAAAAGTATTACTGCAAATAAAAATACATTTTGGAAATAAAAAAATCAAAGATGGCTTTAGTGATAATTGTAACAAAAAAAAAACAATTAATAAAACAAATGACTCTCGAAAAACAAAATTGCCATGCGTTGTATTTTTGGGAGGTCACAAATGTATAACTAATTTGGGTTATGTTGGTAAACTTGCATTAGTGTTGCGGAACTATTGATAGATCCACTATCGATAGTTGACCTCGAAAAATATTCAAGATATCAATAATATTGCCGCTTGTCAATAGTATCGATACTATCGATAGAAAATTTTTAGCAATACTATTGATGACGCCAATACTATCGATAGGAAATTTTTAGTAATACTATTGATAACGTCATAGAATAGTTTTACGTTCGATACTATCGAAAGTATTGTAATTTCCAACAAAATTAACGATAAACAATCGATATTATCTATAGGCATCAATACTATAGAAACATAGCTGACTAGCGATAGTACAACACTATCGATACTATCGATTGTGTTTGATAAATGATGTTAGAAATCACAATACTATCGATGGTATCGGTCACTAAACTATCGATAGTATTGGCGTTGTCAATAGTATTGCTAAAATTTTCTTATCGATACTATTGACACCACAGATTAGAAAGAGTATGTCTAAAGATGATTGACACGCAGTAATAGTATCGATACTATTCATTTTGCTTTTACTATCGATAGTGGACTATCGATAAGCAACAATAACTGGCATTATATCACCACTCTGCAATGTGAACAGAAATATTAAGAATCAAATCAATATCTGTTCTACAAAACCATACTAAAATTAAAGAAAGTTTGTTCCAGACTTAATGAAAAAACTACATAAGTATTATTACAATTATACTTTATTCTTAAAGAATTATCTCGTCTGTTAACAAAAGAATATTCATGTTTATGGAATATAACAATTTTAAAGTATAATAAATCAATTAGGTCTATTAATACAGAGCAGGCAGGCTTACACAATAAATGATTTATATTTTACTAATACAATATATTTTTGATGGTATAAATCTTTTCAAAACTCAAGTTATGATTACGCAATTTACTTGTTTTTATTCAGTTCCCACTTTCCTTCTCTTCTTTTTCTTGTGAGCAGAAATACTCTCTTGGCCACTATCCTCCCCACTAGAGCTATCAGAAGAACTGCTCTCACTGTCACTACTAGAAGAGCTGCTGTTCGAAGAGCTATCTGATGCTACACCAGTACTTTGGCTCAAGTTAACACTGCTGGCTATTTTATACAAGTCAGGTTCTTTGGCCTCAAGAACTTTTATCCACTTCTTGGATAGTTTGGGTCGGCCACGGACCGTTTTGTGCCAGACGATAGGGAAATTTGTGCGGCTGCAGAAGTTCTGCGTAACAGCTACTGTGTCATCTAAGTTTAGCACCACATGCCACCAGCCTCCTGGAACAAATACTGTCTCTCCTGGCTTTTGAAGAATTTCCACCTAGAAAAGAAACTGAATTATACCAATATGCTTTATAATTTAAGGATGTTTGCTGGTTCAAAATCATCTAACATTATACATTACCGGTTTATACTCCTGTGGCCACGAATCCAACTGGGTTTTTGGATAAATTAATTTAAACCAGGTGATAGCTTCATCTCTTTGCTTTCCTCCCATTGCACCTGTGACTTTAATTAACTCTTTAGGGGTCTGAGTAGGAAACAGACACCATCTCTTGTGACCAAACACCAAGGCATTCCATGCACCAGTGCCAAGAGGGTCTATGTGGATTCCAGTGCCAGACCTCTGAGGTCCCATCACAAACCACCTATATGGCGGCCTCCTCTCATTACCACAATACTTAAACAAGTCATCTCTGAAGTATTTTGGTACTTCATAGTCCTCAAGAAGCTTTTTTCTTCTCATATGCTCCCCAAAGCTACTATCAAAAATATAAAGTGGGCTGTCATCAGTTGTTGTTTTCATGTATGTTACATAATACTTCATTTTCATCTTAACACTATAACCCTCATTATCCTCACCACATTTAAACTTTTGGTTCCGATACTTTTTGGCTAATCTATCTAAGGTCCACTTATGGTTTGCTTTCCAATGAGTCTGTACATTAGTAATCACAACAGGTTTAAATACTTTTTCATACTTTTCTATAAATTCTTCAGGCGTCACTTTATTATTATCTATTCTCTCTACATTGTCACTGCATTTCAAAAATTCCGCAAAGTTTTTTACATAGTTCAATGCCATCCATTGTTGCTTGGTAGTTAATTCTGGAACAATACGTTTTAAAATGGTCATTAACCATAAGTTTTATGATCATCAGTATTTGATGGAAATTTTACACAATGTTAATGGCTATAATGCCTATTTATACAAAATGACATGTATATCTGTGAAGTTTTTACAACAGCAAAACAAAATCGAATCGTAATGCAGTGTACTTCGAAGTCTGCGTTTCCACCAAGTGAGCAGCTCCAGATTCAATTAAATGTATATTTATCATTAAGTCACAGGTTTAAAACTATTGCAGAAACAAGGTTTTCTTTTTGTAATGTGATTAAATGAAAGATATTTGGTTAAATATGTGCTCACTCAGTCCTCAGAAGCGGACAGCCATATCTCCATACTGAAATAAGTTGGTTGATTCATTCAGTGTTCTTTTTTTTGTTACACTTCTTTAACTGGAGTCTGTAATTTCAGATCGTCAAGTTTCGTATGAAAACATTTACTATTGATATATTGTGCTCACTCCATCCACACGCTATTGTATCTCTATGAAACAACTATAGATTCGCATTCCATCGTTTACATTGTATGAATTGGCTAGAAATAGAACTATTCAGAATAAAAAAAAAAAAAACACTTTTACTGTGCTTTCATGAGTGAAACGAATCCCTGGTGCTCACTCCGTCCGTCATCGCTATATACTTAAATCTTCTTTGCTAAGGTAACTTTAGAGAAAGAGTGAACATATGTTTTTTTTGTACAAAAATATGTACTATAAAATATTTGGCAGCACACAGTTTGATATTACTTTTTACTTTTATAGATATACAAAACTAAATTTTTGGTTTAAATGACATATTATAGGGTGTCTCCACGTGACAATAATATGAGAACATAAAATAAGACTGAAAAATTAGACGGTTTAATCCTTAACCCATTCTCGCGCAATTTGTATACGAAAAAAGTTCACCAATCAAATTTTCATTGTCAAAGAAAAAATATTTTTAATTTCTCAGAGTCACTATTTCTATATATTTAGTTTTTAGTCGTGCGATAGATTTTTTACATGTATCTTACATTCTTTAATTTTTCTTGATTTTTAGGTAAAAAAGTTTAACTCGCAATCGAAGTACCACACGAAAAATGTTCGATTGCCACGAGACTCGGCCTCCAGGCCGCGGAAAACTGCTAGAAGAAATTTAGAAAGTGCATTTAGATTTAGACTTTGGATAATGCCTTGTTTCATTCATCATCAACAGAATCCAGAAAAAATACTAATAACCCTGAAAAATAAATGTGGGAAATAAATAATCCCTGTGCCCTTTTTTTGTCGCTACATATAATTCTTGTAAATTAATTTAAATTACGTTTATTTATACCGAATTCAAAATAAGGAGACTATTTTGTTGAAATGTTATAAGTATGCAATACATAGAAATGTCAGGAAAATTACCTAGTATTCAAAAGAAAGTTATTTAATGTTGACATAAACAGGCAAAAGACGTATCCCCACAAAACGCTTAGCTCCAACGGGATAAGATCATATGTTCCCCACATGTTTATTGTCTTTATTTCACAAAGGCCCGCAAGAAATTATCAATTATTTTGTAATTCCGATTAAAAAACCGGCCAAGTGCGAGTCGGACTCGCGCACTAAAGGTTCCGTAACAACTTAAGCTGAATTAAGGAATCCACTTACTTCCACTTAGTTAAATACCACACTATTTTGTTGACAACAAATATAACTTGTTTTTTAGTGTACGAAGAACAAAGTTATGTTTGCGGTTGTTGAAAATGTGTTATATCTCAAAAACTACTAGTTCGATCCCGTCCAAACCAATTTTCGTTGAAAGTATTTGGTAAGTCCAAGTACATTACATATTTTTTTAAAATTTACACTCGCTTAATTTAGAAGTTAGATGGGGGGGGGGGGACGCCCATTTTAGCACTTTTGAAACGTCTAGCTACGAAACGTTAGACTTTAAAAGAAAATGGTTTTAGAAACCTCTAAGTCATTTTAAAAGACCTACACATAGACACCCTACACGCGTGGGTTTGATAACAAAAATTTTTTTGGTTTTAGTTTCATGTTACAAGGGGGTTAAATGACATTATTTTTTATTTATTGTATGACAATCGTAAAGCGGTTAACAGGATACATCTTCCTACCAAATTTCAGTAGTGTAATGCTTATAGTTACAGCATAAAGTGGCTGTGACATACGGACGGACAGATAGACAGACAGACTTGACGAAACTATAAGGGTTCCGTTTTTTGCCATTCGGCTACGAAACCCTAAAAACAGAATCTCCAACATACCTAAAACTCGAACGGCGTATCTTCCTCCGTTTAGCCATAACCGATAAAAATCACGCACATTGACCGACACACGTTCTAATTCTTAACTTCTTTTCTGTTCTAGTTCTTTCCTAATGCCTAATTTTACCATACGGCTACATAGAGTTAGTGTTGAAAATGACTATTAAATAGTCAAAAACGGTCATGAACTGTCATAAATGGTAATATTTATTCATATAGATTCAGTAATATTTTATTACTTTTTCGGCGTACGCAAGAATTCGGTAGGTCGTGAATTTCGCGCAGGTCCGTGAAACACCGTTCTTTACATCTTGTTTCAACCATATTTACAAATAACAATAAAAAGTCATAATAAGTAATCAAAACTCATTCACACAAAATGTGTTTATTTTTTGCAAAAACTGAGTCAGGATATGATATTTACGGTTCATCACATACAAATTGGTTGTATTTGATCAGTCATGTATGGTTTATGACAAATGATGACCGGTCATATATATTTATTTTGCATTTAGTACACAAAACCTCAAAGTTTAAACTAAACCCCAGACCAAACAAAGTACCTATTAACCCATTAACCGCCGCAGTCGTATATATCCGACAGCAAGAATTCGGGTCATAACCGCCACAGTCGGAAAAATCCGACTGCAACTTTCTCGTCTAATTTTATTCAAACTATTGACTGAAAAAATATCACGAAAATAAATAAATAAAATAAAACGTATACACGTTCGTTTTATGAAATGCTCTAGCCTTCTTATTAACAATATGATCTAAAAAAATATCAACAAACATTAACATCGCATAGGCTGCTCAATTAGTGATTTACTTATAGTTGAAACGCCGCAGTCGTATATATCCGACAGTAGTGTTGTGGTAAAATTGTGTATATATTTTTTCAGAAAGTGAGATATTTTACAATATGTATGTGTTGTTCATGATAGAAATAAGTCAATCATATTGGCAATTCTATTCTGTCATTACTTTATTGGTTTTAAGTATAAAAATGCTGATTTTATCACAAAATCATCAAATTAACATTACTTGAATTTTTGAATTATTGGTGATGTGACATCACTATTGTTACAAATAATAAACTACTGCGCCAACGCCGGAGTCGGGTATATCCGTCCGTTTATGACGTCACAGGCGGCAAAAATATTAACAAAGTGAGGCTAAGTTGATAATTTTATCGACATGTCTTAATCATGTCAGTGAAGAATATTAGAATTTTGGAAGGCTGGGAGGGAAATGACATATTTCGAGTCGGATGATGATTTAGAGTTAGACCAAGTGCAGGTATGTCATACTCGTAGGCACCTATTAATTTCAGTTTTTAGATGATGGATTTTTTTTAATATCAATTTTTAGATTATCACTTCCTTAGGCCACGTATAAATTATGTAATATTATGTAGGTATGTGATGTTGATTGATATTATGGAAGTATTATCATGCTTATTTCCCGAAATAATTAAATCGCTAGTTGTGTGTGTAAACTTAAAAAAAAATGCCCCGTGTTCGTGCGTGCATCAAAGAACACTGGTCGATAGATCCTTTGTTCAATTCATCCTTTAAATTATAAAGATATACCAATATTTGTATGTCAATGATTATTGAAAAATAATTTTATATTTATGCTTTTACTATATTCAACAATTAAATTTCAACTTAACAAATTACGTAAAAAAGGTATGTGATTGACCAGCTGAAAAAAGTTTTTGCAGTATCGAGACATGCACACCACTAAAAATAAAAGTATTACCTTGAATCACAGAGCCACAGTCGGATATATCCGACAGTTTGTGAATTCAAGGTTACATTAGGGCTTGAATCATCGATATTTTTTAATGTTTGCAAAATACTACTTTACTGCCTAAACTTTGTTTGTTGTTTGTTAAATAAAGTATTAAGTTATAAAACGACGATTTTTGGTTTCAGAATTTAATATTTTACCATAAAACATACTTTTGATTAGTTAAAAATAGTTTTTATACTGCCAAAAATTGCATTATCGTGAAGTTATTTCCATCACTACTGTGGAAGTTCTAAAATAAGTGTCCGGCGCTAGGGGCACGTTTTTTGGGCTGTACGTCCGGCGGTTAATAGGTTAAGAACAAGACCTTATCCTTGAGGCAAGTAAGCAAGGATGACACGCAGCTGGTGTGAACATGTAAAGTTAGGTCAGAACATTCCTGCTATTTTATCATGTGTAGACACCCTATTCCATGCCCTTCAAATATGATACTTTGTTTAACTCTAAAAGTAAAAAGAAATATCAAACTGGGTACTTCCGAATATTTTATAGTATTTTTGTACAAAAAAATAATATGTTCACTATTTCTCTTAAGTTAACTTAGCAAAAAAGATTTAAGTTTTTAGCGATGGCGGATGGAGAGAGAGCACCAACGATTCATTTTACTCATGAACGCACAGTAAAAGTGGTTTGTTTTTACACTGAATAGTCCTATTTCTAGCCAATTCATACAATGTAACGATGGAATGCGTATCTATAGTTGGTTCATAGAGATACAATAGCGTGTGGATGGAGTGAGCAAAATAAATTATTAGGAAATGTTTTAATATGAAACTTGACAATCTGAAATTACAGGCTCCAATTAAAGAGAGGTTTTTAACAAAAAAAAGAACAATGAAAGAATCGACCAAAGTATGGAGATATGGCTGACAGCTTGTGAGGACTGAGTGAGCACACATTTAACTAAATATCTTTCATTCAATCGCATTACGAAAAAAAACCTCGTTTTTACAATTGAATCTGGAGCTGCTCACTTGGTGGAAACGCAGACTACTTTAAAAATACCATGAAATTTATATTTTCAGGTTAGGTTCAAAAGATGTACTTGAATTGGGATATTAACAATGATACATTCCCTACTAAATACCATAAACGAAGATCATAACCGGCATGAGTATTGTGATCAAAAATATAAAGTAATTAAGCCACTTTTTAGATAACCGTCGAGGTCGTTTTATGTATGTCAGTCAAATTGCAAGAGTTTTCTAGAATACAATTTCCTGTAGATTTGCACTGATTTGCTTTGTAAGAAACATTACAGAAGACAATAATGGTTTACACGAGCTGTTTGATTATGTGCAGAATAAAGCTGAGAGAAGCCTAGAATTAAATAAATGCTTCTTTAAATAGATAGCGGTTTTGCTTTCCTTTACCTGGACGAGCTTTCCTTTTAACCTCCTTGATGCGTTTTTTAGCTTTATGGGAAATTTTATATTCACTTGTCATTCTGTACAACTATGGAGCTTGTTAATTATATCAATAAACAATAATTATAATAAAAATATAAATTTTCTACTTCTTTGGTGGCAATTGAAAGACTGTTTTTTTTTAGAGTAATTAACTGACACAAGAAAGATGACATTTAATAACTTTTTTATCAGTAGTCTATGGCTCAATAGTGTTGTCAATGTGCCTATAGATACATATCGACATTCGATTATATTATTAACGATTCACTACAACGTTTTAAGAAAACAAGGAAAATAAGAAATATTTATTTTGAAACTTAATTTATATTTTGCAAATGGCTGGCATGGTATTTTCCTGCTGTTTCAACTGGGAGAGAAAGGAAAATCAATGGAATAATTAAAAGTATAAACGCATTTTTACAGTAGGCAACATTGCCCATCCATAAATTTTCGACGCAGTGTTCCTGATTATTTTGGAATTTCGGATTTATAACCGAAATAATTTTAAACATTCGTGGTTTATTAGTTGTTCAGTTTTACAGAACTTCACAATAATCAAATCAATTACATAATACAAGATTAAGTTAGTAGTAATTGATTTGACTGTTCCAGTGAAACAAATTTCAAACGTTCCAGTCTGAAGTGTGTAGCTAGCACGGCATAACTGTCAATCTGGGTGTAGAAATTTATTTTGTAATTTTCACCGGTTCTTATGTGTAATTTCCGAATGTGTTAGACAAATATTGAATAAACGTTCATTGTAGAATAATGTTCTATAGTGTATGTGGTGCATAAATCAGTGCAAAAATGGATGACGGTAGCGTGAAGATCCAATCTGGAATTAACATCAACATAAAGCGAACAGATGGTGAGTACGATCACGTTATGGATCTCACAGGGATTTGCATTCTGTAGCGCAACTTTTCCACAACGAATTTGCTTTTGTTGATGCCGGATGCGTCGGCTGCCAGTGACTATCACCACTTGGTTCTCTCGTGATTCACAATGATGCCGACGACAGTGAATCAGCACGACTTTTACCTATAAATTGGCAATAGCTCTGTTCTCATATGATCCACGTTTGATTATGGGGATTTAGGACTAGTTTAGCGAGATTCTATAGTCCTCTGAACTTTTGGAGGTTACTAAAGCAGCTGATTAAAAGTGTAACCAGATGATCAACCGATGATTCTTTGATCACCAAATCTGTTTATCATATGTTATTAATTTTTTCATCTATACTAATGAATCAAAGAATGCACAATTACAGCATTTTCATCTTGCTCAAACTAAATTTGATTTTTGAGTGTGTATTTTGATATCTGGTCATTGCTCATCTTAGTTCTAGTACCTGAAATTTGTATTTATTAAAATATTGGAAGATTTTTGAAGAAGAGTATCAATGAAGAGTAATCACCAAAGCAACCATGCAATCTTATGGCTTTTCATTTAACTAGAGCTTTCATTTAAATTTTTGTGTACTAACAGTATTCTGGATTAGTAATATTGACAAAAATATTAGTAAACACAGCTGTTTTGGAATAATTAAAACTTTATAATTACTGAAAACTGATGAACTACTACCACATACATAAACACAGGTATTGAGTTTGTTTTGACTAAAATTACAAATATTGTTGTATGGTTTGTGTTGTTAAAATTAAATTGGCACCAGTCATGTGGCCAATAGATTAACTTGTCTTGTGCTGATTTAAAAAACAATAGGTTTTTTAAATTGGATTTTTACCCAACTACGGCAAAGCAAAAAGGAGGGTCATGATTTTGACCTGTATGTATGTATGTGGGTATGGATGTTCATCTGTTTCCTCATAACTACTAAAGTATAAATCATGATTGGACAATGAGGTGTTATTGGAAGCCTCTTGATTGTCCGCTGGTTATAGGCTACATGAAGTTGCGTTAAATTGACAACTGCGCCCTCTGGAAGCCTTAAAGTAACGAACTAAAAAAAGTTTTTTTTTACGGTCTTGTGTGTGGTATCAAATGAAAGAGCTTTTGTAGAATATTTCAAATCTGTAAACAATATTAGCTGTTGCTCACAGCTTTGCTTGCAATCACCTGATAACTGCAAGAATTTTTAAACTCACTTTTAAACTAGTTAGGTATTATACTAGATCTGCTCTGCATAATAATTATACCTAACACAAATTTACGTAACTCCAAAATAAGTTAAATAAAAAGAAAGTTTAGAAAACTAAAACCCGACTACTTAAAACACACTCTAAAAATTATGAAACAAGAAAATAGTCTTAAAGGATAGCCGTGGTTGTATGCCACCTACTGTATCAAAACAGATTCATTATAATAATAAAATAAAATCAGAGTGATGTGATGAATAAACTTAAAAGGAATTATTTCTTCAAAACAGCCTAGTGTCAGCCAAACCTGGCCGAAATGACAATTGATGTTTGGTTAACAATGATACAAGTAAGCATTGAATCAACAGTTTCAGTCCACAGACTGTCACCTTAATGCTCTCTGATATGATACTTGATCTGCAAAATCTATGTCATATAAAGAAATCCACAATCCTCTTCAGTTAATAAGTTTTTAATGTCAGTCTTAAAGACCTGAATCTTGATAGCATTAATCTTGAGCTACAGTTGAAGCAAGAATTGTCATCACATATCAGTCAGCCCATCTTAACCAGTTGCCCTTAGCCAGTATTGAAAATAATGTTTAAGTCGGCATCGACTGCCGAGGGCCCGACCTTGCTGTGCGCACCGCACTGCCTTATACGGCGAGCGGCCTGCGTGCTGCGACGACTCACGCGTTTGTACTCGCTATTTAAGACAATAGTTTTAAGCTTTGTATTTTGGCACATGACAGACAAGCACTAGTAAGTTGCGCTCGAACGAAGAACAAGTTGGAATTGCCGATTTTTTATGTTCTGGTCATTTTGTGGCCATTGCAGTACTTGAGTAAGTTCTACTTTCAATCGTGATCGTTGAGTTAAGTATTGCTGAATAGTTATTGATAAACGACCATTCAGGGTCAGTCACCATTTTTTGATATCAGTCATACTAACGATCAAACTGGAGACCAACTCCGCAATCAAAGTTCTGACTGCAATATGTCTTTAGTTGACAAAGTGGTTTAATGAAGAGCTGTGACAAGCAGGATGCTGTCAATAGAGCCGGCGGCCACGCGTGCCGATAAATACAAGGTTACGGGCCGCGGACTAGTTCAAGGGAATATATGGGTTCTGGACTCCGTTCTGCGGATTACATTGCCGTTAATGCTATGAAACAATCGGACCCGAAAAATAAATATATTTCAAGATTAGTTTAAAAAAAACATACAAATTGTTACAAAAGTTTTTTGCGTTTACAACCGCAGCAGTCAAAAGAGTTTGTCGCAGTTATTAGCGCTCATCTCTAGAAATTTAACAAATCTTACAATAACTCGATTCGGACTTAATCTCTGGATAACATTATCAGAATATCAGACTCCAGAGCAGAGATTAATCATTCGATGTTTGTCTCCTTTGCCTTATCAGTCCTTATCTAATCATGTCTCATTCTAAAAAGTTACTTTGCTGTATAGCTTGCCAAGTCCTCAAGAATTTCTTCTGTGCCATAGAATTTGACAGCGTTCCATGCTAAGCGTTCGTGCCGGTCGACACTTCCTGGTCCCTCGCCCACGGCTGGCCAAGGTTGCGTCATCGATCTGCGGCCCCACCAGCCAGCAGGCTAAATATTGCCTTATAGGTCACAAAAATGTTTGCGCAACCCTGCTTGTTTATAAATAGAACATAAGTGTGTACGAGACAGATATACTTCGTGGATTGTTTTGTTACCACTGTCATTTTTCTCACGGCTATGACTAGGCCTGAGACTGTCTATAAGAAACATCTTTTGACACAAATATCTTCTCACTAAACTACTCTAAATCAAGACTGACAAGAACTAAATTTGATCAAGGATGTCGAGAACTAAGTTTAACATATCATCATCATTTAATTATGTTAAATAAGAAAGGAAGGATCTATAGCATTAGGTCAGAAATTCAAAGAAAAATAATTGATGTCACTAGCTCCGTCTTTCCCCGCGTCACCGGCCGCGGCAGTGCGTTTTCATTAGCGTCCGAGTGGCAAGTGGCCTGTGGCGTGGTAAGTGAACGTGGCGTGAGTCATTGAGGAGCGGATTCCCTCGCTGTGACGGTGACGCTACGGGCGCGCTCGCATCGGCCCGATCTACCAGTACATAGGTCCTCTGCCGGACGAAAGAAAGAACACCTCTCGTTTGTCGTGAGTGTCGTGGACTGTTGATGATAACCTACTTTTCGTTTGTTACACTATTAGGCTCTTTCGTATCTAATATTCCAACTTCAATAGATTTTCTAAAGGAGACTATATACATAAAAAAAAAACTTAATTCAGACTTACATCCATAATTTCTTAGTAATGTACGGACAACAGCACGTCAAGGTAAACACTGCGGTATCTTATTCAGTTGTAATAAGGGCTAGTTTGCAACAAAAGTGGTTAACCTGATGTGCTGGCCACTGTACTAATGACTTAAAAAACTATGTTGGTTCGTGTTTTGACACTAAATTTGATAATTCAAGAAACACCTCCAAACTTTGCAATGACTCAAAGCAATCTGCATTGGTGGCAATTGCTCTGCGCGTGCAGTTGATTTAATAACAAATACGACAAGAGCGCGTTCTAGTGACAAGACTCGCTTGCGTCAGCGCATCTACGTGGGCGTTTGTGGTGTCCTGGGGCCGAAAGTAACAAGGCGTAGAATGCGAACTGCCCGGCTCTCTAGTTGCCGAACCGTGCCGAAACGTTAATAAATTAATTACGCTCGCCTCGTTTGCGGTTTTGTGTTCAATTTAAGATTGATGAGGGTACTTCTGTTGGAAGAGGTTTTTGGCTGATGCTGTGAATTGTTGAACTTAAATTGATGTAACATTCTTATGTGAAATATCTTAAACTGTTATAACACTAAACATTGAGCCTTTTTGATGATCGTCTATCTATAAATAGCGGCAATGAATTCATTCAACTCGTATTCGATCGTTTTCAAATCGCAATAAACAGAAATTCCAAATAAGCTAAAAAACAATTAAAATTGCATACAGACGTTTAGAAAAAGTGTTATTAGTTCACACGTATTTCCAAAAGTAGCTAAACTTTCAATTTCGCTGATGTCATTCTCTCGAAGGTCCGTCGGAGTCTGTTGTTATAACGCGGCGAGAGATTAGGGATGCCGACAAGACAAGTGGCTCATCTTTGCATAATCATTACGTAATATCGACACCAAGTAAGATAAATAAGAAGATTGATAATGTAAAGAGTATAAGAAAATGCTTTCGGTCATACAAAGAGTCAGAAGAATAAAGTGGAGCTTAAGGGAGTCGCAATTCATTCACACATTCACATACATATGTGTTTATTTCATTTAATTCGTATAATAAATAAGAATTGGTAACAATATTTTGTTAGTAACATCTTGTGCGAATTAAAAATTGCTTATAAGCGTCATTAGCTATAATTTATAGCATTGTCTGCGATGGTTTTTATATCGATTTTTAAAAGTTTTGATAAAAAAATATCCGCAGTTTGGCATTTAAATTATATCTGTAATTTGTTTGTTATTAATGTTTTTATACTTATAATAATGCATTATTTACTATAACTTCAAAATTATGAACACAAGCCATTTTGCCCTTTTTAGGGTTCCGTAGCTGAATGGCAACGGAACTCTTATAGTTTCGTCAAGTCTGTTTGTCTGTCTGTCCGTCCGTCCGTATGTCACAGCCACTTTATTCTGTAACTATAAGCAATCACACTGTTGAAATTAGGTATGAAGATGTATCCTGTTAACCGCTTAACGATTCTTATACAAAAAATAAAAATAATGATATTTAAGGAGGGGGGAGGGGCTCCCATACATGAAACTAAAACCGAAATATTTTTTTAATCAAATCTATGCGTGTCTATGGATAAATCTTTTAAAATGACATAGAGGTTCCGAAACCATTTATTGTTAAAGTCTAACGTTTTATAGATAGACGCTTCCAAAGTGGTAAAATTGGCGTCCTCGCCCTCTAACTTCTAAAGTAAGCAAATGAAAATTTTGAAAAAATTATATGATATAGATCTCAATAAATACTTTCATTGAAAATTGGTTTGGACGGGATCCAATTAGTAGTTTTTGAGATATAGCACATTTTCAACAACCGCAAACATAACTTTCTTCCCCATACAAACACTATGAAAAACAAAGTTATATTTGCTGTCTTCAAAATATTGTGGTATTTTAGCTAAGAGGATTCCCTAATTCAGTTAAAATTGGCACGGAACTCTCAGTGCGCGAGTCCGACTCGCACTTGACCCGTTTTTAGGGTTCCGAATTTAATTTACTTGCAAAACTGTGGAACATTATTTTTTCAAATTTAAAGAAATATATAAGCCATTTATTTGGCACATGATGTACCAAACACCCTGTAGTTTAAAAACATTGTCATTGATGAAACAAACTCATAACATTGGCGAGTAATTTGCTTCGAAACCTAGTTTTGGTAATATTGGTTTTGTAATGATTGTTCGTGGGTTCAATAGTTATTTTCAGTTGAATTAACTTAATCGACACACCTTTTATCGTTATGAAATCGGGTTTTCAAATAGTGAAAGTAGTACGCTTTTACTACAATCGGTAATCGATAAGCTGTATTCAGGTCGTCCACGACTCTTTGGGTCGATGCCGTATCTTGGAAAGGCAGACCTAAACCCAACTAGAACTAGATCAAAACTCCGGAAAATGTTTGCTCCCGTAATCTGGTTTCTTTGTCACTGATATTAGCCCGATTCTTCACTCGATTGTTCGGGGATAGTAGCCGATGCGTCATGGGCTCGTAAACCGACATTTTTAATATTGCCTTCATATTAATAACAAAGTAAAGTAATTACTTTGTGAACTTCCATTATCATAAAAACCTTTTACGGTTGCTTTTGAGGTATTCTTGAGCAAGTCTTGGAACACTGCTGTGTTGTCGACCAAACTAACATTGCTAGCTGTTTTTATGTTGCTTTCTATCGTCCACTGGTGAAATCATCATCACTGTCAAGCTGTCAAAATGTGGATATCACAAGTGTTTCTGACGTGCCTGTTATAGTTTCTTACTATGTTTTAATGCAGGTCTGCAAAAACGACTTGAAAAAGTAAACCGAATCGTGTTTTTGTGGCACAAGTAAGTACATAACTAATTTATAAACCTACTTCCGCCCACATGGATACAATTAACCTTGCGTTGCCGATACTGAGACACGAACAGTCCAGTAAACATCATGGTACCTAAAGTTGAGTTTGTGGATCTTCACTTGTTCACCGAATTAGTCGTCTTTCTTCTATCGATATGGTTCTGGCTGTTTGGTAAGATGATACTTTTTTTATCACGCTCATCTGGGTCATTAAGGGGGACTTGCCGTATTGATTGAATACAGGATTGTTAATCAATTCTGCTCAACATCATCAGACTCTAATCAGAGTCTTAAAAATTACTTATGTGGTCAAATTCATAGGATGTCTTTTTTTACTCACAACTGGATTGCAATTTCGCTCCAATAATAGTCAAATTATTCGATCTATATCCAGTAACAGTATTGCACACATAATGACCTCAATTGGCTCGATTTTCTATTGTAACATAATCGCTTATTTTCCAATCGTTCAATTTGTCGGTTTTGCTTATTCCTTTTTTACTCTTATTCGAGACTTGAAGGATTCCTTTGTGGATGTGACATATGAGTTCGTCGACACAAATCGTTATACTCAATTGGGCGAAGCCGTTTGCAGCAGCAATTATCGCGTTGTTCAAATTTGACGTTCTATTTAGAGTTGAATCATTTCGTATTTTCGTCTTGTTAGCTTGCTCGCTAACGGACAAACTATTTTTATTGTTTTTCGAATTTCCTGCCAATGAGCTAACTTCATTCAGTCAAATGAAACTTGTTTTGCATTTGTGTCGTAATTATTATAATATTGCAGTAGTCAAGGATATTTGTTTAACTTGTAAGTATTGCAACAAGTTGCATCGGAAAGTTATGCAAGTTATAGTTAAGTTTATTGATCTTGAATTCTTAACTCATGAATGAGCTTGAATGAGTCGTCACGTTTCTGATTTTAATGCATCTCTTGAAAGTGGAGCCATTACTCGATGATTTTATAAATTTCAAATGCTGACTTATCTTTTGGCAAGGCTGTTAGGTTTTCCAGATGCAAATGTTGTCTGTTGCACAAGTGGCCACTTCCAAATGTGTCCCTAGCTTTCGACTCGCTGCGCCCTCTGTTGCGTCTAGAAGAGGCACGAGGGTTTTGCAAGGCTCCGCGGTAGTGGGTGGCGCGTGGGAGCCAAGTGGTTCCGTATACTGATGTCATCGCTCTATGGCCCCCAAACCATTTGTAACTCTACACCATACGAAATAAAGACTTGCTAAACCTTGCGCACTGAACTTGGATCTCAAATAACCCTATGTTTCGACTAGTATGTCGTAATTAGATGGATTTAGCTGTACATTTATTGTAACATTGCTCGGTCAGCCAACTAGTAAATAAATAATGAAGTTACCAACAACAAAATTAAACCATTTTGATCGGCGTTTATTTTTTCCTGTTATGATCGGAAATTGAATTAAAGCGAAATTGTGAAATAATCGAAGTTAAACCTCTGAGCATGGCATTCCTTCATAGAATTTATGTCAGATCGGTATCGCGTTACAGAAGCTATGAAAGCGTTCATAATGCAATTGGCCAACTGAAATTTGAGATCTGATGGGATTAGATACTCGTAATTGATGTTTCATTGATTTTTTATACCAATCAATAAATAAATCCAGACAACACACCAAATTGAGGTGGTTTCGAAGTAAGGAATTTTCTTCCTTGTGTTACGAATACCATCATCATCATCAACATCATCATTAACAGTCACAGGACGTCCACTGATGAACATAGGCCTCCCCCACGACGAATAAAAATAATTGCGAATCATTTGTCCAAATAACTATCAAAAACTGACTTTTTATATGGCAGCTATAATAACGCCAATTATACCATTACAATCGCTCATACAATGTCACGTCCAACCATGTATAATTTGAATACTTCATGATCGATATGGGTCATCTATTCATACAGCCAGGGTGTACGATTTCTATTCTTATCAAGATTGAAGTAAGCGGCCACGTGAAATATGTCTATAACGTGACACTACGTTTGATTTTGCTGTAACTGTCATAGTTCGTTAAAACATTAATTTTTGACCTCTTCATTAGTAAGAAGCAAAGCCCAAAGGTATGATAGGTAGATAATGTCATTTGGTGATAAGTCCATTTTCTACATTCTTTGCATGTAAATATTTTTCGATAGTGCCCCAATGACGTGACCACGACTGTAAATATCTTCAAAGTATACACTTTGATCAGATGCAACAAAAAATATGTTGCAGTTCGAGCTGTTGCAATTTACCCGTCTGACTATTGGATGCGGTGACTCTTTTGATCATTGCTTGACCTATTGCCCTCTTCGTAGTGTGCTAAAGAAGGTCAGGTTGTTAGTCGTTTTAGTACAGGATTGATCTATACTTAGACACAGATCATGCGCATTCCGCAGCAAAAACGAGTTTTTAAAATATTCTGCTGCAAAAAAAAAATAGATTTTCTATTAACAAGGATTGAACCAAGACATATAGGAAAATCTTATTCAAATCACAGACTTGATAACGTCTTTATTTGCTTAGAAAGCAAATGATATAAAACCGCAAGGATATCTTCCGTGTTATAAAAGACTAGCGGTCCCTCGTGACTTCGTCCGCGCGTTTTAAGTTTGCTTCCTTCCCTTCCGTCGCCGCGTAATGTTTAGCCTAAAGCCTTCCTCGATAAATAAGCTATCCAAAACCAAAATATTTTTTTAAATCGGTCCAGTAGAGAAACAAACAGACTAGCTTTATAATATTAGTATAGTGACTAGGTAGATGTGATAAATGATATATCTTATTGATTCAAGGCGTGATAATGTGCTTAAACAGTTCTTACATCGGGTAGCTGCTGCGAAAATGAATCTTTTTCATAGAGATAAAAAAAAATATCTTTATCTTTTCTTATGTTTTTCGAGAAACCTAACTTGTTTAACAAAACTGTTTGTTCGGCACGTGCGCTGTGTGTCGGCGCGCTGTGCGCGGGCGCCGCTGGTCTAGCCGGTTGCGACCGGATCGCTGACTCACTCGTGCACCGAGCGATTGTTGCCCAAACTGAAGTAGAGCTTGTACGATTAAACAATTATTTATAAAATGTATGAACAGAGTAGTTTATATTTAAAACATGAAGGTACAAGGTATAGTTAAGATCATTTTCTTCTATCACCTTATCTGCGAGTAGCTCTGATAAAAAACTCTGTCAGTTAGATAGCTGTCAGTGTTATACGATCAGCGTGAAATGAAAGAGCGCTCATAAGAACTTTTTTTTTTCTTTTAGAACTATTGCACAAATTATCGTGTACAAAAACTGTACCTAATGCTTAAAGTATTCTCTTGGAGTCAAACACTCAGATCATGTTGAAAGATGGCATCAGATGCAGAAGAGTTACAAGCATCACGGGGATCGAACCCGGGACCTCCAGCCGTCACTTTAAAGTGCGACCCTCCTACCGCTGCGCCACCGAGGCAGCAACTAACTGTACCTTATTAATAAATATGTGAAAGTCAAATAAAGTACCATATTAGAAAAGACATTCTAAGCTGAATTAGATGGAAACTTTACTTCGTTCGATAAACTCCGCAAAGCCCGCAAAAGTAGAAAGCAACGATTGATTGTCTTCTCAGTCGGCGTAATGACTAAATCAGCAATACGGTATAAGGTTAATGACAGTAGTGAAAAACAAATCGTAGAGCGTTGCATAACAATTCAATTACTGACCGAATTTAAGAAGGCTCGAAGAGCAATGATAAATTAAATCGGCTCGCTCACCTTGAATGCTGCTTTATTTAATTATTCTGTTATATCTTTGCAGTTAATCTTCCATGAGTTATGTTTGTCTTGAAAAATATTGTTCAAAACTCGTTTGCAAGGTCTTTATTCTTGTACAGTAATCTAGAAATCATTGTTGAATGAAATCACTTTGTAGAGTTTTTTGTTTGTTAAATTTACTGTTCGACGATAGGTTTAGATTTTTTTAACAACGCTTCATTTATATATATTTTTTGTGCATATCTGCGATCATTCGTAGACAATGAGTAGATTTGTTAAACATGTCGTTCTACATAATATAGATAATATAGAGACTCAAGACTAGCGCCGCAAAGCCGCGACAAACATCCGAGATCATTAAAGTTTCCGAAGTTTCTATAGCGAAAGTGCTATCAACAGAAGCCGCTGTGGCGACGTCAGCAGCCGGCGGGACCGTAAATAATGATTTATTAAACATACAGCAATTGTGTTTTTATGTGGGCCACGGCCGCGAACGCTTTACGAAATTACTATGTTGGTAAGTAGCTCATTACTCCGCGCACCTAAGAACCTACTTTTACTTTGCATTATACGATCTTGCAGACAGAAAGAGGTGAATGTGATATGACTCTGTCCACGCACTCTCAGATATACTAGATGAACTATTCTTTTTAACCCAGTACTGTGAAGCAAAGGTCTTCTGTATGCACGATCAGACTCCTGAGAGCTGGAATAAGAGTCGTATTAAACGACAGGCGTGTAAATTTTCTTTTTAACTCTCGACGCAACGAAAGAGCGGTGTTATTCAGAGACACTCCATATGCAAAAGTTTTACCAAAAACAGTTTTATTTATTTAGTTCCATGTATGGGAGCCCCCCTCAAATGTCATATTTTTTTATTTTTTGTATAGGAATCGTAAAGCGAAGCTTAACGTGTCTGTTTCTGTAGGTATTTGTGTATCTGTCTTTGTCATCGTAGCTCCCAAACGGATGAATCGATTTTCGTTAAGCTATGTATTGATAATTTTATCCCGTTAACCGTTTAAGCCTCATCAACTTTTTTCTAGTTTCTAACTGCCAATCGATCCAAAATTTGGTACTCTATAATTCTTTATACTAAATGTATACGGTAAGGTAACTCTTTAATAATCGATGAGGGCATCTAACTACCTTCCATACGTCCTATCGATTCGAAATTAGGTGTCGTGTTACTTTAATGAAATTGAAACAGTAAGGTAACCATGACTTAAAATAGGTATGGTTTTTAAAATGACATGTCGAGGTTTTTTAGGTTTTGATTTTTGTTTGTTTTTCTGAACTCAATCAAGGATTTTTCTTGTATCACAAAAGTTTTCAGCGATCAGTAGAAACGAGTGAGTATGTATAATGTATATGATTTTATTTATTTGTTAGTCTTGTCTTGGGTGTAGATTTGTTTCAATTCTGAAAGTTCCTGTCGCTGTACCATTTTGCTAGTTACCTCCAAAGGTAGAATAATAGATTTGCGATCCTATCATACGAATGTTACCTAAAAGGCATGCCGTAGCCGCACTCCCTAAAGGGGGCCGTTCCTTGTCTGTGTTCCATGATACGTCTCGTTTGGTCGTAATTGGTGGCTGGCATTGTTAGCGAGCGCTTTATGGGGAAAGCCGCGGTTGACCTTAGCGCCATTTCACGAGTTTGACCTTATGCGGCTTTGACGACCGGCGCATGTCACAGATCTTTGACCTGTGGTTGGCTGTCATTGGGTGTTTGTGATATGCTGATTGCTATATGCTTTGTTGACTCGCTGCATCGTGTGTTTACTCGACGTTTGAGATTGTATCAATACTATCTAATGTGAGTTGCTGTGAAATGCAGTTTCCTCATTTGAAGTTCAATGGGAATCTGAGTTGTAATCCCATTGGCCGTGATTGATTGCTGAAGGATACGAGGTTTATAAATAAAACATCTTCATTGCCTTCGATGCTCGCTGCTATCGATCAAGCTGTCTTCGTCGCCAGCGCCGGGCGTGGAATGACTACATTCGAAATAGTAATTGCACACTATTCTGACTTCTCCCATGTAACAAACTTGACCGTGGGAAATTGGAGGCGTAAGCTAAGCTAGTTTCATTCCACTTTTACCCGTCATGTATAATTATTTGTTCGCAATTATCTAGAGAGACAACATTCTGTCAAGATGCCGTGACTAGAAATCCATTGAACATGTCGGATCAGACCATTGAGGATCAGCGGTAGTATGAAGCCGGCGGAGATTACCAATTTGGGTATCGAACAAACTTCTTGGAACTTTCAAGTGGTTTGAATAGTTGTTTTGCGGATAAGGAAACGCAACTGAATTATAATTAGCGCAAAGCAATGCGTTAACGGGTCAATGACACAGTGGCGACCGAACCAAACAGCTAGGCATCTAGCCCCCATTTTACTTTGATCTTCCTGCTTGAAGAACTTATACCAGAGAAAGGTCTCGTAATATTGGTGTCAGCATTACTATTTGGCAGTTGGCCATCTGTCCCGAGCGTTCTCACGAATTTTATTGACATCTTCCTTCTATCTATGCGGTTTAAGGCGCAGATCCTTATTTACGCTTTATGATTTCTACCTCAATATTGAAAAATAGTTTTTTTTTTGTAAACATATTTTTTTGAAAGTTCTTATCACAGTATATGGGTTATAGTCTTACACATAAGATAGGCATGCATGAAAATTAGTCAGAAAATTTATTATTATAACGTAATGTATGTTTTATGAATGAGTATGATGACAAAATTGACAACTTATTCATTTTCATAGTAACTGTTGGAACTGTAGTTTTCGTTCTTGATAATCAGATGCGGAATTGTAAACCAGTAAGGCCCCTTTCTGTATGGCCCCGGGCACACGATTCCTTGCGTAAATACGACCTAGCCAAACGTGGTGTGGGACTTGATGTCCCTTGTGCCCCAGGCTAGCCGCTTGGACAGATCGATGCGTCACTCTCAGCCTCATAGAACACATTACCAAATAGCGGTTCTTTTATTTTGACCTTTTATTTCGGCACTCCGTTCCACTTTCGGTGCTCGTCCGCGGAGCGTAGCCATGGTAACGGTATGTGTTCGACTCGATACCTGCATTACGTTTATCAGTAGCGAATCGAAACGTTTGTTACGTGTTTTATTGAAGGGCTCTTAGTTTTCGATTACGCGTTTTATGTTTTACTTTCGCGGTCCCTAAATAGAAACAGGCGATTTGACATTTATAAGACGATAAACCGAGCGTTATTTAAGGGATTTAAAAAACCCACTTTATCATTGGCAAAATAAAGGAGATATAGCTGTACAATAATTCTAAAAGCTTTTCATTGCGGCTAAAAGTAGAGCGAACAAGTCAATCTAAATTTCTAGTAGGGTTATCACACTGTATCCCTCTTATTAATAAAAACGAAACATTCTAATAGACCTATTTTAACTATGACACTCGTTTTGTCTCGTTCTTTATTGGATCAGTCATCTTTTGTCAGAAAGTGACAATACAGTTTAATAGCTATTAACTTTAAAAAAGCAAAAACCGACTTCAAAACCAAAATGCACTAAAAAGTCTTAAATAAACTCTTGACTATTGAAAGGAAAGGAAACCATTTTAGACAAAAAAAATATTTTTGGAGTCGGTGCTGTGAAAGTTGATGCTTGATGGTCAACGGATGGCACCGACACCAAAAAGAAATTGTTGGCATAAAATGGGTTCCTTTCCTTTCAATAGACAAGAGTTTATTGAAGACTTTTTAGTGCATTTTGGTTTTGAAGTCGGTTTTTACTTTTTTAAAGTTAATTTTATTTCTTCATTCTTAGAGATTACAGGAAAATGGGAAGGGGGGGGGCACCTTATGACTCTGTTTTTTAAGAAGCTACAAACTACCCTTTTATAAGTTCTTTCATTATAATTACTGAACTCCTAAGCGATAAGCAGTTCCACCATCAGCTCAGCCCCACAAGATGTTGACTATTAGACGTAACAACACGTCAACATTAAGATTCAAGTAAAGAAACACTATACGTGCCTTTAAAATTTAAGGGTTTCTCTCGATTACACCAAGATCCCATCATCAGATCCCAAAATGAAAAAAATGGGACCAACTTGAAGGTATACCCTCTAAGTAGGCGAAATTTTTTTTCGAAACGGTCGACAAACGAGAACGACTTAGATATGAGGTAAATACAAAATAATATTAATAATAAAAAAAACATACAGTCGAATTGATAACCTCCTCCTTTTTTGAAGTCGGTTCAAAATCGTTTTTTGAGATTAGATTAGACTAGACTAGACTAGACTGTTTGAGAAATGTATGTTTGTAATAAGGGGGTATGTATTTACATATGTACGAGTATATGTATTATGTGTCAGATAAGTTAGCTGTTACCTAGTCTCTGTATTTTCCTCCATCCTTGGGTATGAGTGTGATAACATTTCCCATTGATTTCCAAGCATGTTTAATATCATACCATCACCTTAGTAAACAACTAGGTTTTAACTAGTGATGCAACGATTATCACTTAGCGATTACGATTATTGGACCTATTAATCGACGATTACGATTTCGATTACGATTATTTGGATTATTAAATAAAAAAATTACTTTCCATGAATCAACATAATCATTTATTATCAGAAGAAATAATTTCAATGAGATATCAATAATTAAAATTAAGGTATGTTTAAATTTTTGTTCAAAAAACACAACATTTGTAGCTTTTTAGGCATTAATCTGTTCCGTTTTTCGGATTGGATCAATCCGGCAGGTAACATGGTTACACAGTTAGTGTTCTTTCCTATGCAAGAGATTTTGGCGTCACAGTACTAAGATTTCGACTTTTGAGTAAATTCTGCTAACTTTTCAAAGTGCAGCTAATTATCAGTAGTGTAGTTTGCTTTCGTTTCGATAATATTTTTGTCGTTTCTTGCAGTACTTAGGTACTTTTATTAATTTAAACTACACTTAACTAACTTTGGCAAGAGAAAACCAACGTAAAATAATTTAAATACACCTCAGGAGATATAATTACTCTCTTTGCTATAACTCACTAAACAAAGACCGCACACAATGACAAGATCCCCGAAACAAAATGTCAGGCAGGCCAACCAAATTAGGTAACGTTCGGAAACACGCACGTATGAAAAAGAGACGCATTTACGAAGTATGTTAACTAAATATTTTTTAATGAAAGTTAATAATTAAATTTCATAAATAATCGCAAAATAATCAATAATTTGGACGATTACGAATAATCGTGAAATAGCAATAATCGTCGATTACGATTAATCGTAATCGTAATCGTTGCATCACTAGTTTTAACATGGTCTACCTTGAAAAATAGCATGATTGTTTATATCGCTGATATTGACTTCTGATATGATCATGTTAATTACAGCTCTGCGGTTATTGTAAACTAGACAGACACCCATATGCTGTGATACAGTGTCAGTACTAATTAAATCATGCGATTTAATTCTGTGCAGCTGTTTGTAATTATAAGGGCCCTTAGCATTGCTTGGATTTATTTCAGAGTTAAAAAATGTTTTTAATGATGTATATGATTTGGTTGATATTTTTTTTTTTTAAAAACTTTAAATTATATGCACTCTCTTCCTCGCGGATAGCTCGCGCGTATTTACGAAATACTACGCTGTAGCTAGTAAGATACGAGGAGGCGACCTGGTGTTGGTAGTTTTTACTCTCTCACTAGTATAAGAAATTTGATTTTATGGGATTTGATATTTTTTTTTACAACCCCTGATTCGCTTGTCGTTGACCAAAACGACAAACTGTAATAATTCAAAACCTCATTCTAATAATACTAATGCTCTTTAGAGGTCCTTTTTAATGTCAATAATGGTTTAGTATGTCATCGTTATACTTCCAAGGTTTCTTGACTTTTCAATGCCAGTTCACAAACGCAATGGAAAACGGCACACTCACCGTGCAAATTGTTAGTATGAGTGTGCTTTTCTTAGGATAGTTTATCACCAAGTTCTCAAGTCTGATATTGATCCATATCAGACATCAGTGACTAGTAGAAAATCACATTTTGAACTGGGTTTCACACTAAGCTTGTGTGTAAATTGGATTTAGCTTTCTGGCTTTATTGTAAAGGTAAGTGTGGACCATGCGCAATTACATTTGTCTTAAATTATTGAATAAACATTCAAAATATGATTATCTACCATTGACATTTTTCTTGAAATCGTTACCTATTAGTGTCAGATCACTGAATCGGCTCACTTAAATATTTTATCTTTACTTGAAAATGATATGAGAAGCTAAAAACTATAGTTAGTATCTTGTAAAACAAAACAGACATCAATCTGGTTTTGTAAATGTGTTATCAGCTTTGTTATTTGCTTAAAATAGTAGTTCGATCTGATTTATGCACCATAAAATTAAAATAAACTTTATTGCTTTTCAATTTATCATTTTGATAAAGATGAAATAAGAAACCAAAAATTTTTTGCGCACGGCCGGGACTTGAACCAGCAACCTTTTGGCAAACCGGGCCAAACGCTCTTACCAATTGAGCTACCGTGCTGTCAGTCGTACCCGGCGAAATTTGTGATTTCTTATGAAAACGTCAATTGCGTGACGCTTAGCGCCATCTAGCCGTCCGTTTATGAAACAGATGGCCCAAGCAGTTATTCTTTACAGAATAAATTCAACTTGGAAATTGATGTCGCTCCGCTATCTAATGCTTTAGAATGTTTTTAACACTCACAGTGTCACATTTTATATTCATAAAGATGAAATAAGAAACCAAAAATTTTTTTTTTTTTTTTTTTTTTGCGCACGGCCGGGACTTGAACCAGCAACCTTTTGGCAAACCGGGCCAAACGCTCTTACCAATTGAGCTACCGTGCTGTCAGTCGTACCCGGCGAAATTTGTGATTTCTTATGAAAACGTCAATTGCGTGACGCTTAGCGCCATCTAGCCGTCCGTTTATGAAACAGATGGATGATTATTTCATCTTTATGAATATAAAATGTGACACTGTGAGTGTTAAAAACATTCTAAAGCATTAGATAGCGGAGCGACATCAATTTCCAAGTTGAATTTATTCTGTAAAGAATAACTGCTTGGGCCATCTGTTTCATAAACGGACGGCTAGATGGCGCTAAGCGTCACGCAATTGACGTTTTCATAAGAAATCACAAATTTCGCCGGGTACGACTGACAGCACGGTAGCTCAATTGGTAAGAGCGTTTGGCCCGGTTTGCCAAAAGGTTGCTGGTTCAAGTCCCGGCTGTGCGCAAAAAATTTTTGGTTTCTTATTTCATCTTTATGAATATAAAATGTGACACTGTGAGTGTTAAAAACATTCTAAAGCATTATCATTTTGAGTTTATATTTTTATTTTTATCTGGTTATTTTAATACTTAGGCCGTTTATGCTTATTGCTTCAGATTCTCGTGACTTTATGCTCTCTGCTTTTTCAAAACTCTGGAGTCTTGTTATACTTTTTCGTTAGCGTCTCTTTGTTTCTGTTTATGTTTGCGGCATGTTTTAGCCGGCGGCGGTAAAAAGGGAACGTTTGTCGGGAATAGGGAAGGTCAGTGACCTTGTCCTTTGCGGTTATTTTTAGTTTTGTATACTTTCAGAGCTTTTAAACAATGGACAATAGTTAGTTCTCACTTCTCTTTTGTTTGAATATGTGAATAAAAATATATCCCATACAAAAACTATTGTATCGTGAAAACCTAATCCTGGCCTACTGCAGGTTCTTAAATGGTTTTATTTAATAGGCATAAAATATAAAACAAAAAACCCAATAAGAAGTGCAGCAACTTCCTACATTAATGCCACGAACGACCTTGCTATCAAATATGAATGCATTATAGAGCGTTAGTTATGCGTCTAGGTCTGCCGCCCCGTTTTTGTACCAGACATCCCCCCACGTATCTTTTCCCCTTTTAAATTGTGTTTTTATTTCTGTGGCTACTTCAACCGCATGAAATTCTGATATCTCGATTCTTTCTTATTTCAAGAAGGTAATAAAAGTCAGATATAAAGTGCTCTAGTCTGTATTCATTTAGTGTTATTAAATGATTGTTTAGCAAGTGTTATGTTGGATTGCTGGTGGATGATATTGTTGTGCCAAGTGTGCATGTTGCTAGTAAAATTCAGCTGAATAAACAGTCACAGCTGCTATGATTACCATTATATTATTAATTCCATTATTTTATTTAATCGTATTGTTGCTAAGTTTGATGAAACATCAGCGAAAACCGCAGAAGTTTAAGGCAAAACTCCATTTGAGAGTTTTCCCATCACTGCAGGGCTACAACAAACCAAATAATTTTTATTATTTATTTTACTTGTAGTACATAAAAAGTCTCACAAAAAGCACGTGAACCAATACCTCTAAAATCATGTAGTCGTCCTTTTATACAAATGATTGATTTTGTTTTTATTTAATAGGGAACGTATTACGTATAAGCATGAATTTATAATTATTTTTTCTGTTCAGTCCTTCCACTATTTTCGATATTCACTGCAGATGCAGCACATGCAAATATTAAACATGATAAAGTTCTTAACCACCACCATCTCGTCAATTCCAGGCCGGGTCCACTCGGCGATCGTGTCGGGCGTCAACCTGGAGACGCGCTCCGTCACGGTGGAGTGGTACGAGCGCGGCGAGACGAAGGGCAAGGAGGTGGAGATCGACGCCATCTTAGCTCTGAACCCTGAGCTGGCCGGCACCAGACATCACACGCCGCACCTGCAGCCCATGCCCAACAAACTCGCGAGGGTGAGTACGCTTGGTAACTTATGACCTCCTGGTACTACGCGTCAGTTGCCAACAATTAAAGTCTATATACAAGTACGGTGTTTGTGGAGTACTATTGTTTGGTAACATTACCTTCTGGTACTCCGCTTCGGTAGTCAGTAAATATAAGGTCCTTCTGACTTTTTTGGATTAATAAAATTTCTAATCCTCTGAATGAATATTAACTATTGTGATACTTCATACACTCACCTACTTCGTCATCATAACCGCGATTCATTCGATTCGTATATCCCCTAGAATCTAAAGACCTCTATTAGGTTTAAATTTTATCGACGAGTCCTTATGAAAATCGCTTGCTTGTATGTAGTTAGTAATAATTTACTCAAACATAACAAAGGCATTACTAACACCTGATCTGACTAATGCCATATTGACGCCCGAAGTAAAAAATCGTGTAGATGCAATCAGTAATTAACAAAATATAAAGTGGTCATTAAATTTTTCAGTCCGTAGCCTTGCTTCTGATTCTAATATATGCGAGGTAGCCGCAATAACTCGAGTGCAATTAATTTGTGCAGCAGGAAAGCGTTTCTTTATGGCTGAGGTCGAAAAAGCGGTGGATCGACCCAATTTTTCTCGGAAAGCCTGCAGTCGCGGTTTGCTTGCTTTCGCCGCGAACAGTTTTTTGGTCTCTAATCGAATGTGCTTCACTTTCGCGATACCATCGGGTAGCTTTAGTTAGCCTTATCGATTAGCGGAGGCATTCGTTCGCGTTGCCGCGTACCAACCCGCGATCACTCTCATTGTTTGGGTTGCAAGACACGTTGCTATCTAATAGACACCGGGCCACAGTCCGACTAACATATCCGCGAAAAGCGAATGTGCCCATGGGGACCTGCTACCGACTTCTTATTACACTGAAATTCTTAGTTCATATCCAAATGACATTAAGTTTGATTTATGTAAATCGCTTGTAAGTAGTAAAGTTAATACAACATGAAGAGCATCCGTGAAACGTAAAGTGAAAACACCAGATCTGTCTATGAATGAGCGGAACTCGTCATTGAACCGGTGTCACGGCAGTCGCACAATCGCGGGGGAAAATGTAGAAATGTTCCCATACATCATCAGCTGGCAGGTGATCATTTCAACTCGCACACAGTAGCGATCATCGCTTGTGAAATGTTTTGTTCGAAACTGCACCCGTTACCGTGACAACGCTGTTTGTTAGCGCACGCCGCCTGTCAGACGACACCTAACACAGTATTGAACACACGTAGAAATACACAAACAATAGGAATATGTCGAGGTAGACAAAGGTATTGGTAACTTATGCAACGAATGATGGATAGATCGTATATTTACAAACGCAGCCAGTAATCGCGTGCTATAAGTGGGGCCCGATCAGACGATGATTGATGGCCGATGGCCGAGCGACCTTCCAACTTGTATGGGTACGCCTGACGCACGCCGGACACCGGGTCGCATCGATTTTCCACACTCGGCCGTGCTAGCATTCCAGTTTCACTTTCCACTCGCTGTAGAACAATAGGGGGTTTGCGCCGCTCTCCGGATTATTTTGATAAAATGACGGAGACGGACGATGAGGCTGCGGACGGTTCAGTAAGTTTGTTTGTGTTCTGTGGGTTGATTGGCACGTGATTGTTTGACATGGGCGGCAAGGATCCGTCGGGCTCCTCGTCCGACGACGGCGGTTTCCTGGCGGGCGCGGAGGGCGAGGGCGCTGGGGACTCCGGCCACACGCTGCCCGTGCGCAACTCTCGATCGGTACAGTCTATCACCTTCATCGCACGGCCCTCGGCGCCGGCACAACCCACACCTTATTTATTTCGTCTTTCCTCACTTTTCGATTACGTTGCTCCACGGTCTATGATTTGCACACGAACGGCTTGTTATGGTGTTTTGCTGATGGATTGCGCTTTTGTCACACTTTTGTTGATGCGATTTCAATAAAATGATTCGATTTGCTATATTACGTGGGTGTGACAAAAACTCGGTCCAATAAGTTTGATGTTGTGTAGAATGTACTGTATAATTTTAGCACAATGGGTATGTTATTATAAGGATCTTTTTGTTGGTTACCAAAGGCAGTCCATATTGGTACACAATGAATTCTATTTACGTTGCCCGTATGACAACCAAGCTATGACATCATACGAAATAGGTTATCAGGCCGCAAATGGTGACGCACTATTTTCTCCAAAATTGATTTCAGACTGTGTAAGGAAAATCTCCATATTTGACTGGTACAGGAAGTTTGAAGATATTAAATTACCGACTTGATAAAGTAATCTAACTGAAAAGGTGGTTACTCGACTTTTTTTTAACTTTTCTTTGCGTTTAACTATTCTTAGTCAAGAAATTAATAAATCATACATTAATAGAAAAACAGATGTCTGAGAAGGATGGCTTATTGTAAACAGTTTGGTCAGTGCCCTTTACGCTTGCTCATATATAAGGGACTCGTATGTCACAAGCTATTCAGCCGTCTCATTGGAGTTTCCCTTTTGTTGGTGTAATGACTTGCTTCCGAGGCCTCGCTGCTCACAAAAAAGTTAATTTAGCACGTGATTAGCTTTGTATGAGGAATTGAGGATATTGCAAATGGTGATGGTGATTGAAAAAAAAAGAACGGCCTTCCATATGCCTGCTTTGGTAAATCATTGGTCTTTAGATGCATTATTTTATAAAATTAAATTGTTACAATTGTATTAAGAAATAGTGCATATTCCTGCTCCTCTTTCTTTTTCCAGATAATAGTGTAATGACACATATTAATACCTATTTTAGATGCCTTTTTTATCATTCTATCTAAGGTGAGGCTTTACAAAATATACTGACATTTAAACCCTTCAATTACGCGTCACCAGCTCAGGTCCTATTTTTATTCTCCCGCCAGACGTTAACAGTTCCCTCAAAGAGTAAATCACTGGAAAGAAGCGACCAAGTCCCCTGAAAGAGATTGCGATGGACAATTTGAGGCAGACATTTATCGTTGCGTCCTTATCCAAGATAAGTGAGGCATTTATTGCGGCTAATGTCACTGCTGTGCAAATACATAATATCTTTGGCATTGTGTTTCGTGAAATTAAGGTTATATTTACATTTGATATTAAAGTTTTCGATTCAAGGTAAGATATTTTAAAATCACTAGTAACATCAGACCGTTGAAAGTATGAATTACTGTCACATAATTAATAGTTACAAACTACAGATTTTTACAGGATCACATTTTAATTTCTACTTAATGTGCCTATCCCTTTTTATATATAATATTATATATAATACTGACGTATTTGAGTGTGGTCGTGATTTTAGTTGTAGAATTATTCTTTGCTGCTGCATTAAAAAGGGTATCATACTAAACATATTAGAAATGTTAATGCTGAAGTGTCAACACCACAATAAACCTATTGTGCTTTGTGTCATGCATGCGACAGGCATTTGTGCAGCAGCTGCTCTCTTATTTTACGTCATCTAGAAACAGTTTTATACTAGACGCCACTTGTAGCCAATAACCTTCTTCCTTATTCCATGGCACGTGTAGTATATAAATATTGTAATAATAATAATAATAGTCCCTCTAGCCGATTTCGACTACGGTGGCTTGTCACAACGACTAACCGACTGCGCGGTACATATTATAGTGCACAAGTGTGTGCTCAAACACAGGTGCACTCTCTATTCCTTTCACTCTTAAAGCCCGATGGGACAGCAATCTGACACGACCGGAGAGAGCTCAGGCGCAGGACCAATGGCTTTACGTGCTTTCCGAGGAACGGGGGTGAAACACTGCCAACTTCCAAACTCCGGGCTACACTGATTTCTGAACAGAAAAACCCAGGCACATATTATTGTCCCGACCCGGGGATCGAACCCAGGACTCTATTGTAGAGGACTGTCCCAAAATAATATTAATAAACTGTCACACTAGTTTAATTCGTTAACACTCATTGCCTTGTTTCCGAATAACTAAAAATTTCAAGCCATCTTATTTGCACCACTTACTGGCGAAAAAGAAGGGTTGCCAGTCATAACTTGCCAGGCAGCCTGGAATGTTTTTAATAGAACTTTAAACTGCATTTCATTTGCCATTCCTAAGTGTTTATGGAAAGTGCAGTAATAACTCAAAGAACTACTAATCGTAAACGTCACATACCATCAGATCTATGTAGTAGAGTAATTCCACGAAGGAAACAGAAACGATCGCTCACGAGGAAATTGCAAGTCGTATCTTACCATACATGCCTTCTATACAAGGATAGGTTTCTGAGTTCTAATCTACCTCGAATCAAACGGCAAATAATTGAGAATAAACATATCCTAGTAAGTACATATCCCAATCCTCTGTTTTGTAGTTGGGCGATCATGAATTGCCCTACTTGCATAAGCTCGTTTGCTCTAATGCCCATGCAGATTTAATCACATTTTGCTGTTTAACTAGGTCGGGAATTAAGTATTTTACTTTCGCCACTCCTGCTAGACGGTTAGATGAATATTAATGGATAGAGGCGTCCACCAAGTCTACCGACGCCGCTTTAGAATAGACATGTTTGTCCAGATAATTTAAAAAGACAGTCCACAATCTATCTAATCCTTTTATTACCATTTTTAAAACTGGTTTTCTATTGCCAAGTCTACCTAACTATGATCTGGCGCCAATGAGCTGGCTATCAAGCTATTAATTTTCTAGGTTTTCATCGATCACTTTCAGCCTCGAACAGTATCAGGTTTAATCAAAAGGAGGATATTTGTGTATTAATGCAAATCCTCTGCATTTATAATGACGGGTCAGCTATCGGAGAAGTAATGTTTTTCTTTCAACAACCAAAAGTATGTATTGCAACAGTCGAATGACAATTTTAAAGCCGTGTGGTTTGTTGTGCAAATGCCTTTAAAGACACGCAAAGTCCTTCCTTTCTCGTGAGTAATAGGCTATATTATAGACGCTGCAATTGCAGTGCTACACGTTCGAGAATGAAATTTGTCCTTTAGTCGGAGGGAGCTTGCATGCATAGCTATTATCTTTAACCAATAAAAAAGAAGGTGCTTTTCTTTGCAGCACTAAGTAGACCTATGAAGTTTTTTTGTTACCTCATGTACGCATGCAGGTTAAAGAATAATCTGTAACGATGTTTATTATTAGAACTGTTTAGAATAGACCCGCATAATTTCTTTAGATAGAGAAATTTTTGAAAGTAACCATCCATTGCGGAATCTTTGACACTGGATCAAATGCGGGCGTGTCTATTACGTTACCAAAAACAGTTTAATGTTTTTTTGGGTTAAATACTTTACGAACCTCATCATAGACACTTGTATTCAATGATAGCTTCTATTCTTCTAAATTAGTTGTTAAAAGTTGGTTTCTGTACAGTGACTTCTGACGCACATCCTTTGGCATATACCTGTGAAATCTTTCTTTTCTTTGTAAATATAGTACTTAGGTAGTATGGTTTGATATCCTCTGCTTTTTATCTGTATTATTTTGCTCATGCTATGAATATTTTGTGCTTGTATTGTGATGATTATGAAGATGGCTAATATGTGATTTCCGTTTTAGGACATGACGCGACAATCCATCCCAGTGGCGACTAAAGGTGAGTTATTTATTGTTTCATTGTTTAATTTTATCGATTTCACTAAAACTCCCTCAATAACATAAGAGTCGAGAAAGAGAGAGAGCTACTATATAGAGTTTTAATTAATAACAACTTCATTAAAATATCACCGCTTGAAATTTATTACAGCCCCCAGTGGTATAACTCGCGGTAATAGCTCTAAGTGCTGCAATTAATAGCCGCTTAACTGTTTTCATAGTATAATAGTATGATTTAGACAGCCAAAGCGATCCAATGTATTTAAGTTCGTGAATCATGCAAACAGTGAATACTATCAAATGTCTCATCATGTGTGTTAAATATAGTAATGTTCACAAAGACCACGTTTAGGCAGCGACATCCTTATGATCTTCTTACATGCATGCCGTAACGGCCCAAGCATCTTCGTAACTTCTGTGTGCACTGGTCTTTGTTTATTTCTTTTGTTTATTGTTGTGGTCAATTTGTTTCCCGATGCATTTGTAGCACTTCGCCAATTGATATTAGTTTCTTATTCTGCCCACACGCGCTATAATATGTGATTTTCATTGAGCACTACAACATTAGAAATAGGGAAACATAAATATGTTAAAAATAACAATATTTTATATTGTCATTTTTATCGCCACTTTTCACTCGGCCTGATTTTCGTATATTGATCTACAAAGGGATAAGGTTCCATTAACAAATAGTGTTCACCAGCCATCAAAATATGAGTGTCCAAATATCAATAATCGCTTCAAAAGGAGGCCAGTCCATGGGCTCAACGGATCACGCGATGATTCACCGCTGAGTGCGTAGCTTTGTGGATCCATTGCAATTGAAATACACCGTCTCTATCGCGACCTTATTGTTAGAATGAAAGGTGCGTATTAGCGTTTGGATGTAATCTCGCTCGATGTAACATGGCAGCGCCATTGACGGTTAGAGGTTAACGGTCGCGGGTCAGTTGTTGGACAAACAGGTGGATGGCACGCAAAAATGGGCGCCCTTTCATTGCAACTGGAGATCTCATTCAATTTTCAATATTTATTTAGACGAGATGGTAATTGCATTGCATCAGTTACAGTTATTAAAATATTGCGTGCAGTAATAATTTATCGGTGTGATCATCAGTCAGTTATTGTGAGGACATTGAACCGATAAAAGCCGTGTGATTGTGTAAATGAGATATTTGCACAAGAAGTAATACTAGGTTATTGACCTAACTAAGAACTTGAACTTGCTGATATCACTTCAGTAAATAACTTCTGCTCATTTAAGAAGTAGTATTCTGCATTTGCTTGAGGACTTAAACTTTCTTTGTAGAGCACCAGAATTTGTATTTATTTGTTAGTAGCTATTTCTGTGGCCGCTGCTTTATGTGGCAATCCAACTGAAGTTACCGCTGGTGCTTTGATTTTTGTACATGTTTCAAGGCGTCCAACACGTCATAATGAAGCGTTGTTAATACGATACCAATTAGTCCAACATAGTGTTTGTCGCACAAATAGTTCGGTCGCGTGCCGCGGCGCATTCCCGGGCTTGTTGCGTCGGTCGCAACGGCTCCGTTGCGTAAGTGCGATTTGGCAGCGATCGCGTGCGGGCACCGGACGACGCCCTACATCTCGGGATTTGTTGATGGTGGTTAGGGTTTGGCATGCATTGCCGATCGCCGGTGGATTGAGTCGTGACGTCATCCAGTTATCTTCATTGTTCGAGAAATTCAGAGATTAACGGAGACTGCAATTTTTGGGAGTTCTGATTTGATAAACGATATGATATGATGGTATATGATTATATTTAGAGCAGGTGGACATATAATTTGATAATAAGCTGCTATAACCGACAGCCGATCCGCGTTGTTTATCAACACTGCGCAAGCGCATTCTACAGTGTTATTTGTAATTCTTGCATCTGAATGAATGCTAGCTCGCCAGTTACAGATTTATAGCTGTGCTGTAGAGTAATTGAGATTTAGCACAAATACAGACTTCACCATTGATTATAGTAACTTGAAGATAATCTGAACAGCCCTGTAATATCTAAAACAGTTTTTTTACTTCTTACTCACGTAACATTATATTAGTATTTGGTTCTGAAATGTACGCGTATACCACTACCCTACGGATTAGAACCCTACGGATTTATATGTATAGCGCTCATATATTTGAAATTAAACGCATGACGTTTCGAATGTGCATCTGCCTGTGACCACGGATGCTGTAATACATCCGTGAAGTGTTATTTTAATCAATATATTATGATATACAGGCTGTCCTGAAAGTCAAGGTCAAGCCGAAACCGGTTGATAGGCTAGGCCATGGCAGTCACTAGAAAAATACAATAAAAATTCTAACAAATGTCCTTTTCGAGTTATAGCCTTTTCAAAAAAAATGTATCCTTGTATTCGTTTGTTGTTTACTGTGGCTACAGATATTGTGATTGCTTTTGCATTGTACAGCTTTTGTTGTAAGAATCGTAAAGCTGATAACAGGAAACATATTTCTGCCGAATTTCAACAGTGTGATTCTTATAGTTACAGAATAAAATGGCTGTGACATACGGACGGACAGACAGACAGACAGACTTGACAAAACTATAAGGGTTCCGTTTCTTGCCATACGGATACAGAACCCTAAAAAGGCAAAAAGCAGGTAACTTAAAAAAACTTTTTTATATAATTAAATTAGCAAGTGATAATTAAACCATTTAAGAATTCGGAATAAGTGCGCCATCTTTTGTAGTAAGTTGCCGTAGTAGCCCTTCTACATTTTTTTTTCAGTAATGCGAGTTAAAGTTGGACCTTGCAATAAGTTTGAATTTATGGTTCGACTTGAAAGTGTCATGGAATAAAAATGGAGGCTCCAAACGTTGATAGATTAGCTTCTTCAGGCTAACAATGCAAAAAAAAAACCTGGAAAATCTCAATATCTGTAGCCACAGTAGTTGACAAACCAAAACAAGGTGTCAATTTTCATTTTTTTTTGATAAGGCTATAACTGGAAATGTACATAAGTTAGAATTTCCATTTTATTTTTCTAGTGATTGTCATGGACTAGCCTATCAAACGGTTTCGGCTTTGACCTTCACTTTCTGGACACCCTGTATAATATCAGTATGTTTTTTCTGACAATAAGAGGGAAAGTGATTAAAGCTATATCCGAAAACGTTATATCAGAGAGCAGAGACAGTGATAGGTAAAACTTAGAGGAAGGTACCACTAATTGAACTTTGACTTATTTATTTAGCAAATTCAAAATATATTAATTTTAAAAATAGATCAAACTTAGTGATAAAAGGTTCTAAAAATATCCTCTTGATGAGCTCGATTTATACGCTGAACTTTCAACTGGCGCGGGTCACACGGGTATGCTAACTAATCTTGACATTGTGCTGGTCCCAAGGCCGCCGAATAATGGAGCAGCGTGCCGGTCGGGCCAACTGACCCTTTGACAAATGTCGCGAATCAGATAACCATCGCTTTTAAAAAAAAGTCGTGCAAAGGAATTCGTGAATAGGGCTTATAATTTGTAGCAAACCAATCTCCTTTCTAAATATAGTATTGTTTTTTTTTTATATTTTTGTATACGTTTATATTTTGTTACTTTTCGTTTTACATCGAAAGATAAAACTTGAGATTTCCCAAAAATATCCTTTTGTTTTGCTAAATCCCTCCGATCACTCTGAAAGCGAATTATTTTCAGCGTGATTTTAGCGTTGTGTTTGTTCAAGACTTTCTTTCGACGTTTTCCCACTATATACTGTCAATGTGTTTGATTGTTTCATCTAGTGACATGTATTGGAACGTGGGAGTTGATTTGACAGTTTTGAGGACCTGTCTGATGTCTCTACCTGTCGAAAATGTAGTGAACATTTAAGTAAAAGAAGCACTTGAGTACTGCTTGTTTTTATTCACATAATTAGAGACGAGTTCAAAATGAATTTATGATTCTCACACGGCTGGGAACCCCGCCCACTGAGGTGCAATGCACTTGTGTTTATCATCGTAGACAATAATTTTATTAACACACTCGCGCGGTGCACGCAACGCTTTATAACAATGTTGGTCTCTACACGTACTTTTATTGACTTGGGTAAAAAAACTTGGGCTAAACAGGAAAAGCTTCGACGAATATATTCTCGGGCTTGAATTCCCATTAATTATCTCACGCTCCGATCATAATCATTTACATAAATGGTTTAGTTCTAATTATATTTCTTACAATGATTTCACAAAGTAATATTAAAACGTCGTATGAAAAAAAACATTAATTTATTTGGATACTAATGAAATTGTTTTTATGCAAATAGTTGTTAAGTATTCGCACTAGTTTCACTTCTGCAATTTGTATTTATGCAATGTTAATAGCACAGCAGTTGACCTGTTTAAATATAAATCAGAGCTCTACTATTTAAATTAGATGGTGACGCACTGAATAAAGTTATTCTTGCCAATGTGTCAATAATTCTAAAGCTAGCTAGATCTGAAACAATCAAAATAATAAAGGGGATTTGTCAAACTTGTTCAAATTCAAAGTGTTGTCGAACATGAGCTGATCCCAAGACGAAGGGTAGACCTGAGACATTCTAGATAGTGATCCTAAAGCCGCAGTGTCAAAGGTCGCCGACGTCCTACACTCCACAACGGGCGGTATATTCCTGACCTGACCTTTGTTATCTCGACGTCTATTTCCATCACATCCTCGACCGCAAGAAAGCGGCTACTCAGGATTTCCTCTTTGCTCGCGTACCCTTTTCACAGTTTTGCAGCAATATTTTTCAAGTTATCTTCATTAAAACATTGCGATGTTATGAGGTGACTGGTGTAGAGTATTTTGGGGTTGTTTGAATTTTACATGGGGCGGTCTGGTCCGTTAGTTTGGTCGCCCGCTATAAGTGTGGGTTGGCGGTGGCGCGCGCGGACAGTGTTCGGCCGGCCGTGTAGCGTGTACCACAACACTGGCTGGCACCGGTGTTCCAAATTCAAATTAACCATTTACACAAATGGATTACACACAATAGTGCGGTGAACCTGACCTTCGACTGTAGAGTTTCCCATCTATTTAGTGTTTTTAGTTTTTTCCGTCTGCGGATAGCTATGCCAGTGTTGTACGAGAGATGCGCTCAGCCGCATTTGCAGTCGCGGCGGGCTACGAAAACCGTAGGCCGTAAGTTCAAAACCCATTGACTATCTATGTCTCAACAAACTCACGCTAATGTGAACTCTATTTCTATCTAACCTTTGTAGCTTTTATTTGATGTGTCTGAATGTGATAGTAGGGTTGTTGTTTCGTTTACTTACGACTTCGTTGGTAAAGTTCCCTTTTTGGAAAGTTGGTCTCAAGGTATTAAGTGCGGAAGATATGCGGCTCTTACCAAGTTTGCTACCAAACGACCTTCCCGAGCGAACTTCATAAATAATTCTGTAGCTTCCATTGGTTGCTGTGTCATCGATAAATCACTAAGTGACTAATTGAAAAGTGCTGTCTTATCAATAAATATATTATGAATGATCTTATTTGCAAATAGTAATTTTATCAGAAAGGTCTTAATTATTTTGGATTTGACATTTACAAGCTAAAAGCTAACGTGTATAGAAAAAAATATTCAGGATTCCTTTTTCTAAAGAGTTCAATGCACATCACCTACCCACGTGTGTGTGTTGTGGGAAAAATAGTTTTATTTGTTTATTATACCGCAAACTCGGTCGGTGAGTCAGAGAAACTGCGTAGGCGCAGGTTAAACGACCCCTCGAGCGACCCCTGAAATACGAGCCTTATTGTGATCCAATGATGCTGATTATGATATAGGGTCACTTATGCTTCGCGTGGATGGAAGAGAGGACAGATAAATCTCTTGAAGACGCGTAGACGTCTGCAACATGTCTGATGAACCAAGAGTATTTGATATCTTATTTTTTAACCGTAAATATTGTTAACTTCAAAAAAGGAGGAGGTTATCAATTCGACTGCATGTTTTTTTTTTGTGGTGCTGCTGTTACCTCATATCTCAGATATTTAGGGGCTGATTTAAAATATTTTTGGCCTGCGTAGAGGTTATACCTTCTAGTTGGTCCCATTGTTGCCAAGTGAGGATTTGATGATGGGATCCTGGTGCAATCGTGGGAAACCCTAAAATTTCTAAGGCACGTATATAGTGTTTTTGTATTAGAATCTTAATATTGCCAAATTGTTACGCCTGATAGTCATCATCGTGTCGAGTTACTCTGATAGTGGAACTCCTCAACGCCTAGTAACTCAGTTATTATAATGATATAATTTATGATAGGTAACTTATAGCTTCATAAAGAACAAAGTCATGAAGTGCAACCCCTCCATCCCTCCTATAATCACTGAAAATATTTAATAAAATTAAATTAAAAAAAGTAAAAACCGGATTCAAAACCAAAATGCACTTATGATTTCTTGGATGATTCTATGACTTTCAAATGATTTTGTTCTTCTTTATTTTAAAGAGGATTCTTCAACGTACTTTTTTAAGAAAAAAAAGTAACTTTTTGTATTTAAAGATCTGAAAATTCCTTTGTTGCGTGATGAGTACTTTTTATACATGCTTCTGAATGAAGCTATTGCATACTACTGTTTGTCTAAAACAGAATTTACGGTTATTTTTCACAGAGATTTATTTAATATATTTCTGGTTTCGTGTTCACGGGTAGATAAATTGTGTTTTAATATTTGAGTACTCATGACATGCATGAGTCATAGATATCTATGTTTTTTTTGTATGTTTCCTCTTTAGGACTTCCTTGCTTTTTTTAGCATCATCATGTTATACTGCTGACACCTTTCGTTTAGTTCATAAATAATATCTAATTAGGTTGCTCGCGTTGTGACTCATACAATTTTCAGCGGTTCTCGCTGTTAGTGTAGACCACTTATTTATTTAGGCTGACCCATATGTGGTCAGGTATCATCGTCAGTTGTTTTCATTTGAGGTTGATGACCCGACTAGCGACCCCAACTATGATTACTTTTTCGTGTTTTGTGGGTTACTTACTAATTTATAGATAACTGACCTTTATTTGGATCCTCAATTGACGTATGATTAGTATTCGGCTAGTTTTTTGTTAAATCTAGAATTGTTTACCAGTAAATACCCTAATTTCGGGTCATATTTTCAAAAGATGCTTATTTTAATATGTAGAATCAATAGCCAAGTCTCCTAATACTCGTTTGATTTTGTCCTTCATTGATATGGGTCAAAATTGACGTTGCGATTTTAGATAACGATATTTTCTTCCGTGCGGAAGATTTGAATGAGGCTTTTGCGAAGTCATGCTTTTGTAAGAGTTATAATAATAACTCAAGACAGCGGCTCTTACAATAATACTGAATGGTGTTCCTAAAACAGTTTTTTCTTCTGATATTATTCTTGAACCGCCAATTTGTCAACAGAATCCAGATCTTGCAAAGGTCAATAGGCTTAATATAATCGTATTACCGTTTTTATAACCGTATCTTATTCCTAATGTGGAGGTGATGTCGTGAGACACGGGTGTAACGAGGCTTCATGCCTAATTCTTTGCGCCTTTGTCGCAATTTGCCTCTGACTCGGAGAAGGAAGGAGGTCGTCGTTTGTTATGTGTCATGCAGACACGTAAGCACCTTTGTGAAGACTTACAAGTTGGTTCGATGTTAAGGAATTTAATTAAACTGCCAAAGCTTGTCCTCGTGCTCATTTGTTTCAGTGTTGTTCACATTAAACTTGAAAAATAAGCTTATCTTTGAACGTTTCCTTTAGACATCATTAATTTACATACAAGTAATTAGCTACTATTTTTATAACAAACTAGGTATGCAGTGCGGTCCGCATGAAGGCCGCAATGTACAAAACTCGCCTTAGAATCCTTTTCATTTTTTTTTATACTTCAAAAGAGAATGTTCGCCGGAGGCTTACGTCACGGTTGGGCAACCCCGAAGCTACATTCCCGTAAACGTCGCGCTGATCAGATAGCGTACGAGCGAGGAAGGCCCCACTTAGCGGGTATCGTGTGGGAACTGGATAACGAGTTCGTGCTGCTGTAACAAATGCGGCGCTAGCGCCTTTCAGGTCAATCGAATATATCTTGCTGGGCATACAGCACAGTGTATAGCAGGTCACAGGTGTCTGTCAGTATTTCCGTAAATTTCGTGTTATCAGCTTAGCTTATCATTTTGTTTCCGGGTATCTGGCGTTGATGACTGTACAAGCTTCCCATCCTTGAGTTCTCTGGTCGGATTAGCATCCTTATTTGGCTTTGGGGTACCATGATTTTCTGTTTTGCTTCAAACTAGTATCATTATTTCCAAAAGCCACATTCTAATTAATATCTTTAACTTAAATGCGGATGGAAATTTAGGTTATTATAATTTTCATTGTTTACCTCGCGATTCGATTCGGTAACAAAAATTCTAGGGAAGTGTTGCAAAATGAGTTCTTCGAACTGAACTCGACTCGTTTAGGAGCTAAACGAATTTCAGGCATTACGTGAACGCTCGTCTATAACAATTGGGTAGAAACCGAGGTCTGAATTAAAGCTTCTTCCGCGAATCTCCAGCAATTTTCAACACGAAACCGACAACGGCAGGTGTTGTGGAATCATTTCAGCCGAATCATTTCCGTATTTCAAATAATTCATAAAACTTTGTCAGTTTGAGTTAATTAGTTAACTTTTCTGGCGGAGACCCATTTAGATGTAGATAACGAGACGTAATATGTGTAGGGCTAAGTCCAGATTATTAATGGGTGGGTGAGTAATGTTTAGTAAGGGCAACTTTTCACCCCAGTCTACATGAAAAGCTCTGCGCTGAGTTGATATACTACTGTATGTTGTTAGTTCATCACATAGATAGTTTTCCCGTTAACACAGTATACTAATTCCGTCTTATCTACCATCATTACAATCAGCAGGATTCTATTGTATGTTATGGCCTATCTTTCATTATGAGTTAAATATCCACTTGGTTCGATGTTTCTTCTTTGTGCCATGATTTTATAGCTATGATAAAAGATTACAAATTGTTGTGCTCGTCCACCCCTAGTGTCAACTATTAGTCGGTAATCGGATTACTATTTTAGGACACGTCAATTCTGTTTTCATTAGTAATAATATCCTGGTGTTAGAATCGATGTTTGTGATAAGAATCGGTACATTTTGAATTTAATCAATACAATCACGATGGTCTATCCCGAGGGCGTCGAACCGTGCTTTATTTATCTGCATGCCAACCGTCGTCAAGGCGCGGATACCATGCGCTGGTGCGCCAACTCCGATCATACACATTGCAACCTGTCACATCATGGGACCTGTTCCTCAGTTCAAAATAAAAATTCTCTTATTCAAGGATACATAGTCGAGATCTTTTTTATCAATTTCGTTTACGATAGTACTTTCTAATTAGATGAAATGTAAACTCTCCTTATCATTTTCTAATTAAAACCTACGTGGACTCGTAAAACCTATAAAACTTAGTTACAGTAGGCTAAGTTCAACGTCCTTTGTCCGACCATGTGTCTATCAAAAGTGAGAATGTTTGTACGTGCTGTCAAGTTCAAGTCAACACGCGTGTATTGATCGGAGCTCACCTTGCACGTCACATCATTCATTTTTCATCAATGTGACGGATAAAGACAATAATGAAAGCAAATGGCAGACTATTATTTCCAATTTCATTCGCTTACAGGGCGATTCCAGTAATTGATCAATGATAGCTTGAGCTCAGTCGTCGGAGTCGCACAGTCCGCCAAGTGTTTCCCTCGCGAACAGTTTTCTTCGTCCTTTTACGTGACTCTATTTTTAGTTTTTTGCGTGTTAGTGTACTTGCATACTTCATCTCCCTTTCGATTGACTTTTAAGGCGGCCTGTTGGTGACCTAATATAATTTATTCTCGTAAGTCAGTGAGGTCTTGACACGTCAAACTATGCGTTAAACGAGTTTTTCAGTAATGAGAGTGGTTGATATGCAATTTCACCTTCGCGCGCGGCCGTACCCGGTGCGCATGCGTCACGGTTCATTGCCTTGACTACGGAAAGAGATCCTAATATGGCGCTCGGCGCAGGATTGCCTTGCGCCAACGCAGAACGTAGCCATTACGGACAATTCGTCTGTCAGGAGAGTACATATCACTTTACACATTGATACAGATTGTAAATCTAATCTGCCAAATAATCTCTAAGAAAAGAATGTCTGAAGAGTTCCTAAGCTAAAGGCAAACAAAACAAAACATCAGACTGAGGATCGCCAAATATGTGTTGCTCATGGTTACGATGCAGAAGAAGAGTTGCAGACTCGTGCGAAGTCAGCACTGCCAAAGAGGCGTTTGAACAATCAGAACTGCCCTCCGAAGAGAGTTCAGCCAAGAATGAGGAGTCAAAGGAACAAAAAAAGTCACGTAAGACAAACCAGCTGTTTGCTGCACTCGGTTTCCCAGGGCTTTCTCTAGATATTTACCGCTTTATGCACTACTTAGGTTCGCATTTCGCTTGATCGTATTAATGTTTTTATTTATTTTCAATTCAAGTATTGCGTCACTGCCACATGATTCACGAACTTGATTTTATTGTAAACTGCCTTTGAGGTTTGCGATGGACTCGGCTGTAAAAACGGATTTATGCTTATTTCATTTTCCAAAAGCAAAGTGTTAATAAGACTGGTTATGTAAATGTGGACTAGTTTCTCGGTGCCTTTTGGTTCAAGAGCATAAAGCATGCTTCACAGAATCGCGATATGGTATCTACCCTTATCATTTTCTCAGATATATTTTTTGAAGGCTCTCTTGTTCGCGCCAAAGATAGCATATCAACTCGGAGTTAAAATCTTTATAGTTAACCCAGAGTTAAGGTAGCTCAAAATTGGGTTTCAACTCCGACTAAGGGTCGATTTTACCAAGTCAGATAAAACTTATCCGTCTGAGTAGGTAAAAAACGTTCGATTTTAAAATAACATTTTATAAATGATTGCTGACAAATAGGTCACGTTTCAAATTAGGCGTATTGTACTTTATTCGACGTATATTCCTTATCTGTCGTTGGAAAAATCATGCCTTAGAGTCGATTCTACCAACGTCAGATATAGGACTTACCCAACTGAATAAGTATAAAACGACCGATTTCTAAATGTCAATTTCGTAAATTATTGCGGGCAAATTGGTGACGTTTGAATTAGGCGTTTAGTATTGTATTCGACGAATATTGCTTATCTGGCGTTGGTAAAATCGACTCTTAATACTGTTTATATAATAATACGGGTATATTGGTAATACTGATACTGTCTGTACCCGATTCTGATTCTAATATGACGGGTGTCGTCGTATCTTCCAGCGCCGTCTCGTGTCACCCGCAACAACCAGATGCGGCTGTCTAACGCGGGGGGCGCGTACACGAACGGGCACGGGGGCGACACGACGGGGCGGCGCGGCGCCGAGAACGTGCCGCCCGCGCAGCAGCCGCCGCCGCAGCCCGCGCCCAACTCCAGGGTCACGCAGCAGGTAACAGCCGGAGAGACCCATCGACGACCAGCGATTTACTGCTCGTTGTTACCCAACTCCAGGGTCACGCAGCAGGTAACAGCCGGAGAGACCCATCGACAACCAGTGATTTGTTGCTCGTTGTTACCCAACTCCAGGGTCACGCAGCAGGTAACAGCCGGAGAGACCCCTCGACAACCAACGATTTACTACTCGTTGTTATAGACCACTCCTGTGGCCGTAGTGCAAGTCAGAGCAAGACTTTCTCGATCAAACGCATCGAGCGCGTAAACGCGAATTTATGTGGGATTGAAGCAGCGCCGTCTAGTGACTAACGGGTGGGTACATTAAAACAATCTCATATAAATTAACGTTTACGCGCTCGATGGGTTTGATCGAGTAAGTTCCGCTACGACTCGCACTACGGCCTCAGTTTGTGGATCGACCTAGCTGGTGGCATTGGAGGCGTGAGAGCCGAACTTCACAGATACTGTGCGATTGATGGCGTATTAATGCAGACGGCTCATTCCATCGGTCTCTGGAGCCCCGTATAAAAGCTTTTTTAAGAGCTTAAGATCATCCCCTTTTTCAGCCAAAAAGACTTAATTGTAATTGTAAGCGTACACTGTTACGCTAAGAACCTTCAATCAACCTAGAAATATCCTCAATCAGCCAAACTTACCAAGAATCCTACCCTTCTCCTAAACCTATCCTTTCCCCTCCTTAGCCTCCTACCTCGGGCGGGCGGTCGCGGTCGGGCAGCACGCCCAGCGCCGCGTCGGTCCCGCAGGGCCTAGCGCCGTCCCCGTACATGCCTAACCTGCAGCGCAAACACGGCAACCAGAAAGAGGTGCATACAGTTACCGTTCTTAGCGATAGCAGGTAGATTGCTAATTTGCTAGTATCATGCTACTGCTGAACACCCACCACTAGGACACAAACTGCCATGGTACACGTGAAAGGACTTAGGTGGGTAGATGTAAAGCCAACATGTTCAGGTGGGGCTTTTCTGACGGAGCCTACCATCCTGCATCAGCGGCTACACGGATTCTTTGGAGGACCTAATGTGTGCAAATGCCAAGGCAATCAGTGTTGCCACTACTGGGCACAACAAATTGAAGTCGTTTACTATCGTCACGCTATAAAGAAGAAGAAGTATTATATTTTAGGTGGTGCAGTCGCTTTACAAGAATGGAGAACCTAAAGCGACGCCGTAATCAATAAGAGGTGCCTGCTCTGTTTTATGATCCTTACTCCTCTCCTTAACAATAGATGGTAGATTAGTGAAAGTATATCAATGTGATAGATATCATACATGAAGTAGTAGTATCGAAGATTTCAGATAGATCGATAATAGGTGTATTATAGATGTTTTCGGTAGCAACCTAAAGCTGTATAAGTATAAAATATCAATTAAAAAGAAATCCTTCGTGGACAGTAATTGTGTCAGAAGGTATCAGAAGTTCCATGACGCCTATTGGGAATTTGGCATTATTGTAGGCTTGTGAATTTTGGAGCTCAATGAAATTGTCTTATAGTTGAGATCTATTGTAGCTTGACCAGCGCCCGATCATTCATACAAACATACAGTTTTTTATTGTTATGTCTGATGTTAAGCTACAAAATGGAGTACATGGATAATATCCGTTTCTTACCCTTTTAGTATAAAGCGTGTTTAGTATTTAGAATGTGTATGTATCGATTGTCATGTTCAGTTCACAGCGCCGAGCGCGGGCGTGACGGGCGGCGCGCGCGCTCCCGGCGTCTCCAGCACGGTGTCGGTGCCGCACGCGGTCGCGTCCGGCGCCGTGAGACGCTCCAACGTCGTCAAAGAGGTCGAACGGCTCAAAGAGAACAGGGAGAAGCGGCGGCAGCGGCAGGCAGAGCTTAAGGAGGAGAAGGTATGATCATCTTTGTCTAAAAAAGCAGGTGTTATACTGTCCAGTGCCACATGCGGTTGGCTACTGCGTAAGACGATTCAACGTCGTCAAAGAGATGGAACGGCCTTAAGGAGAAGGAAGTATGATCATCTTAGTCTACAGGTTGGATGTATAGTGACCAGTACTGTGTCAGTAACGCATGCAGTCGTCTCTGGTGCTGTGAGACGGTCCAACGTCGTCAAAGAGTTGGAACGGCTCAAAGAGAATCGAGTGAAGCCAGTGTATTAAAGCAGAAGAACGTATGCCTGTAATATTCTGCTCAAGGATTACTAACAAAGGAATATCTGAGTATGCCATGGACTCTTGAACTTATATTCTCTTCCACAAGATGGCCATGATAATTAAAAACAATAATGTCAACAGCTACTGTTTTATCTTGTCATTCAATTATATCAGAAGAAGTGTTGTCCGTGTGAAACTTTGCATACTGCGACTTTTAGCAGCGATGCAGCATCGATGCAGACGCAAAATGCAACCTTTACACACTTGCGCTACTTTTAGCATCAATACAGTCGCGATGCTATCGCGCGTTAGTATCGATGCATTCGCGATGCTGAAGCTGGACATTCACAAATAATGTACTGGATAATGGCGACTGCATCGATACTAACGCGCTACAGCATCGATGTCAAATTAAATCTGTTCATCCAAAACGCGTGACTGCATAGATGCTAAAAGTCGCAGTGTGTCTAAAAGCTAAGTTAAAAGTCGCAGTCTTTATTACAACACCATAATACATCTTAAATAAAACCTCCATATTTATTTCCCAGGAAGCCCTAATGAACATGGACCCCGGCAACCCGAACTGGGAGTTCCTGGCGATGATCCGCGAGTACCAGAACAGCATCGACTTCCGGCCGCTGACCGGGAACGAGCCAGTCGAGGACCACCAGATCACCGTCTGCGTGAGGAAGAGGCCGCTCAATAAGAAGGAGGTGGCCAAAAAAGAGGTACGCGAGTCAGTGATGTTTTTATAATCTGTGAAAACCCATTATTATGTCCAAAAGTTTGAGGTAATGCATAGGTTTTTGACTGTGCAGTCCAGCCCCATTCAGTCTTCAATAATTCTGCCATGTATATCACCCAGCAGAGCTGAAGATAAATGAGGTTGTCTGAAAAATATTTTGTTACCTTGCCTGATGTAAAAAGTTGTTGATAGGCGCGATTGCATACAATTTCTGGTGTTTTTGAATTTTTGACTGTGACTATTCCTTTGCCATTTTGAACATGTCTACGGGTTTATAATTTTTCTGTCCATGTTATGGCGTTTTTAACTTGTCCTATTAGAAAACGTATTTAACGAGTTTATACTTAAAAAAACCAGCCAAGTGCGAGTCGGACTCGCGCACTGAGGGTTCCGTTGAAGAACAAAGTTATGTTTGCGGTTGTTGAAAATGTGCTGTATCTCAAAAACTTCTTGTTCGATCCTTCGATCGATCTTACATACACTATACATCTTCCTACCAAATTTCAACAGTGTGTTGCTTATAATTACAGAATATAGTGGCTGTGACAAACGGACGGACGGACAGACAGACAGACAGACTTGACAAAACTATAAGGGTTCCGTTTTTTGCCATTCGGCTACGGAACCCTAAAAAGTGAATGCAATGTTTCCATTAGAAGCTCGAATCTAACAGATTGTGACGGGGGCGTCTCACATAAATACATATAAATATCCACGACTCAGCTAAAAATGATCACACAAACATTTGCCCTTTGCGGGATTCGAACCCGCTACCGCTGGCGTAATACTGCACCAAACTGATGTACCTACCTGTTTATTTTGATTTGTATCATTTTTGAGGCAGCTAGTGGTGACTGAGTTTGTTCCGGCGTTTCTTCTCAGCACTTGCCAAATTGTCTGTGTCTTGTTCGAAACGCTAGTAGGGCCCAAAAGATAAGGAGACATGTTCTAGCCCCATATGCGCCCTAATTAATAGATATTACACAAATTATTGACGTTCATAAGTGGCTTTTTGTGTCCTTAATTGAATAAATTATTTTTGACTTTGACTTTGACTTTGAATAGTCAGGAGCGCTAACAACTACATCAAACGCGTCGTTAAAAAATATTGAAATGTTGTTAATGAAATCGGCAGGTGGACGTGATCAGCGTGCCGACGAAGGACCAGATGATCGTGCACGAGCCGAAGAACAAGGTGGACCTCACCAAGTACCTCGAGAACCAGAAGTTCCGCTTCGACTACGCGTTCGACGACTCGTGCACCAACGAAGTTGTTTACAAGTCAGTCGCATTAAGGCCGTTTCTCTTTGCTCGTCGAATATTGTAAATACACTTGACATTACTTTTTTAAGGGGCTCCCTGAATTTTTGACGCGCACACTAACGCCACTCTAAAAGAATTATTACTCCTTAAATACAAAAACAATCAAAAATCTGGTTGACACGATTGTAGTACAGGTTCTATAGTTTATTAAGTACGTTTAAATTGTTTCAAAAGTAGTTTACTGTAGTTAGAGTTAGAAAAACTGCCAAATATGCCAAGTAACTGCAGATAACTCTGTTTTATTGAACTTAAACATTGTATCTAAACCACAATCAGAGCTACAATCGCATCAATCAAATTTTTTGATTGATCTTTTATTTAACGAGTTATGATTTTTCTACTAAAGTGGCGCTAGTATATGCCTTATAAATTCGGGGAGCCCCTAACGAAATGATTCATTTTAAATAAGATAAACACAAAACATTCACACTAGTAATTCATCATTGAAAACTGAGATCTTTTTTAATCAAACAGTTCATTAATTTTATTTTCTGATATTTATAATAAATGTTATGAAAAGTTTGGTTACATTGTTCGACAAGCAATAGAAAAGTCACTTTAATTGTTCGTTAGTATTTGATATTGTAAAGGACTTAAGACCATCAACGGGTGTTTTAGTGTTAGTCAAGGAGAGTGTGGTGAGAAGACAGGTTTTCACTCGAAAGGCAAACACTTAGCAATTATATTCAAGGGGGCTACGAAATAAGAACTAGCTAGAAAATACAATATTCTATAAAATAATTGATTTCCATAGACAAACTAAGTAATAAGTCGAAAAACTAAGTTAGAGAATTTATGTTATAAAGTATGATATATTTTATGGGATTATTGAAAATATTAGATATTACTTTCTTTCAAATAATTAATGAGACTTAGTAATAAGTCGAAAAACTAAGTTAGAGAATCTATGTTATAAAGTATGACATATTTTATGGGATTATTGAATATATTAGATATTACTTTCTTTTTAATAATTTATGAGACTTTCAAAGCATTTTTTCTGTAATATTTACCAGACAACGATTATGACGGGGGCGTCTCCCATCAATCACATTAAAACGTCCACGAGCTAGGTTCAAACGTTCGTGCTTATCATACAAACATATGCCTCTTACGGGATTCGAACCCGCGCCCGCCGGTTCAGCAGTCAGGAGCTGTAACCACTGCACCTAACGTGCAAGCTAACGGCTGTTCACCCGTCAGGTACACGGCCAAGCCGCTGGTGCAGACGATCTTCGAGGGCGGCATGGCGACGTGCTTCGCGTACGGACAGACCGGCTCGGGCAAGACGCACACCATGGGCGGGGACTTCCAGGTACGTTCAATACTTTTAAAAAAGCGTTTTACAAGAGTTTTATACCACTCAGATAATTTAAAGCTGTTGGGGGGAAACTTGTCTCTTTTATGGACATTTTTAATAAAGTTGAAGAAATTATTTGTTTGTTTGCACGCTAATCTGAGAACCTATTGGTCCGATTTGAAGAAAAAAAAAAGTGAATTGTGTTTGATAGCGTATTTATCGAAGAAGTCTATGACTATAAAACTTCACGCTACAATGTAAAATAAGAACGTGCAGGATAAGCGATCTGCATCCAGTCAGCAATCATTGGATTCCAGTGTTATCTTGCAAACTTTAATAAGTCGCTGTGCTTTTGATCGAAGGGTCTCTTATCTTGAAGTAGCGGTTCCCCGCGACTGAGTCCGCGCGTTTTAAGTTTAAAGCCTTTCTCGATAAATCGATAGATAATAGCTATCTAACCCAAACATATTTTTTTCTGTCGAGTAGTGAGACAAGCGCGTTCAAACAATCAACTTTTTAGCTGTATAATAATAAGTGAGTATAGATTCCTCAGCCCCAACGGCCATTGTACTAAGTCCGCCACCGTCACTATTAAATGATGTGTACTAATGATGCGAAACTTTAATTGCCTCGGTGGCGCAGCGGTTAGAGGGTAGCACTTTAAAGCGACGGCTGCGTCAGAGGTCGCGGGTTCGATCCCCGGGTCTGGTACAAATATATGTACTTGAGTTTTCTGTTCAGAAATTCACAGGGAAGCCCGGAGTTTGGCAGTTGTTTGTTTTTCACCCTCGTGCCTCGGCGCGCAAGTTGCGCCGTTGGTCCTGCGTCTGATCTAAAAAAAAAGTAGGACACCAATCACATACATTGCTCTGATCCCAAAGTAAGTAGCTATTACTATTTGACGACCCGTCTGGTGTAGTGGTCGAGAAATCGCCTACTACGCAGCGGGTGCGGGTTCGATCCCCGCACAATACAAACATTTGTGTGTATAAACATGTCTGTTTGTATTGGTCTGGGTGTTTTCTATGTATATCATGTATACTGTATTTACAAAAAAAAAGTATTTAAGTATTATATCCGTTGTCTGGCACCCATAACACAAGCTTTGAGTAGCTTACTTTGGGGCTAGATGGCGATGTGTGGGAATGTCCAAAGGATATTTAAAAAAAAAAAAAAAGCACTTGTGTTATGGAAATCAAACACAGCGGTGGTACCACAACACCCAGACCCGAGAAAATATAGAAAAAAAATATTTCTATATTGACCCGACCGGGAATCGAACCCAGGACCTCGGAGCGGCGACGCCTTGAATCCAGCGTGCTTAGCCATTAGCCACTGCACCACGGAGGTCGTTGCTCTCTGGGCGCGTCAGCTCGCTGTCCCTAAGGGCTATGAGAGTGAAAGGAATAGAAAGTGCACCTTTGTCTGCACACACACTTGTGCACTATAATATGTCCCGCGCAGTCGGTTAGTCGTTGTGACTGGCCACCGTAGTCGAAATCGGCTGGGGGGACTATCTCTATTGATGCGTATAATGGTAATTTCCCCAGGGCAAGACGCAAGACTGCAAGAAGGGCATCTACGCGATGGCGGCGCGCGACGTGTTCGCGTACCTCAAGTCGCCCAAGTACAAGCCGCTCAACCTCATCGTGTCCGCCTCCTTCTTCGAGATATACTCCGGGAAGGTAATAGTCCTATACTTTATGCAGTCTGTTTATCTTTGCTAGACGAATATTGTAAACAAACTTGAAATTCCGTTTTTACAAAATAATTCCTTTTAAGTTGAACACTAAATTTGCAACCTACATAGGCAATTCGTCGTTGAACAATGCGATCTTTTTAAACCTGTACGGTTTGCACCGAACAATGTATGTCACCGCGTCAGCACTTTTACTTTCGTTAGACATTTTTAAGTAATTATAATTTAGTCATAACAAGTTGACTCAAGTGTGAACTCGTATAGCAAGAAATAAACAATATAGATCGTCAAGGATTTATCATTTAGCAAGATCCCTCAAGTCTGTTGGGTGGCAGCATCAAGGCACCGCTCAACATATGGTCCTTCGAAAGGTGAGTGGTTTAGTGTTTTATTGTGTTTTTCAAGTGCTAGCGAATCGGTAAAGTCGGCCTCCCACCAGCGGGTCTCACCGACTGCATTGAGAAAGCGCATATAGCATTTGTTAACACATTTGGCACTGAATCATATAGAACCAGCAAGAACAAGAGCAAGCCAGCAAGAACAAGAGCAAGCAAGCAAAAACAAGAGCAAGCAAGCAAGGACAAAGCAAGTTAGCAAGTATCAAGAGCAAGTTTATGTGGAGCGTTTGTTGTGAAATACAAGTCCACATCATCATCAAGTAGCGCGCGCAAAATTCATCAATATCAAGTAAGGTATACCTTAATAATCAATCAAGTTATCAAGCGAGTTCACACCATTATCAAATTATCAAGTTCACAAGTTTTATCAAGACACAAGAAGCAAGTTCTCAATCATGAGTGTCAGTGACCTACTTTACCAGCAAGCACTGCTATCAGAGGAAATCAAGAAAACTCTTATCAACTTTAAGAAGGATGGTCCATCACGTAGAACACCAGAGTACATCAAGAGACGCCTGGAATCATTGGAAAAATATTGGAATGAATACACGGCTAACCATGCGAAAATTTCGCAATTATTAGCAGCTGATGACGATCATTTCACCGGTGATTACTATCAACAAACGAGGCAGAGTTACCTAGAAACTAAAACTTACATTGAAAAAGCAAGCATCAGTATCACACCTTCGATTGATCCCGTAACTGAACCACCAACGTCGTCATATAAAACCAAACCCATCGCCCGCGCACGCGAGGACACACCCATTTTGCAAGATGCCGAACAAGATAAAAACGTAACTTTCGAGGAAAATGTTACCACGCATCATACAGCCATGAAGCAAGATTGGAATGCTATGATGAACACCTCTGATAACGGTAACTTTAGCAAGCTCGATGACATGTACTAGAAGCAGCTGAGCAATTTCAAGGCATTTGCAAGAACCGTCTCAAACATTAACGTTGGTACGATGCAAGAACGTTGGGAGTTTGAAGACACGCTGAGAGCGCTGCAAGAGCGTTGGAAGGCAATAGATCTGTTGCACTGGGAGATAGATAGTGAAACCAATGGATCTAACCTGCAATATGAGTCAAGGTTCACCGAGCACGAACAAAAATACCAAGAAATCAAGAAAGCCATAAATAGCAAGTTATGGTCTGTCTCTCATCGAGATAAATCAACACCACAACTCGATATCCCGATCTTTAATGGAAATTATCAGCAATGGGTATCATTTAAAGATCTCTTCAGTGAAGCCATACACAAGAACCCGAGTTTGTCAAATGCTCAACGAATGCAGTTCCTTAAGAGCAAGCTTAAGGGAGAAGCTGAGCGTTTGGTCCAACACCTACAAATAAGCTCGGAAAACTACATAACCTGTTGGGAAATATTAAACCACAGGTACAACAATAAGAAATTAATATTCACTACCCATATGAATACTATGATGAGTATCCCTGTGATGCAGACCTCAAACGCAAATCACATAAAACGACTGCATGATGTCACCACTGAGTGCTTGAATGCCATTAAAAACCGTCATTTCAATGTTGGCGTCAACATTGAAACTTGGGACCCGATCTTGGTGTATCTTTTGGTCCAGAAAGTAGACGCTGAGACACACAGTGACTATTTGGAGACATTGAAGGAGCCACGTGAATTGCCAAATCTTAATGAATTCCTCTGCTTTTTGGAAAACAAGTTTACTACAATGGAATCGGCACGTCGAAAACAAGAAAACAGTCAACGGGCTATTCCATCAACAGCAAGACAAGAAAGGCCATACCAATTCAAGTTTCATAACAACAAGGCTATCACTCAATTTTATCCGAGAAGCAAATTGAATTGCCCTATTTGTGAGAGTTCGGAACATGGCATTTACTTTTGCAAGCAGTTTCTAGAAATGTCGCCGACACAAAAACGTCAAGCAATTACGAAATTGAACCTTTGCCCAAACTGCCTGCACAGTCACAAAGGAAATGCGTGCTCATCAAATAAACGGTGTCGCGAGTGCAATGAATGCCACAATTCTTTGCTTCATGCGGCGTATGCAAAAACAAACGTGACTCGGACAAACGTGACGACAAGGTCAACGACTGCAAATTGGGAATCAAACCGAAGATCTAACAACAGTTCACATGTTACTCAACGAAGTGAAGTACCTGAAATCTTATTGGCTACCGCCTTGATAAAGGTACAAAGATCAGACGGAGAACACCACATCATGCGGGCACTTATAGATCAAGGCTCACAAGTGTCTCTGATCACAGCAAGAGCTGCCCAACTATTAAACTTACCTCGCCAAAAATGCAATGGAATCATCACAGGTGTTGGCACCAAGGACAACATCTGCACTGGAACAATAAAGATAAACTGCAGTTCAATTACCGAAAACTACGACTTCACCACAGATGTTTACATCATGAAAACTCTGACTCGAAATTTACCAAATGATTCATTTACAAGGCCAGCATGGGCAATGTTACAAGAAATAGAGTTAGCAGATCCTGAATTCAATATAAGCAAGCCTATTGATATTTTATTCGGAGCTGACATCTATTCGAACATAATCAAGGATAGAATCTATCGATTTGAAAATACCACGCCAATTGCACAAGAAACACGACTTGGCTGGATTCTGTGCGGGAAAGTACAGACTTTTCAATGCAACGTCATACTCAATGACATTCAAGAAATACAGAAATTTTGGGAAATTGAAGATGTTCCAGACAACCAATCATACACGACAGAGGAAAGTAAATGCATCGATTTTTACAAGTCAACAACTACAAGATCGCAAGACGGAAAATACATAGTGAGACTGCCACTAAAATCAAGCCTAGACCAATTGGGAAACTCGAAAAACAAGGCAATAGCACAGTTTTATCAATTGGAAAGAAAACTGAATAAAAACAACAATCTAAAAATAGACTACAAGTTGTTCATTAACGAATACGAAGAACTGGGTCATATGAAACGTATCAGCTGTGATAGCGCTACTACGAAGCCTACCTGCTACCTACCGCACCATTGCGTGTTACGGCAAGACTCAAGTACTACGAAACTACGCGTAGTCTTCAATGCGTCCGATAAAACATCGAGCGGGCTAAGTCTCAATGACTGCATGTGTACGGGCCCGAACCTACAAAAGGACATTTTTTCATTAATTTTGGGGTGGAGACAGTATCAAGTTGCATTCACCGCCGATTGTGAAAAAATGTTTCGAGCTATATGGCTGCATGAAGACGACCAGTCTCTTCAAAGGATTATCTGGCGAGATAGTCCACAAGAACCGTTGCAACAATATCAACTCACCACGGTTACCTACGGCACCAAGGCCGCTCCATTTCTCGCAATGATGACTTTACGTCAACTAGCAAGTGATGAACGCGATTCTTACCCAGAAGCCGCTCAAGTGCTGGAACAAAACTTTTACATGGATGACTTGGTCTATTGTATACCTTCGCTAGAAGCGGCAATTCAACTGAAAAAAGACCTCATAAATCTAATGAAAAAAGGAGGTTTTAACTTAAGAAAATGGAGATCGAACTGCAAAGAATTACTTCAAGATGCAAGCCCTCCAGAGCAAAGTAACTACAACTTCAAACAAGCTGAGTCAGCAAAAACTCTCGGTTTACGCTGGAACCCTGAAAAAGATGTTTTCAATTTTCAATGCCAAGTCAATCAAGAAAATCAAGATACGAAAAGATCACTTTTATCTGCCATCTCAAAATTATTTGACCCACTTGGATGGCTGACACCTCTATCAACAAGAATGAAGCTGCTATTTCAACAAGTATGGAAAACCAATTTGGGCTGGGATGACAAACTCCCACAGTATATTTATGAAGAGTGGCTAAAAATCAAAAACGATATTAATAACATAAATAACATTGAAATACCACGATGGGTCGGCGCCGATGTCACGTGCAAGCTCGAATTGCACGGATTTTGTGACGCATCGCAAAAGGCGTATGGATGCGTCGTGTATAGCAAAGTTACGAAACAAGGTCAAACGGAAATAAAACTTCTTGTTGGAAAATCAAGATTGGTACCATGCAATAAAGAAGTATCCTTACCAAGGCTGGAACTGAGCGGGGCTCTACTTCTCTCCAAGGTGATAGAAAAAATCAAGCAAACTCTATCTCCATACATGGATATCAAGATTCATGGATGGACTGATTCTACAGCCGTACTGGGATGGCTACAAGGCGACCCAGGCCGCTGGAAGACGTTCGTATCAAACCGTGTGCGTGAGATTACACATGTGATGCCGCCTGAGAGCTGGAAATATGTAAAATCGGCGGAAAATCCAGCTGACTGCGCCAGCCGAGGACTTAAACCAAGTCAACTAATAGCACACACGCTGTGGTGGCAGGGTCCAACTTGGCTATGTACGTCTGAAAACATTAAGCAAGAAAAACAAGATTATACGACCAACGAAGAAGCAAGAAAAATCAAACAAGTGAACGTTGTAGTCAAGCAAAGCATTGAAAGCAATATTATCAAGGAAATTATAGAAAAATACAGCTCATATTCAAAACTACTGAGAGTACTTGCCTGGGTGTATAGATTCATAACTAGAAAAGACAAGAGAAATAGTACACCTTGGCTTACTTTATCAGAATTAAGAAAAACAAGAATAAATATCATAAAGCAAGTTCAAAGAGAGATATTTGAAGAAGAAATAAGTAACCTGAAACAAAAGAAACCTATTTCAAAGAAAAGCAAGATTTTGAATTTAAACCCGTTCCTAGATAATGATGAAATCCTTCGTGTTGGAGGGAGGCTGCAGAACGCGCCTATTAATTCTGAAATGAAAAATCCAATTATATTACCTAACAATCATCGCTTCACAGAATTAATAATAAATAATGCACACGAACTCACATTCCACGGCGGGGCTCGTGTTACATTGGCATTCACGCGACAAAAATATTGGATAATTAGTGGCGTCAGAACAATAAAGAAATACTTACACCAATGTGTCACCTGTAAAAAACAAAGACCAATCATGCAAGAACAGATGATGGGAAGCTTACCTGAACCAAGAGTTAGTCCTTCGCGCCCATTTCAACACACGGGCGTGGATTTTACCGGCCATATCTTTTATAAAGCCAGCAAGGGTCGTGGTATCAAGACCACAAAAGGATATGTCGCGGTATTTGTATGTATGGTGACCGAGGCCATCCATCTCGAGCTCGTCTCCGATTTAACAACTTCAGGATTCATAGCAGCACTTCGAAGAATGGCAGCCCGAAGAGGGACCCCAAGCCATATTAATTGCGATAATGGTCGAAACTTCGTTGGAGCAAGCCGAATCATACGAGATGAATATAAAGAAATTTCTCAAATATTTAAAAACAAAGAATTACAACAAGAAATAGTCGACATGGACATTTCATTCCACTTCAACGCGCCATCATGGCCTTCAGCAGGAGGGCTCTGGGAAGCTGCCGTCAAGAGCTGCAAATACCATCTTAAAAGGGTCATTGGAGAGCAAAAACTCACATATGAAGAGTATCTGACACTGCTCAACCAGATCGAGGCATGCTTGAACTCAAGGCCGTTGTGCCCCTTGACGGAAGACCCAGACGACCTCAACTACATAACCCCATCACATTTCCTCTCAAGCGGTCCAGTATTAACAGTCATAGAGACAGAGCGGGATCTCAGAACACGCTGGCATCTCACTCAGCAACTGACACAAGATATTTGGAAGAGATGGTCAGCAGAATATCTGACCCAACTGACATCAAGGTCAAAATGGAAAACTCCAAGGGAAAATATTAGCATCGACGACGTGGTTTTAATTCATGAAGAAAATCTGCCGCCAGGAAAATGGATTATGGGCAGAGTGTGCGAGTTACATCCTGGGCAAGATGGATTAGTTCGTGTTGTTACTCTAAAAACAAAGAGCGGATTTATAAAACGACCGGTTGTTAAACTATCAAAACTAATCAAGAATGAAGAAATTGAAAACAAGATCAGCAACAAGGTTACCAGCGAGAACAAGTCGCAAAGACCTAATTCCAAAGAGATAACAAGATCTGATAGCGAAAACAAGTCGCAAACGCCTTATCCAAGAATGGTGACAAGAAAAGCCAAGAAAGGCTGGTTTACATCAATGATGATGACATTTTTGATGCTTCTAACAGTCTTATCAAGTTCTGAAGCTCACGTTAATATAACCAAGTTCAGAGAAAACCAAGGCCTATATTTCGACAAACTGTCAAATATGATGTTGATTAAAAACGAATGGAAGCTCATAGTGTATTTCGAAATGGAACCTTATCATCAACAAAATAAGGCACTCAAGTCATACATCGAAACACTTGACACAACATGTGAAACATTACGACGGCAAACGCGATGTGATGCAATAGTACTCCAGTTACGTCACGGCTACAATGAACTTGAACACTACGACCAGCTGTTGCGAACTCAGCAATTTGACGCCGTAGTACAAGCGCCGGCGCCAAGCAAAATACTCCGACGCAAGCGGGGCCTTATCAATGGTGTCGGATATCTCGCAAACACCTTGTTCGGGGTATTAGACAGCCAATTCGCTGAACAGTATGAAAGGGATATCGACATGCTACAACAGAACCAAAATCACATCATTAACCTCTGGAAAAATCAAACAACCATTGTTGAAGCCGAAAATAATCTATTAAAACGGACTGAAGAGACAATGAATAAGCAACATAAAATCATAAATCAACACATGATTTTATTAGACAGAGCTGTGACAGAGTTGACAAATTCTACAAAAATGAATTACACCATAAACGACTTTACGATCGGATCATTAGTAGCAAGCAATGTACTAAACAATTTGAAGACAATGCAGAATGCGTTATGAGATACGATAATGGACGTTTATCAAGGCCGTTACAATCTCAATCTAATAACTCCAAATCAATTGATGAAAGATTTGGACACGATATCAAGCAAGTTACCCAAGGACGTTTCGTTGCCAACTGATAATCCTCAAGCAGATATACGCAAGTTGTACAAACTTATCAAGGTCAAAGCAAGAATGATAGAAAGTTATCTTCTATTTGAGATTAGAATACCTCTTATCAGCAGAGACTCCTACGAGATTTTCAAGTTGATTCCAATCCCAAAATATCAAGGAAACAAGACCTACACAATTACGCCGGTGTCCGATTACGTGGCGATGAATATAAGAAAGGACACGTTTATACCTATGAGTGAAGCAAGCATCAAGGAGTGTTATGTGCAAGACTCTTATTACTGCCATAGTCAACAACCAGAGTACCAGATGAAAAGTGTCAAAAATCTGTGTTTACAAATAAATCAGGAATGTGCATCGAAAGGTATGTTTTGTAAAACTACTTGGCAAGAAAGTTATATCATGAATACCTACATTTACACATGTTGCGAACAATGCAATATACGAACAATGTGCGATGATCAAATTACACCTTACCAGCTGACGGGAACTGGACTTATTAGTGTAGGTCATGGCTGCATTATCAAGACCGATGATTTTATGATATACCCACACATGCCTCACGTGAGTGAAACAAGAATCTCACCAAACCTATTCACGCCAACTATCTCACCTATGAATCATCTCATTAACATCTCGATTCCTAATTTCAACGTAACAAATCAAGAGCACACGCATTTCAACAAGGAAGTAGCGGCTATTCAAGATCATATACAAGACCTCAAGAACAACGAAGTGACGCTTGGGAGCGTATCCTACCATGACATACACCACTACGCTATGATTTACGTCATTTTGGGAGTCTTGGTAGTGATCGGTATAGTCATAATATGCAACCGATCTCAGTGTCAATGGAGAAGGCAAAGAGCAGAGCAGACAAGTGAAGAAAACAACAATCAAGGTAGACCGTCAGCACAGGCAGCAGGAGATACCCCAGCGCCAGCAGTGAGGACCGCAGCAGCACCGATTTCTGCGCCCGGCCCGTCCCACCTGCTGCGCCCCGGGGCCTCTTGCGCAAGTGGCCACTCGTCGCGACCTCAAGAGGACACCGTGACCTACTCGTGCCCCATCCCATTGCGAAGCAGATCAACAAGTCCTGTGTTACGAAAATTCAAGGATATGTTCCAAGAAGAATCTGTTTAATTAATTTGTTGTTAATTGTAATATTTTATTTAGAAGCATTTGTTGTATCATACAATTTATAAGTAACATATATAAATCAAGCAAGGATTTTCTAATCTGTATCCTATCTCTGGCCCGGGAATATGTACGGTTTGCACCGAACAATGTATGTCACCGCGTCAGCACTTTTACTTTCGTTAGACATTTTTAAGTAATTATAATTTAGTCATAACAAGTTGACTCAAGTGTGAACTCGTATAGCAAGAAATAAACAATATAGATCGTCAAGGATTTATCATTTAGCAAGATCCCTCAAGTCTGTTGGGTGGCAGCATCAAGGCACCGCTCAACAAAACCAAATAAGTTATAAAAAGATTGTTTTCAATTTTCGACTAACAAAGAAAAACAGACAATACTAGGAATTCTCTCTTTTTGTGGCTCCTCTTTGTATTCGGCAACCAACGTTTTCGTGAAGTTTCGTATACTGGGTGTTGTTTTGATCAGCGACGAGCGACTCAGGGTTGGTTGTACAAAGGATACTGACGCCAAAAAAATAGAAGGTAAACACACAAAATTCATTTATTATTGCTATACTAGGGGAGCGAGTCGAAACTATTAACGCCAGGTCTCCTATTCGTAGCTTACTAGCTACGGCGTAGTCTTTTTTTAAATGTTGTATCAAGGTTTTCTTTTATAAAACTTGATTGAGTTTTTTTTTAGAACAAGCATAACTCAAATTATCGTCCCTGATTTAGATGTCACTGACGAAAACAATTCCCTGTAAAGGGGGTTTTGGTTGATAAAAAACCATCTAGCTAAGTATCATTTTCATAAAATAATGCTATCACTATATTTTTAGTCAAAAAACGATTAAGTCGAATTCAAAGAAAATGAGATTGGATCAGATGTACAGGCGGGAAGAAGTCCCGTCTGTACAGTATATAAAAGGTTAAGATGGAAACTAACTCCCTAGTGGCGTAGATATCCCTTTGCCTAAGATACTAAGTCCCTAGAGCCCTAGCCCAGCCTAACAATAGATACTTAGATATAATAAGGATGTTGTGATAGGATAGCTGCTCCCAGGTCGCCCAGGGTAGCAGCGTTAGGACGGTAGGTAGGTGGCGTGGACCCGCTGCCAGTCTGGCAGGCTCACCAGACTGATCATAGTGACGGCTAAAGGTGTCTTGGCCGCAGCGGAGGGAAATGAGAACCAACACGGACGGTTTATATCTAGTTTATTGTGGTTTAGTTACATGTATTTATAATTATTACATAGTGTGTAAACATATAAAGGTTTGAGGTTGTGTGCCGCCGGTGTGAGTGCCGACGGTGCATGATGGGTCCATCGGTCAACCGCTGCGATGTAGGTCGCTGACGCTGTGGTTGTCGCAATGTACGGTGCTAGCTCGTACATCAGATATAAGTTGAACATTTATAGCGGTGAATTTTCATTCGAAAAATATCTTGTTTATTTAAGCTAGTAATAAAAACATTTACATAGTTCCTCAAGCATAATAGTACATTATGATACAAGTGTGCTAAGTTGACCATTATATACAAGGCGATATTGTGTGCGCATATATTATGGTCACAGGCACACGTGTTTCATACGACGTTTTTCAACACACTTAACATTAATCAAAACTTCGTCACAGCACAGCCGACAATTATTTACAAAAAATAGCCGAAGTTTTTCAACACACTTGCCATTAATCCAAACTTCGTCACAGCACAGCCGACAATTATTTACGAAAAATGGCGCGTTGTTTTTTTTCTTGCCGCGAAACAGATGCGCACAAGGCTAAGGCGCGAACTAGATCGGTCAACAGGGAAGATTAAAAAATAATAATTCGTGTTCAAAACACAAATTACAGAAATTTTAAATGAATTTAAGTTATTTTTTTGTAATAAAGCTGGGTTTACAATTTATTGAAATAAATATGTACATACTGTTATTTTTGCATAAATTTATACTGATTGTTGCTAAAATAAACCGACTAAATTATATCGCTTCTTCTTCTTACTTACTACTTGGTACTAGGGTACAAATGTAAATTGGCCGGGTTAACAAACTAAAGGCACTAGTGCAATAATATACTGAAAAAGCACGCGTGTTTAATAACTAGGATTATGAGCCAAAAATCGGTGGAATAAAAACGTCGTTTTGAGCAAGTGTGTTGAAAAATATATTGTCTGTTCCTAGGTGTTCGATCTGCTAGCGGACAAGGCAAAACTACGAGTGCTCGAAGACGGCAAGCAGCAAGTGCAGATCGTGGGACTGACGGAGAAAGTCGTCGACAACGTGGACGAAGTGCTCAAGCTCATCCACCACGGGAACGCGGCGAGGACGTCTGGACAGGTGGGATTGAGCTTTGAATGTAGCAGGTTAAGGTCTATAATGTAATAGCTTAATAGTAATGTGAAACTAAAAGTGCTCGAAGACGGCAAGCAGCAAGTGCAGATCGTAGGATTGACAGAGAAGGTTGTAGACAACGTGGACAAGTACTGGAGCTCTTTCATCAAACACTGCGAGGACATCTGTGCAGGTGAGTTTAAGCTTTAATTGTCTCAGGTTAAGGTCTATAATGCAATAGCGTAGTATTTGTGGCAAGCAGCAAGTGCAGATCGTGGGACTGACGGAGAAAGTCGTCGACAACGTGGACGAAGTGCTCAAGCTCATCCACCACGGGAACGCGGCGAGGACGTCTGGACAGGTGAGCTTGAGCTTTAAATGTAGCGGGTTAAGGTCTATAATACAATAGCGTAGTATTTGTGGCAAGCAGCAAGTGCAGATCGTGGGACTGACAAAGAAGGTTTTGGACAACGTGGACGAAGTACTGAAGCCAATCCACCACGGGAACGCGGCGAGGACATCTGGACAGGTGAGCTTGAGCTTTGAATGTAGCAGGTTAAGGTCCATAATGCAATAGCGTAGTAGTAATATGAAACTAAAAGTGCTCGAAGACGGCAAGCAGCAAGTGCAGATCATAGGATTGACAGAGAAGATTGTGGACAACCTGGACAAGTACTAGAGTTCATGCACCACGGAAACTCTTGAGCTTGAGCTTTAAATGTAGCGGGTTATGGTCTATAATGCAATAGCGTAGTATTAATGGGAAACTTTTATGTGCTCGAATATGGCAAGCAGCAAGTGCATAGGATCGACAAAGAAGGTTGTGGACAAAGTACTGAAACTCGTCCACCACGGAATCTCTGCGAGGACATCTGGACAGGTGAGCTTGAGCTTTGAATGTAGCAGGTTAAGGTCTATAATACAATAGCGTAGTATTTAAGGCAAGCAGCAAGTGCAGTTCGTGGGGCTGACGGAGAAAGTCGTCGACAACGTGGACGAAGTACTCAAGCTCATCCACCACGGGAACGCGGCGAGGACGTCTGGACAGGTGTGCTTGAGCTTTAAATGTAGCAGGTTAAGTTCTATAATGCAATAGCGTAGTATTAATCGCAAGCAGCAAGTGCAGATCGTAGGACTGACAGAGAAGGTTGTGGACTACGTGGACGTAGTACTGAAGCTCTTCCACCACGGGAACACGGTAATGTTATTTATACAGTATTGTAACTCGGCCGACTCTTTGAAATAAATACCTACAGCCGCGCGGTACCTAAACGTGCGATAGGGCTGCCTGCCCGCCTCCAGTAATTTAATTACAATTGCTGCTTTGTGTTTCCATTTAGTTTTGTGATTGTAAATATACTTTTTTACAAACAGATAAAATATTTTGTAGATTGAATATGAAGTATTCATTTAAAATGCGTGTTGTTTTTTGATTGGTAGATTTAATTATTTTATTTTTTATGTTTAAATGTCAAATCGGTCTTATAAATTTGCTACCAAAAAATATTTGCGCCGCTACTGAGACGTACGGAATGATTGTTATTAAGTTTTAAAATAAAAAAATCCGCATACTAATATAAAGCTTCATTAAAAAATCATACATCCAAAAACCGTACAACATATTGTATTCGTCATATTAAAATGTACTTAAACTTGTTTTTCGTGAAAGTAATCGCGCGGCTATTGTTAAAAAACAAAAAAACCGTCCGCTCGTCACCGTAGCACAATCGCAACTGTCAGCGTGCCGAACGCGTGCCGAATTCGAGGCGCGTAGGTATAGCTCGCCTTTCATCCGTTTGTATGAAGTTGGAATACTGTATAGAAAACATTACCGTGACGAGAACGCGGCGAGGACATCTGGACAGGTGAGCTTGAGCTTTGAATGTAGCAGGTTAAGGTCTGTAATGCAATAGCATAGTATTAATGGCAAGCAGCAAGTGCAGATCGTAGCACCGACAGAGAAGGTTGTGGACAACGTGGACAAGTACTGGAGCTCATTCACCACGGAAACTCTGCGAGGACATCTGGACAGGTGAGCTTGAGCTTTAATTATAGTTGATTTAGTTCACCTTTAGGTGAAAATATTGAAAGACTCGATTCAGCAAAATAGATGTATTTTTTTATAAAAACCTTTCAAAGATTAAAGTATAAAAAATATTTATGAAGGCCTTAGTTTTATTATCTAATCTTAGATTAGAGAAATGCATAAACATGCAGCGACTGCATTACTGCTAAAAGTCGCATTGTGCAAAGGGTCTTGCATATTTGTATTTTATGTTATCATCATTAGGAGTGGTAAATTTTGTAATTCGAATAAAATAAAATAAAATATCGGTGTTATAACGTCTAACCCTGAACATGATTTAAATTACTTTTGGATCACCCCTTGTACAGTCTTTTTTTTGTGTTAAGGGCAACCAACGAAGCATATACAATACTGTTACATACTCAAGATTAAAGTACAATATTACAGTGTTGCCTTACTTATAGGCTAGCACGACATTCACAAAAATACTGCTGAAAACAGATATATAGCTAAAAATAATTTTAAAGAACATATAGACAAAACGGCTGGACAGTATTAAACAACTTATAACCTCTTAACTGTAATTGTTTTCATGATTAAGGACTTAAATTTACTTAGCGAATAAGACGTGTCAACACTGGCATCGGACGAACGAATAATCTTGATAGAGTTTGGTAGAGAACTGTTCCAATTTTATGCGTTATCCCTTTCATGTATGGGAGAAAAGCAGGTTCTTGGCTATTGGTTGTTTATCACTCTTTGGTCTCTTCTTCATTTGTCTTCTGGTAAATTTGTAACCATCTCTTTCTAGCATCCCCGTTACATGGACAAGCATTCCAAATGTTCTGCGTCGCATAAAATGTGTGCCCTGTTTGCCAATGATGGTACCACCGATTGAAGATAACGAAGATGAAGTAGCCTGCAAATACTCGTATCTATCCGTGTTATTTAATTTCGGGATCGTTTTGCTTTATTTTAGTTGTGCCATAGTTAACGATAACCCACACGTTACTCCTTTTTTAATCCTTACTGCCAAAAAATTATCGCCGATTATTGTCGAACGATATTTATACGCGAGAGGTTCAGATTCTCGGAAACGGAGCCCAAAAACGGTAAGAATAAGTGCCGACAGCGCGGTGGCGTCATCGTGTACATGGGCGCTCAGAGTGTCTTGGGCTTAGCGAGAGTGTACTCGACCGAGAACTCTCGCGTCTTACTACCATGAGAACCAAATTCGCTTGCAGCTTGCGTTGAAAAAACGGGTGCCGTCTAAAATTGCTTAAGCGCGAAGACCTCGACCTTACCATACAAAGGAGATGTTTCAATTCTGGCCATGTCTAGTGCAGGCAACCAAAAAATGAAAAAAAAAATAAACACTCAAACTTCCTAAAAATATTTAAGAAAATATATCTTGCTGTTTTCGGCCGCACGAAATATTTTTCATGGTTGCACATTCATATGGCACATAATGGCAATTTCTATCGCCATATATTAGAACGTTCAGAAGTCATAGTGAAGTGTTTTTACTTTAACTATTAGAAAAATATGTAATCAGTATTCATTGCACTTACATAAAAAATACTACTCTAAACATGACACTGTTATTTTATCTGAATTCACATGCAAAACCAAATAAGTTTTCGGACTGAATATCGGTTAAAAAATTTGATGCCAAGCGTCAAAAAAGTAGCTGCCACCTGTAATTTGCGACAGCCTAGTAGGTACTTTCTACATACTGTTCTGTGCCGTCATTCCGTTTCTAACGTTGTCAGTTTTGACATGTTAACATAAAAATCGACGTCATTTTGAGATAGCATTGCCTTAAAATAATTAAAAATCTTATTAATGCAAGAAAGCAAGGAAAAAATTGAAAGAAATAATATAAGGCTTAGGTTTCATAGCTTATTCTCTATTTTTTGGTGTAATGTACAAGAGATTGCCAAAGTTCCATAGGAAACTGGAACATCATTAGTCATCATCAGTAATATTTTGTCCTTTCGCGTTCCAGACGTCGGCGAACTCGAACTCGTCGCGGTCGCACGCTGTGTTCCAGATAGTGGTCCGGTCGCCCGGCATGCACCGCGTGCACGGGAAGTTCTCGCTCATCGACCTCGCGGGCAACGAGCGCGGCGCCGACACGTCCAGCGCCAACCGCCAGACGCGTGAGTGCACACACACACGCACACACACACACGCGGCCTCGCGGGCAACGAGCGCGGCGCCGACACGTCCAGCGCCAACCGCCAGACGCGTGAGTGCACACACACACGCACACACACACACGCGGCCTCGCGGGCAACGAGCGCGGCGCCGACACGTCCAGCGCCAACCGCCAGACGCGTGAGTGCACACACACACGCACACACACACACGCGGCCTCGCGGGCAACGAGCGCGGCGCCGACACGTCCAGCGCCAACCGCCAGACGCGTGAGTGCACACACACACGCACACACACACACGCGGCCTCGCGGGCAACGAGCGCGGCGCCGACACGTCCAGCGCCAACCGCCAGACGCGTGAGTGCACACACACACGCACACACACACACGCGGCCTCGCGGGCAACGAGCGCGGCGCCGACACGTCCAGCGCCAACCGCCAGACGCGTGAGTGCACACACACACGCACACACACACACGCGGCCTCGCGGGCAACGAGCGCGGCGCCGACACGTCCAGCGCCAACCGCCAGACGCGTGAGTGCACACACACACGCACACACACACACGCGGCCTCGCGGGCAACGAGCGCGGCGCCGACACGTCCAGCGCCAACCGCCAGACGCGTGAGTGCACACACACACGCACACACACACACGCGGCCTCGCGGGCAACGAGCGCGGCGCCGACACGTCCAGCGCCAACCGCCAGACGCGTGAGTGCACACACACACGCACACACACACACGCGGCCTCGCGGGCAACGAGCGCGGCGCCGACACGTCCAGCGCCAACCGCCAGACGCGTGAGTGCACACACACACGCACACACACACACGCGGCCTCGCGGGCAACGAGCGCGGCGCCGACACGTCCAGCGCCAACCGCCAGACGCGTGAGTGCACACACACACGCACACACACACACGCGGCCTCGCGGGCAACGAGCGCGGCGCCGACACGTCCAGCGCCAACCGCCAGACGCGTGAGTGCACACACACACGCACACACACACACGCGGCCTCGCGGGCAACGAGCGCGGCGCCGACACGTCCAGCGCCAACCGCCAGACGCGTGAGTGCACACACACACGCACACACACACACGCGGCCTCGCGGGCAACGAGCGCGGCGCCGACACGTCCAGCGCCAACCGCCAGACGCGTGAGTGCACACACGCACACACACACATACACGCCCACGCACACACACGACCTCGCTACTATAGTCGCCGCTCTACTTAGTGCATGTGGTCATTCTGCAGGCCTGTGCACGTACGTGCAAAAATAAAAGCGCCCTTATTATTGTTCTACACAAAAGAAAAAAGAGAAAGCAGTATTTTTATAACGACAAAAAAGCACGACAGTGCGACAAGGATCTACTGACCGATATATAACATTGTCAGGGAGGCGCGCATTTAAGCAGGGTAGCCGATGCAAAAAAAAAAAACTTGATTCAGGGAGCTCCGAAGGCAATACAGAAAACTTATATTTTTTACCAAACATGGCAATGTCAAGAAGATGGGTACTTATTGAAACTAGTATAAGGATGATGGTACAGTATATCATGTAGGTTCCGATTTAAATGCAAAACGATTCTTTAAACAATAAAAAATATTGAAAAGTATAAAGGATGCTTTAGAATGTTTTTAACACTCACAGTGACATATTTTATATTCTTAAAGATGAAATTAGAAACCAAAAATTTGATAGCGCTAAGCGTCACGCAATTGACGTTTTCATAAGAGACCACAAATTTCGCAGGGTCGGGCTAACAGCACGGTAGCTCAATTGGTAAGAGCGTTTGGCCCGGTTTGCCAAAAGGTTGCTGGTTCAAGTCCCGCCCGTGCGCAAAATTTTGGTTTCTTATTTCATCTTTATGAAAGTATAAAGGAGTTTAGCTTTACGATATTTAAAAAGAATCGTTATATTTCAAACGAAAAGTATGAGGAACATAAAACATCATAAGCAAAAATGGGAAAATCTTCTGTAAGATTGGGGAGATTTGGCTACTTTCGATCTGACAACCGCGTTTTCGTAGGTGACAGCGTTAGTTCTGATTTTCGCCGTCGATCATGAACTTTGTCGCACTGTATAAAATTCATTGACTTATTTATATCTTTGTTCTTAATTTCCATAACTGGCGACAAAAAAGAGCCACTCATAAAAAAGTGGATCTTTATCCAACGCTAATTTTCCTTCCCCAGGCATGGAGAGCGCAGAGATAAACAAATCCCTACTAGCCCTCAAGGAGTGCATCCGCGCGCTCGGCATGAAGGGCAACAACCACCTGCCGTTCCGCGTGTCGAAGCTGACGCAGGTGCTGCGCGACAGCTTCATCGGCGACAAGTCGCGCACGTGCATGATCGCGATGATCTCGCCCGCCATGTCCTCGTGCGAGCACTCGCTCAACACGCTGCGTTATGCTGACAGGTCAGTCGAGCGTGATTAATGATATACAGTGTGTCCGCGATAGGTATACCGATATTGGAGGTTCGTATTTAAAAGCAAATTAACAAAAACTTTCATTCATGAAAATAACCGAAAACTTGTAAATCAATTTCGCTTTTCATACTAAAATCATCGAGGTAGGTAAGACTTTAGTATGGAAAAGCGATTTTTATTTTAAATTTTTCGGTATTATTTCATTAATAAATCGGTATACCTATCCCGGACACACTGTATATAGGTATACTAGCGGTCCCCCGCGACTTCGTCCGCGCGTTTTGAGTTTGCTCCCTCCCCTCCCGTCGCAGCGTCATGTTTTATATCCTAAAGCCTTTCTCGATAAATAAGCTACCCAACACAGAAATATTTTTTCAAATCGGTCCAGCAGTTCCTGAGATAAGCGCGTTCAAACAAACAAACTTTTCAGCTTAATAATATATTAGCGCAAGCGCACGGTGTACTTAAGCTGCGAACATTATTTTGGTGCGGAGTTATGTTAAAACTGTGATAGCTCCTAAGATATTTATTGAAATCAAATGATATTAAGGGCAACTTGGTTCTAAATGAAATGCTCGTGATGATGAATGTATTTATTTTGATAAGAATAAATACCTGTGTGTATAATACACCTCTAAAAATAATGCATTATTTTTTTACAAAATTATTAACATGAAAAAAGGTTGTAGTAAGTCAACCATAAAAGATAGACATATGCTGTCGCGGACTTTATTATAGAACTCTTCATGCTGAACAATCCTGTCATACATGATTTTTGTGTAACTTAAGCGGTTTCCGCAGCGTATGCAGCGGAAGCTCTCAAAAGGAATATCTTTCTCCCGTTTTCGCAACATTTTTCATTTCTGCTGTGGTCTTATGAGTCGTATCTTTATGTTATATAGCCTAAAGCCTTCCTCGATAAATGGACTATCCAACGTAAAAATAATTTTTCAAATCGGGCCAGTAGTTTTTGAGATTAGCGCGTTCAAACAAACAAACAAACAAACAAACAAACAAACAAACAAACAAATAAACAAACTCTTCAGCTTTATAATATTAGTATAGATATAAAGAAAGTCGTGTTAGTTACAGTATTTATAACTCAAGAACGGCTGAACTGATTTGACTGAAAATTGGGAGGTAACCAAAGTACATACTAAACGCGCTGGAGGAACGCACACTTAGTCAACTCTTAGACACGAGATCTCGGATAATTTCAGGACAGTGCGAGCGCGAGTGCCGCCCGCTTGAGACATGCGTCTGTGAAAGGTTTCGAAACGTGAAAAATATATATAGTATAATGTTTGAAGTCCTGAAAGCTACTTTTTGCCATTTTTTTGTTATGTTACCTTCATTATTTATTTGACTTATCATATTTTTCATTTTATCGTGTTCAACTTATGATTTCGAAAGAAATCATCATATTTACACCTAGTGCTCCAGTACTAAATGAGAATTCCATAGTTCAATAGAAGCAAACATATTGAAAAAAATAAATTTTGTTTCATTTGATATATCCGGATTGCACTTTATCCAAGGACACACAGTTTAATCTAACTAGCGCAGGCCTTCAAATATGCTCTGATTTGTAAAGTAAGTCCTGCTTTCCACATGACCATTACTAATCATAATGTTTGTTTACATGACAGAGTAAAGGAGCTAGGCACGAGCGAGTCGCGGCGCGCCGAGTCGCCGCTGGCCGACGTGGACATGGAGCCCGCGCACGACGACCTCGCGCACCTGCGCTCGCTCAACGTGAGTACACAGTCTTTCGTGTTTATTATCCACACAAACTTCTTGTGTGGGTAGCACAAACTATAAATGTAATTGTGTTATGTGTATAAACATTGTGCAACGGCCACTGGTTATAGGGTATTTGCCTGTTGCATTTTTTTCAATATAGTTAATTAAGGTGTCAAGAAAGAATATTGACCAAAGCCGGGCCTAGATTGCGTCTTTGTAGTTTATATTTCTAAAATCTTGTTTGAATTATAATTGCACTGGTATTTTAAGGGTAACTAAGTAAGTAAGTATTGAATCACTTTATAACAATTACCTTCTGATTGTATCCAAATGAATGTAGGTGAGGTGCAATAACTCTGCAATCACAAAACATAACCTCAAAATGTCTAATCTGCCATTGAATTCCTCGTAAACCCGTTAATTATATTAAAAAATATTTTTTGTCTTCCCGGAGCCCGTCCCGGCGCCGGCACGGTGTACCGTAAATCAGGCTTTAACCTTCCACAACCCGGGTGTTCCAGGAGGGCGACATGTCCGCGGAGATGTACACGTTCCACGAGGCCATCGACGAGCTGCAGCGCGCCGAGGAGGAGGTGCTCGACAACCACAAGGCCATCTCGGACTACCTGCAGCACGCGCTGCAGCGCTGCCAGCAGCTGCTGGCGCTCACCAGGGACGTCGACTACGACCAGGACGGTGAGTAACACTTCGTTTATAAAAATACGTGGAATAATTCATAAAGATAAATCTAATATATAAAATTCTCGTGTCACAGTTTTCGTCGCCATACTCCTCCGAAATCTATGAGAATAGGCCGACATCTATTTTTCATCCCTCTAAATGTAGTCCAACCCTAATTTTATTTTATTTTCTAGACAATTTTAATTTATATCTTTTTATGATACAACATACAAAAATACATACAATCCTCAATTTTCACCCTTCTACGATCAACCCTTATTTTTTAATAGCCATTTTAGTAATTTAAGGGCGAAACTAAATTCACTGGGAATCCTTAACTTTTAAAATTACGGGACTCGGCGGGACGGGGCTGGGGCGGGACGGGGCTGGGGCGGGACGGGTCTGGGGGCGAAACAAAGTTCGCTGGGTTCGCTAGTTTGTGTATAAAAATACGGAGAATAATTCATAAAGATAAATAAATAAATATCCTTTGGACATTCCCACACATCGCCATCTAGTCCCAAAGTAAGCTACTCAAAGCTTGTGTTAGGATGCCAAACAACGGATATAATACTTAAATACTTTTTGTTTGTAAATACATACATGATATACATAGAAAACACCCAGACCAATACAAACAGACATGTTCATGCACACAAATGTTTGTATTGTGCGGGGATCGACCCCCAACCCGCTGCGTAGTAGGCGATTTTTCGACCACTACACCAGACGGGTCGACAAAAATTTTAAATATAGATAAATAAGAAACCAAAAAATTTGCATCTAACCGTCTGTTTATACAACAGTGGGCCAAGTATTTCATTTTTATTAATATAAAATATGACACTGTGAGTGTTAAAAATACTCTAAACCATTAGATAGCTAAGCGTCATCAATTTCTAAGTTGAATTTATTCTGTAAAGAATAACTACTTGGCCCATTGTTGTATAAACAGACGGGTAGATGGCGCTAAACGTCACGCGTAATGACGTATCCATAAGAGATCACAAATTTCGCAAGGTCGGACTTACAGCACGGTATCTCAATTGGTAGAGCGTTTGGCCCGGTTAGCCTGAAAGTTGCTGGTTCGAGTCCCGCCCGCGCGCTAATTTTTGGTTTCTTATTTCATCTTTATGAATATAAAATAAGACACTGTGAGTGTTAAAAATGCTCTAAACCATTACGTAGAATAATCCAAAATGACAAATCATAGAAACAAAATATGTGGAATAAACTAAAATTACAAATCTTAAAACCCCCATCCGTCATATTTAAAGTCATGGTTACCATGTTATTGCGATATCATTGAAGTAGCACGGTACCAAATCTCGAATCGATATGGAAGGTAGTCAGATCCCATCTTCAATGTATTAAAGAGCTGATGATCTTCAAAGTGTAAATCGGGTCATGGATACCTTACCATATAATGCCAAATTTCGAACCGATCGGACAGCTAAAAACAAGAAAAGAGCTGATGATCTTTAAATGGCTGCTCAGATGTTCGTCAAACGTGGCTAAGAACACTCGGGATAAACTTGAGCCGAACGCCGAATTACATAATACCTCTTCATCTAATCTACAATCGCACATACTGCAAAATATTTTTAATTCTTACACTTGAAATGAAAAACAGTATGTTTAATGTTGGCGAAAGCATCCATTTCACTCTCAAACTATTGGCGCTCTCACTATGTTCGAGCGCCAGAAAAATCTCGAGTGAAATGGGTCGCTTCCTCCCGGGTTTAATTCCTCATGAAAACTAGTTTGTGTTTCGCATGTGTTACGGCTACACGGCCAACATGGCTACTTATGTAGAAAGCCTTTGTTATTTCAAGGCTGCAATTCACCATCGCATGTAGCTTGATGTGTGTAATATTGTCTGTGGCCACAACAGGGTTGCTCTCGCGCAAACGGCTTCACCCGGCGCGCGGCGGCGTTGGCTCGCGCCGCTCCCGACTTATGATAGGTTTGACGCCACACGTAGCTTCTAACATGCTTCCATTCAGACATGATATCAGATGACTCACATTATCACAATAATTACATTTAAACACACCCTGACATCCAGTCTAAATATCAAATTTTGGTTGTTGCATATAAAATACTCGTACTGTTACGTATTTCCTTCCTTACAGAAATTTAAATGTCCTTTGTACAAAAGAGTTTGAATCATTACATACAGAATATAATTTAGTATGGGTACTCACGAAAATCACTATTATTATTGTCATTTTGTATCATACATAAGTGCTTCGTAATCATAATGTCAACGCTGCCGCTCGCCTGGGTTATGATTGGTTTAACTATCAAAATTTTACTAAAAATAACATTGGATTAACGGTCAGACTGGATAACCGTCTAAAAAGTTGTGGAGGTTATTCTCTTCATATTTATTATGTGACTACTGCGACCTAAAAAAGAATTAAGTCCGTCATTATGGGCTTATATATTATATGGTTTGAGATCACAAAAAAAAAACCGATCGTCATCTTATAATCTATTATAATAGTGTATCCACACCGCTCAACGGCATACGACAATTAACTGTCAGATACTACGAATAATGCCACCGCTGCGTGAGCAGCATGGCCACCGGTACTTGACGCCGTGCGGCGTGGATACACCTTGCAAAAGTCAACCTGTGTTTTTTGGGGAAAAAAGCTCCAATGGGTATTTGGTCAAAACAATGTTAATTCTTTGAATCAACTTACTTAAAGCATAGCTGATCAGATGATGCTATTATGACGTTTTCAATTTTGACACAAAATTTACAGTAAAAATTACTATCTTTCTGACTATGACGTTTTCCCCTTATGGTGTATTCACACCGCCCGCGGCTTTGGCATGTGCTGAAAATGCCGCTGCGGCATGACTGGTAGCCGCAGTGGAACGGCCGCCGGCACATGCTGCCGGGTGGTGTGGATACACAATTAGGTTTTCTGTCAAAATTTAAAACGTCATAATATCATTCTCTGAGTGGCTAAATAATAGTTTAACATTCTCAATCACGCTTCGTCGTCTATTCGAGCAAAAAATAACGATCGAATCGACGCTTGCAGCGTACGCGACGCAATGGGAGGAGCTCCTCAACGAGCAGCTGGCGGTGCTGGCGCAGTCGCGCGACCTGGTCGCCGAGTTCCGCTCCAAGATGCAGCAGGAGGAGCACATCTCGCGCCGCATCCAGCCGCCCAGGCACCACTAGCGTGGCCGCAGACAAGTCAGCCAACGTGCTAGCGAACATGTTGGCGAGCGAGCTCGCGGACCGGACCGTGATGTACGTGGCAATGGATTTGTGGGACGTGTGAGAGTGGGATTTGTAAATGAAGACGACGATCGGTATGATAGTTAGTGATATTTTTGCTGTTTTTTTCTTTCATTTGCCTTTGAAGAGTCCTCGATTGTGGACTTAAAATACTTGAAACAGGTGCCTCGTCATCAACGATCATGAATGTTGAAAACGTACGAAATAATTGATGTTGCTTTCTCATTTATAGGTGCATTTTTTTTACTTTATTTCAGTCTCTCAATTTGTGAATTTTATTTTTATTTAGTATGTTTATAACTATCGTTTACAAATCTCACTCCGGACTATGATGGTAGGGACATTCGAACCGTGTATGTTTTGTTGCGTATTAGGTTTTTTGTATTCGAGTAAAGGACACGCGTTTGTGACGTTTTTTTAAGAATAGAATCTCTACGGAATCGTTTGTGTTGATCTCTGCAAAACATGACGGTAGTTTAGATAGCGAGTTGACGCTGTGACGCGCGTCGCGACTTCAAATGAGATCTCTTTTTCTAGCATCAACCGTTAATTCGTTTAGTCCGAGTGTTCCGTAGCTGGTCTATGATTCGCATTTGTTTTCTTAAAAAAATACGGACGCAAGCTGTGACAGCATTTGTTATTCGTCCTCTTATGTTGAAGCGTTAACAATTTTTGAAAAGATTGCCGTCGTGTTGCGGAAACGATAGACTGTTTATTGTAGGGAGTGTTAAAAGCACAAACGCGCCGCGATGCTATCGATACGACGTACATATCGATTGTTCTGTATCGATATCTACTGTCGCTTTTCTAAATCGATCCGTGTGCAAATCAACGCTACTTGGTGCGATTTATGTTTAATTTATGTAGATACGTTATCACGTTGATTCCTTCGCCCATAACATAGTGACCGATTAATTTCTGAATGCATTTAACTCTGCTAAAGGCCTACTTTAAATTTTGTAGATATTTGTATGGATTGGAAGTACAAAGTGGCGTCGCGAGACCCAGTGATGTATGTTGCATGTCATAAGTAGTGCGTCTAGTTCGGTGCGTCAGAGTAATACTCGTATGTTGTGAAACAAATTGTTTGTCGGTTACATTTGAATTGCTTGCTCCGTTTTGCGCGATTATGGTATTCACAAAATGTTAATTAGAATTTTTCGAATCAGTTTTTTTTGTTTTCTCAGGTCAAATTATAAAGACTTAGGTATTTGAGCCTCAAAAAGGAAATCTAAATGCAATTATGTCGTTTTATTGAAAAATTTTGAATCATATTCATGTTTTGTCAGTACCACCCTCGCGCAAGCAGCCCTAAGCGTGTATTCATAGAGAGTTTAAGGTTTGTTGTAATTCGGTAACATATCTTTTGCCTTACAAGTCGCTTGTTATTCCTATCGTTATGTGACTCGATGTGAGATATGTGTGTAATCGCGCCCTTATGCCTAGGGGACGTAGGGCTATTTTATAGCAACAACAAGATTAGTGACATCAATATAGTTGCACGTTTCATATAAATCGAGTATCTTCGAAGTGAAAATAAGTTGTGCAGGTCTTGCAGATTGAATTAATTTTGTTGTTGACTATACCGGGGACTAATAAAATGAATATTATGTTGCTTGAAATGATGGGACTGAGATTAGAATCGATTCCGCGCTGAGATTATAGCTTGGACATAGTTCAATTAACTCGAGTCTCGGTCTGATTTCGAGCCGAACAAGCGAGGGGTGTTTCTTAGCTTGTTATTATCGACACTTATGTTTTGAGTGCTGTGGACATTATATGATTTGTATAATCTGTTGTCGAATAATTGTAACCCGCGGATTCGGCACTCAAACGACCATCGGCGACGCTGACACGGTTGTATTATATTTTTTATCGTTAATCTAACATCATTGTTAATGTAACATGTAATGTAACAATAAATAATGCTTAGCCTTATCCGGATAACGTCAACTTTGTGTTTTGATTCTACCTTTTTTTTGAGAGGGCTCAGATGTGATGTCTCTTTCTGATGAACTTAACAATTACATAGAAATGAGCCCGCAAGCTAGCATCGGTCGTATGCCAACTAGCGGGCGTCGCTAATGTAATTTAGATCAAGATGTATTTACTAGATAATGGACGTGACTGACATGAGCCGATGAGATAAATTTCTATACACAAGATTTTACTCTTACCTTTGTACTGTAATTATAATTTATTTTTAATATTATTATCTAATAAACCATCTCATAAAAAACGCAAAACGTGTAACGTAATTTGTTTAATTATAAAAAACGTAAAACTACTTAAAAGACTTGTAATAGTAAGTTATTTTTTCAAGTCAGTACATTTAATATTTTTCATGTTTTTATTTATATTTTGTTTGTGATAAATCATATTTGAGTGTTCTGTGGCGTGCGTTCGCACTTTCCGTGTTTCGGAGACGATCTAAATCTGTTATAACTATGTTTTATAAGCAACATGCGCGCGCGCCGGTGCTAGGCGGCAGCCCCGCTTCTGACACTAGTCTGCCGCAACCGGCTACGTTACACTATAGTTAGGTTTCAGTATAACTGCCTATCTAGATCCCTTTCTCTTTACCTTTGTACGTACACGGATCTTGCTGCAGGGATGCCCACGCACCTCAGTCACGATTGTCGTACAAATGTGGACTCTAAAGTGATTGCAATAGGGTTGAGTCTTGGGTGGCTGGTTGATCGGTTGATCCCTTCGACTCTTGGCTTTCGTAAATTCCTAAACTTGTCCCTTTACTTCGGGCAGAGACGCTCCTGCCGTAGAGGTACTATGTATACTGTAGCTTACAAAAGTTATTAGATAGTGCTTTATTAATAAATGAATAAAATCGGCGCTCTGTATCAGAGTCGCTGCTTACGCCGATGTTTGATTGTACTGAACGAAAATCTCTCTTTACTATATTTTTTTAAATAATTGTATTATTGAGATGTGTCGTTTGCCGGGTTCGTTTGTATGGAGTTAAATGGACAAGTGTTGACGCGGCGGCGACGCCCGCGCTACGTCTAGTTGAAATGCTTTATTATAATAAACATATTTTAACATCGCACATTATAATAAATTAATCGAAATTGATTTTTTTGTTTTATTTTTGTCATCCCCTAACCAATGTTTTATAAATGCCTGAAATATCAAAATACAAATATAATATATATATCCATTTTTCTTCGCTAGTCGAATAATGTAAACAATATTTTAATAACTTTAAAAATAATATCATAGAACAAAACTTATTTACTAGGTATTTGATTTGAAAGATCTCGGTGCTGAACGATGAATTACCTATGCATTTAGTGAGTTTTGTGATTATCTTATCTTAAAATAAATCATTTCGGCGAAAAGAAATGTAAAGATTATTTACAATATTCCACAAGCAAAAGCCTGAGTCTATCAGTAGCAGATGATGATGATGATGGGGATCACTGGGGATGATTTTAAATACAAACAAAATGTTTACAATAGGTATAAATATTTATTAGACATAGTTTGTACTGGTTCCTTGGAAAAGAAGCCAACGGAAGACCAAATCATCAAGGGTTCGCAATTAAACCGTAAAGGGACGGGCGGTTGGTCTTATTATAACGTGCAACATGGAGACATGTAATACTGGTGAAATGAGCTAGTCACACGTTACATACTTGAGCAAATATTACATGTAGGAGGGGATAGACGTGGTTGCACCAATTACAAAATGACATTATTAACAATAATTTCTACTCACTGTCTTAATATAAGGTAGCAATAAGATTTATGTAACAATAATTGTGCATGTCTATTTGTGCAGATTAGTTTATACAAAATAGATTTATCAAGGATTCTTTCCAATAACATTTTTTTCTAAGAGCAGAGGAAATTTAACATTACATATTATTTAGCTAGAAGTATTATTACATACTCACGTAGCATGTACGGACAACAGCACGTCAAGGTAAACACTGCGGGATCTTATGCAGTTGTTTTTAAGGGCTAGTTTTCAACAAAAGTGGGTAACCTGATGTGCTGCCGACTGTACGAGTACATAGGCATACTATACATAAATAATTACTAGCGGTCCCCCGCAACTTCGTTCGCGCGCTTTGAGTTTGCTCCCTCCCCTGCCGCGTCGCAGCGTATAGCCTTTAATTAAGCCCTCCTCGAGAAATAAACTATCCAGCACAAAAAGATTTTTTCAAATCCGTCTAGTAGTTTCTGAGATTAGCGCGTTCAAACAAACAAACAAACTCTTCAGCTTTATAATATTAGAATAGATTTAACATTAAAAATATTCTAATTAAGGATACAAGGAAAACTATATAATAATTTAAATATCACAGTGATTTAAGTGACGTCACAAAATAAATAAAGTTATAAAAATAACATTAGGTACATAAGCACAATTTGAATAAGGGAACTACTACTCCCAACAAACATTTAAGTCACATAACAGCAACTTTTGCTGGCAATAAGCAGTTTAAACCTTCAAAATATTTGTATAACGGCTGACGTGAGAGCTTTATGTTGAATAATAGAATTTTTGTAATATAATATTTCTATAAGCTTGATTACTTCTGTATTAAGTTGATTACCTTTATCCAAGCTGAATAATGGTCGTAAGTAGTACTTTAAAGTAAACCATATTCAAATTAAAGCAAATGAGAATGCTAACAGCTGTATAGTAGCTGAACATTCAGCATTGCTCTGTATAACTTTGACATTACTTTCAATTAAACAGATTATTTCTGAATAATCTGTTTCATTTTCACTTTAAGTTGCTTAGCACATCAAATTATTTTTACTACCCAGAAGCTGAATATTGCAGAATTTTTAGCTATTAAACAGAAAACGATTGCTAAATTGTAAATGAGAAGGTCTTATACCTAACTTACACAGACAGAAGTGCACAAATACCCTTTTATTCAGGTTAAATAATATTAATTCCGTTTTTTTTTTGTTCTTGAAATGTTTGTCATGAAACCTTATTATTTTACGCACGCTACGAAACACCATTATTGTAATTGACCTACTATTTTAGTAATAAGAATCTTAATGCTTATATATGTGTATATTACCTATCAATCATCTCCAAATTGACCATAATCACTTTTATATAATGATCCCTAATAAACTGCATAAGAGTATCAAGTTGAGTAATATTGGAACTGTTATTCAAAAATGAGTTATTAAATGTACTTTTATCCATACAAGATCTGAATAGGAAGTCACATACCAACTTTTATGCAGAATTAAGCAACAAAATGCTTGGCGAGCGCGCTCTTAATCAAGTTAAGCATGACGCCATTGTCCTAAACACTTTTTTATGAAAGTTAATGCAAAATCACGTATCAAAAGCACCATTTTTACTTCGAAAAATGCTTTATGTGATGCAAAAGTTTTATCTTTAGTATTTTACTGCATTATAGTACTTAAAATGCATAGAAAATATTTCACTTATAAAATTATACATGACCAAATATGATCGAAATTGTAGTTAATCGTGTGGCGCGTGAAAATTAACAATCAAAGATGTATATGTTTTCACAGTAAAGTAGCGTGCGTTTAAAAAAACACTTCTAAATCTTGAAATAAGTATGTAAAGTCAATACTACCAATTTCTTATTAATCTTTCTGACATCCAATGTTGACACTGCTCGCACAAAACAAATGTCTCATTTTATGATTTTATTTGAATTATTTCTTAATAAAATTATGATTTAGATCTGCAATTTGAATAAAAACTGAATAGCTTAACTCAAATATTACTAACTGAATAAGATTGTTATAACTGCTGCTTTAAAGCTAATTCAGCATTTATTCAGAAAATATCCATCTTCTTGTACACTTATTCAGATACTATATAGCCATTATTCAGCGGTTATCCAAATTAAAGCTAGTTAATATGTGCCCAAACCGCTTGAATATTGTCTGTATAAGCGCTTACACAGACGTTATGTCCGCAAATTAAGCAACTTAAAGTCACTTGAATTTCTTTTATGCAAATATTATTCAGCTAATAAATGTTTGTTGGGCTTTCTATTAAAACGTAGTCTTTGGTTGTTCACTAAACGGATTAAATATTTAGAAATAAATACAAAAAATGTGTACTTTATGTAAATGCGTCACACGCTTGTGTTGCGCATAGCATATTTAAATATAATCGTTATCATATAAGGTCACCTCGTTTTAAGTGATAATATTTAAAGGGCTGTGTCAGCACAATAAATGAATCATATTTTGTAGATAACGCTTTGGGTTTTCATACGCTAGTTTCTGAGAATATTAGAGATTAAGATACTATTTATTTCAGTAATTATTTTTTTATTAAAAGTATAAGATAAGAGAAAAAGAAGGATTAGGCATTGAATTGAGAGAGCCAAAGCCGATGACGTAAATGTCTTTTAAAATCGACAGGGTGCTGTTTTAAAAAATGATATTTTCTATGTTAGAGAAAAATAAAATCTCGAATTTCCTAAAAATAATGATTGTATGCTGTTTTTATGGTGTATTCAAAGACACAGATAAAATATTATCACTTAAAATGATTTGACTTTATATACTCTATAGTCGATATCCTGTTTTGGAAAATTAATAATGCACAATGAAACAACATCAACATTGGTATCCACAAATAAATGCCCTGTTTGTGTCACATAAATAACGGATTCTTCTTTAAAACAAACAAATATGTTACTTGCGGTCTGTTTCACAATGTTCTATTAACGGCCATTTTCTATATCCATTCTTTCAGAGGTTTTGTTCCTATAAAAATTCTGGCTGTTCGAAATCCTATTTCCTTTAATTTGCACATAGAGAACGGCCGTTATTAACCAATTATGTCATCTGTCCATAAGTTCATAAGACATGGTGTTTCATATTTTATTTATTCGTTGTTTAGTGCTTAGAATTTGTCGATGGTGAAACAGGCCTTTAATATTTTAAATGACGATTGACGTGTCCCAGTATTAACAGTTTCATTTGCATTATATGTCTAAACAAAAATTGAAATTGTCATTTTTACTGGATCGTCATACATCCTCGATATTGTGATCTATACAACATCTACACTTCATTACATAATATTTCAAAATTTATGTCTATCTACATGAATTTAAATAAATATAAATCAAAAAACTTGGCCTGCCTGCAAGCCAATTGTCCGTTGAAACTGGAAGTATTTACAAACAAATCTAAGAGAGCCTAGTGAAATCACTTATGTATACGTTAAATAATACAAACATACTCAAGTATGTTAACTTTTAATAACAATGTTAATGATTGATTGATGAATTGAAATACTAAAATTATAAAACAATACCAAAATTACAAATGTAGGAAGGTTAATTCAAGTGGCGCTGAATGTACTGTCTAGCTAGGAATGTGCATATTCCTTCTTTTACAATAGCATATTCCACGTAAGTTAAAATTAGAAACAACAAAGATTTACTTTACTTGTGAAAACATGTCTTATATACTACAATTGTAACTAGGAACGTCGTATCGGCGTGATTTTTCTATTAACCTGTATGCCATCATATTCTGTTAATAACCATTAAACGAGTGATTTTCATTATAAATGTGATATTTGTAATAAAGGCAAAAATCTTGAAACTACTACTTACAAAATCGAGAAAATCTTTTATTTAAATCAAACAACTTATGTGGATTTATTCGGGTTTCATTCAAAAAAACAACATTTATCAAAGAAAATCACACGCTATTAAGGCGAGTATATCAAAAATAGGGCCTTAGAAGCATGCGCGCATAAATAAAATAAATTATGATTTTTAATCATACCCTTCCAGGGTAATGTCAGCGCGCCGCAGTTTGTCTTTTTCTGTATATTTCCCTAAATTAGATGTATCTACTTCTGTTGAAGTAGAGTTGTCGTTTATGCAGGGCATCATTTTTTACCCTTTAAACTTGGGTACAAGGATATATTTGTTTGAGACGTACGTTTCCTGTAGGATGCCCCGACGCAGGTCATTTCGAAGCACTGATTTATTTAAGACTAAATGCTGCCAGGAACCTTTAGGTACTGCTTGTGTTATCCGTGTCTCGTCGCTATTTCAGTGCGGTCATAGCAGGTCCTCCTCGAAGTCCTCCCCCGTTAGTATGTGCGGCTCGCCGATGGCTGGGACCATGTGCGCGTACTCGCTCGTCGCCCACAGGTACAGGTTGAGCGTGCGCTCCGTGCACTGCGCTATGAACCTGAAGGTTTGGGGTCGATGATTAGTTCGCGCACGTAGGTACATACACAGGGTGGCCCAAACAGTGCCGTCCAATTTTTTTTTGGATTCTTTACAACCCGGGCTATTCAAATATACCATATTTATTATCATTTTTGTTAAGCTTTTGTTAGTCTTACTTTTAGCTTGCTCATAATTCTATCTCAGTAAATTAATTTTATAAGGGTCATACTGCAATTAAAATAACCAACGCAACACCATAAAAAGTGGAGAAAATATTTGTTAGAAAATTCTCAAAATTTGCGAAATAATTAATATCTCGAAAACTACGAAAATTCGCCTAACATACATAGGGGGTATATTTGGATAGCCCTGGATGTAAGGCTTCCAAAAAAAATTTTTGGACGTCACTGTTTGGGCCACCCTGTACATGGCTTACTTCGTGTATGAGAATTTAACACAAATTATACATTGTATAACACTAACTACTGGTTCAATCTCGCATGCAACAATTCCCGTTGAAAGTATTTGTAAAGTAACGTCATGTATTTTTTCAAAATTGTCACTAGCTTTCAAAAGTTAGAGGGTTACAACGACGCTCATTTTACCACTTTGGAAGCTCTATCTTATGAACCTGGTAGTTAATGGTGAATGAATAGTTACTACACGTTTGTGTACTATGAGAATTTAACACAGATTAAACAATGCACCGCAAATGTTATTTTCACTCTTAAACAGTACTCTTAAGCAATCTCTGACAAAAGTTAGAAATATCGAAGCTGTAGTGCAGAAACAGAGGAAAACCTTCCTTCTAGGTCTTGGTCAGGGGCTATAGTACTTTATGAATTATGATCATTATAAAAACAATTTAGCTGAAATGAAACAGTACACATCATCCTCGTTGCGATTCAATAAGTACACCTCAAATTACACAGTAATTACTAGAATGGCGATCCCTGCGAAAGTTTTCATTTTTTGTCAAAACAAAAGGCCATATTATTATGTTGATAAGAGAAATAACATTGAAGGCCAGGCCAGGCCAGAAAAACTGACACATTTAATCGTCCTAAATAGACGCAAATGAAATAAGCAATACTAATACTTTGTTAAATAAGTCAATATCAAGGTTGAGATAATCTCTGTGGGTGGGTTTAAATCCTTATCAATTTATCGATTATATGTTCAGTTATCTGGACTATTTGTTATTATGCCCAAGCTATATCGTTTTTGCACCAAAATTATTTAAGTCGCATCACCTTTAAGTCACACGTCTTCTTAACCAATTCAATTGTGGGAAACAGTCTGTATGTTTACTAACTCAAGTCATAATATTAACGATATGTTACCGGCATTCGATGCACGCTACGAAAAACGGATATTACTTCATGCAAAAACGATGCGATGAGCAAACGATTTTGTCATTAAAACTGCCAAGGCGCCAGTGTCTGAGAGAACAAGCATTTACCTGACATCACTGCACTGTCCAATTGAATCTACAAGTACGCTTGATATTGGAAATGAGTTTTGTGTTGTGCAATAAATTTCTTATCTTTCTAGAAAGCTCCGAGTCATATAAATAAATGGGGCATCCGTCCCCATATTTCCTTTCATGACCACACCCCATAACATTAACTCTTACAAATGAGCAAGGTTCTTCAAAATGCCTGCTATAAAGCTGGTGTTATGGCGGCTGGTGTGACTGACTAAATTATTGATCACGTCAGCTTATTTTAATAACTTTATTATGTGTCTGCAAATGGTGATCACTATAGATACAAACTCATTAGCTAAGCAATAAATAAGTCAGGTTAGCTTAAGAACAGCCTGAGGGGCATCCCTCATTGGCTGTCTACTAGTTCTGATAGCCTGCAGGTGCTGGTAGTGCCTGTGCTGTTTAGCGATGATGACGGACTAGTAGCCAGACGTCAGACGCAGGATCATCAGTCCAACAACTTAGCTTACCTAACGAATGGTCTAACATCCCCTTCGTTGGCAGTCCGCTGGTGCTGGAAGTACAAATGCCTGTGTTGCTTGGCGATGAAAACGGACTGGTAGCCACCCATCAGCCGCAGGACCATCAGTCAAACAAGTTAGCTTACCTAACGAATGGTCTAACATCCCCTTCATTGGCAGTCTGCAGGTGCTGGTAGTACAAATGCCTGTGTTGCTTGGCGATGAAGACAGGTGGGTAGCCAACCATCAGCCTCAGAACCATCAATCAATTAAGCAAGTTAGCTTACCTAACGAATGGTCTAACATCCCCTTCATTAGCAGATTGGCAGTCCGCAGGTGCTGGTAGTACAATTGCCTGTGTTGCTTAGCATGATGACAGATGGGTAGTCAACCATCAGCCTCAGGACCACCAGTCACACAAGTTAGCTTACCTAACGAATGGTCTAACATCCCCTTCATTGGCAGTCTGCAGGTGCTGGAAGTACAAATGCCTGTGTTGCTTGGCGATGATGACGGGCGGGTAGCCAACCATCAGCCGCAGAACCATCAATCAGTCAAACAAGTTAGCTTACCTAACGAATGGTCTAACATCCCCTTCGTTGGCAGTCTGCAGGTGCTGGTAGTACAAATGCCTGTGTTGCTTGGCGATGATGACAGGTGGGTAGCCAGCCTGCATCAGCAGCAAGTTCATGAGCAGGCGGGAGGTGCGCCCGTTGCCGTCCACGAACGGGTGGATGTGGACGAGCTTGTAGTGCGCTAGCGCTGCGTATCTGGAATACCATTAACCATATTTAGAATACTGTAAATAACAATAATAAATAAATATCCTTTGGACACTCCCACACATCGCCATCTAGTCCCAAAGTAAGCTACTCAAAGCTTGTGTTATGGGTGCCAGACAACGGATATAATACTTAAATACTTTTTGTTTGTAAATACATACATGATATACATAGAAAACACCCAGACCAATACAAACAGACATGTTAATGCACACAAATGTTTGTATTGTGCGAGGATCGAACCCGCTACCCGCTGCGTAGTAGGCGATTTCTCAACCACTACACCAGACGGGTCGTCAAAAAAAGTAAGATCGTTTAGTGAACAAAGGAATCTACTTTTGTACTATTTACTGCTTAAGATAGGGGTAAGAAGATTGCTGAACTGTTTGATCACTTACTAAAAAGACGTTAAGTATAGGAGAAGTATGTATAATAGGCTGTAAGGTATATTGCATTTGTATTCTGCTGCCTAAAGTAAACAAACAAAAAAAGTAAAATAAGGGACAGTATTGGACGGTATGGTGGTGGACAATTTATAATAGGTCTGTGGTTTTACATACTTACCATAACTAAATAGGGTGACCTTGACTGTTAACCGATTGGTTAATTCAATGTTTCAACAGCAGTCATATCAACAGTTTATGATGTTAAATGGAAAATGTCCATGTGAATTTTATTGCTTGTCATTTTACACTGATCTACGTGATTTACCTTATCTATGTGAAATATTATAAATGTGGCATTACATAGAAAAGTATTAAAATAATTTATTTTATTATCAACCTTTGGTTTGATTATCCATGGCACTAACATTGAACACAAAACATGTGCCACACATTACAATGTGTGGCACATGTTTTGTGTTCAATGTCTTCAAATAATGAATTATTATGATGTTACAAACTTACAACATCATCATAATTAGAGATGTGCCGACAATGACTTTGGCCGACTAGCCGACTAGTCGGCAGCAAAATGGCCGACTAGTCGGCCTCGGCTCAAGACATGTTTTTGTTGACATTGCGTCGTTCATTCTACGTCATTCATTATTCGTAAACATAAAAACCGGCGTTTTATTGGTTTTAATGAAATATATAACGTTCAATTACTAAGCTAAGTGCAAATAATTGAAATAACTGTGAAATTAACTAAAAAAGATTGTTTGCGGCATGTCAAAAAAGAAATCACGCATTTGGATTTTTTATGATGAATTGGAGGGAGAAGGTAGCAGTAAAGTGAAGTGCAATCAGTGTCAAGCAGTTATTTCTCGTGGTGGTCAGGGGAAAAAGGCAAATACTACGAGCATGACAAATCATATTATAGTATATTTACAACTGATGCCTCAACTAGGTTCTGCGATTAAAAGTAGCTCGTCAAGAGAAGAGGATCTGTCGCCGGGTTCGTCGCAGTCGTAGTCACAACTGGAAATTCTACCACCAACTCCAATGTTGCCGACACCAGGTTCTTCAAAAGCTAGTTTATTTCAAAAATACCGGTTAAAGATTGAGGAAAGTTTTGTCGTGCTGTGGTTTTATGAGATTCACGATCAAAGGAAATTATTTTAGCTATTGGCGAAATGATTTTCCTGGACAACCAGCCGTTTTCTATTGTTGAAAATACTGGCTTTTAAAACTTTATGAAAAACATGAAACCAAATTATAACCTACCAAGTAGAAAATATTTCACAGATAACATTATTAATAAAAAAGTTTGTTGAATCTATTAATACTTACTATACTTAGATACTTTTAGTATTGTTTTATTTGATAAATTTTTTAGAAGTTTCGAGATTGAATAATATATGGGGATGTCAAGGAAGAATTCCTATTTTTTTAGTTATAATTGAACCTACTTATTACCAATAATTTTTGCTTTAACCTATATTTTGATATTTATAAAAGACTAAAGGAAGAGTTCCTATTTAAATTTTCTACCAATTATTAAATTATATTGTAAACTGAAAATAATTAACTGTGATTCTTATAATAAAAAAAAAAACAAGAGTATAGAAACAATTTCATTTCAATCACACTCTATTTTTTTAAGCATATTAACATGAGTGAGAAGCGGGCCGACTAGTCGGTGGATTTAGCCGACTATTCGTCGACTAGTCGCCGACTACAAAGATGGCCGACTAGTCGGCTTTACCGACTAGTCGGCGACTAGTCGGTACATCTCTAATAATAATTCATTATTTGAAGACCTCCATTGTGTATTACCACTGAATAGGGTGACCTCAACTGCTAATCAGTCTTTAATGTTTTGATACCATCAGTCAATGATGTAAAATGGTAATTGTGCATGTGAATTTTACACTGATGTTACCTTATCTCTGTGAAATATTTTAAATGTGGCATTACATAAAAAAGTATTAAAATGATTTATTTTATTATAAACCTTTGGTCTGATTATACATGGCACTAAATAACATTGAACACAAAACATGTGCCACACATTGTGACATCATAATAATTCATTATTTGAAGACCTCCATTATGTAGTGGCTTGCTTAGCTGATGGGCTTAAAGGTGTCGCCACTCTGAGGTTCCGGGTTCGATTCTCAGTCAGGTCAATAAAGAAATCAAATTTTTATCTTGGGTCTAGATGTTGTTGTTCCACCGTTGTGTCTAATTTTCATAAGGCAAGTGCAATAGCTACTTGTTTTGGGATCAGAGCAATGTATGTAATTGGTGTCCAATATTTATTTATTGATACAAGAGAAATATAAAAAATAAAGCAAAAAGGTGCCCATTCCAGTGTCGTTTTAATCCATTCAAAATATAAGAACAACAAACTCAGCAAAAAGGTGTTTTAATCCCTCAAGCGTATGTGAACGAGACACAATGCAAATTCTATTGTTATGCGGTTGCCTGCAACCGCTCGGGTGTTGAAGCATTAAATACCTGACTGGATGCAGTTCCAAAGCGTCTTCAGAATTCAACCACTCCAAAAACTGAATCATCAGCCTCTGGATCTCTGAGGGTCCTGGTGGGATGTGCCCACCCACATACACCTGTGTTCTTCTGAACTGTCCACCCTCAATTGGGTCCACATGACCTAACACTCTCTTATGTATCTCAAGTATATCTCCCATAGTAATGTCCCTTAATCGATACAACAATGTCTGATTGATATACTTCATAGCAGCATCTAAACCTAAAATCTCATTATGCTCATCAATGCTCTTACCAGCCACAGCTACTCTAGTCTCTAAAATGCTCCTAGTTTGAGACAAAGACATAGTGTTTCCTTCAATACCAACTGTATGGTAAATGTGCTGGAAATATGCCTCTTTCTTAGCTCTCCTAAGAGCTGCATTATTCTCTGGTATGGATGAAAGTGCATCTCGTTTTTCATCAATTTTTCTCAACATTTCTCTATCAAGATTCTCAACTATGCTTGCTGTGCGCTGTCTGTTCATCAAAGCACCAGTGTGATCGGGGAAATTTGTTAATGCTAAGGTGTAAAGCTGGTCTGCCCTTACTACATCTTTCTTAGTGTCTTCTAAAAACTCTCCATAGTGGTTTAAGATGTCTGCGTGTTTTGGGGACAGGGCAAAGGCATGTTGGAACAGTTTTAAAGCTTTGTCTGCCTTGCCATTCTTCTTCATTTCTAGAGCAGCGTTCAAGGAAACTACTGCTTCGGCATCGCGAGCCTTGTCTCGTATTTTAGGAGTAACAGGAAGAGGGTTGTGATCATCAAAGGGCTCCAAATGATTACCGTACAGCGCAGCGGGTATAGGCGAGAAAGGCTTCGTAAATTTCGCATCGTAACTCACTAATTTGTGCAGGGAAATCACAACAGCAAGAGTACACACAACACTCGACAATATTATCACTGTTTTACACCTGTCCAAGATCATTTTGGTATGCAATTTAGATTTAATTTCACACTTCATTGTTTCAGATTCACTAGTCCTACCTATGAACAACATAGTCACGGAAGTTAATGGCACATCTGTTTCGCGATAAAATCTCTTTGCTAATCTCTGAAAACGATTTCAGTTGCTGCATTATGTATTGCGAAAATAATAAAAATTAAAAAGCGCCTAATACCAAAACACCACGTAAGGAAAGGCCATCGTGAATGACAGATTGACATGACAGCTGACAATGACACTAACGATAGATATGGGTTTTTACAGCCGCTTAAAGCGCTAGAAAACAAAATGGCTGCATATATTTATTTATTTGCGAATATTGCTCGCTAGGAATACTGCTGAACTGCTGAGGCACAATGGACCATATAGTAAGTTTCTTGTAAATGAAACTTAATATTAAATGTGTGTGCTATGAACAACGAAGAGTATCTGGGGTATCCTTTGCCTGGATATACTCGACAGTCAGCATTCGCCCGCGTTGCGTTGAGTTTAGCAAGAGCTTACTTTGTTCAGCTAAGCATTGGCAGCAAGTCAGCGATTCAATTCAAGCAGGTTTCGATTAAACCATACCATTATTTTGTCGTGTTGTATCCAGTATTTTAACTGCACTCTTCCATTTAAAAACTCAAAATTGTGTTACAGTAATACAGATCTTCTATTTATAATAATCCTGATTAATATTTTATCGATTAATAATTTCATTTCTTCCTCATTAAACTTACCTACACAGTTACAGTACAGTGTTCATAAAGTATTGGAGCTTCCAACCAAGAATAAAAGCTGCAGCGCTCGCTTAGTTGGGAAGTGCCGAGTACGGAGAGGCAGTACTATAGGGTCTAACAAAACTAACTGCATTTCTTCTAGGGGTCAATTCTGACCCTCAAATACAACAACTTTTTGTATGGAAGCAACATCGTAATCCCAAATAAATATTTCACTTTCCCATACTAGAGTGCCGATCAGCTGATTCTAGTTTGTATGGAGAAGTAAAAAAATATCTTGGGATTTCCATGTTGGTCCCATACAAAATGTTGTTGTATATTAGCAACAGAATCACCACCGAGAAGGAATGCAGTTGATTTCGTTAAGCCCAGTATAGTGTAGGATATATAAGGTGGATCTGGGCTTTCAGTTAACTTGAGTGTCGGTACTTAATCATCACGAGTCATTTAAGTGTGATTCTTAATTGTTGGTGTTTTCTATGTATATCATGTATGTATTTACAAACAAAAAAGTATTTAAGTATTATATCCGTTGTCTGGCACCCATAACACAAGCTTTGAGTAGCTTACTTTGGGACTAGATGGCGATATGTGGGAATGTCCAAAGGATATTTATATTTTTTTAATTATTAGCGTTGATATTTTATTGTGTCAATTTTCAAGTAGGATATTAAGTATTGGTATGTAAAATAAACACAACACAGAGTATTATGTATGTAGTTATATTTTGCTAAACTTAACCTTCAGCTTTTTTCTCGAATAAATAATTTTCTTCTTCGACATCATTCAGATCATTTAGGATAATACAAAAAATACTATTAATTAACTATCACTAATTTATTAATCACATTAAAATATGTTTTCTGTAACCATTTAAACAATCTTATGACTAAATATTCAACAAAACCTGGCCAATTAGCGACCATTTTTATGAAAGGTAAGCTGCTTGACTTAAGGCTTAACAGTTATAATTCAAAAGTTGTAACTTCCGAATCATTGCATTGCTTAAGCCTTAGTTCCCTCACAACATGTTACGCATGTCAAAACTCATGCGACGAAACAGTCGACGCAAGAAGACAGTTTTGAAAATACCGTTAAGAAAATTGCCATTCCATAGTCAAAAAATAAATCAGCGACAAAAATTAGCGATTCCTCATTAAATGGCAACTAGCTTGAGCATCGCATGAGCACACGCGTTAGTTGCTAGCCTCATAACTTCCTGCGGTTAAGGAGTTTTACGACCAGCCTGATGAAAAACGCTCACGAGAATCTATCTTCAACTACTTAACACTACACTATAACTATTTTATGGCAGTATTGCAGGAAATTAGAGAGCAGACAACATGAGTTTCTTCGCAATCAAGCAGCTTAGAGATGGGCCGGCTGCGGTCGCTCAAATGAATTTAATTGCGTCATCAGATAATTGGACTGGCAAGATCCGTAAATGCCAAAGTTACATAATTACATCTGTTTATAATGCAATATGTGGATAGTTAATCACTTTAACTGCCCCTGACATACAGATACCAAGAAGACGCTATTTTCGTAAGTTTGATGACACGGTGTTCTAATTATAATCCTCTTATTGCACTATAAACATTATACAATATTTATTTTAGTCTATCTAAAATTGGCCATTGTGTCAACTTTGATTTCGAGCTGGTGTCAGGTATGGCTCATGCAGAAACGATAATTAAGTTTTTAATGAATTATATGAAGATTTCTAGCCACACATTGACACTGCATTGACATTAATAAAAGCGTATGGCCAAGCTACAGGCATTATGCTTGTTTGAAGCGTAAAATTCTACAATAATTGTTTATTCATCACTAAAAATCTACTTAATTCCACCTATTCTAAAATTTGATAGAATTTCCTAGACATTTTTGGTCTCACTAATACATAGTGGTGCGTCCAGCGCAATGTATTTAATTAATCCAATGTTCACAAATTATCACTTGTTTTAATTAAACTAAGTATTTATTGTACAAAATAAATACAATTTTCCTATCATCTGGAGGCATTCTCGAGAGTAATGTAACTTTACTTACGAAATGCATCCAGACAAACACCCCTCACAACCAAACGAAATGTCCCAAATACATAATTGATACATACCAATACTGTTAATTAGAATAATCGCTAATTATTCTACAAGTTATTGTATGTGCACAAGTTAACATGGGAATAGCAGAAGTCGTCTGGAGTTCAGTTTTTTATTAAAAGTCGTGCTAACAGAACGCACGCTTAATTGCATGCAGTAAATATAAACATATTTGTTGATTCGAATTCGAAGATTCACACTATCGGTGTGTCTAATAATATGACAGACTTTAAAGTTCCGTAATCCGTAAGTCCTTTTTATATTGTGCATTTACACTATGATAATAATACATAATCTTGCAAATCTACCCATTAAGTGTACGGGACTAAGCCCCGTCTATGATTATTATAATTGGGAATAATAACCGGGCCTCATTTGCTGAGTGCCATATCAGACCCAAACCTTGCACCATTAATGTACTCCGTATAGCTTTAGGTGCTTTATCAGAGCTTAAATGCATAAGGAGTCGACGATGATCATGGTGGAGTAGAGCGAGCAGCCCAGGGCGATCATGGTACCCATGACGATGGTGGAGTGGAACCGTCTGAAGGTCTTTAGCTCGCGCAGGTAGCGGGGACAGTGTGCAAGCTCGCCTAGGATTAGGCGACCGACCTGGAACAAACGAAAGGATCTGTTAGTAAAGCTGTATGTTGAAAATAAATAAAACACAAATAATAAGAGAAGTTAAACCCAGTGAAATCCATTAACCAGCTATCTTTCTGTACCTATACTATACCCCTCAGTCATTTAGATACAGACAACGCCGGTTAGTGTTTCTAAAAGTAAAATTGTGTCAAAAAAATCTTTGTACCAATATTGAATTACAATATTAAACTTAAATTCAATATTTAACTCATTACCAATTATAATACTTTCGAGCCATCATGAGCGTGTTTCATTAGAAAATGTATCATATCCGAGTTTTAAAATTAACTGTCCATTTAGTAGATATTTTGATGTCCCAGTTGTCAAGTTATAAGTGGGTGGGTACGGAAGGGTACCGTATCGGACAAGTGATCGATCCTAGGATTATGTCATCTTACTAGGCTTAACTCTAAAACTACGCATTTACACCTAGAACCCTTCGCGACATTATCTCCCTATCTCACTAGGAAGTGTTTTATAAAAATATCCGATAGCAAACTATGTGTTTGACAGTGACCCGTGATTATGAGTCACTGTACGATATATCGTTATACCAACGATGAAGGCTACTTTTTAAAAGGTATTTTCCCACTGCGCCGTGCCATACCACCATGTTAGGAATATTATACGTTCTTCCTTGCCCACTGAACGGATTGACAGCGTTCTGTCTCACCGTTAAATAGACCAGTGCTGTTACCATGAGTTTACGTCGCTTTTACTCGCTAGCGACGACGTAAAAGTCTATGGAAAATTGCACAGCGCCTCTAGCGGTCACTGACAGAACTAAAATTTTCCATACCTAAAGTTACGTTGTCGCTAGCGAGTAAAACCGTCGTCGCTAGCAAGTAAACTCATAGTAACGGTACTGAGAGCTCAGAACGAGCGAGAACGCATTTTGCCGGTGCCAACACGCTCCGTGCACGGCACGCTACGGTGTTGGTCGATGACGGAACGGTCTAGTGGGCAAGGTATCATAATTTTCAATACAAATAATATTTTTGTGTCGGTTACTCTGCAAAGAGCTTTATTTTGTAGTGTCACTTTATTGCTAAAAAGCTACCATAACTGGAGTAGTGATAGAAGAGCCATAAGAATGTTTTAATCCAAAATATGTGAATAAAAAAAAAGAAAAAAATAATACGTTTAGTTTTAAATTGCTAGAGAAAGTCAGGCGTCTCAAAATATTTTTAGTGAAAATATTTTGTTTAGTAAGCAACAATTCTTTTTTTAAGAAGTAGTTCTATCCGAAGTTCTTATCTATAAAACCTTTATATCACATCGATATTGTGGGAGCATGTGATTTGAGTTGCATCAAGCGCCAGAAGAATGCGCTTGCGCAGCAAAAACCGATATTAATGAGGCTTCAAGCTAACTGTGTCAATTTAAACGTAATGTATTATGTAATTTTCACCTGCAGTTACAGTTAAATGATTTAGCACTAAAATATTGTTCATGCTGAAAACGAGGTTTATTTTGACATTGTCATGTAGGGTATCTGACATATAACCATGATACAATTATCTTTATTGGCAATAGTCAAGTACTTTCTGATAAGACATTTAGTACATTTACGAGTGTCTGTTTACATATTTGTCAATCAGTACGTGCTAAAAAAACTTCTATAGAAGGCTTTCTAAAACTTCTGTACAGGTATATTATTAACTTTTGGACAGCACTGAAATTGATCTACTTAGGTTAATTTCTGTATAACTCGCACTTACTATACGTATTACACTCACTGGGTGCAAGTGAGCTCATGTGAAACAATTTGCGAAAGTAGAATAACAAATGCTGCCAAATAGCTCTCATTGGCATCAGTCCACGTCAGTACTGTTATTTTTAACAGGCTTCAAAATATACACAATAACTGAAATATTATTTATTTACGCAAATTCTTGTATCTATGCACGTGATATTTTGAAATGAGTCACGTAGTCACTACCGCTAAGATTTTAACTTTACTTTATGGCAAACGGAGTGCTGATGGAAAGCTCTTAAAATAGAAGATAAATTCAAAATTATTTGTCGCCTACGCTGTCTCTTAACCACATTTGGATATCCTTTGTTTCTTAGAACCTATGCGTATCACCACCAAAATTATCTATCACATCCCCTTACTCGTCCATCCACGGCTAATAATAAACGTCAAAATCAAACAGTGCATTAAACTCTTACCTCTTGCCCGCCACCAGCGACCTCTTCCATCTGCGTCTTGACGTGCTTCGCGCGCAGCATGGGCTTGACTAAGCGCACGCGCACGTACGCTTCAATGCTGAACACGGCCAGCAGGAGAGCGAACTGGAATAGAAAGGGACTTTGTTATTAAAGGCCCCATGGGAAGAAGCTACAACAGATCTGAGTAATCTCTATTTTATGATGTAAGGGATTTTTTAAAATTCTCTTGTAGTGTGCAGTAGGCATCATGAAAGTGTGTATGAATCTAACCATAAATGCACAAATCGAGTTAAAAAATAAAAATAATAAATAAGCTCGATTTCGATCGATTAAACAATATTTTTACTATGGTCTTTACAATCTCGATCTATTAAAGGTCATCAACAAAGGTGTTTTCGTACTCTTCCGTTTCTTTACTATTCTTTGTAAATTATGTATATTTAGGTTATTAACATATCCACATTACACTAACGTTTGTTTTACTTTAGTCTTTTTAAATTTCCTGGTAAACATAATAATATGATATCCTTCACCAAGACAGATCGCGATAAAATACGTGTTAGTTTTATTTCAACTCTAATTGTATAGACGGTATTTCATTATTTAAAAAAAAACGACTAGGCAGGAAGGTAGGTAATTAATCATTTCTACAAAGTTTTAAATAAGAACTTGATAAGACAACTACTAATAGGTGAGGAAACCTTGCTATTATTTGTGACTAGTACAACATGCCTTGAAACTATTTGACTGTTACTCATTCGCGACTTTTAATGAAAGAAATATTTAGAAATGTTTATTTATGTTAGTGACTGATGTAAGTGTGCAACTGCGCCATAAAATTATCTTAATCAAGCTTAAAAAACGATTATTACTACAGAGTAATTACTACAGAGTATTGCTTGATCGATACAGATCGATCAAGCAATTTGTGTCATTTCTGTAGACTGGAAAACACAAAATACTAAATTACAGATTAAAAAGGGATAATTGATGATTTTGCTGAGATGGCACATAAAGGATAATTTCGTGGTCATTCATTCGAGTTTTTATTTACAGTTTTTGTTTTTAGATAGGTAAACATTTAATTTATTGCAATGATTCAGCACAAACACTAACCAGAAATGCATTTTAGTTTAACTTAACGATAAGAAATCGACAAATGTGGTCAATGACATCGGATTAAAAAGTTTAAAGCTACTTTTGAGCGGCACCATATGTGTATTTAATTAATGTAGACTTTATTGCACTTTGATTTTACCACTTGCCGCGTAGCCCTGACCTTTTTGGATTAAGAACGGCTAAATCTTGGATTTTTTAAACTTTTGGAAGTCCGTTACATTACCTGCATAATTAACTACTGATGTTCAATTAGCACCAATTGCATTTAAATGTATGAAAGGTCACATAAATCATAGTGACTAAAGCGACCGGTATACTTTCATTTTTTGTAACTTTTTATAATTTACACAAAAAAGTTAATTGGAAGCTTTTTAAAATACGCTGCGTGCAGTACGCAGTTAAGTTCCTATGCATCTGCTTTGCTACGGAATTCGTAGCGGATCGAATGCGTGAACGTGATAACTATGATAATGCTACGATACACGACAGACCTAGCTACGAAGGTCCTGTAGCTAAATACACTTTTTGTGTAAATTTAAATATTAAATTATAGCTGTTTTGACAGTATACTAAATTAGGGCTTTTTGGGGCAAAATCGGCTCTAGTGTTACATTACTAGTGCTATTATAGAGGTATCATCTGTGCTATTGCTTAAAATATTATAGCGCAGTGTTTTTATTTTATGAATTGTGAATAGATGAGAAGTATTTTCGATACAATAGTGAAGTTCCACCTTGTGACCATTCATTCATGTTATGAAATAATAGTGTACCTACACGTGCCTGACTTTACAATATTTTATACAAGCTATCTGTGTTGTTTATATGCTGGCTGTTAATAGCTACAAGTCATGATGACATACCTGCACCCAAGAGGTGTTCGTGAATCTCGTCAGGCACTGAAGTTTGAAGTACGATAGCAGCGCCACCATGCTGACTCCAGCGTTGAAAGCGTAGTATGTGGGGAACAGCACTGCCTGGACACGACCGAACTCATGTCTCGGAAGGTTGAAGTACAGCACTATGCCTGTGGGAGAAAAAAAGAAATTACTGGCCACTGATATTTTGACACATTGTTAAGTGGAAAAAAATGATATTGGCCGCTGATAAGTTTTTGATAAAAAAAGTAATGCTTCAACGCAGCTGTGGCCGTTCTTTTACTGCATTATAAAACGGAACACTTTAAAAACTATTAGACGTCAACTTTACCTATAATACAGTAGGATCTCAGTGTGTACATGTAATAATATGCACATGAGTGCTACATAATAAGTAATTAAAATAAACATTATTCATTTCACATCGGGGACATGAATTATTTGGATAGAATATTGATTGATGAGTAAAATTATTTCTGGATTTAATTTTAGAGGTCCGCTCTATATTATAGATTGGACGTTTTTAAACGCTGGCAGTTTCCACAGAAAATGTCTGGCAGATGATAGCGAAAACATGACCTCGCGATGATGTGACCTCGCTCCGGCAATGACCTCGAATGACGAGGAAGCGAGATGAACCGGTTAACGATTTGAATGACGTAGCGTTAGTAAATGATGATTTACGAGCGATGGACCCGCGAAGGTCAAAACAATAAGTGACGTAGGTAATCTGTGGTATAGTGGAGGGAGTGCGAATTCGGCCGTTAACGTCTAATGCCGATGACCTATGGTATAACGCCTAGAGATGTGAATAACTTAATAACGAAAGTTTAAATACATTGCACCTTCCTTCATTCTCGGTAAGTACTTGTATGAAGAAAAAGATCAGAATGACGCTATCAGATCAGAAAAATATGTGGAATCATCGAGATAACGACGATATTTATGTGTACCTTTTACGAAAACAAACACGGTGGTGCATTTCGCCAGAGCCCGTGACTTCGTATAATTTATGTCTTTATCGTGATTGTTATTACACATAACACCAAATCGTGTTTTCTTGGCAAATGGTAATACAATTTGCAACAACTGGCGACAAAAGTTTTCCCTTTTCCGAAAAAAATAGTAAGAGTTTCGTAATTTTACTGTTTTTCAATCACTTTTTAAGAGTTTTCTTTTAAATGGTAGATTATAGTCATAGACCGTGATTTATTCAGCAGTTTTTAAGGTTTGCTTTCCGCAGATACCTGCCTAATCTCTACTTAGGTAGGTAGGTAGAACACATTCTACAGCATATTGGATCGACACGTGTGCGTGTGCCTTACATAATGCACCATAAACATAACATTGTATGATTGGTACTTCATTCACGTAGCATTTGCAATAATTTGTTGCCAGGTATCTACGAACCTAATTGCGTTTTGTTTGAATTATCTGCTTTCACAAAAATCATCTGGACAATTATTTCAAAAGACAATTAACTTAGCTTTTTTATAGAAGACAGTGAAAATTTACTCCAAATATAAGTTTTTAGTATCTCAAAGTTATCGTTAAACCCTTTTTTTTTCAGAAATGAGGTTAAACTAACATTAGCTGGCCTTACTAAGTCGTTAAAAGTTTATTACTATTAAATGTCAACGCTAACTCAATCTTCTGCAGCTGACGCTTTTTATTACGTTTTCTGTTTATTTCCTTGGCCTCTTTTATTTAAGTACTTGTACATTTACTCATATTGAATCCTTTTAAATTTTGTTCAATGACAAAAATAACAAGCTAATGCAACGTTTCAAAGGTAGAGTTTATATATGGGTATATCTATTGTAATAATGGACGAACTCAGATCTTTTGCCAAATTATTATTTGTTATTTCATCTTTTGCCAAATTATTATTTGTCCAAAGGATATTTATTATTTATTTATTGTTTATGTTAGGCTATTTAAAAGATTTACAGCTACTCATATCACCTTGATATCTGAATGTATTGTTTGTCGCCAAACCGAATTCTGACGTTCATCTAATCTCGACAGCTGTATATCAGGGGCGCACAACAATTGATGTTATTGCAAACATACGCAATAACAAACTGACGAAGTCAAAGAACTATCGACTGGGTATAATTTACGTTCGTTCAGGTTCAGTTCTAATGTACCTAAAGATCATTAGTATCAGTTTATCCTACACTTTATTTAGTTCCTGAACTAACATTAAAGAGTTGTGTGTTAGGTTTTAGTCAAAGGTTTTATTAATTTATTTTCCTTCCTCTAACAGCAATTCAGGTTAACTCAAAATTGAAATTATTTAAACGAGTTTAGAAAAATATGGCAAAAATTTTTTTGAAAGGAAGGAAATGTAGTGGTTTTTTATCTCAACATTGTGTATGATTAGCAATGGGCCATAAAATACATATAATGGACACTTACTCTACCCTAAGAGGTCTTGTTGACTCAATGTCGATCGTAAAATGTACCATAAAAACAGATTTGAATAAGTTGTTATAAAATGCCTCAATTCTTTTACATTGTCCGGAGTATTATTTTTGCACTCGATAACTTATCGTTTTGACGAGAAAAGATCGTTTTGACACGTCAATCAACTTTAAGATAAATAATTCTCTTCTAAATCGAATCCGGGTTTCTACAAAAAACAAGCACAGCAAGCCTTTGTGTTAGAGGATAATATAATTATCATTGCTTTCTTTAATGCACTGTATTGGCCGATAAGCCATTGCATTGTCGAAAGCAATTTTTACTATATAAAAATGAAACTGGTGATAAAGAGGATAGCACAAGATAAGCAATGGTGATATTTTAAGATTAAAAAAAAAACACTAACCTGAAACTAGCGTCATCCATATTTGCGCGCCAAAATGCGTGGCGACCGCTGCCACATATAGCCAGCGCCATCCACGGAGGTTGGTTGCTGAGCCGGGTCTGCTCAGCCAGAATAACAGCACTACGATGGCAAGTGCCACGTGCAAGGGCTGCGATGTCTTCGTCGCGATACTGCGAAAAAGAAAGTAGGGGTTAGTGACCTTCTGAAGTCAGCGCAACAGGTAGATGTTAGGACGTTGAGGAAGAAAAAGAGGGTCTTTACATAAATACAACCGCTTGGAATGCTATTAGCTTCCTTATTAGGACCAGTGCAGTGGGCTTAATTGGTCATTTAATTTCTCATTGATTTTATTCATATAGTCATCTAGATGAGATGTACGTTCTCTCCTGTGTGGTTGCTTTAGTGAATGAATAAGCTTAACTGAATTTTATTCTCCAAAAGTACTCGTAGAGACGAATAAAAAGACGCAAGCAGAAACATTGCGTTAGTATTTCAAAAATTGAAGATATCATGCTCAAGATACTAGCAAAGATATTATCGCTATATTAAGAAATGCTGGCTTAAAAACTATCTTTGCAAATAATCTTTGGCGCATTGACGCACACACTGATCTGAGACACGCTTTCTTCATGCGTTTGTGTCAACTGTTGACAATATTATGACGATATTTCGACGTCACGTAGTAATAACAGTCGGTTATTTTGAGAACAGTTTACGTAATTAATTATTTTAATGAGCACGTAAACTTTGCGCATTGGATGTCATTAGGTCAGTCTATGTAGTTGAATTACGAAAGATTATTGTAAATAAATCGATTGCAGATTGTTTGCTGTTAAGGTATACCTTACACAATTTTTATCCGACTACAGCGTAGCAAAAAAGACGCTTATACTTACATTTTGATTTTCAGTTTTGATTGTGCTAAGTGCTAAGTCTAAATGAATGATAATAACACTGGCACCGTTTCTTAAGTAGCATAATATTATATACGAGGAGAGTAAACAAAATATTATTAGTTATACATATTACTAAGCAGATATTTCCGTTTGTGAACTAATAAAAATATTAGCACGAGCGAGCTCTAATTCTTATTGTCATCGATAACACTAGACGGAGCCACGTGTAAATAGAAAAGCAATGTTTTCCTTGTGACGTCTGCAAACAGTTTGCGCACGACTATCGTGCGACAAATATTTACTTAACAAGAAAGTCGCCAGTCGTTATACAAAACTGAGACTTACGTGATCAAGACAATAACAACGTCAGATGATCCAGGCGACCATATAAGGTCACAGGATCGGGCTGGATCACAGAAGAGTTCGGTATGTGTGCTGGATGCAGTGGGATTTTGGAAACACCGAAGCATTTTCAGTAAGGGACTTTAGGGAGGACTTTTTTGATGGATGATGTCACCTGACTACAGATTAACAAAACGTAACTGTAAAATTATGTAAAACTCCAACTTGTTTCTACGTAATGTGAACTCGGATCAAGTCTCGTCACTTTCTGTTACAATTATGTTGCGTAGGGCATTTGACACAAATATTTGAACAAGCAAGTTAAACTTTACACTAACGATAAGGAATATTTATCAGCTCACCACGAGAGCGCCACTTCTATATTGAACGTGCAAATGTTCATTATCACTGGCCATTTAGTTTGACGTCTCATTAAGTTGCGCTAAGTGATCCTTGTTACGATAAATACATTGTAATGATTGATTGACACGTTTATTATGTTTTAGTAATTTTATTGTGTCTCAGTCTGCATTGGATGGTTATTAGATATTTCAAGTTATATTCATTTTAATAGGATCGAGCTCAAATTGAGAAAACGCTTCTTAACACTTGCTAAAAACCGTAACAAAGTAGTTTTCTGTCTTCACGGTTAAAGTTTTATTGATATTGCCTATCATTTTGTTTGATACAATAGTAATATTTTAATCTATTCTATCTATTTCATCATATCGGGGGCGTTTCCAATAGCTGTAACCATGCGCTAATCCGAAGTTCGCGCGGCCTTATCATCATTCGGAGCAAAGTTTCCGTGATTTCTCTTATCGGACACATGTGTGTATGAAACGTGTGTGTATTGTGCCTGTGTGAGTGGGGAGGACGTGAGCAGGCGCACGTGGGCTCGTGTTAGAGAAAGGTGATCAGCTGGCTGCACTTTTCTATTGTAGATTTGAGAGGACGAACGATAAGCTAATTGGTTTCTATGATAAGAGCTGATGCATCGTCTAGGAATGACAAGACAAAGATAGATGGTTATAGTAAGGAGATAAACTCATTTAAGAAGTAGAGCCTTGCACATCTATGTATTGGTAAAGTCTGCAAATATAATAAAAGTACCTAAATAGGTGCTAACTAGGGCAGCTCGTTGACCATCAGATTATATTGCATCCAAATGATTTGTATAAAAAAATAATGCCATGAAATATTTTCTTTCAAAGGTGGAGACCATAAAAATTTAATATAATATGTTAAGCCTTTTCTTTTGTAGGTGCGTTAAAGCTATTTAATGGTGATGCATTAACGCACTACGATATAAAAAATAGATAACAATATTTGTGCTATATGACTAACATTGTTTGCCAAATTAATTGTTGATAAGATTACAACCAGAAATAGCCGGTTCAAGTTGTTGCTACGTGACCGAATTTCAAAATACGGAACTAAAGTGGGATTAATTTTTAGCGATATACTTTATCATTACCTAGTAAGTGCTGTGAAATATTCCATGAGTACCTATGGTATCGAACTTACCTACAGACCGACAAATTAATTCAATTTTCTCGTCACAGTGTAATATAAACCATTTTTTTTATCATGTTACCAATTTGTGAATTGTTCCAGAGCAGATTTTTTAATGAACGTGCAAAATAAAATTAGTTTCAAACTGTAAAAACAATCGAAATATTAGTTTCACTACTTAACTTTGACAATTGACATGATTGTTAATGTATATTGATTTCTCTCTAAAGCCTCAATGCCCGGTTAGCAACAAGATGAAATCCAAATTGAATTCCATAAAACGATGCCACGCATTCCATTGGAGAGTAATAATGCATGCACAGCACAATGTCGTTCTTGGCGGCTATTTACAAATAATATCCACTTTTAAAACAATCCAGGTATTCGAACAAAAACAAATATTCATGCCCATGGCGCAATTATTGTAAGAACTTGTTGAAAATGCATGCAGACATTTTGGAAAATAAATAACAAATCAGGTTTTGGTTCCGATTCTGGGAATCGATGCATTGAGCTGCAATTCTGTATACTTCAATGGCAGGTTACGCGAAACTTTAAGGAGTTATAAAGAAACTTATACAACATGAATAAAAAGTATGAGCAAAAAGTAAAAGTTTTCAAAAATTGAATTGCTGATTTGCGGCACACGATAAATGTTTCTCGGCCCTATTCCATATGAAAAACGCATAGATTAATCGACTGGTTCAACGTAATGAATTCATTGAAGCCTCCGCATGTTGATTAAATTGGAATTCATTTGCTTAATATTCATGAAAGCCAACACTATCCGCAAATGAAAATTACAATTTAAACGCTGGTACAGACTGGTCCGTGACAGAGTATCTGTAAAAACCTCTTATTTATTGTTAGAAAACCAGTTAGTTGAACTAATTTTATCTTTCCATATTTGAAATTCATTGGTTTGGCTGGAGGCAATTCCTTGTTTCTGGCATTTGAAATCGAAATATGAGCTGAACATGGTTATTAATTCACGTCTTTATATTGATCAGACTGTCACCTCTAATAGGTTGAGATCTGTATCCAATTATGCTTACGAGTTGTTCAATTATAAAACCAATCCAAGTATATCAAATCGACAACGTCCGCTCCTTTTCATGTCTAGACAATGGTCATGGGATATGAGTTTTTTAAACACATAAAAAAAAGTAAAAACCGACTTCAAAACCAAAATGCACTAAAAAGTCTTAAATAAACCCTTCACCATTGAAAGAAAAGGAATCCGTTTTAGGCAAACAATTTCTTTTTGGAGTCGGTGCTGTGATAGTTGATGCTTGATGGTCAAAGTGATGGCACCGACTCCAAAAAGAAATTGTTTGCCTAAAACGGATTCCTTTTCTTTCAATGGTGAAGGGTTTATTTAAGACTTTTTAGTGCATTTTGGTTTTGAAGTCGGTTTTTACTTTTTTTTAAAGTTTATTTTATTTCTTCATTTTTAGTGATTACATAAGATGGGGGGGGGAGTTGCACCTTATGATTCTATTTTTGTAAGAAGCTACAAATTACCTATCATAAGTTCCGTCATTATAATTACTGAACTCCTAAGCGTTAAGGAGTTCCACCATCAGCTCAGCCCCACAAGATGTTGACTATCAGACGTAACAACACGTTACCATTAAGATTCTAGTAAAGAAACACTATGCGTGCCTTAAAAATTTGAGGGTTTCCCTCGATTACACCAAGATCTCATCATCAGATCCCAAAATGGAAAAAATGGGACCAACTAGAAGGTACACGCTCTAAGTAGGCAAAATTTTTTTTCGATTTGGTCGACAAACGACTGAGATATGAGGTAACAAACATACAAAAAAAAAAACATACAGTCGAATTGATAACCTCCTCCTTTTTTGAAGTCGGTTAAAAAGGACCTTCTTTCTTTGTAAAAAAAAGATTGTGCAAGAAGCATACCTTTTTGTTCTATGAAGGTCCTTTCTATTTTTCAACATGAAAAAGTCCCTTATCTCGCTGAACAGTCACAGTTATATTTATGATTTTTCAGTGCTTATGTAAGACATTTTGCTGTTACGAGAAAGAATTGCGCGTGTAGCTTCAAGAGTTCCAGTATGAAACATCAATGTGTATCCTGCCTTTGGGCAAAAAACAAATGCCTGTAGCTCATTACCTTCTGGGAGGTCTTAAGGGGTGAAACTCTTTATCTCAAAAGCTAAGGACCATTTTCGAATGACACATTTTTTGAGCACAGGGCAATGACACGGAACCGATTTCATTCATGTAGAGATTTGTGGAATGGCATTTTTCCCTGGAAACCTTATGTAACCCAGCTTATTGTAATTGGATGCTTTGGCTGCCAATTCAACAAGTTCTGCATTTTAAAATTGTCTCATATACTTCCCACGTACATGGCACATAACTACTTACGGTGGGGATGGAATTCGAATAATAAAACAAGCAATAACCATTTCAATTAGCATTCGAATCGTCTTGACCCAACTAATGGGATACATATCATCAATGATTATGGCAGGTTGGCAGCTTCTTATTTTACATTCAAAGCATCATGTAAATGGAAATTGAATTCTTATTGGAAGTCATTGCTAAAACTACTAATTTACTCATTTACAATTTTGAGAAGTGCTTATGAAAATCTATGCTTTAGAGACTGAAATGAGCGTTGAAAAGTCATGTGTGTTACTCGTTTAAAAAATAACTCGTTTACCTCTAAATGTCTGGTATTCTTGAATGATCATCTCGTGTGGTTGGCTTCTATAAATAGTAGTACAACTCAGTAAACACTTAGCAATAAATCTATTTATAGCACGGTGGTTGTCAAGGCGCGGTGCTGGTGTTTATCCTTGGGTGATGATGAGTAATTTCTTCGTGTCATAATATCAGTAATAATAAGTAGGTAGGTATCCGTGGTTAGTGACGCGAAGAGGGGCGTGTGAATCGAGCATAATTGGCTACAATTATTAATGTAATGGATACAAAATAATTAACACACAGTTGACTGTGATGCAAAACTTCTTTTTCAACACACTTGCTCAAAATGACGTTTTTATTCCACCGATTTTTGGCACATAATCATAGATATTAAACACGCGTGCTTTTTCTGTATATTATTGCACTAGTGCCTTTTGTTTATTAACCCGACCAATTTACATTTGTACCCTAGTACCAAGTAGTAAGTAAGAAGATGAAGCGATATAATTTAGTCGGGTTATAACTTACACAACAAACAGTATTTATGCGAAAAATAACAGTATGTACATATTTATTTCAATAAATGGTAAATCCAGCTTTATTACTAAAAGTAACTCAAATTCATTTAATTTTTTTTTTATAATTTGTGTTTAAAATAACGAATTATTACATTTTTAATCGCGCGCGCATCAGTTTTGCGGCAAGAAAAAAAAGCAACGCGCCATTTTTCGTAAATAGTTGGCGGCTGTGGTGTGACGAAGTTTGGATTATATTTTCTGTGGTTTGGATTAATGATAAGTGTGTTGAAAAACGTCGTATAAAACACGTGTGCCTGTGACCATTATATACGCGACTTTCTTATGGCGCACTCGCTTTCGCTCGTGCGCACACAATATCGCCTTGTATATAATGGTCAACTTAGCACACTTGTATCATAATGTACTATTAATGAATGTATAGGTAGGGTTCGAAGGCAATTTTGTTTAATTTTGTGATAAGTTGGTGTTACAATTTTAGAAGTATTTTTCTTTAGCACTTCGTAAAGAGTAACGATTGGGCTAATAAATAAGTCATAAATTGTAGTATTTTTGCTACAGCTGAACGAGATAAGTTTAATACCTCTAACGGATAGATAAAGCATGTTTGTTCACTTTGTTTGTTCCAATTTATGTTCAAAACACTGCGCAACGGTTCCCTAGCTGTTTATTTACATAGAAAATAATCTGTTTTTATCATTTTTTTTAAAACCATTTTTCTGCTTTGCATGAAATGTAAATTTTGCACTCAACTAAATTCGTGGTAAAGTTATGTGAAAATCATGAAAATCGGTCCGTTCTTGAGTTATAAATGCTGCAACTAACACGACTTTCTTTTACAGAAGTTGTCTCATCTTTCGCTAACCAGACAACAATACCTACTTGTTTCATCGCCGCGTCTAATAGAGACAACGTCTCCGCTGCACAACACTTATTAGAAAGACATAAAGATCATGATTGTATACTTTTGACTGATGGAGCCTGCACAGTGCGGGCGTCGTCGTGACGTCCAAGCAAGGTCACATGACGTCGTCTGTCGGTTACTTGACCCGAGACGAATCGATTCGTGATCGATTTATTATCGAGGAGTGAGGTGTGAAATATATTTCGGTCTACGCAATTTATAGCTTAGGATATTTAATGGAAAGTTACGTTACTATTACATGTAAAATGAGTAAATGTAAAGGTTTCTTAGAACATTTTAGTAGATTATTTTTCAAACTAGTTAAAACTCTTCATTTGGGATCGAGTGTACAGTTTTAAGAAAGTAACAGCCTTTAAGCATCACGGTTTAAAAGCCTGAAATTATTTTCAAAAAGTTTTCGGTGGTAGATGGCTGAATGTGTAGGTCATCTAAATAGAAATTGGTAAAGGTTGTTTAAAAATACGCTGACATTTAAAACGGCTGTTTTGCGTCATGTTTTAACAACGGTGGTACTACAACACTCAGACACTAGACAATGTGGAAAATTATGATTTCTACATTGACCCGACCGGGAATCGAACCCAGGACCTCGGAGCGGCGACAATTTGAAACCACGCATGCTTAGCAACAACACCACGAAGGTCGTATTTAAAATCAGAACGCCGACCCACAAGGGCAGCATTCAAAAGAAACAATAAAAGTTAAATACATTTTTAATGGATTTGCCAATGACGTCAATTACTGTGCCATTCACAAAGTACATGAAATGTTTTTCAGTTGACACCATCCGGCTACATACATACTTGAAAAATCCGTTGCTTACGATCGAGGTTGTCTTGGCAAATGGCTGAAAGTCTAGATTAGCAGGTAATCGAGGTGCGTTTTTGTATCTATGAAGAAATTGGTGAATATAATAAATAAATAACTTAACCATTCATACATAAATAAGTACGCTAGATAAGACCTTGAGTTAATTAAATTTGACGATTTTTAGTTTATTCTACTAACTCTGATTAGGTTTTGTTGTAAATTATTTTATTTAAAACTTTTTTATTTACCTTAGCTTTGAATATATCCATATAAAATAGCCATAAATCATGTGATTTACATTTGTGACAAGATTTATAAGATGTACGTGTGGCTTCTCTAAACGCAGTTAGTACTATTTTGTTCTAGTCACAATTTAGCATAAAGAACAGTTCTATGTAAAATATTAGTGTAAAATGTTGCCAAAACAGTTTAACTACCTATGCAGGACTGGATTTACTGTCACAATAAAATATCTGATTCATTGCGCTAAATTTGATACATTGTCCTGCAACAAAATGCTGTCGTAAAACACTTTAATGTGTATTTTAGTACTCTAAGAAGACTCTCATGACTTGTAAAGAGGTCAAGTAGAATGTTCGACATTGTAGTGAATATACTATACCTCTAGAATAGATAGGGTTTAATGGGTAATCGCTTGTCAATTGACAGCTTCCAATAATATATCGTTGCAGCATTTGATGTTGCTTTAAATAAAACACGATCAACAGTCTTGTTTAATTTCTTATAATATTGCACCTTCGCAGATTACTCGTATAAAAGTATGCTTACCTATTTACAGGTGAATTTACTTAAAAGCTTTTTATGTTCATTGTAGTAGTTTATGGTAGTTTGGATTGTAGTATATAATCTTTTATTTTATTTATAAAGCGTTGTCCTGTCACAAAATAAAATTGCATAAATAGGGCTTGAAATGAAATATGTATTCTACGTTGACTACTTAAATGTTAAATGGTGTAACACCATTGAACATTTAAGCGATACAAGTTTAAAGGCTACAGAACAAATAAAAAAGGTAGCAGATTTTCACCAGAAGATTCCGTACTAAAACGAATATCTGAAAATATGTTCGGAAATAATGAAGCGAGATAAAAACTAGAGACATTACAGTTATCAGCAAAGTAAAAAAAAAAACGCAGGACAACAAGACTAGTCACTAAGACTCGGACTCATAAAATTATCAGTTGTCTCTAGAGTACGTTTTTTTCGCTACCTAAGGAACCCCAATGAATACGAAAGTGTGTCACATCGATTGCAATTCCATTGATCGTATCAAGTGGGAGGCGGCGCAGGCGCACAAGTGCGCATAATTGCCGACAAGGGCTTCCTGATGAGCTGATATTGATAGTTTATTAGCCAAGAACATTTAAACTTATTCTGACAGTTGAGGGCCGATAATTTCGGATTTATTGGCTGTTTAAGTTTATTCCGATATATTCTTATTAAGGCAGTCAAAATGACGTAAAGTGTAGAATCTTTATTTTTCACCAATTGGTATTTGTGTTTCAAAATAAATTCACAGATGATAATAAATTAAATCATATATTATTGCATGAACAGGATTTTTTATCTGATTTTCTATCAATGAATATGATGCTAGTCGTTGATTGATAAGAACGTGACGTAAATGCTTTCTTTTAGTGTACTTTTTGTTATCAATTTAAATCACCTAGCCAGTTATTGATCTGTGATAAAAAATCTGTGTTACGATTTATGGAGTAACCGATATGGGTTATCGATTCATTGTTAACCTAACAAACATAGGTTATTTATAAAACTGTCGCTAAGAATACGGTCACTGTTATTATAATTTTAATGTAAGAATATTATTAAAAAGATTTACACACACACACACAACAAACACATGAAGACAATAAAATGCAACATGAAAAACTATTTTTAACAGAACATTAATTTGCACTATTATTGTACTAAGTTGAATGACATTACAGCACCACCCACGTTAGTAGACATATTCCCACTTGATCGCGCATCAAAAATAGAAGAACAGACGCTATTAATTTTAGCAATCTGCAGTTATACTATTATTGCTATTTTTTTGCTTCTTTACATCATAAGGGATAGGCATATAAACACTCTTTGAAGTTTTAAGTTACAATAGAGTTTCCTAACGCAAAGGAATTTACGTCAGTTTTACATACGAACTAGAATTGTTTGGTCCAGTCTAGAGATAGGAGATGCATGTATACCTATGCTACAAACAGCAGGTGTTAGAAGATGCATAAATGAAGCATTTAATCGTCGCGAACCATTTGCGAAACATGTAATATTACTCGGGAAATCTGACAGAATTTGTAAACTCCCTTGCAAACGTTCAATAGGTATAAAGAAAAGACAAAGCGAGGGAACGTATGCTAACTGAGTAGGTGTAATGCATTCACTGAGAAAATTAAAGTCATACTGTTTAATAGGAATAATAACCTGGGATTCCGTAAGTTACACTTTTTAGCTTTAATAACCGTAGATAAATGAATCTATACATTTAAATTAAAGTAGTTTCCATTATGGACCCATTGTTAATTTTAATTTGAGAACAACCAATGTAAAGATAAGATAGAAATAACTTTTAAATGAATAAATTTGCTAATAGACTCAAAAACGATATAATGCTGACTTCTTCTAGGTAATTGAAATTTATATTATTAAGAAATATATAAAAAATAAGAAATATATAAAAATATACATATAAAGAATTATTATGGGAAATTGAATACTGATATTTATGTAATATCTATTCTATGATCAATTGTTCTTTTCAGTTAATTGAGTTTTTTTTCAATAACAAAAATCTATATATTTGAAATTAGTATTACACATCATAAAGGTTTCACTATTTTATTTGTTTCTATAAATAGCGATGATTTCAACGAAAGCGGATTTATCTTAGCTTTTATCTTATTTTTCTTTTGTGAAATCTGACAAAGTACCTGATAACGAATTCTTGACATGAACGTTGACGCCAACATTATTTTTCCGAATTTAAATCATTTAAGTGCAAATCAGGATAAAGAAGAAAGCATGAAGATAGTGAAGAAAAGTCAGTTTTCACTATCTTCATGATATTTTTTATAAATCGTTTCAAAAACAATCTGTTAGGCAGCAAGACTACATTTAAAAGACAGACACAAAATCATTTTCTAGCAAAATTGCGATTGTGCCCTTTGGCCATCAAAGGTGCGAAAATCAACAATTTCCGGGCTCTCAGGAGGCAATGCCCCTCTCAGGGCAATTGGCTCACCCTATTGGTTTCTTCCACTGATACAGTGTAACTATGACAGTGATCGAGAGGAAGGTAAGTAGGCACACAAGCACTCCAGCGATAAGTAACTTCTGGACGCTTCTGTCACTAAAGATAGTGGCGGCAGTAGGCAACTGATTGCAACGACTGAGCTAACGCCAATATTTTGTTTGTTAGATAGATTAGACCAAATACAATGAGTATTAATTTATTGTATTTCTTTCTATCAGAGTTATCAAAAGCTTTAATGTGTAGTTTGATAGTTGTGAATTATCTCATAATCATAAAAAATATACATGCATTTAGATTTTAGTTTGAATCAGTTTAGTAAATCTCCGTCAGTCAGATAATTTCTGAGTTATTGAAAAGTAACTATTCCTTCGACAAATGTGACGTTGTTTAAAGTATCTATTGTTAACTCAGAATTTTCCCAAGTGTCTTATTTTTTATAGATGTTCTTAAATAGGCTATTTATAGGTTACTTCCTTTGCCGCAATATGCCAAGTGACTCAATGAGCTGTCGGTACAGTTGTATATAGAAAATGATTCATTGTCGTTTTATTTTAGAGCCCTTGTTATTTCTTACTTAAGATTTAAATGGCCTCCGGCACGAGACGTCAACTCGTTAGGTGATAAACATGATGAGAGTTCATGATAATGCAAGCGTTTTAATGAATTTTAAGAAACCTCCACCTGTAGTATTTAAAAAAAAAGAATTATGTAAGTATCGATACATAACTAAATATCGACGATAAATAAGTGTTACCTATTCATCTTTTGTTAATGAATCAGTCCGTTAATTCAGAAATACACATTAGAAGACCTTGCTTATAAGTTCCGAGGTCTCCCGAAAGAGAGGCGGCAAAAAGGTTAGGAATGTTAATGGCTTTTTATCTTTTCTTTGTAAGACAACACCCGAGCGTGCATGTCAATGTATCGTTATATCATATCGACACAGAGCTTCCTCTTTTTAAAATTTTTGGAGGCCAAGCTTTGATAGCTTCGAATTTGACGGAAACTATAAATGCACGTAACTTTTAATGTATTTATTTGTTGATTAACATATAATTCGCAATCAATTATTACTTAGTTAATAAAAGTAAATAGGATGAAGTTAGACCTTCCCCAAATGCCAAAGTTCGTGATTGAAAATCTTCTTAACACGGTGTCATTACGTGATAAGTACTTTATTTATATGCGTTGAGGCCGTGTGATATTTTGCAATTTGTTTATGCGATGTCTTGTGCCTTATTGTTGATAATTCACGGCCGTTTTTCTTTGGCCACTCATTTAACAGTTATGATAACAAGACAAACGCAGCGTAAACAATTCTTTGAAACTCTGTGCAGACGTGATTTGATACAGGTCGCCTAGTGCAAATACGTACTTAGGATGTGCTTTTGGTTTGCTCTTAATTATTAATGATGGCGACTGTACATAGATACTGTTTATAAAGAAACTATAACAATTACTTATCTAGGAATCAGAGGAGTAATTTAAGTTATATTTGGTAATTCAAACTTACAATCAGAACAAAAATCATGCTGCTTGTAACAGAGTTTAAAAATAAAGATTTATTGAGTCTATCGTATTAGCCCACAAACCTGAGGTGTCTGATCTTTAGTGCCTCATTGGGAGTTGTCCAATACATTAGTATTCTTCTGTAACCGTGTAAAAATGATTTAGGAAGTGAACCAGGCAGACCTTGGGATTTGTTGCTTCTGGGTTTATTTATGCCAAGAAATGATTAATTTATGTCTTAAACAAAAGTATTTTTTACGAATTTGTGTCAAAGTTTTTTTTATAATTAAAAAAAAGTATTGTGCTATTATTCACTCTGTCATGCGGTGCAGATTTTTGGCCCATACGATTCTTATCAAAGCAAAGAGATGATGTTAGACGGAGAGATTCTTGTCGAATCTTACATTATCTTATCCCAGGTAGTTATCAAGTCCTGTGACTTGGCGCAAAGCTATTTGCAGGCAACGATCGTTATTCGTTATGTAACGATATCGCATTTGACGTCGTTCGTCTTTGTTTCTGATAGTAAAATGCGTATTTAAATAAAAGCAAAGGAGTTTTAGCGTTTCTTTTTAAAATGTTGTCTGCTGAAAGTAGAGACAATGTTTATTTAAAAACATGGTTATAAGCCAGTATCAGTACCTTTTGGCATGTTATTTTAACTTTGAAATAATTAACTGACCCATTTAACAGTGAAGGACAGTATTAACTTTCAGATGATGTATCAGCAAATGGAATGGGAGGTGAAACGTACTACTGTAACTGACGTTTGGCCTCGGAACCATTTAGCCTTTAGTTGGGAGTTATATGCACTTAATCAAATGTAGATATAAGTATTCAAACCTTCTATGGATAACTATTGTTTTGAAAAATATCATTCGGAGGAAAGTACAGGTTCAAAAGTTTTTTTTGTGCATTTGAAGCAGCTACACGTTTTCAATCGTGTACAAGTTATCTCACCCATCAATGACGACTTTCTAAACGTGGAAATTAAAGGTGCAAGGTTTGTTATGATAAGCATAACACTATCATCGGTCACGTGGGCCGAACAATACACACGGTCTAACGGCGACGTTTACTTACCTAATCTTCGGTAAATCTATAGTTATAATATTAAGCTGAAGATTTTGTTTGAACGCGCTAATCTCAGGAACTACTAGACCGATTTGAAAATAATTTATGCGTTGGATAGCTTATTTATCGAGGAAGGCTTTCGGCTATAAAACATAGTCAACAAACGCCGCAACGGGCGGAAAGGGAGTAAACTCCGCACGCGCGCACGTAGTCGCGGGGGACAGCTAGTGAAAATATAAACGGCAAGTTTTTAATACTTTAGATTAGGGTAAACCAAAATCGTGATCTGTGGGGCTCAAATCGACGAAAGAAAGTGCAGACCTGTGCAGACGTGGTTACGGTAACAGCTGATGAAATATCACACACGTCACGTAAAAGTAGCTTGCAATAAAACTACTTACACGTATGCCTTCGTCTCTTGCAGCCGCACCATCGTTCCCTTGAACAGGTCATATCCGATCTTGGTGAACTGCGTCGACACTGCCAGGAGGTCAGGCTGGTACTCCACTTCCTTCTGCTTCTCAGCATCGTTAGGATCGGTCACAATATTGTGCTTCAGCTTTAATTTTTCGAGATGCTTGTTGTGTTTGGGCGGCGGCGGCGGCGCTGCCTCCACCACGGGCGTCACATCACGGGTGCACATGTTACACATTATTGTTATTTTTTTTTGTATTTTAAGATTACTAGTGTTCACTAACACGTCGCGTTGCGGTTTGCGCTCGGAGCGCGCGAACGTAAATATAAGACGCGCAAATCGTATCCCCACCACCGCTGCGCCGGCGCCGCTGATAACGAATCCGTGTGAATCGGCCACTTTTCACGATTGTCAATTTTCCTGTGACGTAGATCGTTACGGCGTTACTTGTTTATATTGATATTAAATTCTGAAACACTTTTTTTGGATTTTACGATACCCTTATCAGTATCGTAAAATCCAAAAAAAGTGTTTCAGAATTTGGTTAGGTATTTTTGTTTGCGTGTCAACATGATTGATGTAATCAATTCGTTTTAATTTAGCTATGAATCAATGTTATTGTTTTGTATATTCTCAATGTTTTGATCTAGTGTGTAAGAAAACCCTTATAAGGGTTTGTTCACGTTGAACCGGCTGATAGCCTCAGACAAGTAGAAAGAAGTATTTTATAATGATTTTCTGGGCCTGTCCACCTCGGGCTGATTTCACATTGTAATTAGTGGCTTCATCCTCGTGTTATGGGCACGTAGATGCTTAGCGCTATTAGAAAGAAATCGTAAGAAGAGCTTTTCAATTTTGCTTAAAAAGGGCACAGTTTTGCTTCTCCCTAGTGCATCATTGGTTGGTATAAGTATAGTCGTAAGGCGGCGATACACATGCCTGTAATACGGGTCAGTAGCTTGCATGCCAGTTAATGGCATCTGCAAGTTAAGCAATTTGCGTCCTTGCATGCCTCTATTATTACTATTACCACTATTTCTTTCACTGCTGTCGTTAATATCATAATAGAAGTCATCAATATCTTCACTTCCCTATCTGTCATTTATTTTTTATTAAATATGTGCTATGAACGTTCATTAATCCCATGCTTATATATTTTTATATTTCATTTATCTATGTAATATTAGTATGTATATTAATCTACTATATAATAATAAGTCGGGTTTTCCTTCCTGACGCTATAACTCCAGAACGCACGAACCGATTTCCACGGTTTTGCATTCGTTGGAAAGGTCTCGGGCTCCGTAAGGTTTATAGCAAAGAAAATTCAAATATAAAACAAAAAAAATCGCCATCTGGCGGCGAAACGGAGTTCGTCGGGTTTGCTAGTATTGAATAAATATTGGACACCAATCACATACATTGCATTGATCCTAAAGTAAGTAGCCAATGCACTTGTGTAATGGAAATCAGACACAACGATGTTCCCACAACACCCAGACCCGAGACAATATAGAAAAGATCGTTTACTACATTGACTCGACCGGGAATCGAACCCCGAACCTCACGAGATGGCGACGCTTGAAACCAGCGTGCTACACTCGACCACGGAGGTCGTCAATAGTATGTTTAGGTAACTGCATTTTAAAATATATTTTTTGGTCCCTGTCAGTACTTTTAAAAATTCCGCCACTGATTTAACTCTCTGCATTTCCCAAGCGGTTGACTGGTAGAGAATGACATAAGGCATTAAGTCCGCAAACTGTACCATTAACAGTGCAATAAAGTTTAAATAGAAATAAATAAATACTATTGATATTCACACACGGCAGTTTTACAGCCCGAGACCCCTCCCTAACATTGCATGCCCGTTTGCGTAAACCTACACAAAGAAGTAGATGGCACGTGCAAGCAGCCGGCATGCAAGTTTACCAGCTACAGGCATGTGTCTCGCCGCCTTTACAAATATCTAGTAAGTTTATATTTTGTATCTCTATAAAAAGTTACTTGGGCACATAGCGCGACGAACTGATGGCCGTGGGGGCAGGAAAGTTCTAGATTGGAGACTCTTCGACCAAAGACGCAGCGTAGGACGTCCACCAACAAGATGGACAGACGACCTTATAAAGATCGCAGGATCAAACTGGATGCAGACCGCTAGTGATCGGTCGCTGTGGAAAGCCGTGGGGGAGGCGTATGTTCAGCAGTGGACGTCCTTTGGCTGATAATGATGATATTATGAAAGCAGTGATTCACACAGTGACCACGAGCCTATTACTTAGTTAAAAGCACACTTGGGTAAAAACAAAAACCATGAAACAGTTGTTTGGAAACAAAACTTCTTCATATTTAATAACTTTTGAACATTTTTTTACATTTTAATAAGTCTCAGCTTTCCGCGTATATTCATTTATTTCTTAATCGTCTCTACCAACTAAATCGGACGTAAGTACCTACCTGCGTAGTTACATCTGCTAACGTAAGATAAGGGCTAAGGAACATATTTATTAAACATCACCAATCGATAACAAATTATCGATCTGTATGCCTAACGTTCAGTGTTATTACAATAACTTAGATAAATTCATAAGGCTATCAAACTGGTTCTTAGCAATGTACGGTTGGTATCATCATAACACATTACCATTCTTGAAATCTGATTATCCTGTTATCAAAAGTTACACAAATGAGGCAAAGAGTGATAGAGGCATGTTATTGTACCTACATACAACAATAGTGAATTCACAAAGAGTGCCTGGGTAGTTAAATATGGAAAGATTTGCGTCCTCCGTTACGAGAACCAATGCCTACACGAAAATTTAAAACTGCATATCGCTCACATCTTTAAGACGAACAACGAAAGAAGGGGATAGTTTATAAAAAGCTACTGAAATCCCCCTAACCGATCCTTCAGCATTAAACACGAGCACAGTTATGCTTACACGCACGCACAAACACACACCACATACATTACGCACGCTCATATAAGTAGTTTTGTTTACTATACATATAAATTATCACTATGTACTTTTGCCTCATTGTAATAAGTTTTCCTTTTATAACCAGCTTTATCTATAGGGGCCTGTTTGAAAACCACCGCTGAATTAATTTCAGCAATAGCTGAAACTTGTACCCATTGTCTTGAATTTATTTCTGTCACTTCTTTATTTTTAAATTAAGGTGTAGGTAAGAGATATCGATAGTATTTTAGCTATGTAATTGTTCTGGAAATAAACGATTTTCAATTTCAATTTCAATTAAAAATATTTAGCAAAATCTCAGTTTGTAAATATCTGCTTTTGCTATTATCAAAAAGGTTCGTTGTCGAAGTATGCTAGCTGTGTGACTCACAGATGTGCCTGTGTGTTTAGATTTAATATGCCAACTCGAATTCTAAAGGGCTGTATAAATAGTATAGTAGAGGATATTCTATGAATAAAACATTTAAATAACAGAGGATCTCTATACGCGAGATTCATACCAAATTACAAGAAATCTATTCGAGTAAAACATCTATTAGCAGGTATGCAAAATATCACGATTATGATCATAATGATAAAAATCTTTTGATGCAAATGATAATCACGTAGTTACAGAATGAAATAGAATAATAGTTTTAAAAATAATTGTTGATTGAAATGTTTATGTAGATATCAGGCTTAAAAAATAGGTATGTGTAACAAAATTATTTTAGGTTTTTTTCTGAATTCATTGAAATTCATAATCTCGTTTATCTACGTGTGGTTCATAAAACCCAATTAAATGTGACACTAGATTAGCACCAATGATTCTAAATGATCGCTCAAAGGATTATCCTTTTCAGATTGTAGCTCTGAACTGGGGAAATCCATGCATTTAAACTGCATTGTACGTGTAGGCTTATAGATTTCGGGAAAACCAAACGAACTCATTTTTTGAACTTTGTAAATATCACTAATCTGAGAGTATTAGAAATTACGATCTAAATTACGAACTAACAAAATGCATAGAAAGATAGGTATCTATTTAAGCTTGGGAAAATGCAAGTTTGTATAATTATGATACATAACACCATAAACTTGAGTTGAGGCCTTTTCCCAGCTATGCGACATTTACGGGCTAACGTTACGGAAGTAAACTTATAAATCATTATAGAATTCAAGCTGATTTTATTAACTTCAGGATTCTACTTTAGGCTGTTCAGCTGAAGTGGGACGAATCCGGTCATGCCAGTCGCATGCCGAACGACATCTGGACCAAAATCTGCACCGTGTTCCCTTTACATAGAAATATGGCCAGACCTAAAACCGTGGAGAGAAGAAAAGGGTAGGGAGGCCTTTATCCCGCAGTGGGACCCCAACGGCTTTTAATAATAATATGGACGAGAACACAATCCCAACATTATAAGGTAATGGGACCCACTTGGCCTAGAGCCGATTTAGTCTTATATTCTACCAAGGCAAATAGACGTTTTTTTACCTGGCTTTAAATAAGAAAAACAAATATATAAAAAAAGTTTTGACAGCATGATATAACAAATCAGTGCTGGAGACGCTCCGTAGCTCCAAAGCTCCATAGCTTAGCCCATCGTTGCAAGGTTGCCAGCTTAACGGTATTTTACAGACTTTACTTCTGAGAGTGTGCGAAAGAACTCCATGAGCTCATCAAACCAGCTCTTTTTCCATCGTTCGTCTAGGCGATTCAAAGTTAGAGTGAACAGGCTCGTTCTGGGTGAACTCGTTCTATCTTCGATTTCGTCTTAGTCATACTTGCCTTGGTCTGGAGTCAAGAGCAAACCCATACAAATAAAAGACGAGAAGTGGAAAATCGACTTAGTCAATCTTTACCAATATTATAAAGCTGAAGAGTTTGTTTGTTTGTTTGAAAAAACATCACGCTGCGACGGGAGGAGGGAGCAAACTCAAAACGCGCGGACGAAGTCACAGGGGACCGCTAGTGGAATGTAAAAATCACAGATTAATTAAGTCAAAACAATCAGTCGTTAGTCGTTACTTATCGTTGATGCAAGCAATCGATCAAATATCACGCGTTAATAACAGAAAATACACTTAAATCATGCAGCGCAAGCGTGACCACGTCCTACGTAGGCGGACTGGTAAATGTATGTTATCAATGATGTCAATAATCAGCTCATAAAGCCTAATTATAAGTCTCCACAGACAAAAACACTATTTCAGTTAAGCCTTCTTGCGCAGCCTTCTTGCGCCGTGAAAGAGCTTTTTGTATACGGAGTCATAAATGTTTCCGTGTCTTTCTGCTTTCGTCCACATCTCGCTTTGGTTTCTTTGCTAAATTGCTAAAAGTCTGATAAAAATTAAATGAACAAAGATTTTTTTAACGAAACATTAAATTAATTTGATTTGTGAATAACTAGGCTCTGAGCTTTCCGTAAGCATTTTTAGTGAGACATAGCTTACCTACTCCAATATCTTCTTATATATAAAATTCTCGGTGTCACAATGTTCGTTCCCGTACTCCTCCAAAACGGCTTGACCAATTCTCATGAAATTTTCTGAGCATATTGAGTAGGTCTGAGAATCGGCCAACAACAGTCACTTACGTATTGATAGAAAACCGGTAAAGAAGATTTTCAACCGCTTTCGATTTAAATAGTACAATATGAAGGTACGAACACATGTGCTGCAGTAGGTAGGTGTCTTGTTAGTCCATCACAGCTCAATTACGAGTTGTCATTATAATTGGCTACGGTTTCCACAAGTAAGTTAGCGTAAATATTCTGTAGTTAAACTACGCACTTGGCGTTTCTTCATACGCATACGTCTCGAAGACACGGATTTTTATACTGTCCTTCATGTTTTTCTGGATTAAATTGTTGATTTACTTTACTAATAATACTATCTATATATTTTTTTATGGGTTCCATTAAAAATATTAAATAGGTAAGATAAACTCATACTCGTATTATGTCCTACTCTCAACTCACGCTTACAGGTTCACAAGTAGAAAGATAGTAATTTTAGTACTTGAGCGCAATATTTTTCAATTTTGTGTTTCGCAGTTTAGTTTTATTTAGTTGAGTGTCAAGAAACTCTGAATAAACGTAGTCAAAAAATCCTATTGACGCTGGTCCGGGGTGCAGGGAATACCCAAGAGAAAGGACGAATTAGAATAAAGACGCCTCTTGAAGCAAATATTTTCGCTGTGTATGTATTTTAGTTCTCGGTAGAATAGCAGAGTAAATAAACCAAATAGTACGGAAAAATTATGCTTTGGAAACATAAGGTCCTATGTACAAAATACGAACAAAACTGTTTTGTTTATAATAGTAATTATTTTATCTAAATACTAGCGGTCCCCCGCGACTTCGTCCGCGCGTTTTGAGTTTGCCCCCTCCCCTCCCGTCGCAGCGTGATGTTTTATACCCTAAAGCCTTTCTCGATAAATAAGCTATCCAAAACAGAAATATTTTTTCAAATCGGTCCAGCCGTTCCTGAGAGAAGCGCGTTCAAACAAACAAACTCTTCAGCTTTATAATTATTAGCGCAAGCGCACGTCGTACTTTAGCTGCGAACATTATTTTGGTGCGGAGTTATGTTAAAACTGTGATAGCTCCTAAGATATTTATTGGATTTAAATGATATAAAGGGCAACTTTGTTCTAAATGTAATGCTCGTGATGATGAATGTATTTATTTTGATAAGAATACATACCTGTGTGTATAATACACCTCTAAAAATAATGCATTATTTTTTTACAAATTTATTAACATAAAATAGGTTGTAGTAAGTCAACCATAAAAGATAGATATATGCTGTCGCGGACTTTATTATAGAACTCTTAATGCTGAACAATCCTGTCATACATGATTTTTGTGTAACTTAAGCGGTTTTCGCAGCGTACGCAGCGGAAGCTCTCAAACGGAATATCTTTCTCCCGTTTTCGCTACATTTTTCATTGCTGCTGTGGTCTTATGAGTCGTATCTTTATGTTATATAGCCTAAAGCCTTCCTCGATAAATGGACTATCCAACGTAAAAAAAAATTTTCAAATCGGGCCAGTAGTTTTTGAGATTAGCGCGTTCAAACAAACAAACAAACAAACAAACAAACTCTTCAGCTTTATAATATTAGTATAGATATTTTTACAAGTTACATTTATGAGGAAGAACAAAGGTAAAAGTGGTGCTGGGCAGGGTACATAGTGCGAAGAACTGATGGTCGTTGGGGCAGAAAAGTTCTAGATTGGAGACCCTTTGACCAAAGGCGGCGTAGTACGTTCACCAACAAGATGGGCAGACGACCTTCTGAAGATCGCAGGATCATACTGGATGCAGCCCGCTTGTGAATGGTCGCTGGCGAAAACCGTGGGGGAGGCCTATGTTTAGCAGTGGACGTCCTTGGGCTGATAATGATGATGATGATAAAAATGCGTTAATAATATTAGTTTTAGGTACAAAGAAAAGTTTTTTTTTTAATAATCCGGATTTGAAATAAATGTAAACTGATAAATAGCTACTTGATAAAACTACATGTCCTTTCTTATATCTTAGGTGTCCTCTATACAGGCCAGTGTATTTACTAGGTTATATTTAGAGGCGCCAAACGTTAAGAAAGCCAAACAACTTGGGATTGATTAACATTGTCTTCATTCTTATTTGAATGTCGTCTTGAACCATATTTTTTTGAAGTCGGTGAAAATAAGTGCCTAATTCAAAGTGTTAGTGTACAGAGTCTACAAGGTTCTTCTGGGTGAGCTCGCTCTATGGACGTCTTTGTCTGTGCCTTGTCTTGTCTGGGGACGACAGCGAGACCATTTTATATAAAATAACAAAACTACAATTCAAAGATATCAGCTGACATATTGAACAGTGTTACATGGCAGATGTGTGGTGCATATGATCATTGCTTAACATTTTAGGTCAAGTATACACAGACGTGCCTGCTGTCAGATCGCGTGCTCTGGCCTCAAAACATCAAGCCTATGGCAGTGTTTGCCGAGTGACTCCTAATACGACCTTATCTAATGAGCTTTTGAGCAATCCTTCAGAAACACACGGAAAATGGTTTTGGACGTAAACGACTCAAGTGTCAGAATCAAATAAATTAAATAAATTCCAAGAATACCTATTGCTGTTTACAATTCCAGTTACAGTATTCCAACACTAGTAAAGACATAAAGAAAACAATATACTAGTATTTTTAAGAGAAAACTAAACTTTTTTATCACTACTCTAGAAAGTCTAAGGTAGAATCATCTTCAAAAGGTAAATTATCCCGAAACGTATCAAACATGATATTAGGCAATACCCCACCACATGGATTTGTAATATTATACGCGGAAGGCTTACATGCGATTTATTAGCACACACATTCTGCACAAACGAGTGGTAAATGCTTCAGTCAGGCTGATAGTGTTATTTATTGAAACGTAACTAGGATATAATATCTCCTACTGCTGAAAGTTTGGCGGAAATATAAGCCAAGCTGCGTTTTGATGCAAATGATAGGTATTTAAGCATTTATTTGCTTTAAAAGAGAATATCTATTCTAATTAAAAACAAGGAGATAATTAGCAAGGATGTCTAGCATTCAACCATCAACTATTATTTTCCATTAGTTTTGTGTAAATACATCAACATGACATGCTAGCTTGTCTAGTTACTGTTTCAAAATAATAAAATATACAAATACAAATACTTTTAAATACAAAATCTCCAAGTTTACGGCAATATGATATAATTATCACCACCTTCAAATGTGTACCTACGAGAATACTCACAATCCAACGGCTTTGTCTTGTCAAACATCAAAATACGAAAATAGCTCAGCAAAAAAATCATTATCACAGCTATCTTTGGCATGTCAAAAACGTTTCATCATTTGCATGATTGTGAATATTTTTGGACGGACTATAGTAAAAGGTTTTCTACCTCATCGGATTTAATGCAATAAACTCGTACCACGTTAGCTCTACTCATTCATAGAGATTTAAAAAATAATAAGATTTTAAGAGTTTGTTCTAAAAATCAAATAGAAATACATTCAACTGCCTATCTATAGCGCATGTAAATTGCATTGATTTATGTTGAAACCTTATCAGTGAACATAAATCGACATTGCTTTGCGCGTGTACTAGCCAAAATCAATCTATAGCTTACATAGTTGGAACAATCATTAGTATTAGAAACCAATAAGTCACCTCGACGTGTCCTGGCTGTAAATCTAGACCCACATAGCTTGCGTGTCTGGATACCCCTCTACAGGCACGTAGGCACCTCAGTAATTTGTAGGGGACCTAGAGCAGAGCTAGCCAGACATTGATGACGGTAGCAATTGAAGATCCGAGGATGTCACTCATTGCTTATTGATGTCACCGCGGAAATGTGTCGAGATTTGTTGAATCATCTTGTTTATTCATGAGATAACTTCAGGAATATCTTCAATATAGTAATCTACAAAATGCACTTAGAAAGTATTTTTGATTACAGATAAAACTATTTGTTTGTTACTTTTAATATATAGAACAATCTTTACAATCCTAAATTCAAATCACGTCTAAAAAAAGATTGTTTTACCTATTTTAACATAATGTTTTTTTTTATGTTTCTTATACCAAATTGTTTTGCTATAAACGTTACGAAAGTTTACAGTAAGAGCGCTCTCACGCTTAGGCGACTTTAGCAGCGCGACCGTCGCACGGCAGTCGCATTACTGACAATTTGACAGCACCGACGCGCTGCTGTCATGCTGCTGTCGCTTTTATGTGAAGGCGCACTTAGTGCATAAGTGTAGAATTGTTTTTAATGTGTTTTAACCATAAAATTAATATTCCTATCGGAATAGAAGGACAAGTAAAAGCTGTCAAACGAAACCGATTTAAGATGTCAGTAACTAACATAAGTAAGTAACATTTGTAGCTTTAAATGAGATAACCTTTCGATCAGGTGATTTATAACAATATTCCTAAGTTAAATATAGTAGTTTACTGCATGATAAACAGTCGACACAAAATATTGAACATGCAGCTCTAGTGTAAAACTAAATGTTATTTCATTATACAAAATATTCGTCGATATACATTCCCTGTGTTATTCTGTCTTTACTTTTTACGTAAATTAACGTTTGTAGGATAGAATAATCAAACTGCGTACTTTAAATTTGAAGCGCATTGGTAAATATAAGTCGTATATTAAGAGGTTTCGATTTGGACTAATCTACCTGTTAAATGATTATTTGTTGGGGTTATGCCGCTGTAATGCATAACAATCAATCACCGATCAAGTCACCATGTTTCAGACGCATTATTTCTCCAAAATATACACAATTTCACTTTTAAATATAAAAAATCAAATGCACGTAATTTTCAGCGAGCTTCTGCAGGGCGGTCAACTGTTTGACATCTGACAAAAATGGTTCTGCTACCCATCTCTTTTTATCACACAGTTTGCTGCTAGTGACATCTCGCTTTTGTCGTTCTATTCCAAAGGGATAATAATTTTATGGTTTTAACACATGTGAAAAATAACCTCATTAGGCGTAACCTTCATTATCTCCAAATATTTAATGGTAATTTTAATCGGAAGTTCCGCATACCATAAATTAATTCACACACTATTCAAAGCCTCTAGCGACGAGATTGTAACTATAATTCACTAGCAACTATCCAGTGGAATGCATTACCATTATACGTGCCGAGTCTATAAATCTAGGGTCTCGTTGCGTGCCCAGACAGGGAATCGAACCGTGAGTATCCGTCTCGCACCTTCGTTAAAGCACGTACGCACTGGGCTTAATGAGCTTACCAATTAGATAACTTTTACTAATTAGGGAGTTAAAGTCAGGGAGGGGGTTTAAAAATATACACGTTTGTTTGAGACCTTTAAGAAGAAAACAGATGTTACATTGTATCGAACAAACTATTTGTGTTGATTTCTTATCTAGGGCATATATTTATAATGCTATTAATAGGATAACGTGGTAATTTCCAATAATAAAACAATAAATCTTACGCTGAGTATTTGATTAACAGTCTGCTCTATATTGTTTATAGAAATTGCCTGTGGTATCTTTAATTATTTCGTATAAATCTGAGTATGCCCTTCCCTAGAAATTGTACCCTTCTGTGTCTTTGTTCCCCTATTATTTACTAGCGGTTCGCCGCGAGTTCCTCCGCGTTATTGTCGGTTCTCAAAAAATATCACAATGCTGCTATCATCATCTGTGCTATAAAGTTTCATCAAAATTCATCTAGTAGTATTTGCGTGAAGGAGTAAAAGAAAACATATATCGATATATCCATATATCCATCCAAATAAACTTCAGCACTAAAAACATTAGTAGGAAATATAAAAATAGGATAAATAGGATCGTACATTCTATTGATTTAGCTATATATAGTGTCAACGGATTGGTATATTTTTGGTCCATGGCAACTGATGATGTAGAGTCATAATTTAAAATACCCGGGTCTAAGTACCAAAGACTTTGCCATTTTTATCACTTGAAAAATAGCCGAGTGGAAAATCTTGTAAGCCCACAGATTAGCACCTTGATTAGCACGCTACGCCCACGTTTAATTCGTATTTTTTTATTAATATACGAAGTCTAATTTTGTTTTATTGACATAATCTATAATTGGTTTTAATGGAAAATTTTCATTTATCTGATTGATGCGGTGTGTTGTGGAAACTCACTACGTATCCAGTATGGCTAACAAAATAAGCTAAGCTTAGGAACTTACTTTAGGCAATTTGCAGATTGAATTGAAGCGCGTAGGAAGAAAAATAGTATACGAGTTTCGGTCGAGACGAGTCTATTTCCAATGTAACGACTTTGTTACCTCAGCCGAGAGAGGGATACTGAAGTTTTTGAATGAGTACTTTTGTTGTTGGGTCCAAGACAGCTTAGCTTTCATCTAGACAGAACTTCTACCCGTTAAGGCCCAACCAACCAATTTCTGATGCGTACGGCAGTAATATATGTATTATCTGGGGTAGGGCTAAGTAATGGAATGCGCTTCCGGCTGAAGTGTTCCCTTAAGACTATATGATAATATGATTTGAGCATTTTCAAGAAAAGAATAAATAGGCTGGGCTGTTACTGGTCAGATATAATCCATTCTCGACATATCATCACTTATCACCAGTTGTGATCGCATCGCGGTCAAATGCCCGATCATTATATATATTTTTTTAAAAAACTTAAGCAAACTGAAGGTTCACTACCTCGACGTTTTATTGCTTTGTTGAGATTTTGTTAATTTAATTGATTTGCTCTTGACTCCAGGCCAACTAAGCCAACATAGAGTGGCTAAGATGGAGTGACCTCCTCATCACCCAGAGGTAGCCTGTTCATTTGATATTGTACAGAATAGTTTTACATAAAACATAGTTTTACTTGATTAATGAGCACTATGCAGTAGAAAAATGATTTGTGTGAGTAGAAATGCTCCGTGATCACTGCTCCTTCGAGACCAAGCAGGTTCTCCCGTGCACAGAGTCACGTCGCAAGGGTCGTCTTCTGTTATGTCGTGTGTTGAACATTTATTTTCATTGTGCGCGTGACGACCTGCCTCACATGACCGCTCGACTTCGCTAATTATAAACTAACTGGGGGGAAAGAATCAAAGGTGGGTTGCGAACTATTTTCGGATAATTCTCGCGGTATCACGTGTTCCGAGAAAGTTTTGGCGCGTTGACGTGCAAAATTTAAGCGCCCAAATGTTTAATATGCATGACTAATTGTTTGACTTTTTAAACGCTCTCTCACCAGTGAAAGAGTCTTCTACTATCCTCTCCGTAAAGTAAACCATCTAACGAAACCTAATAGAGGTCAGCTAGCTTACATCTCCAGGTAGACATACTCACATCTTGAGTAAGTTAACTTTGAGAAATAATTCAGCCCACTAAGCCAGCTTAAAGATAATATCAGACTTTGTTGGTTATGTGAATATTTTTATTTGATACAATTTAAGCACAAAGGTACATAAGGCGGACTTACGGCTTAAAGCATTCTCACCAGTCAAGCATAGGTCTATATAGAAAAAAACACTGGCAAATCTATCTAGACACCCTTATACATGGGGTGCAAGAGCTGACTAAATACAGAAGACGGTTCGCTTATGACTATACTTACAGTAAAATAAGGACTTAAAATTAAAAATATAAATATGATTATCTCATTAGAAAATGAAAAGACAGCCTCTGCTGAAAAATAAAAGGAAAAATTTATGGTAAAGTTACACCAACTTATCTGAAAAATGACGTATTGACGCGTCGATCGAAAAAGGTTGCCATTTTTTACATAAACAAACAGATTTTTGGCTTTTTCAATAATAGTCGCCGTAACTACCATGCATGATGAAAAAAATAATTGTTTCAACCATATTCCAAAGGTGAAATTAACGCCAAATGGCATTGTCTACCACGTTTACCTTAGGGTTAAAGATAATTGATATGTTGCCTTTTTTATTGTTTGCCTCCTTGCTTGCTATAATATCAACGCCGAAAATAATGTGTAGTAAACTGAGGTAGAACATAAAAATGGGCTTACATAATAAAGTACAGGCTTATTTATTTATAAAGGTACACCAACAGCAAATCACACTATATACACTACAACATCATGACAAAAAAATAATTGACAAATATAATTGCCTATAACATAACATTTACTGAAGTGTAGCTATTTAAAAGAAAGTTTGTCTAAATTGTAATTAAATCACATTAAACAAATTAATTTAATACAATAAATCAAGTAAAGAATTCATAATTAATCGATTATGGAATGAGTTAGTCTTGGGACGCGGAATAGAAATTTTTTTTTTTGAAGCTACGTGCAGAAATTCGTTGAAATTGTCAATAACCGGAACTTTATTCATTAGTTCATTGTACTCAGTACATATTATGGCTTGAGGGTAATGCAGGCCTAAATTCGTTTTATGACTGGGTATGCTGAAAAGTTTGCTAAGTAGGCTTCCGATATTTTTAAAATATGCACAATGGTCACACTGACTTGTACAGCCAGCAATGACGTTTTAAAATGAAAACTGCAGTTCCATATTTGGCTATTCTTCAGATAAGTTGGTGGTATTAAAATCATGTGATTGAAGTATGAAATAAAAATAACTCATTTTAATTGACTGCCATTAATCACAACAGTTTTTTATCGCCCAAAAATACTCATACACACCGAAATGCAAGTCAACAAGACAACGCATCATGTGTTTGTTTTAGATATACAAATCTTATCAAACGCTAAGGCTTCGGCTGCTCTGCAACGGTTTGTCATCGCTATATTTACTTTCAGGCCGAGATACGAGATTTGACGCCATGATATTTTTATCAGCATGTTCTGCGCTGTGCTGATACTTATCAATAGTTTAAGTACAGTCATCCTCACACAGTTGTTAGTTGATCTCATTTATAAGGCTAGATACTCTAGTAATAAAAGATCAGATTACACTGTATTTTTATGGGTCTAAGGTGCAAATGAATGCGATTAAATCGATGTTTTGTTTCCATACTTGTAACCATAATCGATGTTTTTCTTTGTTTTTATTGATTATTGACACGTGGATATAAGTATTTACTACCTACCAATATATTAGCACAAATTCGTATTTAGTAAGTTAAATTAGCCTGTAACGTCCCACTGCTGGGCAAAGGCCTTACCTCAACTATGGGGTGGTTCGAGCCATACTCCACCACGGGGTCTACCTTGTTTCGCAGAATTTTTATTGTCATAATTTTATTTGGCATATCATCTAATAGTATAAACTTCCTTTCGCAGAACATCAATTAGCATTCACTCATTTAACAGACATTCAAAACGCATAATCGTGTAAGCTAGAATCATCTTTAGGCAGAAATTTATTATCCATATTAGTCTTAAAGCAGAATCATCCTAACGCAGAAAGTTCACAGATAGAATCGTCTTGTGGCATAAAATTCGTATATATAGTCATTAATAGGCAGAATCATCCTATAGCAGAAAGTTCACAGTCCGAATCGTCTTTTGGCATATTTTTCATATTTAATATTCTCCTATAAACCTTAATTAATTTCTCTGTATATCCCAAGAAGTTTTATCTCAGCAAATCAAACATGCAACATGCAAGCAAGCATGCAACATGCAAGCAAGCATTCAGCATGCAAGCAAGCAAGCAAAGCATGCAGCAAGCAAGCAAGCATGCAGCAAGCAAGCAAGCATGCAGCATGCAAGTAAGCAACATGCATGTTTCTGTCACGGCTCCGGCAGTCCCACTCGAGCTTATCGTTGCAGATGGTTTTCGCTCACCACCGCATCTTCGGCTTGCTGCCAGCCTCAGCCGCGGCGGCGAGCTTTCAAACCACCTGCTCCTCAGCTCGCGGGCTGCCTCGCCCCTCCGCGCCTACGCGATTTTGAATTACACTCTAGGGGTGGGGCAAACAAGACTGCGTGGAGTCGGTTTTGCACCGATTCGTTTCTGTCGCTATCTTTTGTACCATAACTTAATGACTTTTTAATTCAATTTTAGGGTAAAATGCTATTTAAAAGAAGTAGCAATATGCGTCGTGTAATTATTCGAAATGAAATTCTGCTTTCTTAATAGTATGCCTAGTCAAATTATGCCAAATAAACATCGTACTTAATAAACATTATGCTAAGCGAAAGTATGCAAAGTAAAATTTTGCCAAAGGTAATTATAAATTTATAAATTTCTGCTATTTTAAAAGTATGCCGTTGTAAATTCGGGCAATTAAATATTCGACCAAACAATAATTATGCTAACAGAAAATTCTGCTTGAATAATATTTGACTAAAGAAAATTATGCCAAGTGACTTTCGGAGCAAAAAGATTCTGCCAGATAGAGGGAACCCCCACGCGGGCTCAGTGCGGATTGGTGGAGGGGTGTTTGCACGGCAAGCGACGAACCTTGCTGTCAGATGTTATCAAGCCGCCCATAAGGTCTCTGACTAGGCTTAACGACTAACATCAACCGATATTAGCCGGAACCAACGGCTTGACGTGCCTTCCGAAGCACGGAGATGCTCGTGATATGAGTCACTTATATGGTCGAAATGGTCGCCCATCCAAACATGACCGCGCCGAAGGTTGCTTAACTTCGGTATCACTACCAAAGCGCTTCTACCAGTGGGCAACATATTTAGAACCAGTTGTAATTTTTTTAAAGAAAAACATAAACATAATAGAGAGACGTGAAAAAAACAAAAGTTGTTATGACTATCACTGGGATAGGTCTATTTTTATTTTAATATAACCAGCAATATATTTCTTATTAGTTTAACCACCATACTTTCATTCAACCGTACTTCAAATAAAAGCCTGGCTTTAATAAAGACAAATTTCACGAATTCTTCAATTATGTTTGATTGAGCAATTACTAAGAAACCAAAAGTGCTTATGGAACACCTGAAAGCAAAGTTGAAAGCGGTACGAAAAATATTGGTTATGAAATTAATTATTGTCGATAAAATGGTATCTCAACCGTGATTACGTAATAACGATCTCGTGCCGAAACCGGTTAATTTGCCTGAAGGGTCGCAAAAATATTTTCTGCTTAACAAATCAGATGCGACGGCGCGGAAGACCAAATTACGTACTTAGCTGGCCGCAAACTTGAAAATGACAGTGGAAACTGGAACGAAAGGAACAACCTCCGTAATTTTGTTTTGTTTTAAGTTTGTGGCAATACCTCTGTAAGGACATTTTGAACGAGGCTTCAAGAGCTGACAGTTAAGACATGCAAGGTCCAATGCTTAAGATGGCCCATGCGATGGCTCCGACTCCAAAAACAAATTGTTCGCCCTAAATAGAGTCCTATCTTTCTTCTTCTTTATCTAAATATATTTGCTATTCGACTACGGATCCCTAAAAATACACTACCTAATGTCAATTTAACTAGAAACAGTGCATAAAATATAATGATGATTACTTTATATAACATTAAAAAAAATGAATTTTAAAAACAGTTTATTTTTACCTTCCATCTTTCCACGAATTTTTATGATCCATAAATCTTTATCTTACTCAAGAAGTGGGTTTGACTCAAACCAATAGAAAAACACCTACTACGTGCCGTCGAAAGCTGAAATATTTTTTCCTGTTTACTTTAGACATTTTTGGCGGCGCAATTCATAGAATGCAGTTCCGATAGTCGAAAAAGTAAGTTAAACCTAATGTTTGTCGCGGATTTCTACAAACTATTCGAGAGAACATCTCTTACTTATAACTTACATAATGTGTGACCTGTAGTTTTTTGACCTAGGTTTATTTAGGATGGGATGCACTGTTCAAGGATGCACAGCTGGGATACAATTAATTAGAACAACAGTACATGAGTGTGTTACCTGTAATGACATATGGATCGAGACATGGCGTTTTACTATGGGCCTTATAAAGAAGCTCAAAATCACAAAACGAGCGATGGAGAGGGCTACACTCGGTACTTCTCTAAGAGATCAAGATCGTGAATAACTAAACTAACGGACATAGCACTGAGAATCAGTAAGCTCAAGTGGCAATGAGCAGGGAACATAGGGCGAAGAACTGATGGCCGTTGGGGCAGAAAAGATTGGAGACCCTTCCACCAAAGGCGCAGCGTAGGACATTCACCGACAAGATGGACAGACGACCATGTAAAGATGGCAGGATCACACTGGATGGAGAACGCTTGTGATCGATCGCTGTGGAAAACCGTGGCAGAGGCCTATGCTCAGCAGTCGACGTCCTTTGGCTGATAGTGATGCTGATGATGACAATAACTAAAACTCATTTCAATTTTTCGAATGGAGTTTGAAAGATTACAGAATAACAAATCGCTATTTGAAAAGTTGGTGGTGGTGGTGGGGGGTAATCGATATAAGCTCTCGCAGTGGCCAAAAAAGACATCGTTGAAGGACTTCTGACGTCTGTCACCACTACTCTAGCAATTTCTATAAAAAAAAACTATTTTTTATTTAAATAACTTTGGTATATTCACTTTAGTACCTAATCACAGCCAGCCATTTGTCTTTTAACGTCCGTCAAAAGTTTGAGACTCTGTTGTGTCGCGCATTATCCCAATAGCTAAAGTTAATGCCTGAAGCGGTAAGGTGAAGGACTTCATTAGGTCTCATCACAACTACCTATTGTACAATATTGTAAAGGTTATGAGACTTTATTTAATGCATCAGTTTTGCCCCAGTTTCTCAAATTAAAGTCCACTGAAGTCTTTAAGCGCTTATTACAAAAGTACCGTATTTTACTTTAAAACCATTTCAATCCACTTGCTGCTCATTAGCAACGCACTTAAATGGTTAAACACTTTCAATTTTCGCCTTTAAAAGCGCTTTAAACTGACCATACTTGCTTATAATAATAAAACGATGTGTTTATTTTTGTTCTCGTAAGGTGGGAGCTCATATCTTGTAACGAGAGAGTTGGATACCAGTACGCTTTGATTTGCTTGTTATCTAATTAGGTATATTATAGTGTAGGTCATGGTTCATACGTAATCTTATGTTTGTAATAGTCCGACGATAAGAATTATAGACTCCAATGAAACGTTCTATTGTAACTAATCAAAAGTATAATAATATAGTTGAGTATCCATTTTTTAAGCAAAGGAAATCACTACAGAGTATAAAATACTATGTAAATATATTATGTAAATTGATACTCTACTATGTATTTGCAATAAATAAATAAATAAATAATAAAACAAAGTCCCGCTGTCTGTATGTATGTTTGTATTCTTAAATCGTTTAAACTACGCAACGGCTTTCATGCGTTTTTTTTGTGTGCGTTACTGGGGCGGCATGTCGACTCGAATCGAGATGAGAATATATAGAAAATTTAGAGCCCTATATCCCATAAATGTGCCCCAAAAATCAAATCAGTGCCCATTAAGGTCTCCGAGTTATTTTAGAAAATAAGATGCCGCTGGAGTAACGTCTGAAAACGTTACTGCAGCGGCATGCTTTTTACCTATTGGCCCTAGCCAAATTTAAAGTAGCCTGAAGGGTAGCTTATATATGTGCCCTCTCTAGGCCGAGTAGCGGCATTTGTGCCCTTTGTGGATTTGATGTAATTGCAAATGCCGCTGGAGTAACGTTTGGCGGATTTCCATATCTGCGGAACGGCTTGACGAACAGATATGATTTTTTGTCAGCTAGTTTGTTGTTATTTGTGCCTTAAGTGCCCCAGAAAATTTTCCAAAAAAATGCACGGTTTATAAATAGGACGCGTTTCTCTGAAAATCGAAAATAGCCTCTAGTTCTTAAACTACATAAAATGGTGTGCTGTAATTGCAGTGCCCTATGCCTTTTAGGCATATGGATGGTCTGACAAAATTTCAAAACTCTAAGTCTAATATTCGTCGAAATAAATGTTTTTTTCTGCGAAAGTGGTTTTGCTTATTTCAGACCTAAAAAAAGAGCATTGTGAACAAGATAATAACAAAACATGATTTGCCCATAAATAGAGCCCATATTCAAATAAAGGCACACAGAATTTCAGCTTTCTACACCTTATAATAACCCTGAAATATATAAAACAATGTAACGAGAATTATTTAAAAACTATCCGACCAAATGCGAAAGGTATTTAAAAAGCGGACGTTGGAAACATTCACCTTACCTCCTTAATTTGTCTAATACATTTCTTTTATGTCTGTACAATGGTGCGGAAAAGCTGTTTTGATAATTTTAATTTTTTGCTATAATCAGTTAATATTCAATTTCTTACTGTTAGACTGCACTCAGTAAGGGTTTCCATCGTCATGACCGAGAGTATATACAGGGTGACTTTGTTATCAGTACCCAAATTTTGTGTAAAGACTCCACTGATGAATATGAATTGGATTTTTTTTTCTCGATTTTACTATTGCCCCCATAGTAAAAGTTGTTCATAACCGCTCGGCAGTCCAATGGCACTACAGTGCCATTTTCTTTTTTATGGTAAACTGTCCGTGGTACTACAGTGCCCACCACTTGAAAATTATGTATTAAGTATAGTATATATATATAAATTAAGTATAGTATATATTATAGTATAGTAATTGTATTAGATTTTCAACTTTTTATATATTTATAACTATTACCTATCTACCAGTATTTTTGTTTTCGTAATCACAACTATACTTTTCTTTATATAAGCGTTTTTATCGCGCGACATGTCGCGCGATTTTTATCATGCAACCGTCGCGCGATATCGCCGGACAGTATTCCCACATCATAGTCTGACAGCGCGGACAGTCGAGTGGATATTCATCAGTGGAGTCTTCGCACAAAATTACGGTAGTGATAACAAAGTCACCCTGTATTACAAAATAAAAACAAAAAATATATATTTCATAAATAAAATAATAAGAATATAATAATTGTAACAAATAAAATTAAAAAAAACAGTAGGCTGATAGGTAGTAAGTATAAATAAACTTAATAAATACGTATTACTTATAAACGGGTTATTTAATTGTGTTATGAGTTTCAATTTAAAAGTTTTTATGACTTTCCTAAACTTTATTATAAAAATAGATGGGTATTTTAGAACTGATTCCCATAAAATTATTTTATGAGAAACAAAACGTTTGTAACGAATCGTCGTTGTAAGAAAAAAAAACTCTTATAGCGCAGCAATACGGTCTGTATTTAAATGTGCGGCAGATCCTGTTGCTGTTGGTGTGCAAGCGTGTAAGAAAGAGGAAGCCGAGGCGTGCCTACTATAGTCGACTGCATAACAGTCGAAACAATGCAATCTGAACCTTATTAGTAAATGCAATAGTAATATTTGTGTGCGCATAGATGGTGCGCATACATAGGCAAGTAAAAGTAACTATTTGTTCACTCTTTGTTATACCGGGCAGCCGGCTTGTTTATAACAACGCTACATTACATCAAGACGGACGTAATCAGGCATGATGATTAATTAATGTATGAATAGTTCAATGATTTTTGTGTTGTTGTGTGTTGAGTGCACGAGCCTTTAATGTGCTTATGTCGTTGCAAATAATGGGCCACGACCCACGGCTAGAACACGCTTGCAACACAGTGTGGGAATAGGTAATTTGTATATGATGAGTTACCTACTTTAACAATTTCACACCAAAACTTGTTTCCGTGACTGTACCTGTTATCGAAAATGACAAGGCTACCAATTTGAGAATGCTGACTTGAAGTACTGAATGGCCGCTTTTTAACTACCTTTCGCATTTGGTCGGATAGTTTTTAAATAATTCTCGTTACATTGTTTTATATATTTCAGGGTTATTATAAGGTGTAGAAAGCTGAAATTCTGTGTGCCTTTATTTGAATATGGGCTCTATTTATGGGCAAATCATGTTTTGTTATTATCTTGTTCACAATGCTCTTTTTTATGTCTGAAATAAGCAAAACCACTTTCGCAGAAAAAAACATTTATTTCGACGAATATTAGACTTAGAGTTTTGAAATTTTGTCAGACCATCCATATGCCTAAAAGGCATAGGGCACTGCAATTACAGCACACCATTTTATGTAGTTTAAGAACTAGAGGCTATTTTCGATTTTCAGAGAAACGCGTCCTATTTATAAACCGTGCATTTTTTTGGAAAAATTTCTGGGGCACTTAAGGCACAAATAACAACAAACTAGCTGACAAAAAATCATATCTGTTCGTCAAGCCGTTCCGCAGATATGGAAATCCGCCAAACGTTACTCCAGCGGCATTTGCAATTACATCAAATCCACAAAGGGCACAAATGCCGCTACTCGGCCTAGAGAGGGCACATATATAAGCTACCCTTCAGGCTACTTTAAATTTGGCTAGGGCCAATAGGTAAAAAGCATGCCGCTGCAGTAACGTTTTCAGACGTTACTCCAGCGGCATCTTATTTTCTAAAATAACTCGGAGACCTTAATGGGCACTGATTTGATTTTTGGGGCACATTTATGGGATATAGGGCTCTAAATTTTCTATATATTCTCATCTCGATTCGAGTCGACATGCCGCCCCAGTAACGCACACGTTTTTTTTTAGTAGTTAGAATAATTCAAGAGGCATACTAATATGTATAATACAGAATAGTATCAGTGTTGCTCCCGTGCAAAGCTGGGGCGGGGCGCTAGTTAGAAATAAGATAAACTCGTACCTAAATATAACGTTGACTGTTGTGCCTTTCAGCATTATTGGTCAATTTCAATAGTTTTTGACAACTTAAATCCGCGTTAATAATTATTTTATGGGTACCTTTCCGCGGGACATTTTATTTTGTAGGTGGATAACACATTACAAATGAAAATGTTTCGAGGTTTTAGTTTAAAGTTTTTGTTTTATCTATTAAATTAGTTTATATTACTTATTTCTTCTTATTCTTATACATAGGTAACTATTTTTATTTTAACCAGGGTGCTGGTTTTTAACTGAAGAACCTTTGTCAAAGGACAGCTGCCAGCATAACGCCAGAAGTGCGTACGTGATCACCGCAAACTGCAGGTCACCGCTCCCACTGCGAATATCCAACCTGCGCTTACGCAGAAACACCACATCTCCTCGCTAATACAGTCTAAAACCAACCCAGTTTTTGAGCACTTAGAGTAGTCTTTAGGACGGAATGGAGGTGAACTTGGGTGGTTCATGCAAAGTGTGGTTTCGCGTTTCTTATAATGGGCGCTTCCCGCTTCTGGACGTATCTCATCCGATATCGTGTGTCGTTGCAGATAATTGTGATCGCAATGCAATGCAATGCAACTGCGACTGATTGCACACTTTACGAGATACGCGGTTATATCACTGAGCGGTGAAGGCGGGTTGTTGATGGCTATTTATAATTGACTAGTGGTCCCCGGTGGCGTCGCCTGCCAAAATTTCAGATTTCCAGTAAATTATATCAACGCAAGACGTATTTTCATTATTATTAAGAGGTCATCAATCATAGCGATTAGAGCCAGCCCGCATTGTACATTATTTTGGTACGGAGTTATTTTTAAACTGTGATAGCTTTAATATTCATAAAAAAATCATAAGATGTATAGGGAAATATTGTTCAAAATAAAATGCTCGTGATGATGAATATGGTTTTTTTTAATAAGAATAGTTGTCAAACCTCTTTGATTGCTTTGAGAATTGCGTTTCAATGGACGTAATAAACTACGTGTTGGTGGAAACTGTCCAAACGGTAGGGTCGAAGTTTATTAGGGCAGGCCGTAAAAATTGACCTCAAAAACTCTCGGTTCACACTCTCGACCTTATGGCAGAACGTCTATCTATGTGACAAGCAGACCTCCGTCAATGCTGAAAACTACAGGCAGTTTAATAGACGAATATGTAAGTCCCTGCGACATGACAATCGTTTCTTTTACACGAACGGTGTTAAAGAAAAGATAGAGCTGAACCAAGGCTCCAGGGACATGCCTATTAAGCAAATCCTGTTGACAAAGTTTCAGACGGAGGACGGCATTTAGCGTCGTCTTAAGCAGAGGTTTTGAGGGAAATCGTGATGTTCTATGGGCAGTTGTACAACAGTATCAGCCTCTACGAGATTAGGATAGCCCTGAAGCACCTTAAAAAGAACAAGGCACCTGTCGAGGACGGAATCACAGCGGAGCTTCGGAATGGAACACCGGTACTCAAAGTCATTCACAGACTCACGTATTCCGTGCTTCTCGAGGGCATCACGCCTGAGGCATGTGTGGAGTGGATAACATTACTTTACATATGTACGAATAACATTTATTTATTTTAAAACTTCATACACAATCAAACGGTACATAATGCTAAAAGCATTGTCTACCAGTCAACCAAAGGTATAATACGGGAAACGGAAATGTTTTTTACGTATGTTACGTTTTCACTCAAAAACAGAGGAACCAATTTTGAAATGGAGATAAAGCATATTGGCCCAGTTTCAAAGGAGATGTGCATATCTCACGTGGTGAAGTATTTGTGGCAAATCTCACAAGATGCGGATGAAAGTGCGGGGGGCTGCTTGTAATATGTATAAGGTTTGTGAATATTGCCTGTATATATATATGCTGTTAGACAATACTTTTTTTCCAAGATTATAGGGCAACGGAAAGTATTAAACTGTTTTATTTTCTTGAGAAATCGCTAAATAGGTGCTATGCTACCAAACTGACAAAAATTTTGCAATACAATTCAGATTGATATCTCCACGCTTTCCAGAGAAAGACGCCGCTGATTTTTAGGGTTCTAGCCGAATGGCAAAAAACGGAACCCTTATAGTTTCGTCATGTCTGTCTGTCTGTCTGTCTGTCTGTCCGTCCGTATGTCACAGCCATTTTATTCTGTAACTATAAGCATTACACTGTTAAAATTTGGTAGGAAGATGTATCCTGGTAACCGCTTACCGATTCTCATACAAAAAATAAAAAATGATGTCATTTTAGGGGGGGCTCCCATACATGAATCTAAAACCAAAAAAATATATTTAGTCAAACCTATGCGTGTGGGGTGTCTAAAGATAGGTCTTTTAAAATGATATTGAGGTTTCTAAAACCATTTTCTTTTTAAGTCTAACGTTTCATAGTTATCCACTTGCAAAGTGGTAAAATGGGCGCCCCCCCGCCCCATCTAACTTCTAAACCAAGAGAGTGTCAATTTTGAAAAAAATATGTAATATAGATCGTAACAAACACTTTCAACGAAAATTGGTTTGGACGAGATCGAACGAGTAGTTTTTAAGATATTATAGCATGTTTTCAGCAACCGCAAACATAACTTTGTACTTTATACAAACACTATGAAAAGTAAAGTTACATTTGCAGTCAACAAAATATTGTGGTATTTTACAGAAGTAAGTGGAATCCCTAATCCACTTAAAGTTGGCACGGAACCCTCAGTGCGCGAGTCCGACTCGCACTTGGCCGGTTTTTTATAGGTAAACCTACAATCTGAACTGAAACTGAACTGATGCTTGGACGTGATATTTATCTCTTCATATTGCTGATTAATGTAATGCTGACTTATCTTTTTCATTGCGGACAGTTGATATGCCGGGAAAATCTCGAAAATCAATCTTATTCAATTGCATAACATTTTTAACGTAGAATACCGAATTAGTTCGTATAAATGCGATAGATAGGTAACAAGATAATACAATAATTCATTTTACTAAGGATTTAAAAGAAAAAACGTTTTAATACCAATTTATTAACCGCTCGCGACTGTCACCACAAAAATTCATGGCGGAGTTTTACCAATGTTCAGCAGTGAACGTCTTGCGACTGTTTTGCTCCATAGACGCTCACAGATCAAAAGGCCGACGGCGGCGGTCGCATAAACAAAAGCATAACAAAAGACTGTTGATAAACACATTATAAAGTGCGTAAATGATTATGCAACAATATTTAGAGTAACAAATATTATTGTTGTTTTAAACAACTTGTAATTTTTGTGATTCTGCGAAACACGCCTAGTCAAAGTAATAAACACTTTATCACTATTTCATCATTGATAAGGTAAAAAGTTAACTTTTAAATATGATTCATCAAGCTATCACTTTGGATATTTTTGGCTATCAATTAATCAGTTGAATATATAAACAATGAATAAGTTTTATTATCTGTTGTTTACGATGAGAGTTTGTGCGCCGCAAAAAAACACTCATCAGCAGGACGATTCAGAACGTCCGATAAGCCATTCGGCTTGGTTTCAGCTAGATTTTCTAATCATTTTAAAATAAATGTCGCAGTTTGATCGGATGTTGATATGCCAGTTAAGTAACAAATATAATAAAAGAACATAATAAATAGTTGCATCGGATAAATCCACGTTATTATAATTTTATGTGAAATTTATCGAATCGTAACCCAATCCGTAACCAAATGATTCTGAATCGGGGGGCAGAACGGACTTATTAGTTGCTAAATATCATATTTTAGTACGGTCATGTCTAATTTATTCAAAAATTAATTACTAAACTACGTCAATACGAGATGCTTGTAGTGTAGAAAAAAAAAAGTAAGTAAACAATTTCTTTTTGAAGTCGGTGCCATCACTTTGACCATTAAAAGCATCAACTATCAGAACACCGACTCCAAAAAGAAATTGTTTGCCTAAAATGGCTTCCTTTCCTTTTAACGGTCAAGAGTTTATTTAGGACTTTTTAGTGCATTTTCGTTTTTAAGTCGGTTTTTACTTTTTTAAGTTTATTTTGTGTCTTAATTTTTAGTGATTGCAGGGCACCTTATGACTCTGTTCTTTAAGAAGCTACAAATTACCCTTCATAAGTTCTGTCCTTATAATTACTTAACTCCTTAGCGTTAAGGCGTTCCACTATCGGCTTAGCTCCACAAGATGTTGACAATCAATCAAAACAACACGTCAACATTAAGATTCTAGTAAAAAAAACTAATCAAAAGCTTAATTTGAAAACGTCACCTATTTGTCAGCAATCATTTATGTATGTGCCATTTTAAAGCCGGTCGTTTTATACTTATTCATTAGTTTTAGTCTCATCTGGCGTTAGTTAAATGGACACTTAACATCGAGGGGAAGTCGAAAATCGGAGGCAATCATGCATATAATTTATTTTTTGTTTAAACTTTCTAATATTTGTCACAGCCCTCAACACACTCTGCTCACACCTTATTCATTTTCCTGCAAGAGATTACACTGCCTGTCAGTCTTCAGGGAGTTCGCTTGTTTCCTTGCAAATGTGACCTCAAGACAACACAAGTCGAGTGGACCACGACCGGGGCTGTCAACTCAATGTCAGTTATGAAGAGACACTGAATAATAATTGTCGAGAGCCAGGGCTTTTGAGTAGGTCTGATTGACAGCCCTATGCATTCATAGAGCTCAGAAACTAACATTGGTATTCAGAGTGTGCAACGGCTATTTGCGCAGACCCAGATAAATTAAAATTAACTCTGGGTTAAATTATCGTTATGTTGCTGCCAGTTCCGTTGATGTTGATACAAAAAGACACATTGACATCCTAACCTTGAATTAGACCTGAAATATTCTTGCTCAAGTAAGAATATCTGAAATGACAACAAGTTGGGAAAAACACAACAACATAGTTTTTTATCGAAGTCAAGATAGCGTTTTCTAAATATTTAAATCCCTATTTACGACGCTAATAGAATACTATCTCACATTTTATGTAACTAGCGGTTCCCCGCGGCATCGCCCGAGTTTTTTTCGGGTTTCCCATAAAATATATCAACGCACAACACATATTTACGTTGTAAGTAAACCAGTTACAACAGCGGTAAGTGCAAGCGCGTTATGCTTGAGCTGCGAGCATGATTTTGGTGCGGAGTTATTTTAAAACTGTGATAGCTTGTGTGTGATGTGTGATAGCTTCTAAGATATTTATTGGAATCAAAGGGCGATTTTGTTGAAAATGAAACGCTTGTGATAATGACTACTGATTTATTACACACGGGTATTTATTTTAATGAAAATAAACGTGTGCATCAAAACACCTTTGAAAATAGTTACATTGTTTTTTATAAAAATTATAAAAATAAAAAGTTACTTGTGAGTAAACCATATAAGATAGACATATATTGTCGGGAACTTTATTGTAGTACTATTAAAAAGAAACAGTCCCGTCATACATAATTATTGTGTATCTTAAACTCCTACGCTGCGTACGCAACGGAAGCATTCGAAAGGAATATTTTCCCCTCGTTTTTACAACATTTTTCATGTTGCTCTGATTTTGTAAGTCATATCGTGATATTTAATAGCCTTCCCGTACTTTGATGACTTCATCAAAGGTCCTAGTTCCTGATATTAACGCGTTCAAACAAACAAACTCTCCAGCTCTCTATTATTTTCGATCTATATATCTAATATTTTTCAAAGTTGTGTTGCATTTGTAAAATCGTCTAGTTTTACAATCATTACATAAGTGCCTTTATCATAATTTACAAAACCAGGCCACGTTTTTGAGCATGCTTTTGGTATCATACTGTTTTAGTGATATTCAATGAAGTCCCGTAGATTGTTATACATACGTATCTACGAGTACGTCACTTCATGACAGAAAATGCTAACGTAGTCCTTACCACATTAATATTGGTAAGTATAGGTCCATAGAACAGAGGAAAAGGTTAGGGGTGAATTGATACTCGTATTAACTACTATACACATTGTTATTTATTTAGATCTCTTTAAAGTGTACATATATTTTATCACCCCAAATACAAAAAACATTAACCGCTATATTTTATGTGATTCTTTATTTTTGACCAAAAATCGTACGATAAAATTTTTTGAACAAAATGTTCGTGTTACAACCATTACAAAATAAAAGTATCAATTCCAGCGCTATATGTTTTGTTGCAGCTCCAAGGACGAGTACAGACAGCTTGCAAATGGTGTAAACCATCTTAAATATACATCAAAAATAAATAAATCAATAAAAAAAAATCAAGGAACAAAAACTGCAGCATGTTGCAAACGATAACGTGTAAGATATCAGTCACATTTCTTACCATGCGACCGAGGAGCACAGCCGTGACAAATAATATTCTTATCAAATCAACTTGAGACTTGGAGTTTGACCGATTTCAAGTGCAGCAAGGTCTTTAAACTTTTCCTTTAAATTATTTAATATGATAAAGTACAGATAAATTACTAAATGGTGCAGCGGATTTGGACACTAATCAGATACATTGCTCTGACTGAGGTGCGAATGTGTAAAGCAATCGTATTAATTTGACAGTTCAAAACGTACGGTATGAACTCTCAAAAAAAAATTTGCACGTCACTGTTTGGGCCACACTGTGTATCAGACTCAGCTGCTATTATATTTCTACGTTAAAAAACAACGATATTTGAAGCTATCAATGAGTGTTATTTTCTTCACCGTATTTTTTTTAAGTACTTAAAATTAGATATGTGTATTTAAAGCTTATGATTCAACTAATTCTGCAAGTGTGATTCTACCATTACTCGCGGGTACTCAAGAAGTTAAGTCGGGTAGTTATTGGTGTTTCTTACCGCTTTGCAAATGTCCTAGACGGCACTAAACGGCGTCTTTACAGATAACTGGGCTTGATCTAGGATTAGTCCGTCCTTTAGTGCCCTGTGCAGAAGGTAGAGACTAGACTGTAATAATGAGACCCTATTTTATAGGGAAATGGAGGTAAATCCAGAATTCAGTGGAAAGGTTAAAAAAATAAGCTGGAAAAGCAAGAAGCTTGGTTAATAATGCCTTACTTGTTAGTTACTTAGTTAACAAATCTGATATCAAAACCATGGCAAGTAAGTAAACGATTAATTAAATATAACTCTAGTGAAACTAAGTATCACTTGCGTGAATTCAAATCAGTAAGCTTTTATAAATTTTGTAGAAAAGGGTGTGTAATATATGCCATAACAACATATCATATAAAGTTCAGAACATATACATTCATGACACCAACAAAGAGGGGCAGGCAGTATGCAAGCAAGCAAGCATACAGCATGCAAGCAGGCATGCAGCATGCATTATGTTTTCCACGTCTCCGGCGCTGCGGGAAGTGCAGACTCTCCGCCCTTGCGCAACAAGGTGCAGTCACCCACGCTCACCTCCGCAGCTTCGGCTTTTTGGTCGCCTTGGCCTTCGGTCTTCGGCGACCAGCCTCAGCCACTCCGGCTCGCACGGGTGCCTGCACTTTGTTGCAGCGAGCGGAGGCTGCTCTCCCTCCGCGCCTCCGGCTTCTAAATTACACTCTAGTATCAGGCAGAGAAGTACCACGGCGAAGTTACTACGGCGAGCTGGGTTTCAAATAATTATATTTTTGATAAGTATATTTTTAAAATGTACGTCCATTGAAATTATACCAATGGAAGTTATACCAAGTGAAGGTTATATTAATTGACGGTTATTTCTTTTAATCGTTATTTGAAACGTATATTATCTCAAATAACAGTTATATACGTTTAATTTTGTTTGACATACGCATTATGCGTATGTCAAACAAAATTATATCAAATGAACTATACATAAAATTTGTTTTATTTCGAACGGAGTTATAAGATATGAACGTTATACTAAATGATATTATATAAAATGCATATTATGTTAAGTAAACGTTATACTAAACAAAATTATATAATGTGTTGCTATAACAAACTATTCTTATGTAAAGTGATCGTTATGAAAGTTGAATTACCTATATCAAATGATTGTACAACAAAACAAATGAGACGCACCCTGTAGAAAAAGTATCTGACTCAAAAGGGTCTCAACTGAATCTTTCATATTTATGAGGTATTTGACTGGTTCCATAAACCGCATAAGTGTGATACTATCTTTATGAAACTAGTTATGTAGCAATAAAATTCGTATTATCTTTCATCATATAACTGCAACGCTCTGGATGTGAGATTATATAAATAACTACCTACTAAGCGACAAAAATAAGTTCTCTAATCTCGCGTTAAGAATCGTCTTTGCTCACCAGATACACTAAAACTGACATGTCTCTTTAAACAATCTGGATTTTTTCATCTGTAAAACGCTATCAGAAATACCCTATCAAAAAGTATGTTTACAAATCCGCCAAGCTGTTTCAGTAAGGCTTGAGTGGTTTCAAATTTAAAATTATTTTTATTATGCTTATAAGTAAGGCAACCCATATCTTTGGACTTATAGTGGAATTAATGTATGGATTTTATAATTAGGAGAACTATGAGCTTTGGTGTTAAGTGGCATAAGCCGTATGAAAAATCGATACAAGATTTCTATGTGGATACAAGCAACTTGGATAAAAACACACCTTAAGAAAAAAAAATGAGCATAAAATGTGGACATCTACATGCATAGTCAGTAGGAAGTTCTCTTCATAATTATAAGATGCTTTAATCGTTAATTACAAGACCCAAGGAGGTAACAGAGGGCATAACATTGCGTGGTTTATTTGCGAAATCAGACATAAAGGTATGTTTGTAATCAACACAAACATGCAAAACCAACTGCAACATGGATTACTGAAGTATACAGGGTGACAGGAAATGCGATACATTCCTTGATAGAAGTTGAAGAAGAGCTTATTTTATAGAACTCATATGACACCATGTCCGAAACTTGTTCATTTCTAAGTTATTTAAGATTGCATTTTTTTTGTTAAAATGTACCCTTGTAGTGACGAATTCAGAATAAAGGTGTTGTATTCGTATAGCTGAATAATAAGAATGACATTTTAACAATATTTTTTTTAGGTACATAAACGAAGTATTTCTAAGAAAAAGTGTATGGCATGTTGCGTACAAATTACAACATTTTATTTATTAGCATTTTATTATCATTTTATTTTATTTATTTTTATTTATTAGCTATTCAAAAAGGTACAAAGTTATAAAAAATACAAGACTTAATATATATTGTAATCATACAGCATAAAATATATTTAATTTTGTTATTGTATTTTTTTTTGTAGTGCTAATAATATAAATTGCACATGTAAAAAGTGGGTGCATGCGCCCGGATAGCGTAAGACACAGGGTTTGATTCCATGTCTGACACAGTTGCTTTCTACAAGTGCAATTTATATATCTTTAATTTTTACTACTTCAAGGATTATAGATTTTATGAAAAGGCTCTCGGACAGAGAGACAATCAAGTAACACTTATACGGTTTATTGGTAAATTATAATATCTTCATGCTTCTTGATATAATTTAGGAAATAGAGTTATTTAGCTACGCACCGTGCCGGGTGAAGTTGTCGACGGGTGAAGGTAGACACCTTGGACAAGTGATCTAATTAGGCAGGTCCAACTTTGAGAAAGAGGTGAATCGACGAATCCAACTCGGCTGGGCAGCATACGGGAAACTGCGCAAGAGCGTCTTCTCGTCTCAATTACATCAGTGTCTGAAGACGAAAGTCTTCAACCAGTGTGTGTTACCAGTGATGACATACGGATCCGAAACGTAGTCCCTAACTATGGGCCTCATAAAGAAGCTCAAAATCACACAATGAGCGATGGAGAGGGTTATGCTCGGTGTTTCTCTACGAAATCGAATCAGAAACGAGGAGATACGTAGAAGAACTAAGGTATCCCTACGAATCAGTAAGCTCAGGTGGCAGTGGGCACGGCACATAGCGCGAAGAACTGATGGCGGTTGGTGCAGAAAAGTTCTAGATTGGAGACCTTTCGACCAAAAGCGCAGCATGGGACATCCACCGACAAGATGGACAAGCGACCTTGTTAAGATCGCGGGATCACACTGGATGCAGACCGCTTGTAATCGGTCGCTGTGAAAAACCGTGGGGGAGGTCTATGTTCAGCAGTGGACGTCCTTTGGCTGATTATGATGATGATGATGGTGAGAGTTTTTTAGGCTCTTATTGAGACTTACAAGTTTACTTAAATATATTACATTTCCGATTACTATTTAGGAAATGTGTAAAATTCCTAGGAAATATGTCTTATATAATTTACATCACACATTTCCTGGTGTTTTGAGGAATTATATAGAATTCCTAGGAATTTTATACAATGACTGATATCATACATTCCTTGTTACAGGTACAAAATAAATACAGTTTACCATAACATTACTGCAAATGCCTTATAAATCTAGTTCGCAATTTTCGTTGTTGGATTTACATAGTCTCTTCGTCTCGTAATATGTAATTTTATTCTTTACTTCAAGTAGAGCCATTCTTCATTTCTTAATATTAACCAACTCCTTTTGTTCAGTTATAAATATTTATTTTGAGGATCACAAACAAATTATAATTAAAAACCTCTTTTTACCCTGGCTAGTGTAAACGTGGCTTTACCATAATTACATGGCGCCGAATGAGTTGCAATTACAGTATTGACAGTTTAAAGCAAAATTATTTACATGACTGCCAATTTACGCTTGTACAATTAATATATGGTAATCACGAGAATATTTAAGCATTGGAAATGAATGAATTGATTTAATGAGAGAGAGAGAATAATAATTAAGGTCATAGTTTCCATTTAATCCGCGAAAATATTGGAAGGGATGAAATTAAACCATATTTAATTGTACAGTTAGTTTGACTATGAAATAACTGGCATTATTTTTTTATAACAATTTTTTTTATTTTTTATTAAGCTTTACTTAAAATAAGTTTTAGATTTATAGGTTGTGAACATTTATATGGAGACATAACACATTCTTTATCCGTTTGACCTAAGGCTAAGCATAGAATAAATATGATGCGTTTGTCACTGATATACAATGAGACGTTATTATAATGTAAGCATCTTAAAACTTTCATATTTGATTTAATCCCTCAAGCGTATGTGAAAGACACAATAGATATACATACATATATGTTATGCGGTTGCCTACAACCCCTAGGGTTTTGATAAATACTATTTGAACCGCATTTTTTAACTCTGATCGATAACGTGAGTTAGACAGATAAGAGAAAAGACTTTTCGTGATGACAACGCGCAATGAAAACGTACTATTTCAGGTACCCGAAAGTAGTGTTACCATAATTAAGACATATCTTAAGAATTGTGGTCCATTTGATAACTGAAATCTGAATATATAGGTATTATTAATTATGGTACCAAAATGCGAAGTTAGCGTTTGGAACCGCTTGTTGAACTACCCTTTCGGTCTTTGATTACGGTGCCGGATTTAATTTACTCCTTTTAGCACAAGTTAAAATTGACTTCTCACAAATTGGAGAGTCCCGGAATTGAACATGGAAAATCGATTTACTAACTCGAGTTACAGGCATTGTGCAAATCAGGCTGTATCGTCGTTGCGTGCTTCCAGAGCGCTAATCTTGGAATGCATCTTTGCAACCGTACCAATATTTGCCAATGAACTTGTTAGTTTGTTGCTGCTTTTATCATGATTGTCGACCCGTCTGATGTAGTGGTCGAGAAATCGCCTACTACGCAGCGGGTTGCGGGTTCGATCCCCGCACAATACAAACATTTGTGTGCATGAACATGTCTGTTTGTATTGGTCTGGGTGTTTTCTATGTATATTATGTATGTATTTACAAACAAAAAGTATTTAAGTATTATATCCGTTGTCTGGCACCCATAACACAAGCTTTGAGTAGCTTACTTTGGGACTAGATGGCGATGTGTGGGAATGTCCAAAGGATATTAACATTGAATTGATTATTTACATTGATTGCACTATTAAATTGTGTATTTCGTCACATGAATAATATTAATGAAACCATAAAAGTAAAAAAACATTTATTTATCAATGCACTGATTTGATAGTAGTCTTCTCAAAAATATTAACTAGCTAAATCTGATAGGAATTCATACACCCAATTTCTTCATATTAATAGAAATAACAAAGCAATTAGGTACACTCTAGTTCGATAATAACAATTAATAAATAGGTACACATTGAAATGATTTAATCACTATTTAAATATCATAAATATGTACAAAAACTATGATTAGAAAACGATAAACCATTGAATTGATGCCTAATATTGAATGTATTTGACAGTTATTAAAGTCAATTATTACTTATACAATATAATTTACATTAGGGATCGCACATACGAAATGTGAATGAAGTATTTGTATAAATTTATTCACTTCCAATAAGGTAGTTCTAACATAATCTATCACCTAAAAATAGTGGCGCCATCTTGTTCTAAAAGCTCTACAAACGTATCATTTTTAAAAGCTGTAGAACGTCTGCTGCTGAGTACGGGCCCCATGATGTTCTAGTCACAGCGACCGTTAGCAGGCGGTAAAATGTAGAGTCAATTTTACCGAATAAGTACAAAACGACCAATTTCAAATTAGGCGTTTTGTAATGTACAAAAAAAAAGTTAGCCTGTAACGTCCTACTGCTGGTCAAAGGCCTCACCACAACTATAATAATATAATAATTTATTTCAATGTCAGACAATTACTATGAGGTAGTACGCGGGTTCAGTGCAAATTGGTGGAGGGTTGTTTGCAAGGCAAGTGACTAACCCTGCTGCCATTATCAAGCCGCCGTTTAAGTTAATATGGCCTCTGACTAGGCTAACTAAAAACAACCAATATTTGCCAGGACCAACGGCTTAACGTGCCTTCCAAAGCACGGAGATGCTCGTGATATACGTCACTTATATGGTCGGAATGGTCAAACACCAAACACGACCGCGCTGTCGGTTGCTTCACTTCAGTATCACTACCAAAGCGCTGCTACCACTGCGCTACGAGCTCCTCAGTTTTGTATTATATTCGACGAATATTCCTTATCAGCTCTAGAATTGTGTAAGGCAATCGTATTCATTTGACAGTTCATAACGTACGGTTTGATCTGTCAAACCCTTTGTTCTTTGCCGTTTGACAGATCATACCGTACGTTTTGAATTGTCAAATGAATACGATAGCTTTACACAATCGCACCCCTGACTATGGTAAAATCAAGTCAATGAATTACAACAGTATCTTTAATCACTCTTATGACCAAATTAGGAAATGTGACGTCAAATATTTACGTCTACTTTAAATATTAGCCTCTAAAGTCCAAAAATCCAGAGGTCTGCTTAACCGTGACGCGTTGAAGTCTTTTCCTCAAAGGTCGTGTTTTGCGTAAACGCGACCTCGGCGGTGGCGCTAGCGGTGCGCGCGCGCCGATGACTCGTCCGGAACAAGTAATGGCCGGGCTCGTTTCGCATTGCGAACCAGATTGTGAGCGTTTCCATTGATGTACGGCTTGTTTTGTATTACGTCACGGCATTTTAGAAAAGATGCGATAACAATAGCGGTAGATACTTTAGTGACTGTGAAGAACTAGCCCACACCCAACTGTATATGTGTAATTATTTTAAATATCAATCAGAATAAGGCAAAAAACTCAAAACGTAATTTCTACCTTACCATTCTAAATTCTAGGGGTCTGACTTAGCCGTGACGCGTTGAAGTCTTTTCCTTAAAGGTCGCGTAAGCAACCTCACACCCTTCTACAAGCATATGATCCAACCAAGATGCATATGCTATTAAAAGCTAGCGGCTTTCGTGTAATTTTCCATAAGAAAGGAGCGTCCATAATATGGGCCTATTGTGTGGACATTGAAATGAAAATTCAATGACTTTCTACTTTTATCGTGGCTAGACGATTAGAGAGTCCTGATGCCTTCGTTTCATTGAGTGGTACTGCACCATTACTATAACATCATCAATGTTCCTTTTCTATAGCTATACGTCTAAAAATGTTGATTCATGTACTAATTATCTCAAGTTCATAATGAAAATCTCGTGCGTGCCGTATCGTTCGACAGTGGAACTGCGCACATCGACTGGCGTACGTGCGCCGGCGCACGTCTCCCGCGCTCCATCCAGCCGGGAATTAGACTGTTATCTGGCGTAATTACTGCGAAATGATTTGTGTGCTGGCTCGCGCTACTGACACACACTGACCTCTGCGATTGGGACGATTGAGGGTATTATTGATGATGCGCTATCTGTTTTAGGGTCTGTTGACACTCAAAATTGGAGCACATGGTGAGATTGCCGATGTAAAGGTATTTAAAAATGATTTAAGTACTGAACAAGGAATCTATGATGAATAAAAGCACATGAAACTACCGATAACAGATGATATTTACTCATCGTCATTCTTTGAGAAGTCTTCCCGGTCTTGCAAAGACTAACTTCGAGTCTTAAGGTAAAGGTTGCAATGATTTTTGCTTAGCACAAAGGTAAAAAAAACATGCGCCATACAACACACTGCATATCTACAACCATTTAGAATATAATAGAAATTTTTACATTATAATTTGTTGCAACTCGAAGAGCGCTTACACACAGCATGCTTATCAGGCCAAAGGTATAATTCGGTGAATTAAATTGAATTATACATTATATAACATCAATAAGATAAAATAATACAAGGTTTATTAATAACAAACAAGAAACACACACGGTTGCACATATGACACATAAACGGGCGTCACTTTAAAGAAAAGTTGACGCAATTTTGGATCTTAAGATGGTTATGGTTAGGTTCCAAATCACTCGACCGTACCGTTACCTAAATTAATAAAATAATTGGATTATAATTAGTGAAAAATTAAATTATATTGAATTAATGAATAACAAAAGGACACCGATGGAATAAAATAACAAATACAAAATAAATTAAGACAAGTAACAACTTATTTAGTGAGGTACACAGAAGAGAGATACCTATTACCACTAAAGTATTTATGGGAAACGCCCCCGGCGTAATTTTGTCCTGGTATTTCATAACACAAGGAAGAAAAATCCGTGACTTCGAAACCAGACTATTGGTGTGTGTGTGTGTGTGTGTGTTTTTATTTAAATAGTCTGTAGTTTAGTGTGTAGTCCGTATTCATTTATTATTAATGGGCGTGACGTTGCCATGACGAGATTTTGCGTCATCAAAGTATAATCTTGTTTATCTTATATCAACACGATTATTTATCAAGTGATTACTCATTATCTTGGAGACATTACACTAACTCAACTTTTTGTGTTGCAATTCTCAGGTTGCAAGTCGCTTTCGACATTCACGTACGGTCGCGGACTCGGGCGCCTGACCACTTTTCAGCAAAAATCGGTTGCACACATTACACATAAACGGTAGTCACTTCAAAGAAAAGTTGACGCAATTTTGGATCTTAAGGTGGTTATGGTTAGGTTCCAAATCCCTCGGCCGTACCGTTACCTAACACACGTTAATCAAGATGAAAAGTGTAAATGTGTGATTTGTTCACAGGAGTCACAGGGCCGTCTTTATATTTATACTTTAGGGATTCTTTGTTGCGATGTGCTGTATTATGGCAGCTCTTACAATCTATACCAATACTAGCGGTCCCTGCTATTTCGTCCGCGCGTTTTGAGGTTGCTCCCTACCCTCCCTTTGCAGCGCGACGTACTATAGCCTACAGCCTTTCTCGATAAAGGAGCTATCTAACACCAAAAGATTTGTTCAAATATTTCCAGTAGTTTCTGAGATCAGTGCGTTCAAACAAATTCTTTAGCTTTATAATATCAGTAAAGATTTTAAAGCTGAAGAGTTTGTTTGTCTGTTTGAACGCGCTAATCTCAGAAACTACTGGACCAATTTAAAAAAAATATTTTTACGTTAGATAGCCCATTTGGCGAGGAAGGCTTTAGGCGTGAAAAATAAAAATGTATATCATAAAACTAAAGCAATAAAAAAATTGCGAAAACGGAAAAAAATATATTCCTTTTGAGAGTCTCCGCTGCGTACACTGCGACAACCATATCTATTCTAATATCCAAAACTCTAAGCCAATACATGGAAATTTCTTAAAACTCTTGGCATAGGCAATCCTATTTCAATCACTAACTGTCACCCATTCTCTCCAGATGAAGTCAATTCTCACTTCTCATCTTCTGTTTCCCTCCATGCTGACATCAAATCTTCAACGATAATTTATTTGGCTTCTTTTCCGTCTCCTCATGATTCTTTCACTTTCTCGCCTGTGTCTGTTGATGAGATCCGCAAGTACATCACGTCCATCACATCGAATGCGACCGGCTGTGATCATATAGGTAGAACTATGGTCTCACTCGTGCTAACCCAAATCACCCCAATCCTAACGCACATTATTAATTTCTCTCTCTACTCTGGGGTGGTTCCTGCTGTGTGGTGTAAAGCCTACGTTCTTCCTCTTCCTAAATTATCTAACCCTAGTCAACTTACTCATTTTCGTCCTATCTCCATTCTTCCTTTTCTTTCAAAAGTCCTAGAAGCAGTCGTCCATAAGCAACTAACTACTTTCCTACTTAACAATAACCTCCTGAATGATTATCAGTCTGGATTTCGTCCGGGACATAGCACAACCACAGCACTTCTTAAGGGTGTTGAAGACATAAGAGAGGGCATGGATAATTCAAAAGTGACTGTTCTGGTTCTGACTGACTTCTCTAATGCTTTTAACAATGTCGACCACGACGTGCTCCTTGCAATTATGTCCCATTTGCGGGTTTCACATCAAGCACTGGAATGGTTCACCTCATATCTTCAGGGACGCCAACAAACTGTTCGGATTGACCAACAGTTTTCTTATTGGTCCAATCTCACAACTGGCGTTCCTCAAGGTGGCATTCTCTCTCCACTCCTCTTTTCCGTTTTTATTAATTCTATTACTCGCCATCTCAATTGCTCTTACCATCTGTATGGAGACGATCTGCAACTATATGCTCAGGCAGAGGTGCCTGACATAGGCTCGGCCATATCAGCCCTTAATCGTGACCTCGCCTGTATTGCTGACTGGTCCGAGAAATTTGGGATATCAGTGAATCCATCCAAGTGTCAAGCCATCATTATTGGCAGCTCAAGGCAGTTGGCCAAGATCGACATGGATTCCACTGCTCCGATCTTATTTAATGAGGCCGTGATACCTTACAGTGAAAATGTCAAGAACCTGGGGCTATACATGGACAGCACCCTCTGCTGGTCTAAACACATTTCCGAGGTCAGCAGGAAAGTAACCGCCACTTTACGGGCTCTCTATAAATTTCAAAACTTTCTCCCTTCTCATACTAAAACTCTTCTTGTACAGTCTCTCGTCCTTCCTCTTCTCGACTACGCCGATGTTTGTTGTACGAACATCAGTGAAGCTTATCTCAATAAACTTGACCGTCTCCTCAACAATGGTATTCGCTTTATCTTCGGTCTCCGTAAGTACGACCACATTTCTGCTTACCGGTTCAAGCTTAAATGGCTTCCCATCCGACATCGCAGAGAAATAAGAATCCTATGCACTCTCTTCAACATACTTCGTAACCCTCACTCTCCGACCTATTTGGCACAGCGCTTCAACTATCTGGCTTCCACTACTTCGCGCAACCTTCGCTCTTCCCATAATCTCACTCTTTTTACACCTCTTTTCAAGACCGGCTTTATGTCGGACTCTTTCACAATCTCTGCGATTCGACTTTGGAATTCTCTCCCCAATGAAATCAGAATGTCCCCCAACAAATTTACTTTTAAAAAGTCTCTCCGCACCCACTATCTTAACCTTGTCTCTCTTCAGAATTAACAGCCATTTTCTTTTATTTGTGTTCTTTGGATGTCGTCATTATCATCACCTTTATCATTCATAATTTTGTATTTATTAAGTTTATGTATTCTTTGTATGTTTATTATTCTTTTGCTTATGTATCCTATTATATATTTGTGTAATATTAGTATGTATGTTTATGTTAGTGCATTTTACTTCCTTTTCTTACCACTCTTCTCACATATTATTAATATTCCGCCACTGATTAAACTCTCTGCATTACCAGGTGGTTGACTGGTAGAGAATGCCACTAGGCATTAAGTCCGCCAATTGTACAACTTACAGTGCAATAAAGTTTAAATAAATAAATAAAACTCTGCAACAGCAAATACCTATCTTTTATGATTGACTCTCTACAGCCTTTTTTTATGTTTATAGATTCGTTAAAAAACAATGCACTATTTTTAAAGGTGTAGTATGCACACGGGTATTCATTCATATAAAAATTAATACATTCATCATCATTCATCACGAATATTTCATTTTGAACAAAGTTGCCTTTTACATTATCTGATTTCAATTAATATCTTAGGGGCTATCACAGTTTTAACAGGGAGTCGGTCTGTTCATAGAAAGCCTTTTTAACGAAACCCATTTCATCACTGCCATGTTATCGACGAGCCGTTTGACCGACTGCCTATTTTACCTATTGGTCACTTTACTGAAAACCCAAATGTACGCAATTCCATGTCGGCGACAGTACATTTGTTTGAACGCCATATATTCGAAAGGCAAAAAAAAACACTTTTTTAAATCAACACGTTTTATCTGAGACAATTCACCACACGTAAATAATTGTCTTAATTAAAGTACCACACGAACGCACTAACGATGACAAGAAAGCATTAAAATTTTTACTTTTTATTTTGTTTTAAAAAAAACCGGCTAAGTGCGAGTTGGACTCGTTCACAGAGGGTTCCCGTGCCAACTTTAACTAAATAAGGGAATCCACTTACTTTAATAAATACCACAATATTTTGTTGTCAGCAAATATAACAATGTTTTTCATTATTTGTATGAAGAACAAAGTTATGTTTGCGGTTGTTGAAAATGTGCTTTATCTCAAAAACTATTTGTTCGATCCGGTCCAAACCAATTTTCGTTGAAAGTATTTGTTAAGATCTACATTATATTTATATTTTTCAAAATTTGCACTCGCTTAGTTTCGAAGTTAGATGGGGGGAGGGGACGCCCATTTTACCACACTGGAAGCGTCAAACGTTAGACTTGAAACGACAATGGTTTTAGGAATTTTTGAGGTATTAGCACATACCAAATCGTACTTCTACTCCAATCAAAATCAAACATCTGTCAATCAACATCAAAAATCATTATGGCTTTGGTTAAGGATGATGGTGCAACTGAGCCTTTTATTTATTGTTATGTCCCAGTGACACAGAAAAGTCCATTTAGGATGGTTCTTAAATGAACATGAGCGTAGATATTATTTATTAGCCTACTACAATATTATAAAACGGAGGAATTTAACAAATTTGTAAAAGTGATTTTGTATTAGATAGCTTATTTATTGGGAAAGGCTTTGAAGTATAAAACAGCATTAGACGCTGATGGTCGCTGAACTGGACTCTGCGAGGAGGTTCTATCGAGGTCATCGCCGCCTGACCACCTCAAGAACCAAAATCGCTTGCACCACGCGTCGACTTTTACTTGAAGTGTCGCCCGTTTTTGTGTGGTATGTGCAAGCGTATTATCGTCGCAAGTGATTAGGCGGCAGAGACCTCGACCGTACTACGATGATAATAGGTACAGTGTTTTGCGTTGAAACATTTTACAGGAAATCCGAAATGTACGCGGGCCAAGCCGTGAAGGACTGCTAGAATAGTACATTTTGATACAAGTGTGCTAAGTTGACCATTATACAGGTTGTTTGGTAGGGAGCTGTACATATAGCCCGAGAGCGGTACGATTTCGTTGTATGGGGATTAAACATTAATTCGTAACAGCAATTTTTTAATAAGTGGAAATACAACTTTTTTTCAGGGCTTATTTATTATGATAGCAAAAATCTAACAGTCAAACTGACAAAGTAGACTTTACTTTACTTTTGAATTAGCTATTAAGTAATTAAAATCCACTAATAATTTCAATAATTTACATGATATAATGGATAAATTAAAAATAGACGTACGAGGGGGTTGCGCGGTGCGCACGGCGGGAATAGAGAGAACACAACACAACGTATTTGGGCCCCTCGGCGCGCCCGCCGGGCGGCGGCATCGGCTCAAGGCCGCCGGCCGATTTTTAATATTTTGTGTTTTGACGGAGAAATGCCTAATTATTTATGTGAAGTTGTGCTACTTTCGCGTTGTAACGCCTCTTAAGCAAATATCACACAGGATGCGGTCTGCAGCCGGCGCGGGCGGCCCGCTCAAGAGACCGCAGCTTACAATGTATGTTAGCAACATGTCGGTCCGGTCTACCGTCTAAACAGCGCGGTCTGATGAAGCCGTCCGGATCTAGCGCTTCAAGTAATTTCTGACAGGGCATGCAGTCCCTATCTTGAGTTATTTTACCGTCTGATGCGGTAGTATCGCGTCGAACTGCCCGCTAGCCCGTGTTTGCCACCCGGTGCCTCCAGACCTGATATATATTTTTTTATGTTAATATTTTATGTATGTACTGAGTGTACTGAAACATTTTTTTTTCAAAAAACGCCAAAATCGTTGTCTTTACAAACTTAGTTTTTGCTACAATATATAAAGTTTAATAACAATTTTATAAAGTTTAATGGCAAAAAATAACTTTGTAATGTCAACTTATTTTGACGAAAAATTAGCACAAAATGTCTGCGTTTCCACCAAGTGAGCAGCTCCAGATTCAATTAAATGTATATTTATCATTTAGTTACATGTTTAAAACAATTGTAGAAACAAAACCTTGTAATGCGATCTTTTTGTAATGCGATTGAATGAAAGATATTTGGTTAAATGTGTGCTCACTCAGTCCTCACAAGCTGTCAGCCATATCTCCATACTGAAAAAAGTTGGTCAATTCATTCAGTGTTCTTTTTTTTGTTACACCTCTCTTTAATTGGAGCCTGTAATTTCAGATCGTCAAGTTTCGTATTAAAACATTTTCTATTAATTTATTGTGCTCACTCCATCCACACGCTATTGTATCTCTATGAACAAACTATAGTAGATTCGCATTCCATCGTTTACATTGTATGAATTGGCTAGAAATAGGATTATTCAGCATAAAAACAAACCACTTTTACTGTGCGTTCATGAGTAAAACGAATCCCTGGTGCTCACTCCATCCGCCATCGATAAATACTTAAATCTTTTTTGCTAACTTACCTTAAAAGAATGAGTGAACATATGATTTTTTTGGTCAAAAATACTATAAAATATTCGGCAGTACACAGTTTGATATTACTTTTTACTTTTATAGATAAACAAAACTAAATTTCTGGTTTAAATGACATATAATAGGGTGTCTCCACGTGTAAAATAATAAGAGGACATAAAATAAGACTGAAAAATGAGACGGTTTAATCCTTAACCAATTCTCGCGCAATTCGTATACGAAAAAAGTTCACCAATCAAATTTTCTTTGTTAAAGAAAAAAAATCTCAGAGTCACGATTTCTATATACACAACCTGGCGATAAATACTCTTACAATTAAAAATAAGAAAGATATTACATTTTAATTTGGAATCAGTCATTTTTCTACGATAGCTCATTGTGTTTTCTAATTTTGGAGCCAATACATTTTATAAAATTTTGCGATATCAAAATGGAGTAGGGTGATAAAGAAAACCGAATCGCTTTAATTGCATGACACAAAGTTGGTATGGTGCCAAATGAAATTTTTAAACTCCCCATACGCTTGGTATTAGTCATATGTTTGTGTACCGGGCTATGAATATGTACAATGAGACCTCCTGTGTTTTTGACAGAAAAAGATCTGGCCAGCCACGTAGTTTTCGTACGAAAAAGGTGGTCAAAGCAGTAAGGGAAAGAATTCGCAGAAATCCTGTCCGAAAGCAAAAGATTTTATCTCGGAAGATGAAGGTAGCACCCAGAACCATGTCGCGTATTTTAAATGATGACTTAGGACTTGCAACCTATAAGAGACGCACTGGTTTAATTTTAAATTATCACTTTTAACTGATAATTTAAAAAAGAATGGGGTAAAAATATCAAAAAAACACAGTCACAGAAAAATTTTGTTCACGGATGAGAAAATCTTTACTATTGAGCAACATTTTAACAAACAAAATGACCGTATTTATGCTCAAACCTCTAAGGAAGCTTCCCAATTAGTCGGCAGAGTGCAACGTGGGCATTACCCGACTTCAGTGATGGTTTGGTGGGGTGTTAGCTATGAAGGAGTGACTGAGCCATATTATTGTGGAAAAGGTATCAAAACATCGGCACAAGTGTATCAAGATACCATTTTTTAGAAGGCAGTTAAGCCCCTTAACAATACCATGTTCGATAACCAAGCGTGGTCTTTCCAACAAGACTCGGCTCCGGGTCATAAACTCGGTCCACGCAGTTTTGGTTAGAAGCGAACGTTTCGGACTTCATCAGAGCTGAAGACTGGCCGTCGTCTTGTCCCGATCTTAATCTGCTGGATTATGATTTATGGTCAGTTTTAGAGAGTACGGCTTGCTCTAAACGCCATGATAATTTGAAGTCCCTTAAACAATGCATACGATTGGCAGTAAAGAATTTTCCCATGGAAAGAGTGCGTGCTTCTACTGGCCTCAAAGTTTAAAGGACTGTATTGCAGCCAACGGAGACCAATTCGAATAAGCTTTTTATATTTAAATTGTTTTATATATATGTATAAAACTAACACACTGTAAAAGTAATAAATATTATTTTCTTTTTTGTTTTGTGACAATATTTATGGCAAGACTAGGTATTCAGTTTTTGGTCTTGCGATAGTTTTTTACATGTATCTACATTCTTTCATTTTTCTTGATTTTATGGTAAAACAGTTAAACTCGCAATTGAAGTACCACACGAAAAATTTCGATTGCCACGAGAAGAATAAGAACAAGAAGAAAAGGTTCCAGCAGTGGAAAACTGCTGGAAATATAAAGTTGCATATAGACTTAGGTTTTGGATAATGCCTTGTTTCATTCCTCATCAACAGAGTCCAGAAAAAAAAACCTTAAAAAATAAATGTGGGAAATAATCCCTGTGCCTGGGTAAGGACTTCCTTTTTTGTCGCTACGTATAAAGAAGTTTGTTGAAGTGTTATAAGTATGCAATACATATAAATGTCAGCAAAAATACCTAGTATTCAAAAGAAAGTTATTTCATGTTGACATAAACAGGCAAAAGACGTATAGTTCCCAAACAACGCTTAGCTCCAACGGGCTAAGGTCATATTATGTTCCCTAGATGTTTATTTTCCTTATTTCACAAAGTCCCGCAAGAAATTAAAAAATATTTTGTAATTCCAATAAAAAAAAATAGAATCTCCAACATACCTAAAAATCGAACGGCGTATCTTCCTTCGTTTAGTCATAACCGATAAATTCACGCACATTGACCGAAAATCACTTGTCAGTTAAAACTCAAATGGCAGTCAGTGTCACACACGTTCTTTCCTAATGTGTAGTGTTAAAAATGACTATTAAATAGTCAAAAACGGTCATCAACTGTCAAAAATGGTAATATTCATTCATATTGATTCAGTAATTACTTTTTTGGTTGTGCGTACACGCAATTAGTCGAATTCGGTAGGTCACGTAAATTTTGCGCAGGTCCGTGAAACACCGTTTTTTTACATCTTATTTCAACCATATTTACAAAAAACAATAACAAGGCCTAATAAGTAATCATAGCTCATGCACACAACGACACAAAATGTGTTTTATTTTTGCAAAAACTGAGTCAGGAAATTATATTTACGGTTCATCACATCCGGTCAAATTGATTGTATTTGACCGGTCATATGTAGTTTATGACAAATGTGACCGGTTAGATATATTCATTTTACATTTAGTACACAAAACCTCAAAATTTAAACTAACCCAAACCCCAGCCCAAACAAAGTACCTATTAAGAACAAAACCTTTTCCTTCAGGCAAGTAAGCAAGGATGACACGCAGCAAGCGTGAACACGAGAAGTTAAGTCAGCAAAGTCCTGCTATTTTATCACGTGTAGACACCCTATTCCATGTCCTTCATACAAAATAAGAAACTTTGTTTAACTCTAAAAGTAAAAAAGAAATAGCAAAATGGGAACTTCCGAATATTTTATAGTATTTTTGTACAAAAAAATCATATGTTCACTCATTCTTTTAAGGTAAATTAGCAAAAAGATTTAAGTATTTAGCGATGGCGGATGGAGTGAGCACCAGGGATTTGTTTCACTCATGAACGCACAGTAAAAGTGGTTTGTTTTTATGCTGAATAATCCTATTTCTAGCCAATTCATACAATGTAAACGATGGAATGCGAATCTATAGTTTGTTCATAGAGATACAATAGCGTGTGGATGGAGTGAGCACAATAAATTAATAGAAAATGTTTTAATACGAAACTTGACGATCTGAAATTACAGGCTCCAATTAAAGAGAGTTGTAACAAAAAAAAAGAACACTGAATGAATCGACCAACTTTTTTCAGTATGGAGATATGGCTGACAGCTTGTGAGGACTGAGTGAGCACACATTTAACCAAATATCTTTCATTCAATCGCATTACAAAAAGAAAACCTTGTTTTCTACAATTGTTTTAAACCTGTAACTAAATGATAAATATACATTTAATTGAATCTGGAGCTGCTCACTTGGTGGAAACGCAGACCATTTTACTCAGTACATCGGGTACATCAACCCCTTTTCGGATGGATATACCCTTTCCACCCTGTAAACTGAACTCCGGTTTGTACTAAGCCCGATATTATTACAGTATAAAAAAGTAAAAACCGACTTCAAAACCAAAATGCACTAAAAAGTCTTAAATAAACTCTTGAACATCGAAAGGAAAGGAATCCATTTTAGGGAAACAATTTCTTTTTGGAGTCGGTGCTGCGACAGGTGAGGCTGAATTTTCAAAGTGATGGCACCGACTCCAAAAAGAAATTGTTTCCCTAAAATGGATTCCTTTACTTTCAATGTTCAAGAGTTTATTTAAGACTTTTTAGTGCATTTTGGTTTTGAAGTCGGTTTTTACTTTTTTAAAGTCAATTTTATTTCTCCATTTTTAGAGTTTACAAGGGGAAGTTGCACCTTATGACTCTGTTCTTTAAGAAGCTACAAACTACCTATCATATGTTCTGTCATTATAATTACTGAACTCCTAAGCGTTAAGGAGTTCCACCATCAGCTCAGCCCCACAAGATGTGGACTATCAGACGTAACAATACGTCAACATTAAGATTTTAGTAATATAACACTATACGTGCCTTTAAAATTTGAGGGCTTCCCTCGATTACACCAAGATCCCATCTTCAGATCCCAAATCGACAACAATGGGACCAACTTGAAGGTACACCCTCTAAGTAGGCGAAAAAAATTTTCAAATCGGTCGACTAACGACTGAGATATGAGGTAACAAACATACAAAAAAAAAATAAAAAAAACATACAGTCGAATTGATAACCTCCTCCTTTTTTGAAGTCGGTTAAAAATATCATTGAACAAGCGCGGCGCGATACATGACGTGGCCAGTACCTACAAAGTTTATACTGTAAACTTGATATGCTCTTGAGTGTACATTTTACCAAGACGAGCAGCGCGGCCGGTAGGTATTTAGTACCGGAGTCGCTTGCTACATCATCTTGCGTCAAGTGATTCGAATCGTTTACCTATTCATCAAAGAAACTATGAATAATATTCAAGTGGTATCGTATGACGTTCACATAAGATTCAATTTAGCAATGCGGAAGCTATATGGTGTATAATGTATTATTATTTTCATAATGATAATTATTTAAGGTGGATTTTGGGATTTATAGTTTTATATTATCCTTAAATTAAGAATCCACCAAAGTTGACCGCTGTTAAATTTTTGCTACCTGTGTTATAACGCGAAAACAAAAAATCTATGATCCATTTCCAAAAAATGGTGGATTTTGAGAGTATTGTGTTTAGTTTAATACTTTTAGCCAATTTCTGCTTAAAATATTCTGATAGTATTATTTTCCTGGAGTAGATTGCACAAAAAAGTAAAACAACCTCCGTTATAAAAAAGTGTAACTTCCACGTTTCTTTTAAGGTGGATTTTGGTAGCAGTGCCAAATGCCGATCAAAATACAAACATTTCCACTGAAAAAATGGTGATAGCATTTTTGCTGTGAAATTTCGCCATTTTCGGGACACTATTTTTTTTAAATATATTCCAGTGCGACAATGCGGTGGATTCAAAAACATTGTCTCTTAAAATCACGAATTAAGCCCATATAAAAAAAATTGGCCTGTTATTGAATTTTTTCCAAAAAAATCGTAAGTGTCCTGGGGTAATACGCCTAGGGTACAAACTCCGGATGGTCTGCTACCTACCCCCGCCCATTTTATTGACCTTGGCCTCAAGGTTTTTTTCTAATGTTTATTTTTTGATGTTTTAGAAAAAAACATATTTTTGTACTAAAACTACCTGTAGCTCAAAATCTGTTTATGGGACAGGTCTGCTAATGGTCTTGTTTTAATTGTTAGAGTCTTAGTGTACTGTAAAAATTAATTTCTCTCTAGAAAATTGTAGAGAAGAAAAGTTATGGTGCCTGAAGTACCGTAGTAAGGAAAAAAAATTTTTCAGGGCAACTTTCTATGGGGTTTAACTAATAAGGTTGGAGTTCTTCTGATTTTTTGAAAACATCCCCGGTCCATCCCCTTTCTAAAAATATGCTTAAAATGTTACTATAGGTACCTTTTAGTTCCGAAGTTATTAATTAATTTCCGCAACTAGGGCACTTTAAGCAACAATTTCAACTAATGAAACTGCTTGCGCTAACACAACAAACGTAAGGTAAAAAGTGAAATTGGAAAATAACTTCGGAACTATAAGTGATAATAAGACTTTTAGCATACCTATAGAAAATGTATGGACTGGGAATGTTTTCAAAAAATCAGAAGAATTCCAACCTTGTTAATCCATAACTGGGCACCCAGAGAGTGAATAGGTATAGAGGATTCCAAAGAAGGTTTTCCGTGAACGTATGGGCAGGCGTCATTAGCTATCGCTTGATAGGGCCACACTTCTGCCAGACAACTTAAACGGGCAAAACTATTTACATTTCTTCGAAAATGAATGGCTCATTTTAGTGGAAGCTGTGTTTGACGAAGATCGGCCCATAGTCTTTTAGCACGACGGCTGTCCTGCCCATTGTAGCCTAGCAGTGAGGGAGTTTTTAAACAACTCCTGTCCTAATGCTTGGATTGGTCGGGCTAGGCCAATTCCCTGGCCTCCAAGGTGACCTTACCCCGCTTGACTCCTACGTCTGGGGAAGGGCGGAAGAGTTGGTGTACGCAGAGGAAGTACCAACAAGGGAAGTTATAATAAGCAATATCCACGCCGCTTTCAATACGATGCGTGAGGAACTGCTGCTTGACACGGTGACCGTGAAGATGAGGAGGAGGTGCCGAGGATGTTTACAAGTGAAAGGTCACCAATTTGAACATATTTTGTAATTAAATAAGTCATTAAGAAAAGTTGAGTTTCATTTGCTATCCTTTACGATCGGATACATTTCAGTATTTTTTATTAGTTGAAATTGTTGCTTCAAGTGCCCTAGTTGCGGAAATTAATTAATAACTTTAGAAGCATATCTTTAGAAAGGGTATGGACTGGGGATGTTTTCAAAAAATCAAAAGAACTCCAACCTTGTAATTTTTTTTTTAAACCCCATAGAAAGTTGCCTGAAAATTATTTTTTTACCTTACTACGGTACCTCAGGCCCCATAACTTTTCTTCTCTACAATTTTCTGGTGTGAAATTAATTTTCTCAGTACACTAAGACTCTAACAATTTAAACAAGACAATTAGCAGACCTGTCCGATTAATAAATTTTGAGCTACAGGTAGTTTTAGTCCGAAAAATAGTTTTTTTTCTAAAAAAAAAAATAGAACTTTAAAATAAAACCTTGAGGCCAAGGTCAATATAATGGGCGGGGGTAGGTAGCAGCCTATCCCAAGTTTCTACCTTTGGCGTATGTACAGCTCCCTACCAAACACCCTGTATACAAGGCGATGTTGTGTACCATAAGAAAGCCGCGTATATTATGTTTACAAGCACACGTGTTTCATACGACGTTTATCAACACACTTGCCATTAATCCAAACTTCGTCATACCACAGCCGTCAATTATTTACGAAAAATGGCGCGTTGTTTTTTTTCTTGCCGCGAAACCAATGCGCGCGCAAGGCTACTAGATCGGCGAACAGCCAAGATTAAAAATGAGATAATTCGTATTTATAACACAAGTTACAGAATTTTTTAAATGAATTTGAGTTATTTTTAGTAATAAAGCTGGATTTACCATTTATTGAAATAAATATGTACATACTGTTATTTTTCGCATAAATACTGTTTGTTGCTTAAATAAAAGTTATAACCCGACTAAATTATATCGCTTCATCTTCTTACTTACTACTTGGTACTGGGGTACAATTGTAAATTGCTTAGGTAAATAAACTTAAGGCACTAGTGCAATAATAACTGAAAAAGCACGCGTGTTTAATATCTAGGATTATGAGCCAAAAATCGGTGGAATAAAAACGTCGTTTTGAGCAACTGTGTTGAAAATTAATATTTTGCAACGAAAAGGGTTTCTACTTATACATTGTTAACTGTTAATTAAGGTCACAGATAAGTTACATTGTAATCATTCATTAAAATATATTAATAACATTGGTGACCTGTTAACCCCTTGTGTTAATTAAAATTCGACCTAATTTACAGACGGAACATATTTTGCACATGATTCATTTGATTTGACAGACCCAAATAAACAAATAAACAGATAATTATGCTAAATAATATTACACCGGCTTCGATAACGTTACAATGTAGTAAATTGTCATATCGATTATAACATAAAATAATATGCATCAATTATACCTGATTCATGAATAACAAACTATAAAACCAGAAATGTAACCCTCTTCAAATGCTAATATTTTTTATATAATAAAGGATTAATTTTGAATCAAATAAGAATTTAACTATTCACTTCTACTCTGGAGTTTACATCTAGCTGTAAACTTTAGCAAGTCGAGTAACAAAAATTGTTACCATCGTCATACCAGGTTTTTCTAGATTTTAAGGAAGACATTGTAATGAAACTCGTAGACTTTACTGCCTAAGAACCTAAGTAGCACATCCATACTAATATTGCAAAGCTGATGAGTGTGTTTGTTTGAACGCGCTTATCTCAGGAACTACTGGACGGATTTGGAAAAATATTGTTATGTTGGATAGCTTATTTATCGAAAAAGATTTGAGGCTATAAAACATCACGCTGTGATGGGAGGAGAGGGAGCAAACTTAAAACGCGCGGACGAAGTCGCGGGGGTGGTAATTCATAGATATAATATTGGTAATCGTAATCACTACTACAAAGAAAATGGCAAAGGAGTCGTTGTGAAACAAATTGCCCAGTAAATGTTGTTAGGCTCGCTCATTGCTATTTGAATATGTTGTTAGCTGCTGTCGCTACATTCTATTCTAAGCAACAAATTAATATATAAATGATTATATCATAGACACTAATAAATACATACAGTATGTGTACAGTGTGGCCTGTAATAGGTGCAAAAATTTTAATCAATAATCGTACAGAGTATACATACCTACGTAGTTACCTTGACCTGGTCATATTTTCTGTGCCTGGTCATAGTTCGCTTAAATGCTTTAACTCAGAAATGTAGTAATGTAAAGTTCTAATCACTTATCAATGTAAATTCAAATCATTAATTGTAGTAAATGACAATGTCAAGTTGACAAATTTGTTTGCAATTCACAATACATAGCTGGTTTGATTTATTTTGTTTAAAAATAAAAATAATCATTTTTTTCATTTTTTTATTTATTTATAAATAAAACCGGTCAAGTGCGAGTCGGACTCACACACTTAGGGTTCCTTGCCAACTTTTACTGAATCTACTTACTTCCACTTAGCCAAAATACCACAATATTTTGTTGACAGCAAATATAACTTTGTTTTTCATAGTATTTGTATGAATAACATAGTAATGTTTGCAAAAACTGCTTCTGCGATCTTACCACGTTGAAAGTATTTGTTTAGCTCTACGTCATATTATTTTTCAAAATTTACAACGCCCATTATACTTACCACTTTGGAAGCGTCTATCTATCAATCGTTAGACTTAAAAAAAAGACTTGACGAAACAATAAGGGTTCTGTTTTTGCCCTTCGGCTACGGAACCCTAAAAACTGCTCCTATTACTGGCTATACCCTGTATATTTTTAAATACACCATTATCAATGACAACACAACTTTTTACAGTAACCTGCATGTTCTATATCAATTTACAGACGTCGGACGATCAGCTTTGACACTTGTCAAAGTCACGCGTCAACTATGGCCGCAATTTTTCATTTTTGACATCCCTATAAAAATACTTACGGTCTACCTTATGGTTACAAAATCAGAACACCGAGGTAGTACGAGAGGACACTCTAACCATATCCAAGCGGACGTGATCATACTGGGATGTAGTCTCCCCGGCATCGTCACCGCCCACAAACTCAAGAGGGAGTTTGGTGACACCATGGACATTGTTGTTCTGGACATGGCGGAAACCACGAGGGTGGCCGACAAGGGCCATGTCGGCTTCTTCACTGACGAGACTCAGGAATATTGTGAAGATACAGGCACAGAGAATGAAGTGAGGATCACGGACAACGTCGCCCGACACTACATCACTAAGTACGCTAGAGATCTCAAGATACCCATCCCTGAAGCTATCATCGATCCAGAAAAAATAAAATCCCCCCTCAACAAACTGTTTCAGCATACCAACGGTAGCACCGTCCAGTTTTGTGAAGATTTCCACAATTTCGACTACTTAGGCCTCATAGAAAAGTTCGAACTCAATCAGTACCAGGCGTTACTTGACCACAGCATGCGTGATATGTTCCACACGAGGGAAAATGACTTGGAATCGGAACGGAAAAGGCTCATGTACTACGACCAGACTACCATGGAACAGCATCTATGTGACGCTCTTCTCTTCCCTACATCTCGAGAAATCATGCGAACTACTGTCAGGCTAGTTTGTGGAGCGCCAGCAGAAAGAATTTCTGTCCTGTTTTACCTACACCAGTGCTATCGCACTAACAGCTCCCGGAATCATCTAGACGGCGACAACACGAGATTTCGGGAGAAACTATTAGGTTACTGCAGAAAACGATTGACCAATCAACTTCAACGGAGCATTGAAGACATCGTTCTGTCTTCAAATCCTATCAAAGAAATCAGCATTTATTCTGATGAACAACTTATATTAAAAACAATGAAAGGTGAGAGCAACTACGTCTGTAACATGCTAGCAATGGCTCTACGTCCCGACGAGCTTCACAAGATCAGAGTTGAGGATCAGTTACTGGCGCAGAAAGACGCCGAAGTCACTAGCGCTATGGTTCCAGGAAGGGCCAAGAAATTTTTAATTCAATACGAGACTAACTTTTGGGCAGCTCAAGGATACAGTGGCGACATATTGAGCATACGCGGGCCCATTATCTGGGCCATGGAGAAGCCGAGGTTTTCAACGACGGGCAGCTTCTCACGTTATGCAACCCTGACCGGTTACATGAAGGTCACAGATGCAGATGAAGAAGAGTCTAAGAAGTTGGTAATAGAGCAGCTCGTGAAGTTGTTCGGTATGGAAGCAGCGAGCCCGACGAGATACAAGGAGAGTAATATCGATGATATCTTTGTTCCTCGATGTGGGGACTACGTGGCTTTGCGAAAACTAACGGGGCAGGTGAGTCGGAAGCGGTTGGAGTGGGGTGCTTTGGATGTCTTCGCCGAAGGAGACGTAGCCGCGGCGCTGGAGGCCGGCCATGCAACGTACCTCCATCTTTTGACCTGTCTCCGTCCACAGGCGCAGACCTACGATGACCTGTGCTCTTCCGAGTGGCCCATTAAGCTTAGCGCTAGTCCTCTTGAGCGTTGGTTCTCTAGAATCAACTATAAGTCTTCCATGCGCTTTGTCGTTTACACTACAGTTATTTATATGGGTGTTAAACTTGTGCGAGCTTATTTCCGCAAGTGACCGTAAATAAAATTTTATTGTATGCGTGTTTTGTTGAGTTAGATCGGTATGTTTTTTACGAGTTTTACATAATAAAGCCTAAAATAAAATACAAAATGTATTTAAGTACCTACGACTATGAAGGCACAGGTAAACGTTTAGAAATTCCGTCACGCGTACCCAGCACAGTAGGCTCATCTCGATTCCCATCATAGGACTATTTGTATGGGTTCATTGGCCTTCACCGTGGCCCGTGAGAGGTCAGCCGCGACGCCCGCGACAAGTGGGTCAAGTTCGTTCCAATTATAATTAGACGTGAGAACGTATCTATCCTCCAGTATTAAGGTTGATACCTTCTTGGACTTAACAAACTGTTAATAAGATTAAACAGGTGAGATCAAATATATAAACGTTGGAAAACGTGAAAACAGCGACATATACATATAGACAGGTATTTTCGAGCAAACACCATGTTAAATGGTACAAGCAAAATATGCGACATTCAACTTATTGCTGTAATATTTTGAGAAGGCGTCTCCAAAATACCTTTGAAATTAAATAAACACCATCTTAGCATAGACTCAACAACAAATACCTATGTTTGTATTTGCACAGTTTTTAGTTAATCTACGTAGGTACTTATGGAAAAATAAGACAAGCACATGAATTTCTTTTATTTTCGCTGCAAGGTGCGTATGAATGAACTCTTCGACCTTCTGGCCATCTCGATATTGATTCCGCTTATCATTATCACTAAGTGGTTGATAACAGCGATACACTTGACAGTAGATTACATTATGCATTGTTACATATCATGATTACTTACAACGGCATGTAAAAAAAAATGATATCTACGATAAACAATTATTGAAATAAATAATTGATTAACGGTAACAAAGTCTGTGTTATCAATATCATATCATTAATTACTTGGTACTTTACTATTAATGAGCCTGTACTTCAAAGATGAGCATTAATAAAAAACGAATTTTGCTTTCTTATATATAACAGCGGTCCCCCGCGACTTCGTCCGCGCGTTTTGAGTTTCTTTTCTCCCCTTCCCTCGCAGCGTGATGTTTTATACCCTAAAGCCTTTCTCGATAAATAAGGTATCCAACACAAAAAAGTTTGTAGTGAGTAAACCATATAAGACAGACATATGCTGTCCAAGACTTTATTGTAGAACTGATAATGCAGAATAATTTCGTCATACTTGATTTTTGTGTAACTTAAACGGTTTACGCAGCGTACACAGCGAAAGTTCTCAAAAGGAATATTTTCCTCCCGTTTTCGCAACATTTTTCGTTACGGCGCTGGACCAATGAGTCGTATCTTGATGATATATAGCTTAAAGCCTTCCTCGATAAATGGGCTATCTAACATAAAAATATGTTCAAACATACAAACTCTTCGGTTTTTAATATTAGTATGGATACGTATGCGGAGCTCAATATAAAAATCACGTTAGTAGGTAACCGTAGGTACTGTAGGCCTCATTCAATCAAATAACTAGGTACGATAAACTGTTCATTTACTAAAATCGGTATAATATACCCCTATTCACCCACATTCATAGCAATGGCCCTCACTCATGTGTGTAGGTACCTCTTTACCTAGGCAGGTTAGTAGGTATAGCATCCGAGGAGATAATTTTTGTGGTGTCCGTCATTGCTGTTGGTCATTTGATAGATATAGATACTACGACTATTAAAAGAAGATGGCGAGATGAAGTTCAGCTAGGAAGTATTGTTTTTCTCAGATCAGTCCTCGTCTAACGATCCGCGACGGCTTCGCTTCCTCTTCCGACTACCTGGACTTTTTTCTGCGGAAACTGCCACCTGACCCGTGCCATTCTTGTACAATGTGACAAATAAGTAGGTCTACGTATTACTACGAACGGTCTTATTATGAACGAGAAGCGAAGACAAACAAAAAATACTTAGAAGTGTTACGTTGCAGCATCGCACTATGTCTTCTTTTTAAATGCCTAGGTTTAAACAAGTTTTCAGGTAGAATTCACGGTTGCAATAAGTAATATATTTTTTTCCTGACACCGGGTCGTTACCATGAAAAGCAAATGTAGAGCAAGCACAGTCACACAGCTGTTTGAAAACCAACTGCACGAGACAGTATTGCTACAAGAGAGACAAACAATATTGCTAAAGTCATCGCTTTTATTTGTTTCTATGACAAGGTTAACATCAGTCACTGAAAGTTTACAACTAAAACAACCCTTGACCCTGTCACAGTGGTTGCACGAACAAGACATGTTTATTAGTAAACATATCACCAAGATGAACGTTGATAACTGATAAGTTTTAACGTGTCGTCTTTGTAGTGTTTGATACAAGATGATGTAGGTACCTATAAGACAGTTAGGTATCATCGTGAGTAGGTTATCTTAAAAGATGTTATATATTTTTATTTAATAATACTTTTGGCGTAGGTTCATGCGGAATGAAAAATGAAAAATGTAGGTGCTAGATTGTGGTGAAAATTTGAGAATTAAGACATCAATACTTATTCATGAAATCGTAATTTTCCAGGATAGTCACAGGTTGTTGTGCGTAGTGTCTTTAGCTCAACTTTGAAAGTATTATGTAGGCACTATATGTGACTTGTGTCCTGTAACGGCTGTAACCTGCAACCTATATACCGTCATACTGATTCCTGTGATCCAGAATAACCAGACATAGTCACAGAACAGAGCATCAATCAATTGTGTGTGGGTCACTCACTGTCACTACACACTACACTACCGAGTACCGACTCACACAGACACAGGCAACGTGCGTTATCATTGGGCATTACAATTAGCAGCTGGTAGAGGTTGATGCTTGAATCCTTAGACTCTTAGATCTGTATGACGTGCAGTCTACTAGAAAGATATTACTTATTAATGGATACCTTACAATGATCAGCACCTCTATTAATTTATACGTTTCTCTATTATCTACGCTTGAGAGAGATTAGTACTTAGCTTCCAGCGGAGAGATTGTGATTGATTCACTGACTATGATTACATGACTGAATGATCAGTGCCAGTGATCAGTGCCATAGCCCTAAGAATCCGCAGGGCCGGCCAGAAAAACGATGGAGGTGGCCTATGTTCAGCAGTAGCTGTTCTTTGGCTGTTAATGATGATGATGATCAAAACTCTTTGCGCAATGATCAGTAGGTAATTTAAGTTTAAAAATGAATTAATTTCAGATAGCCTTAAGATGTAGTGATTATGATATTATGCTTAAACAGACAACTTCCTCTCAATAATATTTTTTTTCAGTAGGTAAAGATTTCACGAATGAACCAAGCATGGAGCACCGCCATACATTGGCCCATTCACAAATTGTGTAATGTTAAACACTTTCGATTGCACGCGATTCTTCACACATTATTGCATAAAATTGTTGAATTCTCGGGCCAAGGTGTTAAACTATATTTATGATGTGGAATTATTACCATGATCATGAATCATGATCATTTTCTGGCTCGCGTCAGGAAAGTGAGGAAAAAGACATATCTTAACACCATAATGCATAAAACGCACCCACGAAAGGATTTATTAGGTACCTACCACTTGGGTACCGCAGAACTGATAATAAAAAGCACTAAGTAACTCGTACTTAGTGCTTTTTATTATCAGTTCTGCTTTTTTTGTTAGGGATATTAGTCTCTCAAATAAACTTACTACCCATGAATGTCATCGTTTTAAGTTACAATGTAATTAGTGGTTTTATCAAAGATAGATTAGGTAGGTATATTATAATAATAATATGAATCTCATGTTCAAACGAAATTAAAAATGATGCGAATATTTTTTTTCCAGGGCCACACTAAGGTCTAACGTGGATTTGAATAGTTATTTTTCTTAATTATTATAGTTAAAAAAATACTAAATAAGAATCTGCAATTTAGACACTACTTGATTATATGAATTGCTTATTCTATTTGTAATTATAAATTTTGTATTCTTTTCGATTTTTCACTTAACCTTGTATATTCCAGAAATCCTTTATATGTAGATTAAGCAATTGGCATGAGTCATAAAAGCTTATAAATAAAGGGAATTTCAACCACCAATTTTTGACTTCGTAACTTTGTTTGGATTAGTTAGAAGGTTAACATATCAAAAGTTAGCACTTGAGCCTAGAGGAGAGTTTGAAGGTTTTCGCATATATATTGAAAAAAAGCAACAAGCTAGCAAGCTTTCTAGCGACATTAGACCTTCTACAAAAAGAATGCTGATATTTGCTTATGTTCTACTTAGTCAAGTTATGCAATGACTTAAAAAGGAGGTTTTCTTTTCAACCTGTATTTAAGTGACATTGTTGGAATTGGATATATTTGTATATGGTGATCTACTTAGGCGTATAAAATAAACTGTTTTGTTTCTACAGTCACCAACTTTATGACGGCAAACACAATTTACAAGTCGGATTAGAAGTCTCTGTTGTATCTGTTGTCATTCTTGGTTGTATTGGCTGGAGCGTGTGCGTGACGATACCGCAACGTATTATACCATTGTTATCCTCGCTCGGATTTCATTCTAAGCAAACAAAATTACTTCGAATTTTCCCAGAAATATGATGTTACTATTATGTTTACGCACTACAGTAAATGTACCTACATGTTTCACTTGCATTTCCTTCTTGCCTTCATGGTGAATAATTTTAGTATAGCTGCCATCCTTATAGTCACTATCTAAGCGGCTACGATCACAAGTATGAATGAAGATTTTGAGAATACGTGCTCCGATAAAAAAATATACTTGAATAAATACCTATTTCCAAAATTTACAACAGTACAAAAGTTTAAATTTTGTTTTTAAGATTGTCTGTCTAGTTAATTCCTAATATATTGCTAACAAGATACAAAAGATACCTACGTTTTTAAATTAATTAATTAATTAACGATAATTCAGTCCACATTTCGACAACTTAATAAATAAAAAAGACAAAAGATAGAAGAATCGTAAAAACAGTAAGACGGCATTAAAAGCGACCATGGGTTTTGGTGTTTTTGCAGGCTAGCAGTGAGCATTCAATCACCCGTGATCTTTTAACTACGGAATTTACGGTCATTATTAATGATTTGCCGAATGACTGTTTTTATATGACTTTGTTTGTGTAAGTGTACTCATAACTTAGTTCAGCGCAAAATTGTAGCTATCTTCAGAAAAAATGTATCTATTTTATATATTGGTTAAAATAAGAAATAAATGTAAAAACTTTATATTAATACAAGTCAGACTGTATCTTTAACACATTTTTATATAAAAAATTGCAAAGCAAAATACGGTTGACTAAGGTACAAAACTGATAACGTGTAGAACACACTTTTAAACACTTGTAGCAGGTAGATGTATATCATTGTGCTCTCTCAGTTGGCATGTGAATGTGTAATAATATGGAGGACTTAAAGAAAACTATCGTCACAGTCAGAAAATTCGAGGATAGTGCAAGGTAGGTATCCAATATTTAGTGTATATTTAAATTTAGGTGTGTTATTTATTTTTCTTCTACAAACATATTGGAAAACTATAGACTCATATAACATTCATTCAAACTAACCTAAGACGTGTATTTTTCTCCAGGTAATGTATTCAGTAATAATTAAAATGAATACATAGATTTTTTTAAATTATGTATCTAGTCATTTTTGGCCACGATTCCACCTGATTTTAGGTAGGTGCGAATTGATATTTCAGCTCTAGACAGATACTCATATTTCAATGTTTTGTTATTTATCGAATCAATCGTCGGTTTGTGGTGTGACCGTGTATGTGGTGGGTCATATCAAAGTTTACTTTTCCCACACTTCTTACAGCCTTACCTATGTATAGGTTACTGATAAGGAAATATGAAGGTAAATGTATTAAAAGCAGTAAAAACGATTTTGTTTATTCATTTAAAGCGTAATTGCACAAATAAAAGTGTACAAAATATAAATTTAATGCTAAAAGCATTATCTTAAAGTCATACCTTTAGGTAATGAATCTAAACAGAGTTGAGTTAAAGACTAAACTCAATGATTTAGTTATAATAAAAGATGAACCAAAATAATATTTAACTCATCAAGAAAAAAGTTGATTAGGGAATAATTTTATTAAAGGCATTTACTCTGTGCCGGTGAAGTGACAAACAAGTCCTCAGTAACATTATTTTAGTCAAACAATTAAACAGATAATAATAAATTTTAAGTGGAATAGGTAAACAAAATGATAAACTCATGACTATACAAGAATGTCTGCATATCATTTAGTGTGCCTGGAAAACTTAACAAATCAGGTTAACCTCCCATCATTTTTCGCGTTACAATGTGAAATTTAAACAATTGTTAAAATTTCACATAATTCACTGATATTTTTTAGGCACTATATACTAAGTAGCTAGTTAACAAATGTGTGACAAATTGTCAATGAAGTCACAACTCGGCGTGTATGCAGACATTATAAACAGTCTGAAGAAGAATACCTACGTGCGCTGTAAAACCGGCAATACGTTTTATTATTTTTTGTGTTTGAGGTTCTAAAGTTACGTGAAATACTTTTTTGGCAGCATTGAATATAGGTACGCAAATGGTTCTTCAGACGTCATCTTAATAATCATAGTAGCATATTATCCTTTCTAAATAATCGTTTCGACAGTAAAAAAATTTCGTGACGTGGTGTATATGGTGTGGTGTGTTTATATCACTATATAAATTAAAGTAATGTTATGTGTCATCTGCTTAATGAGGAAAGTTATTTAAATTTGTTTTAGCACTAGATCCTGAATATAACCCTTAAATTTATAAGTTGATTGACAGTGAATCCTAAATAAATAATAACAGTCTGGCAGTCATCAGTCATTTACTAGTAAGACGAGTGATAGTGTGTAAGTTTTGTGCTATTTTAAAATTTGAAAATTGAATGGCAAATTTAGTTTTCAATTAGTTTACCGTCGATGCTGATCACGTATTTCTGAGGTCAAGTGTCCAACCTCGGAAACAGCTAGTTGCCTGTAGCATTACAATTCATACGGCGGACAGGCTTGTCACTGTTATCAAATCAAACATTGCGTTACTATTGCGAAAACTCACCAATTACAGGGGTTGTCCGGAAACCTTCACTAAAATTATGCATGTAACGCGACCGGCTGTTGGGGTTTTCCTGTGATTTTTCTTCAGATTTTTTCTTCTGTTTATTTACAATAATCGATATGTTTCTTATTTTTCTTTTTATATTAATATATATCGTCTCCTTTTCTTCTTCGATCTGCTCTTATTCTTCTTCCGGATGGTCGAAGGGAAGGGTCGAAATATACGAATCCATCGTAAACAAAGTTCGTTGGGCCTGCTAGTACCTATCTTAGTAATGTCAATATCCAACTAAACCTAATACTACAGTATCTCAAACAGGCCTTTTTGTTATTGGATCCATTCCATTGCTTAGGATGCCCGTTAAAGGAGTTCAAATAAAGTTTGAGAGTCAAAAAAATTATATATGATGTTATATAATGTAAGATAAGATACTGATATTAATTAATATAACTAACACTGCCTAAATGCGGCCCTGTACAGTTCGTTAGTTTTGTTTTGTAGAAACTTCTTTTTTTGTGCTGTTTAATGGTTTAGAATCATAGGTTTTTAAGTTCCTTAAGTTAACTTTTCTTCCTTCCGTTGTTTTTTACCAGATTTTAATACAATAGATAGATTAGTAACATCTTTTCTATTCTTGAGTTCCGACTAGTAGGTATACAAAAAGTGATCAACTTTTTCGAATAGAGCGTCGCGAAATCTGGTGTATAATGCGACCGTTTCGAATATTCCTTGTTCAGTCGTAAACACAATACCAAATAGTGGTGTTGCGAATCGCACCGCGTTGTATTGTTTTGTCCGGCGGTTGGCATAACGTAAAGATTCTGCGTCGGAACGTCAGTTCGGACCGCAGCGCAGCTGAGATTGACAGCTCTCATTGACGTACGCGCGAAATTGTTTTGTTGTGCGAAATGTCATCTAATTTAGTAATTAGCGAAAAATGTTTAAACGATACGAAAATGAACGGTTTGAGTGCGTTTACGGATAAAAGTTTAGCTCCAATAAATGGTAGATATAGGTCTAAAAGTTTGTCGAGTGATAAATTGAACCAATCGAACGCTGACCGAGCTGCGATCTTGGAGGATGTCGAGGCCCATCACATAGCAGAACATTCTGAAACTCCTGGGTGTTTAGTGCAAAATAGGATAATGGATCAAGGATCACAGACTAAGATGAATGGGTGAGTTATTTTATGCACTTTTGGGCACTTGGATTTTCAGGCCTTTTTCACCTGGTTGACCTTTGACAGGCTGATCTACATTGCATGCATTCACAACACTACACATGTGTAAATGTTGCATTCAGAATATTCAAAACTTGATTATATCGTGTTAATTTGTTATTATATTAGTCTGTTAATTAAATATCTTAATATTATATCTTAAACTGTATAAACATACTTCAAATTCAGTCAGATCCACATAGAACCAAGTATCATTAAGAGGTGTGTGCGGAAGATTGTTTATGTCGTACCCCACATACAAGGTGAATATCCAGTAAATTTTCAAAATTCCTAAATAGCTTGCGAAATGGCATACAACCATGCGGGAAATAATGAACAATGTCTCCAGGAGTCTTTTGGCATAGTAAACACTCCAGTACAAAGAGCAGCAACACTGCAAATTTAGGATACACAGTAACAATACCTTAAAAAGATACCTTATTTAAAAATATTGATGATAAGTACTATTAGTACTAGGTCATATCTTTCTTAGCACCTTATAGGCCAAAATTGCTTGCATATAGCTTGCTTCTTTAGTTCAAAGTCATACCTGTTTTTTGATTTTTGTTTGAAAGTGGTAATATACATTGAATAAAATATGTGGTAAATTGTAAGAGCCCTCAACCACTTAAAAATTAAGAACTATTTTTTTTTATTTTTTTATTTTCTTTATTAAGGAATAACAAACAGTTACACATTACATGTTATAAATAATATGTTAACTAAAAGATTATTAAATGTATAACCCACTACGTTATCCACTAATTAGGTAACAGAGTTTACGCAAAGTTGCTAGGTGTTGCAACATACAGCAGTAGTAAGAGAAGGGAGAAAAAAAAAACATTAATAGAGTAGGTACAAAATAATACATACAGTACGGTGCACTGTCATTTGCCTGCCTATAGACTATTGTTGACTAATTCCTTAAACTTAGGTGCAGTAACCGCAAATATGTCTATATTTTCAAAGTGGTTATTATAAATGTCTACCAATCTGCGCAATGGCGATCTTTTACCAGCATTAGTTCTGCAAGCCTTAATGAAAAACAGTTTCTTTGTTCTTTGTAAGTGTATTTAGAAGGACGTTTGATTTCTTACCTTGCAAAAGTGCCTGGAGAAGATGTTTGAGACCCATATATTAGCCATGGCCAGCAAAAGAATCAGTTAACAACACATTTTTCCAAGAAACCTGAAGGCCCAAATCTTTTAACCAGTATGCATGTGTACATACTGTTGTAAATTACTTTGTACATACTGTTGTAAGTTAATGAACATCTTAACCTACTAGAATTCCATTTTGTAAGTTAGGAAATACTATTACAATCACATCATGACTTTAATTTTGCTGTCAACATGTTTTATTAATTATTTTTAGTAATTTATTGTCAATAATTTATAAATAAGGAGTTTGTAGTGCAAGTCTAAAGCTAAAAATTAAATCAAATCTCCTGCTTATAGTTTATAAAGTTTCTATAAACCTTTGCCAGACATTATATCAATCATATATATCATTTTTATAATATTAATATTCATAACAAGTTTATTTTGAGCAATCATATTTCCTTGTCAGACTAAAAACAAATAAAAACCAGGTTTTAAAAATATGACTGGTTTGGTGTTGGTGTTTTCCTCAAATGATTAAGTGCAAATTAGATCTACTTGAAGTGAAAATATAAAAATGTATTGGTTATGTGTACACTTATTGTTTACATAATAAATGCTGATTAATTAAAATATAATGTTGAATGCTGAATCATGGTGGTTTCTTCACCCACACATGTCAATACCAATATATTTTAGGATAAAATAATTTAATAAAAATGTTTTATTATCACTTCCATTAATTTGATCCTTATTTTTAAAGACCAAGTTTGCAACTGACTTATCATTTTATTTATGCATTTATTTAATGCACATAGTTTCTGCTTTATTCCAGCTGTTATTCACTTACCATATTGTCTACTTTGTTATTCTTTAAGTTCTAGTATTTTTTGTATAACCTTTTTTAAAAGAAAATTATCTTTTTAGTCCATTTTGTAATTGAATGCTTTGCCTTGAGCAATACATAAATTGTTGCCAGTGACGGAACATTAATACTAAGTCAAACATTGTTGTGCATCAAAAAGAACACCAAATATAGGTACAAGATATACATAAAGTGATGACATAGTCAGTAAGCAATACATTTATAGTTACCTATTTGCATACTAGGTATTTAAAATTTACTTTTAGGAAATATCAAACATCATCATGCTAGTTACACACTGCCCTCAGTGAGACTAAGCAAGAAGTTATTCTTACCACTTTGTGCATTTGGGACAGTTTATTAACGTGATTCGATCCTTTATTCAAGACAAACACAAGACACAAAATTTCATTAAAATCAATTTCTGTCTATTAATTTTATAGCTAACTAGCATTCCCCCGCGACTTCGTGCGCGCGTTTTGAGTTTGCTCCCTCCCCTCCTGTAGCAGCGTTATATTTTATACCCTAAAGCCTACCTCGATGTATAAGCTATCCAACACAAAAATATTGTTTTTTAATCGGTCTAGTATTTTCTGAGATAAGCACATTCAAACAATTTCTTCTGCTTTATAATACTAGTATAGATATTCGGTACTAATATTATCAATAATAACTACATGCAATCAAGGTCAATAGCAGTTACTACTATGACTGGTTGTTATGATAAAGTCTGCGTGCATATCTTATCATAATTATTGGTATTAAGTTGGCACTTAATCCATATTGTTTAGCAGTCATACTTACATGGCCTATTTTGGATAATTGATTAAGCATTTGGGTTTATATGATAACAAATTTGTTTAGACTATCAATATGAAAAGGCTCTCACATCGAATTGTTGAGTTAATTCACCCCCATCGACCACCACGGTCCACATTGATTGATTATACCTATAAGTATGCATAATATTTCTATGAACGTCGTTTCTAAATTTTGCGAAACAATTTAATCGTCTTTTTCGTATTTTTTAACTAAAACCATGCTACTGAAGGTTTAGAATGTTTATAACACTCATAGTGTCATATTTTATAATAATAAAGATGAAATAAGGAACCAAAAATTTGCGCACGGGCAGGACTTGAATCAGCAACCTCTTGGCTGACCGGGCCATACGCTCTTTCCAATTGAGCTACCATGCTGTCAGTTTAGTCAGTTAGCTTGGGCCCACTGTTTCATAAACAGATGGCAAGATGGCGCTAAGCGTTACGCAATGACGTATCCATAAGAGACCACAAATTTCGCAGGGTCGGACTGACAGCCCGGTAGCTCAATTGGAAAGAGCGTTTGGCCCGGTCAGCCAAGAGCTTGCTGCTTCAGCCCGGTAGCTCAATTGGAAAGAGCGTTTGGCCCGGTCAGCCAAGAGGTTGCTGCTTCAAGTCCTGCCCGTGCGCAAATTTTTGGTTTCTTATTTCATCTTTCTGATCATGCTACTGAAATTGAATAACTTGAGTCAATAATAAATCATGTTTTCAAATCATATCTTCAGTCATCTATACTATAATTTTATAAAGCTGAAAAGTTTGTTAAAACAAACAAAAATAGTTTATTAAATTATTTTTGTGTTGGATAGCTTATTTATAGAGGAAGGCTGTAGTTAGGCTATAAAGCATCATGCTGCGACGGGAAGGGAATGAGCAAAACTCAAAACGGGCGGACTTAGTTGCGGGGGACCGCCAGTAGTTCCATAAATACCGGCCAAGTGCGAGTCGGACTCGCGCACTGAGGGTTCCGTGCCAACATTAACTGAATTAGGGAATCCACTTACTTCCACTTAGCTAAAATACCACAGTATTTTGTTGACAGCAAATACAACTTAGTTTTTCATATTGTTTATGTCCCTAGTTGTATAGTACGTAAAAATTGCACACGTGAAAAGAATACCTGTGTCGCACCTCGGAAAACGTATTTCAAATTATTTAGTGCTGCATATATTTGTATTATGGCCCAGATATCGATAAGTTATGTAAACGTTTGCTTGCGATATGTTCCGGTGGTATTATAACGCCATTTAAGGATAACCACCTGTTGATTGTTGATTTTTACCTGATTGAGGATATGATCAAACAGTATACATGAAATTTTCAAAAAAAAATTTTTTGGACAAACTCTTCACTGTATTTTTGTGTAAGTCAACCTTAATATCTGCTTACAGTGTACCTGCCTAAATTTGATCTTGTAAGCACATAAATATTATATAGGTCTACGTCTGGTGTCACTTTTGTCGCCTTCGTTTTCATTTGATTTTGATTTCCCTCCCAATTAATATACTACATATCATCCTTATGTACAAAACAATATTTCATTCACCTAAAAGGAGAACATTAAATTCATAATAATAATATGAAATACGTAAATTGGGAGGAGAAGACGACAGAAGTGACGTCTGAAACGTCTCAGTTTTGCGGTTTACCTATAGAGTACATCTACCTGTGTTCTCACTTGATTATAATTGCGGTTTGATACACCAAAAGTAAACGCCTCGTAATGTGTAACCACCATGCAATGCACAGAAGACTATAAACTACCTACGAGTGCGAATTTTACATTGAAGCAATCTGCTTAGTAATCGGTATCAAATCAAATTCCGGATCAGCATTTCACTGACAAGATACTTCAGAACGCTGACTCTCACCCCGGTCACACGGACGCGACGTACCTACCTAATGATTTACTTACATTAGCGATTTATCGTGCCGGTAGTGTTTGTATAGTCGGTTCTTATCTACTAATGTTGGTAAGGAGCGCCGGTGCACGATAAATAATGATAAACGTGCCGATATATTTCGAATTAGTCCGTGCTATGACGCCCTTCTGACATCAGCCCCTCGCGATTAGTAGATCAGTAAAACGGTGATTTGTGCAGTGTCATTAAACTAGAACGATGAACGAAATGAACGATGTTAAAAATCCGTTGTTGCTGTAAGTACCTTCCACTGTATTTGACTATTCTCTAAGTCGATGCAAAATGCCAATTAATATCATGAGATCATTATGATCTGCGGTAACACCGAGTCACCGACAGATTGTGATTACTTGCATCATTTAATTCGTTTGCGTATTGGCGTATCAATTATGTACTAAGACACGTGTCTAGCCTCGCACACTCGAGTAGCGGTACCTATGTGTGATAGTTAAGTGTTATTGCATTTTACAATACTTACTACCTACTCGTTTTTCATTTGCAACCGCGTGCTATGCTGACATACTGATCGCTTGTGATGTGACTTGTAATCGTCAATAACGGCAATTGGTTTATGATATTATGTAATTTAAGTGTATCCCACATGATTAGCCCTGATCACTCCTTAGAAGTCCTAAAAGGAATGCTGAACTAGCTGATCATAGTTTCATACGGCTAGGCTGTTTTTCTTGCTGTCTCCCGATATGAGTGCGAGCTTCTTGATGTTTTTCATAAAAATCTAAATTGGGCTTTGTGAAAAGTTGCGTACGACTGATAGTCTTTAGACTGATATACTTTTATTGTGTGATCTTTCCATGATCTAGTCTAGGTACTTCCTAGTTAGAAACTATTATTTATATAATGTTCAAAAAAGAATGAGATGTATCCTGCACTTTTTAAACGCATCTCCTATGCTATGGTCCATCTTGGTTTGGCTGATGCAAGCATAGTTTTACGTCATAAACACCATGTTATGTCACTAGTTTGAGGTCGTTCGTACGTCATAGTTGAGTTAATGTTACCATAGTCGATACCAACCAAGTCATTAACTTGGCGATTATTGTGGATTTAATGGTAGTTACGTCGCTTCTGATGGTGGTGCTTTCAAATGGCAAATAAATGTCATAATAACTATTGTGTGCGTGTCTTTTTACTATGCTATTGTGTTGATAATAACTCTGATAGGTGTTAGTTTATAATACATAGTTAGGTACCAAATGTTTTTATTTATCATGGCATCATGTTCATTAAACTTTCTTAAGTTTTCTAAAATCAATCAAATTTATTTATTAGATATTTTTTGGTAGGAAGCGGGTGAGAGTAAATCTAAACTCTTTGTTAAGCACACGAAATTTAATTATCACACAAATAATAAATGCTAGAAGCTGCGGCCGTCTGGCTAGGCACGGAATGAGAAATAAATATAATAGTAAATATTATTTTAGTTAGGTATTTGAGTACCTACCAAAATGCGTGTTATCACTAGCCGGAAACGTTTTAACTGATAAAGACCCATAGCCAAGGTCGAAAATAGGTCAATAAACTTTTTTCGTACAAGCCAAGCTATCAACGTGACTTAACTTTATGATAAAACGGCGATATCAAAGGCAATAATTGATATTTTCTTCGATTCTATTCGCATTCGTGATTAAATTATTTTCCTAGTCTTTAACCGAAAAACCGACCAAGTGCGAGTCGGACTCGCGCTGAGGGTTCCCTGCCAACTTTAACTGAATTAGAGAATCCACTTACTTCCACTTACTAAAATACTACAATATTTTGTTGACAGCAAACATAACTTTGTTTATCATAGTGTTTGTATGAAGAACAAAGTTATGATTGCGGTTGTGTAAAATGTGCTATATCTCAAAAACTTCTCATTCGATCCCGTCCTAACCAATTTTCGTTGAAAGTATTTGTTAAGATTTACATTATATATATTTTTCAAAATTTACACTCGCTAAGTTTAGAAGTTAGATGGGGGGGGGGGCGCCCATTTTACCACTTTGGTAGCGTCTATCTATCAAACGTTATACTTTAAAAGGAAATGATTTTAAGAACCTCAATGCCATTTTAAGAGACCTATCTATAGACACCCAACACGTATAGGTTTGACTTTTTTTTTCAGTTTTATTTTCATGTATGAAAATGATGAGATTTTTTGTTTTTTGTATAAGAATTGTGAAGCGGTTAACAAAATATCTTGCTGCCAAATTTCAACACTGTAATGCTTATAGTTACAGAATAAAGTGGCTGTGACATACGGACGGACAGACAGGCAGACAGACAGACTTGACGAAACTATAAAGGTTCCGTTTTTTGCCATTCGGCTACGGAACCCTAAAAATTTGCCTACCAGTAAACAACAAACATTTTGTGACTGACTGACTTTGGTTCGACGGGAATCAAATCTAAGTATACTGTACAAAGTTTCCTTTTTAGAGAAACACAAATTCCATGTATTTAAATCTGTAATACCTTAAATAAGTCTTTATACAGAGTGTTGTTTAATCAGTGACATTCAGCTCAGGTATTATAAGATGAGTTATGCTTATTATAAAAAACATTTTCTAAAAATTATATGCATTTTTATTAAAGAAAATCTCTTCACAACATTGTAAAAAAAATCAAAATGAATGGGGGAAACTCGCATCCTCTCGAGTACCTCGCGCTTATCTACGAAATACTACGCCGTAACTAGACAGCTACGAAGAGACGACTTGGCGTTGGTAGGTTTTTCTCGCTCGCTCTTAATGAAACAATAAATTTATTGATATTTTTTCAATAAAACATTTTTTTAGCATCAGTATCGTTTGTACATTACTAAAATGATCAAGTATTTCCTTGCTAGATATCCAGTGCGTACCGAAGGTTAAAGAAGGTCCCAGTTAATTTTACTAAGAAAGTCCCTAAGAATTACTTTACAGTGAGAATTCAGTGGTAAACTGTAGAAAACTAAAAACAACGCATACGCTTGATTATGAATGTGCCTGTCTATCTTCGCTGAATGGCTCATACATCTTGCAGATAGTAAAATATATTTGCGTCAAACTATTCACAGAGACGCGCAGACACTGGCCGCCTACTTAAAAATTAGAAAAAAAATACAATTTTTAGTATAACAAACAATAGAGCAACAACAATAAATAGAGGTAATATGGGTAAAATTACTTTAAAATGTGTCCAATTAGTTCAGTTCAGACAATCATAGCTTTAAATTGTAAATAAGACACGGCAATTGCTTATTGCAAAAGTAATGAGACAATGTAATTGTTATTTGCACGAGAAACTTCTAAAAATATTCAAATAATTCGAATTGTTCACCTCCATTCTATAAGACTCCAGATGGAAACCGCATGAAAAAATAACGCAAAATTCATTTGTTATATGCATTTTATAATACTTTGCACTGAAAGCAAAGCATTTTGGTTACTTTTGTAATTTAATGTTATTTTTTTTCTTTGTCAATATACAAAATTGTTTTTAAAGCCTTAGAACAACCGTTGCACGTGTATCTGATATATTTCTGATATTTGGACTTGATAAATAAATAATATTGGACACCAATCACATACATTGTGATCCCAAAGTAAGTAGCTAATGCACTTGTGTAATGGAGATCAGACACAACGGTGGTGCCACAACACTAACAATATAAAACCCAAGACAATTTAGAACATTTTGTTTTTCGTTGACCCGACCGGGAATCGAACTTGGGACCTCAGAGCGGCGATGCATTGAAACCCGGCGTGCTTAGGTACTACACCATGGAGGTTGTCTTGAACAACAGATGCGTATTTTATGATATGGAAACATTATAATAAGAATAAAATATCACGGTAATTTTTAATTTTATGCATACTCGTGGTAGCCATAATACGTAATAATAGTCACATAATAAAACGCATAATTATCTTGCATCATAATGGCATATAAAATGGATTAATAGGGCGATTCACATCGCCGCTGCGGAGTTATCGAATTACAAACTAAATTGAACTGATTAATTAATTACTGTGACTGCGACTTTATGGTAAATGAGGTAGCAAATACGATAAAGGCTTATTATCCTTGAACGGTCTGTTTTGATAAAGAATAGCAAGGATTTCCACGTCGATTAGAAAATTGCGTATGTAAGTATAAGCTAGTTATATTGTTTTAATTGTGAAACTTAATAGGTATGTAAATGCCGATAGTATACGTCCCGGCTTATAACGTTTTCCCGAAATTAACACTCTTTATGGTCTATAACTTGAAGTACCTACGTTTTCATACATTTGTGTTCCCCGCTTATTGCGATTTGCCTTCTCGCTTAGCACTCTCTTTTTGGATGAATTAGTCTAAAAACATTTAAAAAGACTGTCTGATAGTCAAGTTGAGGTGCAAAATAGAGTCCTAATATTCATTTTCAAATAGTTACGTCTATATTTCTACTGATGTCGTAACTTCTAATAATTTTGCTTATAACGCGTTTTTAGCTGGGTCCCGACAGAATCGTACAATCGGGGTTTTACTGTAGTTTGATCAAGTGTTTGGTTCCTGAACTCTATTGGATACATAAATTTAAGACGATAAACGCATCCGTTACGTATATGAGACTAGTCGACTAAACATAAAGAAGAGGGAACTTCTTACTCCGAATTAATTTCACAAAAAAGAATTCTCACTCAACAATTTAGCAATAGTGAAATTTGCATCTATTTTGTAAGGAAATCATTGTCTGAGTACCTATTTTGTAAGAAAATCATTATCTGAGTCTCACATTCGCGTCAACCAAGTCGTAACCTGGTTATTTTTTACATAATTTATGTCAATGAACAACCGTATTTTCTTTTTAACATCAAACAAATACAGACCAATGTCCGTTCAAATTGAATATTTGAGGAATCCGTCACGACTACCGTGTCGGATTGAGCGATACAAGTGTCATGTCATGTGTTGTTACGCCGTGACATTGTACTTTACGATATTTTTTTACAGTGCAGAGATATTAAAATTAAACGCTTGTGAAGTGTTACCGCAAATACAAACTTTTATCTTGTATCGACGGCTGTACCTATTGTTTTTTGTCGTGTATGTGCAAGTCTATAAGTAAAATTATTTCTAATGTCCTACATATTTACGAGTAAAATATCACTATCATGGTTTCTGTGTGGTTAATTCGAGGCGGTTGCTTTATCTTTCACCAAAATTGATAAATAAAAATTATCCATCCATTAACCATTTCATGTTAGTTCAAGTATGTACCTACATATACAAAGAATAAAACTGACTACAAAGTTAATCTGCGTAATTTCTTCCTATATTACCCTTATTTTCAATCAATGGTCGTGATGTTTAAATCATTTACATATATTAATAATCACGCCTGTCGGCAGTTCTTATCCCTAAAACGGTTATTATCAAGTACAAGCAAAAAGCATTGTATCAGATAATACGAACAAGACTATTAGCTGATAGCGATTAATCATACATCGCCTTGACGATATCAGTAACACGTGAATAATCGGTAATTGTTGTCCAATTACACAATCAGACGCATCTTGGCATATTAAATTCATGTAATTGTTATCATTTATTCATATAGTGACACCCAGTTCACATTTGGTTTTAAAATCGTCAAGTTAGTCAATTTCTAAAATGCTGATATAGGGGAACCTTTGCAACTCCTATTAGAAAATCCAGTGTTGTGTAAAATATCAATGCCAGAAGGAAGCCAAATTGTCTTTTTATTACAAAGCATAGTGGCTTTCGAAAAACTCTTAAAAAAATTAAAATGGCTCCCCGTGGCATTACCCGCGTACATATTCGATCGCGTTGAAAATCGATTTAAATTATGAACTATATCATTGCAAAATCAAAATCCATTTAGTATTGTTTGCGTAAAGGTGTACCAAACATCTATCCATCATCACCAAACTATAACATTTATAATAGGTTTCTTTAGAATATACCATCGAATCGACCTATTATAGGAAACTACCAGATATTCTCATAAAAACACTGTTGCACCTGTCGTTTGATGTCAATCATAGTGATTGCGACGCATTATGTATTTTACGGGACATACAAACAGATCTGCACAAATTGCTTTGTTGTTGTTTATCATGAGAAATGTACAGTTATCGGTTTGTTTAGCCATTAGGGTCTCACAAAATACCATAACCTTAAATTTTTCTTTGCTTGTCCAATATTGGAAACAATCTTGACATTCCTTTTTAATGAATTGAAATTTATTTTTTTCACTCATTTTAAAATGAGATAAATACAAAACTCACAACCTACATACGAGTTAAAAACTGAACTCGTTTTAAATCATTTTTCTTCTCTGATATTATTTTAAACTAGCGGGAGACTGCCCTAGTCTCCCGCGGCATCGCCCGCCTTCATATCGGATTTCCCGTAAAATTTAAATAAACTACGGTACCGTAGTTTTCCCACTGTGCCCATAAGTTGACAAGAAAGTAAGTCACCACCACCACACAATAATTGAGCTAACAAAAACTTAAAAAAAAAATGGTGATCCGATGTTGACATCTCTTATATTTTCTGACTTAAACCACGTCTAAAAATACTGTCATTGGATAATACTACGCTATTTTACTTCAGTTCCATAACTTAAAAGTATCGCCTACTAAAATCAAGACATAAAAACATACACATGACGTAGAACTATATATAGTGTAGTGCAAATTATCTCCTAAAAAACATAACATACCATATTTGGCGTTCTCTGTATTTGTCATATATCTATCAAGCAAGGTCTTATTTGTAAGTTAAATACCTTTACATGGGCGGTCAACGTGCGGTCCGTACAAATGGTAATTGAGAGCCCAAAAAAGAATTGCATGTATTATTAATGATGTAGGAATGTTTCACCATTTTGAATATAAATTACAATTAAATACGGCACTTCTCTGACCCTTGAGCATGTGTAAAGAATGTTTGGTGCTATTGCTTTAAATAAATTATTTGAGTTTTGCACGAGAGTTTTGATTAGTAACACATAAAGCAAGTTTTTAGGGTTCCATAGCCGAGTGGCAAAAAACGGAACCGTTATATGTATCTATATATTAATATTTTTTATTTTTTTGTATGAGTAAGTATCTTAATACTCATACAAAAAAATAAAAATAATGATATGTAAGGGAAATTTAGACATATTTTTTTTCTTTTTATAACCTAAACGTGTAGGGTGTCTATGGATAGGTCTTTAAAAATGGCATCGAGGTTCCTATAACATTTTTTCTAAAAGTCTAACGTTTGAGAGATATAAACTTCTAAAGTGGCAAAATGGTGAGATTGTACTTTACGATTGTTTTTACAGTGCAGAGATATTAAAATTAAACTCGTGTGAAGTGTGACCGCAAATACACTAGCTTTTATCTTCTATCGACGGCTGTAAATACATAGTGTGTTTGGCGTTCCCTCCCCATCTTACGTTTAAACTAAGCAAGTGTAAATGGTTTGAACGAGATCGAACTAGTAGTTTTTGAAATAGAGCACATTAAAAAAAAAGTATTATATCCGTTGTGTGGCACCCATAACACAAGCTTTAAGTAGCTTACTTTGGGACAAGATGGCGATGTGTGGGAATGTCCAAAGGATATAAAGGATATTTATTTTCAATAACCGCAAACATAACTTTGTTATTCATACAAATACTATAAAAAACAAAGTTATATTTACTGTCAACAAAATATTATGGTATTTTGGCTTAGTATAAGTAGGTGGATCTCTGATTTAGTTAAAATTGGCACGGGACCCTTAGTGTGCGAGTCCGACTCCCACTTGGCCGGTTTTAAATAATACATTTGACTAATCTGACATCAAACACCTAAATGATGGTTGTTTTCTTTCATGTACCATGTCTACTAACATTGTATAATTAGCACATTGTACCTGTAAGTAATACAATTACTGTACTGTCTAGCTAGTAGACCAAACTATAAAATATAACATTAAAAACACCATAATAGGTACATTGTGTTTTCTAAATATCAGCACACGTTTACCACACCAGCTTAGTCGCAATTTTAATTTTATCCTGTTCAATTTTGTGCTTTCCTGAGAATTCTCTGACTTGTGCTCCTTCCATTTTGCAGTTACAAAGATGGCAAAGCGACGTACGGCACAGACAGTCCGGCCAAAGGGAGGCGGGTCATCTTCTGCGTGCATGGCAACCCTTCCACGGGGTGCTGTGCAGTCATCGAGACAAGTGCGGATGGAGACGACCCTGACAGGCAGAACGGCAGCATCACAGAAGTAGAACGTATGTAGCAGTTGTCATGATGTCACAGACAAGGAAGTGTGACGAATATGGGAAATCTAAAAATATAAACGACGTCCTATGTTTAATGCATGTTCGCATAAATAAGATGAGTTTATAATAATGTCGTAACAAGTCCGCCTCTAGCATATATTACAATTTCCTCTGCAGGATGTTTATTTACTATTAGATGTATGAAGAAAATAAATAAACTAAACTAAACTATTTTCAAACAATGCTTGGGTAATTATAAACTATCGACGACGTGTAATAATGACCTATTATGTCGACCCGAATATACCTGACACGCTACCCACTACCCAGTAACCTACGTGGGAATTCTGTTCTTAGGATTTGTAAACAGTTACAAAATAAATCGTAAGAGGATTAACAATGTCAATGCTATTTGGGTATTTATCGATTTCTGCTCTGGCGTTAACCTATTAAAGCTAAAGGTTTAGCTATTTATTTTGTTAGAGTCATTAAAGTGTTTATTATTGAGGCCGTGGAATAATATAATCACATATAATATATATGCAGTTTGATTTTCATGACCCAAATAGCAGAATGAGTGTATAATAAAATTATTATGCACTCCCTTATTTACGTATTGCTTTTCTCTGAGAAAAATAATAGTTGTTGGTTATCTAAATATCTTTGTTCTATTGTAAATTCAAGGCATATATTCTGGATAAATAACGTGTACCTTCACATTCATACACTGATCGGCGAGCAAGAGTCGCATCTTCAATGGCTTTTTCATAAACATTTTTCTAACATGACCACCATTTTCATTTCAGGGCATTGTCACAGATCAAGAAACGAGGAAATAGACAAGAAAGCGAGGAGAAAACTAATCATTGCCAGTATATTATGTGTTATATTCATGATAGGAGAAATTGTAGGTAAGTTTTTTTTTACTTTTTGCTACCATAGCTCATTTAAAGAAAGCCTTTTGATTCGCAGATGCGTCTTTTGTAGATGAATTGATAAATCAATGACCCGCTACACACTGTGACTTTAAGCATATATTATCGTGTGTTCTTAAAACGCACATGCGCTAAAAGTTGCGCAAGTGTGTAAAGGTAGACTATTTGCGACTGCATCGATGCTACATAGCAACTGCATCGCTGCTAAAAGTCTCGTGTGTAAAGGGTATTAGGCTCTAAAGTCTGTTTTTCTTTGCTAGTCAAAGAGTAAACTATATTTTTATATCTTTTAAAATAAAATCACGGAATTAAATTAATTAACCAATTGTTTTAAAAAGATTTTAGTGTTCAATGTTGAGTTTCCTATGTAGGTTGCGAGTTTTGAATTTATCTTATTTTAAAATACGTAATTTTGTTATAAAATAATATTACGGTTGTTTACTATATTCGACAAGCTAAGAGAAAACAGACTTTACTACCAAACACGCTAACAAAATCCTACCTCGTTGGTGAATATTGCTTCTCGGTCACGGTTACCATGTTACCATCCAATGTTAGCTGACATTTGACATTTATTACACATCTGTGCTCAGCTCCGCTTCTGTGGAAACGAATACCGAGTCCGATACCTATTCTTTACAATGCGATCACTCCTTTGCTAAGGTAGTAACGTTAGCTTGTAACGTTCCACTGCTGGGCAAAGGCAAAGGCCTTACCTCAACTATGAGGTAGTTCTGCCTTACTCCACCCGCGGGCTCAGTGCGGGTTGGTGGAGGGGTGTTTGCAAGGCAAGCAACTAACCCTGCTGACAGATTTTATCAAGCCGCCCATAAGGCCTCTGACTAGGCCTAACGACTAATATCAACCGATATTAGCCGGGACCAACGGCTTAACGTGCCTTCCGAAGCTCGGAGATGCACGTGATATACGTCACTTATATGGTCGGAATGGTCACCCATTCAAACACGACCGCGCCGTAAGTTGCTTCACTTCGGTATCACTACCAAAGCGCGCTACGAGCACCTTGCTAAGTTATTTGTTATATATTTCCACGGTTATCGCAAGAATGGACCTGTCAAACATGTAACGTAGTTCCCGCTTCCTCGCACACCCACGCGCGTTTTACCATTTCCTGTTCGTTTCTTGACACTTTTCCTTACGCGTGGTGACAGTGACAGATCCACTCTTGCTATAACCAAGTAATACGTATGTATAACCATGACGAGGGCTCAATATGTGTTGCTATTTTTTTTTAATTATCCGTCAAAGCCTGGGAATGCATTCAGTAAAACAGCGCACGATTAAAATGGCATATTGATTTGAATGCCACACAATATTGGCGTATTGCCGGTGTGCATAGAATGTGATTATACGAATTCTATTAGGTTTCTGTTTCAAGGTAGGGCCCCATTTGCCCAGTTGCATCCGTGGCCTTATGACCCACTTGACTCACAATGGTATTAATATCTGCTAGTGGTCATATGCAATTGAGAACGAAATGTATTCCAGATGCAATGATTTGATTCAAGTCACGTAAAAATTATAAGTCTAGGCATAGTTATATCTTCAAGTACAGCGAGCACATCAGTTTATACATTTTTGTTGAAAACTAACCCTTATTACAACCGCATAAGATACCGCAGTGTTTACCTTGACGGGCTGTTGAACGTACATTTAAGATAATCGTCACTATTTTAAACCTTAAAGATGTTTTTGCTTCAAATAAAATTTTAATTTTATGAAATTTCAGGTGGTTACTTATCAAACAGCTTAGCGATAGCCACAGACGCAGCGCATCTACTCACAGACTTCGCCAGTTTTATGATCTCGCTGTTTTCACTATGGGTTGCCAGCAGACCCGCTACTAGAAGGTAATCATATCTTTATTCACAGTAATTTAACGACGATATTTTGGACCTTAACTTCATTCATTTTCTTCTAAATGTTTTATACGCACCGCACCGGGTACGTTCCAATTTGATACATCTATATTCATAACCCCCTGTCGCGAACATCATTATGGTGGCTTAACACTTGAATTCCAGGTATATCAGCTCCAAAGTATATTTGTAACTCTCTTCATCATCCCAATGCAGGCCAAAGGTCTTACCCAACAAAATAAATAAACGTTTATTATTTCACTTAAATAACAACAGCAGTAGTACATAGTATTATTGATTTCTTTCAGCGTCCAATGAAGGCTTATCTCTCGCGGACAAATGTGACGATCCTAAGTAAATCGCATATAGCAAAAATTAACCCTGTATATTAAACCCCCATTTTTCTCCAACAGAATGCCATTCGGCTGGTACCGCGCCGAGGTGATAGGCGCGCTGACGTCAGTCCTCCTAATCTGGGTGGTGACGGGCGTGCTGGTGTACATGGCGATACAGCGCGTCATCTACAAGGAGTTCGAGATCGACGCCATGGTCATGCTCATCACCTCCGCTGTGGGCGTCGCCGTCAACCTTGTGTGAGTTGAACGACCTAGCAAGAGTATATAGGTTCTCTTTTTGATTGAATTTAGTGACTTAACTTCAGCAAATACATGTAAGCAGTACCTAGTGGAACGCAACCGATCGGACTGTGATCCGCAACGGAACGACGCGCTATGACGTATTTTTTTATTTATCAGGTGTACAAAACAGAGTTTCAGTAACAGTTGCTTGACAAATAAATTTATGAAGTAAGATACAGTAGTAACAATAAAACGCCATCATAATATCTAAATCTGCTGAATAAGTGTGACTCAATTTTCTATTCGTTTGCGAAAGTTAGCGCTAGTGTAGTATTTATCTAATCCTCAAACCCACTGAAGTGCTCGCGCTGCCTTCGGTCCTGTACCGTTACCATGAGTTTACGGCGGTTTTCCTCGCTGGCGACGACGTAAGTGTTTGAACGGAATACGGGATATATGAAATAGGGAATTTAGTTAACTTCAGCATATGCAAGCAGTACCTAGTGGAACGCAACCCATCGGAGTGTGGTCCGAAAGGAAAAGGCGTGATATCCGGGGTTATGACGTATATCGCGTATTTTTTAAGTAAATGACGTATGATGCCATTAAGAAGACCAAAGACCGGTTCCAGTTTCTACCTACTGTTTGTATAATAGAGAGTTTTTAAACCACTATTATTAGAGAAAATACTAAAAAGAAATGAAAATTAAAAAAATATATGGCCTTCATTTTTGAAGTTCTTTCAGGAAAAAAAAAATGTGTATACAAAATTTTTGAAATGTTGTCAATTGCAAAGCGCCTCTATCAGTCACTGACAGAACTAAGATTTTCTATACAAAACGTCACGTCGTCGCTAGCAAGTAAAGTCATGGTAACAGTACTGTCATGGAAGCATTTTGTACAACATTGTAAAAAATATGAATTGTTCGTTTCCAGCATGGGCCTGACGCTGCATCAGCACGGCCACAGCCACGGCGGGGGCGGGCACGGCCACTCGCACGGCGGCAGCAACCCCGTGCTCAACAATAAGGCACGTATCTAATATATAACAGCATAGATACCATAAAGTTGTTTTTTGTTAGAATGGTTATTGGACATCCATCACATAAGGTAACGGTGTTGTAAATTCTATTAACATTTAGCGCCACCTATTGGACATTTGTTACATCTGCATGGTAGTTATTTATCGTCACCTATGATCATGGTAGCTAATGATACCCAGGGCGCATAGAGGGCGCCACTAGTATAATATTCTGTTTTATCTTTTACATTTTGAACTGTTTTCCGATTCATGTAGACCTGATGCAGACCGCTAGTGATCGGTTGCTGTGGAGAGCGATGGGGGAGGCCTATGTTCAACAGTTGACGCCCTTTGGCTGTTAATAATGATGATGATGAATCGCATTGTGTTATGGAAATCAGACACGACGGTGGTACCACAACACCTGGACCCGAGACAATATAAAAAAATGATTCTTTTTAAATACCGTGATGTTAAACTCCTTAAATGAAGTTATAATTTTCAATGATTTTTATTGTTTATACAATTGTTTTGCGTTTTGAACCGATGGAACATATGTTATACTGCACCATCATGCTTATTACTGGTTTTAATTAGTACCCTTCTCCTAGTCTTGGCCATGGTTGGGTAAATAAATATCAGTTTTCTGAACAGCATTCTTAACTCCCTGAATCAAGGCAGATTTTTTGCATCAGCTACCCTTACTGAATGCTAGCGTCTCCGTGTCAATGTCATCTATCGGCCAGAAGGTCTATCGAATACTTTAACGTCAATGAATCGTTGTTATCCCCCAGAAGGACAGGTCGAGCGAGTCGGACGCGGAGAGCTCGGCGTCGCACCAACACACTCACGGCGAGAACATCAACGTGCGAGCCGCCTTCATACACGTGCTGGGAGACTTCTTGCAGAGCTTCGGCGTGCTTATCGCGGCCATAGTCATCTACTTTAAGGTATGTTACACAATTCTAGCTTAGTACATCGAACAAAATCGTATGTGACAAAAAAATCGCTGGGGAACGAGTTTTATTTTTTAGCATTAAAATTATACGCGCAGAGCGCTCAGACGTTGCGACGTACGCGTACGCAAAGGATGCGTTTATGCGTGCGCCCGCGCGATACATTTACCGTTTATCGTCTGTTTTCAAAAAAGAGTATTAAAAATTTTGATAATGTTTCTTAGAGATAAGAATTGGTCGGCACAATTGACAACATTTCATTTTTGTAAAGGTATAAAAACGCGAAAACCATTTCAACATTTAGCGATTCTAAACACGTTGAACATTTTTTCCGATTTTTATCCGCTTTATTTTCAAAGTTAAATGAAAAATACTGAAAAGAACATGGAAGTTGGCATTTCACATGTTACGCCTTTGCAATGACATTTCATGCAGAAAAACATTGCTTTTGAACTTTGAGCTTGCTGTCATCTGTCACTTTGACGTTTAGTGTTGTTGTTGTTTCCTGTATTGTTTTGGACATGATCGATAAATTATGATGTGGTAAATTGAAGAATATTTAAAAAAAAACATTTACATTCAAACAAAGTTTTAGTTTAGATACGAAATAATCATCATGATTCCTCATTCGAAATATGATTGATATTTGTAGTTATGAGAAAATATTGGAGTAATTTTCAGACATCATAATAATATTAAATAAGAAAGGTTGCTACGTTGTTTTATTTGGTTACTTTTAACATAACTTAAATCGGGTAATGTTACATAATAAAATAAAATACTCATTAGATATACCATTGATATAGACATCTTAATTTACAATTGATACAGACCACAACATTATAAACGTCACATATTTTTTTATCGAATATAACAAAGACATGACCTCGTAACATCCAACTTCCTGTACTTACGCTCTTTTTGAATGGAGAGTTTTTAAACAATTATAATTAGAGAAAATACTGAAAGCAAATGAAAATAAAAAAATATGGGTGCCTTCATTTTTGAAGTTCTTTCAGGAAAAAAATAAAAACGTGTAATATATATTTTTTGAAATGTTGTCAATTTTAATATTTTATTTTTTTAGATGTTCAGAGTTTTGTTTGTTATATATATTTTTATTAAAACAAACAAAACTCGGAACATCTTTTTTTTCACTTTGGATGTCAATATCTCAGTAACGCGTTATTTCCCAGGTATAGTGTCTTCGAGAAAAAAAATCGTATAAATGGAGGGTATACGTGGTTTTTTCGGCTTCGATAAGCCTGGTTACATCCTGTATAAATAAAATATCAAAACATAAGAGAATGCGCGGCTTTTCAGCAGCACACTCGGAGCGATACCACGAATGCCTTCGTTCTCAATATATAGCTGAACACTGGTGTTACATTTAGTGCGTTCAAAGCGACGCAAAGCGTCGGCAACGCATTTGTTGCATCACTCTTAAGAGCCGAAATAGCTTGCACTTTGCATCAAGTTTTGTTTGAAGTGACGGCTGTTTTATGTCGCGTGATCAAGCGATTTTCGTTTGTAAATTGTTAGGCTCTGGCGCCTACCCAAACATAATTCTTTCATGAGGAAATTTATATATTTTTTACAATAAACTACCAGAACACAATGTAAACTTACCGGTTAATAAATTTTAATCTGACATTAAAGAAACCCTAATGACGAAAAGCCATTATAAAGTACATGTTTTTTTAAAAGTTAGTAATAAATGGACTTGCATGATCACTACAAACATTGCAAAACTTTTGAAAATAGGCATTGATTGCGCAGCTTCTTCTCAGCACTAGCCCACAATTGTCTTGAAGTTGTCATAGGGTTTATATTGGGACTTGTAAAAATGCCCTTTAGTTTTGTGAAAAACGGGCCCCGTATGCTTAAACAGACCTTTAAATGACTCCGACACAATTTGCTTATTAAGATAAAGTTATAGTTATTAAACACTTTAATAACCTGGAATGCGACATTCAGATGGAGCTGACCAAAAATACTATGACAAAGGTCCTAAAAAGTGCGAAGTTAAGAACCACTTTCTTAAACTATGTGGAATCAGTCGCCAAAATAAAGGCGAAATAGCGCAATACCAAATTGCACACCCACGACACAGGACACACAACAACAAATACAACAACTCACCACACAGAAACCCTCACAAAGTCAACCTAAACCCTACAATCTGCTGGCATCCGGTGAACCGGGAGAGCCTGGAATAAGGCTGCGGGGAGTCGCGCTGTTTATGGACAACAACTGGGAGCGGCTAGGAATCGCATTCTGTAACGCCATGGTACGAAACACGGTCTATATTTCACCCGGTCTCGGCGCGCTTATCAACGGAAGTACCTTTAAAACATCAATGAGACGAAAGGTCTACAACGAATTACCAATTGTAACAATAGAGCAGCAAGAGTGTAGAATAGTGCGAAAGAAAAACAAGACTATCGCACTATTCTCCAACGAACTGCATGTTACGGAATTCGAACAGGCATGCAAGGTACTTACGAAGATAAGTGAGCGAGGGGAGAAAGGAACATCGAGACCGGTTAAGATCAGTCTGGATGCAATGGTCGTAAGCTACCAAAAAGGCAAAACCGAGGACTACCTTGGGGCCGTGGCAGCTTCTAAATATCACGAGGTCGTGGTCTATGAGGACAGAGGCCAAAACCTCAGCTTCCTTAAACCACGACCAGCAGACCAAAACGCACCACCACCACCCACTGATTGCTGGGACCACCCTATAGTCAGAACTGACATCAGTGGGTCCGAGCGATTGGAACTCAGGGTGAGAAGCGAAAAGTGCCAGACGAAACGGAGTGCGAAAGAGCTGAGCGTCGACGAGAAAGGGAAAACTCAAGACACACTCTCCACTATGACAGCAGCACTCAGCAGTGTTTTCAAGGCGATCCCGGAGATGATCACCAGAAAAATAACGAGGATGAGGAGTATAACAGCGATCGAGAAAGCAGTCGAAAAGTTTACCTCACCACCACCAGAGGAGGAAACAAACCCAAGAGTGGAACGCACCAGGGCAGACATGGGACAAGTAGCTCCACCGACTCTCAGACCAGCCTGTCAACCACAGGAGCACATGCTAAATGCCTTTATCGAGTGCGTAGCGGTAACTAAAGCCACTAGAAAAGTCAACGAAGACACTTGCAAGGGCATCATGCAAGCGTACAATCTTGACAATCTGGGACTGCTGCGAGCTAAATTAAAGGACGCAGAGGCCGCAATATACGATAGCGAACAATCCAAGGTTATCCATGGACAAATGTCGGGGTCGTATATGGCGGCATACAGCAACGCGTGTGGCTTCGTGGGACAGGACGAACAACTGAGTAACTTAGAGGAGGGAAAACTTGTCTTCAAAACACCGTCCGAAGACCCCATAGTCGTAGTCGCAAAGTGTACGAAGGTCATGCTCGACGACAGAATAATCGAAATGGCTAACACCATATCGGGAGATCTGTCGAAAGGTAAGGTCCCGGAACACTGGACTATACCGACAATTACATGGGTCAATGGAGTCCCTGGTTGTGGCAAAACCACGTGGGTAATGTCCCAAATAAACCCCGAACAGGACATAATAATCACAACCACGACTGAAGCAGCAAAGGACCTCCGAGAGAAACTGGCAACGAGAATAGGGGAAGAGAGGGCGAAAAGGAGAGTCAGAACAATGGCATCTCTACTTGTAAATGGTATGAGTGAGGGAGAATCGTGCACACGCCTAATGGTGGATGAAGCCCTCATGAACCATTTTGGATCCATTGTACTGGCTATCCAAATAGCGAAAGCCAGAGAGGTGACTTTGTTAGGAGATAATAACCAACTCCCATACATAGATCGCTGTAATCTCTTCACTTTGGAATACAACAGACCTAATAAAATCACAGAGGTTACTAAGGAGTTACTGTGCACCTATCGAAACCCCCAGGATGTAGCGTATGCCCTTAGTGAAATCTACAGCGGCATATACTCAGCCAATACTCAAGTACAGTCCCTTTACCTCAAGCGCTTCTCAGGTGCAGTGATCCCAAAATCGGAAAGAACCCTATACCTCACTCACACCCAAGCTGAAAAGGCAAGCCTTATCAGCCAAGGATACGGGAAAGACGAAGGATCACGCACACTTACCATACATGAAGCACAGGGGCAGACTTTTGAGTCAGTGGTGATAGTGCGCACAGTATCAAAAAAATCCCATCTCCTAAAGAGTGTTCCCCACGCTGTTGTGGCCATCTCTAGACACACAAAGTCTTGTGTTTATTACACAGACAATGCCACCGACGACGCCACAGCTCGTCTGTTAATCCGGGCAGAGAAGGCCACACCAACAATAATCCGGGACTACAACCTGCGGATGGCCATGCGCAGGGGCGACGAGCAAGTCCGAAACAAGATATTGGCCAATCCACTAACATAACTAACTCTATCAACCAAGTCACTAAGAACATCTTAGTACCTAAAGGCGACGACGTAGAGGGATTACTTTACTCCCCAAACACAAACACAATCACTAACACAAACTAGAATAAGAGCAATATTGTTTAATATTGTATAGCAAAATCACAAGGATAATAGAATTCCAAAACCTTATAGAATAATACAAATATGTAATAATAATAATAATAATAAAAAAAAACAATACAACAAAAATATATGCACATGTACAAATAATTATAGAAAAAAAAATAGCAACTATAACAACAACACAAGAAAAAATATATATATATATATATATATATATATTAAGTTATCTTAAGTAGAAATAAGAGACGATGTTTAACTTATAAGAGAGTTATAGCATAAACTAACAGCCCTAGTAATAAGTATTGTAAAAAGCACTGTAAATTTTTGCGCGGAGCAAAAATAAAAAGTAACACACATAACAAAAACCTAAATCAAAAAAGGCACGGACCAAAGAGTCTGTGGACTGTAGTTTTATTAATAAAAAAAAAAAAAAAAAAAAAAAAAACACTTTAATTCATTAAAAAACCAACCTTACCCTCCACAATTTAAAGCTTATTCCTCATTGCAGCCGGAATGGAACCTGGTGGATCCGATCTGCACGTTCCTGTTCTCCGTGCTGGTGCTCATCACCACTTTCAATATCATCAAGGATACGTTACTGGTGCTGATGGAAGGCTCCCCTAGGGGGATTGACTTCCAGGTAAGTGAAGTTTTTTTTTATTTTTAGATATCTTTTGTCCTTTTTACTCTTAAAATAACAAACCAAGTAATGATTTACTGTTGGAATGCGAAAGCAGTTAAAAATAAAATTCGCTGATTCCAGGTTTGGATTGTGGTTACTTCTTGGCTTGTATCATCGTATGTTATGCTGTGTACGAGAAAAACTATGTAACTGCTTAACACTTTCCTAGGCGGTACCGCAGGCACAAAAGATTTTTTATTGTTTTCACGGCTATAGCCGTTCTCTGCCCCGGAGAGTGTTAAAATATTTTTTAGTAAAAGTTTTATTATTATTTTTTATTACATGTTATCGTTTGAGTAACTTAGCAATGTATTTTTTTCTCTCGCTCCAATTCAATTCCAAGGTCACCACAAATTTTTATACAGTGTGACATGGATCTTTTGGCTGACGCCGAAAATGCGGACTAACGCGGACATTTTGAATCATTTTGAAACTTAGCATACGTTGTATCATAATGTACTTTTCAACACACTTGCTCAAAATGACGTTTTTATTCCACCGATTTTTGGCACATAATCATAGATATTAAACACGCGTGCTTTTTCTGTATATTATTGCACTAGTGCCTTTTGTTTATTAACCCGACCAATTTACATTTGTACCCTAGTACCAAGTAGTATAAGTAAGAAGATGAAGCGATATAATTTAGTCGGGTTATAACTTACACAACAAACAGTATTTATGATCCGAAAAATAACAGTATGTACATATTTATTTCAATAAATAGTAAATCCAGCTTTATAACTAAAAATAACTTAAATTCGTATATATTTTTTTGTAATTTGTGTTTTAAATAACGAATTATTACATTTTAATCTTGGCTGTTGGCCGATCTAGTTCGCGCCTTAACCTTGCGCGCGCATCAGTTTCGCGGCAAGAAAAAAAACAACGCGCCATTTTTCGTAAATGCGAAGTTTGGATTAATGGCAAGTGTGTTGAAAAACGTCGTATGAAACACGTGTGCCTGTGACCATAATATACGCGGCTTTCTTATGGCGCACTCGCCTTTGCTCGTGCGCACACAATATCGCCTTGTATATAATGGTCAAGTTAGCACACTTGTATCATAATGTACTATTCGTCCGTGTCGTAGGACGTGGCGAACACGTTCCTGTCGCTGCCGGGCGTGGTCCGCGTCCACAACCTGCGCATGTGGGCGCTCTCGCTCGACAAGACCGCGCTCTCCGCGCATCTCGCCATCCGTGAGTACACACTATAGCTCAATCGTACCATCTCATGTCCTACTCTACGACATGATACAAAAACCGGCCAAGTGCGAGCCGAACTCACGCACTGAGGGCTCCGTGCCAATTTTAATTGAATTAGGGAATCCACTTACTTCCACTAAGGGCCGATTTTTCAATGGTCAGATAAAAAATATTCGTTGTATACAGGGTTACTGGTTAAGTCAACCTAAATTCTATAAGGCGTGAAAGTTAACATTATTAGTAACTGATTTGACTATGAAACTCCATATCCCAAACCTAACCGTTCTCAAGATATCGGTCTTTTTTTTTTTTTTAAATCCTGATTTTTGTCTATCGCTTCTTTTTTTGTGTTTTGTACATACATTTTGTTTGTTACTTTATTATTCTAAATACTAAATTTGAAACACTGCAAATAAATGTACCAACTGAGTTGTAGTCGAAGACAGAATTAAAAAAAAATACATTCCTGAAGTACTTCCAGGTAGTAGTAAAAAGCAAACTTGAGAACCTTTATGTTTGGAATATGGGGTTCCATAGTCAAATCAGTCAACAATAATGTAAACCACCACGTCTAAAGGATTTAAATCGACATAACCTATAACTTTGTATATATATAAGGTCAAATTGTTTTAAGTGATAATATTTTAACTGTGTCTTTGTGTACATCATAGAAACAGGAAACTATCATATTTTTTGAAAATTTGAGATTTTTTATGTTGTTGTTTTCTCTAACAAAGAAAATATCATTTTATAAAACGGCATCCTTACGATTTTAAAATTTATCTACGTCATCGGCTTCGCCTCTATAAACTCAATGGCAATCCTTCTTTTTCTTTAATATTATACTAAATTAATAAAAAATAAATTACTGAAAAAAATATTTATCTTTATCTCTACTTTACTCAAAAACTAGCGTATAAAAAACCAAAGCGTATTCTATGAAAAATGTTCTATTTATAGTGATGAATCAGCCTTTTAAATATTATCACTTAAAACGAGGTGACCATATATATTAAAATACACCTAAAATATGAATACCATTTAAGGATCAGCCACCAAACTGACTGAGTGTTCATAGTGGCGGCGGTTGGTCCAACTCGGCCCTACTGGCGAAAGTGTACTAAATGCTTTCTTTATTAAAACGCTGGACAGGTGTCGATGAATGAAACAAGTCTCCACGGACAAACTTGCAGATTTATTTTACCACAAACTTAAAATTAATTTATGTATAGTTAGACATAGGTCACTTTTATCACTCTCATCACTAAGGTTAAATAAGACACTGAAAACATTGTTTAAGCATTGTGAACACTGGAGAACTGCACTAACGTGTTACAGAACTGAGAACAAGGCGGCGTTAAACATAAAACATGTTACACAAAACTGGGAAGGGCGACGGGTTTTTATACTGATAAATCAAGGCCAAAAATCTCCGCCCATTTTCTCGAACTTTCTGTGACCCGCATTCATTCGGGAGCTCGCAGGTAGTTTCCGTCGATAGGGTCATTTCAGGTCTAATCTGCCTGTCCAAACTCGAACTTATAACCTATAATGCAAGACCTATTTTTCGGTACGCCTCAAACAATAGACTATTGTTTTGTAAGAATAGGCAAAAAAAATGTTCGCTCGCACAAAAATCCGCTTTCGAGTACTTTCTTCATGAGAGGCCAGACACTCGTTTTACTGGAAGGTTCCGAGCCACTCCATATAAAAGTACTTGCGGGAAAGAGACATAGTATCTCTCCGTTCTGCGCTCGAGTAGAGCGAGAGCTCCGATACTATCCCTTTTCTGGAAGGTTCCGCGACAACCGTTTGTAGGTTTTGCATGATTTTTGTTTAAACTTTTTGTTATATGTAACTAGCGGACCCAGCGAACTTTGTTTCACCCCAGCCCCATCCGACCCAGGCCCCGGCCCCGTCTAACGGATATAAGTATGCTATGTCCTTCTACTGGTCCTAAGATGGGCAGGTTCGCATTCGGATGTGTACAGGTTGAAATGCGGGGTGAGGCAGGGGGGGTTGTCATCGCCAAAGCTTTTTAATCTGTACATAAACCGGTTGATCGGGGAGCTCAGCAGCACCGGCATTGGTTGTCATATAGACAGGGTCTGTGTCAACAATCTTAGTTACGCTGATGACATGGTGCTGCTCAGCCCGTCGATTGGTGCAATGCGAAGATTAATAAGATTGTGTGAAACATATGCGGAGTCCCACGGACTTATATATAATGCTACAAAGAGCGAGCTGATGGTATTTAAAGCTGGCAACAAAAATTATTCAAATGTGCCTACTGTGTCTCTTTGTGGTGTCGCGCTGAAAAGAGTTGGTAGCTTTAAATATCTAGGCCATTGGCTAACAGAGACTCTGGCAGATGATGTTGATATTGAGAGGGAGCGCAGAGCGTTGAGTGTGCGTTGCAATATGTTGGCTCGCAGATTTGCACGGTGTAGTAAGCAGGTCAAATTGACACTCTTTAAAGCATACTGTCAATCATTCTACACCTGTAGTCTGTGGCTTAGCTTTACGCGGCGTGCATATGATGCACTGCGCGTCCAATATAATAACGGGTTCAGGATACTGTTTGGGCTGGCGCGATACTGTAGTGCGTCCACGATGTTTGCCGAGGCGCGGACTGATTGTTTTTATGCAATAATGCGCAAGAGGAGTGGGTCGTTGCTATCGCGCGTGCGCGCCAGCCCGAACAGTATTGTGCGCGCGTTTTCTGAACGGTGGGACTCACCGCTACTCAAGCGATGGGTACATTTGCATACGACGGCTGCGACATTGTAACCTAATTTGGATTCAGTGTCGCAGTCGATGGATGTTTTTGTTTTTATGCCTTATTATTATTTCTGTTAATACTAACACTAGAATATAAGACCTATGTTACTAACACTAAATATGGACGTAAGTCTGAAATAAAAATTAATTATTAATTATTATTATTATTATTATTATAAGCTACCTCCCGACCAATTTTCAGCCAAATCGGTTCAGCTGTTCTTGAGTTATAAATAGTGTAACTAACACGACTTTCTTAGTTAATACTTATTACTTAACCTCATTTTGAGTAATAATATTTAAAGGGCCGATAGATGAAACATTTTTTGTAGAAAATACTTTGGGTTTATACGCACTAGTTTTTGAGAAAATTGAGATAAATGTAATTACTTTTTTAGATTTTTATTAATTTATGTTTAGATTAGAGAAAATTTTAAAATTAGGCATTGAATTGAGAGAGTTGATGCCGATGACGTAGATAACTTTTAAAATCTATATAATATACTGAAAAACTAGGGGCTATTTTTTTAAAAAAAACTGGAGATAATTGAAAAAAATAAAATCACGATTTTCACAAAAAAAAGAGATTATCGTGTTGCTATGATGTTTACAAAGACACAATATTATCACTTAAAATGATTTGACTTTATATATAGATTTGTTTACATATATATGGATTTGTGTTTTGCCTGAGGCAGTGCGCACCGTATTCTAGATTATTCTAGCGCCTTATAATTATTGCTCGTCGCTAATACCATCTTCCCTCACATCCACAGGAACCGGCGTAAGTCCGCAGAAGGTTCTCGAACAAGCGACTCGTCTCGTCCACGAGAAATACAACTTCTTCGAGATGACGCTCCAAATCGAGGAGTTCAGCGACGGCATGGAGGCCTGCAGCCAGTGCAAGATGCCGCAGACGTGAGATTACATGGCATTTAGTTAGAATTACAGTTACAACACCAGTAAACACAAAACAAAAAACTGTAGTCGGCGTGTTATCAATTAAGTCGTGAAAGTGTTATGTCATACTCGCTTGCACTTACCGGTGAAGTAGCGCACATTATTTGACGACCTCCGTAGTGTAGTGGCTAAGCACGCGTCGCCGCTTGGAGGTCTCGGGTTCGATTCCCGGTCGGATCAATATAGAAATCAAAATTATCTATATTGTTTCGGATCTGGGTGTTGTGGTACCACCGTTGTGTCTGATTTCCATAACACAAGCACAATTAGCTACTTACTTTGGGATCAGAGCAATGTATGTGATTGGTGTCCAATATATTTATTTATATTATGTCCTCCCGACTCGGTTGCTAACGCGCAGATTATAGTACTATCGTTGTTAGAATAAACGATACCGCAATTGCGAAAGTCACATTTTAGTCAAAACTAAATACAGCACTACACTAAAACGATCAATGTAGACGCAGTTTGAATAAAAGTTATAAATACAACCTCTACGAGATGCCGCAGGTGTGAGGAACAGTGTACAGTTTTGGCCAACGGTAAAAATCGGAACTAACGCTGTCAAATTAAAAAAATGCGGGTGCCAAATCCAGTGTAGCGAAATCTTCCCAATCTTACAATAAATGTTTTCAATTTTCCTTTTTGTAATATCTACGTATGTGTTCTTTATAAAGTATTAAAATTATTGTTTTAAAATACCGTAGAGCTAAACTCCTAAGTTAGTATAATGTTCAATGTTTAAGTTCCACTTGCGCATGATGATTTAACTTAGGATTACGCTAATCCTAGATTAAATCATCATTCTGTCTTGGTCAGTTTATTTGAAGTTGACAGAGACAGAACGAAGATTTAATGCAGTGTTAGCGTAATCCTGGGTTAAATCATCGTGTGCAAGTCCACCTTATATTGTTAATACAATTGTTTTACAATGACATAAATATACATGTACAGTACTTTTATAATCATTACCGTTCCCATTAGTCCCATTTGTCTTGGTCGAGCAAACAGTATAAGGTTCTAAATAAAATATCCCTAATAAATAAATAGACTCCCTAAATCAAGGTAGATTTTCGTACGCTGGCTACCGTCATTGAATGCTAGCGCCTCCCTGTCAAAGTCATCTATTGGCAAGAAGGTCCTTGCCGCACTGAATACTGTTAGATAACACCAATAAACAAATGAACGATATAAAACTAAAACAACGCTAAACTACAGTCGGCGTGTTATCAACTGAGTCGTGTCAGTGTCATATCTAACTCGCTTGCACTTATCGGCAAAGCAGCGCGCAGCGTTATACCTATCTCTATTGGCATTATGGCTTTACGACTCGGTTGCTAGCGCGCTGACTATCGTTATTAGACCAAAATACGCCGCACGTCACATTTAAATCAGAACAACATGTAACTGAAACGAAGCTAAGCTGAAACTGTCATTGGTTCTATTTCAGTCTCAACTTCAACACTAAATTGATACAAACAAGTGTACATTTTAATGATTTCAACGTAATTATTTATTGAATTGCGCTCATGTATGTATATCGGATATAGATATAATTTTATTGGAACTTTTATTATTATTACTGTTTATTGTTGATACTATATTATGTAGTTATACAAATCAATTGTATTTTATTTATTAACGCATTAGCAAGTTACCTGTGAGAACAGTTATTCATTAGTTATGAATATATCCTTACAATATTTATAAATAGTAATTCCTATGTGTATTTAGCGAAATATATTCGATATATTATATTAACACAGGATTTATTAACGCCTCGAGAATATTAAAGAGGCATATTATATTTGACTTTACTTGTAATTGAAAATAAAACATGTGATATTAAATATCAAATCCGAATTTATTATAAGTGTCTATGTAGATATTACGTAGATTTATTTATGAGCTATTATGATTATATAATTTGCAAAAGTACTTAAAGCAAGAAATGTAACCAAATCTTAACTTTTGATTAGTGATCGGATAATCGGATTCATATTAACCTAAAGTTAATTTTTGCTAAGGTATGGAGGCGAATCCATTTTTTAACATATTTTGAACATTATCTGACGCCTTTATCGTGATATTTATTTTATAAAACAGGACTCAGGGATAACATAATTTTATTAATATGTATATGTACTTGAAGTAAATTTTAAGCTCCCCATCTATTTATGAGTATGTTTAGGTATAGGTAAGAAGAGCAGTTTATTATACACAAACAGATGTACACTGGTTCTAGAATAAAAACACTAGATTTTCTCGATTTAAAAGTGCATTCCATATTAGCCAACACCTTAAAATAAGTAAATATTACTACACCCAATTTAAATCTATCGGTAATTAAAAATACATTTGTCAATTCCGCAATTCAATGTTTATTTATTTTTTCAATTCAAAAGTGCATCCCATTATAGCCAACACCTCAACTTTAAATATACATCAGATTATCCGATCACAACTTATGATTAAGTTTTCAAACCTAGTATTTTCATTCGAGTATTCGAATTCTTAGCTATACTAAAAAATATTTTTAAAGTTAAGTAAAACACATAATGTTGTAAAATAATAATATCAGAGGTAAATACTCTGCATGATTAAGGCAATAACGAAAATGCTCTTTTGTAATTTTAGTGCCTTTATGTATTTAAAATAAAATATACACAATATACAACATTACATTACAATATATTGAACAACTTAGTCAATATATTAACTAGTTAAAAAGGCATTAATTATGCTGTAGAAGCTATTTTAACTTAAAAGAAAATCGTGAAATATATTAGGATGCGGTATTATCTTTTTGAAATGCCCTCAAATAACAACTATCGAAAAAAACGGAGTGTTTATGAATTTCATAAATAATAAAACAAATATTTCTAATTTTTCCGTATATTGTTAAGGCTAGGCCCAGTTAAATATCCCAACATCATAGTTTATTTTAAATATTTGATTTTAAAAAAAGATGCATGTAAGTTTTAACATAAATCAATCGATTTATGCAAGTATTCTTGAATATTTTTATTTATAGGTTAGTTAAATAATTATTTACTTTTAAAAGCAATTCCTTTTTAATTTTAAGAAAGTATATCAAGTGTATGATATTGTTACAATAAGTGTCCTTATTCGTTAGCGGTCTTCCAAATATTTTTAGACATAAGAGAGATGATCGTACGGATGTATTTTAATATGAAATATATTTTGGAATTATTATTGCGTAGTTTTATTTATTTAACTTTTAAACTAATGATGTTTTTGACTAAAATGCTCCTCGCAGCCTCATAGGCGAGGTGGCTCCAAAGTACTGTGGTTGAAGTTTGGACACAGCTTTATCGTATAAATTGGTATTATTGTGTATTGATTGATTGAGAAGAATTACAAATATTTTTACGATTTATTAAAGCTATAGCTACATGCGTTTAAAGGATAATCGATGCAGCAGAAAATCTGAAAATGTATCGTTTCTAGGTTAAATGTCAAAATTTTTACATTTCTTTTGCTTGAGACTGTAACCGTTAAAAAAATATGTCTGTAAACCGAAATCTGAAAACATCCCGATGTTAAAAGGCAGTGCGGTCTGTAAAACTATACTCTGGATACGACAAAACCCAAAAAATGCCATACATCGAAGAAAATGCTTTTTTTATTCTTAAATTTTAAAGAGAGTTTTCCCACATGGGAATGTCACCCTCGTATAATCGAAAATCGATGACATTATCTACGACTACGACTAAGTGCAGATTGTACTAGTCTATATAGCATTTTTGCTATCCCGGATAAAGGGAAAGCCAAAGTGCTATTACACCATCCCACATCAAATGGAACTTGAGAAACAAATAAAAAAACACTTCCCTCAGCCTGATTCCTGACACACTCCATCATCACATGAACTACGTCTTCTATAACATTCACACTCTGTGAAAATGCTTGCTTCGAGAATCCTCTCATCTATTCGAAATTTCTTAAACGGCAAAAGTATGTATCATAATGAAGTAGCTGAGTTTTGGTCTGGCAGGCGTTGTGTATACTCTCATACCTTGGGACGGTATGTACACCTTACGAATATAAACAAACAAACTAATACTTATTAACGTTTTATTTTACACATAAAGCGTATCATAATAGAAGTAGGAACTTTCGGTATCGTCTGGTAAACATCTCGTAGAGACGACTTTGCTGAAGTAGGCGGCTGACTGTCGCGCGGTCCTCCTGCGTTCCGGGGATGTGTAGTCCACCTCATATAGGCCGAAACGCTCGCTGGGTAACAAAGTATACAATTAAAGTTGAACGCACATTTACCCGAGCCGAACGAAACGATTTTAGAATTCTTTATACGAACTCTAATGAAACCTCGCACACAGATCCGCGTCGAATCGTCCGAATCTGGAAGAGCCCCAGAAATCCTAGACGAATTTGGACGACTCGCCGGGTATTCAATTCTTACTCACTCCCGCCTTAGATGTCGCTCATATCGCTATCACATTCTTTCTTCGACGCGGTCGATTCGTCCGATTCGGCCGAATCGGCTAAGTGTGCGAGGCCTGTGGCCGTATTGCGAGTCGTTGCGAGACTTACTCGATCAATCGCATCGAGTGCGTGAACGTGAATTTATATGGGATTGAAGCAGCGCCGTCCAGTGGTTAACGTTTACACTAAAATAATCCCATATAAAATCATGTTTACGCGCTCGATGCGTATGATCGAGTAAGACTCGCACTTCGGCCTCTGCTTGACTTCGATTCGTTCGGCGCGATCGGCTCGGCTGAATGCGCGTTCACCTTAACAATAGGGGAGACCGAGGGGAGTTGAAACAATTTTCACATTTTGTTTTATACACGAAAAACTATAGAGAGAAATCGTATGATATTAGTACCAATCGATAGGTCATTCTTTACACTTGCAAATGACTAGCATAAATAATTTGTGAGCGTTAAATATTGTGGTGAAAAAACGACTTAACCGTTACAAGTCAACTTGTTTCAACTCTCCTCATACCGAGGTAAGATGAAACAGAGTCTGAGGAGAGTTGAAACATATGATTTTTGAAAATATTAAGGGCTTAAAAATAAAACTGATGATATAATTTAATGGTATTTATTAAAATTATACTTTATTCTTTTTAAAATTTAACTTTTTTATTAACTTTTTATACTGATATATCAGTTAAGTAGCTAATTAACTACCTGCCCCATTCGCAATGCCAACTGATCCCGTAGGTCCATCGCGTATCACTATCATCATCATTATCATTATCAGCCAAAGGACGTCCACTGCTGAACATAGGCCAACCCCACGGCTTTCCATAGCGACCGATTACTAGCGGTCTGCATCCAGTATGATCCTACAATTTTTACAAGGTCGTCTGCCCATCTTGTTGGTGGATGTCCTACGCTGCATTTTTGGTTGAAGGGTCTCCAGTCTAGAACTTTCCTGCTCCAACGGCCACCAGTCCTTCGCGCTATGTGCTCTGCCCATTTCCACTTGAGCTTACTGATTCTCAAGGTAATTCCGTTACTTTAGTTCTTCTACGTATCTCCTCATTTCTGATTCTATCCTGTAGAGTAACACCCAGCATAGCCCTCTCCATCGCTCTTTTGTGATTTTTAGCTTCTTTAAAAGGCCCATAGTTAGAGACCATGAACGGATCTGTATGTCACCACTGTTAACACACACTGGTTGAAGACTTTCGTCTTCAGACACTGAGGTAGATGAGATGAGAAGACAGGCTTGCGCAATTGCGCAAAGATCGAAGCCAAACTTTTCCAGTCATTTCATGGTAAGTCCAATAAGAAGGATTTTTTTATTATATTCTACGGCCAACTTAAAGGCAAAAGCTCTGGCTTCCTTAGATCTTGGGTTCTTAGTTAGCAGCAGCGCAGTTTAAAACATACTCACAAAGTACCTTCTCCTCTGAAGCTGTAAAAACAGTTTTTTTTTAGTTATCCAATCGTTGAAGTAGTCGCCGTTTCGGAAGCATTATAAGTAGTTTTTTTTTTATATACCTGTAAAAGGCAGTATGGTTCAAATTCAAGCGACGTCACGAAAAGTTTTCCCTCGCAAAGTTACTTCTTCTGCTGCGAGATCATATATTTCGCGACTCGCCATACCTCTGTCAGTCTTTCTTTTATAATCAGTAGGCATTCTGAAACAAAATAAACAAATTAAATCATATGTTTTCTTGTGCCCGTTATTTATTGACTTCTGTCTAGTACAAAATTGAAAACGAGGCGATTTGAAACAGCCTGTTTCAAATCTCCTCAGTAAGAAAAAACCTCCCAATTTTTATTTAATCCACAATCAAGTAGCAAATACAAAGAAATCAATTAAATCAAACATATATAATAAATCTTTAGATATTAAGCTTTCGAAACATATGTAACATAAACCAAAATACAAAACCCTAATCACAATATAGGCATCGTAAAAAAATGGTAAAAACTTACTTTTCACGATTTCTGACACATGGCACGCCGAACTCCACAACCACACGACTTACGCCACCAACGCGAACTGACACGTCCGCGGGCGAAGGAAAGTGAATTAAAAGCGACGTCGCCAACTCGCTAACGGTTTTAAGTTCCAAAAAATCTGCTCTGTTTCAAATCACCTTTGTTTCAACTCCCCTCGGTCTCCCCTACTTATCGCTGTGAGTGAAGTGGTGGGGGAACCCGAATCGATGGCAGCGCTCGCAGTGTCAAAAAAGAACAACGTTGGAGGACCTCTGTCGCCATTGATATAGCAATTTTAGTACAAAATTTACGTATACGTGTATTATATTTTATTGATAAGTAAAACTCGACACTAGATTAACGTAATAAGAGTGACATTGACTGACAATTTTACTAATGCTAATACTTTATTAATAACAAACAAGAAAAAATAAAACTAAGACATGCAACATAAAAAAAATAACTTAAAGTCTACTAATTGAATATAATTAATGTATGATACAAATTGAAATAAATTTAGTTTCATTACTTTCCGTCATGATAGCCAGCCATTTGTCATTTCATCGTTCTTCAATATTCTTTGACTGAAATATTTAAATAGCAGAGCGTAGACTAAATGCCACACAAAAGATTTATTTCTTGATAATTCAATATTTATACAGGCTGACTTTGCAAGCAAATTTTTATTTTACATTTCTATTATAATCCCTTACTAAAAGTTGTATGTATCGATGGTCTCCTTAAAATTTACTATCATTATCATACCATCTTGTATTAAAAACAATGTTCATAATTTGAGCCCTGCCCAGGTTAGATTTTTTTCGTCGAATCGATTGAGTGTCTTTTGTATGACATTCAGTTCCTCCTAGTGCCAGCAATAGAAAATAGATAAAGCAATAGAGAGAGAATAATAGCAGATTATATAAATATGTGTCTAAAACTAAAAGATCCGGTTAGAGTGAGATCATTCGCCTTCTAGTTTACCGAAAAAAAGGCTAGTCGTTAATCTTTACTGGTTAGAATTATTAATAAACAAATAAATAGTGTTGGTACTTACGAAAAGCCTCTCATCCATTCGAAATTGTCTATGAGCGCCCAGTAAGTGTACGCGTACACTTTACACTTGTCCTTGGTGATTGCTGCGTGTAAGGCGCGGAGATAACTGCAAATAAATATCGATACAGCATTTATTAGGTATTCAGATGAGACATTGAGGATTTCTTTAAGGAAAAAAATGAACTTGTGTCAGAAAATCCTCGCTCTTCATGACTGTGTATAAATTACAAAAAAATTCGTTGAAAGTATTTGTTAAGATCTACATTGTATATTTTTTTCAAAATTTACACTCGCTTAGTTTAGAAGTTAGATGAACGGCCAAGGACGGTTAAGTGACGCCCATGTTACCACTTTGGAAGCGTGAAGCTATGAAATGTTAGACTTAGAAAATAAATTTAGAAACCTCCATGTCATTTTAAGAGGCCTATCCATAGACACGCATAAGTTTGACAAAAATTTTTTTTTCGGTTTTAGTTTCATGTATGGGAGCCCCTCCTAAATATCATTATTTTTTTTTTGTATGTGAATCGTGAAGCGGTTAACAGGATACATCGTCTTACCAAATTTCAACAATGTGATGTTTTTAGTTAAAGAATAAAGTGGCTGTGACATACGGACGGACAGACAGACAGACAGACTTGACGAAACTATAAGGGTTCCGTTTTTTTCCATTCGGCTAGGGAACCCTAAAAATGTCGCAATTGCCCGTGGAACTTACCCATCAATATAGTTGATACGCCTGATGTCATGGAGACCTGCCTCCAATGATATCCCGTTCTCCGTAATCAGGACTGGTGGGTTGTTGTATGTGTCTTTTATCCAATTCAGCGTCTTGCGCAGTCCCCATGGCACCACCTGGAAAACCAAAATTTACCATAATTTAGTTATCTTCTTAGCCATACACACTGTAGGTACTTATATTTTTTTTCCATTAGCAATAGTTGATATTCATAAAAAAAGTTTCATTGGCAGCTACAATGAAACACCTATGAAAAAAACAACTTTTGACAATTATCGGTAGTCAAGAGATAAAAAAAGTTAGGCAACTATATTTAAACATTTTTATCGGGTGTACTTCATTCTGTCTCTTCTATCAACGTCAAAAAAACTGACAGACACAGAATAATGATTTAATCCTGGATTAGCGTTATCCTGGGTTAAATTATTGTGCGCAAGTGGGCCTTACAGGTTTACGTAATCATAGTTTGATCCAGACGGAGTTAAACGTGGTCTTTAGAGCGAGCTTGTCTTCTATTGGGTTCGTGAGCGACGACAGCATCCTATAATAAATGGCGGACTTTGAAATGACAAATGGCTGTCACAACGAAAAGTAATGAAACATTGTTCCATTTATTCTATTCAGTAATGTTAATGTATAGTGTCGATTTTTACTTATTAATAAAATATAATGCACAGCTACGTAAATACTAAAAACCGGCCAAGTACGAGTCGGACTCGCGCACTGAGGGTTCCGTGCCAACTTTAACTGAATGAGGGAATCCACTAAATTGGTTTGGACGGGATTGAACGAGAAGTTTTTGAGAAACAGCATATTATTATATTTTAATTTAAACTGACTTAGTTTAGAAGTAAGATGGGGGGGGGGGACGCCCAATTGACCACTTTGGAAGCGCCTATCTATGAAACGTTAGATTTTAAAAGAAAATGGTTTTCGGAACCTCTGTCATTTGAAAAGACCTATCCATAAACACCCCACACGTATAGGTTTAACAAAAAAAAAATGATTACACACAGGTTACACGAGAATCGTACAGCGGTTAACAAGATACATCTTCTTACTAAATTTTAACAGTTTGATGCTTATGGTTACAGAATAAAATGGCTGTGACATACAGACAGACTTGACGAAATTATAAGGGTTCCGTTTTTTGACATTCGGAACCCTAAAAAACGTCTCACCCTCAACCAAGTAGAATTTGACCTCGGCCATTCCTCCTTCTGCGACATCGCGGACCCCATATCGTCATCGAAGAGCGGGACCGACCCGAACACAGTGTCTCTCTTTCTCGCCAAGTATGTCGTGTAGTGGTTCAAGCCGAGGAAGTCCGAAGACCCCCGAATGGTGGCGATCTCCTCCGAAGTGAAGTGGGGAAGGCGGGAACGGGTGTAGTTCAGACGTCGGGAGTTGGCGTCGACTCGTACGCGCATCACTTTGGGGTAATCGCCTTGGGACGAGAATATTGGATTGGCGAACCAGCCGAACTGGAAAAATGTTTCATTTTATTTAATAAATACGCATAGCAGGTTGCAATTAATAATTTATATAATACTAGCGGACCCAGCGAACTTTGATTCGCCCCTAACACCGTCCCGCCCCGGCCCCGTCTCGCCCAGCCTCGTAATTTTAAAAGATAAGAAAAACAATAATTGATCAGTTATCGCGCGGGATGAAAAATGATCAAATTACTAAAATAGCTATAAAAAAAATAGGGTTGGTGATAAAAAAGTAAAAATTTAGGGTTGTATGTATTTTTAATGCTACATTATAAAAAAATAAAAACAAAAAATTTCGTCCAAAAATTAAAAAAAATATATTTAAGCGTGATCAACCCTTATCACTTAGGGGTATGAAAAATAGATACTAGCCGATGCTCAGACCAACTAAATACGCATATAAAATTTGGTAAGAATCGGTAAAGCCGTTTCGGAGGAGTACGGGAACGAACATTGTGACACGAGAATTTTATATATAAGATTCTATTATAACTGGAACTGGAACTTATGAGCTTAATTGTAACCAACAAAAAATCATCCTAGCACTAGCAAATGTATCTTTCGATATAAGCTTAAAACTTATTGACGTCTAAAGCTTTATAAACATTAAAGTGGTCTTGCGTATGATGATTTAACCTAAATTACGCTAATCCTGGATTAAATCTTCATTCTGTATCTGTCTACGTCAAATAAACTGACCTAGAAATGGTGATTCAACCCAGGATCAGCGAGATCCGGATCCAGATTAGGATTAAATCATTATGCGCAAGTGGACCTAAAAGGTAAAATGGAAGAAGAAGAAAAATCACCTACATTAACCGCTTAAACTAATGATTTAGAACTTTATTCACACGTCATAATTCCGTTAAATTAAATTTGTATCTTTAGAGTAATCTTGAAATTTCTTACTGCAAAATTAGTAGTACTCACAATGAATTGCCTCGCCGTCTCCGCAGCTACCTGATCATCTTCTGAAGTGGAAGCTGGCTCGATCCAGGCCAAGTCTAGTGTTATGCCCATAAAGCCTGCAACCATCACATACGTAAGTTTGGGTTTGCTATTAAAAAACTATCTTATTTCAATTGATTCTGTATTGAATTAAGCATTACTTTAGTTACGAGCCATGAGAATTATATGATTAATTGTAATATTTGCCAGACAACACACCTATTATTACGAACAAAGTAATTTTCTTCCTTGTGCTACGATAACCAGACAACGATTAAGACGCCTCCGTCTCCTACTATAACTTAAATACATAAACATACATGACTTAAGTTCAAATATTCGGGTTCATTATCACACAAACATTTGCCCCTTGTCATATGTCACACGAGACGTGATCTTTGGTAAAGCGCGCTTAAGAAGAAGTCTATTCAATCGTGCTTTGAAGTATGATCTTTGATCATACTCATAAAGATGAAAATAAAAAACCGTCGCACGGGTGCGCTCGAACCAGCAACTTTCTGGCTTACCTTAATTTTCAATTTTTGGTTTCTTATTTTCATCTTTATGAATATAAAATATGACACTGAGTGTTAAAAACATTCTAAACCATTGAATCATACTCGCCGGTAATGCATTATTGTTCAGTTGTGTGCATTATACAAGCAATATAAATAGTATTCACTGAGCGGTTAAATTATAAGCTCCATTGAATATCAAACAAAAACCACAAACTGTTATATTTCTTCTTGTACTCCTTCTCGAACATCCTATACGTCATGCCATGGGCCCTCAGCACGGTGTGAGCGCACATGTAGTCTTCAAAACCACTGGACTTGTCTCCCGGCGCGTCGTTGCCACCATAACCGTCGTGGCAGAAGGTGAACGGTTCGTTGAAGGTCAGCCAGAATCGGACGGTGTCGCCGAAATGATCTAGAAGCACCTAGAAAGTGTTGAAAAAGAGTTCATAGATATACGTAAGTGACACTTTCAGTTGGTAAAACGGCGCTTTTATGTTTGAAATAAATACAATATTGGTCATCATTCCCAAGTTCTGAAGTTTCTTAATATAGCATTGTCCGCGCGTTTTGACTTTGATTCCTCTACTCCCGTCACAGCATGTTTCCTAGCCTTTCTAGATAAATTGACTATCCAACACAAAAATAATTATTCCAATCGGTCCAGTAGTTCATGAGACTAGCGCGTTCAAACAAACCAACAAACTTTTTAGCTTTATAAAATTAGTATAGATTATAAAAGGTGACGCAATCTGAGGTCCCGGTATCAAATCCCCGTCGGGTCAATGTTAAAAAAAACATAATTCCAACACTGTTCTGGGTGTTATAAAGCCTAATCAACTAAAGTTTCTAATTCAATTTCTGATTGTTGTCCTAATGTATGCGATGCTGCCCAAAATTAACTTTCAGGAATGGAACTGGGTTTTTAATTTAATTTACCCTGGCATAGTCGACGAAGTAGTCTGCCAAGACGGGGTTGGTCCATCCGCCTAAGTCCTGCAGCGTCTGCGGCAAGTCCCAGTGGTACATCGTGATCAGCGGCTCAATGCCGTTATTGTGAAGCTCAGCGATCAGCTCCTTGTAGTACCGGATACCGTCCGGGTTGATTTCACTGGTTGGAAGAAGAATATGTAAATTTTCAAATCGTTGAAGTCATAGCGATGTTAATGTAATTTTATTAAATATGAGGAAGATCAGTTCACTTGGGCACTTTTAGAGCGCTTTCACATTTAGGCGACTTTAGCAGCGCGACAGCCGCGCTGCTGATAATCTCATACAATTGGCAGCAGAGTCGCGCGCGGTAGTCGCGCGACAGCCAAGCAGCGCTACTTTTTTTAATTTTTGGGCATTCGCTGCTACCGCGCTGCTATCGCTCTAATGTTAATTTTATTTATTTATTTTATTTAATCATTTATTTCAGGCTACAAAAGGCCCATACAATAGATACCTTAAAGACTAACAATACATATAATAATATTAAAAAATAAAAATACAAACAAATGAAACACTATTTTGCCGGCGTAGTGATGCGCATCTTGGTGTCCGGTAACCGTCCGCGAAACCGACGATACAAAACACCCTTCGGCCAAAATTCTGCTTGCATGAAGGTCGACAGCTGTTCGGTCGGAACCCTCACCACAAACGAATTGAAATTCGTATTATGACGAGATTCCAACCGTTCGACCCTCAGTGAGTATTTGGTCTTGATACGGATGTACTCTACAATCTCCTCGACCTTTCTAGAGTACCTAATGAAGCCGGGACACGTATAACAGCGTCACAGGTATCGCAGGCCGCAGTAGGTGATCGGACCGGTCGGTGCGGAGCCGCACTGGTTGCGGGTGGAGGGCTTCTTTTTCTTCCTCTCAACCTTAGTGAAACCCTCTTCATCACACGTATCAGCCTGTGATGCCAGCATCTTCGGAGCAACCGTTAAACTGCTTTTTCCAGCCACAGCTGAAGCATATGCACGTTTGGAGTAGACGTCAACACGCGTGATGTTTCCCGCGGCGCTGCGGGCGGGGCGGCGCGCGCAGTAGCGCCGACGATGTCAGTGACCGCGCCGGGTGACGTATCATTTTGCACCGACCCGAAACTGCTGACCGATGCATTTTGCGCCCCGCGACGTGTGTTGATATTGCAGGCCTCAGGTGACCTACTTACCGGAGCAGTGTTACTTAATAGCGACACTTTGGCACGCAAGTCACTGATGGTTTTGTCTGAGGCCTCCAGCTTGGCATGCACTTCGACCAGGCTCGCTTTCAGGAACGTGATGTCCTTTAACAGTCTGGTGACGTCGACGTGGTCGAACGTGACAGGGGGCAGCTTGTGCAGATCCTTCGCCACGAACGCAGGCACTTCATCAGGATCGGTCTCCTTCAGCAGGGTTATAATGTCCTGCACACTTTTTTCGCCTCCATCTCTCCGGCGAGACGGCATCTGGGCACTCTTCCCGAGCGTCTGAAACAGCAGCGCCTTGCCACTGCAAATCTCTTCCTCCCTAAAATTGGATTTGCAAATCTGCATGATGCTGACATCATCCATGGTGTCGATGGCATGTTGTATAAATGCCAACAATTCGTTAGCAATGAGTTGAGGCGAACCCATTGTTTACTGGTAGCGCAGCGCTAGTCGCGAATTAAAATAATTCTGATGTGCAACGGACAATAATTCTGATGTTAAGGCGCACGTAATGGTACACATCATCTGCACATTTTTTTACTCATCTCCTATGAAACGTATGGACAACAGCATGTCAAGGTAAACACTGAGAGATCATAGGCAATCGTTATGAAAGTTGTTTGAAAACAAACCGATTTTTTTAAAAAAAAGAAAACTGATGTGCTGTTATAATAATGTTGAGACCTCCCATGCCATTAAGAGATATATGTTTTTTATTTAGTTGTGCTTAGCCTAGGGTGGTACATATTTGCTAAGTAGTTGCGCGCTGAAATTACCGTAGGGTAGAGGTACAAGTGTGACTTCGTCTCCAGCTAGCTGACTCAACGCAATTATATGTTAACTACTTTAGATACCTGGCAGACGAATCCGACTATTATTTTGGATGAAACATAATAATAATAAATAAATAAATAGGTTTATTCTTCAACAAAAAAATACAGTATTCAAAGTGATCGAAACATGCTATACATAACATAGAAATAATGATTCATTTTATCTATGTGCTCTAATAACACATTTCTTTTACTTACTTGCTAAGCCCAGTGGGCAGAATCCTCGTCCAAGAAATCGAAAATCTGTAGAAGTTCACGTTCAGTTCCTTTAACAGCTCAACGTCAGTCTTGTACTGGTGATAGGAGTCAGCTGCGATGTCTCCGTTGTTATGGTCGAATACCCTTTCTGGGTGATCGTGGGTGTAACGGTCCCACATGCTCTCACCTTTGCCTGGAACGATAATGATGCAATAGGTAAGATGGTAAGAGTTTAGAATGTATTGTGGTTATTGAAAAAAATGCACTTAACTGGTTTATTTCGCGCAAATGTATATAAAAATACTCCTGTCGTTTTAAATGCTTTACAGCGTCCGTGGTAACAGGAAAGACAGTTTTTTTTAATTGGACACCAATCACATACGTTGCTCTGAACCCAAAGTTAGTATCCAATGCACTTGTGTTATGGAAATCAGACAACGCTGGTACACAACATCCAGAACCACAACAATATTTAAAATTATGATTTCTACATTGACCCGACCGGGAATTGAACCCGGGACCTCGAAGCGGCGGCGCATTGAAACCCAGCGTGCTTAGCCAGTACACCACGGAGGTCGTTAAATGTTCACCAAATGCACAGATGAATAATCTATATAATGATATAGATAAGTCTTTCCTGTGTGTGACCCATAAAACTAATATTCCTAGGATAATAATTTTATGGTGTGACCACGGATGCTGTAAAGCATTCGAAATGTCAGGCGTAACGTAAAGTTTGAGATAAATGTGCGCGAAATAAATCCGTCAAGTGTTTTTATTTCAATGAGTAGTATTGGTGTAAACTTCAGAACCAAGTATTGTGATTGGTAATGACTTCTGTTTAAATCAAGGGTTCTGAAACCAGTATACAGTTTTTCTTAGTTAAAACATCGACCTGTCATAGCTGTTGCAGTCCAATTATGTTCAAATTAATAGTAGCAGTATATTGGTTTGGTAACAAAGACGTAAGAGTGATAACGGAAACCGGTTGTAATAATAAAGAACGTTAAGTGCATTGTCTGCCTTTTGAAACTCTCTCGGCAATACAAATAATTCGTGCACTAAAAATAACAACTTTTCCCTGTCCGTTATAGCTAATCAGCCGTTTGGGAACTAAAGCCCGCGCGATAAAATAAATATCTCTGGAAAAAACCTAATCACTTGCTGTTTGTGTAACTAAGTAGGGCAATTGTGAATCACAACAAAAAATATCAAATAATGTCATTAGGTCTTGAAAAGAGTAAATATTAGGATGACACTAGAGCGTAAGACTACAGTCAAGGATCTTGGCGTATACTTTGATGATGATCTCTCATTCCGGTCACTAACAACATACCTACATACAAACGTTAGGATGCCTTAAAGATTTACGAAAGACTAAGAAACCGGCTAGCTAGTCTGATCACCTTGTTCTATTCTCTAGTTCAAAGTAAACAGGATGAGGGGGTCGTTTAGTCACCACACAACGAATTCCACTCAAAACATATAGAGAAAGTACAGAAAAGGTTTACTAAAAGTGTTTGCTTCCGTTGTAACCTAGGGCGCTCCTCGGGTCTCGGAAAGGCTATAGAAACATATGACCTGTGTCGCCAAAATGTGTCGCTCGCAGGGCAGGCTGATCTATGACGCAAGTTCTTCTCGGTACAAAGCTGCAGTAGGTATAAGCTTTCACAGACGACCCCCACTAAGCGTCACACAAAAAAAAAACTAATTCTGTATTTTTAATTTTAGCTTTTGTATTTTATGTTTGCATTATTCACCACTACTTTTAATTTGTATTGGGTTATCACAATGATTTTAAAAAGAATAGATCTGTTACCCGGGCGCGCAATGTGAAAACGCGAAAAGATCCTAATTAGGATCCTCACCCTTATTCTGCGAATAGCTACAATGACTTAGAGGGATCCGATAAAGGGTTTACCGAAATTCCACCCCTACAGGGGTGAAAAAGGAGGGCAAAGTTTGTACGGGACAATGTCATTTCTTGGTTCAATCTACTTTAAATTTTGCATACAATAAAACCTTAACAGGATTGAAAGTAGATTAATTTCGTATTTTAATGAAATGAATGCATGCATCAATTTAGGGGCGAAATAAAGGGTAGCAAGTTATTCTGCGGATGGATTGGCTGAAAAGTTGATATCAAAACTCTTTAGTCCTTCCATATGATTAAAATAATTTTATTTAATTTTTGACATTCATTTGACATATCTGAAAACAAACTGTATGTTTTGACACATGGTTTGTTATTGATGTTTGATGTTGATCTCGTGGAGAAAGTTGGCTTATTCATTAGAATAGAATCAAACCATTTTGCGTTAAAACAGGGTACTTACAGAGGCTTTCCCCATAGTTTTCTACAGCGACCGGTCGCAAGCGGTCTGTATAAAGTGAAATCCTGCATCTTTACCTAAGACGTTTTTAAATTATTATCTATCTACAATCCTTTTCAACTCTACAAGGTCGGTGGACATCCTACGCTGCTCCTGTCGCCGGAGGGGTCTCCTATTCAGAACTTTTGTGCATACTTTTTGTGGGGGAGGTCTCCCTATTTTTTAATTAGGAACGTAGGGCTGGGCATGTGTTTGTTTCAAGATGTCAAAATAACTGTGGTCTTATTAGTTCAAGTGCAAGCGAGCGAGAACGATAATTTTGGGATACAAACTAATGTGAATAACTTAGTTGTTTAAAATTATTATTTAATTATGACTTCGTAAATATAGTAACAAGGGCATCCGTAATTAGCCTTTAAAATGTTTGTACTAATTAAAATGTAGTACCTACTGTTTAGATGCAAATACACATCTGCAACTTTAGATTGGCGAACAGGTGTAACATGTTAGTGCATTAGTCCAAGTTCTTATAATTTTTAATATTTTTGTACTATCCCAAAACGATTAATGTCTGATTTTTTTACCAATAAAAATATCCTTGGTAAGTAAACACCATCTATGGTACATGTCCTCTTTTTTAAGTCCATTTTTATCTCAATTTCACTCTGAACTATGTATTTGACTGGAGAGAGGATACAGGGCCAGCTTTCCGAAACCGAGACTCGGAGGGTCTCACCGCTAAGTTGCTGACTCAGAGCTTTTTCCGAGCATGGCGCACATACCTTTGCAGAGTACATAATAAATAGTCTATTTATGTAGAGCCCATTAGCCTTATGTCACCAGCCATCAACTATCATTATCATCAATAGCTTTAGCGTTTATTTTATTTAATTTTGTTTTGCGTATAATCCACGACGTGTCAGGTAACTGCCAATAATGGTATAATTATAGAATCATTTACTCATTTTTAATTCTCTTTTAAAATGTAATCTTTCATAGGTATTGGTTAGCTCTAAATGTTAAAATTGATAATTTAACTCAATTGGTTTTTTTTATCTATTATATAGGTGTTATTTAATATTCCATAATAACTGTATCCTAAATAATAATATTAAAAAATATTTCAGACAGTGACATGGAGAGCCTCAAAAAGCCGATGGAATTGATCATATCTTCTGCGCTTTTCGCTGATCTCTGTAAATATTGGTTACCATAACCTTAATCGATGTGGAAGATCGAAATCAATATACAAATAAATGGCAGCATATGTACCTACCTGAAACGTTCCATGCTCCTTCTACCTGGTAAGAGGCGGTGGCGACACCAAACATGAAGTTCTTTGGAAAGCATATTTGCTCTGCTTCGCTTGACACTCTGGGAAAAGAAATGGATATTTAAAATACTCACGTCTAACATTAAAGATACACAAAATATATCTTGTCTTAATCTGAAGGCCGGTTAGAAAGGGAGATAAAAGAGAAAACTTTCAACCCTTTTCGACTTACTAAGAAAGCGTATCTCTTAATATTTTTCAAAAAGTAGACTAAAATTGCTCTAAGTTTGATCGCAGCTCTACTAAAATTGTAACCTAATATTTAGGAACAATGCGGTAAATAGGTATTACTGTTTGTATTCTATGTAAATAAAATAAACAATATTCACCTAATCCACAGCACAGCAAAGGCGGCAAAAGCACATATCCAGCGTCCCATCTTATCAGTCCGTCCGTCAGACAGTCACAAACCAAATGACACGAGCCCTGATAGGCCACCGATAGTATTTAATTATAAACAAATTATCTACAGGATGCTTCCCCTACATAGCCATAATGAATGAGCTTTGTACGATCATGTCAGATGCAGATATGGTGGCTCATCAAGTTGAAAACTAAGGTTATTAGAAAGACACCCACTTTTTTTGCAAACAACCACACACATTAAGTTGGAGTAAAATTAGAAATCGTCGAGCAGACCTGTACAAATTAGGCAGTCTTTATATTAAAGAGCAACTGTGTCAGACAAGGCTTTATATTGACAAGAATGCCAGACAAAATAAGGACGTCTAAATCTTGAATAATGAACTAAAAAGTGTAAAACTACTTCAGCGGAAGAAAATGGATAAAAAAAATACTAGTTGCTAACCTAACCCACGCTAAAAATAATATACGGCGACCGACCTGGTTTGATGGTTTGCACATACTACGTGGTACGAGTATAAAAATCCAGTTTCTGGGTTCAGTCCCGTTATGTGCAAATCTGCTTGCAATTCGTGGCAGTCCTGCAAATGTACTAGGTACCTACATACGATTCGTTCGTGGTTGTACTTATAAATACACATACATCATACATTAACCAAATAGTTTATATGGTTACGAAAAGGATGGTTGTTGGTATTTGGTATCACAACGAAATACCGCTATTCATAATACCTAGTCTTAAATGAGGATTCTATATCCTCAATGTATTCTCAGTCTAATGTTAGCTACTTGCTCGCTATTAGCGAGAATAGTAATGGTATAGTCATAATATAGTGGTCAAATTTATTAAATCAAAAAGAGATAAGATATGTTATTGCTAATTGAAAAGACATTGACCACATTTTATTTTATCAGTACTACCTTATTATATGTAATAATTACGTAGCATTTCGAAACACTTAGGTTAGGTGGGTGGTATTTTGATGACGGGCTTAAATGTGCTTAAATTTAATATTGCTCTATTTATTAACAAATATAACACCTTGTATCTATTTATATCCATTAGCATTGACTATTAGAGAGAACATTGACACTAGTCTCGTAATAATAATAACATAAGTACTTAGTTGTTTGAAAACAATAAATGTTTGCATAAAACTTACGTTAGTTTCAATCTTACTAGATTTAAGTGGGTTTGTAAACAAATAAAGATTTCAATTCTGATAAAATAAACATTGATTTAGGTACCTACCTAACCTACCTTTATCAATTTCAATAAATCACCTTCGAAACTTTTTTAAGTTACGCGCCAAATCAGTCAACTTAGTTTCACCAATAAACGCTAGATGGCGATACTATACAATCTAATATGGTACTGCCACTCACCACTAGGTAGCGTAGTCGTAGCAATGCAACTGCTCCAAAAGTCGACTACTTTCCAGAACCTACACAGTTTTGTTCTCGAAATTTCTAACAGGGGGCGCTGCCAGGCGGCAGCTATATAAAAGGGGATTGAGACAGATGTCACGGCAGTCAAATACGGAATAATAGTAATAATACTTTAAGCGCGAAGTGAAGAGAAGTGAAAATATGTCGTTGGTTCCATTCTTGTTCGACGAGAGACCTTTCGGGAGCCGTCTGATGCGGGATCTGGTGTCTGATGACTTCTTCCCCGACTATTCCCCGTTCCTGTCTCATCGAGACATGTTTGCACCACACCAGTTCGCCAAACCATGGGAAAACATGTTCAGGATGTGGGAAAACTTTATGAAGCCTATGGAGCAGCTTTCCGCACAAATGAATCAGCTGGCACTTAAAGACGCGGGCACAAAATTCACGAATGACGACGAAAAATTCCAAGTGAACGTGGATGTACAGCATTTTACACCTGAAGAGGTCAGTGTAAAAGTGATTGATGGACATGTGATAGTGCAGGGAAAACACGAGGAAAAACTGGACCAGCACGGCTACGTTTCAAGGCAGTTTATCCGGCGGTACGCTCTACCTCAGGGCTGCTTGCCAGACACAGTAGAGTCAAAACTATCGTCTGATGGTGTTCTTACAGTAACCGCTCCTAAAGTCCTCGCCATGCCTTCGATCGGTGAAAGAATCGTGCCAATCACACACACTGGACCAGTCCAGAAACAACTAGGATCACCAGATGTGGAGTCAAAGTGAATTGGTTAAAGTTGTAAATATTTATACATATTTTTTTCGTAAGACTGATTCGAATCTTGTGCTATTATTTTGTAACCGCCTACTTTAAGTTCCAGTCAATAAACGATTATTTTAAGATTCATCTTGTGTTTTAATTGCTTGATGCACACATTTCCTACCTACTGCGTAATATTTACATAATAGGTTATCTAGCTCTAGCTAGCTTTCAAGAATTGAATCGCTAACAAATTTTGGTCACGTCTCTATAATGTAGGTAAATAAATTAACGCAAAGTTAGTTTTATACATAACTTTATTTAATAAAAGTAACAGAAGAAACTAAATTGTTCTTTTATAATGGAATGAAAGAGTACGAAGCTTGCAAATTGACGATGGATTTGTCACATATCGAGAACTAAGATTACAATCGCACTAAAATAGAACGGTGAATCCGCTATAAATGGCTTTGGCAGACATTTCGGTGCAGCGCATTTACTGGCCGTTTTCTACCGGCTGATCGGCTGATTCACCATTGCCAACTTCAGTCTTCGATCCCTCCGGCTGGGTCCTCACTGGTCCCGTGTGGATGATTGGAACCACACGTTCGTTGGAAGCTGGGCAGGTCAAAGGGGCAGTCACAGTCAAAACACCATCAGAAGACAGTCTCGACTGCACACCATCGATGTTGCAACCCTCGGGCAATGCGTACCGACGTGTGAACTGACGAGAAACAAACCCATGCTCATCCTTCTTCTCCTCATGACGACCCTCAATCACAAGGAAACCATCGGCCGTCTTCACCGATATCTCCTCAGGTGCGAAGTGCTGCACATCGAGATTGATTTGAAACTTTTCTTTATCAGTCTTTATTGTCGAGCCGCTGTCTTGCAAAATGGTTGACATTTGCTTCCATGGCCGGTAGTAGTCCCTCGAGTATTGGGGCCCTACGATTGTTAAAACATCTTCGGGGGTCAACGCTAACGCGAAATGTTGATCTTGAAGACGCCGAGGACGTTCAAGTTCAAGAAGTAATGGCAATAGAGACATTATTTCAGAGTTCAATAACGCGGAAAAATGCGAGCCGGTTTCAGCTCAGACTTCAGTGTTGTATCCACTGCGCATGACGTTCCGCGCATGGAATAATGGCCGTCTGTCTGGCCAGTTGCAGTCAACTTTTCGCATGAAAAAAGGTTCCGTTTTTTTTTTGGAGAAAACTCGATTTCACTTATAATCATCAGTTAAGTTTCCCACTTTAATAAAAACGTTATCTCAAGGTTTGTAATGAAAAAAATAACATATTGTTTTAATTACTAAAACCAATAATGTAATATACCAGGTAGGTAATTAAAATACTACTCGTAGCTATCAGGCTTAAAAACTTGGCATTCCATAAAAAATACCTTTTTATTGCTTACTTAAATTATAACTTGCAGCTTAACTGTTTTTAGTCTCTGACAAGTGAGGATGATAGTGGTGGGGTATTCACGGCACGGACCAATTATGTGCTTAATTGTGAAGACTTTTAGGGTCGCTTCGCCAGTACCCGGTCCGTCGGTTTACGGTCGTTTGAGAGACAAGCGACAGAAAAATAAGGTTTGTTGTTCTTTGGTAGTCGAACATTGTAAACAATCTTGACATTCCTTTTTAACGAAATGATTATTTTTTAAAATAACATAAAGACATAACTCTCTACTCACATAGGTAATTCATCGTTGAATACTGAGATCTTTATAAATCAAATGGTTAATTAATTTTTATATCGCTGATAATAATTTATAAGTTACAAAAATACTGTTTACAATACTTGACTAGCAAAGATAGTGGACCTATCCCAGACAATATGACCCTTCGCGCTAACAGCCCGCTAAGTGCTCAAACTGACAAAATTAAAAAAAACCGGCCAAGTGCGAGTCGGACTCGCGCACTGAGGGTTCCGTGACAACTTTAACTGAATTTGGGAATCCACTTACTTCCACTTAGTAAAATCCACAATATTTTGCTGACGGCAAATATAACTTTGTTTTTCATAGTGTTTGTATGAAGTACAAAGTTATGTTTGCGGTTGTTGAAAATGTGCTATATCTCAAAAACTTCTCGTTCGATTCCGTCCGAACCAATTTCCGTTGAAAGTGTTTGTTAAGATCTACATAACATATTTTTTTTTAAATTTACACTGGCTAAGTTCAGAAGTTAGATAGGGGGGGGGGGGACGCCCATTTTACCACTTTGGAAGCGTCTAGCTATGAAACGTTAGACTTTAAAAGAAAATGGTTTTAGGAACCTCTATGTCATTTTAAAAGACCTACCCATAGGCACCCCACACGCATAGGTTTGACAAAAAAAATTTTTTTGGTTTTAGTTTCATGTATGGGAGCCCCCCCTTAAATGTCATATTTTTTGTATGAGAATCATAAAGCGGTTAACAGGATACATCTTCCTACCAAATTTCAACAGTGTGATGCTTATAGTTACAGAATAAAATGGCTGTGACATACGGACGGACAGACAGACAGACTTGACGAAACTATAAGGGTTGCGTTTTTTGCCATTCGGCTATGGAACCCTAAAAAGTAAAAACCGACTTCAAAACCAAAATGCTCTAAAAAGTCTTAAATAAACTCTTGACCATTGAAAGGAAAGGAGTCCATTTTAGGCAAACAATTACTTTTTGGAGTCAATGCTCTGATAGTTGATGCTTGATGGTCAAAGTGATGACACCTTAACCAGATGTGGCTTAATAGTAAAATATTAGGGTTCGTGGATTATGATAATGATATTTGGGTGAGGCCGTAGATTTTGCCACAAATAGCGCAAAGGTGTCGCAAAAGATTCTACGAGTCCGTCGCGCAGAGTAACGCAAAATGGTAAAGCAAAATTGTTAAGGAGTGCATACAAGATATGTAATTATCACATAACTTTTAATATCTTTAGGTGAACCCATAAGTACTAACTTACTTTTAACATTTGTTAGGAAAATGCTACAAATTAAAACACACTTTTACAAGGTAAGTATGACAAATGACAAATTTTACTCTTGTCTGTAACAAAAAACTAAGAGTTCTATTTCTAGAAACACAATTTATTTATAGGAACAAAAATCAAAATTACAAAAGAACAAGTCATAAAAAGATCATTATGGAATTATAAAGAGTATTTAACCAACAAAAAACTCTTCGAAGCTAGAAACATAATTTCTAAGCTTTGATTTACTATCACAACCGCAATAGGAATGAAAGTTTACCAAACATGAATTATGTTTAACTGTATATTTTAATATAGTTTGTTACTGTACGTTGAAATAACTGAAATCGATATCGAACATAATTTGATCCCGTCGGGAAATATTTGGTTGGGGTAACACTTTAACACGTCATCGAAGTGCATTTCACATACCTCCTCAACCTTTGGGTACGTAAAGACTAACCCTTTACTACCTTTCAAGTTTTTCACTTTCCTTACAAACTTCACAGTAGAGATTTTATCTTTTATCCATAAAACAAGTCTTACAAAGTGCTTCAAACTTTTTTTTGTAGAAAATTTTGCCACGATCCAGTCATCTTTTTTAAAAATATCATTATCGCCTGTAAAGTACTCAACATCGCTTAACCCAAACGGTATGGCTGGCTCGAAGTTTTCCTTTTTTACCTTGTTCTTCTAAACATGTCGTTATGAAATCATCAAATTTTTCACATTCAGAATTATCTGTGTCGGCTAGACTCAGAATAGCGGAATTTTCTGAGCTGGATTCAATAAATGTTCTTATCTTCTTCTTCTTTACAGTTTTCATACTAACTTTTGACTTTTCTTCTGTATCAATATTAATTTTCCTTTTTTTTTTCACCATTGTTTTTTTTCTTAGTTTAATTTTTCCGTGTTCTTTTACTGTCTGCTTGTTAATAAAATTACACAACAAAGTAGACATCTTACTGAAATTAATTACTTATTATATTATACCATCAAGACACAAGGACCACTTGTAAGGATATTTTGTAAGTTTAAAATAAAATAAATAAATAAAAAGGCAAAAAAAGAGCTTTTCATACAAGACATTCATACCTCAATAAAAATAATTTTAATTAAACTTTTCAGTGACTGTCATAATAGACAGTCCAAAACTGGAAGAGTTTTTAAGCTGGAGCAATGCAAGCTAAAAAAAACCTGCAAGCCTATGTGTGTAAGCTCCTTTATTTGGTAGCGTAAAAAAAGTAGCGCAAATTCTACGCCTCTGGTATCGCAAAGTGGCAAAAAGTCATTTTTGCGCAACTGTCGCGCAAACAAAATCCATTATAACTTGATAAATAAGCTATTTTTGAATGTAAATTAAGCCTTGAAAGGTGTCAAACATTTTATTAAATCATGCGCAACAACAAGTATAGATATATATCAAAAACTTAAATTGATATATCAAAAAACACTCTCCGCAAAAAATATGACACTTCCTTCTTTCAAACAATGTTGATGTCGGACTGACAAAAATATGGCCGCTGACAGCGTACTGACCATACACAAAGATTCTTCGGTGCTGCCACTACTCAGACTTGAATACTGCTACTTTTTAAACACAACGGAATGGGCAGATATAAGTTGCGCAATACGAAGTAGCGCAAAGAACGGATTTTAACGTTTTTCGAAAACGAGTGAAAATTCATGATCTTCCTTAGGATATACGAAACGATTTTTAAAACGTGGCTAGCTAACTACTATTGTTTAGCGTCAAAGCAAACAGACTGTCAAAAAGAGTTATATTTTTGATTTTACTGATGCTCAAAGTGCACCTCTACCGGAACGGATAAGCGTATTTTACGAAAAAATCATCGCTTTTTGCAGCAAAATCTTTAATAAATTTCCAAGGGTTTGAAGTTATTCAAATATATTTATTAATCGCGTTTCACCATTTGTGAAGAAATACGATGCTGTTATTGAAAAACATATACATACAATACTTTTTTTAAAAAATGAAGCGGAGAGTTATGTCATAGCTAATGTGGCAAAATCTACGGCCTCACCCATTTATGACCCCAGTCGATCTAAAGAATTTTGATAAAAAGTACAGCCAGGCTAAGAATGCTTACAAACAAAAAAATATGTATCTATTTTAATAAATTATGTTCAACGATAGATAAAATGATTAGTCATTTTAGTTTGATTTTGTATACAGTCTACAAAAAATGAAGTCTTAGTAACACTTTATCAAATAATTAATTTGTAAAGTCAAAAAAAATACATATGAAATATTAAAATCTCACGTAAAAACTGTAAAATCACAGTTTTCATAAGCGTTAGTAGGTACTTTCATATTACAGTAAATAGATACTGTATTGTTTACCTTAGCGCTGCTGTCCGTACCTACTTATATGTAAAATACATGCATCTGATCATCTTATTGACCTATTTGGGCACTCCCAAAATAAATTAAAACCAACAACAACTTTTGTGTTACAGACATACCTACATAACACACTAAAATAACGCATTTCCTACACCGTTAGTCACTGCAAAAGTATAGAAAAGGTGCTGTGTATGTGTATTGGTCCATGTAGTGACCTTACAAGTTGTTAAATCAATATATCAAGTGTATAGCAATACCAGATTATCTGAAGGGCGCTTGGTCGTTGCACTCACCGTCATGCGTCGTACCTACGCTACGCAGAATCTACTACGTAATAATAACATCTCACTGGTTATTACGTAACAGGTCTGGCTGGCGTCCTTGGATATTGATCTTAGTACGCTTGTCTGCGGTTAGATTCAAGATTAGGTAGCTAAGAAAGTTGACCCAAGTTCTCGTCCAGTTCATAACTCAATTAAATCGCGTAGGTACCTCAATTGTAAACACAGCTTCATTGAATAATAGGTAGTAAGTTATGTTCGATTGTAACTCCGAGATGGACTACAGCTCACGACCCCTACATATAAAAAAAAATCCGCGGATTAGCATCGGATCTTGCGAACTAAACAACCCCGCTTTTGCGTAGAGGTACCCTAGCCTACCATGGCCGAGTATTTTATTTTCTCTATGGTTCGACTGATACCTAGGCTTTAACATTCCATCCATGGTATCGTATCGATCAAACAAAATAAGCTAGCTAGCTCGTGAATAAATTTCACGTCAATAAATTAATGTTTTAAATTCTGGGCTGAGATTCTAAGGTTTGTTTTATTTTATAAATCTGCTGTACTAACCGACTGGTACCGACTAAAAGTCAGCACGACCTTAGATACTCGTATTTTCGTAGCGTTACAGAGTTGTGTTGTAACTCAAATCGAAGACGTGATAAAATTGATTCGGATTAGAAATAATAGTAGGGTAGCTTCGCCGGTATTCGGATAGTTAGTGCGAGTACAAAATCTGCATCATTTATTCATTAATTTCATATTTGTAGGAACTGGTCAAACAGAATCCCTCTACTATTAAGATTTATTAAAAACGAATGCATGTAATCTAGTTTAAATACAATATTTTCTTCGGAAATACGAGTAGGTCAAATTTTGGTTTGCGGCCATAAAGTTTTAGTTTACGGCCAGGAGCACTATTTTTGAATCACTCACTTGAATATGGCGTGTGAATTTAGTTTGAAAACGAATTACAAATCAATGAAAATCACGCGAAATATAGACTAAAAATTGAACTAATTTTCATTAGGGAATCGGAAATTAATCAATGAATATCACACGCCATTTTGACGCGAGTGATTCAAAAATAGGGGCCCTATGGCCCTATTTTTGAATCACTCGCTTCGAAATGGCGAGTGATTTTCGTTTGACAACGTTTTTTTTCTATGACTTTTAATTCATCTTCGTACGAAAATCACTCGCCATCTTGAAGCGAGTTATTCAAAAAAAGAGCTCCTGGGGCCCTATTTTTGAATCACTCGCTTCGAAATGGCGAGTGATTTTCGTTCGACGAGATTTTTTCTATGACTTTTAATTCATCTTCGAACGAAAATCACTCGCCATCTTGAAGCGAGTGATTCAAAAATAGTGCTCCTGAACTCTCTTGATTACGACCATTAGTCTGACAAGGGTAATTTTACTCAAGGGAAGCCTATCACATTATAGTATACATTGGAGCTCCTACTACCTAACAACTAATTCCCAAAATATTTATCAAACTCGAAACCCTGTTAAAATTAACAAAATAATGGCTTTGAATTCCAACACGCCTTTTGAATATCTACCGGTTACCGGCCATCGGCTTTCTATAAATTTAAGTCGGCCGCTAACTGACATAGGAGAATTCGATTCAAATTTTTTTAGTTTACGGCCAGATTAGAAATGCATATAAAACTTCTTGAGATTTTGTTGGCCGTCAACTAACAGAGACATTCAATAACGTAATGAATGGAGGTAAAAAGGCATACTACTCAGAACCATACTAAATTAATAAGTGACTCAGAATATTTCGCTATTGAAGTCAGCTGTTAGCGGCTAACTGGCCGGATACCAAATTATTGTAGTTGTCATCATGCCGGTAGCGGGCCATGAATACATTTTGCTTATTGTGTTCTTAATATACTAAAGCATGACTTCTTTATAAATAAAACGAAAAATAATCACTTTTAAAGTGGCTCGTAGTACTAGCTAATTGTTTTGTCAGTGTTAGTCTCGCGCTACTAGCACATTCGGTTTAATAACGCAACGGAAGCTCTCAAAAGGAATATTTCCCTCCGTTTGTGCGCCATTTTTCATTGTTCCTCTGCTCTTATTAATCAATGATATTAATAGTCTAAATCGTTCCTCGATATTTAAATAAGCTATCCAACACAAAAATAATGTTTCATATCTGTCCAGTAGTTCCTGAGATTAGCTAGTATAAACAAACAAACAAACACTTCAGCTTTTTAATATTAGTACAGATAGATCGATAATAGTCGTTCATATTCGATACTTTAGTTTAAATAAAAATAATGTAGACGCTCACAGTTCCAAAGGCCGCCGGCGGTCGCATAAACAAAAGCATAACAAAATTATTATTATTATCTACTACTACTAGTGTAGGTACGTCTCCTGAACTAGTAAACTATCGGTAGTTAGATTAGAACTTACCATACCATGGCCATGGTTTAACTAATAAACATCAATCAACCAAACAACGCATTAACGGGAAGCAAGAAAAGCATTTAACAAAATGATGTTGAGATAGGTCAGCGAAAATAATGAATGAATCATGCTCATAGTGTTTATATTCTGTGCACATGCATGCATAAACAAGGACACTTTAAAATTTGCGAACACGTATAGCCATCTATTGGCGAGTAGTCGAACTAGAAAAAGTGTATAGTAGTAGGTGGTTTGGATAGAAGGTTCGAGATCATTCTCTTTATAACGCCATCTGTCGGGACGCGTTAAGCGTTGCGAGAGCGTGTGTGTGTGTGTAGTCAGGCATACACAACATTTTTATACGTATGACATATTCTTTTATTTAAAACATTTTCGTCAACTGTTTGGTCTATTTTTTACAGCCATTCAAAGTTGTTCAAATTAGAGAAAAATATGTTCCGCAACTTTGTAAGTAAATTAGAGAAAGAACTATAGATGGCTTGTGATGGTTATTTGATGTTAGTAAAACTGCACAATTAGATACAAAAATAATATGCAGAAAAGCAATAAAACTTTAAAAATGATATTCCAAATCCGAATTTTAGTTTTTTTTTTTCATGAAATCCATAAAAAATGATTGACAAATATACCGGGCTATAAAAAGGCAGTAAATGATAGCTAATAATCCCCATTGTAAGCCATTTTCATTTGGCACACGGTGTCCCCAACACCCTGTAGAATAATTAAATAGTTGTATTTTGAGTGTGTTTCGCAGAAATATTATTATCATGAATTATAAAAAGAAAACTGTATAACTTTGTCAAACAATAATGTTTCTTACTTGTATCATCATTATCCATTATAAATGGCTTATAGAAAGACAGAGAGGTAAATAGCTATTGCAATGGAAAAGACAGATTTTTACTCCTCAGAACAACTGTTTTAAATATTACGTTTGTTTATAGCTCTTTGCAACGTTTTACATATATTTTTCATCTACATAAATAAAATCTGATTATTCAAAACTCAGATCACAAGTTGAATTTAATCACACACAATAGAATCGACACAACATAATTGCACTACGCTTGCAACAAAAAAGTGCGATGGAAGCTGTCATTCTGGTCTATCTAATTTAAAATCAGAGTACAAAGGTAAGGGTTAAAATTAATTTAGTTAGGTACAAAATTACATCATACCTAATTAAAATTTTGGTATTACCTTCACCACTCATGGTGTTAGTTTATTTATTTAATAATTAATGTTTTTTTTTCTAAGAACAACATTTGAAACCCAATTATAATGGAGCTATATTAAAAATTGGTACTTATTTCGATATTTTCATACATATTTGGATGGATATTTTCTAACATATTTGGATTGGTTGGGTTGAGAGGTTTCGGATTGAGATAGTGATAAAAACAAGAAAATGTTGCGGACCCCTGCTTTCATGAACTTAATCAATATTGCGTCAGCGAACTTACGTGTTTCGTCCGGCCTTTTCTAGGCATTGGCTTCTAGAGCTTTCGAGACGATGCTAGATGGCGCTGTTGGCAGTCTCGTGGATAAAAGCCGGCGGTTTTTGACAGCTAACGTCAGTCATTCGTAAACATTGCGAAGTGAAAATAAGTTTCAATCAAAACTTCCCAGCGGTTTTGTAAGAATTCCAAGTGATACAGCCGTGCAATAATTGTCGGATAGTCAAGTAAAATAAGTGAGTTGTCTATATAACCAGTGAACATGTCCATGTATCCGTTTTTCGTTGAATACGAGCGTCCTCGACCACGCCGCCTGTTGGATCAGCATTTCGGCTTGGGCTTGACTCCACAGGACTATCTGACCATCGTAGCTGTTCCTCAAAACAACCGTGACTACTATCGGAACTGGAGAAACCTGCAAGCCGCTTCCAACGACGTCGGCTCAACTATAAAAGAGGACAAAGAAAAGTTCCAAGTCAATCTAGACGTACAACATTTCGCCCCAGAAGAAATCTCAGTAAAGACTGTTGACGGGTTTTTGGTCGTTGAAGCAAAGCACGAAGAGAGGCAGGATGAACACGGGTTTATTTCGAGGAGTTTCACTAGAAAGTATGCTTTGCCGGATGGCGTTGAAGCTGATGCTATATCTTCAAAACTGTCTTCAGATGGTGTCCTAACTATTTCTGCTCCTCTAAAGGCGCCTCCGAAAACAGCAAACGAAAGAATAGTTCCAATCATCCAAACAGGCCCAGTGAAAAAGCAAATTGAGGGACAGCAAGATGGATAAGTGTACAACATTCCGGAAGTCACTAGGTTTATTGATCTCTTAACTTTATTTCGATTTTGGTTGTGAGAGTGCTTGTTTATTTGTGACTTTATAATAACTTCAATAAATGACGTTTTAGTCATTTTATTTTAAAATGTTCTTTTTTACTATATCCTCACCATCATTTTTCGGGTAATGAATTTATGGGAAATTTCTTAATCAATGGATCAATTATTTGCAAGAATAGGTACACAAAAATATGCAAGTTTCTTACTCAAGATCTTATAATTTAGGGACACTGTATTCAGCCTGCATGCAGGCACTAGACAAGTATTAAATTGATTGATGCTTGTATTTTCACATACATTATCATTAATATCACAACATTTAATTAACGTAATTATGCTTAGGTTTATAAAACACCTTGAATTTTACTATGCATACATAAATTCTAGAAAGTTGGAAAAGTTACGGACAACAGCATGTTAAGGTAAACACTGCGGTATCTTATGCAGTTGCTATAAAGGCTACTTTGCAACAAAATTGGGCAACTTAATGTGCTGGCGACTGAACATTTTGATAACTATTATCTGCATGCAATTTGATAAGATAATAAGGATTTCAAACATGCTAAGTGGTAAACGTTACCCCAGCCAGATTTTGTCGAAAATCACATTTTTTTTAAGTAGATAATTAGAAGTCCAACTTCTTCAATTGTTGTGCTGATTTTTAAATTTGTTTTGCTTATGGTTTTTTAGTTATTTGACAAAAACAGATCTGGCTGGCGTAACGTTACCCCAGCCAGATGTTTTATTAATTAAAGGGTTTATTGAAATAAACTTTAGGTACATAATTAGTATTCTGAACGAGGTAAATGTTGCCACAAAATTTGAATTTGTATCGTTTATGGTTTCGGAGATATTCAAAATCCTGCTGGTGTAACGTTTACGTGTTCGCTGTATCTCCGAAACGGCTAAGCGAATATGTATAATTTTTTGTACACAGCTTCTATGAATTTGTTATAATTTGTTTGCCAATAAAGAAAAACAAAATAATGCACCGTTTAGAAGTATTTTAATTAATAAAAAAACTCAAAAATAGCTCCTAGCTCTTCAAAAAAGAGCTCTAAAGCCTTATTTGAAACGTCATTTTGTAGCTTACAACTGCCTTCAAATGTTTGTAAATTTTCATTAGAATCCTGTAGGTATTTATTAAGTTACAACGATATTTAATTCAGTTCTCGTAACGATGCGCTCCGGAGATTTTAAGCCTCCGATTTACTGAGTTCCTTGTGGATTTAAAAGTTGAATAAGATATCATTAATTAGTATTTTAGTTCAATTTTCTACCTGTAAAATTTCAGCGTAATACGATTTGTAATTACCGAGATAATTAAAAGAAAGACATTAGGTAGTGCATGATCATGGCAACCCGACCAAGTATAGATGGTTACGAAAAAGCGGCCGCGTAGTACTTTATACTAACTTTTGAAATTAATAGGATAGTTTTAAACGTAAAGTACAGTTACGTACAGAAGTGTAAAACGAAAACAATATCATCTTAATTTGAGTATTTTTATTTACAAATCATGTCTTATAAACTTACAAAGAAAAATGCGAAGTACCTAAACACTTTAATTTAGTTATATATTTTCTTATAGCAGCATAATAAATGTTCATTGGCTCAACATAATTATAAATTAACTTCCAAAAGATTAACATTGATTTTCAAATCATGAACTAACAATCACATAATAAATTATTGACTGACATTATTATTTTAAGAGCACATTACGATGACTGGCTGGCTAGTATTCTTATAAAAATAGTTTTATTATTAAAATCACAGATCATTATTAAAACTAAATTAAATCACATTGTACTTAGTAAAATGTTCGATTTTAAATATCAAAATAAACTTTCGGACATAGATACAGCTCTAATATAGTTATATTGTTTTAAAATCACAGATCGATAATTTTAAAAACAAAGAAAATATTTACAATATGTACCAACTTTTTAACACCCTAAAAATCACAGATCATATAAAACTATACAAAATCACAGTGCGTTTCATAAAATATTTACAGTAGGAAATGGTTTGATTTCAAATATGTACTACAATAATCTTTCGTACATATATACCTCTATAGTTCTAAAGTAAAAACTAAATATAGTTATATTGTTTTAAAATCACGGATCAATAATTTTCAAATCAAATAAAATTCTTAAAATAGATATCTACTTTTTAACACTAGTTAATAGCTCTAGTGACAGTTGAACGACAGTGAACTTTTTACAGTCATAGTGCTTTTATTTTCACGTTACAGCTAGACCTCCAAGGATGTTTTGTTCCTCTAAGCTCAGGAGGAATTGTCAGAATAAGCATTTAAATCACATCAACATTTAAAAAATTAGATACAAATATAATCATATGTCATCAGATTGCAACGTATAAATAATCGCATGAGGCATTATTTCTGTTTTATTTTTTTGAATTTTGGTGTACATATCGTCTTAACATTGAAATGTCCGATTATGTTTCCGAAAGCAATGAGCTTTATAGTGACCAATCCCTTCTGAGCTTAGAGGTGGATCAAATTCAATGATAGACAAAATCTCATAGAATCTTTCGTTGATCTCAATATTGACAGGAACGTCATTGAATAGAATACGGATATCATGAATCTCAAACATTATCAAACTGTTCAAATTATAGTTGAAGCTTACTGTTCCTTTTTTACAACAATAACAGAGGGGTGGTAAATCGTCCTTCATTCCCGATTCTACAGCCTCTTGTAATTTTGTAATACCTTTCTGATTTATTATATTTATATTTAGTGGCAAGTATTTACATTCAAAATGTGTTTTGTTTTCGTGATTAGTGCAATTTTCGTTTGAACAAGTTCTTTTTCTAGTAGCGGAAAAGTATGATGTGCAGATTTCTTCGAGTATTTTTGTGACGTTACATGCACAGTTTATTACATTGCACCTAGTTTCATCATTGATTTCAATTCCAGGGCAAAAAATACTTGATAAAAGTATATCTCGCGTGTCATAAAGTTTTTGATTAAATCTCTTTGCAGTAGCAAGGTCTGCGATGAACTTCGTAAAAGCATCAACACAATTATTAATTTCTTGCCTGAACACAAGTCTGTCTTTGTAAGCTATGGCAAATGTTTGCGAGATGGCGTCAAATGCACAAGTATTAGTAAGAATTAGTTTTTTATTTTTAGATATGGCAATGTTTCCATTTTGTAGTATATATATGGGTCTCAAGTTATAATTTGCTTTGTTATGAGGAACAGCAAGACCTCTCCAGTTTTCAACTTCTACAGGTTTATCCTGAAATATGGATTCTAATCCGAAATCTATATTGCTCGTTACGTTTTCTATTTTATCTATCTGTTTTTGCGACTCCTTCCTATTAATCAAATCCTTATTGCTCTTTTTGATTTGAACTTTATTTATCTTTTCCTCAGTAGTTTGAGATTCAGTTGTTTGCGAGATACTTAATTTCACAGTCCCATTTATAAAAGTGTAGTGTTGAATCAAAAATTCATCTAGTCGTATTCTCTCGTCTTTGGTGTTAAAATAAATTGTTTTTAAGTCCTTAAAATGGCTTTCAACATTTGAACTACTAGGAACATCTTTGGCATCGACAAAATAGTTGGTCATGACGTTACCCCACATAGGCAATTTTCGCAACAATCTTTTCAATGTCTCATTAACAGCCGGCAAATAATACTCATTTTGTTGTTGATTTTTTACGTCAAATAATAATAAATATAACTTTTCAGTCTCAATAACGTCGTTGTAATATTTGATAAGAGGACAAATAGTACTGTCAGCCTCATAATTTTCAGGAAGTGTATCATTTTCAGGAAGAATATTTTCTTCCTGAAAATGATTATCTATGTCATCATCAATTTTGATATGGTCGTTTGTAGAAATTTTAGAAATTTTTGTTGACAAACGCTGTAAAGCTTCTTCGTATTTACCAGGGCTAATATATTCGGGTAGTGACACCGTAACAATATCATCAATAATCTTTTTAATTTCTTTGTAACAATGTTGTCCGTAAATTACTTTTATACAATTAATATAAAAATATTTACATTTTTCTGAGCATTTGTCAAAACAACTTTGTTTAGGCAGTTTTTTGAAAAAATGGGATTTGTCTAGTCTGACGTAGCAAACTGGCACATGCTCAACCTGCCCTTCCACAAGTGAAAAACACTGTGCTAAGTATACATTGGTATCTGTTTTAAGGAAAGTACGACATATTGCTTTTAATAAAGCAGCTGAATCGTCACAGATTATTTCTTTGGGTAAATGTCGATTTACTGCCCATGTACTTAACCAAGTGGCTATACATTCAGTTGTGTGTGACTGTGATGCCATATAACATAAGGGAATGCTAGAACTGGTAGTGTATGCCATAACAACATATAAAAAAGTATGTTTAGTGTCTTTAGCGCTTACTCCTGGGGGCGCTATCGTTTGAAAGATCGAACCTGTTGCGTCTAAGGATAAAACAGTATGTGTATTTTTTAAAATCTCATCGTAATATTTACTTTGTTCGTTTGTCCAGAAGTAAACAAAAAACGGTACAAGTGAAAAATTGTGTATGTATGTATTAAATGGGGAACTCTGAGACATTGCATAAATAGATATAATTGTGTTTTTATCAAATTGTAGTGCCCTTTTAGCCTCATGACGTATTTTCCTCAAATTATTCAATTTTGGCATAGTTGGAGGTTCTTTTGGATTGTCTTTATCCATGAGTTCGTCTGCCATTAAAGTTCTGACTTTCAACGCCTTGTAATTCATTAACCTCTCAGCAATTTTTCGTTTTCGGTTTGATGTCAGTCTATTTTTAACGTTTTTATCGTGGACAAAGTTTTTCTCGAAACGATTTATTTGACAAACCACATTTACAAAATTTTCAGTCAACGGATTTAAGTACATAACAATATTCGCGCCACACTGAGTACATTTTCCCTTGCATACAATGTCGTTTAATTGAAAGTTCGTAGGTACATAACAATTTTTAAAAGCGAAAGTACAATCAAGTTCCGTTTTTTTCCATATTTGGTCTTGAAGCTCATTAGTCCAACTATTCTGTAACAATGTGTGGTTTTTAGGTGCGATACGTTTGAATTCATAAATGTCCATTTGAAACTCTATTTCCAAATCAGAATAGTTGTCGCAATTATCAGTTTTTTCAAAGTTGATGTTATTATCGAGGTCGGTTATGTTGTTCGTCACGTCCGTTGTGTTATTCGTTAGTCCATCTGAGTTATTATTATCGTGAAAAAAGTATTTCTTATTACGTCTTACTGAAGCTTGTATGGCCATTTTAGACATTTTGTGTTGAAACATTTCGTTTAATTCATTCTGTATGCTTTTATATACATCATGATTAATTGGAGGACAAGTCTTAAAATTATCAAATACATAACCATATTTCGAAATAACGCGTTTTTGATCATGCAACGGTATAACGCTTTTTCTACCGGCCATTATGTTTATAAATTTCTTGTCGGATGCAGGAATCGATTCACTGGTGTGCGTTGCTCCAGCACAAAAATACGTGGCCAGATAAATAAATAAATATACAGCAGGCAACGAAGATACTTGGTGCTTGCACATGTCTTCGCTTAGGAGATTGTCGGAGCCATCAAATTGTCTACAACAAAAAAAATATATAATTATTAAAGCACATCTAGTATACTCAGGTACTAGACGACCAATACTACGATACGATAATTCGTGGCTGCATGTTTTGTCGCACACGGCACAATAGTGCAGGAACTTTAGCATATCTTTGTATGGCGAAATCGCATTAATTCATAACTTCGATTTTTTTTCTCCTTGTATTTAGTTGATCGTATTGCTAATCGAATAATAAAGGAATCCAACTGATTTTATGACCGGAAAATAATAATAAAAAAAATTTTTTCTTATTTCACCTCGTAACAAAAAAAGTAAAAATACTATAAGATTATTTTTTTATTCAAACGCATTGTTTTATTTTAAGCTTAACAAACATGCTATAATCCAACTGTTTTTATTTACGGAAATATTATATTGATTAAATAACGTGTTTTTCGCCAATGTATTATTTTTTCTATGTTCCGGTCTTAAATTTAGGTGGATTTTTATTCCCTTGTGGTTTTTGATTTTATGCATATCTATATCAATAAAATAGTGATAGTATTTATGCTTTATTAAATAAAGTGTTTTTCGCCAATGTGTTTTTTTCTATGTTCCGGACTTAAATTTAGGTGGATTTTTATTCTCGAGCGGTTTTTACAAGATTTTATGCATACTATATCAGTTAAAATAGTGATAGTATTTATGCTTTGTTAAATAACGTGTTTTTCGGCAATGTATTTTTTTTTCTATGTTCCGGACTTAAATTTAGGTGGATTATTAAATATAGTATCTTAAAATTGTCCTATTTAACGAAATTTAAAATATTACGCTGATAGCGAATTATTTTTTTTTAACTTGTATTTTTCCTACACTACAAGCCAGCGGCCAAGTTTGCGACCACGAAGCAAATTATACGTAGCTTGATTGCAACAATCAGTCGTGCCAGCCAGAGCTGGACTAGACCCATTCTGAGTATTGGGGGAAAATTAAAAAAACAATAACTACTCACCACAGGTAGATAGTCGCCAGATTTATGAGTGTGATGTGTGTCAAGTCAACATGCATCCAACTGTGATTTGCTTATATCTTCCATAGGCAGCCGGCGCCGCGCCGTCCGCACCGCTATTACCTACTCATCTCGCCACAGTCACCACCAAATTGCTGTGGTTACATTGTTATGCCTACATTAAAGAGAAACACTAAGTTAATTTGAGTCTTATTTTTTATATTAAAGTCATCAACATCATTAGTTAAGAATTTTAATTAAAAGTGTATTATTCACGGTTGGTTCATGGCGAATCATTTCACATAATTCGTGTAATTTATCAGTGACTAGACTTCCGCCCCACGGTTTCACCCGCGTTCAATGAGTTTTCCCAATGTGAATTATACATAAAAACCTTCCTCTTTAATCATCAATCATCATCATCAAAAAAACCGCATCAAAATCCGTTGCGTAGTTTTAAAGATTTAAGCGTTCAAGGGGAAATAGGGACAGATAAAGCGACTTTATTTTTACTATGTAATGATTAAAAAGGAAAATTATTTTTATACATTAAGTAGCTTACCTTTTTCATTAGTAACTCACGAACTCAGGTATTATGGTCCGCAATAGAAGTACTTCATAGTAGTTCACTTTAAATTAAACGAAATTGCGAAGGAAGCGTATGCGCACTCATTCAACGAAACCAAATCTTTGACTAACTCTATCGAGCGACAAACAATCATCCGCCCTCCATCCCTCGTCCCAAGGACGCGTTATCGACGCTCTCTTTCTTTCTTCAGTAAGTTGCAATGATGTCGTCTCATGTGCATAACTGTGAAGAACATAGAACACGCGCGAATGCAGCGCGCTAAGTACAAAGTCTTCTATCTCTCTATCTATATTATTTTAAAACTGCAACGGGACCGTGTTTGTGCCAATTAAATATTTCACTATTTTGTTAATAAATATATAAGTTTAGCGCTTACGTCACAACAGGTTAAATAAGATAGGTAATGAATGGTACAGTATTTTAAGTAGGTAACATAAATAAGTAGACACAAATTAAAAATATATAATTTAATTCATTTCAAGATATATACTATGCTATAGGCTGAATAGTTTAATTCTGTACGCGACTGTATTGAGCATGTAGCGTTATTATACTATACGTTTTAAAAGGTAGGCATAAAGTACTACGCGGCCGCTTTTTCGTAACCATCTATACTTGGTCGGGTTGCCATGATCATGCACTACCTAATGTCTTTCTTTTAATTATCTCAGTAATTACAAATCGTATTACGCTGAAATTTTACAGGTAGAAAATTGAACTAAAATACTAATTAATGATATCTTATTCAACTTTTAAATCCACAAGGAACTCAGTAAATCGGAGGCTTAAAATCTCCGGAGCGCATCGTTACGAGAACTGAATTAAATATCGTTGTAACTTAATAAATACCTACAGGATTCTAATGAAATTTTACAAACATTTGAAGGCAGTTGTAAGCTACAAAATGACGTTTCAAATAAGGCTTTAGAGCTCTTTTTTGAAGAGCTAGGAGCTATTTTTGAGTTTTTTTATTAATTAAAATACTTCTAAACGGTGCATTATTTTGTTTTTCTTTATTGGCAAACAAATTATAACAAATTCATAGAAGCTGTGTACAAAAAATTATACATATTCGCTTAGCCGTTTCGGAGATACAGCGAACACGTAAACGTTACACCAGCAGGATTTTGAATATCTCCGAAACCATAAACGATACAAATTCAAATTTTGTGGCAACATTTACCTCGTTCAGAATACTAATTATGTACCTAAAGTTTATTTCAATAAACCCTTTAATTAATAAAACATCTGGCTGGGGTAACGTTACGCCAGCCAGATCTGTTTTTGTCAAATAACTAAAAAACCATAAGCAAAACAAATTTAAAAATCAGCACAACAATTGAAGAAGTTGGACTTCTAATTATCTACTTAAAAAAAAATGTGATTTTCGACAAAATCTGGCTGGGGTAACGTTTACTGCTAAGTGACCATAACCAACTGTATGAAATTTCTGTTACAACGACATCTATCAGATTTTAACCGTACTTTCTGAAACCAAATGTTGGTGCATAGGTACCGATAGGTTAACAGCCATACTACAATGTCTCATATAATACTTTACAACCTGACTAGATGGCGCTTAATACAACTTTGCCATCAATATTATATCGGTCCCAGTGAACTTTTTTTCGCTCTCGCACACCGACCTGCTATGCATGCAGGATTCTAACGGTGAAATAGTTTTTCAAATCAGTGCAGAAGTTTTCAAGCCTTCCTATACAAACGAACAAATCTTTCCTTTTTTTAATATTAGTATAGAAAAGCCTTGATATTAATGGTTCGTTTCTCAAACTTTTTTCTTAAGCAAATTAATTGCATTACCTACATTTTTCACGGTTATTTTACTTTTGAAAGACGTAGTACTTTTTGTATAATTTTTAATATTTTTCACGTGTGTATAAAATTATAGTATTTTCAAGCCAAGCTAAAAATTACAGATCTAATGTTAGAAGAGGAAAGAAAGTAAAGAACAAAGCAGATGACGCTAGTGCAATGGAATACAAATAAAATAACATTGCTATGGAAAAGCAAAAGCAAAAGAAAAATGCAATAAAATAGATTTAATGATGAAGCGAGGTAAAATGTATAAAGCTTATAATTTAATAAGAGACATTACCAAATTAAAAAAAGTAAAAACCGACTTCAAATCCAAAATGTACTAAAAAGTCTTAAATAAACTCTTGAACATTGAAAGGAAAGGAATCCATTTTAGGGAAACAATTTATTTTTGGAGTCGGTGCTGCGACAGGTGAGGCTGAATTTTCAAAGTGATGGCACCGACTCCAAAAAGAACTTGTTTCCCTAAAATTTAACTTTTTTAAAGTTAATTTTATTTCTCCATTTTTAAAATTTACAAGAGAGAGGGGGGGGGGGGGGCGGGGAAGTTGCACCTTATGACTGTGTTCTTTAAGAAGCTACAAACTATCTATCATATCGATACCTTCAGGTTCAATTGTCGTATAAACCAAAACCCTACTTTTCAGGAGAGCCAAAAACATATTTTTTTTCAATAAAAAAATCATAACTTTTTTATTTGAGAACTTATAAAAAAAAATCCAAGAGAAAACATTCTTAAATTTTTGCGATGTAAAAGTCTAAATATTCAAAACATGCCCATCTTCAGTAGTATTAAAGTTAGCTTGGAGTTACGTCTTTGAAATAGGCACTCGGCGGTCTATACGACCCATTATATTGAACCTGAAAATAACTCTTTACGTCGTATTTGAATTTTTAGTAAACATGAGACTGATATTGATGGCTTAAAAACCATTAGATGTAGTTTTTTTGGTTTATAGTATAACCATTGATGTAGTGTTTTATTCAAATGTATCATTAAAACTATGTATGTAAATAATGTATTGTTAACTATTTCCATGCTTTTGTTGTTTTGAGAATGTGCACAAAGATATTTAACAGTGTTAAAACTATATTGGTTGAGGTAAATATAATAAATTTGGTTGCATACGAAAAATAACATATTTTTTTTCACAATAAGGGCAAAACAAGTAGGATTATAATAATTCTAAACAGAAATAATCACCATAAATTCTTAACAAAAAATATAATCACAGCAAAACATTTTGACGCATATTGATTTTTTATTATAATGCATTTTGTATAAAGAGAAAAGCCCCGGTATGCTCAGGAGAAGAATTTGCAACATTTAAAAAAAAATATGGAATATATCTTTACAAGAAACCCAACTTTAAATTACAGCTAAAAGTATTCACTACTGGCAACAATTAGTAATAAGAGCGCCTCAAAAGGGTGTATAGCCTTCTTGAGCACACTGTGGCTTTTTTTGCAACAAACAATGATTGCCGGTTATCTTACGACGTTTATGTGTGCGTGTATTCGCATGCGGCGGCGCGAACCATTGGAACGGCCTCACACGCTCGAATTAATTATTATACCAATCGCAGACTAATAGTTTTACTTACTGCCAATCGCGGGCAGCGCTTGGAAGCGCTATGAACGTGGTTATACGTCAATCCATGCTACTAACAAAAATAATTTACCGTATTGAATACGTGGACTTACGACGTCAGATCCAAATAATCTGGACATTAAACCCCGTATGTCTGTAAGGGTAAAAACTATTTTCAATTACTTGAGAGTTTTACACCCTGGCTTAAAAAAAAATATGGTTGTTACATCTTAGCAAAAATACCAAAAACAACCATTTGGCTTTTACATTGTTTTTATTGTATTTATTTATCTTTCAGGCTATAGTTTCTTGGGGTGTATAAACTTTTTTTTGCGAATTTCAATATTTCGAAAATACAGATCGATAGAGAAAAAAATTCTGAATAAAATGGTATATATATCAAGTCCCGCCCGTGCGCAAAATTTTTGGTTTCTTATTTCATCTTTATGAATATAAAATATGACACTGTGAGTGTTAAAAACATTCTAAAGCATGGTATATATATCTCAATTTGGTCAAAATGGTTTATACGACAATTGAACCTGAAGGTATCGATATGTCCTGATATTATAATTACGGAACTCCTAAGCGTTAAGGAGTTCAACTATCAGCTCAGCCCCACAAGATGTGGACTATCAGACGTAACAATACGTCAACATTAAGATTTTAGTAAAACAACACTATACGTGCCTTTAAAATTTGAGGGTTTCCCTCGATTACACCAAGATCCCATCTTCAGATCCCAAATCGGCAACAATGGGACCAACTAGAAGGTACACCCTCTATGTAGGCGAAAAAATTTTTCGAATCGGTCGACTAACGACTGAGATATGAGGTAACAAACATACAAAAAAAAACATACAGTCGAACTACTCCTTTTTTGAGGTCGGGTTAAAATCACTGCAATCCTAGATAAAGAAAGAAAAATACTGATTCATTCCAAAAAGGTAATTGAAAGATAGGGAGTTTATTTGGAAGAACTGTATGCAGGAGAAGGTATGTTAGAAAGCTACATACAAGATGGAGTATGGCAAATTGATCCACTTATCTTAAAAAAATGTTTGATACAGCTTTGAAGGGTATCCAGAATGGCAAGACAGAGGTAGATGACAATACTTACATCGAAATGATACAATATGCGTATGGCAGTCCATTAAAGGAAGAACTACTTAAATTGATTCATATAATGTATGAAACCGGTCAGATACTTAAAGATTTTTGTTTCAAAAAGATAGTAACATTACCAAAGAAAGCAAATATACTTAAATGCGAAGATATACTTAAATGTGTACACTCATATTGCTTTGATCGATTTGGAAAAGGCTTTTTATAAAACTAATTGGATGAAAATGATGAAAATTGTAAGGGAGGCTGAACTGGATTATAGAGACAGAAGGATCATCTATGAGTAGTATAAAAACCAAGAAATGATAGTAGAAGTGGAAGAAGAAATGGGAAAGGCAAGGATAAGACAGGGAGTAAGATGAGGTTGTCCTCTGTCGCCACCTCAAAATTTACGGGATAATATTTAAATTCATTTGCTTCACTGATGCTATCACAGCCATAGCAGAAAATAAGACAGAATTGGAAAAAATATATAAAGAAATGGACATCATATTTAAAGACTGGACTTAAAATTAATATAAATAAAACTAAAACACTATAACCTGATTTTTAATTAGATAGACCAGGCAGGATGTCATTTAGTGGGTGGCCAGTTTTTCGTAATTTAAATATAGTGATGTTCCTCAATAATAGAATAATTCAATTGATTCAAACATTGTTTTTGAGTGAGTTTAGAGAAATAAATAGTTGTATTTTAAATTTGTGTTGTGTAGAAATACCTACTATTAGCATGATTTAAAAAAAAAAGTGAAATGCCAAAATAGGTAAAAATCATACAATAATATTGCTTTTGCGACGGTAAAATACAGAATTTTTAAAACTTTGAACAACTGTTTTATGTTCACGTTTGTTTATAGTTCTATATAAATAACATCTGATTATTGAAAATTCATATCACAAGTTTAATTAATAGCACAAAATCGAATTGTCACAGCACTAATTGCACTACGCTTGCAACATTAATTATAGTTTAAAAAAACTAAAAAAAACACGCTTTTATAGCTAACCGAACTAAAAAGTAGAAAATAATTTTTAATTACAAAGAGTTAGAGAATAATTCAATTTAGAGTAAAAAGCGTGGGGTGCTTGATATATTAAATGTTGCACCCTTGGACGAATAAACCACTGGACGCGCAATGACGGGCAATTTCGCTTGTGCCCCCTTAGCCACGAAGCGGGCTTTTTGGCCTCACTTACAGGTGACGTCTTGTCAGTACGGTGATAGAGCTCAGTGAGAAACATTGACGGAAAAAATAGGTAAATGTGGCTTATTTTTGTGTAAAAATTATAGCCGCAAGACAAAAAATATACATTTTCATCCATAAGTGACATTTTATCCCAAAAAAGCTGATATTTTTCATGAAAATAGTGAAATGTCGATACCTTAATCCGCAAACCAGCCAACTCCACTTTTTATGAAAAATACTTTTTTAAAGCAGTCTTCGGCCTATATGACTGACGGATGATTTGAAAAAACAACAACTCCATTTTTATCCCTATTTTTGTAATAAATCGCTATTCGAATACCAGCTAACTCCACGCGTAATGGAACGCCACAATTTTGACAGCTAACTCCCGAACATCGGCCATTTTGTATGGCGTCGCAGAGAAACACGCGTGGTAATACGGTTTCGCGAATTTAAAAATAAAAATATCGTCGAGAACTCAATCAATGCTATTTCATTAGTTCTTCGTATATTCAAGGTATGTTTATTTTCCATTTGTTTTGCATCATATCAAGTTTCTAAAGCTGTTTTGATGTTTTTATTCTAAGCATGGAGTTAGCCGTTTTTCTTTAACATTTCTGTGAACGTGTTGGGAGTTAACCTTATTTTATCTCATCGTAATAGTTTGCTTGCAGAGTACTAAAAACTATTTTTTTGTTAAAATAAATTATTATAAATAATAATTTTGCATTGTATTAAGTAAAGTTTTATTTAAGTAGATATGTTTTGTTATATAATTTGTGCTTATTCGCTTTTTGTTTGTTTCATGTGTGTTAGATGTCTACAAAACATTCACGAGCTAGAAAAATTCTGCTTAGCATTCAAAATGAAAATCCTATCAGAAATGATCTTAATGATACTACTAATCCTGACACTGCTTTATTTCTCGATAACCAGTTTCCTAAGCCCTATGATGATGTAATAGAACACTATTATCCTTTGCTCACCGCATCTTCTGACGCTTATTCACAATCTTTTGCATTGCCTGTGACTGATAATAACCCAGATGAATATACCGCTACTGAAACGATTTACCATGATGCGACCAGCAATTTTCTTTCCAGTTCTATGCTTTTAAATATAGATAGATTTCATATTGTTGAGAATGTCACCATTGAGGAATCTGTATTGGATAACGAGGGCGTAACTGAAACGCAAACCTGTTCCCCTAATTTGCTTGAGCAATACAACCCAATCTCAATTTTAAACAAAAGCAGTGTTAATACAGATTTATACGCCAATATCACGCAAAATGCAATGATGATAGCACACAACAATAATGTTTCGGATATTTCTCTACAAAATAATGCTACCCAGCTTCGGACTCCAATTGCTACTCATGAATACATGCGAGTTGAAGAAAACCTTCCACATGAAATGAATCCTTCGAATAGTACTCAAGAAAGTGCATATGTTAACCATACTTCGGAAGCAGGTATGGACGAGAGAACAAAAAAGCTAGTCGATTACAGTGATTCAGATTCTAGTCCCGATGAGCCTGTTATAAAAAGAAAAAAACGATGTCAAGTAAAAAAAGAAGAATGGGCTGACGAAATAAACAAAAAAAGCAGAGAAAAGGGGAAAAAATACTTCGGCAAAAAAAAAGTAGATGGTGAATGGAAAAAAGATATTATGAAACCAGAAAGAGTATTAAAGCCAAGATGTACTTGTAAAGAAAAAAACAAAACTGTTATTCAATGTCATCTGATTTCTGAAGAAGATAGAAGAAAGGTGTTCGATAAGTTCTGGAATATGACTTGGGATGAAAAACGCGTGTACATTGATCATTTAGTAAAAGTCATTCATACTAATAGGCAGAGAGACAGAAAAAATCCCGAGGAGTCAAAACGAGTGAACTCTTTTATTTACTATTTAAAGAAAGGTGAAGATACTATAAGAGTCTGTAAAACCTTGTTCCTGAATACTTTCTCTATAGGGAAATCATGTGTTTGGGAATGGAAAACACAATCCACTAGGGACACCGATGTGCAAGAATCTACAAGTAAAAATACACTGCCTGTTAAGAAGCCGTTTGATAAAGAAATTGTCGAAATGCAGAACTTTTAAAACGAGTTGCCGAAAATGCCGTCGCATTACTGCAGACAAAGAACATCACAATCCTACCTACAGCCCGATATCGAATCAAAACGACAACTGTACGACCTTTACAAAAGCTACTGTAATGATAAAAATGTTAAGCATTTGTCGATTGCTACATTTTCAAATACATTAACGGTTCAAAAAATATCAATATTCAAACCAAAAAAAGACATGTGTGTCATTTGCAATGGATACAAATTAGGAAAAACTAGCAAGGATGATTATGACGAGCATGTGAATAAAAAAGAAGCAGCAAGAGTAGAGAAAGAATCAGATAAAAAAGAAAAAGAATTTGTGTTTACGGCAGATCTACAAGCGGTGCTTTTAGCACCGAGGTCCAATGTGTCTTCACATTATTATAAAACAAAGCTTTGTGTGCACAACTGGTGTATATATGATATGAAAACAGGTGATGGTTTCTGTTTTCTGTGGAATGAGACTGAGGGTGGTCTAAACTCTGACGAGTTTGCAACTATAATCTCCAAGTTTTTCATTGAAACAGTTATCCCAAAAATGAGAGAAGATAACCGAGAAATCGTATTATACTCTGACGGTTGTACCTATCAAAACAGGAATACTACTTTAACTAACGCTCTTGTCAATGTTGCAATGTTGCATAACGTAACGATCATCCAAAAATACCTGGAAGTGGGCCATACCCAAATGGAGGTTGACAGCATGCACGCCATGATTGAGAGGAAGCTAAAACACCAAACGATTAATGTCCCTGCAGAATATATTAATATTTGTCGGAAGGCCAGAAACAGCAAACCATATCATGTCAAGTATTTAAACTACGGCTACTTTAAGAATTTCCAGAACCTGAGTTTTTATAAATCTATCAGACCAGGAAAAATGAAAGGAGATCCGAAGGTACTGATTACTGAGGAGCCCAAGTTATTGTTTAGTATCTATATAATACAAATATACATAGCATAATATCCATACATACTTCTCACACACACACATACAAACTTAAACTCTTACCTACACATATACATACATAAAATTAGGCAGACATTCTTAATTTTTCAATCTTACTCATAACATTCGCTTTGCTCACACATGATGGGTCGTCCAAAGAGCTTGATATCGTTCAACATTCGACCTTAACTATAATTTTCTTTTATGCATCCTTATAACTTCTCTGTAACGTTTTCTCCTATTTATTTGATCAAATTACTTTCTTATACTTACGTGGTTTTGGTTTTGGTGTAGTTATAGCTGTGTTAGATAATATTGATCTTTTTTCAGGTAACTGACATAAGGTGTCTCAAGTACGATCCTTCCGGAAGAGTTTATTACAAATTCAGATTCTCTGACCAATATACATTGTTGAACCAACGCAGAAACAAAAATGTGAACCAAACTCCATTTGAAAATTTACCCCAAATGTACGACCAACGCAGAAAAATAAAAAAGAAGAAGTATTTAGACCTACAAGAGTTAAAAAATACTATGCCTGATGATTACCAAAATTATTATCAAAATCTCCCTCATGACGAATAAATGACCTAATACTTTATATTGCGTTTATTTTACCTTCACACTAAGTAAAACCAGCTAACTCCATATTCCATACATTTATTTAGTAGGAAAAGCGGATAACTCAAAAAAGCGTCTATAATTTAGTAACGACATTATTTTAAATAATAAAGACAATGGAATTTAGTAGCTACTGACATAATACACCAACGGGATTTTCATTTCTTAAAAGTTCTCATTAGTGTGGAAATTAGAAAGTTTTAACTGTCTACTGTAAAATTTTGATATATGGAGTTGGCTGGTTTGCGGATTAAGGTATCGATGTGTTTTCCAAAAGAAAAGTAAAATTGCCATTTAAAAAAGTGGTGGTCAGTTACTACAAAATCAACAAGATAACGTATACTTTATACGTTAGGATTGTTTGTTTATCATTCGTTCTCTTGTCATTTTAATTTTAATTGTGCTTGACAATTGTCGATAAATCGCATCGATAAACATTTTTTTTTAATATAAACTCGTTTAAAATAAAATGATTAATCTGTAAAATGTTTCACTCGAGAGTAGATTAAGGTAATCTTAAAAATACAACAGTTTGCTTTAAAATTTTAAACTTCATATTTTATGACACTAAATCTTTAAAATATGATTTCAGATTTCTTGTGGATCCATTTAGGAATATAAAGTGGGTCGAAGGGAGACAAAATGGATCTCCACAAAACATTACCGAATATGTGGTATCGATTTAACGCCAGTGTGATTTAATGCCAACGCAAAAATCTACTGCTTAATTATCCCATAGGAGGATTTAAATGGTGCTTGGCTGTATGTACTTATGGGTGGTTTCACAATGTCTTAGGAAGTTCTAGTTAGTGTTACTTGCCAGACCGTTCATATAAACGTTCTATGTTTCAGTTGTTCATTCGATGGTTTGTGCATTAAACATGTCCATAATGTAATGTATTGTTTTAGTGATAAAATTATGTCTTCTTTACAAAAGATTCGTTCATACATTCATTCCACACATCGATAAAAAATATCGACACTTTCATGCACTAAATGTCAAAAATTGACACGACAAGCTCCCCCCGCCCCGCAGAAATTGGCTAATGATGTTTTCATACATTCGCTCTTGCGTTTCATATCCAGTGGGTAATTCATTTAAAGTGGGCTACACACGACCCTAAAATCAGACCCGATATCGGGGAAGTGGTGGGGAGGACCCTAGATCGTACCGTAAATCGCCTCGTGTATTGGCAAATCGGAAGCCTAATTTTATTATTTTGTTCTAAATCTTAAATCATCCCAACTACCACTGTCCCGATATCGGGTCTGATTTTAGGGTCGTGTGTAGCCCACTTAAGGTTGCACCCCACGCTTTTTACTCTGAATTGAATTATTCTCTAACTCTTTGTAATTAAAAATTATTTTCTACTTTTTAGGTCGGTTAGCTATAAAAGCGTGGTTTTTTAGTTTTTTTAAACTATAATTTATTTTTCATTTTTTAGTTCGATGTTTCAATTAATTATTTGCGGACATGCGATATGCGATAGCTCTATCTTTCTTACTCCCTTACAGAGGATCCACGAAAGAATTTATTAATCCTGGCGGTCCTTATAAGGATATTGAGAAACTGTTATTAAATTATTGCATTGTCATCGGTCCTTGATACGTGTACAAAGTTTCAAATTAATCAGACTTCTGGAAATCGGTCAAATTTATGCTCTAAGATTCCATTACATACATACATACATACATACAATCCAAGCTAATAAAAAAGCGTGGTAATATTGAACAATGTGTCACAATTTAAAATGAAAATAACATTTTCATTAGCTTTCAGCAAGTGGCATAGGCTAAATAACATGCTCATTAATCTGAATATTTTTTTTTATCCTGATGATCCTAGTCAGGACTTTAATAAAAAGTTATGAGATTATTGTATTGTCATCGGTCCTTGACCCCTGTGCAAAAATCCAAGTTAATCAGACTCCTAGAAGTAGGTGAAAATGAAGTTCAAAGATTCCGTTACAAACATACATACATACAGATCAAGCTAATAAAAGCGTGTTAAAAAAGCAAAAGTGCGATTGTAGCTGTCATTCTAGTCCATCTTATTTTAAATCAGGGTATATATTGACTACAGGCAGGCTGAGTCAATTTTCCGACGATTTTTCCTTCGATGTGTAGACTGTAGATTCCAAATAAAACTCTTCTTTTTGAGATCGGTGACCGTGAGAGCGCGTACGATCTGGCCCGCTCACGGCCCTTTATTTAACCAAAAATACATGTCTGACTTATCGACTAATACAGATTAGTTACAAACAAGGACGGACACATAACATCATCTGCGTATTCCTTCTAACGTTTTTGTAACCTACCTACATTAATCGTGATAAAATTCCCATTCGCAACAATCCACTCTATGGGTTTCCTACCTACCCTCAGAAAGCGCGATATGGGGGACAGGAAATTCGAAGGCTTTACCGGCCTCGCTCCACCTGAGCGAGACAGCCTACTAGGGTCTCCCTCGCCCCTGTACCAAACTACCTACATATTTCTTAATATTTCCTAGCTAGTTAATTGTTACCCTACCTGCCTACCTAATTTGCAAATGGGAATTCCTAACTAACAGGTTTCTTATTATTGAAATAAAACGAGCCCTAAGCTAATTACAATGCTTACTCGCTATGGCCCTAACAGAAAATTATATTTATTATCATCAAAAATCCTTACAAATAAATATAACTAAACTTATTACTAAACATGATTGGGTGTCCGTAACAGTATCCCCCCGGTGAAGCGCTGCGAAGTGCGAACCTCTTCTTATTCCACCGGCAGGACAGCCAATCTCGACGCCGGTCGACGAAACACGCCGCCCTTGGTCCAAATCTCGACGTTCCTCACTGCTCCGTCAGGTCCAGGATGTACTTCTGTGACGACGCCTCGTGGCCACACGTTTCTAGGCAGTGTGTGGTCCACCACGACGACTAGATCACCGGGCTTGATAGCAACCTCGGCGACATCTCGGGCTCCTCTTCTCGGCACCAGGTCCGGTAGGTATTCTTTAAGCCAGCGGCGCCAATACTCGTCGGCTAGCGCTTGCGCCGCCCTCCACGTCTTCCTCGACGCTGGTTCGCACGGCCCGATGATGGGTAGGCCGCGCGGTCCCCCTAGTAGGAAGTGGTTCGGGGTGAGCGCCTCCGGGTCGTCAGCGCTGACCGGCACGTGTGTTAGCGGTCGCGCGTTCATGGTGTGCTCGACCTCCGCCAGTAGAGTTTGCAGTACCTCTTCTCTCGGTGCCTTTTCATGTAGAGTGACTCGTAGAGCGTTCTTGACAGAGCGAATGAGACGCTCCCACGCTCCCCCCTGATGCGGTGCCCCTGGTGCTATGTAGCGCCAGTCGATGCGCTGGGTGAGCGCATAGTCTCGTAGAGCTGGCTCCCATTCTTCATTCGCTGCTCGTAGCTCCTTGTCTGCGCCTTTGAAGTTCGTCGCGTTGTCTGAGTACATTTTCTGTGGCCACCCTCGTCGCGCTCCCATACGCCGCAACGCCATGATAGCCGAGTCAGTCGACAGGCTCGCTACCAATTCTATATGCACGGCTCTCGTAGTGAGGCATGTAAATAAAATAACGCTCCCCACCGTTTTTCGTGACGACGGCCCACAGTTATGATCATGGGACCAAAGAAATCTAGACCACAGTTAGAGAATGGTCTGGTGAAAGCCTCTACTCGAGCGCGTGGCAAGTCTCCCAGCACAGGTGTCACAGGTCTCGCCTTTCTCATACGACAAAAGGCGCACTTATAGGCCACGGCCCGAACAGTAGGTCGCAATCGCAGTATCCAGTATCTCTGTCGTACATCGTTGACGACGCGTTCGTTGTGCGAGTGATGGGCGCGACGGTGTTCCCTATTGCACAACAACCGCGCGTACGGGTGGCTGCCGTCCAATATTACGGGCGTAGTATCGGGGGCAGACACACCCGCTGCCCTCGTCCTTCCTCTCGCCCGCAACACGCCCTCCTCGTCGATGAATGGATCAAGTCTTCGGATGCGACTCCCCGCCTTCAAGTTCTGACCTCTTTCTAGGCGCTCTATGTCTTCTCGAAATGAGTCTGCCTGCGCTCGCCTCATCAGCCATCTTTCCGCTCTATCTATGTGTTCTTTGGTCAAAACAGTTGCGCGCTTGCGACATTTATCTATAAATAGAAGCACATACGCCATCGCCCTCACTAAGCGCTCGTAGTTCGAGAAGCGCCCGGCGTCTGGCACGCTCCATTTGTCCTCTGTCGCGACGCTATATACAGTCTCCTCGCTGCTCTCTGTGCAGCCTGCTTGAGACGGCCATGTATTCTCCGGTTCGTATAAAAACGATGGCCCAGTAAACCATCTCTCTTCATTTGATTTCATCTCTGTGACGACTCTAGTCGCGTCGTCCGCTACGTTGTCTTGCGTCGGCACCCACCGCCACTGATCGGGTCTCGAAAACTCACATATCTCTCTCAAGCGGTGCGCTACGTATGGCGTGTAACGCACTCTATCGTTCCCAATCCAGTGCAGAACGGTCGTAGAGTCTGTCCAATACGTAACTCTATCGGGCTGCCATCTGTGCTCCTCCATTACTGTCGACGCAAGTCTCGTTCCGATAAGACACGCTTGTAACTCCAGACGTGGTATCGTCTGCGTCTTCATCGGGGCTACTCTTGCCTTTGCTGCCGCTAATACCACACGACGTGATCCATCCTCGTACTCTACAAGCCAATAGACTGCTGTCGCGTAAGCAGACTCGCTAGCGTCGCAGAACACGTGCAGCTGCTTTCCAGTCACTCCCCCCGTCAAAGTGTAGAGGCGGGGTAGACGCAGACTGCTAAGTGTCTCTACGTTCCGCAGCCAAACGCTGAATTCCTTCGCTATTTCTTCAGGCAGAATCTCGTCCCAGCCGGTTTGTAGGCGCCACACTTCTTGCATAAGAATCTTCGCTCTTATCGTGTAGTAACTGAGCAGTCCCAGCGGATCAAATATTGACATAACCGCGCTCAACGCCTCTCGCTTGGTCGGCGCTTGCTCTAGCGTTTTCACCTTACGCGGCACTCTAACTAAGTCAGTGTTAAAACCCAATTCATCTGTACTGGCATTCCACACGAGGCCTAGGGTACGCCCCTGCTGTTCTCCACTTGAGCAGAGCTGTTTCGACGCGTCCGCAGCACGGCATTCTAGTGGCAGCTCACGCATGACTTGCGCTCCATTGGAGTTGAACCCTGCGAGCGTAAATCCCGCCTGCGCGTGTACGTGCGTGACGTCTCTGACGGCGTTGCTTGCTTCTTCTTGTGTATCGAAACAATCTACCCAATCGTCCATGTAGTGGTTCTTCGTGATAGCTTCGTATGCCTTCGGGTACTCTGCTGCATGTTGCTTCGCATTGTGGTCTCTAACACTGTGCGCCAGAAACGGTGAGCTCTTTGCGCCAAAAATCATTGATGTCATCTTATACTTTTTAGGCTGCGCTGCTCTGTCCTCGCCTCTCCATAAAAACATTTGCGCCGGTTGGTCCTCTTGAGCAATCTTAATTTGCAGAAACATCTCCCTGATGTCCGCTGTTACGGCGATAGCTCGCTCTCGATATCTAAACAGGATTCCAGCCAAGTCCCTCAGCAGATCGGGGCCTTCTAGTAGCGCGTCGTTTAAGCACACTCCGTTGCTTTTGGCCGCGGCGTCAAAAACTAGTCTAATCTTCTGTGGCTTGTTAACATTTACCACGGCAAAGTGTGGTAAATACCAGAGACGCGGGCTCTGTGTGTCGGCTTCTCGGCATTCCTCTGCGTAGCCTTTTCTAAACATACTCTCGATCTGGGCTGTGTACTTTGCTTTGAAGTCTTCAGATGCGTCCATCTTCCTTTCTATTGACGTGAGCCTCCGCCTCGCAGCCTCGTAGCTCGGCGGCATAACTGTGTTAACCTTGCGCCACGGCAATCCAACTTCATATCGCTGTTTGACACATCTCACTGTTGACTCAAAGGCTTCTAAGGCGCGCACATCATCAGGGTTCTCGCGTTCCTTTTTCTGAATGCCCAGCGAATCGATGTCGAAGTATGACTTCACCATGTTGTGTAATTCTTCGTCAGGTTGCGTAGACCGAGCTCTCCCATGGTCGTCGACGAACAACACCGTATCTCTCTCCCTTATGACTCGGGACGGCGCTCGACCATGTATCACCCACCCCAGTCTGGTGAGCGATGCTGCTGGCTCGTGGCGTTTGCCTGTCAACAGCTTCCTGCTTACTATCAGATGCCAATTGTCCGCGCCTATGAGGACACGCGGCTTGGCGTTTACATAACACACGTCACTCTCGTTCAGGTTACGCATGTGTCCATACTCTAAACAGCTCCGACCCACCGTTTGAGTATTCAAGCGGAGATTCTTCATTGTTCTCGCTTTCACCAAATGTTTCTCGTTGTTACTGGCGATTATTTGAAGCTCCACCTCTCTGCTTGTGTGTGGTACGCTCTGTGTATTCACACTGCATATGTGTAAGTCTCGAAGCGGGCCTTCTGCACCGACGTATTCCGCCACGTCCTGATCGATCAACGTAACCGTAGACCCTTCGTCAAGTAGAGCGTGTGTGTTTACTCTACCCCGTGGCCCCTCAATGACGATCGGACATACCTTCAACAACACCTTGGATGCCCCCACAGTATGGCTAACTGAGGCTACCACTTCTTGGTTGTGTTGACTTTCGCTGTTTTCACGCTCTGTGTGTAACAGCCTGTGATGACGTCGGTTACAGCCATTCTCATTACACATCGGTGCTTTACATTTGATTCGCCTGTGCTTATTGTTCAAGCATAGAAAGCATATCTTTTCTTCTTTCAACCAATCCCATCTTTGCTTTACTGTCATGGTTTTAAACTTTGTGCACTTCGACACTTCGTGGTCCCCGCCGCAACATAAACACGTCTTATCTTGTGCCGTCGTAGCTTTTTCCTCGGCTGTGGCGTACACACCAGCTTGCACTTCTTTCTTCGCTGCACTGTTGCTAGGTTGCGACACGTATGTGAATCGAATCGCCTTATTCGCTTCCTCCATCAAAAACTGCGATAATGTCACGATCTCTGGCTCCGAGTAGCTTGCGTACCGCGCTGCGTAGTCGCACCATCTTGTTTTCAAGTGTGGGCTCAGCTTATCGACCACCTCTCGGGTCATCATCGGATTTCTGAGGTAGCTTTTATTATCTATGGAGTCCAGTGTGTACTCGATGTTCTGCACCTTAATCGCGAACGAATTCAGTTCACTGGCTGTCGTTCCAACTCGCGGCAGGTTCTTGAGGTCGTCCAGTGCCCGATCAATGATCACTTCTGGCCTTCCATAGCATTGTTCTAGCGTTCGCATGATCTTGTCCGGATCGGTGGCACGGTATAACAACGCCGCTACTGCCTCCTTGGCTTCTCCTTTTAGACAATTTCTCAATCTAGCCAGGTTCTCGGATTTACTGTAGTTGCATGATCGCGTTGAATCTTCCATTGCAGCTTTAAATGGTAACCAGTCGTTTGTGTTTCCATTAAAAATCGGTAACTCAATAGCTTGACGTGGGGCCGGTCGCTTCGACATAATCCTCTCCAATGTGTAAGCAAGTCGTTCCGCCCCGTCCGTATACTCTTGGGGTCTCGCTGTACAATCATTGTTTGACTCGACCTGTCGCTGCACATCTTGTTGAATGTTGTTTACATCTTCATTTAATTCTATGCTCGGCGAATTCAAATGTCGGTTTCTATCCACTTCTATATTACGCGCATCTTTTTCTTTGCGTCGCGTAAACAAATGTCTATTTCTTTCATTCCTCTCTTCACAAAGGGTAGGAACGCTACAAGACATCTCGGTTGTGGGTAGTTGCATGTTTACATCTTGACGCCGGGACTGGGCTTGATCCAACCAGTCATCCACCCTCGCTAGGGTCTCACCGGCGGGTAGGCTCTCACGGTCATCTTCATCTGTTGTATCCATTATCGTAGCGATCTCAAATTCTAATCTCTTCTGAATTAGATTCTTTTCAATAGCCGCCAACTGCTCGGCTGCTCTCAACTCGGCTTGCTTTAAACGAGCGGCGACGCTTGACCTATTTGACGACGGCGGCGGCCTTATCCTAGGCGCGTCGGCGTTAGCGTCGTGACGTCTCTCTGCTGCCGTTTCCATTCGTCCGCCTTCTGCGGGTAGTTCAGTCTGTCGTAACGTACTCGCGGTGGCTTGCACAGACGGTGATGCGGGTGGCTCTTCAAAGTTGCGTAGTCTTGAGTCTTCGGCTTCCATTTTCCCAGCTTGGCTGCGCGTAGTCGGCATCTTCTTACTTGCTGCCCCTACTCCTATCAATCCCAAACAGGTACACTACCAAGGGGAGCCTGTCTGGGGATGGATGGTCGTGCAGGATCGGAAGGGAGGTACCGCCCGGCAGAGAGTGTACGCATCCGTGGGGTGCTCAGTTCTGGCTGGAATGTCCAGAACCCTCCGCAGTGCCTACAGTCCGGCCCCCACGCTTACGCACACCGTACCGGCGCCGGTCGGACTTGTTCACAATCGCTGGCGCGATATGTGGCAGCTCGCCCGAAAACTGCACCGCCTGGGAATCGGCGTTAAACCCGAGACAGACACCGTTTGGCACCGTTAGGTGGTGAATGCCCGAGCCACGGAACACCCGTGTAAATGTGATCGTCTCTCCACAGGAGTATAGGCCGATTCGCGGCTCCTGGTTACACTGTGCTTCGGCGTAGATCCCTCAGCGTATGTGCTAACCAAAGCACAAGTCGATGCCGCGTTGCTGATTTCTTCTTATATCCGGATCGCAACGGACCAGACGATATCCGGATCGCAAGGACCAGACGATATTGACTACAGGCAGGCTGAGTCAATTTTCCGACGATCTTTCCTTCGATGTGTAGACTGTAGATTCCAAATAAAACTCTTCTTTTTGAGATCGGTGACCGTGAGAGCGCGTACGATCTGGCCCGCTCACGGCCCTTTATTTAACCAAAAATACATGTCTGACTTATCGACTAATACAGATTAGTTACAAACAAGGACGGACACATAACATCATCTGCGTATTCCTTCTAACGTTTTTGTAACCTACCTACATTAATCGTGATAAAATTCCCATTCGCAACAATCCACTCTATGGGTTTCCTACCTACCCTCAGAAAGCGCGATATGGGGGACAGGAAATTCGAAGGCTTTACCGGCCTCGCTCCACCTGAGCGAGACAGCCTACTAGGGTCTCCCTCGCCCCTGTACCAAACAACCTACATATTTCTTAATATTTCCTAGCTAGTTAATTGTTACCCTACCTGCCTACCTAATTTGCAAATGGGAATTCCTAACTAACAGGTTTCTTATTATTGAAATAAAACGAGCCCTAAGCTAATTACAATGCTTACTCGCTATGGCCCTAACAGAAAATTATATTTATTATCATCAAAAATCCTTACAAATAAATATAACTAAACTTATTACTAAACATGATTGGGTGTCCGTAACAGTATAATTACAGCGAAGAAAGAAAAATATAGCCCTATCACCGTTGATAATACATTAGTGGAACAGGTTAAAAACTTTAAATACCTAGGCAGCCTAATAACCGACGACTCCATATGTAAACTAGACTTAAAAGCAAGGATTTCGATGGCAAGACATGCTTATAACTTCAAAAACCACTAGTTCGATCCCGTCCAAACCAATTTTCGTTGTAAGTATTTGTTAAGATCTACATTATTATTATTTTCTAATTTTACATTCGCTTAGTTTAGAAGTTAAAGGGGGGGGGGGACGCCCATTTTACCACTTTGGAAGCGTATATCTCGCAAACGTTAGACTTTTAGAGAAAATGATTTTTGGAACCTCTATTTCATTTTAAAGGACCAATTCAATCTATAGACACCCCACACGCATAGGTTTGAGTAAAAATAAAATGTTTTGGTTTTAGTTTCATGTATGGGAGCCCGCCCTTAAATATCTTTTTTTTTTCCTTGTATAATAATCGTAAAGGGGATACCAGGATATATCTTTGTACTAAATGTCAACAGTGTGATGCTTATAGTTACAGAATAAAATGGCTGTGACATACGGACGGACAGACAGACAGACAGACTTGACGAAACTATAAGGGTTCCGCTTTTTGCTATTTTCTCCGGTGTTTTATACACACGGGTTGATTCTTATCAAAATAAATACATTCATCATCACGCGCACATAATTTCGAACAAAGTTGCCCTTTACATCATTATAAAAACAAGTAAGGCATTATAATAATAAGTAGATAGGTAAGTACAAACTCAAAAGCAGCAAACGCATCGGCTGCAAAAAGCTGTCGATTATCAATGATTGTAAATTGAAAAACGTCATTGGGTCGTTTGTTTGTGTTAGGTGCGAGAGAGATACAATAGGTAGTCTAGTAGTAGGTTAACTTCACATTCATCGTACCTATATGCTTTATAGATTGTCGTCACATCGATCGATATCTCGTCAAAAAAGCCATTGATATTAAAATTAACCTGCTCTTATTTGGTAATGTTATGATGTTACTTAATACAATTTTAGTAGAAATCAAGTCTGAAGTACAATTTGTTATTTACCTTGCTATTTTTATATATATATATATATTTCTTTTAATATGTTACCAATTAAATAAAAAATGACACGCTTTCAAAATAGTTACTAAAAAGTTGTTTTAGGAGAAACAAATACATTTGGAGTCAGTGCATGAAGTGCTATTGATGAACGTAAACTTGAGATCATGCACCGACTCCAAATGAATTTGTTGCTCCGAAACAGGGCAAATGTGTTATTTTGAGCTTTTAATACAGTTTATTGGAGACGGTTTTTTCATGATATTTAGTAATTATCCATATCCCTTACACTATACCCTAAGTTTGAATATACCTGATGGAACTAAATAAGAATCACCTTGCTATGACTTCTCATTTTTCTCACGAAAGTTTCCACACGTGTTTGGAAGTCTTAATAGATTAACACATTCAAATATTATCCAATTCTAACGATGTCGCAAACATAAAAATTGATTCATCCTTCTTTTTGAAGTCAGTAAAATTAACCTTATGGCCCTAACAGCTACGTCCACATTTTTTTGAAGCCTTACATCCTGGGCTAGCCAAATATACCCTATGTATGTTAGCCGAAATTATGCAGTTGTCGATTTTTTTTGCGCTAACTTTTTATGAATTTTCAAATGAATGATTCCTTCGCTTTTATAGTGCTGTGTCGTTTTTTTAAGTGCAATATAATCCTTATAAATACGGTTTACTTAGATAAAATTATTAGCTAGCTAAAACTAAGACTAACAAAATTTTCAAAAAATTGAAAAAATAAGCCTCGAAAACTACAAAAATTTAGCTAACATAAATACCGTATATTTAGACAGCCCTGGTTGTAAAGCAACCAAAAAAAATTTTTGGACGTCACTGTTTGGGCCACCCTATATAGTGTATCTTCCTTCGTAACCTCTACCTAAAGTAAGTACCTCCTTACAGCGGGTACGAAGGACCTACTGATTTCCACTACGATTGTGGCAAGAATGAACACCTTCTTTATTTGCATCATACTTACATTATGAAAACTAACTTGTCTGGTCCCTAGGTCCTATATGAAAAGGCTTGTTTTCATAAGAATGCTGGGTCTAATTGTATCGACGACAGAATGATGTTAGGTCATGTGAACTTATGTGTTTACCTCTTTGGCTTTGATAAGGTTATAATTGGGTAAGAATATTGGGTAAATTTCAGAGACTGAAATTGAGATTTTGAAACCTTAAAAGTTGGGGTGAACGGAACACAATCATTAAGGTACAGGAAAATTTGGGATATGGGAATTATGTAACCTGTTTGGCTTCCCCATGTTCCCAATGTTCAATCAACTTTGATACAACAATACGTAGACATGGTATCACAAAGAACGATTAGTGGAAAGAAAAGCGTGTTATTTTATTTTTAACCGACTTTAAAAAAGGAGGTTCTCAGATCGACCTTTATGTTTGTATGTATATTTGTCCGTTGTAGTTCACTGAAGTACACTATAACTCAAACAATAACTAAAACGACTTTTTTATAATAATTAAAAATAAAAATGAGCCACCTTCAAAAACAAATATTAAAATGACTAAATTAGTGCTAATAGGTGACACAAACTCATTTAAAGTGGGTGTAATGATGTATACAACTCGGCCACCGACACATTAGCAAGCCTGTTGGATTTTGTAAGACACAGAGTTCGATTCCTTGTCTGACACAGTTGCTTTTTAAAAGTGCTATTTATGTTAATAAGAAAGAAGTGGTAATTGAATCGACGTATATTCGCAAAGCTTGGATTCGAGTGAGATATCGAATTTTCTAGTCTGGAGCATGCCTGTAGTAGCCTCGTTTCGTAATGTTATCATCAAAGTTCAAAAAACTACAAAACATAAATAAGTATGTAAGACATTGACACTGTCTCATTATCATTGTAGGACGTTATAAAAAATCAAGCGAATCGGACTCGCGCACTGAGGGTTCCGTGCCAACTTTAACTAAATTAGGGGCCACTTACTTCCTCTTAGCCAAAATACCACAATATTATGTTGACAGCAAAAATTGCTTTGTTTTTCATAGTATTTCTATGAAGGACAGTAATAACAACATTTGCGGTTGTTGAAAATGTGCTATATTTTCAATATCACTTTGTCAATATAAGTACTTATGGCTGTGACATATGGACGTACAGACCGACAAACTTATAAGGGTTCCATTTTTTTCCATTCGGCTGCGATATCCTAAAAAATGATCAACTTTAAAATAGACCATCCACCGGGTAAGTGGATAAGATAAACAAAGTGTTATAATGAACTAATGTTTACATTCGCAATTAAAGAAAAACAAATAGCAATATCATCGGTAATTACTTGTAAAATGAGTCACTGAAGGAAACTGGCCAGCTGGGTGGATGATTTCATTCTCAAAATGTGATTCTGCTTTAAAAAGGTCGATTCTAGAAGAATATTTTGTGCAAAATAATATCTGTTTCGAAACCACTTTCAATCTTCACATAACGAAGATCCTGTAATCTTAAGCAACAGTAATAGTAAAGTAAATATTGGACACCAAACACATAATTTGCTATGATCCCAAAGTTAGTAGCTAATGCACTTGTGTTATGGAAATCAGACACAACGGTGGTACCACAACACCCAGACCCGAGGCAATGTAAAAAAAAATGATTTCCACATTAACCCAACCGGGAATCGAACCCGGGACATCGGAGTGACGTCGCCTTGAAAGCAGCGCCACCACACCATGGAGATCTTCAAAATCAAAGCAAAAGACGTCCACCGGCATGATGGCAGAAGACTTTATAACAATTGCATCAACGATTCAAACCGTTTGCTACCGGTCACTGTAACAACTATGGGGAAAGTCTACGTTTAGCATTGGAATGAGGAGATCCTGCGGCTTTGATGATACTGATAACATAAGTAACGAAAATGAAAAATTATTATCTCCTATCTAATATAAAAGGTTGAAGTCCCAATCAAATGCGTTACCAGGTAAGTAAAATTTATAAAATATTATTTTAAAGATTGTACCTATCATTTTAACTGAAAATGGATTTTAATAAGAGGTACTTCAGTCGAATTCAAATAAAATAATATGGAAAATTGTAGAATTTTCCCTTATTCATCTACTTACCTAATGCGAACATGTTTGGTTAAAATGTTTTTATAATAATTTGCATTATTCGGCAAGGCCGGACCAAAATTACGGTTGGTGGCATAAATACTCGTAAAATCGCCCTGTTTGACATACCAAATAGCTTCGGTTGGTCGCGGTCTCTGGCGCCTAAGAGAAAATTAGGTGGTAGACATCGCGACCGTACATAATGATAATGCTAGATGATATTATAACATGAAATAAGAAATAAAAAAAACATTGATTTAGAGTAGGTAGCTGTACCTAAATGTTATAATAGAAACATTTAAGGATCCAAGTTAGGTATTTATTCACAACAAAACAGAATCAACTACCCGAACGCGTCTAGAACTTACTGATAACGCTGTACCCTTTAACCCCGTCAATATATAAGCGGCCGCGGTCACACAACGAGTCAGTCAACAAAGGATATCAGATCGAGATGTTCATGCTAGTGCTTGTGTTCCTTGGCCTGGCCGCCGCCGCGCCCGCGCCCCATTACCGCCACCATGGCTACGACCGGTTCTCAGAAATGGAAGAGTTCCACCCATCCTTCGGCCGCGAGCTGTTCGACCCCAACAGATTCTGGGCAGACTTCGAAAAGGAGTTCCAACAACTCGACGACATGCTGAGAGAGTTCCATTCCATGTTCCCCGGCGCGCAATCAAGCGCAGGAGTCTTCGGAGACCAGTACAAAGTTACGATTCCTCTATCTGGTTTTGAAGAGAAAGACATCGTTGTGAAGGCGAGAGATGGAGTTCTGATGGTGCAGGCGACTCAAAAATCGGATGACGGCATTGGAAAGAACTATCTGGATGTGCGGACGATGCCAGAATCCGTGGATGCCGCTGGCGTTTGGACCTACGAGAACGAGGTCTTGACTATTGTCTTCCCGCTTAAAGGTAAGGCCACCACCGTCGCTACCACTCTTGAAACTCGTGGGGAAGTAGAGCCGATGACCGAAGAGCCTAGTTATTCTCATGAAGAGGTGGAGAAGACAGAAAACAAGGATGTTCAGGATGCTGATGTTGGAGCAGGAAACGACTCTATTAAGGAGCAAGATATTGAAACGAACGAAATCTCGAAGGTGCCCGTTGAAGCTACCACTTACGCTGTAGATTTAAAGGACCAGTACGAGTTTGTGCCTGTGCATTATAAAAAGTGATTGTATTATTAGTTATTTATTAAAGCTGTATTTTAAGTTGCCAACAAGTTATTTTTTACCACTCTTAATTCAGCGGTTATTTACCTTATAAATGGTCACCTTGTTTTAAGTAACAATATTTAAAGGGCCGATTCAGCACAATAAATTAAAATAAATATATTGGAAAACTCTTCACAGGTTTTTATACGCTAGTTTTTGAGAAAATTTGAGACTAAGGTAATGTTTTTTTTTCAGTTTTTTTTTAAGAATGTTTGGGCATTTAACTAAGAGATGCCAAGCTGGATAACTCTAATATTTGTTCGGGTACTGTTTTAAAAAAAAATATTTTTTTGTTAGAGAAAATAAATAAATAATCAAAATCTCGATTTACCAATAAAATATAATAGTGTCCTGTTTCTAATATATATTCAAAGACATTATTAAAATATAATCACTTAAAACGAATTGACCTTTTTGGTGCAGTGACATGCATTCGCTTCGAATTATAGAAAAAAAAGGAAAATGGGAACCGATTAAAATATTTTTATCTGTTTTTAAAAAAACTGGGATTTAGCCCAGAATTTATACATAGAGGTACGAGAAATAAACACTTAAGCCAATGCCTGTTAAGGCGAATAGGGTATCTCAAACAATAATATAATTTTCCTTTATTGAGATATGGTTTCAGTGGCTCATTTCAAAGGTTATCTAATAATCTCTTCGTTGAGCTGCAAACAAATATGCTACTTAGAGTCGATTTTACCAACGTTAGATAAGGAATATTCGTCGAATATGATACAAAACGCTAAATTTGAAAACGTCATCTATTTAAGAGCAAACATTATGAAAATGACATTTTAGAATAGGAAGTTTATTACTTATTCGGTCAGATAAGTCCTATTTGACGTTACTAAAATCGACTGTTATAAACATAAACATCGCGTTGTTTCTAGAAGCTGGAGATTTATCTCATACATTAATAATTCCCTTTTTTAGAGCGTCTGACTGATTGTCAAACATCACACTTGAAATCTCATCTCCTTTATTTAGGACTTGTTATTATACACAACACTGATACATTAATGGTTACAACAATATTATTGAACGAGCAAAGAAATAATTATTAGTTACGTTCCCATTCAATATCTTCCCATTCAATAAATACATGTATTTAGGTATATATTGGACACCAATCACATACATTGCTCAGATCCCAAAGTAAGTAGCCAATGCACTTGTGTTATGGAAATCAGACACAACAGTGGTACCACAACAACCACACCCGAGACAATATAGAAAAGATCGTATTCTACATTGACCCGGCCGGGAATCGAACCCGGTACCTTACGATGGCGACGCTTGAAACCAGCGTGCTAGCCACTCGACCACGGAGGTCGTCGAATTATTACGTTCTTATTCTAGAATTAAAAGACATGGCAGTAAAATCAACAGTGGCAAGAAAAAAAATCCTACGTCAGATAAGACTTATCCGACTGAATAAGTATAAAACGACCGATTTTAAAATGACATTTATTTACATAAACGATTGCTGTTAAATAGGTAGGAACCGTTTTTAAATTACGCGTATTGCATTTTATTCGACGAATATTTCTTAACTGACTATGGAAAAATCAGACTAAATTTAGTTAGACTAGATTTTTCTGAAAAAAAATTATAGTCTGAACTACTAAATTCATCAACTGGAAAACCAATTTGTAGTTTTTTTTAAAATACAATCAGACTCTATCTATAACTAAACTTTAGTCACTTCGTTCGACAACACAGGAAGTGCATCATATGATACAAAGGCTGTTTCTATAGCAATAGGTATAGGTAATCAGTCTCGAAAATCACTCATTTCCCGTATGATGCCTACCTAGGTGTAAAACTCTTTTATGCTATGACTAACTAAATGAGTGGTCAGAGATAATAAGATGATAGCACATAATTACAAAGCATACTATAGTGAACTGCGCCATTACAAGAGTTCCTATGCCAGCTTCTGGACTGTTTATTTAAGTGATTCTAAGCGAAAATTCTCGAGAATAAGTTAAAAACACTTATTTCATCTTACAATATAAAATATGACACTGTGAGCGTTAAAACATTCTAAACCATTGGATAGCGCAGCATTATCAATTTCCAAGTTAAATTTATTCTGTAATGGTTAACTACTTGGCCCACTGTTGCATAAACAGACGGGTTCATAGCGATGACGTATCTATAAGAGACCAGAAATTGTTTGGCCCGGTAACCCAGAGTTGCAGGTTTGAATCCCGCCTGTGCGCCATTTTTGGTTCTTATTTCCTTTTTAATAAGTTTTTAAATCTTTTTACTAAAATAGTGACTATTTTTTAGTCAAATAACTTACATTTCAAAACATAAAATAAGGAGAAAAGGAGGAGATTATCAATTCGACTGTATGTTTTTTTTGTGGCTGTGCCTTATATCACAGTAATTTGTAGACCGATTTGAAAATGTTTTGTGCCTACCCAGAGGTCATACCTTCTAGATAGTCCCATTGTTGCCAAGTCGGGATCTGATAATGAGATCTTGTTGCAATCGAGGGAAACCCTCAAATTTTAAAGGCACCCTTAGTGTTTTTTACTTAAATCGTAATTTTGACGTGTTGTTGCGTCTGATAGTCAACATTGTGTGGAGCTGAGCTGATGATGGAACTCCTTAACCCTTAGGAGTTCAGGGATTATAATGACAGAACTTATGAAAAGTAATTTGTAGCTTCTTAAAGACAGAGAGAGACCGTCTCCCCTCCTGTTTTCACTAAAAATTTGGAAATAAAATGAACTTAAAAAAAAGTAAAAACCCACTTCAAAACCAAAATGTACTAAAAAGTCTCGAATAAACTCTTGACCTTGTAAAGGAAAGGAATCCATTTTAGGCGAACAATTTCTTTTTGGAGACGGTGCCATCACTTTTACCAACTCAAGCATCAACTATCAGAGCACAGGCTCCAAAAATAAATTGTTCGCCTTAAATGGATTCCTTTCCTTTAAAAGGTCAAGCGTTTATTTGTGACTTTTTTGTGTAGTTTTTTTTTATTGATACAAATAGTCGCAGCAAAAGTAAAACAGGAAGTAAAAGAGAATTTTCTTTCAACTCAAAACGATTGCGAGACTTCTTATGTCACATTTGATACTTTTCTGAATGGGCTCAAGTTTCTTTTACAAGCTGCGGACGATGCTGGTACGCTGAGAATTCTACTAGCAATTTACGTTTATTTTTTTTGAAAACCGTGTTTTAATCATAATTTATTGTGATATTTTGCAAATTCCTTAATAAGCGTTATCTACGAAAGCCACGTAGTAAACCGTAGTACCCGAATGATTCCGTGCGTTTTGATAGACTACGGTAGACTTACTACACTAATAGTGAGGCGACTTTATAAGAAGAACTAATTAGCCCTCTGTTTTAAAAAGCATTCACAATTTCTTGCTGTCATCCCCTAATTATTATATAAAGGGGTGTTGTTTTGGTCAGCGATGAGCTACTCAGGGGTACTTGTAACAACGATACTAATGCCAAAAACGTGTACAAAAAAAGAATAAAACTCACAGAATCAATTTATTATTGCGATACTAACGAGCGAGTCCAAATCACCAAGGCCAGGTCGCCTCTTCGTAGCTTAGTAGCTACGGCGTAGTAATTCTTATAACGCGCGAAGGTGCGAGTTACTTCATTCGTTTTGATTTTTAAAAATGTTGTTAAAGTATTCTTTTATAAAACTTGCAAACAATTTCAAGAAAGTATTTTTTTTAGAATAAGCATAACTCATATTATCATCCCTGAGTTGGATGTCACTGACCAAAACAATATTAATCAGGTGAACAAGCACGGGAAGTTGTTTTTTTTAAATCTTACATAAGTCAGGAGAATTAAATCTAATGATTATTAGGCGTATACTTATTAAGACTATTGTGTGCAGGCAGGACAACAGGCGGCATTGTCTACACTTGCTTTTTTTAAGATGTATAAAAACGAAAGAGACCAAATTTGTCTCATTTTAGGTTTACGGGTTAGAAAACGATATCGCATATTACGAAAGCAAATTCCCACATTTTTTCCGCTTGCACGTCCGATAGTCTTAAGGGGCTAGCTTTAGTAGGCTCGGAAGACAATTTCTCTCTGATCCATGGCCTGCAATCACTCATGTTTGATTAATTTGACAATCCCCGTTGTCCTAAGCGCTAATTACCGACGGCACTAATCAAACTGATCTGGGACCCCTACCATTTTCTCCATTTCGAAGCGAGACATACGAGATGAGTTAATTTTAAACCTGTAAGCATAACATGCAGGCCTCGATACCGTTTATCGCATCGATAAAATAAATAAAAATTTTTAAACAACCTGTTTTGCCAAACATTTTCCACTTTTTATTCAATCCTAATTGCCTTTAACAAATGAATACAAAAAGTTGCTTAAAATCTTTTTTAATATGATAAAAAATATGTTTGTAAATGTATCTATCGATAAATGATAAATAGGCGCGCATCTGAGTCCTGCTGGTTATTATAAAAACCACCACTGTCCGTGCGCGAGAAAAGTGTGCAAAAGTTACATTTAACTTTGACAAGAAATGGACGAACGCGGGTGGATGAGCGGGAAGGTACCTCCCGTACGTGACATTTCGGTCCTTATAACCAGGTAGTAAATTACGATATCATGACCAGACTCTCGTTGGCTTTTTTGGTGCAACTATGATAGGGATTATACACGTCGGGTAGGGGCGGCAGTCAGATAGCTGACGACAAGAGACGGTGGATATAATAGTAATAGTCCCACTATCAGATTTCGACTACGGTGGCCAGTCACTACAACTGCTACTAACCGCCTGCGCGGGACATATTATAGTGCACAAGTGCGTACGCAAACACAGGTGTACTTTCTATTCCTCTCGAAGCCCGATGGGACAGCAATCTGACACGACTGAAGAGAGATCAGGCGCAGGACCACGTGGCTTTACGTGCTTTCCAACGCATGGGGGTGAAACACCGCCAACTTCCAAACTCCGGGGTACCCTGAGAATTTCTGTAAAGAAAAAACCCAGGTACATATTTTGGCCCAACCCGGGGATCGAACCCAGGGCTCTTTAAAAGGGCGACCTAGTAACCGCTGCGCCACCGAGGCAGTTACACGGTTGACATGGCGGTGCAAAGTATAACAGTGCGCAAGGTTTTGTCGAGTTGACTACAATTGTCGTTTAATTGAGAGGTGCGTTAAGTAAGTACCTAATTACTTAACGCACCTCTGACATGCCGACATCTTAAAATGGCTCGAGTGTAATCAGAGCACTATGAAAAGATAAGAAATATGTATAAAATAATATAGCGCTTATTAGTGCTGAACAAACCAATTATAATTCACTAGCGATCCCCGCGATTGCATCCGCGTGTTTTGAATTTCCTCCCTTCCCTCCCTCTGTAACGTTGTATATTTTATATTTTTGTCTAAGTTCTCGTGAAACGAAAAGCTAAATGGATGTAGGACTCCAGTCCATTGTCGTGAAATTTTGGCATAGATATGATGGATACTGACACTGACATTTGTCAAGTGTGACAGCTGCTGTTTTTTCCGGTTCCGCCACTGATGGTCGTGCGTCGGAGTGGAACGTGTTTTAAAATGTAAAAAAGTAAAAATTTTGATTACTGGGCACGCCCCAATTATTTTCTAGTTTGATAGTTATTCCTGGTAAGCATCTGCAGAAAGGTTGGCGTTGATTTTTGTTTGTTGCGAGACATTTCTTAGAGTCTGAGCACATGGTTCTTTTTATCGTTTTAGACGCCGCCAACATGTCAATTTGGATGAATTAATTTCGAAAATGATTTGATATAAATGACTGGAAAATGGTAAGTACTTTGGAAAACTCCTTTGGGAATCTTTGTAAAGAAAATGTAGCCTACCTACATCTGGGCATATTGTATTGAGAGTTGTAATTTTTATCATTTCAGGTCTCAAATAGAATAATTCGCATAAATGTTTAGTAATCAATTCAAAATTTATATGGCGAGCCAGCTGTTGCAGGTATTAAATTGGTTTATTAAAGATTTCATAAATAGGGTGATGAAAAGTATACCCACCCTCACTTAGAAAAAAAAATGTGGTTAACTAGAACTTTCTTTTATTTCTAGGTTTCGCTTTTGATATGTGTCTGTAAGTTGTACAGTCACAATTTGGTGATCATGTTGTAACCTCAGGTAAATATTTATTATGAAAAGTTAGTGTTTTTTTTACTTTTACTTTGGTTTGTGCGTTGAACTAACATTTTGTAAATTCTTTTCAGTGTCCTTACTTAGACCTCATTTGGATTATTTTTTTAAGTCAGATTTTCCTGATGGATTGATTTGCTTCTTGTCTGTTGTTTTGAGGATGGATCGGTATCGGTGAAATTTTGGGGTAACGTTGCAGAGTTGTCTGTAGTTTGATGCAACAAAGATTTGAAATAGTAACCTCCGTTGAAATCCAAGGTTGGTTTTCCTTGTATTTACTTTAACTTTAGTGAAAAGTAGTAAAGATAAAAGCGTCGCACAATATCTAAGTAGAGTAAAAGAATCTGGTTATGAGATCTTGAATAAAATTAATAAAGATCATAGTACCCGCAAAACAAGAAAAACACACACATTAATAGACAACATATGCACAAACATACGTAATAATACATTTGACGTTTCTTTGATAGACTCATCATTATCGGACCATAAGCAGATATTTCTGGAGGTGGGGATCTTACCACAAACGATAAATAAAAAAGCTCAATACAGGGCTTTAAATTATGAAGAGCTTTATAATAGTGCAATTAAGGCAGAGTTTAGAAACGATAACCATGAATATAATCTATTAGAAAATTTTATACAAGAACATATACATGCTAATAAAATAATAAAGACTAAAATCTTAAATTTCCCTAAAAATGATTGGATATCTAAAGATGTAATTAATCTAATAAATCTCCGTAACAACTTATGGCAACAGCTGAAATTAAATCCATGGGACGATATATTAAAAAGTAATCACTCTGAATTGCAAAAAGAGGTAAAGTCAATTATAAAAAGTCGTAAAAAGTGTTACTATCTTTCTTTGTTTAAAAATATTAGAGACAACCCAATAAAGACGTGGGAACTTATAAACAGTTTAGCGCTCAATAAAGTGAAAGACAGCAGTGCTCCTCCCAGACTAATGTCGGTTTCCGGACCTATAACGGACAGTACCTTGATTTGCGATGTATTTAACTCTTTCTTTGTATCGGTTGGTGCAAAATTAGCTAGTGGAATACCAGACGTGTATCACAAAGAAACTAAGGGCGTACTGATGTATGGTGATAATTATATACATGGTTTAAAGCTCAGTGAGCTAACATGTTGTAGCGTCGATGAGGTATCTAAAATTATAGATAATTTGGATAGCAATACAAGTACGGGCGTAGATGGGATAAGCACTAAAGCTTTAAAATGTTTAAAACGTGTCATCTTAAATAATTTAACTGACTGCATTAACAAGTGTTTGGCAAGCGGTATTTTTCCCGATGCACTGAAAATTTCTAAGGTGAGTCCTATTTACAAATCTGGCTGTAAAACCGACCCAAGCAATTACAGACCAGTTTCGGTACTACCAGTTATATCAAAGATTTTTGAACGGATATAAAATCCGTTGTATGACCGTTTAAATAAATATTTAATCCAAAAAAAACCTTTTAATAAATCTGTTGATTAACAGTATGGGTTTCGTCCGAGATCGGGTTGTCTGACAGCTGCAATAGATTTAGTTACTAAAATAAAAACTCATATTGATAAAAAAAACTTCGCTTTAGGATTTTTTATAGACCTAAAGAAAGCTTTCGATTCGATCAGTCACGAAAAGCTGTTGCAGAAGTTAGATAACATCGGTATCGAAGGCGTGGCTTTTAACATGTTCGAGTCTTATTTACAAAACAGATATCAAGTTGTTAAAATAGATAACTGCACAAGCACTACTCAAAATGTCACTTTTGGAATTCCTCAAGGATCTATAATGGGGCCATTAATGTTTTTATTATATATAAATAATATCTGTAATATAGGTCTCACCGGGCACCTCACCTTATATGCCGATAACACCTGTCTCTTTTATTTTGGGGAGTCAATCCAAGAGCTAATAAAAGATGCTCAACATGATCTTGACATGCTCAATGTGTGGCTGAAATCCAACTTGTCAATAATTAATACTTTAAAAACAGCTTTTATGATTTTTGCCCCGAAAAATAAACAAATACCTGAACTTGCACCACTAATTATTAACGATGATATAATACGCCGCGTCGGTCAAGAAATATACCTAGGACTTCATATCGATGATAAACTAACATGGAAGTTACACACTGAGCAGGTAAGAACAAAATTAACATCTGTTTTAGGAGCAGTAAAAAAGGTCGCACACTGCATCCCATACAGCGTACGAAAAATGATATATAACTCGCTGGTTAAATCACATCTTGAATACCTGATTGAAATATGAGGATCAGCAGCCGTAACTAATTTAGCCCAATTGGAAAGGACACAGAATAAAATCATAAAAGTCTTATTTCATTACCACTACTTGACTCCAACACATCAATTGTATCAAAACACAAAAATATTGAATATTAATCAACTTTATAAATATTATTCTTGCATTCTCATTCGAAATATTAACACTAAACGGATTCAATCAAATTTACAATTAAATAAAAGGTAATTTAAACATAATTTAAGAAATCGCAACCAAATTCAGATAATAAGTGCGCGTTCGAATTATGGAAGGAAAACGATATTGTTTTAGGGAGTGCAGCTGTACAACAAATTGCCAAATCATATTAAGGACTGTGAAAGCTTGAATTTATAATTCTAGCACCTAAGAGGCATTATTATTAGAAATATAATATTTTTTATGTATCTCATAGTAAGTAAACTGTAATAAGTTTTTATGAGAATAAATTCTTTAAACCTTAAAAGTGGGATAATTGAGCTATTAATTTAAGCATAGCTTAGGAATCCCTTTGAGGATAAATTTTGGAATTAATTAGGAAATTAAAAAAATAAATTGGTGGTTTATCTTTATTCAATAAGAAATTTGTTAACATAAAGATTTGTAATAGTATAGATATAATAAGATTTGTAATATAAATAACTAAATTAGAACATAACCTAGTCTCTACTGAATTCTGAGCTATTAAGTTTTATATTTGAATTTCTTGAAGGAAAGGTAATTGTGAAATAGCAAATTTGAATAAACTTTTGTTGCCAAATGCTATACCCGGATTTCTTTATTTCATTCGAATATTAGTACCGTATAAACACCCTTTGTCCACACTGGCCGGGAGTGACTGTGACACCTCATATAAGATAAATAAGTCAGAAGTTCCTGAGATTAGCGCGTTTAAACAAACAAACTCTTTAGCTTTATAATATTACTAGCGGTCCCCCGTTTGGATTACCCGTAGAATATTTCAACACATATTTTCATTGTAAGTAAGAGGCCAGCGACCAGCGGTTACCGCAAGTGCGCTTTGTACTTAAGCTGCAAACATTATTTTGGTACGGAGTTATTTTAAACCTGGGATAGCTTCTAAGATACTTACTAAATCAAATTATGTGAAAGCAATTTTGTTAACAATAAAATGCTCGTGACGATGAAAACGTTTATTTTAATAAGAATATATCCGTGTGCTTTAAAACTCATTTGAAATTACATTTTTTTATCAAATTTTATTATAGATTTTAAAAACAGACTGAATTGGCTAGTATTTCATGATCCAGGCCAGGGCACAACATTTATAAACACTTACACTAAAAAAATAAGTTATACAAATCTGCAGGGCGATTCAGAACGTTCGATAAGACATTCGGCTTGGGTTTCGGCTAGATTTTCTATTCATTTTTAAATAATGTCGCAGTTTGTTTGGATGTCAATATTCAGTCCGGTAACAAATATATGTAATAAACGAGTTAAATCCACGTTCTTATAACTTTATGAGAAAGTTATCGAATCGTACCGAATGTTTCTGAATCGGGGTGTAGGAAAAATCAACATGACATACGAAAAACATGAGTTTAGTCATTATTCACTCACTGAAAAATAACTCATATAATGTTTTTTGTATTCTTTGTTAATCGTAACAAATAGTAGGAGGCATCACGGCTATCAGTCAAGCCAGGCGCGCCGAGCAAACACACTGACATGTCTATTGAAGGTTATCAGCTGCGAACTGTCCGCTGGTCAGACGCATAAACATATGAGTTCTAGGAAATATTAATACTACGTCTTTGCTCTTCAGAGGAAAGCGAAGAATCTGGAGTGTTCCAGAAAATAGAAAAAAAGATGTTTATTCAACGTGCATTCAGGTAAAATGTATGCACAAAACATGTTGAAAATAAACAATTTCATATTTATTTACTGATAAACTCCCGATGTTCTGGGACATTATATTACATTATCACATATATTACATTATCGTTCGAAAACGAATTAAAAACCAATGGAAATCACGTCAAACATAGACGTTAGTGCTCACAAAAGTCAATATTCTTTTTTTAATCACTCCCATGTAGAATTATAATTATTTACATTGGAAAATCGGACATTAATCAATTAATATCACACGCCATCTTGACGCGAGTGATTTAAAAATATGGGCCCTGGCATCATAGGGGTACAATCTTACAATATGTATAGTAGCCAATGCCATTGGTGTACCTAGTGGCTAAGCAAGCACGGTCAAAGCGTCGCCGCTCCGAGGTCCCGTGTTCGATTTCCGGTCGGGTCAATATAGAAAACATTTTTTCTATATTGTCTCGGGTCTGGGTGTTTGATTTCCATAACACAAGTGCAATTAGCTTCTTACTTTGGGATCAGAGCAATGTATGTCATTGGTGTCCAATATTTATTTATTTATTGAAGAATAATGAAACTTTCTTGGGCGTATTTTTGAAATTTATTAAAGGTCAATTTTACCCACGAAAGATAAGACTTATTTTACTGAGTAAGTATAAAACGACCGATTTTAAAATGCCATTAACATGATTGCTGACAAATAGGTGACGTTCTCAAATTAGGCGAATTTTATTCTTTATCGACGAATATTCCTTAACGTTGGTGAAATCAGGCTTATGATAAAAGCCTTTATATTTAAAACTCCACACGGAAAAAGCAGCTAAAGCTGAAAAAATATGCTAAAGTTAGGCGGTGGAACCGATCCCAAGCAAGTCGTAAATACCAGTAGCTCCATCTAGTGTGGTATAGTCAGATTTAATTCAATTCAATCAATACCTTTCTTGAAGTAAAGTGTGAATGTTTGAAGTTTCAAAGTGGTTTCAATGTGTCGCAACAGATAGAGTCACTTAAAAAATAGAGCATAAATAATAAGGAGCACGATAGCAATCCCGTATCCAAATTTTCTAATGTAAGTGATCATGAAAGTTTAAAACAATAATAGAGCTAAGTTAGTAAGTAAGTTTTCACACAAAGTACACTACGTATTTTATTATCATTTGGTAGTTAAGTTGAAGAAGGCGGTAACTTATGCAAACAAATTTTTAGCCGACTTCGAAAAGGGTTACCAATATGACAATATGTTTAAAATTTGTATCTATAGTGCTCATATCCCAGTCATTTGTAGACCGTTTTGATTTTCTTTCGCCTACTTTCTGGCAACGATTTCCCGACTTATCAACAAGTTGGTCTCGTTGTTGAGAAGTTGGGATCTGATGATGGGATCTTGATGCAATCGAGGGAAACCTCAAATTTTAAAGGCACGTATAGTGTTTTCGTACTAGAATCTGAGTGTTGACATGTTGTTACGTCTGATAGTCAACATTCTGAGGAGCTAAGCTGATGGTGAAGGAGCTCAGCGATCATAATGGCAGAACTTATGATAGATACTTTGTAGGTTCTTAAAGAACAGAGTCAAAAGGTGCAATCCCCTTCCTCTCCCCCCTTCTGTAATCTCTAAAAATTTGCAAAAAAATAAACTTATACAGAAAAAAGTAAAAACCGACTTCAAAACCAAAATGCACTCAAAAAGTCTTAAGTAAACTTTCGACCCTCTAAAGGGAAGGACTCAACTTTAGGCGAACAATTTCTTTTTGGAGTCGGTGTCTCTTCTTTGGTCATCTTAAGCATCATCATCATCATAACTGTTCTAATTGTGTTAGACTGTTGTGTGTTTCATGAACATAAAAAAAATGGATTTCATTGTAAGAAGCCAGCAACCATAGAGGTTAGTGCAAGCGTGCATTTTACTTATCCTGCGAGCATTGTTTTGGTGCGGAGTTATTTCAATACTGTGAAAGCTTTTCGATACTTATTGAAATCAAATGATGCGATGGGAAATTTTGATCAAACGTAAATCCTTGTGATGATGGATGTGTTTATTATGATAAGAATAAATACCCGTGCGCATCTAAATAATTATTCTAATTCTATTAATTTTGACGACCTCCGTGGTGAAGTGGCTAAGCACGCTGGGTTTCAAGGCGTTGCCGCTCCGAGGTCCCGGGTTCGATTCCCGGTCGGGTCAATGTAGAAAGCAGAACTTTCTACATTTTCTCGGGCTAGTGTGTTGTTGTACCACCGTTGTTTCTGATTTTTAACCGACTTAAAAAAAGGAGGAGGTTATCAATTCGACTGTATGTTTTTTTTTTTTTTTTGTATGTATGTTACCTCATATCTCAGTCGTTTGTAGACCGAATCGAAAATTTTTTTCGCCTACTTAGAGGGTGTACCTTCTAGTTGGTCCCATTTTTTCCATTTTGGGATCTGATGATGAAATCTTGGTGTAATCGAGGGAAACCCTCAAATTTTAAAGGCACGTATAGTGTTTCTTTACTAGTATCTTAATGTTGACGTGTTGTTACGTCTGATAGTCAACATCTTGTGGGACTGAGCTGATGGTGGAACTCCTTAACGCTTAGGAATTCAGTAATTATAATGACGGAACTTATGAAAGGTAATTTGTAGCTTATTAAAAAATAAAATCATAAGGTGCAACTCTTATGTAATCACTAAAAATGAAGAAATAAAATAAACTTTAAAAAAAGTAAAAACCGACTTCAAAACCAAAATGCACTAAAAAGTCTTAAATAAACATCACTTTCACCATCAAGCATCAACTACACAGCACCGACTCCAAAAAGAAATTGTTTGCCTAAAACGGATTCCTTTCCTTTCAATGGTGAAGAGTTTATTTAAGACTTTTTAGTGCATTTTGGTTTTGAAGTCGGTTTTTACTTTTTTTTAACACAAGTGCGTTAGCTACTTACTTTGGGACCAGAACAATGTATGTGTCCTTATTTAAAATAAAAAAAGTTCATGCAAATTTTATTGTAGGTCTTTTAAAGAATACCAATCCCGTCATACACGATTTTTGTGTAACTGAAACGGTTTACTGTGCGTACGAAACGAAATCTCTGCTTTGCACTTGTAACCTTTTATCGTAATTTTTTTTTATCCTTAAACCTTTCTCAATAAATAAGCTATCCAAAACACAAACAATTAGATCTTTCCAGTAGTTTCTGAGATGAGTGCGAATGCTTACAAAAATAATTTCTATACGTAAATGGACAAGGTAATAGATGAAAAATTTCGTTACTGGCTTGTTAAAAGAATAAGTTCAGAAAAAAGAAACAACCCTCCGTCTTAACAATGCCGCTAATGTCTTTAACTCCTTCCCCCTCAGTGCTATAAGACTCTGGAACTTCCTTCCTGATACCATCAAGACTTCATCGTCTAAGTATTCCTTCAAGAAGTCTATTCGTGATCTTTTATTCAGTGAGAATACCACGTGATGCTTGATAAGGTTTGTCCTTCTCTGTTTCCCCTATTACAATCTCTGTTAGCCTATGTATGGATAATTATTGTATGTATTCAACTATATTTAAGTAGGATTATTCTGAATTATTTATGTAAGTATATTAGTTGCTTGCTTTTGTGTTATTTTACGCCGCCTGAATCGTTTCTGCTCCACCCAATGGTTGACTGGTAGAGAATGCTTTAAGCATTAAGTCCGCCATATTTGTACTTTAGTTTTGTCAGTGCAATAAAGAATAAAATAATATTAATAATAATAAAAGAAATAAGTCAATAATGCAACTAGGTACTATTTTTCTTGTGTCCAATGTTGCATCCGGACCGAGCTTTATCCGTAGTTCGATTCAAGTTGCCGTAATTCGGTTGAACTGAATTTGGGCCCATTCCTAATTATTACTGATCTAAAGTTATGCTTATTCGCTCTTGTCTTTGTTGTTACTTTTTGGTTATTTATTTGGATAGTAGATTTTAAGTGTTTTTTTATTGAAATCATTTTATAATTTCAGTCTCGTCAAAAATATATTCCTCAATAATTCCGAAACTCATATAGCTATTGAAAAGCTACATTTATGAAATTGTGTACTTAAATAATATTGTCAAGTTTTTTTTAGCCTAAATCCTAAATTTAGTGAAAAACAAAAATCGTGACGTAAATTATACGAAGAACACCTTGCCCTGGGAATAACCGCATTTTAGACTTTTAAGTTTTCGTTCATGTCAGTTACTTGACCAATTATAGGACAACTACTCATCACGAATATAAAAACTTGATTTTTTTTACGAGAAATGAATGAATAAGTAAAAATAAACTTTAAAAAAAAGTCAAAACCGACTTCAAAACCAAAATGCACTAAAAAGTCTTAAATAAACTCTTCACCATTGAAAGGAAAGGAATCCGTTTTAGGCAAACAATTTCTTTTTGGAGTCGGTGCTGTGATAGTTGATGCTTGATGGTCAAAGTGATGGCACCGACTCCAAAAAGAAATTGTTTGCCTAAAACGGATTCCTTTCCTTTCAATGGTGAAGAGTTTATTTAAGACTTTTTAGTGCATTTTGGTTTTGAAGTCGGTTTTGACTTTTTTTTAAAGTTTATTTTATTTCTTTATTTTTAGTGATTTTATAAGAGGGGAGGGGGAGTTGCACCTTATGATTCTATTTTTACGAAGCTACAAATTACCTATCATAAGTTTCGTCTTTATAATTACTGAACTCCTAGGCGTTAAGGAGTTCCACCATCAGCTCAGCCCCACAAAATGTTGACTATCAGACGTAACAACACGTCAACATTAAGATTCTTGTAAAGAAACACTATACGTGCCTTTAAAATTTGAGGGTTTCTCTCGAATACACCAAGATCCCATCATCAGATCCCAAAATGGAAAAAATGGGACCAACTAGAAGGTATACCCTCTAAGTAGGTGAAAAAAAATTTCGATTCGGTCGACAAACGACTGAGATATGAGGTAACATACATACAAAAAAAATAATTATAAAAAAAAACATACAGTCGTATTGATAACCTCCTCCTTTTTTGAAGTCGGTTAAAAATTATAATGTGACTACGAGTATACCTAGTCGGTTATATAAGTTAGTTGTAAGTTGTAATATAAAATTATTGTTTGTAGGCATATGTTTTTCTGTGGGAAAATGAAAGCCAAATAAAAGTAATATGTCGATTATATAGATACTGCAGGTTCTTTATACTACTTACTACGAAATTATCTAAATACTTTAAATTTATTTAAAGGAACGTAAATGGACAAGGTAATAGATGAACAATTTCGTTACTGGCTTGTTAAAAGAATAAGTGCAGGAAAAAGAAACAACCCTCCGTCTTAACAATGCCGCTAATGTCTTTAACTCCTTCCCCTTCAGTGCTATAAGACTCTGGAACTCCCTTCCTGATACCATCAAGACTTCATCGTCTAAGTATTCCTTCAAGAAGTCTATTCGTGAGCTTTTATTCAGTGAGAATACCACGTGATGCTTGATAAGGTTTGTCCTTCTCTGTTTCCCCTATTACAATCTCTGTTAGCCTATGTATGGATAATTATTGTATGTATTCAAGTATGTTTAAGTAGGATTATTCTTAATTATTTATGTAAGTATATTAGTTGCTTGCTTTTGTGTTATTTTACGCCGCCTGAATCGTTTCTGCTCCAACCAATGATTGACTGGTAGATATTGCTTAAGCATTAAGTCCGCCATATTTGTACTTTAGTTTTGTCAGTGCAATAAAGAATAAAATAATATTAATAATAATAAAAGAAATAAGTCAATGCATTTAGGTGCTATTTTTCTTGTGTCCAATGTTGCATCCGGACCGAGCTTTATCCGTAGCTCGATTCAAGTTGCTGTGATTCGGTTGAACTGAATTTGGGCCCATTCCTAATTATTACTGATCTAAAGTTATGCTTATTCGCTCTTGTCTTTGTTGTTACTTTTTGGTTATTTATTTGGATAGTTACATCCAGTATAATAAAGCAAGAATGTGACTTATTTTAAGTGTTTTTTTTTTATTGAAATCATTTTATAATTTCAGTCTCGTCAAAAATATATTCCTCAATAATTCCGAAACTCATATAGCTATTGAAAAGCTACATGTATGAAATTGTGTACTTAAATAATATTGTCAAGTTATTTTTGCCTAAATCCTAAATTTAGTGAAAAACAAAAATCGTGACGTAAATTATACGAAGAACACCTTGCCCTGGGAATAACCGCATTTTAGACTTTTAAGTTTTCGTTCATGTCAGTTACTTGACCAATTATAGGACAACTACTCATCACGAATATAAAAACTTGATTTTTTTTACGAGAAATGAATGAATAAGTAAAAATAAACTTTAAAAAAAAGTCAAAACCGACTTCAAAACCAAAATGCACTAAAAAGTCTTAATTAAACTCTTCACCATTGAAAGGAAAGGAATCCGTTTTAGGCAAACAATTTCTTTTTGGAGTCGGTGCTGTGATAGTTGATGCTTGATGGTCAAAGTGATGGCACCGACTCCAAAAAGAAATTGTTTGCCTAAAACGGATTCCTTTCCTTTCAATGGTGAAGAGTTTATTTAAGACTTTTTAGTGCATTTTGGTTTTGAAGTCGGTTATGACTTTTTTTAAAGTTTATTTTATTTCTTTATTTTTAGTGATTACATAAGAGGGGAGGGGGAGTTGCACCTTATGATTCTATTTTTTACGAAGCTACAAATTACCTATCATAAGTTTCGTCTTTATAATTACTGAACTCCTAGGCGTTAAGGAGTTCCACCATCAGCTCAGCCCCACAAAATGTTGACTATCAGACGTAACAACACGTCAACATTAAGATTCTTGTAAAGAAACACTATACGTGCCTTTAAAATTTGAGGGTTTCTCTCGAATACACCAAGATCCCATCATCAGATCCCAAAATGGAAAAAATGGGACCAACTAGAAGGTATACCCTCTAAGTAGGTAAAAAAAATTTCGATTCGGTCGACAAACGACTGAGATATGAGGTAACATACATACAAAAAAAAAAAAAAATATAAAAAAAAAACATACAGTCGTATTGATAACCTCCTCCTTTTTTGAAGTCGGTTAAAAATTATAATGTGACTACGAGTATACCTAGTCGGTTATATAAGTTAGTTGTAAGTTGTAATATAAATTATTGTTTGTAGGCATATGTTTTTCTGTGGGAAAATGAAAGCCAAATAAAAGTAATATGTCGATTATATAGATACTGCAGGTTCTTTATACTACTTACTACGAAATTATCTAAATACTTTAAATTTATTTAAAGGAAGTTATATCCTACCTTAATTATTATATTTTTTTTCAAAAAATAACTACCTACTTTTTTGTTACTTCTCTATAGGTTAAGGAATAAAGTAATGTTAAGCTCACGTCAGACGTGCGCCGATAAAAAAAATCTATTGTTTTACGAAAGTAGAATAAAATTAACTTTAAACAAAGTAAAAACCGCTTCAAAACAAAAATGCACTAAAAAGTCTTAAATAACCTCTTGACCCTTCAAAGGAAATGAATCCATTTTAGGCAAACAATTTCTTTATGGAGTCGGTGTTCTGATAGTTGATGCTTGAGATGGTCAAAGTGGTGGCACCGACTTCCAAAATAAAAATAGGACATAAGTAAGTATAATGAAAGAATTTCAAACTGAGGAATTTTTCACTGTGAGTAAAAATAACTAACTTCTCGTAATAAAAGTTATTGGATTATTTCATATCTATAATCTGCATTACATATTTTCACCACGTTCTAAATTTCATAGACGGGATAATTATTCGAAGGTCTCATACAACGAATCTCCTCGTTGATCGGACTATTTGAAAAAAAGAATAAGTACAGTAGATTACAAATATTAATTATTCACAATATTTTTCATAAACTGGAATATATAACCATTTTATTTGTCGCTTTAAAATATGGTAGGTAATTTCTAAAATAGGTAAAAAAATAAGCTTTCAAGGTATTTATTTCTTTGGTAACAATTATTACAACCTCAAATTAAAAGCATCATGCCATCTCACAAATGATCTTCATATTATTCTAGTAATATAAGAATAAAATACAAGACATTTGAAATGAAATATACATAGTTATCGTGTGATACCTTATTAATTTTATATTTAAAAGAACTGATACACTCGGCGATAAAACTTCTTAAATCTGGATTAATTAGGATAACTTATGATTGTGGCATATGTGGGTTTGTCTTTAGTTCTCGATTTCACGCCAAATTTTCATCATCCAGCGGCGTGACGGTCGTCTCATCGTCACCAAACCTCACGTCCATATCAGCCTTCGGAATCGTGATCACGCTTTCATCAATTTCTTTGTTGCACACTCGAGCAACCTCAGTGCCCAAAGCCCTATCATACGGGACGTAGATCGTCAGTATGCTGCCGTTGCCTTCAAACTTCCAAGTCGCCTCTTTACCCTTCGCGAATTCGGGAAGAACTTTCAGCTCGGAGAACACTTTCTCTGTTCCTTTCACAGCCTGAATAAACAGCACACGGTGCTTCAGCTTCACACTTATCTCTTCTTCAGCAAAGTCCAGGAGTGGGACTGATATTTCATAGTGATTGGAGTAAAAGGAATCTGTGGTATGTGGAGCACCTTCTGCGTCGTTGCAAACTCTCTTGGCGTTTCTGTCGATGCGAACTACGCTCCAGGATAGATCGTGGAAGTCACCGTCATTTGCGTGGATCCCTGTCTTGTAGTCGTGACGTCTGTAGGAACATCTCTTGGAATGATGGCACCAGCTCTGCACGCCGATTGCCTGAGCGGCTAATAGTATAAATAGAAGGCGATACATGGCGACGTATCTCTTTGTCAGTTTGTGAGCGACTGTCAGCGGTGGAGATACCAAGTGACCACTCTGACCTAAGATAAGCGGGAATATTGTGATGAAGTTCGTTATTGTTTGTTATTGCTCAAGCGATTGTTCGGGTTCTGTTAAGTAGATAAACATACTCTGATAAGTTTTAGGAATGACATTAAACAGAGAAATAATTAAACCGCCTTCTGGCTAAAACACGTAAAATATTTAGGTACGCATTCGTCTACAATTTAGGAGAAACAAATTCTTTTGGGATCGGTGCATTATATCAAGCTTACGTCCAACAAGTCATCATCAACACCACCAGTCTACACACATCGTGCAATGACTCCAATAGAATTAGTTTTTCCTAAATCGAAGACGAATGCGTTATTCTAAGCATTTAAGTAAGTTTTTTGAAGGCGGTTAAATTTTTATTTTTTATTTAATGATTTTTAGTTATCACTCATATCTAAAAACTACTAGATCGATTTTGATGGAACTTAGGGTGTTCACCAAGTTGAAGTATACCTGAATTAAAAAAAATATTCTCTTGACTTCTCGTTTTAGAGAAATCTTGAGACAAACATACAAACACAGGGTGTTGTTTTAGTCAGTGATTTCCGACTCAGGGATGTTATGAGGTTATACTTATTGTGAAAAAAATACCTTAAAATTTATGTCAGTTTTATAATGGAAAACCTCTTCACAGCATTCTCAAAAAATAAAATGAATGGGGACTCGCACAATTTTGCTCACGTGTTAGGAAGCCTTAATAGATCAACATACTAAAGTTTTATCTAGGTTGAATTAATAACCTCCTTTTTTTGAAGTCGGTACAAACCCCTTACGATCATGAAAAACATATCTACAGAACAGATGTCTGTTAAATAAATAAAAATCCTAATGATCTTCAGTACAAGGTTTCGATTGGATGAAATATTGTACAGTATAACTCTTAATATTTTTTTTGCGTATCTCCCAAATGCTATGACATAGGTTTTTATACGGAACTCAGATTATCAAAGTCAGTTTTATTACTTTTGATAAATAATATCTTATTTTCGTGAGTTATTTTCCTCAAAAAAGTTATGTAAGGCTGCTATTATATGTATAACGACAGAATGCTCTCATATTTTGACAAACGTTCTTCTTATTGTGAGGAATCAAGAAAAAGACGCTCTAAAATTGTAGTATAGTGTCTGTCTGTAGGATAGTGGTAATCTTAACTTTGTGGAACTACACAAGGGGTTCGATTGCACTTTTGAACCAGTTATGGCACGCTATGGCTCTACTAGCTACGAGTATGTCGAAGTAATATGACTAAATGAAAGTATGTTTTATTGGTCAAATAAAGTCAGGTCAGTGATTTCCAACTCAGGGATGATAATGAGTTAAACTTATTCAAAAAAAATCTTTAAAATATAAATTGCACTTAAAAGTTGTATAGTAAATACATGAAGTCACAATGTAAACAAAGGTGGGCTTATCCCTAAAAGAGATCTCTTCCAGCCAACCCATAGGTGTTGGAATTGTAATATTTGCGGTTATCGGCACTGCTAAATTAAATTACGGAAAATAAAAGTTAATATGTTTTTATATAATAATAATTAACTAAACACATTTAATTTATACACATACATATTGAGATAACGTATATATCCATACATATATATCAAAATAAAATAAATATGTGTATTAATTTATACTCTACGAACAAGAGGGTATTTGAGAAAGCAGATGTTCTTTTACTCTTTTCTTGAATATATGTATATTGTAGCTTTCTTGCAGTTCTAGCGGCAGTTTGTTCCAGAGTCTAGCAGCGTAGAGAGAGAGAGAGAGAGAGTCTAGTGGCGGTGATGCAAGGTCTCCTAGAGCGTGTGGAAGGGAGCAGTCGTTTGAATCGAGATTGGAGATAGGATATAATATATCCTATGTAAGGTTTATAACAGAAAACCTCTTCACAGCATTCTTAAAAAATCTTAACGAATGGGGACACTCGCGCACTCGCGCGTATCTACGAAATAATACGCTGTAACTAGTAAGCTACGAAGAGGCAACGGTGTTGGTAGTTTGACTCGCTCGCTAGTATTGTTAATATAAATTGATTTGAGTTTTTTTAAATATTTAAAGAAGTAGAAAATAATTTACTGGATTTTTTATGGCTTCAGTATTGGACAACCACCCATGAGTCGCTCGTCGCTGACCAAAACAACATCCTGTATATATACATTCATACACCTTTTTAACAATTTTGCACACGTGTCAGGAAGTCTCAATAGATCAACATACTAAATTTGTATCCAATTCTGATGATATCACATACATACAGGTTTAATTGATTACCTCCTTCTTTAAAAGTCGGTGAAAACATTTTGCAGAACAGATGTCTGTTAAATAAATAAAAATACTAATGATCTTCAGTACAAGGTTTCGATTGGATGAAATATTGTACAGTATAACTCTTAATATTTTTTTTGCGTATCTCCCAAATGCTATGACATAGGTTTTTATACGGAACTCAGATTATCAAAGTCGGTTTTATTACTTTTGATAAATAATATCTTATTTTCGTGAGTTATTTTCCTCAAAAAACTTATGTACGACTGCTATTATATGTATAACGACAGAATGCTCTCATATTTTGACAAACGTTCTTCTTATTGTGAAGAATCAAGAAAAAGACGCTCTAAAATTGTAGTATAGTGTCTGTCTGTAGGATAGTGGTAATCTTAACTTTGTGGAACTACACAAGGGGTTCGATTGCACTTTTGAAAACGGTTATGGCACGCTATGGCTCTACTTGCTACGAGTATGTCGCTGTAGTATGACTAAATGAAAGTATGTTATATTGGTCAAATTAAGTCAGGTCAGTGATTTACAACTCAGGGATGATAATGAGTTAAACTTATTAAAAAAAAAATGTTTAAAATATATGTAAGGTTTATAAACCTTACATATATTACCTTACTGTGAAGAGGTTTTCTGTTATAACAGAAAACCTCTTCACAGCATTCTAAAAAAATCTTAACGAATGGGGACACTCGCGCACTTGCGCGTATCTACGAAATAATACGCTGTAACTAGTAAGCTGCGAAGAGGCAACCTGGTGTTGGTAGTTTTGACTCGCTCGCTTGTATTGTTATTATAAATTGATTTTGAGCTTTTTTTCATTAAAAATATTTAAAGAAGTAGCAAATATTTTTTGGATTTTTTTGGCTTCAGTATTGTACAACCACCCATAAGTCGCTCGTCGCTGACCAAAACAACATTCTGTATACAGACATACATACGCCTTTTTTACAATTTTGCACACGTGTCAGGAAGCCTCAATAGATCAACATACTAAATTTGTATCCAATTCTGATGATATCACATACATACAGGTTTAATTGATTACCTCCTTCTTTAAAAGTCGGTGAAAACATTTTGCAGAGCAGATGTCTGTTAAATAAATAAAAATCCTTATGATCTTCAGTACAAGGTTTCGATTGGATGAAATATTGTAAAGTATAACTCTTAAAAAAAATTGTGCGTATCTCCCAATTGCTGTGATATAGGTTTTTATACGGAACTCTGATTACCAAAGTCGGTTTTATTACTTTTGATAAATGATATCTTAGTATTAGCCTGAGTTATTTTCCTCGAAAAACTTATGTAAGACTGCTATTATATGTATAACGACAGAATGCTCTCATATTTTGACAAAGGTTCTTCTTATTGTGAGGAATCAAGAAAAAGACGCTCTAAAATTGTAGTATAGTGTCTGTCTGTAGGATAGTGGTAATCTTAACTTTGTGGAACTACACAAGGGGTTCGATTGCACTTTTGAAAGCGGTGATGGCACGCTATGGCTCTACTTACTACGAGTATGTCGCCGTGGTATGACTAAATGAAAGTATGTTTTATTGGTCAAATTAAGTCAGGTCAGTGATTTCCAACTCAGGGATGATAATGAGTTAAACTTATTAAAAAAAAATATAAGTTGCACTTAAAAGTTGTATAGGAAATACATGAAGTCACAATGTGAATGTGTTTTTTTTTTTTTTTGATTTTTTGCTAAATTTAATTACGGAAAATAAAAGTTATAATGTTTTTGTATAATACTAATTAACTAAATACAATAAATATATACACATACGTATTGAGATAACGTATATATCCATACATATATATCATAATAAAATAAATTTGTGTATAAATTTATACTCTACGAACAAGAGGGTATTTAAGAAAGCAGATGTTCTTTTACTCTTTTCTTGAATATATGTATATTGTAGCTTTCTTGCAGTTCTAGCGGCAGTTTGTTCCAGAGTCTAGCAGCGTAGAGAGAGAGAGAGAGAGAGTCTAGTGGCGGTGATGCAAGGTCTCCTAGAGCGTGTGGGAGGGGGCAGTCGTTTGAATCGAGATTGGAGATAGGATATATGTAAGGTTTATAACAGAAAACCTCTTCACAGCATTCTAAAAAATCTTAAAGAATGGGGACACTCGCGCACTCGCGCGTATCTACAAAATAATACGCTGTAACTAGTAAGCTACGAAGAGGCAACGGTGTTGGTAGTTTGACTCGCTCGCTAGTATTATTTATATAAATTGATTTGAGTTATTTTTTAAATATTTAAAGAAGTAGAAAATAATTTATTGGATTTTTTATGGTTTCAGTATTGGACAACCACCCATGAGTCGCTCGTCGCTGACCAAAACAACACCTGTATACAGACATACATACACCTTTTTTACAATTTTGCACACGTGTCAGGAAGCCTCAATAGATCAACATACTAAAGTTGTATCCAATTCTGATGATATCACATACATACAGGTTTAATTGATTACCTCCTTCTTTAAAAGTCGGTGAAAACATTTTGCAGAACAGATGATATGATATGATAGACATATGATGATGATAAATGATATCTTAGTATTAGCCTGAGTTATTTTCCTCGAAAAACTTATGTAATACTGCTATTATATGTACAACGACAGAATGCTCTCATATTTTGACAAACGTTCTTCTTATCAAGAAAAAGACGCTCTAAAATTGTAGTATAGTGTCTGTCTGTAGGATAGTGGTAATCTTAACTTTGTGGAACAACACAAGGGTTTTGATTGCACTTTTGAAGACAGTTATGGCACGCTATGGCTCTACTTGCTACGAGAATGCCGATGTGGTATGTCTAAATGAAAGTATGTTTTATTCGTCAAATTAACAGTAATTTGCTACACAGATAATTTGAGGGTTTCAAATTAATTACATTTTCAACGTTGTAACAGTCGCCAGAACTTCAGGCTCTTCATCTATACTAATATTACAAAGAGTTTGTTTGTTTGAACGCGCTTATCTCAGGAACTACTGGACCGATTTGAGTATTTTTGGGTTGTAAAGCGTATTTATTGAGAAAGGTTTTAGGCAATAGTATATTACGCTGCGACGGTAGGGGAGGGAGCAAACTCAAAACGCGCGGACGAAGTCACGGGCCATGTTTCTTAAAAATACACTTTCAACTTACTGCAAAAGGACTGCGGTATAAAGCCTACATGCCATTGTTCAGACATTCGTACTCTTGTAGACTTACATGTAAAACCAGCCGGGAAATTCTGATTTATATTTCATGAGTGTTGTTGCTAACGATGGCCTCAAGAATAAGAAATGGAACATGATACTTCAAATTTGGTTTATTTTCGCACAATCATTGAGAGTTTCAAATATCGATTTCTTAATATCTGATTCTGTAACGTTTTGTTAATAATTATGATTAATGCTCACATGTATATGTCAATTTATTTATTACGATCAACATTTTTAAAACATAAAACGTGCGGAATGTTACTTCATATTATTAGGTAATGTTGTGAAATCTGAAACAGGTTGATGTGGCAAAAAATACAATAAAAATAAATCTTGCAAAACTGCTACAGACATTACACATGTTTCCCTGTAATAACCTTGTAAAAAACGTTAAAATTAATCATCTAAACCAAATCTTGGTTGGGCACCTCCTCCAGGAGCAAATATATCCAATTTGGGTACGTTAATAACTTCGTCGTTGATATTGGGGTTGCACGAATGACTTATTGTATTTTCTGTTGGGAACACTACTTCCAGGATTCCATCTTCGTAATTGAACCTCGCATCACTGACTTTAACCATTGGCGGCAACACTCTGACTTCCGAGTAATGCTTCTCAGGATCAGCTTTGAACGCGTTGATGTACACAACTCTATGTCTTACTTCCACTTTGATCTCTTCCATGGTGAAATCTTCCAAAGGCACCTTGAGGATGTATCGTTTCTTCTCCAAGATTTCTTTGGTGCCGTTATTGGAGTGAGCTTCGCAGAAGCTCTGGCTTTTCTTGTCGAGGGCAATGACTTCGTTTGCTGTGTTTTCGAAGAGTCTGGAGTGGTAGTCGATTAGGTGTGGGATCCTGCCTGCTTTATGGTGACAGTGATGGTGACGGCAATGTTGTTGGCTGAGCCCAGCCAGGGCCAAGATAAGAAGTAACACCAGATACATTTTGAGATGTTGCAGCGCGTGTAGTTTTATCAAGCGGTAGACTGAGAATGGTACATAGTTTGGATGATGAGCTGATAACCTCGCGACACATCAACAACGATTTATCAGGAATGCTAAGAACTATTGTATAGGGTTGGCGCCACGGTAAAGATAGGATATATTCATATACGTGTATTTAGTATAAAATGCTTTTTTCGATCGATTGATAAATTGCCCACATTGTTTTTGATTTAACATTGTGTTTTCGATCGGACCTTCGATAATTTAATCACGTAAAGGCTTCACAGAACATTGAAAAAGGTTTGTGCTAGACTTTCATCGATAAAAACTATGCAAAAGAGGTTCCCTCATGAGTGAGACGCATTTAAAAACAACACTTTGCAAAACCTTAGGTGCTCATAAAAACACGTTCAATTTTCATTGTTACTACCGCCTGAAACGTCCAATGTCACTATTGTTGCCAAGCCCATATACCCCTCAAACGTCCGTGGTCACTATTGTTGCCAGCAACTTCTTCTTCGCGAGAGAAAGATAAAAAATATATTTATCTCACCCAAACGGCTCATATATCCGTAGCTCACTTGTGCTTCAAATAAATCTCTATATCCGAGATATAAAGTTGAATTTTCAGATATACAACTAACTGAGCCGAAGCCGGTGATAAAGAAACACGGCTTCATTTCATTTCTAGAGCGAAAGAAAGAGAAGGGAAGCTACGTTCGTAGTGTGCGCATTATGGCCGAACCGTGGCTCGGTAAAACGGTAGAATCTGTATGTTTTCGTAGTTTTAACAAAAAAAAGATCAATTTGCATTGCGTGCGGTTCTATAAATATTGGCTGGTTGAATGTTTGTTGACGTTTTTTTAGTTTCTTTTGTGATTAAGTAGAGCCGGCGCACTTCGGCTGTCGGAATAATTGCAAGTTTTCGGATTACTGAATGCGACTACTTGATTTTATTAGTAAACAAACATTGAGTTAGTTACTTTTCAGGTGTTTTAAATTCATAAACTGTCATTAAAATTTTATCTAGGTTGACAGTCCTAAGTCTGCTTAGTATGAACAAAATCAAATGGTTATTATTTTCTTCATAAAGTAATATAAATAATTAACGTAGGTAATAAGTATATAACGTACAAAAAACTGTGGGCTTCTTATTAGTAGTTATGTATTGTATGACACACAAACAATAGCATATCTTAGTCCTTATTAAAGGGTTTTTGTTTATATATAGAATAATTCGCATCATCGTAAGTAGCTCTTTTCTCATTCGGCTCTCTCTGATATAACGGCTCATTTTGATCTCTCGATATAAAGTTATGTAAAGATCGTTCGCTTCATCACCGAGTTAGTGAGATAAGGATATAAAAGATAGATATATATTTGTGATTGAGAAGATATATTAATCACTCTTCTCATTTTAGTAAGCCGTTTTGCGCATGTCTATTTCAAGCCGCGTAAAGTTTTCCATAATTTGTAAGGTAATTTGAAAATGTGTGGCCTATTTTGTGTTCTAACAAATAGTAAAATCTATTTAAAATCTGTATCGGACTTCTAATCATCTATATTTGCTATATCTTTTAGTTTTGTTCGAAGAATTATTAAAATAAACAGTGTAGAAAAACTTCGAAATGAAATTAATGACTTAACGAAATGAAGGGAAATGAACAATCGACTAAATTCAAGTAAATTATAGTAACTTCATGTGATTATTCTTTGAAATTTTCATACAAAATTATATAAAGTAACTGTACAGTGAGTAAACCATTTAAGATAAACTTTTAAAAGGAATAATCCCGTCATACATAATGTTTATGTACCTTAAACGCTGCAACGGAAGCTCCCAAAATGTATATTTCCCCCCGTTTGTTACAACATTTTTCATTTTTCTTCTGCTCTTCTAAGCCGTAGCGTGATTTTTTATTGCCCAAAACCTTCGTCGATTAATAATATATCCGACACAAAAATATATATTTTTAAGTAGTTTCTGAGATAAGCGCGTTCAAACAAACTAGATTTCAGCTTTATAATATTAGTTATAGTAGGTAGTACAAATAAATAGAAAACTAATTGTATGGCCAGAATTAAATTCTAGCGTCCTTAACGATAACACGTATAGTGACTAAACACGATGTTAGGAGATTTTGTCACATTATTAGGTACACATATTGATAGGCACCAACGCTAAGAGCGTGTGGAAAATTTTGGTTGTGCGAGTAGATTCTGGCCGTTTAAGGACTTTGAATAAGTCAAAAATATCTCTTGTCTGCATTGCTCATATTATTTGATAAGTATTAATTACTCAAAAAAATATTTTCTGGATTTAAAAATCTGATTTGTTTTATTTATGACCAGTTTTTGGCCGTGCTGACTTGCAACCGAATTTTGTACTATAACTATTTTTTACATAAATAAATGTATCTTAACAATGGAGACTTTAAACTATAAAGAAAAAACGGACAGACTGCGTAGGACATATTATAGTGCACAAGTGTGTGCGCAAACACAGGTTCACTCTCATAGTCCGATGGGACAGCAATCTGACACGACTGAAGAGAGATCAGGCGCAGGATCAACGGCTTACGTGCTTTCTTATGGCTCGACCCGGGACCTCTGGTGCAGCCGTCACTTTAAAGTGCGACCCTCTAACCGCTGCGCTACCGAGGCAGTTTAAACGATTCTTAGGTCTCGATGTAAACAAGGGTGCCGGTCCAGATGGCATTCCACCGTGTTTCGTCCGTTCATGCGCTGGTGCTCTAGCTAAGCGCCTCTACATCTTGTTTGCTAAGTCACTCCTCTCCGGCGTTTTTCCGGATAAATGGAAAACAGCTCACATCGTTCCCATTCTCAAATCTGGCGACCTGAGCGACTGCACTAATTACAGACCTATTAGCATTATATCTTGTTTTGCCAAAGTGTTTGAGTCGTTAGTATATGAGCACTTATACCATCATCTCAGTCCCCATATTAACCCACAACAACATGGCTTTGTTAGGTGCAAATCCACAGTCAGTAATCTTTTAGAATATAACGATTTTATCTGTAACGTATTGGACGGCCATGGACAGGTTGACGCAATTTACACGGATTTCCAAAAGGCATTCGATAGAGTTAGCCACAAGGTTCTTTTTTGTAAGCTTGAATCGATGGGCATACATGGCTGCTTACTTCGCTGGTTGCAATCTTACTTATCAAACCGCAGTCAACTTGTTGTGGTAAAGGGTTACCAGTCACAACCGATCCCGATCACATCTGGTGTCCCGCAGGGTTCCCACTTGGGTCCCCTATTTTTTTATTTTGTATATCAATGACCTAATCCCGAAGCTCAAAAATTTAGCGTTACTTTATGCAGATGACTTAAAAATCTACTCACAGGTTACCACAACGCAGCACTGTCTGGCCCTTCATTCGGACATAGATACACTTCTCGAATGGTGTAAACATAACGGTATGACACTGAGTGTCGGAAAATGTTCTGTGGTGACGTTTACTCGCACCAAAACCCCTATTATTTACGAATACAACATTGAAGGTGTACCTCTTGAACGTAAACGAGCAGTTAGAGATCTAGGTGTCGTTTTTGACTCTGAACTTAGTTTTAGAGATCATTATGAAGTCTTAAGCAGAAAATGTGGTCAACTATTAGGTTTTATATGTCGCATGACTAGGGAATTCAAATCACACAATAGCGCCATCCTCTTATTCCGCTCTCTGCTATTAAGCCGTCTCGAGTATGCATCCACTATCTGGTCACCACAGTACCTTACGCACATTGATAGGATAGAGGCGATACAGAGGCGTTTCCTCAGGGTGCTAGCGTACAGGCATGGACTTAAACGCAAGCTGCTCACCTATGGAGATCGACTACAGTACTTCAAACTAGATAGTCTTTATAAGCGTCGCCAGGCACATGGGATATTTTACTTGCATAAAATCCTGAGTGGGTCAATATCTACATCAGTTATATCTAAAATAAACATTAAAATACCTAAACGCTCTCTAAGGATCCCCCGAACGTTCGAACTGCCCCTCTGCAGTAGTAATGCGTCATCTCACAGCGCTATGCATAGAATCTGTCGTGATTTCAATGAGCTCACATCGGCCATGGACGAGGTGCCTGACATCTACAACTTTTCTTTGAACAAATTTAAGACAGTTGTCACCAAATTACTTCCAGAGGAGTCTTGTGTTATTGGTAAGCCTTTATTGTAGTTTTTTTTTTTATCTTTAAGTTTATAATGATTCAAATGTATAACTTTTCTGTTGCATAGAGAATTAATTAAATGTTACATATTGTTTTAATTTAATTTAATTTACAATTTTATTTTATTGATTTATTTTTAATTTTAACTTTTTCCAATGTTAACTTGATTTGCATGCTGTGTGCATTCGCCCTTGGAGCTGCAACAACTCATATTACAGTTTTGAATGAATACTTTTATTTTGTAATGGTTGTAACTCTGTTGTGTGTACCAAACAAATAAATAAATAAAGATTAGACCATGAACGAATGATGACAAACTTCAATATAATTATTATCGACTTTGGAATTTATTTTAACATTTATATTTAGTTGTTTTACTACGCTCACCTAATAAAGTGCAATAGGCTGGGTTAAATCTTGCACCTGAAAACTAATGCGTTTTCTTAAAATTTTTAATAAGTGGATATGTATATTTGTAAAAAAATCTATGCAAGAAAAAGTAGGTTCCCTCTCATACATAAGATTCGCATTGGGGAAAAACAACATGTATTATGACGGTGGCTGAATTATCACTCACACTGATTGATATCCGATGAATTAGTCAATGTATGAAAGATGCTGGATAATCTTGATATTGTGCTGTTAACGTTGACCGAGCCTCTCACCTCAACAGATATTGAAATGTACAGGGATAAGAAGAAAATATTGTCGAACACCCATATAATACTTACTCCAGTATCTATTGGAAACTGAACTCTAATTTTTATTAATAACAAACAAGAAAAAATTAAACTAAGACATGCAACATAAAAAAATAACTTAATATTAATACCTATTCAAACACGAAACCATTTCCTTGCGGCAAGGAGGCTATGATGCTGGCTGCGTTGCCGCGTTGGATAGCTAAAAAGTATTAAAGTATTTTCTTCGATCTCGAAATGAAGAGATGCGTAAAGCAAAAGTACGTAACGAACATAACCCTACGAAACAGTGAGCTGAAGTGGCAATAGGCAAGGCCCATAGCGCAAATGATGATGGCCGTTGGGGCAGGAAAAATCTACATTAGAGCATCAAAAGTCAAGTGAAGATGTCTACAAGCATACGACCTTGTATAGATTAAAGGATCACCATACATTAATACCACCGTCTAAAGGTTTCATGGAGGGGGTTTATGTACAGTGTCTATCCTGGGGCTACTAAAAATGATGATAATACTCAAAACCGCGTGCTCGTGAGCTACTAGTTTAGTGCACGGAAGCTCTTTTATAAGTGTATTAAACAAGATTAATTTAATTACAAATATGTTTAAGAATATAATAAGTATGCCCTTTGTATTATGAAAGGAAAAGTGAATGCATGGTCTCTCAGGCCCGAGGTAGATGCCTAGGTAATTTTCTTCGATACAAACTGAAAGACTGCCCCTTAAAAAGAGTCAATAAATTCAAATACCAATACGATGCGTACATAGAGAGAGAGAGAGAGAGAGAGCGTAGGGCCTTGTCTATGCGTGCTAATATGATTTCCCGGAGAGTTGCTCGTTGTTCAAAAGTCATCAAAATCACTCTGTTTAGAGAGTGTTGTACGTCCTTTTACACCAGCGGTCTGTGGGTGTGCTATACACAGAAACAGTACAATGCCCTATATATCCAGTACAACAATTCTTTCAGGGCGCTGTTGGGACTGCCCTGCTTCTGTAGCGCGCGATAGCGATACGCGACGCGCGTAGCGATTTTTGCTGCGGCCCGAGTGGATCCTATGCAATTGAGTACCTATCGTAGGCATTCGCACAGCGATTTGACAGAAGTTACCAGAACCATTGTGATATGATTCATGCGTGTCAATGTACAATTTTTTTTGAAGGAATAATATTTAATATTAATTAAATTTTATTGTAATTGTAATTAATAATGATCCTTTTGATGATTGAATCAATTTCATATTTTTTTAAATCTTTTTTAACAGCTATCATAGTTATTCAACCCACAATCGAAATATTTTCATTCATTGGCTCCTAGGCCAGGGACCACAAAATATTAAAATACGTTACTAGCCAATAACTGAAAATGATAACAATTCCATTGCAGTTGTTAGCCACCCCAACAATTCAAATAAACGGCTAATGGCTGGTTGCTATGCTAGAATAAGTTGTTAATAAATATAAATAAATAAATAAGTATCCTTTGGACATTCCCACACATCGCCATCTAGTCCCAAAGTAAGCTACTCAAAACTTGTGTTATGGGTGCCAGACAACGGATATAATACTTAAATACTTTTTTGTTTGTAAATACATACATGATATACCTACATAGCAAACACCCAGACCAATACAAATAGACATGTTCATGCACACAAATGTTTGTATTGTGCGGGGATCGAACCCGCAACCGCTGCGTAGTAGGCGATTTCTTGACCACGGTTGCTAAGTAAATAATTATTTTTAATTACTATTATTATTATTATTATTATTTGTGATATCAATCACAAATAATAGTATTTCTTTGGTTAAACCTAAACATTAGAGAATTGTAGCCAGGTGGCCATGAACTGCCGGATGCCAGAAAAGGTACGACCCTTACCCTATTTTTGTTTATCTTTTGTCGCAAACATAATTTTGTAAATGCGACTTGTAAAGGCAACTGTAGTAGGCAAGGAAAAGAGGTTATCCCGATTTTCCACACTTGTGTGAAAAAATTGATGTCTATTAATCCCATAATTTTCGCGGTGTGTTAAAACTCGACGATGTTAATAATTTTACTTTTTCACTTAAAGCCGTTTTTTTTTCTTACCTACATCATTCCACTGCTGGGCAAAGGTCTCCCCCAATTTATTCCATGTGTCTCTGTCAGCGACCAACATTTTTCAATCCCTCGCAATGCTGGACAGATCGTCACACCACCTCTTTTTTGGTCTACCCCTTCGTCGATAGCCGTCAGGTGGTATCCATCGCGTGACGATTTGGGCCCATCTATCCGGGTGCATTCTACACACATGTCCCGCCCACTCCCATTTAAGCTTTGCCGTCTTTTCGCCTACATCTGTTATGCGAGTTCTGGAGCGTATTGTGGTATTCCGGATCTTATCAATCCTTTTAATACCCAATACGCTTCTTTCCATAGCTCTTTGGCAAACCTTGAGTTTGGATTTTTGACTTTTGGGCAATATTAAAAAATAAATTACCTTATGCGAGTGATCACATTTTTTATTTATTTGTGTAGGTACCTACCCAAATCTGGATGCAATCGTATTGACAGGCGAAGCTGAAATCTACTGGTCGTCGTCGTCGTCGTCGTCGATTTCTTCGCCCTTTCTAGGCGGTTGGGGTGACGGGCGGTAGCCCTTTTCCCCGGCTTCAACTCAGGGGCCCCGGTGTTCTGGGACGGCCGCACGTTGCCGAGCAGCCTGCAAGGTGCTGGATGTGCTCCAATCGCAACAGCGCCCTCTCCCTGTTCCCATGAGCGTCTACCATTTCGCCTCGGAGTGACCAGGGTGATTGGGCTTGTCCAGGCCCCGGAACTCTAGCCTTATTTGGCAAGACAGCGACACCCAGGGTTAAGGAAGGTGATGGGGGGGGGGGGGGGCGATAATGGGGCTGTGTATCATCAGTCCGGTGTGTGCACGTCGATTGCTGTGCCGGTGAGCTCAAGCCTCGGAGCGTGTCCGGGCGAACATCAGCCGGCATGAAGCGGTGACAGTGGGTCGAGTCCGTGGAGTGTCAATTTCGGTGGTGGGCGCTGAAAGGCTGGCCTCCGCTTACGGGGGCAATTCTGTGTCCTCGTCAACCAGGAGCATCCTGGGCAACGGAAGCAACGGCCGTCTGGGCTGGACGTCAGGAGGTCGCGCGTGCAGAGGCGCGATGTCACGTAGGTGACGGTGACGGTGAGGGCCGTTACGCGCGGTCGAACATACGACGCGCGAGTCCGACAACAAACTCCTTCACCGTAGGCATGCACGGGTCGCGAGCGATGACGTCATTCCTGACGTAACGGCCGGCTCCGGATATCACCCGCAGCGAGATGTTTTGCTGGGCCTGCAGCGCAGTTTGGAGGGTTTTAGAGCACAAGGCGTACCAAGCTGGGGCAGCGTAAGTAAGACGGGACCGGACATATGTCTTGTAGATGCTGAGTTTGGTTCTCAGGGGTAATCGAGATTTGAGGACAGGTCTCAGCATATTCCGCGCCATTTTGGTCATGCGGATGACGTGGCTGACTTTCCGCTTCATGCTTAGTGACCTGTCCATACGGCACCCGAGATAAGTGACCTGAGGAAGCCACTCTATGTCGGTCCCGCGCAGCTGAAGTGGTGGTGGTAGCCGTATTCTTGCCCCTCCAAAGAGTATGGCCGAGGTTTTCCTTGCGTTCACTGCTATCCGCCAGTGATCGAGCCAGTCAGGCAGTGCGTCCAAAAGCCGTTGAGTTTTCTCAGCAGCGTACATTGGATTCCACGAGGACACGAAGTAGGCGCTGTCATCCGCGTAGAGCGCCAGCATCGCTTCCGGGTCGCCCTCACCTAGATATCCTGTGAGGGTCCGAATGTCGTTAGTGTACGCCGCGTACATCAACGGGGACAGGCAGCTGCCTTGTGGCACGCCGGCTGTGATGGGTCTCAGGTTCGAGGTGGCGTCTTCCACTGCCACCTTGAACCACCTTCCCTGCTACTGGTCGCACACGAAAATAAGTTTAGCGCCATCTATTGATGAAGTTAAAACGTGGACTGCTGTGAGTTTAGCGCCATCTATTGAGGAAGTAAAAACGTGGACTGTATTGCGAGCAACCGATGTGCTTTTATATCGGGAAGTCCAGTCTACGTAGCTCCATCTAGTCCATATTGTAGTAATTATACTCCATCGCCCGTTACTAACGCCCGTTACGGCGGAACCGTTTTCTTGTATGAGATGAGGTATCTGTACTAGTAGTATTATATTATCTGAGGTAGAGGTCACGCACGCCCGAGGTCGCGGACGCTAAGCATATACCCGGCCGCGCGGCCTGTACGTTCGTTCGGATAAACACATAATATGATCACACATATGATCTTCGCTACACACATAAATGCGATCATCATTTGATATAATTGTCTATCATTTGATATCATATTACATAAAAATAAACAAAAATCATTGATATGTTTGAAAACTTTAAATCCTCGTCTATTTTAAGAGTTATTGAGCTTTTTCTAAGAAACTAAGTGCTAGGCTAGTATTATTATTTTAGGCGAAGCAAAAGGCCATCATAGTCTTTGTACATGTGTCTGAATATCCACTAAAAGCGCCTATACGTTTGATGATGATTAATGTGATGAAAAAAGAGCCAAAGCATTGGTGATGGTGATTATTTACTCTCTTGACATATTACAAAATAATATTACCATAAGAATGATGATAAAAAACGTCTTCGGATTCTCGTTGTGAGGTCGCGGTTCGGGATGTGAGGCCACCGTAGTGTTGCCGGCGTTAGCAGTCATCTGTAACGTGGACGGCTAGATACGAAAATTTGGTCATCGTGTTGCAGTGTATGCCCTAAGATATCACTATTACCTTCCTACACGAAAATAATGTAACAGGAAATGTATGATATCCGTCATTGTATACAATTCCTAAAATGACCCGTAAATGTCTGATGACAATGATATTATACAGATTTCCTAGGAAATTTATGGATTTCCTAAACAGCAATCAGAAATTTAATATATTTAATTAATTGTAAAGCGTTAGCCTCCAAGAGGGCCTAAATAAACTCTCTCTTTCCTAAATTATCAAGAAGTTTGAAGATATTATAATTTACAAACCGTATGACTGGAAGGCTCTTGATAGCCTCAATAAGAGCCTCAATAAAAAGTCTGATCCTTGATTTAGTGATAATTAAATAAATATGCAGTATGAATGTTACATAATAGTCTCAATGAGAACCAAATTAATAACTCTGATTCTGCATTTAAAAACGTAGTAATGTGTTTTATTTATTTACTAGCTGTGCCCGCGACTTCGTCCGTGTGGAATAGTGACTTTGGGTAGATTTTTGAATTATTTAGGCTAATTATTTTACAAATAAGATATACCGCGAATATGTTGCAAGAATATTCTCAAATAATAGCATTCAGTTTGATACGGATGGACGTTGTAGACGTGGCAGACTTCCGAGAAAGCTGAGTCCTTTTTCTAGGCATTCTACTAATTAATTCAGTAGGTACTTTTGACGTGACAACGTCTTAAATTAGGTTGCGGCTGGGAGTCACTTATGAAAAAGTGTAACGCTCGGTAACGTTACGATGAGTCACCGAACGAGAGAGAGGCCCGCCGAATGCCTTGCGTCTCTCTCCCACTCAACTATGATCGGTCTGCCGCGCGCGCAGCACTGAGAGCGAGTGAGAGGCACGCGTAAGAACGAGAGAGACAGACATAAAAAGTCGTTGTCACGTAAAACTTTCGCCCGTATACCGACTTTACAGGCAACCAATTTTAATGTTTTTTATTTAAAAATATAATTTGGTAGGTAATTTAAAAATGGTGAGAAGATAAACAAAACTTAACAATTTTGTCATAAAAAATGTCCAAAACGTCAAAGCTTTGTAGAGATACAACAAAACAATACCCAGTTACAATGTAATCAAATTTTGCATTAAGATTGGTAAATATAAATTAAGTCAACCAACCTATTAATTAAGCATTAACCTAATGTAATCAATCACTTTACAGAAAATAAGAAGAACAATATCAGATCAAATTACCTACTACAAAATCAAATTATAAATGCACATTTAGATTTAATACCTACCTCCTACCTTTAAATGGTACTTATTACTAAGTCAAGAAAAACTATTATGACATGCTGAGATGGGCTATCGCAGTTACTTATACCTGCATAAATCAGAAGAAAGAATAGCAAAAGTAATTACCTACTAAATCTATTAAACTTAGTAATTAATAGATGCATTCAAAATTAAAACCTACTCGTGGCGAAAAGAAAACTTTAACCTGCATAAATCTGAAGAAAGAATTTTAACCAAAAGTATTACTGAATCTACCTAATAGAAAATGTCTGCAATCAAAGTAATGAGCTCAAGTCCTTTACTACTCAGTAGCGAAAGGAAAACTATGTATTACGCGCTGAAATCACTTGAAGTATCGCAAAAAAAGCAGTTGCGCGGGACAACCGTTCCGTAGGGAGCCGACTAAATTAATCTAATAGGTATGTCATCATCATCATCATTATCAGCCAAAGGACGTCCACTGCTGAACATAGGCCTCCCCCACGGATCTCCACAGCGACCGATTACCAGCGGTCTGCATCCAGTTTGATCCTGCGATCTTTATAAGGTCGTCGGTCCATCTTGTTGGTGGACGTCCCACGCTGCGTCTCTGGTCGAAGGGTCTCCAATCTAGAACTTTCCTGCCCCAACGGCCATCAGTTCTTCGCGCTATGTGCCCTGCCCATTGCCACTTGAGCTTACTGATTCTCAAGGCTATGTCCGTTACCTTAGTTCGTCTACGTATCTCCTCATTTCTGATTCGATCCCGTAGAGAAACACCCAGCATAGCCCTTTCCATCGCTCGTTGTGTGATTTTGAGCTTCATTATAAGGCCCATAGTAAGAGACCATGTTTCGGATCCGTATGTCATCACTGGTAACACACACTGGTTAAAGACTTTCGTCTTCAGACACTGAGGTAGATGAGATGAGAAGACACTCTTGCGCAATTTCCCGAACGCTGCCCAGACGAGTTGGATTCGTCGATTGACCTCTTTCTCGAAGTTGGACCTACCCAATTGGATCACTTGTCCCAGGTAGACGTACTCGTCAACAACTTCGAGAGTTGAGTTCTCAACGGATACTGGAGTGGGTACGACAAGGGAGTTCGACATAATTTTCGTCTTTTCCATGTTCATTTTAAGACCCACTTGTTGGGATACTCGGTCAAGGTCTTCGAGCATAGTGCCAAGATCGTCCAGCGTCTTTGCCACAACAACTATATCATCGGCAAATCGGAGGTGTGTGATGTATTCGCCATTAACATTGATGCCGATTCCTTCCCATTCCAGAAGTTTGAAGGCGTCTTCCAATGCCGCTGTGAACAGTTTCGGAGATATCACATCTCCCTGTCTCACACCTCTCCGCAATGGAATCGCCTTCGTGTTCTGCTCCTGTACTCGGACCGACATGGTGGCGTTATTGTAAAGGCACCTTAACACCTCTATATACCTATAGTCTAAGTGGCACCGCTGCAGAGACTGAAGCACCGCCCAAGTTTCGATCGAATCAAAGGCCTTCTCATAGTCCACAAACGCTAAGCATAGAGGCATATTATACTCCTCGGACTTCTGTATAATTTGCCTAAGCGTATGATGTGGTCTATGGTACTATAGCCTTTTCGGAAACCGGCTTGTTCGGGAGGCTGGAAGTCATCAAACCTACGTGCGAGACGATTCGTGATGACCCTTGAAAACAGCTTGTAGACATGGCTCAGGAGTGAGATGGGTCTGTAGTTCTTCAATAAGGTTTTGTCTCCTTTTTTGAAGAACAACACCACCACACTCCTGTTCCATGCCTCAGGCGTGATGCCCTCTAGCAGCACGGAATTAAAGAGTCTCTGAAGGACTTTAAGTACCGGTGTTCCACCCAACTTCAGAAGCTCTGCTGTGATTCCGTCCTCGCCAGGTGCCTTGTTGTTTTTGAGTTGTTTAAGGGCCATCCTAATCTCGTAGAGGCTGATGTCCGGGATGTCTTCGGTGTAGTGACGGGTCAGGATAGCCCGTGGGTCTCTGGCCGAGCTATCAACGGGTTTGGCTACTGAGGTGTACAACTGCCCATAGAACCTTTCGATCTCCCTCAAAACCTCTGCTTTCGTCGACGCTAGACTGCCGTCCTCCGTCTTAAGCTTCGTCAACAGGCTCTGCCCAATAGACATGTCCCTTGCAAACACTTTGGAGCCTTGGTTCCGCTCTATCGTTTCTTTAACACTATTAGTGTTAAAGCAACGAATGTCGTGTCGTAGGGACTTCCATATTTGTCTATTGAGCTGCCTGTAGTTTTCAGCATTAACGGAGGTCTGCAGTGCCATAGATCGACGTTATGCCATGAGGTCGAGAGTGTGGACCGACAGTTTTTGAGGTCTATTTTTACGGCCAGGCCTAAAATACTTAGACCCCACCGTTTGAACAGTTTCCACAAACCCGTTGTTAATTTCGTCCACTGTAACGCAATTTTCTAGGCAATCAAAGCGGTTTGACAACTCGAGTTGAAAGCTCTCGGGATTTTGGATATGAGCACGAGTCGGTCGGAGCGTGGACTTCATCAGGCGGGATCTTTCCAATTTGACATTTATATTCAATGTGCCTCGAATCATTCGGTGATCGCTTCCGGTTTTCACCCTGTTGATCACGGAGACATCATTGAATAACCGTCTCTTGGAGGTCATGAAGAAGTCAATCTCGTTTCTCGTGAAGCCATCGGGACTCAACCAAGTCCACTTCCTTTGAGGCGGCTTCTGGCAGAAAGAGTTCATCGCAAAGAGTCCCTCCTTCTCCAGAAAGTCGGCCAGCCTCTGTCCCCTGGCATTTCTTTGCCCGTATTCAAAGGGTCCCTTTTTCAACTCATTCTCGCCTCGCTTGCCCAGTTTTGCGTTGAAGTCTCCCATTACAACAGTAAAATAGGTTTTGGAAGTATGTATGGCTCTACTTACGTCCTCATACATTTCCTCCACCTCTTCATCCGGGTGTTTCGAGGTCGGTGCATATACCTGTATGACCTTCAGCGAATACCTCTTGGATATTCTGAGTATAAGGTATATTACCCTGCTCGACACACTCTCGATGGTCTCGATATTGTTGACGAGGGACTTGTGAACGAGGAACCCGACACCACCTTGGGACTTTCGTTGGTTGCCTTCCCGGTAGTAGAGCAGGTTTCCGGACTGTAGAGTTATCGTGTCCTCTCCCTCTCTACGGACTTCTGATAGACCCATTATGTCCCAGTGTAACCTGCTCATTTCTTCCTCCAGCTCGAGCAACTTCTCATCTGTCCTCAGTGTGCAAGCGTTATAAGTTACCAGGGCCAGTTGTCGTCGGGGGTGGCAGCGCGATCGCCTCCGGGGATTCTTAGCACCCCCTGCCCCGCCGTTACCGTGACCGCTACCAAAGTCAGGAATAGCGGGGCTGCCGGAGACTGGGGGCCTGGTTTCTTTGTGTGCACTCATGAGGGGATTTTGCCAATACTCGCCACGCTTGGCAGGCGGGTTGGCGAGCGCAGAGGCGCAGCCCCTTGCAGCTGTGACGCTGCTGCCCGTCACAGTCTAACATTTAGCTGCGCCTTACATTGGATGGTTATACCGCCATCGGTCGGTCGCCAGAGCCTCGTCTGTATAAACAGGACGCACCACGTGAAGGTGAGGTTGGCTTGGAGCTTATGGTCTTGGTCAAGCTCCCTTACGTCCCTTAGGTCCCAATAGGTATGTATAAGGAAAATATTTCAACGCAAAACACATATTTTAATGTAAGTGAGAAGCCACCAACCATACTTAGGGCAAGCTCGCGTTGTAAGTACTTAAGCTGCGAGAATTATTTTGATGTGGAGTTATTTCAAAACTGTGATAGCTTCTAAGATATTTATTGAAATCAAATGATGTGAACTTTGTTCAAAATGAAATGCTCGTGATGATGAATGTATTTATTTTGATAACAATCAATACCCGTGTCTATAAAACACCTTCAAAAATAATGTTCGAATAAAAATAGTAAAATATTTTAACGCAAAACATACGCAGTTTTATTGTAACTAAGAAGCCAGCAACCACAGCAACTAGCGCAAGCGCAGGTTGTACTTAAGCTGCAAACATTATTTTGGTGCAGAGTTATGTTAAAACTGTGATAGCTCCTAAGATATTTATTGAAATCAAATGAAATAAAGGGCAACTTTGTTTTAAACGAAATGCTCGTGATGATGAATGTATTTATTTTGATAAACATAAATACCTGTGTGTATAATACACCTCTAAAAATAATGCATTATTTTTTTACAAATTTATCAACATAAAAAAGGTTGTAGTAAGTCAACCATAAAAGATAGACATATGCTGTCGCGGACTTTATTATAGAACTCTTGATGCTGAACAATCCTGTCATACATGATTTTTGGGTAACTTACTCTCAAAAGGAATATCTTTCTCCCGTTTTCGCAACATTTTTCATTGCTGCTGTAGTCTTATGAGTCGTATCTTTATGTTATATAGCCTTCCTCGATAAATGGACTATCCAACGTAAAAATAATTTTTCAAATCGGGTCAGTAGTTTCTGAGATTAGCAGGTTCAAACAAACAAACAAACTAACTCTTCAGCTTTATAATATTATATATAGTATAAATAGTGTTCGTTTTATACATTTCCTAATAAAAATTTTGAATTCTATAAAATTCCTAGTTAATGTATGCATTTCCTAGGATATATGTGCATATTAAATCATTATTTCTGAATCAATATTTTATGCATTTCCTAAATAGCTTCGAAATTGTGTACTGCTCCTAAAAAATTCATACAATTCCTGTAACATATACATAGATTTGACAAATTCGAGGTTAAAAGGGATAGTCAAATTGTTCATATTTTATTTCATTTCATTTCATTTCATTTATTCATGCATGCATACTAGATGTTACAAACTTACATAGGTGATATATATGTGTTCATTAAGTGCACTTATAACCTAGTTACCCAGAAGATATAGCACTTTGAGGCAGCTTAAAAGTAAAGGTATTTAAAATGCAATATCAATTACAACTGTGCTTATGTACATTTATACAGGGTGTTGTTTTGGTCAGTGACATCTAACTCAGGGATGATAATATGAGCTATACTTATTATTAAAAAAAAAACTAAGCAAGTTTCATACAAGAAAACCTCTTCACAACATAAAAAAATACGACAAAACGAATGGGGAAACTCGCACCCTCGCGTGTAGCTAGCGCGTATCTACGAAATACTACGACGTAGCTACTAAGCTATGAAGAGGCTACCTGGTGTTGGTAGTTTTGACTCGATCGCATCAATTAATTGATTTTGTGGGTTTTGTCCATTAAAAAAAAATTTTTTTTGACATCAGTATCGTTTGTACAGCTTGTACAGCCACCCCTGAGTCGCTCGTCGCTGACCAAAACAACACCCTGTATTAGTTAGTCGAAGTACCACAGATAACTTTTCCTCTCGAATAAAATAAAGGTAAGTATTCAAAGCAAAGCTAGGCAGAGTTTTGACTTTAACACGGAAGAATAAAACTTACTCTCTACATTTAAGCTATGTCACAGAAAATAATCAATAAATTACGTTAAGTCTTAATCTTCTTTCCCATTAAAACCAAATCTCGGGCTAGCTCCATTAGCAAATAGGTCATATTTGGGGATAGTCGTAACAGTGTCACTGAAGCTCGAGGTACAAGTGTTAGAAGAGCCATTCTTGACCGGGAAGACAATCTCAAGGAGTCCATCTTCGAAATTGTACGCTGCTGTAGCCAAGTCCACGAAGTTAGGCAGGATTCTCATCTCTGTGTAATGCTTGTCGCCCTTCTGAGCCTTGATACGAAGGACCTTCTGTCGTACAGTTATGGATATATCATTCTCCGAGTACTCAGGTAGCTGCGTCTGGATGGAATAGCGGTTCTTACCAAGAATCTCTTTGGTAGCAGCGTTTGAGTGTCTCTCGCAGGACCTTTTCAACATATTGTCGAGATCCATAACTTTTTTGGCTAAGTCATTAAATAACATTTCGTGGTAGCGTTCCATGTTTCCGTGGTAGTCCCGATGGTGCCTTTTGCATGGTGCTCGTTGCTGGCTGTAGGCTGTGCAGAATGTCAAGAATACTAGTAAAAATACTCGTATCATCTTGGGTTTTCACAATCGTGTGTTTTAATAGAAAAATACAACAGTGTCAGTGCGACGCAACAACAGAAATGACCAGACGATTCCGATTGTGCGGTTTATAAATGTTGTATATTTAGTTCTACGGATGTGTGTGTAGGTATTTGTGGACTAGCGTTCTGTTTGCCAGGTTTATCGCTTTGAAACATTTCAGCATTAAATTTTACATTATTATAATTATTTAGAGCAGATTTTTCCTGCCTGACGAAGAGAAATAAGACCGGGAGCAAGATCTAGGGGTACTGTTGGCTGAGGGCATTATAAAAGCACTTTTGAAATTTTATCCGTGACCAAGAACAGGGGATTTTTGGACACACTTTTGATACTCGTACTTTAACAAAAGGATCCTCGAAAGATTGTAGGTCATTACAATTATTGAGATAATATATTATTTTCATGGCGTAAAATATTGATAACAAACAAGAAAAAATAAAACTTTGACATGCAACATAAAAAATAACTTAAAATGTACCTATTCAAAAACGAAACCATTTCCTTGCGGCAAGGAGGTTATAATGCTGGCTACGTTGCCTCGTTGGATAGCTATGCTAATAAGAGCTAGGAACTAGCCAGCTTTATTATAGGCTTTGTTATTAGATTTATTCCAAGGGAAATCTCAAAGTTTCATGAGCGAAAAACGTCATTAGCGCGAGCATAATCGCAGAGAACCGCTATATATATATATATATTTGAGTGTGTTATTGAATAATGTTGTAAAAATAATAAAATAGGATATAATCGCTTTGTTATTGAAGAGCTTACTCATGGGTAAAACGCAAATGATATCACTTAGGTATTACTCGTAACCTGAATATATTTATGTTCACTACTTATCTTTTGTGAATTCCAACGGCATTAATTATAATGTTATTACAAAACTACCGACCACCGTTAATTTCTATCTAGTAGTCCCTGCGACTTTGTCTGCCTGTTTCGATTTTACCCCTGTCCTAATGCTTAATGTTAGTTTTCATAACCGACTGGACTATTAAGGCCAAAGTAACTAAGATTAGCACGCTACTAAGTACTTATTAGATTTAAATTATAAAATTTTACGAGAAACTAACAGATTCATTTAAACAGGACCATTTTTGCAAAAATATTATAGCAGAATCTCCAGTCTGTTAAAGAGCACTACAAGCAGATTTTGGCAGATTGATAATCTCTGCTGTTTTGCATTCGTTTAAAAGGTTTGGTTATCACTATAATTGAGAAAAAATCACTCAATAAATAAATTGTGACTGTATTTGCGTATGAAAATAAATTTAACTATGATTCAACTTTATTAATTTTGCATACCAATTAATTACTTACGATAGCTTTACTAATTATATCCTGTAATTATGTCCTGTATTTACCAACAATAACATGCAAAGCTCATTTCTTATCTTTTGTATATAAAACCCAGTAAACTACAATACTGCAACTCAGTCAAACGTACGTTTTAAAGCGGTCGATATGTATCCACCGCTTCTTGTTTGTCTATTGTATCTTCTGCCAGTTTACTGTCACTGGGATCACCAGCACCACCCTCCCTTTCATCATAACCACAACTTCCATCATCATCATAATTTCCCGCACCACGGCCATGGTTTCCCACCACCAGGATTTCCACCTCCTCCACCGCCTGGAGTCCAGCTTCCAAAATTTCCACCGCCAGGATTTCCACCGCCTGGATTTCCTCACAACCACTCTCCTGAGTTTCACCGCAACCATGGTTCCTTTCCTCACGGACACACTTGGGAGTATCACGCAAAGCATGGTTTTATCCATCCGTGGCACACAACACCGCCTGCGCCCCCAGTTACGATTCCAACCATGCCACCTGTAACAACCCAGCCACCACAAAATTTCCGTCTCAATCCTCAGTGTCCCTTCGGTCATGGGTGCTTTCCTCACGGCCATACTTGGGAGTACCATGCAAAACATGACTTTATCCATCCGTGGCACACTACACCTCCTGCGCCTCCAGTTACGGTTCCCACTTTGCCACCAACAACGACCCAGCCGCCGACAACAAACCAGCCACCAACAACAACCCAGCTGCCAACAACAACACAGCCGCCAACAACAACCCAGCCGCCAACAACGACTCAGCCACTAACAACTACCCAGCCGCCAACAACTACCCAGCCACCAACAACGACTCCGCCGCCAACAACTACCCAGCCACCAACAACTACCCAGCCACCAACAACAACACAGCCGCCAACTACAACCCAGCCGCTAACAACGACCCAGCCGCCAACAACGACCCAGCCGCCAACAACTACCCAGCCACCAACAACTACCCAGCCACCAACAACAACCCAGCTCATAACAACAACTGAAGGACCTATAACAACCCATGTGCCTATTTTAACTCAGTCGACCACCACTAAACCTTTGGATCCCTTCGATGATCTTCCTTGCGACTTCCAAGACGCGTACGAGGACATTCAACAATTCTGCTACAACACCACAAAGGAGATTATTAGCGAAGATAACTATCGCGTTGTTGCTTCACTCAAAGAGTACCGGGAAGACAGTATTGAAGTGAAGATCAAGCACCGAGTGCTATCAATCAGTGCCACATCAGGTAATGGTGAAAGTTACAAGGAGTTAATGATATTACCGGTCATCGCTAATAGGTTTGGTGCGGCTTGGGAGTACGATGGCGAAGAATTGAGTATATTATTTCCCAAGAAAGCAGAAATAAATACATGTTTTAATATTATGAGCGGTATTACTATGACTGTGCTTCCAAGCTTGAGTTTTGACTATCAAGCCTAGTAGTTAGCAATCAGTTTCATTAGGTTCTCACTTGTGTTCTTACAATGTTTTGAATAAACATTATTAAACTTCATACTGTTATAAAATTTTTTGTTTATTTATTTGACTTACAAATGACATTTAACGCCATCTCAGCTTAGCTCAGTGTAGTTAAAGCAGGTCACCTATTTTTAAGTTATAATATTTGAAAGGCCGATTCAGCACAATAAGTGGATCATTTTTGGTAGAATACACTTTGGGTTTTTATACGCTATTTTTTGGGAAAATTAGAGATTCAGGTGATATTTTTTCGCAGATATTGTTGTTATTTTATTAATTAATCCCTCAAGCGTATGTGAACGAGACACAATGCAAATTCTATTGTTATGCGGTTGCCTGCAACCGCTCGGGTGTTGAAGCATTAAGGTTAAGATTGGAGAAAAATAAAGATTGGTTATTGAAATGAGGGAGGCGATGCCGATGACGTTGAACTTTTAAAATAGACAGGTTGCTGTTTTATAAAACGATATTTTCATTGGCAAAAAAATAAAACTCGATTTCCCAAAAAAAAGTGTACAAAGACACATTGATAAAGCTAAAGAGTTTGTTTGTTTGTTTGTTTGAACCTGCTTATCTCAGTAACGACTGGCCCGATTTGAAAAAAAAAATTACGTTAGATAGTCCATTTATCGAGGAAGGCTTGAGGCTATATAACATTTTTGAATGAATGAATTTGGGAATCCACTTACTTCCACTTAGTAAAATCCACAATATTTTCTTGACAGCAAATATAACTTTGTTTTTCATAGTGCTTGTATGAAGTACAAAGTTATGTTTGCGGTTGTTGAAAATGTGCTATATCTCAAAAACTTCTCGTTCGATTCCGTTCAAACTAATTTTCTTTGAAAGTATTTGTTACGATCTATATTACATATTTTTTTCAAAATTTAAACTCTCTTGGTTTAGAAGTTAGATGGGGGGGGGGGGGACGACGACGCCCATTTTACCACTTTGGAAGCGGATAGCTATGAAACGTTAGACTTTAAAAGAAAATGGTTTTAGGAACCTCAATATCATTTTTCCGATTTCAGCGCGTAATATCTGGGGGCACGGCAGTGCCCCCACCAAGTCGAGCAAAAAAGCGTCACGGCCGTACCATCCTTTTCTTGAAGCAATTCAGACCATTTTCGACCCCCTGTAACTTCATTGTGGATAAAACTAGAAGACTGAAATTTTCAGTAACCATGCAACATTGTAAAGACACGGTATATTTCAAATTTCGTTCAATTTGAACCAGTATTTTAAGAATTATAACGGGTCAAATTTCTTAATTTTGTCACTCACTGACTCACCGATCATCAAAATTCTAAGGCACTTCTAGCAGACCTAGAAGCTTCAAATTTGGAATATAAGTAGTGTTTGGTGTATGAAACAAGGAAAAACTAAAAAATCTAGAAAAGACCGCAAAGAAAATTAAGCCCATACAGCCAAGTCTTCAGTAAATTTTTTCAATATTGGCTTTATTCGTAACGATGTTTTACGGCAGTTATTATTATTACGTGCGAAGCCGCGGGTTTAAGCTAGTCCCACATAAATATAGGCGCATGGTAGTGCTCCTGCCAAATCGAGCAAAAAATGGGTATTCCCGTCATGAAAACACGTGAAAATAAATTATTTAATGCATGATTTTTGTGTAACTTAAGCGGTTTCCGCAGCGTATGCATCGGAAACTCTCAAAAGGAATATCTTTCTCCCGTTTTCGCAACATTTTTCATTTCTGCTGTGGTCTTATGAGTTGTATCTTTATGTTATATAGCCGAAAGCCTTCCTCGATAAATGGACTATCCAACGTAAAAATATTTTTTCAAATCGGGCTAGTAGTTATTGAAATTAGCGCGTTCAAACAAACAAACAAACTCTTCAGCTTTATAATATTAGTATAGATATGTATATCTACCAGCAACGAATTTTCATAAAGCCCTCTCTCTGACTTATGAACTTTTCGCCTCGCGCTAGAACCGCGACACCTCGCTCGGCAACATTCACCTTTCCGCGCGCCCCGCCACTGTCCCCGCCCCGCGCCCTCGCGCTAGCACCGCGCAGCGCGTAGTAACGGCCCGCGCTTACTCGCATCGCAGCGCATGGTATAATAATTAATTTACAACCTTACACACTCGCAATAAGTACGAATACGCACGTAGGTACGTTTTTTGCATTAAATAATTTATTTTCACGTGTTTTCATGACGGGAATACCCATTTTTTGCTCGATTTGGCAGGAGCACTACCATGCGCCTATATTTATGTGGGACTAGCTTAAACCCGCGGCTTCGCACGTAATAATAATAACTGCCGTAAAACATCGTTACGAATAAAGCCAATATTGAAAAAATTTACTGAAGACTTGGCTGTATGGGCTTAATTTTCTTTGCGGTCTTTTCTAGATTTTTTAGTTTTTCCTTGTTTCATACACCAAACACTACTTATATTCCAAATTTGAAGCTTCTAGGTCTGCTAGAAGTGCCTTAGAATTTTGATGATCGGTGAGTCAGTGAGTGACAAAATTAAGAAATTTGACCCGTTATAATTCTTAAAATACTGGTTCAAATTGAACGAAATTTGAAATATACCGTGTCTTTACAATGTTGCATGGTTACTGAAAATTTCAGTCTTCTAGTTTTATCCACAATGAAGTTACAGGGGGTCGAAAATGGTCTGAATTGCTTCAAGAAAAGGATGGTACGGCCGTGACGCTTTTTTGCTCGACTTGGTGGGGGCACTGCCGTGCCCCCAGATATTACGCGCTGAAATCGGAAAAATGATATTGAGGTTCCTAAAACCATTTTCTTTTAAAGTCTAACGTTTCATAGCTATCCGCTTCCAAAGTGGTAAAATGGGCGTCGTCGTCCCCCCCCCCCATCTAACTTCTAAACCAAGAGAGTTTAAATTTTGAAAAAAATATGTAATATAGATCGTAACAAATACTTTCAAAGAAAATTAGTTTGAACGGAATCGAACGAGAAGTTTTTGAGATAATATAGCACATTTTCAACAACCGCAAACATAACTTTGTACTTCATACAAACACTATGAAAAACAAAGTTATATTTGCTGTCAAGAAAATATTGTGGATTTTACTAAGTGGAAGTAAGTGGATTCCCAAATTCATTCATTCAAAAATGTTATATAGCCTCAAGCCTTCCTCGATAAATGGACTATCTAACGTAATTTTTTTTTTCAAATCGGGCCAGTCGTTACTGAGATAAGCAGGTTCAAACAAACAAACAAACAAACTCTTTAGCTTTATCAATGTGTCTTTGTACACTTTTTTTTGGGAAATCGAGTTTTATTTTTTTGCCAATGAAAATATCGTTTTATAAAACAGCAACCTGTCTATTTTAAAAGTTCAACGTCATCGGCATCGCCTCCCTCATTTCAATAACCAATCTTTATTTTTCTCCAATCTTAACCTTAATGCTTCAACACCCGAGCGGTTGCAGGCAACCGCATAACAATAGAATTTGCATTGTGTCTCGTTCACATACGCTTGAGGGATTAATTAATAAAATAACAACAATATCTGCGAAAAAATATCACCTGAATCTCTAATTTTCCCAAAAAATAGCGTATAAAAACCCAAAGTGTATTCTACCAAAAATGATCCACTTATTGTGCTGAATCGGCCTTTCAAATATTATAACTTAAAAATAGGTGACCTGCTTTAACTACACTGAGCTAAGCTGAGATGGCGTTAAATGTCATTTGTAAGTCAAATAAATAAACAAAAAATTTTATAACAGTATGAAGTTTAATAATGTTTATTCAAAACATTGTAAGAACACAAGTGAGAACCTAATGAAACTGATTGCTAACTACTAGGCTTGATAGTCAAAACTCAAGCTTGGAAGCACAGTCATAGTAATACCGCTCATAATATTAAAACATGTATTTATTTCTGCTTTCTTGGGAAATAATATACTCAATTCTTCGCCATCGTACTCCCAAGCCGCACCAAACCTATTAGCGATGACCGGTAATATCATTAACTCCTTGTAACTTTCACCATTACCTGATGTGGCACTGATTGATAGCACTCGGTGCTTGATCTTCACTTCAATACTGTCTTCCCGGTACTCTTTGAGTGAAGCAACAACGCGATAGTTATCTTCGCTAATAATCTCCTTTGTGGTGTTGTAGCAGAATTGTTGAATGTCCTCGTACGCGTCTTGGAAGTCGCAAGGAAGGTCATCGAAGGGATCCAAAGGTTTAGTGGTGGTCGACTGAGTTAAAATAGGCACATGGGTTGTTATAGGTCCTTCAGTTGTTGTTATGAGCTGGGTTGTTGTTGGTGGCTGGGTAGTTGTTGGTGGCTGGGTAGTTGTTGGCGGCTGGGTCGTTGTTGGCGGCTGGGTCGTTGTTAGCGGCTGGGTTGTTGTTGGCGGCTGTGTTGTTAAGATAAGCGGGCATTTTGTGATGAAGTTCGTTATTGTTTTTTATTGCTCAAGCGATTGTTTGGGTTCTGTAAAGTAAAGATAAACATACTCTGATAAGTTTTAGGAATGACATTAAACAGAGAAATAATTGAACCGCCCTCTGACTAAAACACTTAAAATATTTAGGTACGCACGCATTCGTCTACAATTTAGGAGAAACAAATTCTTTTGGAATCGGTGCATGATCTCAAGCTTACGTCCAACAAGTCCTCATCAACACCACCAGTCTACACACATCGTGCACTGACTACAATAGAATTAGTTTTTCCTAAATCGAAGACGAATGCGTTATTCGTGAGTATTTTTGTCAGCTTTTTGAAGGCGGTTAATTTTTACTTTTTATTTCAAGCTTTTTAGTTATCACTCATATCTCAAAAACTACTGGATCGAATGCTTTAGAATGTTTTTAACACTCACAGTGTCATATTTTATATTCATAAAGATGAAATGAAATGGTTGCTGGTTCAAGTCCCGCCCGTGCGCAAATTTTTGGTTTCTTATTTCATCTACTGGATCGATTTTGATGGAACTTACGCTGTACCCCAAGTTGAAGTATACCTGAATAAAAAGAAGATTATTCTCACTTCTCGTTTTCGAGAAATCTTGAGACAAAAATACAAATACAGGATGTTGTTTAGGTCAGTGATTTCCGACTCAGGGATGTTATGAGGTTATACTTATTCTGAAAAAAATACCTTAAAATATATCTAAGTTTTATAATAGAAAACCTCTTCAAAGCATTCTAAAAAAAAATGAATTGGGACTCGCACAATTTTGCACACGTGTTAGGAAGCCTTAATAGATCAACATACTAAAGTTTTATCTAGGTCGAATTAATAACCTCCTTTTTTGAAGTCGGTATATACCCCTTACGATCATGAGAAAGATATCTGCAGAACAGATGTCTGTTAAATAAGTAAAAATCCTAATGATCTTCAGTACAAGGTTTCGATTGGATGAAATATTGTACAGTATAACTCTTAATAAAATTTGTGCGTATCTCCCAAATGCTATGACATAGGTTTTTTATACGGAACTCAGATTACCAAAGTCGGTTTTATTACTTTTGATAAATGATATCTTATTTTCTTGAGTTGTTTTCCTCAAAAAACTTATGTAAGACTGCTTTTATATGTATAACGACATAATGCTCTCATATTTTGACAAAGTTCTTCTTATTGTGAGGAATCAAGAAAAAGACGTCTAAAATTGTAGTATAGTGTCTGTCTGTAGGATAGTGGTAATCTTAATTTTGTGGAACTACACAAGGGGTTTGATTGCACTTTTGAAGCAGTTATGGCACGCCATGGCTCTACTTGCTACGAGTATGTCGCTGTAGTATGACTAAATGAAAGTATGTTTTATTGGTCAAATTAACAGTAATTTGCTAAACAGGTAATTTGAGGGTTTCAAATTAATTACATTTTCAACGTTGTAACAGCCGCCGGCTTTTCAGGCTCTTCATCGATAGTAATATTACAAAGAGTTTGTTTGTTTGAACGCGCTTATCTCAGGAACTACTGGACCGATTTGAATATTTTTGGGTTGTATAGCTTATTTATTGAGAAAGGTTTTAGGCAACAGTATATTACGCTGCGACGGTAGGGGAGGGAGCAAACTCAAAACGCGCGGACGAATTTGCGGGCGGCCATATTTCTTAAATATACAGTTTAAACTTACTGCAAAAGGACTGCGGCATAAAACCTACATGCCATTGTTCGAAAATTCGTACTCTTGTAGACTAACCTGTAAAACCAGTTAGGAAATTCTGATTTATAAATCACGAGTGTTGTTGCCAACAATGGCCTCAAGAATAATGGAACATGATACTTCACAATTGGTTTATTATCACACAATCATTGAGAGTTTCAAATATCTGTTTCTAAGTATTTATTCTGTTACGTTTTGTTACTAATTATGACTCATTTATTGCTCACATATATTTTCAAATTACCTGTAACGGTCAATAATACACATATATTTGTCAATTTATTTATTACGATCAACATTTTAAAAACATAAAACGTGCGAAATGTTACTTCGTATTATTAGGTAATGTTGTGAAATCTGAAACAGGTTGATATGGCAAAAAATACAATAAAAATAAATCTGACCAATATTAATAAATGACAGAATTTACTTTCAAAACTGACACAGATAGTACACGTGTTTCCCTGTATTAACTTGTACAAAACGTTTAAATTAATCATCTTTACCAAATCTTTGTTGGGCACCTCCTCCAGGACCAAATATATCCAATTTGGGTACGGTAATAACCCCGTCGTTGATATTGGGGTTGCACAAATGACTTATAGTATTTTCTGTTGGGAACACTACTTCCAGGATTCCATCTTCGTAATTGAACCTCGCATCACTGACTTTAACCATTGGCGGCAACACTCTGACTTCCGAGTAATGCTTCTCAGGATCAGCTTTGAACGCGTTGATGTACACAACTCTATGTCTAACTTCCACTTTGATCTCTTCCATGGTGAAATCTTCCAGAGGCACCTTTAGGATGTATCGTTTCTTCTCTAAGATTTCTTTGGTGCCGTTATTGGAGTGAGCTTCGCAGAAGCGCTGGCTCTTCTTGTCGAGGGCAATGACTTCGTTTGCTGTGTCTTCGAAGAGTTTGGAGTGGTAGTCGATTAGGTGTGGGATCCTGTCTGCTTTATGGTGACCGTGACGGTGACGGCAATGTTGCTGGCTGAACCCAGTCAGGCCCAAGATAAGAAGCAACACCAGATACATTTTGAGATGTTGCAGCACGTGTAGTTTTATCGAGCGGTAGACTGAGAGTGGTACATAGTATGGATGATGATAAGCTGATAACCTCGTGACACATGAACAACGATTTATCAGGAATGCTAAGACGTATTGCATAGGGTTGTCGCCACGGTAAAGACACGATAATATTCATATACGTGTATTTAGTATAAAATGGTTCTTCCGGGCGTTTATTTGTCTACATTGTTTTTGATTTAACATTGTGTTTTCGATCGGACCTTCGATAATTTAAACACGTAAAGGCTTCACAGAACATTGAAAAAGGTTGGTGCTAGACTTTCATCGATAAAAACTATGCAAAAGAGGTTCCCTCATGAGTGAGACGCATTTAAAAACAACACTTAGCAAAATCTTAGGTGCTCATAAAAACACGTTCAATTTTCATTGTTACTACACACATAATATGATCACCCATATGATCTTCGCTACACACACAAATGCGATCATCATTTGATATAATTGTCTATCATTTGATATCATATTACATAAAAATAAACAAAAATCGTTGATTTGTTTGAAAATGTGAAATGTTCGTCTATTTTAAGAGTTATTGAGCTTTTCTTAAGAAACTAAGTGGTAGGCTAGTATTAATATTTTAGGCGAAGCAAAAGGCCGTCGTAATCTTTGTACATGTGTTTGGATATCCACTAAAAGCGCCTATACGTTTGGTTAATGTGATGAAAAAAGACTCAAAGCATTGGTGATGGTGATTATTTACTCTCTTGACATGTTACAAAATAATATCACCATATGAATGATGATAAAATACGCCTTCGGATTCTCGTTGTGAGGTGGCGGTTCGGGCTAAGAGGCCACCGTTGTGTTGCCGGCGTTAGCAGTCGTCTGTAACGTCGACGGCTAGATACGAAAATTTGATCATCGTGTTGCAGTGTATGCCCTAAGATATCACTATTACCTACCTACACGAAAATAACGTAACAGGAAATGTATTTTAGTTTGTTATTATTTCATTTAGTTCAGCTTTTCCAGCCATCTATGAATAGCATGCAAATACATATTTTTTGTTATAACAAAGTGACTATAACTACATTAAATCATTAAATTCAAACAAATTAAAAATAATTATTGGAATGTCAGTGTAAACACATGACGGTATGATATCCGTCATTGTATACCATTCCTAAAATCACCCGGAAATGTGTGATGACAATGATATTAGACAGATTTCCTAGGAAATTTATGGATTTCCTACACCGCAATCAGAAATGTAATATCTAATATATTTAATTAATTGTAACCAAATTAATAACTCTGATTCTTCATTTAAAAACGTGGTAGTTCGTTTTATACATTTCCTAAAATTTTGAATTCTATAAAAATCCTAGTTAATGTAGGTATACATTTCCTAGGATATATGTGCATATTAAATAACCTCTGAATCAATAATTTAAGCGTTTCCTATAACATATACATAGACTTGATAATTATGAAATTAAAAAGGATAGTCACATTATTCATATTTTATTTGAAATGCAATATTGATTACAAATATAAATGGACATACCATTTATATTAGTTATTCGAAGTACCACAGATAATTATTCCTCTCAAATAAAATGAAGGTAAGTATTCAAAGCAAAGATACATAGAGTCTTGACTATAACACGGACGAATAAAACTTACTTTCCGCAATTAAGCCAAGTCACAAAATAATATTCAATAAATTACGTCAAGTTTTAATCTTCTTTCCCATTCAAACCAAATCGTGGGCTAGCTCCATTAGCGAATAGGTCATATTTGGGGATATTCGTAACAGTATCACTGAAGCTCGAGGTACAAGTGTTAGAAGAGCCGTTTTTGACCGGGAAGACAATCTCAAGGAGTCCATCTTCAAAATTGTACGCTGCTGTAGCCAAGTCCACGAAGTTAGGCAGGATTCTCATCTCTGTGTAATGCTTGTCGCCCTTCTGAGCCTTGATGCGAAGGACTTTCTGTCGTACAGTTATGGATATATCATTCTCCGAGTACTCAGGTAGCTGCGTCTGGATGGAATAGCGGTTCTTACCAAGAACCTCCTTGGTAGCAGCGTTTGAGTGTCTCTCGCAGGACCTTTTCAACTTATTATCGAGATCCATAACTTTTTTGGCTAAGTCATTAAATAACATTTCGTGGTAGCGTTCCATGTTTCCTTGGTAGTCCCGATGGTGCCTTTTGCATGGTGCTTCTTGCTGGCTGTAGGCTGTGCAGAATGTCAAGAATACTAGTAAAATTATTCGTGTCATCTTGGGGTTTCACAATCGTGTGTTTTAATAGAAAAATACAACAGTGTCAGTGCGATGCAACAACAGAAATGACCAGACGATTCCGATTGTGCGGTTTATAAATGTTGTATATTTAGTCTACGGATGTGTGTAGGTATTTGTGGACTAGCGTTCTGTTTGCCAGGTTTATCGCTTTGAAACATTTCAGCATTAAATTTTATATTATTATAATTATTTCGAGCAGATTTTTCCTGCCTGACGAAGAGAAATAAGACCATGAGCGAGATCTAGGGGTACTGTTGGAGGGCATTATAAAATCACTTTTGAAATTTTATCCGTGACCAAGAACAGGGGATTTTTGGACACACTTTTGATACTCGTACTTTAACAAAAGGATCCTCGAAAGAGTGTAAGCCATTACAATTATTGAGATAATATATTATTTTTATGGTGTTAAGTATCGATAACAAACAAGAAAAAATAAAACTTTGACATGCAACATAAAAAAATAACTTAAAATCTACCTATCTATTCAAAAACGACAACATTTTCTTGCGGCAAGGAAGCTATGATGCTGGATAGCTATACTAATCCTTTGAGCTAGGAACCAGCCAGTTTTATTATTGGCTTTGTTATTAAATTCATTCCAAGGGAAATCGTGTCACTGAAATGAATTATTCAAAGTTTCATAAGCGAAAAACGTCATTAGCGCGAGCATAGTCGCAGGGAACCGCTATTTTTTTGAGTGTGTTATTGAATAATGTTGTAAAAATAATAAAATAGGACATAATCGCTTTGTTATTGAAGAGCTTACTCATGGGTAAAACGCAAATGATATCACTTAGGTATTACTCGTAACCTAAATATATTTATGTTCACTACTTATCTTTTGTGAATTCCAACGGTATTAATTATAATGTTATTACATTAATTAAAACTACCGACCACCGTTAATTTCTATCTAGTGGTCCCTGCGACTTTGTCTGCCTGTTTTGATTTTACCCCTGTCCTAAAGCGTAATGTTAGTTTTTATAACCGACTCGACCATTAAGGTATCTAGCACAACTTTTTTTTTAAATCGGACCAAAGTAACTAAGATTAGCACAATACTAAGTACTAATTAGATTTAAATTATAAAATTTTACGAGAAACTAACACATTCATTAAACAGGATCAGGTTTGCAAAAATGTTATAGCAGAATCTCCAGTCTGTTAAAGAGCACTACAAGCAGATTTTGGCGGATTGATAATCTCTGCTGTTTTGCATTCGTCTTAAAGGTTTGGTTATCACTATAATTGAGAAAAAAACACTCAATAAAACAAATGTGACTGTATATGCGTATGAAAATAAAAATAACTATGATTCAACGTTATAAATTCAGCTTAGTTAATTACTTACGATAGCTTTACTGTAATCATTTTGTCCTATGTTTACGAACAATAACATGCAAAGCTCATTTCTTATCTGTTGTATATAAAACCCAGTAAACTACAATATTGCATCTCAGTCAAACGTACGATTTAAAGCGGTCGACATGTATCCGCCGCTTCTTGTTTGCCTATTGTATCTTCTGCCAGTTTACTGTCACTGGGATCACCAGCACCACCCTCCCTTTCATCATAACCACAACTTCCATCATCATCATAATTTCCCGCACCACGGCCACGGATTCCCACCGCCAGGATTTCCACCACCTCCACCGCCTGGAGTTCAACTTCCAAAAAGTCCGCCGCATCGATTTCTACCGCATGGATTTCTACCTCCTCCGCCGCATGGAGTCCGACTTCCAAAATTTCCACCACCTGGATTTCCACCTCTTCCGCCGCCTGGAGTCCGACTACCAAAATTTCCACCACCTCCACCGCCTGGAGTCCGACTTCCAAAATTTCCGCCGCCTGGATTTCCACCGCCTGGATTTCGTCACAATCACTCTCCTGAGTTTCACCACAACCATGGTTCCTTTCCTCACGGACACACTAAGGAGTGTCACACAAAACATGGCCATCCGTGGCACACAATACCGCCTGCGCCCCCAGTTACGATTCCTACTATACCACCAACAACAACCCAGCTGCCCACAACGACCAAACCACCAACAACGACCCGAGTGAAAACAACAACCCAGCCACCAACAACAACCCAGCCGCCAACAACGACCAAACCACCAACAACCACCCAGCTGCCAACAACAACCCATCCACCAACAATAACCCAGCCGCCAACAACGACTCAGCCGCCAACAACTACCCAGCCACCAATAACAACATTGCCGCCAACAACAACCCAGCCGCCAACAACGACCCAGCCGCCACAAACTACCCAGCCACCAACAACGACTCAGCCGCCAACAACTACCCAGCCACCAACAACTACCCAGCCACCAACAACTACCCAGCCACCAACTACAACCCGGCACATAACAACAACTGAGCGACCTTTTACAACCCACGTGCCTATTATAACTCAGGCGACCACCACAAAACCTTTGGATCCCTTCGATGACCTTCATTGTGACTTCCAAGACGCGTACGAGGACATTCAACAATTCTGCTACAACACCACAAAGGAGATTATTAGCGAAGATAACTATCGCGTTGTTGCTTCACTCAAAGAGTACCAGGAAGACAGTATTGAAGTGAAGATCAAGCACCGAGTGCTGTCAATCAGTGCCAAATCAGGTAATGGTGAAAGTTATAAGGAGTTGATGATATTACCGGTCATCGCTGATACGTTTGGTGCGGCTTGGGAGTACGATGGGGAAGAATTGAGCATATTATTTCCCAAGAAAGCAGAAATTAATACATGTTTTAATAGTATAAGCGATGTTACTATGACTGTGCTTCCAAGCTTGAGTTTTGACTATCAAGCCTAGTAGTTAGCAATCAGTTTCATTAGATTCTCACTGTGTTCTTACACTATATTGAATAAACATTATTTAACTTCATACTGCTATAAAAGTTGTTGTTTATTTATTTGACTTACAAATGTCATTTAAGGTCACCTCAGCTTACATTTTTAATGGTTTAGTTAAAGAAGGTCACCTATTTTTAAGTGATAATATTTGAAAGGCCGATTCAGCACAATAAGTGGATCATTTTTGGTAGAAAAAAACCCTTTGGGTTTTTATACGCTATTTTTTGGGAAAATTAGAGGTTAAGGTGATATTTTTTGCAGATATTGATTTTTTTTTGATTAATTAAGGTTAAGATTGGAGAAAAATAAATATTGGGTATTGAAATGAGAGAGGCGATGCCGATGACGTTGAACTTTTAAAATAGAAAGGTTGATGTTTTATAAAACAATATTTTATTTGCTTCAAACATAAAACTCGATTTCCCAGAAAATTACTAAAATACTTATTAAATTTTAAATGATATGTAAATAAATAAAAATCATTACCTACTGACCTATGCCTTAAAATTTCTGATAACGATAATATTTCAAAGTTATTAAATTATCGTATTCTTTTTGTAACTCAGCAAATAATCATATAGCATTGATACACCCGTTAATATTTTCATGATCTTAAGAGAATTACATTCCTTAAAATGAATTTATTTATCAATTGCCTATAGACCAATCATCTAATACTTTTTACAACTAAATGTTTTCTCAGGTATTCGAAATTTAAATGTATAAAATATAATTTATACATTGATGAGGTCTGTGCTAGGCTTTCATCGAATAAAATATGCAAATTTAAACAGCACCCGGTTCCCTTATGAGTGAGACGCATTAAAAAACAACACTTTGCACAACTTTAGAGGCTCATTAAAACACGTTTAATTTTCATTGTTTGTAGGCTACACACACAGATGTGACCATTTAATATAATTTTCTATCACTTGACATCATATTACATAAAAATAGACAAAAAACGTTGATTTGTTTGAAAATGTGAAATGTTTGTGTATTTTCAGAGTTATTGAGCTTTTTCTAAAAAACTAAGAGCTATACGTATTATTATTTTAGGCGAAGCAGAATGCCGTCAAAGGCTTTGTGTGTGTTTGGATATCCACTAAAATCGCCCATATGTTTGGTGATGATAATGTCACAGTCACTCCCGGCTAGTGTGGACAAAGGGTGTTTAAAAGGTACTAATATTCGAATGAAATAAAGAAATCCGGGTATAGCAGTTGGCAACAAAAGTTTATTCAAATTTGCTATTTCACAATTACGACTCATTTGGAGATTCACGACCAACAGTGGCGGAACCGAAAAAAACAGCCTGTCACACTTGACAAATGTCAGTGTCAGCATCCATCATATCTATGCCAAAATTTCACTACTATGGACTGGAGTCCTACATCCATTTAGCTTTTCGTTTCACGCGAACTTAGACAAAAATATACAACGTTACAATAAATGTGATGAAAAAAGACCCAAAATTGGTGATAGTGATTATTTACCCTCCCGACATGTTACAAAATAATATTACCGTATGAATAATGATAAAACACGTCTTCGGATTCTCGTTGTGAGGTCGCGGTTCGGGATGTGAGGCCACCGTAGTGTTGCCGGCGTTAGCAGTCATCTGTAACGTGGACGGCTAGATACAAAAATTTGGTCATCGTGTTGCAGTGTATGCCCTAAGATATCACTATTACCTACCTACACGGAAATAATGTAACAGGAAATGTATGATATCCGTCATTGTATACCATTCCTAAAATCACCCGGAAATGTGTGATGACAATGATATTAGACAGATTTCCTAGGAAATTTATGGATTTCCTACACCGCAATAAGAAATGTAATATATTCAATGAATTGTAACTTATTAGCCTCAAAGAGGGCCTAAATAATATCTTTCTTTTCTAAATCATCAAGAAGTTTGAAGATATCATAATTTACTAACCGTATGACTGTATGTCTCTTGATATTCTCAATAAGAGCCTCAATAAAAGTCTGATCCTTGATTTAGTGAGAATTATAGATATAAGCAGTTTGAATGTTACATAATAGTCTCAATGAGAACCAAATTAATAACTCTGATTCTTCATTTAAAAACGTGGTAGTTAATTTTATACATTTCCTAAAATTTTGAATCCTATAAAAATCCTAGTTAATGTAGGTATACATTTCCTAGGATATATGTGCATATTAAATAACCTCTGAATCAATATTTTAAGCATTTCCTATAACATATACATAGACTTGACAATTATGAAATTAAAAAGGATGGTCACATTGTTCATATTTTATTTGAAATGCAATATCGATTACAAATATAAATGGACATACCATTTATATTAGTTATTCGAAGTACCACAGATAACTATTCCTCTCAAAAAAATGAAGGTAAGTATTCAAAGCAAAGATACATAGAGTCTTGACTTTAACACGAACGAATAAAACTTACTTTCCGCAATTAAGCCAAGTCACAAAATAATATTCAATAAATTACGTCAAGTTTTAATCTTCTTTCTCATTCAAACCAAATCGCGGGCTAGCTCCATTAGCGAATAGGTCATATTTGGGGATATTCGTAACAGTATCACTGAAGCTCGAGGTACAAGTATTAGAAGAGCCATTCTTGACCGGGAAGACAATCTCAAGGAGTCCATTTTCAAAATTGTACGCTGCTGTAGCCAAGTCCACGAAGTTAGGCAGGATTCTCATCTCTGTGTAATGCTTGTCGCCCTTCTGAGCCTTGATGCGAAGGACCTTCTGTCGTACAGTTATGGATATATCATTCTCCGAGTACTCAGGTAGCGGCGTCTGGATGGAATAGCGGTTCTTACCAAGAACCTCCTTGGTAGCAGCATTTGAGTGTCTCTCGCAGGATCTTTTCAACTTATTATCGAGATCCATAACTTTTTTGGCTAAGTCATTAAATAACATTTCGTGGTAGCGTTCCATGTTTCCTTGGTAGTCCCGATGGTGCCTTTTGCATGGTGCTTGTTGCTGGCTGTAGGCTGTGCAGAATGTCAAGAATACTAATAAAAATACTCGTGTCATCTTGGGTTTTCACAATCGTGTGTTTTAATAGAAAAATACAACAGTGTCAGTACGACGCAACATCAGAAATAACCAGACGATTCCGATTGTGCGGTTTATAAATGTTGTATATTTAGTTCTACGGATGTGTGTGTAGGTATTTGTGGACTAGCGTTCTGTTTGCCAGGTTTATCGTTTTGAAACATTTGAGCATTAAATTTTACATTATTATAATTATTTCGAGCAGATTTTTCCTGCCTGACGAAGAGAAATAAGACCATGAGCAATATCTAGGGGTACTGTTGGAGGGCATTATAAAATCACTTTTGAAATTTTATCCGTGACCAAAAACAGGGGATTTTTGGACACACTTTTGATACTCGTACTTTAACAAAAGGATCCTCGAAAGAGTGTAAGCCATTAGAATTATTGAGATAACATATTATTTTCGTGGTGTTAAGTATTGATAACAAACAAGAAAAAATAAAACTTTGACATGCAACATAAAAAAATAACTTAAAATCTATCTATCTATTCAAAAACGACAACATTTTTTTGCGGCAAGGAAGCTATGATGCTGGATAGCTATATTAATCCTTTGAGCTAGGAACTAGCCAGTTTTATTATTGGCTTTGTTATTAGATTTGTTCCAAGGGAAATCGTGTCACTGAAATTAATTATTCAAAGTTTCATAAGCGAAAAACGTCATTAGCGCGAGCAAAGTCGCAGGGAACCGCTATTTTTTTGAGTGTGTTATTGAATAATGTTGTAAAAATAATAAAATAGGACAAAATCGCTTTGTTATTGAAGAGCTTACTCATGGGTAAAACGCAAATGATATCACTTAGGTATTACTCGTAACCTAAATATATTTATGTTCACTACTTATCTTTTGTGAATTCCATCGGTAGTAATTATAATGTTTTTACAAAACTACCGACCACCGTTAATTTTTATCTAGTGGTTCCTGCGACTTTGTCTGCCTGTTTTGATTTTACCCCTGGCCTGAAGCTTAATGGTAGTTTTCATAACCGCCTCGACCATTAAGGTATCTAGCACAAAATATATATTTTTTAAATGGGTTTTATTAACCAAGATTAGCACGCTACTAAGTACTTATTAGATTTAATTTATAAAATTTTACGAGAAACTAACAGATTCATTTAAACAAGATCATGTTTGAAAAAATATTATAATAATAATAATAATTAATGTTAAAGAGCAATACAAGCAGATTTTGGCGGATTGATAATCTCTGCTGTTTTGCATTCGTCTAAAAGGTTTGGTTATCACTATAATTGAGAAAAAATCACTCTATAAAACAATTGTGACTGTATTTGCGTATGAAAATAAAAATAACTATGATTTAACTTTATGAATTCAGCTTAGTTAATTACTTACGATAGCTTTACTGTATAATTTTGTCCTGTATTTACCAACAATAACATGCAAAGCTCATTTCTTATCTGTTGCATATAAAACCCAGTAAACTACAATACTGCAACTCAGTCAAACGTGCGTTTTAAAGCGGTCGATATGTATCCACCGCTTCTTGTTTTTCTATTGTATCTTCTGCCAGTTTACTGTCACTGGGATCACCAGCACCACCCTCCCTTTCATCATAACCACAACTTCCATCATCATCATAATTTCCCGCACCACGGCCACGGTTTCCCACCGCCAGGATTTCCACCTCCTCCACCGCCTGGAGTCCAGCTTCCAAAATTTCCACCGCCTGGATTTCCTCACAATCACTCTCCTGAGTTTCACCGCAACCATGGTTCCTTTCCTAACGGACACACTTGGGAGTATCACGCAAAGCATGGTTTTATCCATCCGTGGCACACAACACCACCTGCGCCCTCAGTTACGATTCCAACCATGCCACCTGTAACAACCCAGCCACCACAAAATTTCCATCTCAATCCTCAGTGTCCCTTCGGTCATGGGTGCTTTCCTCACGGCCATACTTGGGAGTACCATGCAAAACATGGCTTTATCCATCCGTGGCACACTACACCTCCTGCGCCTCCAGTTACGGCTCCTACTTTGCCACCAACAACAACCCAACTGCCAACAACGACTAAACCACCAACAACGACCCAGCCGCCGACAACTACCCAGCCACCAACAACTACCCAGCCACCAACAACAACCCAGCTCATAACAACAACTGAGGGACCTATAACAACCCATGTGCCTATTATAACTCAGTCGACCACCACTAAACCTTTGGATCCCTTCGACGACCTTCCTTGCGACTTCCAAGACGCGTACGAGGACATTCAACAATTCTGCTACAACACCACAAAGGAGATTATTAGCGAAGATAACTATCGCGTTGCTGCTTCACTCAAAGAGTACCGGGAAGACAGTATTGAAGTGAAGATCAAGCACCGAGTACTGTCAATCAGTGCCACATCAGGTAATGGTGAGAGTTACAAGGAGTTGATGATATTACCGGTCATCGCTGATACGTTTGGTGCAGCTTGGGAGTACGATGGGGAAGAATTGAGCATATTATTTCCCAAGAAAGCAGAAATTAATACATGTTTTAATACTATAAGCGGTGTTACTATGACTGTGCTTCCAAGCTTGAGTTTTGACTATCAGGCCTAGTAGTTAACAATCAGTTTCATCCGATTCTCACTTGTGTTCACACTGTATTAAATATACATTATTAAACTACATACTGCTATAAAAATTGTTGTTTATTTATTTTTTGTTGTTTATTAAAGTCATTTTTTTATTAATTTATTTGACTTACAAAATGTCATTTAAGGCCACCTCAGCTTATTAAGTTATTTGTTTATTTGCTGTCATCAAAATACTGTGGTATTTTGGCTAAGTGGATCTCTAATTAAGTTAAAGTTGGCACGGAACGCGAGTCCGACTCGCACTTGGCCGGTTTTTGTACCCTTACCCATCCGACTTTTAGCATCGGTGCAGTCGCGATGCAGAAGCTAGAAATTGACAAATAATGTACACTGCTGCATTGACTGCACTGATGCTAAATTAAATCTGTTCATTGCGTGAGTCGCGATGCTAAAAGTAGCAGTGTTTTAGGGGTCTTAATGCGAAAAACCACTCAATATACAATATCATATTAATACACAGAACTTCTATAGAATAAGTTTTAGACCCGATATGTTTACATTTTCGTTCATTTTTATGCCGTTATTATTTCAAATTGTTACATTTTGTTGTACGCATGGCGGACTTAATGCCCAAAGCATTGTCTACCAGCTCACTAAATACAGACTGGCATTTCTCACATATTTTATTTCCCAAGAAAAGAAATGTGCTGCGATATATTTATTTGTCTTTTATTGGTTTTTTTTATTAATAAAACAAATTTATAAATTTTATCATTTTTCTCATTTGGTTATAATAATAAAATCATTTATTTAAGGCATAAAAAACTAATATAATAAAGTAGGCATATCAAAAAAAAAAAACAATAAAATATACTGTCTCTTTTTAAGCTGTGTTTAGGCATACAAGCACTGAAAATGATCTATATTATAGCAATCTTATGCAATTCGCAAATTAATAATATACGATAATAACAGTACATTATGATACAATTGTGCTAAGTTGACCATTATAAACAAGGCGATATTGTATAAGAAAGCCACGTATATTATGGTCACAGGCACACGTGTTTCATACGACGTTTTTCAACACACTTGTGAGGAAAAAAACAAGACTCCAATTATTTACGAAAATGGCGCGTTGTTTTTTCTCTTGCTGCGATACCGATGCGCGCGCAAGGCTAAGGCGCGAACTAGATCGGCCAACAGCCAAGATTAAAAATGAAATAATTCCTGTTTAAAATACAAATTACAGAAAATTTTAATTGAATCCTAGTTATTTTTAGTAATAAAGCTGGATTTACCATTTATTGAAATAAATATGTAGATACTGTGTTTTCGCATAAATACTGTTTGTTTCTAAAATAAAAGTTATAACCCGACTACGACGACGACCCGACCCGGGTACAAATGTAAATTGGTCGAGTTAATAAACTAAAGGCACTAGTGCAATAATATACTGAAAAAGCACGCGTGTTAATATCTAGGATTATGAGCCCAAAATCGGTGGAATAAAAACGTCATTTTGAGCAAGTGTGTTGAAAAAGATTATTAATGTATGTTTTTTCTCTACATTCGACGAAAATGCTACTATCGTCATTTCTAAAAGAAACACAAAATGGTTTTAGTATTGGTGTCTTTGTGTCTATATCCGTGGTGCGCGTGAATACGTTGCATTGTCGAGTTGCATGATTTTTTTTATTAGCTTTTTGGCTTCCTACGCCTAATACTCACCAGGTAAAAAAATCTAACCATAATTTTCAAAAATGATTGAGATATTCTGTTGTGCATGATTGAACAACTCCATGTTTAACAGGTTTTACTGGACAAATCGACATATAAAATGAAATATTTACATTCTACCAAAAATACAGTTAAATATTTCGACTTATGCATTTATGAATCACTTAAAACTGATAAACGTAAATTGACATATTGAGTTATCAAGTTATGACCAGTGAAAGTGCAATACACAAAGCTTGATATATTGAGTTATCATGTTATTAACGCGTAATACCAGTCAAAAAATATTATAAACTTGAGATGTTTTTATATTATTACATATTTTTATTGTTTTTTTATTGAAGTGATCTTTGTATGTAAATTTCAATATTATATGGTCCCGCGTCAAATCTTTTAAGAACGTATTAAAAAGCGACCAAGTGCAAGTTGGACTCATGTTCTGAGGGTTCTGCACCAACTAAACACAACATTAGGTGTCTAATCTTACAACCAAAATACCTCTAGTATAATTTTTCGCCAGGAAATTTACCTTCGTGTTTTATGAGTAACCTAACCGTTTCTATAAATGACAAAATACTGCCGACTTTATTTATTACAGCAGGTATTTTATCAATGGCTTTTAAAAAACCTAGAAGCGGAGGACACACTATAAAAGTGTATGTACGAGGGTCAAACTGAAAGTTCTTAGAAAATCAAAAACTGATTACATTAGCCAGTTATTAGTTTTATTATATCTTTTCAAAATATTGTCCATTGACGTCAATACACTGCTGCATGCGATGGAACCACTGGGAAAAGCACTTTGCCCACTCGTCCTTAGGGGTCTCTTCAATGGCATCGCGATACGCAGCCACCGCTTCTTCAGCATTCATAAACCGCTTTCCTTTAAGTTTTTCTTTAATTTTTGGAAATAAATAAAAATCACAAGGCGCGAGGTCGGGGCTATACGGCGGGTGACCCAGTAATTGAACGTTTGATGTCGCCAAATAGTCGATCGTTCGCTTGGCGGTGTGCGACGAGGCGTTGTCGTGGTGAAGGAGGATCCTACTGCGAGGTCGTTTCTCTCGAACTTTTTCCAAGACAAGTGGCAAACAATTGGTAGTGTACCATTCTGCAGAAACTGTTTTTTGATCCTCTAACACAATTGTTGCGAAATGACCTATCCTTCCAAAGAACGAGGCCACCATTTTTTTTCCCGCACTTCGATCTCTCTTCACTTTAGTTGGCAACTCCTCGAAAGGAAACACCCACTGAGCAGATTGTCTTTTCGTTTCAGGATCATAACAGTAAATCCAGCTTTCGTCACCTGTTAGTATGTCGAACACAGCATTTGAGTCACCTCCGTTAAATCTTTCAATCATTTTACGGCACCAATCCACACGATGGAGTTTTTGAGCCTTAGTCAAATTATGAGGTATCCACCGGGCGCAAAGCTTCCTGACCGCTAAATGTTCGTGGAGGATTTTGTGCACTTGACTCATACCGATGCCTAAGCTTGTCCGAATCTGCTGATAGGTCACTCTTTTGTCAGTCTCTATCATACGCCGCACAACACAGATGTTATTTTCAGTCGTCGCCGTAGAAGGCCGTCCCTCACGTACATCATCAGTGAGATTAGTGCGACCACGTTTAAACTCATTAAACCAGTTGTAAACAGTCGCACGAGATGGGGCTTCATCGTGAAAGGAGTTCTATCATAACTTTCTTGTTGACTTAAATGACATCGAAAGTCATAAAAAATCATTGCACGAAAATTTTCTCGTGTTAAATTCATGTTGACGTGACACAGACAATTTTCAATTTGCCGCCAAATCGTAAAACAAATGACAAATGAATGAAATATATAGTCAGTAATATTGGCAAAGAGTTCTATTTTCAAATTTTAGAATATTTTTTTTTATTATATTGTTTATAAGTGGCCAGTTCTAAGAACTTTCAGTTTGACCCTCGTATATGTAATGTTTGAAAAAAAAAGTTTTTAGAACCGAATAAATTTATTCTAGAAGAAACATCTCACGCATAGGTTAAAAGATTTTGACATTTTTAGCTCCACGTATAAAAACCTCTTTTTAAGTGAAAAATAAATTGATCGAGTGTACGAAATAGATCTTAGAGAGATTAGAGGCACTAATTGACCATCACTTTTTTGTGTTTTTTTCTCTCGATAGAATGCACTCTTCTTCTTTCTTATTCTTATACTACAGGCATTTCACACGAAAACGTACGTACCGGCCATAAAAAACCGTTCACTCAACATGGGGAGATTTGTATATTTTTATATATATATAGGTATTTCGTATCATTTTGTATATCTAAAGGAGGAACCAGATTCAAGATATCCTGCCTCATTTGGTATCCCCCGCAAAAAAACGAGATTTGACCGATCGGAAAGAAGACAGAGGCCTGAAACCTCAAAGTCTACTGAAAAAAATATTTGTTACCATTTTAAATTAGTAAGTAAGCTTTGATTCCATTCAAATTTGAAGTTATTCATTAAACGGCATTTCTTATAATAGATTAAAGAAAACACGACGTTGTTGCTAAAAATATATTCAGACTGTCTAAAAAGTTGAATCAAACGCAAGCCCTGACAGAGTAAGACAACGCCAAAGTGTCTCGGTTACAAAACCTAAAATTAACATAAAATTATTTATAATCCGGCCAAGTGTGAGATTGTAGGCTAACTTAAAAGAGGTTTGATACCTACATTTTTGTTTTTATGGTGTTTTGACACTATACAAACTTAAGAATATGAATTGCGCTTGTAAAAAGCAACTTTTGACTGTGACAGACGAGGAATCGAACCCCGTGTCTTACGCTATCCGGGAGTATGCCTATACCACTCCGTTATGAATCACTCAATCGATTCCTCGTCTGTCAAAGCCAAAAGTTGCTTTTTACAATTGCAATTTATACAGGTATATATTTATACCCTTGAAATTGACAGATTTCCAAAATTATGAGACAGCAACAATTACCAATAATCTTTTGATGGCGTTGAATTACAACTATAATTTAAGTACTGCTTTTAGAAATTATATAAATTAGTAATTAACTTTAGTTTCAAGGTCAAATCTCGACGTGTTCTGAAGCAGTTGCTTTTCAGAAAGACTTTTGTTTAAATTGTTCTTTTTATAAAATTTGAACTCCATAATTTGATACCACTTTATAGCCGTGATATATTTTACTTTCAATTCATTGTATTGGTTGTGGAGTTGGACATTTGGCTCTAAACAAAAATTACCAGTTTCATCCTCAATATTTCACAAACGGATCGACAAATAAAAAAAACGATGTATGGAGGCTTAAAATGGTTTTTAAAGACCAATTCAACGACATCCCACAGGTTGGGGTAGAAGAAATAAAAATAAAATCTCCCCGCTTAAATTATGGCACGAAAAACAACGTTTTTTTAAAATATTTTATTCTTCTACTTTTGTGGCGTGATTAAACATATTACAAATGCGAAACTACACCTTTCTAGTGCTAAAGTCCCGTGAACTATGGCCGGACGGTCCCGATGGATATGGCGAAACTATAAGGGTTCTTTGACGGACTACGGAACCCTAAAATTTATTAGACTATTTTATTTTTTTCGATAAGACCACTTCATATTTAACCTTTTTTATTTCCAAATTATAACTAATATGGAGGTGAATAATATAAGTAGCAAATTCGAATCGAATAGACGAGGAATCGAACCCTGTTGGCTTCGTTCATCTTAACCGATTGTTAAAATATTTGTAAAAATATTTCCTTCGGATATTGTGAGAGAAATCTCGCAACTTTGATGACGCCACGCAGCCTACGCGTTAAAGAAAGCGCTTGCAAAATTCAACAGGCTTGCTAATGTGACGGTGGCCGAGTGGTATAGGCATACGCCCGGATTGCGTAAGACACGGGGTTCGATTCCTCGTCTGTCACAACAGCCAAAGTTGCTTTTTACAAGTGCAATTTGCTACTTATATTATGAAGTTTGTATAGTGACAAAACACTATAAAAACAAAATAATAATTGTAGGTGAATAAGTTGATAAGTCTTCGGTGAACAATTGGATATGTCTTTTTTAAAGAAAACTAAAACAAATTAAGAAAAACCGTTAACAGCATTCGAAAGTACGGGGAAAAATACCTTAGAAAAAAGTTAAAGGCATTAAATAAATAAAAACGCGGATTTACCAGATGACGTCAAACTTTAAAACGGCCGCCCTGCAAAATCACTGTGGACTTGTCAACGTATTCACGCGCACCACGGATATACAAATAAAACAACTGTAACAGAATCAACCGACCCACCAGACTTCAGGCACCAGCTGACATCACCTTCCTTCATTATATTCCAACCATCCCATTTCGATTACAGAACTAAATTATATTCAGCATTCTATTCTCCAGGTTAGTAATTATATTAGGGATATAACTGTATAATTTTCTGTTGAAATTTTCTATTATCAATAAAATTTCCATACTGTCGATCTGTCTACTATCTTAGTAGTACCTGATGATCACAAAAGAGAATGTAGGTATGTTATTGCCGGCTGGTTTTAATATCCGTATATTTATCGAGTCCCGTTCTTGCGAAGTAAATCGATGCATTTTACTATGTATTTATTTTCCTTACCTGCATGAGGAGGTACTTATCTCAAGAAATGTAAATATTACAATTTACAAGGAAGTTTTAATTATTATAGCTTCTTAAGAGAAACTATTGGACTCCGGCAGCTACGCATGATACACGACCGCTCACTTTTTTTGCCTTTTTAACAAGTGACTGCCCATTACTTGCTATTCTCTTCATTTCATTGTACAACCCCGTGCCTTCGTGCACATTTTTCATATTTTTAAACAGAAGTTTACACTGATAACAGTTACTTTGATTGTCTTACCTTATTTTCACAATGTCTGAATAAGGTGGACTTGCGCACGATGATTTAAACTAGGATTATGCTTCTTCTGAATTATCTTCATTCTGTCTCTGTCAACGTCAATTAAACTGACCGAGACAGAATGTGGTTTGATCCAGGATAAGCGTAATCCTAGGTTCAATCATCAAGTGGAGTCGTGATGCTAACGCGCGTTAGCGTCAGAATACAGTCGCAATGCAGAAGCTGGAAATTTTTAAATTATGTACTGAAATTTGGGGACTGCATCGATACTAACGCGCGTTAGCATCGATGCAGTCGCGCTGCTGCTTCGATGCTTACGCGCGATTGCATCGAAACTAAATTAAATCTGTTCATTGAGTGAGTCGCGATGCTGAAGCGCGGTTTTAAAACACGCGACTGCATCGATGCTAAAAGGCGCAGTGTGTAAGGGGTCTAAGTTTCCATTCGCGTTATGAGTCCACTACTTCATACGAAATGACGTTCAATATTTGAATTATTCGTTGGCTAACGCTTTTTTGTCGATGGTAAAACAGACCGTGTAGCTAAAATACCATTTAAGGATTGTTAGTAGTGTTGTGGTTTTGTTAGGAATTGTGGAAAACACCGTGTTAGTTACGCATTAAAAATAGACAGCTCTGGTGTATAAATAAGCTTGTGATCCATAGAAACCTTATTATTTGCTCTGTTAGTTGTATATTCATTATGTATCGGCTTATATTTGTTTGTGTTTTCCTCGTGCCTACAGTGATAACGTATTCGAATTTTAAACAAAATTTCAATAGAGAGCAATACTCGTATTTAATTCCTCGCTTTAATCAAGTGAGTCATAATTTTAGAACCCCTCAAGTTAACGCCCCTGTGTTGCAACACTTGCAACCACCTTATACATTTTTACATCTTGGAAGACGAAGAGTATCACAGATTCAGAAACAACCCACGTGGCAGCATTATGTAAGACTTCCAAACAAACCCTCACTACCCTTTTGGCGATACCCATCGCCCATACAACAGCCAATTCCTGAGGGCTACAAATTAACCTATCCTACAAGAATTTGGTCTGCACCTCCCATTTTGATCCGGAGGTACCATGCCCCTGACTATTACTGGAACCCGCAAGCAAGATGCCTACAAAATCAAATACCTGCAGTACATTGCTTGCCGACATGGCCTCTAAACAATATTCCGCGGTCGCCAACTTGGATGCCGAGACCATATCCTTTACCTACTTCTAATCAACTGCCCGGTACTGGCAATATGCCGGCAATCACAGTCAAGACTCTAACACCTCAAAACGTGTACTCGCCACCAGCATCGTCATCTTTCCCCCCTTCAACAACAAACAATCCACCAATTACTACACAGCCGCCACGGAAGGTAACTCAGTCACCATCAACTGCAACTCAACAGCTATATACCACGACCCAGCTACCAACTACTACCAACCCATCAACACCCACCAAGCCAAGAACGACTACCGCCCTACCAACAACCACCACACGGGTACTAACGACCGAGCTACCAGCCACGACGGTCCAGAAAATAACAACCACACCAGTACCTCGACGCGACCCATTTGAAGAACTCCCCTGTGATGAAGATGAATTGAAAAAGATTGTTATACCCTTTTCACATAATACCACGAATATAAGAAACGATGATCTTGGCTATACTGTTGAAGTACCTCTTCTGAATTACTTAGAGGACAGCATATCAGTCAAACTCAACCACCGGGTGCTGTCAATTTCAGCTGTGTCTATCAACGGTGAATATTACAAAGAGCTGGTAATTATGCCACCATCTTTAGACAGTGATTACTCTGCCTGGGATTATGATGGCTCTCTGTTAAGTATTTTCATTGACCGTAAAGAAGAATACGTGGAAAAAGATTGCGAGGGAAATATCAATCGTTCAATCAAAATGATTTCTAATCTTGATAATGTGAAGTTCCCATTTGAAAAGTAGACTAAATGAACATCCTCGTAGTGTTTTGTCTGTTTGAACGAATTAATGTTAGGAACTACTAGTTCATAAAAAATATGTGTGTTAGATAGCTTTTTTATCGGATAATGCTTTAGGACTAGTTCAATGCACGTAGGCTATAAAACATAACGTTACAATCTATTGTGTAAAACCAAAACGGGGAGCCGCCAGTGTATTAATATTTCCCTAGCTCTTATCATTTATTAATAACGTATATATTTTGTAATTTAATGTAATGTTTTGCAAAAGATTTAGTTATTTTTGACACCAAAATACATAATAAATATCGTTTTAATGTGGAACATAATATCGTTTTATTTATTAAAACAAGTAACTGCACTACCAAGTAGATAATACCTAAATGAACAATAAATATTAACATTTTCGTCATGATAAGTTGTATGCACCTAATAAACTATTAATATGTTTCACCAAAGTTTATTAAATAGTGTTTTGCGTTGAATCTATACTAATATTAAAAAGTTAAAGAGTTTGTTTGTTTGAACTGGCTAATCTCAGGAACTACAAAATAGATTTGAAAAAAACTTTTTGTGTTAGATTGCTTATTTATCGAGTAAGACTTTAAGCTTTAAAACATCACACTGCGACGTGAAAGGAGGGGGAAAATCTCAAGACGCACGGACGCAGTCGCAGGGGCCTGCTAGTATTATTGTAAAAGAATGAGTTGCATGGTATGGCTAGATGGCTGTTCGATCTAGTTGTAACGTGCATCGTAGACGTTGAAGCTTTTGGACCATTGATAGTCAGTGATTATAAATGGTCCAGAAGCTTCAACGTGCTAAAACTCCAAGCTAAAAGAAATCACGTTTTCATGATTTTTTTTTTCATTTCATTTTTCATTTATTCAATTTCAAAAGAACAATAACAAATAAAAGAGCTTACAAATTAACACGTAGGTACAGTAGTTCTTTTGCCTGAACTAGGTTTGACCTGTATCTCAGGCTAAAAAGAGCTAACACATAAGAATATGGGGATCTTAATAAATTAACAATATATTGAAACTACAAACAAACGAAGGTAAATTAGTTCAAAAATTATTTAGGTATAAATACAAATTACGTGTATAATATAATGCTACATTACGAACCATTGTATGTTATGAATAACTCAAAGCGTCAGCAAATTTTTAACTAGGTTAAATTAGATTATACATAGATCACGTAAAGTTTGTTTATGTAACAAGTGTATTTAGTATTCAGCAAAATACTTTACTAAATCGGGGCTAAGGTAAAGGTTAGTAGGACGATCGTATTGACTAAAAATAGTTAAGTTAGTACAATATTTTTCATAAGATGCATGAATTTTAGAAAATAGGAGTAGCTAGCAATAAGAAATAATTACGTAATATTATGTGCCTTCATAATTTATAGAGTTTATATACCGAGCTTCGGCGGCTTTTTTGGCAGGGCATTCGGCATTTCCCGTTGTATGTGCGTTGGGCTTATTAAAGCGCGTGCATGTGGCACATTTTGATGGCTCGGCAGTCTTCCCCGCAGTGGCCGCAAGTGTTGGACTCCTCTCGCCATGATTTGGCTGCGTGGCCATACTGCTGACATTTGTAACAACTTGTGACCAATGTAAAGTCTCTCACGGGACACGAAGACCAGTTTACATAAACTCTTTCATTTATTATAAGGGCCTTACCTATTTGAGCGGGGACTTGTATCACGTAACAGGTCTCGGCATCCTTTTTTCCTGACTTATGGCTTAATTTGATTGCTGATAAAAAGTTATCCAAAGTCGTGTCTTGAAGTTTATCCGCTAAGTTTTGATGGTAAATGCAGCTAAAAACTTCAGTCTCTTCCATTGATATCGGCACTCCAATGACAACAATCCTGGGCTGACGTTTATGGTGCTCATCTAAAGTGAACCCTGAGTCTTTTTTGAGATGATATGTTGGTGGCAAGGCCAAGCCATTCACTTGAAATAACTTCAGTGGAGTAAAACCGCTGTTTCCTAATCCATTCGTTACCCTGGAGGAGCTAGCGGTCCTCATCATGATATATGACTTCTGAAGAACTCTTCAGTACCCTCTTGGCTGTACTTATCGTCCGTACAACATCCTAAGAGAATTTAGCCTGCACCTGCCTTTTGAACTGTATTTACCGTACCTCTGAATATTACTGGAACCTGTAAGCGAGATGCCTGCAATGTCAAATACAAATACCTGCGGCATATTGAGATCAAGATTATGGAGACCAACAGTCTACACACATCATGCACCGCAGAATAGAGTCGGAAGATTAAAAAATAATTTGTTTCTCCTAAATAGGAGACAAATGCGTTATTTCAAGATTTTAGTCCATTTTTTGAAGTCATTTATTTTTTAAAAAAACAAGGTTTTTAGTTAGTACCCATAACTCAAAAACTCCTAAACCGATTTTGATGAAACTGACACTAAACCATAAGTTGAAAAAAAAGAATCATCTCGTTATAACCTCTCGTTTTCGAGAAATTTGTGGATAGAAAGATACAAAAACTACATATACCTTGGACGAATAAACCACTGGACGCGCAATGACGGGCAATTTCGCTTGTGCCCCCTTAGCCACGAAGCGGGCTTTTTGGGCTCACTTACAGGTGACGTCTTGTCAGTACGGTGATAGAGCTCAGTGAGAAACATTGACGAAAAAAATGGGTAAATGAGCCTTGTTATTATGAAAAAATTATAGCGGCAAGACAAAAAATATTTATTTTAATCCGTAAGTAACGTTTTATCCCAAAAAAGCTGTTATTTTTCATGAAAATAGTAAAATGTGTTTTCCAAGAGAAAAGTAACATTACCATTTAAAAAAGTGGTGGTCAGTTACTACAAAATCAACAAGATAACGTATACTTTATACGGTAGGATTATCATATGTTTATTATTCGTTCTCTTGTCAGTTTAATTTTAATTGTGCTTGACAATTGTCGATAAATCATATCGATAAATATTTATTAAATTTTTAATATAAATTATTTTAAAATATAACTATAAATCTGTAAAACGTTTCACTCGAAAGTAGATTAAGGTAATCTTAAAATTAAAAAAGTTTGGTTTAAAATTTTAAACTTCATATTTGACAATACATCTTAATAACATTATTTCATATTTTCTGTTGATCCATTTAGGAAAATAAAGCGGGTAGAAGCAGTCCAAAGAGAGGCAAAATGGATCCCCACAAAACATCACCGAATATGTGGCATCCAATTTACGCCAAGCGTGATTGAATGCCAACGCAAAAAATCTACTGCTTAATTATCCCATAGGAGGATTTTAATGGTGCCAGGCTATATTGTGTACTAACGGGCTGTTTCAAAATGTTTTAGGAAGTTCACACTAACTAAGTGATACTTGCCAGATCGTTCATATAAAACGACGTTCTATGTTTCAATTGTTCATTTTATGGTTTGTGCATTACATGCCCATAATGTAATATATTGTTTTGGTGATAAAATTAAATATAATTTTACAAAAGATTCGTTCATTCATTCGTTCCACACATATCGATAAAGAAATATCGACACTTCCACGCACTAAATATCAAAAGTTGACACGACAAGCTCCCCCCGCCCCGCAGAAATTGGCTAATGATGTTTTCATACATTCGCTCTTGCGTTTCATATCCAGTGGTTAATTCATCCAAGACATATACTTACCAAATTTAGCACACGTGTCTGGATGACAATAAGACGTTACGAGATCAACATGCTCAAATATTATAAACTTCCAACTATATCACAACCATACACATTTGATTGATTACCTCCTTTTTTAAGTCTGTAAAAATAGGTTAATAACAATACCCTTGTAGGCTTTCTTACCCTTCACTCTCACGGATGTATATCGACACCTATTTTGTTTAGGCGGCCGCTGGCGGCCTATCGAACCGTGAACGTTTTACAATCATTTTTTGTTTTCAATACAAATAAATGCATTTCAAAATGCGTCAAAGGTAATAAATAACCATCCCACGGGCTTCATCATAGTCAATTATATATGAAACTGCTAAATTTCCGTTTTGTTAAGACTAAACATCATGTTAAAAGCTTTGTTAAAGAGTATTTTTTAAGATTTTCCTTATGATATCTTTATTACTACAAAAACATAATTAAGTTTAAAAGTCGGTCACTATCAAAATGACCTGTGAGGTTACCATTACAATTTATCAGAAAGAACATGCGAAATTCCAAGGTTAGAGGTTAGGTTGATAATCTTTTGTGTAATCACCATTCATTCATTTACTAAGATAATTTCTTTGGCTAGCATAAATAAATCATGCCTTATGCATGGGGTATGTAAAATAAATTCGTTTTTATGAGAATAAATTCTTTAAACCTTACCTACCTACTGGCGGACAAAAGCAAATAAATGTATCGAATTACAAAGGAATAAAAAATAAAAATAAAAAAAACAGCTCGTTAATCAAAACTCTTGTCGGTGGAGCTTTTTTCATCAAATCTCTACACAGTGCATCTCATAAAAATACAAGAGTTTATTAAAATGACAATAGTAAACAGATGAAACATTCGTGGCGGTTATCTAAACCGCAAACACAAACATAAATTTACCTGATAACAGTAGGCAAAGCAGCATTATATATAGATTTGGTTCACTTCAACCGTTACAGTCATTAACATGCCTCGATTAGTGTTTTTTCCTGTTCTACTTGTTGTTACTTTAGTTTACCCTGTTGCATCTACTTTAGATCGTTTATTTCGCGATTCTGATAAACCTATACAAAAATATATAATATGGATACCGGTTCCATGCTTTAGAGGCCCGCCACTTTTACCGGCTGCATTCAATCGACCAAATTTTTGGCCCCCATCAAGACCAATGGTATCTTCACGTTTGTCGTATCCAATACAACCTTATTCTTATCCGCGGCAACTGTATAGACCGACATATTCAATTATTCAGCATCATCCTGTATATTCACAAGGAGTTAGATTTCCTTCCTATATTCGAAGAAAGTCAATAAACCAGACACCACCATTAATAAATTCTCAGCTTTGCTTTCTCAAAATATACGGTTACAGAGCGACAAAAAGCCTTAAAACGACCCAGCGACCTACAATGACGCAGCGATCTACAACGACCCAGTCACCAACCACGACCCAGCCATCAACAACAACTCAGCCATTAACGACGACCCAGCCATCTACAACTACGACTCAATTGAGCAGCATAGAACCTTTGGATCCCTTCGACGATCTTTATTGTGAATTCCAAGATTTATACGACGGTACTCTGCAAAACTTTTGTCATAACACCACAATGGAGGTAATCAGAGAAGAGATGTATCGCGTCGTTGCTTCACTCAAAGGGTACCAGGAAAACAGTATTCATGTGAAGATCAAGCACCGAGTTCTATCTATAAGTGCCACATCTAAGAACGGTGAGAGCTACAAGGAGTTGATGATATTACCAGTCATCGCTGATACGTATAATGCAGTCTGGGAGTACGATGGAGAAGAACTGAGCATATTATTCACTGAACGGGCAGTCCTGAATACTTGTGGCAGTAGCATAAGCGATAGAATTTTGAATATACTACCCAGTTTGGCTTATGATTATCAAGCCTAGCCTCGAGCTAATGTTTGCTTCGCATAACAAATTACACATAATAATGTATTTCAAACATTTTGTTTTTCAAACATTTTAAAAACAGTTGTTTTACCCCTCCTGTAAAATGCAGATGTGGTATCGCAACCAGTTATTGCATGTAAAAATAGGACATGATTATGACACTTAGCAAAAGTAGATAAACTTTTCGATGAATATATTACCGATTGATGTTGAGCTTTCCCAGGTTTTAAAAAAAAAATAGTTTTATCGATTGGAGTTCGAGCTGTCAGTAATACGAGTAAGTCTACATCTTCACCTACAATAATAGTTGTATTTATTAAATTGAATTGATCTATTTGACCACATTAAAAAAACGCGCTAAGTACACTACCTCAAAGGTGGCGTGGAAACGTGTGCATATTATGACAATTACAACTCTTTCAACTTTTTGGATCGTTATATGTCAAAAACGGTGGCTCTTAGGAAGAAAAGTATTTAGACATTTTTTGTAGATATTTATCTGCTCTACAATTTTTGTCTTGGCTAATTTTATGATAAAACTTACCGTTTTGTTGAAAATCGCAAAAAACCCGTTTTTGTGACCTTTGACCCCGAGTAACTTTTTTTCCAGGTATCGGATCGATGGGGACTTTCTACATTTCATTTATGATGGTGTTTTAAACAATCCTACCAATTTTCAGCTGGGTGGGAGTTTTTGTAACCTTACCCCTATTTTTATGTCTAATTTGACCGGACTACTTGTTCGTAAGTTTTTTATTTATTTAATCGTTGCTTTTAAATGATTATAGAATAATTTAACAGATATGTTTTGAATTTGTATAGTGCAGAAGTTTGTTGGCATAATATAAAACACTGTTATTACAAAAAAAAAACTACAAAAATTCGAATCTGTTTTAATAAAATCATGTTTTTTATAGTAGTAAAAAATCAAAATCGGTTAAAGGCATACAAGAATATTGCTATTGCAAGTGAAAGGACTTATTAATTATTTTTTACACATAAGAAAATTTTATTGAAGTATTTGTTTTGCTTATAAGTGTATTTATAATTTTAAATGTAATAATAATCTAAAGAAGTAGAATCGCATTATTGAATCGTTTCACAAAATCAATTAACCGCCTACAATTGAATTGTTACAACACTTTTGCACTACGCTTGCAACATTAAAAAAATAAAAAGTGCAATTGAAGGTGTCATTATGGTCTATCTAATTAAGGGGCTCTCCGAATTTTTAACGCGCACATTAGAGCCACTTTAGTAGAAAAATCATAACTCGTTAAATAGAAGACCAATCGAAAATCTGATTGATGCAATTGTAGCTCTGGTTATGTGGTTTAGATACAATGATTAAGTTCAATAAAACAGAGTTATCTGCAGTTACAGTTAGAAAAATTGCCAAAAACGGTCACATTAAGCAGTTTTTCTAACTCTAACTAAAGTAAACTACTTTTGAAACAATTTAAACGTACTAAATAAACTATAGAACCTGTACTACAATCTTGTGTACCACATTTTTGATTGGTTTTGTATTTAAGGAGTAATAATTATTGTAAGGGGCTCCCCGAATTTTCGACGCGCATGCCTTAAAGTATTACAATGTTAAAGAATTGTTTTAAATAGTAACAATATCCTACTACACTGTGTCATTATGTGGTTTTCGGTATACCTACGAAATGGATTGCCAGGGAGGATATTGATGTAAATTGTAAATGAAAGTTTGCAAAAAAAAATAATTTCTATATTTTCATATAAACACCCGAATTCACACCCGCCCGAGGCATACGTCAATTAACTGTCAGATACTATAGAAAATGCTGCTGCGGGTGCGGCATGAGTGGCACATCCCGCCGAGCGCTGTGTATAAGCCACCATAACATTGTAAAAACCGCGTGGTTACAGTTTATCGGTAGTTTGCAATCTGTCGATTTATTGTGAACTATACCGAACTTAATTATAACGTAAACTGTAATGACGAATCGCTGGGCAAACTGGTGGGTCAGGGTAGCTTTTTGTTAGGTTGACATGTAAGTACCAAAAAAGCATAAATGCTAAACATGTTACAATCTAACTGATTTAAAACCGTTAGATTACAATATCGCGGTATTTTAAAAATGACGGTGACATGCTCATATCACCATGGGAAAACACAAACATTATTATCTAACTTTTTGACGTCTGTTGTGAGTTAGTGGTTTCCCCCACTGATAATTCTGAAAAGGTCAATTGTCCATCAAAAGCTATCGTTAATTTACAGTCAGTATTAGTTGTTAAGACTATTTCACTCATAAAAATATGGAAAGATCCTCTATAGTATGCTCATTAAGCTACCTCGGTGTCAAAGCGGTAGGAGGGTCGCACTTTAAAGCGACGGCTGCGCTAGAGGTCCCAGGTTCGATCCCCGGGTCGGGCCAAAAATATGTAACTGGGTTTTTCTATCTAGAAATTCTTAGGGCAGCCCAGAGTTTGGAAGTTGGCGGTGTTTCATTCTCGTGCCTCGGAAAGCACGTAAAGCCGTTGGTCCTGCGCCTGATCTTCTCCGATCGTGTCAGATTACTGTCCCATCGGAATATAAGAGTGAAAGGAATAGAGAGTGCACCTGTGTTTACGCACACACTTGTGCACTATAATATGTCCCGCGCAGTCGGTTAGTCGATGTGTTTGGCCACCGTAGTCGAAATCGGCTAGAGGGACTATTATAACGAGCATTTAAAAAAAAATGTGATTGTAGTCCTTCGGTAAAACCCACAAATGATAAGATAAGTATACTCGTGAGTTGATGAATGTAAACAATACTTACGGTTATTAAAAAATAATACAAAGTAAATTGAAATAGATGCTACTGTATTTGTTACTGAAAAAGTCACGGAGACTCAAGTGGTCAAGTAATAAATTAATTTGCTTGGCGTTTCCTTCTCAGCAGCAAAGATATTTTACCGGCGAGAAAGTAGAAATAACCGTATTTTTAGGGTTCCGTAGCCGAATGGCAAAAACGGAACCTTATATTTTCGTCGTAACCTTGTATTATTCGAATTTTATATATACAGGTATTTATGTTTATTTAGACGTTAAGGAAGTTTTAGCTCGGGCCCAGCACGAAATCCAAACCAGATATCTCAATAATCGCGGCTATACTACGCTCGCCTCGATTTTTATTTAACTTTTATACGAGATAGCAAACTGTAAAACAAAGTAAGAACTATAATAGCGCGAGTGTAAATACATAAGGTGAACGCAAGCGTACTGAGCGAATAAAAAATACTCCTATTTGTCTATTCTCTATGAAAAAAAATCAAATTTTCTTATTTAAAAAAAATATAAAAATATAAAAATATAAATATATATATATATATATATATATATTTATATATATATATATATATACCTATATACATATATGCTAGTCAAATCTTTTTGCTCGTAGCGCAGTAGTAGCAGCGCTTTGGTAGTGATACCGAAAAGTAAAGCAACCTACGGCGCGGTCGTGTTTGGATGGGTGACCATTCCAACCATATAAGTGAAGTACATTTCGAACAACTCCGTGCTTCGGAAGGCACGTTAAGCCGTTGGTCCTGGCTAATATCGGTTGATATTAGTCGTTAAGCCTAGTCAGAGGCCTTATAGGCGGCTTGATAAAATCGGACAGAAGGGTTAGTCGCTTGCCTTGCAACACCCCTCCACCAACCCGCACTGAGCCCGCGTGGTGGAGTATGGCTTAAACTAACTCATAGTTGAGGTAAGGCCTTTGCCCAGCAGTGGGATGTTACAGGCTAACTTTACAGTCAAACCTTTAGAGAAGCACTGTAAGTTGTAACTTGGTTGTAACAATGAATTAGGATTCATTCATTCAGTTCAACTACTAAGAGCTTAATAGTTATTGCCTACAGAAGTAATTTCATCGAGATGGTAATAAATAAATAAAAATAATAAATCTTGCTAGGCAAGTTAGTAAAACAGATTTACAGAGCCCATACACAGCGAAACAATTCTTTTCTTTAGCGGACTGTTCCAAGGCGACCCGCTGGGCTAGGCCATTGTGATTGCGAACAATGCTCACTATTCGGCCTCCTGAAGATATTATTACTAACTTTTATACAGGAGATAGATTGCCACGACATCACAGCGTAACGAAACTTTCATGAGAATGAGTTATAAGAATGCTTATTTTGGTACACAGCCATTTCTTTTAATACTTAGATGAGTGTTTTTCTAACACACTATTTAAAAAGTATTCATCTTAGTTTTCCTGATTAACTATGTCGAATTTTCTTTTTTGAAAATACGGTTTTGTTCACTTGTAATTGTACAATTCTTACATTTGCCTTGAAAGGTAAAAGCTTTTGGCATTAAGTTCATCTTTAAACTTTTATTTATGCAAAACATATTTTTAAAAATTGAAAATAAAACACAGTCTAAATTACCAAAAAAACGTCACAACAAACTTCGTTTAAAAATATATTAAACATTTAAAAAAATGCTCGGCCGAAACCGAAGCAAGAAGATATTGTGCTTGATTTGTCATCAGGAAAAAAAAAGTAAAGACTGCTCTCAGACTATCTTTTTGAATGTAGGCCACTTCTTTATATTTCTTCTGGACGCTGCAATTTCCACTGGCTCACAAAAAATGTATCTGTTTAACAATTCTTTTTATCGCTTTGTGTAAGGATATTAAAAAGTTTTATTACATTGTAGGAGTTTTAAAAATATTTGTAACCAAGGTTTAGCTCGTGGAAAGATTGAAATGGAAAATAACGATGTGATATATAGTGTGCCCAGTTCGAAAACAAATTAAAAATCAACGGAAAACCACGCGAACTATAGACGTTTGCACTCTCCAAATTCAGTTTTCTTTTTTTTAATCACTCCCGTGTGGAATAATACTCGTTTTCATTAAAAATCTGAAATTTAACAATTAATATTACACTGCATATTGACGCGAGTGTAATAGGGGTCCAGGTAAGTTGTAATAAAATTAAAAGGGCAATATTTACGACGAATTTCATAAAAGAAAATACCCCACCGTACGGCAGTGATTTTTGTTTTTATTTTCACAACGATTACCAAACTCGAGAAATTTACGGCGGTTTGAGTCCCACGTTGTGTAGGGGCTCGTGTTTGGTGTTATGATAAAGATAAAAGAAAAAGGATCGGTGAAACATACTCATAAAAAAACCGCTATCAAATGACTCCAGTTTTTAATTGTTGAAAGGAGAAAGTATTTTTTTTTTACAGATTTCTTGCGCGTTCGAGCAATTTATTTTATAATACTACAACGAGATCATTGATATACTTTTTTAAATTTCTTAAGAGTATTCGAGCTACTTAACATGTTGATGTATTAATCACTGCTTTCAGTCTATTACTTCAAGAGTTAGTAACGACTAAAAATACCCTTCCTTTGCTCATATTTACGTAAAATGGCCGTAGTATTTTTTTACCGACTTCAAAAAAGGAGAAGGTTATCAATTCGACTGTATGTCTTTTTGTATTAATATTACCTCACATCTCAGACATTTGTCGACCAATTCAAAAAACAAATCACCTATCTAGAGGTTATACCTTCTAATTGGTCCCATTGTGTCCTAGTCGGGATCTGATCTTGGTGCACCGGGATCTGTTTAGGGAAAACCTCGAATTGAAAAGGAACTTTCGTACGTTACTAGAATTTTAATGAAGACTTGTTATTGCGTCTGATAGTTGACATTGTGTGGAGCTGAGCTGATCGTGGATCTCTTAAGAGTTCAGTGATTTTACTGACATAACTTATGATAGGTAATATGTAGCTTATTAAAAAACAGAGTCAAAAGGTGCAACCGCTCCTGTAATCACTAAAAAGTAGCAAATAAAATTATGGTTACATTTATGTTCTATAGTGTTTTGTCTATATAAAAACTATAGTAAATAAATTGCACTTGTAAATAAATAACTTTAAAAAAGTAAAAACCGACTTCAAAACCAAAATGCACTAAAAAGTCTTAATAGACTCTTGACTATTGAAAGGAAAGGTGGCCATCACTTTGACCATCAAGCATCACAGCACCGACTCCAAACATAAATTGTTTGCCTAGAATCCACCTTTCCTTTCAATAGACAAGAGTTTATTTAAGACTTTTTAGTGCATTTTGGTTTTGAAGTCGGTTTTTACTTTTTTAAAGTTATTTTTTTTTCTTCATTTTTAGAAATTATAGGAGAGGGGGGGGGGGGGGGGAGTTGCACCTTATCACTCTGTTCTTTAAGAAGCTACAAACTACCTTTTATAAGTTATTTCATTATAATTACTGAACTTCTAAGCGTTAAGGAGTTCCACTATCAGCTCAGCCCCACAAGATGTTGACTATCAGACATAACAACACGTCAACATTAAAATTCTAGTAAAGGAACACTATGCGTGCCTTTAAAATAAGAGGGTTTCCCTCGATTACACCAAGATCCCATCATCAGATCCCGAAATGAAAAAAATGGGACAAACTAAAAAGTACACCCTCTAAGTAGGCGAAAAAAATTTTCGAATCGGTCGACAAACAACTGAGATATGAGGTAACATAGATAAAAAAATAAATAAAAAACATACAATCGAATTGATAACCTCCTCCTTTTTTGAAGTCGGTTAAAAAGCAACTTTGGCTGTGTGACAGACGAGGAATACTTACACAGCCTGTCACGCAGCCAAAGTTGCCTTTTAGAAGTGCAATTTATAAAATATAGTCCCCCTAGCCGATTACGACTACGGTGGCCAGTCACAACGACTAACCGACTGCGCGGGACATATTATAGTGCACAAGTGTGTGCGCAAACACAGGTGCACTCTCTATTCCTCTCACTCTCATAGCCCGATGGGACAACAATCTGACACGACCGGAGAGAGCTCAGGCGCAGGACCAACGGCTTTACGTGCTTCCCGAGGCACGGGGGTGAAACACCGCCAACTTCTAAACTTTGGACTACCCTAAGAATTTCTGAACAGAAAAACTCAGGTATATATTTTTGGCCGGACCCGAGGATCGAACCCTTGACCTCTGGCGCAGCCGTCGTAAAGTGCGATCCTCTAACCGCTGCGCTACCGAGGCAGGTAAAATAAAATAATTTATAAAATAAAATAAACTTTAAAATAAGTACAAACGACTTCCAAATGCACTCAAAAGTCTCAATTAAACTCTTCAGTCTTTATAGGAAAGACTTAATTTTAGGCGAATAATTTATTTTTGGATCAGGCACCGACTCTAAAAAGAAATTATTCGCCTAAAATGGAGTCCTATCCCCCTTTCAAAAATGTATTTGTAGGTACTTATGTTCCGTTATCACTCAAACAGATAAACCTCATTTAGACAAGAAAAAATTATAATTAAATTAACTATCCCATGGAATATTAAGTATATTGGACTGATCTATATGGATATGTGCAAATTTAAACAGGGTGAAGGTATTTATGGCAAATCTCTCATGACACTGGTGAAACCACGGGGGGTTGCTAGTTTCATTTCATTAAAAGTTTCTTAGTTTATTAGTCTTCGTGTTCTACTTAGCAAGCCCTTCTATTTGATATCCAAATTGTGGTAGAGCTAAAAATATAAGACCTCCATCTTAGATAATCCGCCATATTGGATTTAGAATAACATCTCATAGATAACCATACATTGTTACCTGAACTTAGCGTGTATACAAATTTTCAGCTCAATCGGGTTAAGATTAAGTTAGATTCCACCCGGACAAACATACATTGTTAGTTAAATAAAAGCTTGTAATATAAAAGTAAAACCATTTATTATTAAAAATACATTAAAATAAATAAACTAAAACTAACTGAGCGTTTATTTGTCTAATATCAGAACACGTATATTATTTATGTAAATTTTATGTACTCACAAAAGTGCTATTGACCTCTTAACTAAACGACAAACAAGTATGCAACATTTTTTTACCTACATATTTAATTGGATATAACAAATGATTGACAAGTAAAATATAAGTATTACTCATTTAAACCCCGTCACATTAAGGTCTCCTAATAGTTTCGTGTCGATTTTAAATCCAATATAAATTACATCGTCCGATGGTGTGTACCACTCTGGCGTGCCATTAACAGCAAAAGCTGGTGTAATAAATAACTCCCTGTAAGGTTCGCTGCCTGGAGCTGAAACAACAAGCGACACCACGCGGTAGATATACTTAACAGATATGTTTGGATCCTCAAACTCGGGTAAATGCACCTTAAGAATGTACCACAAGACATTGTTTTCAATTTGGATGTACGTTTCAGTTTCGTTGCTGCAGAATCTTGAGATATCTGCAATGATTGAGGCACTATCACAGTATATATCATCTTCAAGATCCAGCTGAGGGTCCAGTATGGGTGGTGGCCGGTTGGCCCGTTGAATACTCGTGGGATTTGGGGCCGGATTCTGAATTACTGGATTTGCCGAATTGTACACGTTAAGAAGTGGTTGCTGACGATTAGGATACTGTTGTCTTGTATAAGACCAACCTGGAGATGGTATTCCCGGTCTTGCTGCTGGCCAGTAAGTTGGTGGACGTAAGACCGGCTGAGGCGGGCCTATATAGAATGGAACTGGAATATATATAGTCTTTGGTACCGGTTTATCAGAATCTTGAAATAAACGACTTAAATCTGATATCACAGGATTAACTATAGTTATAAGCAGGAGGGTCACTAGTCGAGTCATGTTGAGTAACTGTCATGGTGTAAGGGGCCATATTAACATTTATACTTATTTCAGACCGTTTTCCGGGAACTAATTTTAGTTGATATTTTGCGGTTTTGGGTGAAACCATTATTTGATTACACTTTGCGCAAATAAGAACGTTTTCTGCAATTCGAATAATTAAAGGTAAAAAGTAACAAAATAATTATGCTCTGATAAGTGTAATTTTTATTTACATAGGTCTTCTATTACAGTTGACAATCGAGATATCTTCAAAGCCTCGGTTAGTTTATATGGTGTATAAACACTACATGACAATTGCAACAAGTGTCTTACAGCAAAACTTAAGGACTAATGTGACTTAAATATTTTAGAAGTGAATATTTAAATTAAAAACAAGAAAAACTAAAATAAACAAACAAAATCAAATTTTAGAACAATTTTTGGACATTAACGAGTTAAAGAAGACTGTAACCTATCGACGAAATTCGTGACAGTTACACTGAAACACATCAATAACAACCTCCTTGTTACCAGTTAGTTCGTTGTACAGTCTACACATGCGTACTATGTGTATTAGCTACGTGAATTTGATGTACTCACAAAAGTGCTATTAACCTCTTAACTAAGCGACAAACAAGTGCAACCATTTTTTACCTACATATATTAACAAAAAAAAAAAATGCTCATTTAAACACCTGTCATATTAAGTATTATTCCTAATAGTTTCGTGTCGATATTAAATCCAATATAAATTACATCTTGACTTGAGGGAAAGCTGCTTCTCCCACTGCGTTGATAAGATAACGTTGTTACATTTTTTTATCTATACCTCAATATATTCTGATATTCTATAGCTGAAGAGATTTTTGTTTGTTTGAAGGCTAAAATATTTTTAACAACTTCAATAAAGGAGGTTATCAATTTGACATGTATGTGATCCTTTCGGTCGCATACTCTTTTCGCATACAAATGATGACGAATAATGACGACCTCCGTGGTGTAGTGGATAAGCACGCTGCATTTTCAAGGCGTTGCCGTTCAGAGATCCCAGGTTCGATTCCCGGTCGGGTCAATGTAGGAATCAGAACTTTCTACATTGGCTTTTTTTCTGATTTCCATAACATATGTGCATTAGCTACTTACTTTGGGATCAGAACAATGTATGTGATAAGTGTCAAAATATATAAGCATAATATATAAAAAAATAATACCCCGTGAAACATAGGCTAATATTTTTTTTCAAAATGTTATCTACATTCTACAATATACTTCTATCTCGACGGCTACCGTGATGTTGTGGCTAGGCTGGCTGTTTTCAAAGTGTTGCCGCTTAAGGTCCTGAGTTCGATTCCTGGTCGGCTCAAAGTAGAAATCATTTGAAATCAAATCATTTACCAGCTGTTTAAATTTTATGTCACTTCCTTTAAGTGCAGTTTGCTCATTAAAAAATCGTAATGTTAAACCAAATCAAATCATTTGTTTGTAATAAACTGGTAATTAGATGTTAAATCTATACTAATATTATAAAGCTGAAGAGTTTGTTTGTTTGTTTGTTTGTTTGTTTGTTTGAACGCGCTCATCTCAAAAACTACTGGGCCGATTTGAAAAATTTTTTTTACGTTGGATAGTCCATTTATCGAGGAAGGCTTTAGGCTATATAACATAAGGATACAACTCATAATACCACAGCAGAAATGAAAAATGTTGCGAAAACGGGAGAAAGATATTCCTTTTGAGAGCTTCCGCTGCATATGCTGCGGGAACCGCTTAAGTTACACAAAAATCATGTATGACAAGATTGTTTAGCATTAAGAGTTCTATAATAAAGTCCGCGACAGCATATATCTATCTTTTATGGTTGACTTACTACAACCTTTTTTATTCATAAATTTGTAAAAAAATGATGCATTATTTTTAGAGGTGTATTATACACACAGGTATTTATTCTTATCAAAATAAATACATCCATTATCACGAGCATTTCATTTAGAACCAAGTTGCCCTTTATATCATTTGATTTCAATAAATATCTTAGGAGCTATCACAGTTTTAACAAAACTCCGTACCAAAATAATGTTCGCAGCTTAAGTACAACGTGCGCTTGCGCTAATATATTATAAAGCTGAAGAGTTTGTTTTTTTGAACGCTTATCTCAGGAACTGCTGGACCGATTTGAAAAAATATTTCTGTGTTGGATAGCTTATTTATATAGAAAGGCTTTAGGATGTAAAACATGACGCTGCGACGGGAGGGGAGGGAGCAAACTCAAAACGCGCGGACGAAGTCGCGGGGGACCGCTAGTGTATAAATACAGGGTTTAGAGAGTGCGTTGTGATCAGCCTCAGGGGCATACAAATCATTGCGTGACGCTTAGCGCCATCTAGCCGTCTGTTTATGAAATAGTGTGCCCAAGCAGTTATTCTTTACAGAATAAATTCAACTTGGAAATTGATGTCGCTTCGCTATCTAATGCTTTAGAATGTTTTTAACACTCACAGTGTTATATTTTATAATCATAAAGATGAAATAAGAAACCAAAATTTTTTTCAAAACCGTCACGAAATAAAGTATCCATAAGAGACCACAGATTTCGCTAGGTCGGACTGATAGCACGGTAGTTCAATTGGTGAGAGCGTTTGGCCTTGTCAGCCAAGAGGTTGCTGGTTCAAGTCCCGCCCGTGCGCAAATTTTTGGTTTCTTATTTCATCTTTATGATTATAAAAGGATATTGAGTATCGTTTGTGGTAAATTGTACAAACAAAACATCAGCCATATGTTATCATGGATAAAATTGAATTGGTTTAGTTAAATAAAAATAGGTCATGTGAATACCTTAAAAGTAAGGTTGTTAAGAATAGTTCGTAAAACATAATGCAATGATAACCATATAAGTACTTTCTTATCCTTATCCTTAACGGAAGAGAAGGCTTTAAAAGAGCTGTCAAACGAAACAGATATAGGATGACATATTTGTGTTTAAAATTAATGGTTTAGAATGTTTTTAAAACTCTTTGTGTCATATTTCATATTGACAAGGATGAAATAAGAAAGATATTAGAAAGATAAGATTCATAAGAGACCAAAAATTTTGCCCGGTCGGATCGACGGCTCGGTACTCAATTCAAAGAGCGTTTGGCCTGGTTAGCCAGAAAGTTGCTGGTTCGAGTCCCGCCCGTGCGCAATTTTTGGTTTCTTATTTCATCTTTATGAAGATGTTAAATTATTTATATACGCGTGTCAGTGATGTTTGCTATATCGTTTTTTTCGTAAAAAACGGTTCTGCTACATCGTATCTCGCATCTCTTTTTATCATACAGTTTGCTGCTGACTGTTCGCTCTTGTCGTTCTATTCCGATAAGAGATAGTACTTCTATGATGGTAACAAAACATCAGGTCAAAAATTGCATCAACAGCTGTGACAGCGAGTTGTAATGGTCACCGATTGGATAAATATTATCATCTTTTCAAAATAAATTCGTATCTTGTATTCTTTTGATCAGCACAAAAAAATACTAAGTACTTTTTGTTTTATTGACCACACAAATACCCGATACTCTTTGTACACGGAAAAAGAAAGGATGAAGAGAATTAACTAACCAAGCTGTGGACACATGTTTTGGCATGGGATCTAGCTTAAGATTATAGCTAAGTTTATACTGTATTTTTAATGATGTTGTTCTGTTTTGTGTTCCTCAATAACAAAACAAAATACAATTAGCTATATTTGAAGGTCCACACATGATATTATTCGAGGTTTGTCAGTTCCGTCTTAATATATACTTCGTAAGGATCATGTAAGGATCCACCGAAGCTTCTGTCACTTGCTGTCACATGCCCCTGCAGTGACATAAAACATTATTTTTTGCTTACTGTTGATGATCATGGTCTAATTTTAGTCTAATATTATAACATGGTCATGGAATACGTGCATAAGAACACCAACTATACTCTGCGGGTCGTCAAGTTGCAGTCTAGTCGAAATGTGAATTTTAATTCCTTTGTGATTAGAATTCCAACTGAAACTTTGACTACCTTCATGAAGGAAGATTTTTGGCCGAAGGGTGTCATATTCCGGCGATTTCGCTATTATTATTATATTTCGATATTATTTGGAGTCGGTGCTGTGATAATTGAAGCTTGATGGTCAAAGTGATGGCACCGACTCCAAAAAGTAATTTATTGCCTTAAATTGATTCCTTTTCTTTCAATGGTCAAGAGTTTATTTAAGACTTTTTAGTGCATTTTGGTTTTGAATTAGGTTTTTACTTTTTTTAAAGTTAATTATATTTCTTCATTTTAGAGATTACAGGAGGGGGGGGGGAGTTGCACTTTATGACTAAGTTATTTAAGAAGCTAAAAACTACCTATTATAATTTCTGTCATTATAATTACTGAACTCCTAAGCGTCAAAGACTTCCACCATCAGCTCAGCCCCAGAAGATGTTAACTATCAGACGTAACAATACGTCATCATTAAGATTCTAGTAAAAACTTGGTGAGAAGCACTCTTGAGTATGGGCAGGGGGGTGTCACTCCGAAGTTTAGGTACATACGTTCGAGCGACTCGGTACGCCGAGCATAAATGAGCGCGAGGCTGTGCCGCTCGCGGACTACGCCACGCGCCTGTGACTGTGTTTATTTTCTTAGCCTGTGACTGACTTCGTTACAACGAAATAACTGTTAATAATTTGAGATATGTGTTCCTAATTATGACATTTATCAAATCAAATTCTGTTATTCATCATTTCTTATTCAAAGAAATAGGTTTGAGTTTAAGATACCTACCCAGTTACTTACGTCAATCTAACTTAAAATAAACGGAAACAGTTCAATAAACTTACTTTAAATTTAGCATAATATTTATAAGTACCTACCAAATAATAAGTTACTTTAAATTTAGCATAATATCTACAAGTACCTACCTTCTAGACTGACACCTGACACCTGCCAAAGATAAGTATGTGTCGTATAGATTTTTTCATTTAAAAAATATTTCCCCTCTTTTTTCCTCTTCCCGAGGCCTCTCCATAATTTCCTTATTGTGTTTAGAGGCAGTGAGTTTGTGGGTAGGCCTCCAGAAGACCTCTCTATATTATATTAAATTCTTGCATTTTTATGTTTCAGTTGACACTTGGCGTTGGCAGGGACTCACTCCGGTTGCTAAGGCAACCAGACTTGCGCATCCCCTGCTGTCAGCGTCCGTCATTCTAGTTTATTTACATATAGTTTTATTTTAATTTTATGTTTTTATATTTGATATTGTGTCATAAGTTTTAATTTAGTGTTTTGGCAGGTTTTTCCAAATTTCTTTTTGTGATAAGTGTTAAGGCTTATGAGCACATTATCTCCATCGGTGGGCACCCACTCACAGCCGCAGTTCTTTCAGTGCTCAATTTGTAATACCAACAGGGCTTTTAAAGGTAAGAGGGGCCTTAATATTCATATTGCCCGTAGTCATAATAGCACCAATTTACCCGCATCTCTCCCTCTACCCTCTACTTCAAATCCTATATCTTCTTCTCCATCTTTTGAAGCTATTATCACAAATCTCCACCAAACTACTCCGCTGGTTAAAAGAATCCCTAGGGGAGCGAGAATAGCTTTAGCTAAATGCCTCTCGTCTTGTATTGAAAAATGTTTCGATAATACTGAAACTGCCTGGCAAAATCTTTTTACGTTTTCATACTCGTTTTTTCATGTAAAGTCTCAGTCTAAAACTTTAACTCGGGCGCTTTTAGATAATGCTTCGAAATCCCACAATCCATCCCTTCCGTTCAGTTCGTCTGGTACGCTATCTTCCAAATTTAACGTTTATCGTACCGTTGAGAACAAGGTTATGGACGGCGACCTGAAAAACGCAGCCCGAATCTTGTTCTCCGATGACACTCTCGCTCCCCCTAATCAGGAAACTCTCGAGAGCCTTCGTAGTAAGCATCCTTCACGTCCAGATTCTCCATCTTTAGCTCTTCCTCCTCTTCAAAATTTCCAACCCTTACAGATACTTGATGACGGCGACACGTTTGCTGCCATAATGTCTTTTCCGGCTGGTTCTGCTGGCGGTATCGACGGCATCACTCCCCAACACCTTAAGGATTTGGTGAGTGCTTCCGCTGCTGACGCCGGTAGAATTTTGCTTTCCAATATTACAAAACTGTGCAACCTTCTGTTATCTGGCAGGGTTTCTGAAAGTTTTCTCCCGTTTTTATTTGGTGCTAGACTTTGTGCCTTTCGAAAAAAAGATGGTGGCATTCGCCCTATTGCTATTGGCTCAACGTTTCGTCGTCTTGCAGCCAAATTAGCCTGTCGTGATATTTTTTCTCCTTTGAAAAAGTATATTCAACCCATCCAACTCGGTTTCGGCAGTAAGGGCGGTTGCGAGGCTGTAGTTCATTCAGCTCGCAATTTCCTCTCCTGTGACGAATCTGAAGTTTTTTTGAAAGTTGATGTGAAGAATGCTTTCAATTCTCTTGACAGGTCTGCCTTTCTGAATGAAGTTCAGACTCACACTCCTCAGATTTATCCCTTTGTTTTTCAGTGTTACAATAATCAATCAAAATTGCTTTACAATGAACATTCAATTGTTTCTGCAGTCGGTGTTCAGCAAGGCGACCCTTTAGGTCCAGCCCTTTTTAGTTTAGGCATCCATCCTGTCATTTCATCCTTAAATTCTAAAATCAATGCCTGGTATCTGGATGACGGCTCCTTTGGAGGCAAAGCAGATGTTGTTTTCCAAGATCTTGTCTTGATTATAGAGGGATTTAAGAAATTTGGCTTAGAACTAAACCTTCCAAATGTGAACACTTTATTAATGACCACGTTTCGCCTGGTTCCCGTCAGGATATCATTGATAAATTTAATTCCCTTGCTCCTAACTTAAAAATTCTTAATTCTGAATTGCTTTGCCTTTTAGGTGCCCCTCTTCTTGATCCCAGCATCGAACCTTTTCTTGATAAAAAGTTGAATGATTTCACCCTATCAGCCCCCAGATTAGAACACTTAAATTCACACATTGCTTTTACTATACTGAAATCGTGTCTTTTTGTGCCTAAATTTACATATTTCCTACGTGCTAGTCCTATCTGGAAAAATAATAATTATTTAAAACTATTTGACACTACTCTTAAAAATAGTTTGGAAAAATTTTTAAATTTACATTTTGATAACAATTCTCGGACTCAGGCTTCGCTTCCTATTCGTTTTGGTGGGATCGGAATTCGCCAAATTTCTAGTATAGCCCTCCCCGCTTTTCTCTCCTCTTTGCATAGCACTTCCGTTTTAGCCGGAAAAATCTTTGAGCATCCTCGCCAGCTTTCTGAGGTGAGAGAGGCGGAGGAGTTTTGGCAAGGTCTCTGTCCTAGAGAAGACATTCCAAAGGAACGTCACCAACAAAAACTTTGGGATGTCCCTCTTGCGAGAGAGACCTTCAATTCTTTACTTCAAAATTCCGTCAGTGACAGTAGTCGAGCAAGGCTCTTGGCGGTTTCCTGCAAAGATTCTGGTCACTGGCTTCATGCTTTACCGTCAAAAAATTTAGGCACTCTTTTCGATAGTGAGTCTTTCCGGGTGTGTGTGGGTCTCCGCCTTGGCACCCCTATATGTGAAATTTTTATATGTCCCTGTGGCAAGGAGGTTGACAAATTTGGTCTCCACTGCCTTTGTTGCCAACAAAGCGCTGGGCGTCTCGCCCGTCACGCTACCCTTAATGACGCCATCAGAAGAGCTCTTGCCACCATTAATGTTCCTTCCACGTTGGAACCACGTGGTTTGGTCCGTGACGATGGCAAGAGACCTGATGGCCTCACGCTTATTCCCTGGGAACGGGGTCGGGCCTTAGTTTGGGATGCAACTTGTGTCGATACTTTGGCCCCATCCCATCTCAGAGAATCAGCCCTTAAAGCTGGAGCAGCAGCGGAGTTGGCTGAAAACGCCAAGCGTCGCAAGTACGTCTCACTTGCAAGTGATTATGTGTTTGCGCCGTTTGGTGTTGAAACATTTGGGCCGTGGGGACCCTCTGCTAAATTGCTGTTTGGTAAAATTGCGCCAAAATTAAATTCTGTCACAGCCAATAATAAAGCTGGCTGGTTCCTAGCTCAAAGGATTAGCATAGCTATTCAACGCGGCAACGCAGCCAGCATCATAGCCTCCTTGCCTCAAGGAAATGGTTTCGTTTTTGAATAATAATGTAGCATGTCTTAGTTTTATTTCTTCTTGTTTGTTATTAATAAAACTTAGACTAAAAAAATTAAAAATGAAAATAATAACCTACCAAATTACTGAAGTAATTTTGTGTTAGGTAGGTAGTCCAAAATCTAATAGTCCAAGAGCTACAGTTCATTATTTTACTTTAGCTATATAATATCATCCTTAATTTTTAGTTATTCCAATAAAATTCATCTTGATTTTGATAGCATTTATAAAGGTACGATAGATAAGGTTCACATAAACAAAAGTCTCTTTTTGTAGTTAAGTACGGACAACAGCCAATTCAGGTTAACACTGGTATCTTATGCAGTTGACATTAGGGCTAGTTTGCAACAAAAGTGTGTGTAACCTAAGATGCTGGCGAATGTACTACTTATATATTTTTTTATAAAAAAAATAAATTAATATAAAATTTTATGTGAATTGAAATTATTTAAAATAAACATTTTTTTTTTAAATAATATAATTTTTAAAACGGCGGTGCGCCCGCGCAACATACTCACCGCCCTAACCGGGCTAAAGGCTGAGCTATGATTTATGACCCAAACTGCACGGAGAAAATAATTCTACTATACAATTTTATTTCAGACAGCAAATTAGGTTATCCACTTTTGTTGCAAACTAGCCCTTATTATAACTGCATAAGATACCGCAGTGTTTACCTTGACGTGCTGTTATCCGTACATACATGTGTGTTTGGTTTGTACTTTCATAACTTATAACTGCGGGTCTATACAGTTAAAAAAAATATATATATTGTACTTTCATTTCTCCGAATTCAGTAATTTTGTACCAAATAATTAAATTAGACAGAGTAATCACTTATTTTAATACTAGCGGTCTCCCGCGACTTCGTCCGCGCGTTTTGAGTTTGCTCCCTCCCCTCCCGTCACAGCGTCATGTTTTATATCCTAAAGCCTTTCTCGATAAATAAACTATCTAACACAGAAATATTTTTTCAAATCGGTTCAGCAGTTCCTGAGATAAGCGCGTTCAAACAAACAAACTCTTCAGATTTATAATATACTAGCGGTCCCCCGCGACTTCGTCCGCGCGTTTTGAGTTTGCTCCCTCCCCTCCCGTCGCAGCGTGATGTTTTATATCCTAAAGCCTTTCTCAATAAATAAGCTATCTAACACAGAAATAATTTTTCAAATCGGTTCAGCAGTTCCTGAGATATGCGCGTTCAAACCAACAAACTCTTCAGCTTCATAATATAACTAGCGGTCCCCCGCGACTTTGTCCGCGCGTTTTGAGTTTGCTCCCTCCCCTCCCGTCGCAGCGTCATGTTTTATATCCTTAAGCCTTTCTCGATAAATAAGCTATCAAACACAGAAATACTTTTTCAAATCGGTCCAACAGTTCCTGAGATAAGCGCGTTCAAACCAACAAACTCTTCAGCTTTATAATATAATTAGCGCAAGCGCACGATGTACTTAAGCTGCGAACATTATTTTGGTGCGGAGTTATGTTAAAACTGTGATAGCTCCTAAGATATTTATTGAAATCAAATGATATAAAGGGCAACTTGGTTCTAAATGAAATGCTCGTGATGATGAATGTATTTAATTTGATAAGAATAAATACCTGTGTGTATAATACACCTCTAAAAATGATGCATTATTTTTTTACAAATTTATTAACATAAAAAAGGTTGTAGTAAGTCAACCATAAAAGATAGACATATGCTGTCGCGGACTTTATTATAGAACTCTTAATGCTGAACAATCCTGTCATACATGATTTTTGTGTAACTTAAGCGGTTTCCGCAGCGTATGCAGCGGAAGCTCTCAAAAGGAATATCTTTCTCCCGTTTTCGCAACATTTTTCATTTCTGCTGTGGTCTTATGAGTTGTATCTTTATGTTATATCGCCTAAAGCCTTCCTCGATAAATGGACTATCCAACGTAAAAATAATTTTTCAAATCGGGCCAGTAGTTTCTGAGATTAGCGCGTTCAAACAAACAAACAAACAAACAAACAAACAAACAAACAAACAAACAAACAAACTCTTCAGCTTTATAATATTAGTATAGATTAGCGCAAGCGCACGTTGTACTTAAGCTGCGAACATTATTTTGGTGCGGAGTTATGTTAAAACTGTGATAGCTCCTAAGATATTTATTGGAATCAAATGATATAAAGGGCAACTTTGTTCTAAATGAAATGCTCGTGATAATGAATCTATTTATTTTGATAAACATAAATACCTGTGTGTATAATACACCTCTAAAAATGATGCATTATTTTTTTACAAATTTATTAACATAAAAAAGGTTGTAGTAAGTCAACCATAAAAGATAGACTTATGCTGTCGCGTACTTTATTATAGAACTCTTAATGCTGAACAATCCTGTCATACATGATTTTTGTGTAACTTAAGCGGTTTCCGCAGCGTATGCAGCGGAAGCTCTCAAAAGGAATATCTTTCTCCCGTTTTCGCAACATTTTTCATTTCTGCTGTGGTCTTATGAGTTGTATCTTTATGTTATATCGCCTAAAGCCTTCCTCGATAAATGGACTATCCAACGTAAAAATAATTTTTCAAATCGGGCCAGTAGTTTCTGAGATTAGCGCGTTCAAACAAACAAACAAACAAACAAACAAACAAACAAACAAACAAACAAACAAACTCTTCAGCTTTATAATATTAGTATAGATTAGCGCAAGCGCACGTTGTACTTAAGCTGCGAACATTATTTTGGTGCGGAGTTATGTTAAAACTGTGATAGCTCCTAAGATATTTATTGGAATCAAATGATATAAAGGGCAACTTTGTTCTAAATGAAATGCTCGTGATAATGAATCTATTTATTTTGATAAACATAAATACCTGTGTGTATAATACACCTCTAAAAATGATGCATTATTTTTTTACAAATTTATTAACATAAAAAAGGTTGTAGTAAGTCAACCATAAAAGATAGACTTATGCTGTCGCGTACTTTATTATAGAACTCTTAATGCTGAACAATCTTGTCATACATGATTTTTGTGTAACTTAAGCGGTTTCCGCAGCGTACGCAGCGGAAGCTCTCAAAAGGAATATCTTTCTCCCGTTTTCGCAACATTTTTTATTGCTGCTGTGGTCTTGTGAGTCGTTTCTTTATGTTATATAGCTTAAAACCTTCCTCGATAAATGGACTATCTAACATAAAAATATTTTTTCAAATCGGGCCAGTAGTTTTTGAGATTAGCGCGTTCAAACAAACAAACAAACAAACAAACTCTTCAGCTTTATAATATTAGTATAGATTAGCGCAAGCGCACGTTGTACTTAAGCTGCGAACATTATTTTGGTGCGGAGTTATGTTAAAACTGTGATAGCTCCTAAGATATTTATTGAAATCAAATGATATAAAGGGCAACTTGGTTCTAAATGAAATGCTCGTGATGATGAATGTATTTTTTTTGATAAGAATAAACACCTGTGTGTATAATACACCTCTAAAAATAATGCATTATTTTTTTACAAATTTATGAACATAAAAAAGGTTGTAGTAAGTCAATCATAAAAGATAGACATATGCTGTCGCGGACTTTATTATAGAACTCTTAATGCTGAACAATCTTGTCATACATAATTTTTGTGTAACTTAAGCGGTTTCCGCAGCGTATGCAGCGGAAGCTCTCAAAAGGAATATCTTTCTCCCGTTTTCGCAACATTTTTCATTTCTACTGTGGTCTTATGAGTTGTATTTTTATGTTATATAGCCTAAAGACTTCCTCGATAAATGGACTATCTAACGTAAAAAAAATTTTCAAATCGGGCCAGTAGTTTTTGAGATTAGCGAGTTCAAACAAACAAACTCTTCAGCTTTATAATATTAGTATAGATTAAACGAACGCTGACACTATCAATTACTTTCTCCGATAGAACACAGTCAAGAAATGTGGTAGGTCCTCTAGACTATTTATTTTATTTGAGTAACGCGTTGTGTACCTACGCGTATGTTCGTGCCACGCGCCGCTCGCAACCCTGACACATTCAAGGCCGCGAAACAGGGAAAGCGTTACGTGTTAGAAAGAGGCAGGTATAGATAGGTAAGGCTTCTAAGAACCGTCTGTTATAGGGAGAGACTGGGCAGAACTTGCTATTCATACGAAGATAGACTCCTCAAATTTGGATTGACTTCGCTGCAAACTCGTAGGAATGAGCAGGAATTAATTTATCTGCACAAATTACTCCACTCGCATATTTACTCCTCCAGTCTTCTTGGTGAACTTGACCTTAACATTAGGCAAAATGCGCGCAGGCCGAAATCCTTCGACATTCCTCTCAAACGCAACAATATCTCGTTTCACCAGCCACTTCTCAGGATGTGTAGACTATACAACGCATGCACAAAAAGCAACCACGGTCTGCTGGATATCTTTGAGCACAGGATGCCGCTATTTCGAAAGCGTGTAAAAGACTTTTTCTCTAAAACTGAATTGGACTGAAATTACTTTTATTTTATTATTGTGTTTAGTCACATTTAATTTTGTAAAAATGTAAGAAAACAAATACATTTAAGGTGTATTTCTTTCTCACATTTACTTAAAATACTACTGCATGCAAATCATGTTGTGAAAACTATTTTAAGGGTATTACTCTAGTTAAATCAGTAATTCGCTTTTTTGTATATGTATTGAATAATACCTGTATCGTTTTCCAAATAAAATAAAATAAAAACACTACAAGCGCTTTTAAAATTTGAGGGTTTTCCTTGATAACACCAAGCTCCCATCATCAGATCCCAAATTGGCAACAATAGGACCAACTAGAAGGTATACCCTCTAGTAGGCGTAAAATTTTCGAATCGGTCGACAAACGACTGAGATATGAGGTAACATAGATTAAAAAAAAATACAGTCGAATTAATAACCTCCTCCTTTTTTGAAGTCGGTTAAAAACTCGCGGAATTGACGATTTTGATAAAGCTACGGCTGGAGCTCAACCAAGTTTGCGAAAAATCTGATCTAATGAATTTAATGCAAACCATCCTATTAAGGTTGTGTCATTGACATCCAACTCAGGAATGATAATATGAGTTATACTTATTTAAAAAAAGTATGCAAGTTTTATAAAAGAAAACCTCTTAACAACATTCTAAAAAAAAACTAATTGAATGGTGAAATTCGCACTCTCGCGCGTAGCTCGCGCGTATCTACGAAATACTACGCCGTAGCTGGTAAGCTACGAAGAGGCGACCTGCAGGGCGATTCAGAACGCTCGATAAGCCATTCGGCTTAGGTTTCGGCTAAATTTTCTATTCATTTTTAAATCAATGTCGCAGTTTGATCGGATGTCGATATGTCAGTTCGGTAACAATTATAATAAAATAAATAAATCCACGTTATTATAATTTTATAAATATGTGAAAATTATCGCATCGAAACCGAATCCGTAACCCAATGGTTCTGAATCGGGGGGCTGATGTTGGTAGTTTTGACTCGCTCTTTAGTATAGCAATAATAAATTGATTTTGTGGGTTTTTACATTTGAAAAAGTTTTTTTGGCACCAGTATCGTTTGAACAATATAGCGTCGCAGATTTTTATGCTACTTAGTTTAACAAAAATGATTTACTATAAACAACAGGAAAAGAAAATCAAATTCATATTTAGAGTTCAGGCAAACGTTTTATCATGAGGAAAAATTGATCATGTGTAACTACTTAATTTTAGCAAAGGATAAACAAATAAAGCAATAGTACACTGTGTGCATTTTATTAGTTAATAACATTATGCAATTTACAATACTTTATAAATGTAGTACGTTTTCACTTTAAGTGATAAAGGTGATATGTACCTTTATCACTGGTTGTTGACGGTATCATTCCATTTCAAAAGGAAATACTATATCTTGAACATTAGGGATAATCATAATTGACCTGTTGATATTCTCCTCGCAATCCTTCGCGTGTTCTTCATCACGGGCAATGTAAATTGTTAAAAGTGAGCCATCATAATCCCAGACGGATTGTGAACCTTTAAGAATTGGTGGCATAGCTATCAGCTCTTTGTAAAGTTCGCCATTGACAGATGTAGCCGAAATTGACAGCACCCGGTGGTTGAGCTTGACTATGATGCTGTCATCTAGGAAATCCTGGAGAGGTATTTTGACGGTAAAGCCACGGGAATCAACCACTATCTGTGTGGTATTGTGTAAGAAAGGTTTTATCATCTCCCTTAATTTGTCGTTGTCACAGGAAAGTTGTTCAAACGGGTCGCGTTGAGGTATTTCCGTAGTAGTTGGTTGCTGGGCATTGGCTGGTGGTTTAATGGTAGTTGATGGTTTGATATTGGTCTGTGGCTGGGTACTGGTTTGAGCCTGGACAATGATAGGTACCTTGAAAGTTGTCAGTGACGGTATAGTAGTCAAAGGTTTGGTTTTGGTCGTTTGCTGAATCTTATTTAGTGGTCGTGGCCTCAAGTTTGTTGACAGCTTGGTGGTGATTGCAGACTGGGTCGTTACAGGTGGCTCGAAGGGTTTGGGATGCTGAGTGGAAGTCGACAGTGATTGAGTTACCCAATATGGCGGCTTAGTTGTAGTCGCCGAAGGCAGAGTTAACCACTGCGGTGACTTGGACTTGGTCTGTGGTCTCAGTGTCTTGGCTGTGGTGGTAGGCAGGTTGAATGTTTCTTGTGGTTGAATAAAATAAGTAAGAGGTCGAATATTCGGTGAAAAAGTTGCAGGTTGTAGCATATTATTAAAAAAAGGCCACAAGTCATAAAAACATATCACATACGGTTGCTGCTGTTGAATTCTGTTCCAGGAATTTTGATATTGAAGCCAGTTTGCAGAAACTGGAGGTGTATACCAATTCAGGGTAGGATTGTAAGGGCTATTCCACTGAGGTGCTGGCTGTTGTGGACGAGACCAAGTCTGTTGTTGTGGTTGACGAAACTCCGTGGGCGGTACTTTGGGTCGAAACTGTGGTGGCGGGTATTGTGGTCTATCTGGATAATTCGGTGATGTAGGGTACTGCGGGGCCCAATACGGCAAGTTTGATGGTTTGTCTGGTTGAGATGGTTGCCAAATTGGGAATTTTCCTGAATTCTGAGGCGGCGAGAATGCCTGTGGACGTTGCAAAGGGTTTCTCACTTGTGGGGCTATAAAGTTACGACTTACTTGATCATGGCGTGGATTTAAATATTGTTGTCCATTGTAAGCATTGTTAAATTGCGGACTAGTTATAACAGAGAATGCAGTAGGCACAAGGAAAATATTTACGATAATAACTCGGTACATGATCGATTTACGACGAACGGAGCAAATGACTAATTTCTAACGGGAAGCAAGCTTATTTATACTAGGTAGGTACATTCATTTGTCCCTATAAACTTGGATTCAATATTTTGCAGCAGGGAATAATTTACTACCGATATCCGGTAATGGCAGACCCCCTTTATAGATATAGGCCAGGAACACAGAAGATAATAATATCTTATCTTAGTTTACAGATGCGTGCTGAATAGACAAGTGCACACTGGTTATAATTTGGTATTTTATTGAGACATAATGTGACAACAAGTTTTGAAGTACCATTTATTTCACAATAATCTATAATATTTACCGATAACAACAGGATATTATTATTTATAAGTTCTAGACAGCATGACTAATATATGAAATAAAAAATGACCCGATTTTAAACTCTCCTCACACATCCACTGCTAAACTAGCCGCGATAAGCGTAAAAAAAAAAACGATAGCGCATTGTAAACAACACCCGGCCGAGAGATCTATTATAAAAAGATCAGCGCTGGTGCAGCATTTCAGTTATTTTTTATCCCCTGACAAGTGATCAAGATGTTTCGTTTCATACTTCTAAACATTCTTCTCGTCTCGACAGTCTACGCTAAGTACTGTTGTTTATGGTGGTGGCCTCACACGGAATCTGATCACCTGACGTTCGTCGGTAGAGGGTTGCATCGCTTGTGCGGACCTAGGGACCAAGCTCAGCAGATTCAGCCACAGATTGTTTACTATCCAGCACCGCAGTACTACCCACAGCAGTGGAATCTTCCGCCTGGGTACCAACAGTCGATCGACCCGAACTATATGATGGCGTTACAACAACAGCGATATCAGGGTCCACATTTTGAAGCAAACTTGCCACAACAGCAGTACCAAAGCCCGCATTTTGAAGCAAATTTGCCACAACAGCAGTACCAAGGCCCGCATTTTGAAGCAAATTTGCCGCAGCAGCAGTACCAAGGCCCGAATTTTGAAGAAAACTGGCCGCAAAAGCAATACCAGAGGCAGCAGCCGCACCAAGGAATGCCTTCTTCACCGAAATGGCAAAAGACACTTTCTAGGAGCAACATTCCTCAGTACGATCAGGGTCAATACTAAGGTTAGCGTCTAAACGTCATGTTTTTTTTTCGTATGTGATTTTAATTATTTTTCCGAAGTGTTTTAATATTATTATATCAAATTTTAATTAGATTTTTTGAGAATATTAACTGTAAAATATAATCTAATGTTCTATTTTGATTATTCAACCGTACGCTTTTCAATTAAAATTGGCTTTCATTTTATATGATGATATTTTATTTTATTCGTTACGTACACAATTTCCCTTTTTTTTTAAACACGACCATCATGATTTAATTTTAAAATTACTTTATTTATACGAATTAAATATAGCTATTTGACTTTATGATGAGAAAAACTGTTGATATTATGCTATTTAAACTCTATAATAATATTTGCTTTGTATATTTTAGAAAAAAATAGCTAATTCCGTTGTAGTGGTCAATTCAAATCTGTAAGTACATGAGAATATATGATTTTGTTTCGTCGGTAAGCCTAAGGGTTTGAGTATTTTAAGTATTTGCTTAGATCTCGTAAAGTTGGATAGTTTAGGGTGTTTCCCAATATCCTTTGAAGTTAGGATCTATGTTACGATATAATAATAATCATACATACTCGTACATATGCGAAAGTCTCAAGACTGTTGGTTAACCCGTCAATACTCGAGTATTATCGAGACGCGACAGCCTGACTATAAGTCTAGCTAGGCGACCGCAAATAGACAGTTTAATAGAGTTGAGCCACAGATAAGTAAGTTAGTAGATGAAGCACAAAACACCATATTATGTACGGTTGAAATCTCTAGTACTTAACCAATTTTAAACAAAACTTGTTTGGAAATATTATACAAAAAGGAGATTCACTTCAATTAAAATCGTGGTAACGGTGAATTTAGGCTTATAAAGTGGTAAGGCGGCAGAGACCTCCACCATACAAGAGGGCCGCCCTGTCTTTGTTTGGTAATTGCCTCATTTTCCAAGGTTGCCACTTGAAATTAGTCGGATTGTCTTTGTTGCCTCAATTTGTGCTCTGAGTTTTATGACTAATTGATGAGTACCAATAGTAATTTTTCGTTTGAAAAAAATCTTGTAAAGATAGCAGGACTAAACTCTTGATTCCGGCCGCTTGTGATCAGTCGCTGTGGCAAACCGTGAGGGAGGCCTATGTTCAGCAGTAGACGACCTTTTGTAATAAAAAGTCATTTTGTAGTTTCAGAATATTATTGCTGTGTGAAATGCAATAAAATGTGTACTCATAGTCATGATGTAAGTATCATAATATCTACCGAACTTACACGTCATCTACAAAGGAAACAAATCTATGGTGGCGTTATCAACGGGCGGTCCACACGACCCGACTCGCTAACACGCTATTATCTTTGCCTCTTAACGAACTAGAGGGTTAACTCAGGATTAGCCTGGGCTCTGTTAATGCAGACTACAGGCCCAACAACATACAGCCATCCCACTTAAGCCGTAAGATATATTATCGCGTGGACACTGTGTGTATTGCGGTGTTATCAGCTGAGACAATGTTTAGGTGGCCTATCCCGAAATTTGTTGACAAAAACAAGTTGCAAACAGTAGGCAGCGTTTGTCAGTGATACTGTGAGTCCATAAATAGAATTAGCCTTGTGACGATGATAAATGTAAATTATGTTTCACAGCTTCATTCTTTGCGATTTATACAATCTGTGGTTTACATGGTGTAGTTGCGCCCTCACGTATCAGCCTTCTCCACGCATTTGTTTAAAGTTTTTTTTTTTTTTTTTCTTTTTTAATTCGGTTTCTACTGAAATTGATTTTAAAATAAAAATGGCAACACAGTGACGTATATCCGACTTCCCCCACTCAAGCTCACCTTATGATGGCGGCCATTCCCTGCGAGTCATTCTGCGTTTTTGCGTTGAAGCCTTCGCACGTACCTTCGCTTGGAACTTAAGTGTCTCTCAACATGGGTAACAAGAGGAAACGCACCGAAGACGAAATACGCCGAAAAATAGAAAAACTGCAAAATAAATTAAGTAAAAGGGCCCGATTTCAAGAGCCAGTATCATCGGAAGATGATCTTAATCGTAAGTAACATTCTTTATTCATTTTACTGGTTCAATAGTGATACGTGATGCTAATTCTGGGCTACCACTGTCACGATTATTGTTCCTTTATTCTTGCCATTTGCGATACGTGATGCCGAATCTGGGCTACCACTGTCGTGTAAACAAATCAATGTGGTACGTGATGCCTGTTTTGGGCTACCGCTGCCACGAATATTGATAAAATTGGCTATTTTTAATAAATAAGGAAATATGTTTTCCTATATGTCAAAACTAAGACTGGATGTTTTTTGCCAGATCATGTCAACCCAGACGAGTTTGGTGACATGGAGGTGCTCCCTACACCTGATGCGTCTCCAAGGGGAACTCCACCACCCCTTGAATCACCGCGACATGAGTCACCACGCCGTGAGACGCCGCGCCATGAGTTGCCGAGTACAATGTCACCAGAACACACATCTCAGACCCCGGTGTCACCGCAAAAAACTACACCGGAAGTCAGCGCACCAACAGAAACACCAGACCAGACGACACCGCAGGAATTGGTATGTAACGGTGACCCAGAACTAGAAGACGACATATTGCAGTTGCTGGGTGACGCTCCTAAAACAGAATCTACTCTCGGGCCACCTATTCACAAGGACGTAGCTAATAGGTGGCAAGAAATTCTTGCAAAAGGTCTTCCAAAAGAAGCCAAGGAACAAATTATGAAACAGTACTCTATTCCTAACAACTGTGACCTATTATTGGCACCTACTCTTAACCCAGAGGTAAAAGCCGCTATTCGAGAGATCATGGTAAAACGTGACTCATCGCTTATGTATCAACAAAAACAACTCGGAGTTGCATTATCGGCCTTGGGAGAAGCTATAAATTCAATACTTTCAAATGAAACGTCAAAACAAAAGATTTTGAAGCCGATCAGTGATGCTTGCCGAGTCCTATGCGACTTACATTTTCATGAAACCAAAACTCGCAGGCACTTCGTTATAACATCCATTAACACCCAACTCAAAGATTCGTTGGTGAACACCGTCAGAAATAATCAACTCTTTGGAGATAATGTTACAGAAAAAATCAAAACTGCCAAATCTATACAAAAGTCTGGAGAAGCATTAAAAAACGTACCAAAACCAGCTTTTAACAAGAACAATTATACAAACAAACCTAGCACAAGTAAAGCTGCTTTAAACTTCAAACCGCAGCAACGGAAAGCCGACGGCAAGACCAACAGCGTTGCTGCGAGAGGCCGTCCGTCATACCGCACGCCACACCCGGGCCCCAGCGGAACTTACCGACTGCCGTATCGCTCTCCGCCGCCGCCGCCGCCGCCGCCTCCAGCTTCGTCGAGGAGGACTCATCGCTTATAGATCATGAGGTACCGTACGCTGGTAGAATTCAATATTTTCTACACAAATGGTTACAAATCACTAATGATCCTACAATCCTATCATGGGTTCAAGGATATAAAGTGCCTTTTGATACTATTCCTTACCGCAATGATAATCCTAGTGTCTATCCCCGTTCCCATAAGGAAAAAGTGGAATTTGGGCATGCAATTAACAAATTAATTAAAATAAACGCTATCACTCGTTGCGACCCCGTTGAGGGGCAGTTCTTATCAAATATATTTTTAGTACCTAAACCGGACGGAACTAATCGATTTATTCTAAATCTCAAGTGCCTAAATAAATTCGTAAAGACTCAACATTTTAAAATGGAAGATTATCGAACCGCTTCAAGGCTTGTCACTAAAAATTGCTATATGGCGACAATAGATTTAAAAGATTCATACTTTTTTGTTCCAGTACATTGCTCACACAGAAAGTACCTTCGATTCATGTATGACAATGTTCTTTACGAGTTTAATTGCCTTCCGTTCGGTTTATGTACTGCTCCTTTTGTTTTTACCAAATTAATGAAACCAATTCTTGAATTTTTAAGATCACGGGGTATGATCTCTGTTATATATTTAGATGATATTTTCTGTATAGGCTCGGACTATTCTGAGTGTAAAGATAATATCACACTCACGAGAAAGCCTGGGGTTTTTAATTAACAAAGAAAAAAGTTGTTTAGTACCGAAAACAAACTGTAAATTTTTAGGATTTATTTTTGATTCAGAAAAGATGATCTTAACTTTGCCCGAGAATAAGAAAACTAAAATAAAGAACACATTAATTTCCATTAAAAACTCCGTCAGCTGTAAGCTAAGAGATTTTGCTAGATTGATTGGGCTATTGATATCAGCTTGTCCAGCCATACAGTATTCCTGGCTATACACTAAAAAATTTGAACGGCATAAGTATTTAAGTTTACTTCATAATCAAAGCTACGAACAAAACATCAATATCCCATTCACTTTAGAAGATGACATTAATTGGTGGTTAAATCACATTGATCATGGTTGTTTCCCACTTTCCGTAAAAGGATTTGAATTAGAAATTTTTTCTGACGCCTCAACCACTGGCTGGGGTGCTTACTGTGATAAACAAAGTTGTTATGGGTATTGGAAACAGGATGAAAGATGTTTGCATATTAATGAATTAGAGTTAAAATCTGCCTTTCTGGCACTTAAATGTTTTGCAAAAGATAGATTCGACTGCAGAATTTTGCTTCGAATAGATAATGTCACTGCTATATCATGTATTAATCGTATGGGTAGTGTACAATATAGTCATTTTAATAAACTTTCGAGACAGCTCTGGGAATGGTGTGAAAGTCGTAAAATTACTGTGTTTGCTTCGTATATAAATACAAAAGAAAATTATGATGCTGATTCACTTTCACGAAAAAAGTTTCAGGATACTGAGTGGGAGTTGAACCAAAATGCGTTTGATAAAATAACATACAAGTTAGGTTTTCCTGAGATTGACCTCTTTGCTAGTCGATGTAACGCTAAATGTAAAACTTATGTGACATGGAATACCGATCCTGATGCCTTAACCACAGATGCATTTACAATATCTTGGAATGGAATCTTTTTTTACGCCTTTCCACCATTCTCACTTGTAGTAAAAGTCTTACAAAAAATTGTAAATGATAAAGCAGAAGGAATTGTAGTTGTACCATACTGGCCAACACAACCGTGGTTCCCTCTATTTCAAAAATTAATTGTCTCTGAAATAATATACTTCGAACCCAATGTTAATTTGTTGCAATCTCCTTTCAGGACGAACCACAGCCTTCACAAAACGCTACACTTAGCTGCCGCGAGGTTGTCCGGAAAGCTCTTCTTAATAGATCCTTAGCCCCAAGATCAGTTGATATCATGCTAGCTTCATTATCAGACAACACATACAAACAGTACAATGGATGTATTAAAGCTTGGATAAATTACTGTAACAATCATCAGTATGATTATATGAAAGCCTCTGTTCCTGTAATTATTCATTTCTTAACTGAGATTTTTGATGGAGGCGCTAGATATGGTACAATTAATTCATATAAGTCTGCTTTATCATTATTATTAGGTAAAGTTGTCGAAGATGATCGTATCAAACGATTTATGAAAGGAGTTTTCAGATTGAGACCCACAAAACCTAAATATAATATGACTTGGGATCCTAATATAGTGTTGAATTATTTAGCAGATAAATGGCCTAACTCCGATCTCAATCTGGAAACTCTTTCCAAAAAGACATTGACCTTGTTGGCTTTGGTTACTGCTCATCGCGTACAAACCTTCTCCCTTATAAAGTTAAACAATATTTCTATTCAGACTACTGATATAACAATCAAGATTCCAGATTTGATAAAGACTTCAAAACCTAATTCTTATCAACCCTATTTAAGACTTCCTTTCTATAATTCTCGTCCGGAGATTTGCCCTGCTAGATGTATTCAAGAATACTTAAATAAAACTCGAAACATTCGCAATAATATCGATTCTTTATTTATTAGTTACAGACGTCCACACTCCAAAATCACATCACAAACTTTAAGTCACTGGATTAAAAACACTCTTCAATGTAGTGGCATAAACACTGATATATTTACCGCTCACAGTACGCGCCATGCAGCAACTTCCACAGCCAACAAATCCGGGGTCAATATCGACGTGATTAGGAAGACTGCAGGTTGGACTGATTCCTCCTCAGTTTTTGCACGATTTTATAATAAAGAAATCGTCTCGCAAAGCAATCAGTTTGCTGAGATATTGCTAGACAATTGTCAATAATTCTTATCATGCCTGTAAAAAATAAATAAATAAGATTAATGTTCAATTTAAAATATGTTTATGTACTCGCATGTTATTAAGTAAATAAAAAACTTACCTGTTGTTTCACATTTTAATTTTTTCATTGCTTTCAACTTCCTACACCATGTAAACCACAGATTGTATAAATCGCAAAGAATGAAGCTGTGAAACATAATTGAGGATCAAACGAACTTACCAAGTGAAGTTCGATCATAATTATGTGAACAGCTTCATTCGAAGCGATTTATACACACCCTCCCAAAATCAAATTACTTTGATACCCACCCTATCTTAAAAAATCAAAACATGAAACCACACCTAATTTAACTGTCAACAAAATGACTCGCAGGGAATGGCCGCCATCATAAGGTGAGCTTGAGTGGGGGAAGTCGGATATACGTCACTGTGTTGCCATTTTTATTTTAAAATCAATTTCAGTAGAAACCGAATTAAAAAAGAAAAAAAAAAAAAAAAAACTTTAAACAAATGCGTGGAGAAGGCTGATACGTGAGGGCGCAACTACACCATGTAAACCACAGATTGTATAAATCGCTTCGAATGAAGCTGTTCACATAATTATGATCGAACTTCACTTGGTAAGTTCGTTTGATCCTCAATAAAATGGAGTCAATGTTAGGTGCGATCTGCAGCTTTGACAGTTAAGCAGTTCTACTGTCAAATTAGCAATTTGTATTGAAATTCTGTGATATATTATTAATATGTTTATGTATATAAAATTCTCGTGTCACAATGTTCGTTCCCGTACTCCTCCGAAACGGCTTGACTAATTCTCATGAAATTTTGTGAGCATATTGAGTAGATCTGCGAATCGGACAACATCATTTTTTTTAAACCCATCATATATTTTTTAAGTAACTCTTTAAGTCTGAGACCGCTTAAAATTTAAAATTACGAGGCAAGATGAGAATGGGGGCGAAACAAAGTTCGCTGGGTCCGCTAGTATGTTTATAATATCATAACGTATATGTTATTATTTATAATTATTAGATTGAAGTTATGATATATTGATAGTTTTCGTTTACACTGAGTGGGAATTAAACTGAATGGAAATTGAACGGATTAAGATGGATCGCAATACGCCCCCTGTAATCTTGAGCGGAGGTCAAAACTAAAACACTTTAACATTATGGTAGTTTCTTGCTTGTTCCAATCGTCAAGGATTGTTATGTCATAATATTGGAAAATATAGAAAAACATACATACTAAACACTGTAATAGCATAGTAGTATCATATGCTACTATGGTAATTGTTACCCTCACACAGTACTCATAATACTGTGAACAAATTATTATCCCTCGTAAGAGAAGCAAAATAAAAGCATTCAATTATATAATTCCGCACACAAACTAAAATAATAAATCAGATCCAAAAAAGAAACATTTATCAGAGCTAAAAAACAGAACACTCCGATAACTCGTCCAATAGCATAGGCTTAAACACATTTGGCTAAAATGCCAATCGTCCCGAGCCTACAAATCCGTAAATATATCCGTCAAGGCTGTCCCGCCGTCCCAGATGCGATCCACACTATGGGACATATTACTTCAATCTTCCATCTCATCTGACTGCCTTTGTTGCGTACTGAGCGGAACGGGATGGAAGAAAAGTGGATGCGGTATGTGGTAAGTATTCTCATTTTTTATTGGTAGGTAGGTAAGCAGGTCATTTTTTAATAAGTGTAAATTTGGGTAAATAAATTTTAAAGTGATAATACTGTGTATAACATGTAGCGATTTTAATAATTGTTAGCAAGACTTAACTTTGAGATTAACTCGGCCGAGAGTGCATTTTCAGTCGTCGCTATTGTGATTCCGTCTATGTGTGTTCTTATTTTTTTTACCGACTTTAAAAAAGGAGGAAGATATCAATTCGACTGTATTTTTTTTGTGGCTGTGCACTGTGTTACCTCATATCGCAGTCATTTGAGGACGGATTTAAAATAAAAATCGCTAACCTAAAGGTTATACCTTCTAGTTGGTCCTATTTTTGTCAAGTCGGGATTTGATGATGGGATCATGGTGCAATTTTTTACTAGAATCTTAATGTTGACGTGTTGTTACGTCTGATAGTCAACATTGTGTGTAGCTGAATTGATTGTGGAACTCCTTAATTCTAAGGAGTTCAGTGATTTTACTGTCATAACTTATGATAGATAATTTCTAGCGTAATAAAAAACAGAGTCAAAAGGCGCAACCTCTCCTGCGGTAACTTCTTCTTCTTCTTCTTCTTCTTTCGTGTCGGCAAGAAACGGGCTAAATCTTACTTGCCCAGAAAGCGGCTACTGTGGTAGCCCTCTGGTTACAGACAAGTAAGTCTTCACGCGAGCAGGTGGTCGGGCACGCGGGACAGTTAGTGAGGTGGGCCATGGTTTGCATGGTTTATAGGGTGCATAAAAAGAGCCTCCCCGCGGCGCACCCTGGAAACAGCTAGCCACCGTAACGGAGTGGCTAGGCTGGCGAATCTTTTTACCACGGCAAATGGGCGATCCATGCAATGCGGTAACTAAAAATGGAGAAATAAAATTAACAATTTATTTTTAGAGTCTGTGCCATCACTTTGACCATCTCAAGCATCAACTATCAGAGCACCGACTCTAAAAATAGGTAAATTTTTCGCCCAAATGGCCTTAAATAAACACTTACCCTTTTTTTTAGGGTAAGTGTTTATTTAAGGCTTTTTAGTGAGCTTATTTAGTGGCTTAACGTTGCGTTCTACCAACTTGGCTAGTTGACGTTCAGCCATTTAATTGAATTCGGGCATTTAATTAATAGCCTAGCCATTCACTTAACTGCCTGAATTAACTAGATGACTGCGACATATATACCACCACCATTCCGTTACCGCATCTGAATTTCAAACATCTTTGACGAAATCGGTTGCCTAAATCGTTTGAATCGGTTCAGCTGGCTTAATGCGAACGTAATCACTGTATGCGCGTGCGACTATGTAGATGTGTTTTGGATAAACACATTTGTATCTTATTTCGGCGACAAGTGAAAAAAAAACCTTTTTACTGAGGTTTAATTCATTTCAATTTTTTGTTTTACTCTAATTTCTTGGTCCTAATACATAAAATTAACTTTAAAGCTTAACATTATTTTACTCTACATATTTAATTTTCATTTTTAGGAAAATTACAGCAACAACATGATTTATTAACTTTATAAATACTTGGGTCATGTGACTTCCAAAAATATAGAATATTAGCGAAACTCCAAAAAAATACACTGTTACCGCTTTCAAAGAATTGCAACTATTAGCAAGTTAGTAGCAATGATATTGTATTTAGAAGTACAATATCATTGGTTAGTACTTTATGCAAAATAATCAGTATGATGAAATCAGTTCAAGAGCATTTGTCATTTTTCTTGAATGAGAAATTAATTTAGATTTTTTTGATTTTACATTATTATATCTCCATCAAACGAAAACATTAAAAACAAATAGGTATACAACATAAAATTGTGTTCTCCAGCAAAAATATTCTCCTATTTCGTATGATTGAGATCCTGCCTATCTACAAAAACATGCCATATTCATAAGCGTGGTGGTGATTCGGCGAACGAGGGTGTATCGTGAGAATTCATCAAATTTATGAGATTTGAATTGACAGAAAGCAGTTTGTTCCTCTTTTCACTCAATATTTTATCTTTTAAAGCCCGTGATTTTTTATTGATTTAATGCTTGGATGGGTTTTTTCACCATAGTGGTTTGTGTATTTAGAAAAGTATAGAAAGTTTAAATATGAATTAAAACTGACGCACACTTAAAAATAATAAAAAAAAGAGACATCACCTCAGCAGAAAATGAGACTTATCTATGACGTGGTTATATTCAAAGTAACATTAGTTACGGAGCCAAATCTTTTTTTTGCCTAAGTATGTATTGTATTTAGATTCATGCCCAACTCAGAATGCGCGAATTATAGTCACTTTTTTCTTTATGTTTCGGTTCAACCTATGGTTTCAAGTAGAACATAGCACTTCGGCACATCAGAGTAGGCATTCAAGTCACGCGTCATGTTGATACTGGTAGTGATTCTACGGTATCTACTCCCCGGCATCTCCATGTCCTTGAAGCGAAGTCTTGAGCCCATTTTTAACATGTCCTACACGTGACGACTCAGTGACATGAAGATAGGATGTGCTGATGAATACGGTAGAAAGTAGCTTTGATTTCAGTATGCTAAAGAGATGGTGAAACGTAAATCAGTTTTCCGTAAATAATCCACGTGTGAATTCGTTGTATGTATTGTTGGTTGTTGGGCCCTATTGTTGCCTACTCGACCAGTTATGATCTATTGTGGCAGCCATTATGTTTAAAGTTCACTGCTAAGTCCCGTTGAGTCCCGTGATATCTGTTATCTCATCCGGGTGCATGATGTGTCGCCCGAGATGGATACTTCTTTTGCTCATAAGCGGTCCGCATGAGCAGAGGATATGCATGGCCGTTTTTTCTTCTGTATTGCAGAATCTGCACAGAGTGTCTTCGGTCATGTTCATATCGGACAATGTTTTTTCAGTTTGCAGTGGCCGGTCAGTATTCTAGTCACTGCACATGTTTTGTATCTTTAGAACTTTAACAGTTCATTAGTAAATTTGTTTTTGTAACCCAGAATGAGTGCTTTTAATTGTTCGTAGTGACTATTCAAATGTATTGTGTATTGATGAAGCATTTTCTACAAACCTGTTATGGTGATCATGGTTAAAGCGAATCAAGGCAAGACGAGGCGACACCAGCAAACCGTAAACATCATCGCTTCTTGTTACCTCATGAAGAGTGCGGATGGGCCCTTAATATACAGGATGTAGCCTGTAATAAAAGCATAAATCTAGCTAAAGGCCCTTTGAGTGCCTAGTATTCAACTCTAAATATATTTCATTATAATGAAAATACATTTATTCTTATTTTGCAAACCAGCAATGTGCTGCAAACAAATGTACCCAGTCATAGAAATTGACATTGTCATTTAATACAACGAGTTATAGAGAGGGCCATGCTGGGTGTTTCTCTACAGGATCGAATCAGAAATGAGGAGATACGTAGAAGAACTAAGGTAACGGACATAGCCTTGAGAATCAGTAAGCTCAAGTGGCAATGAGCAAGGCACATAGCGCGAAGAACTGATGGCCGTTGGGGTCGGAAATTTCTAGATTGGAGACCCTTAGACTAAAGACGCAGCGTAGGACGTCCACCGACAGGATGGACTGACGACCTTGAAGATCGCAGGATCAAACTGGATGCAAACTGCTAGTGATCAGTTGCCGTGGAAAGCCTTGGTATGTTCAGCAGTAGACGTCCTTTAGCTGATAATGATGATGATGATGACAACGAGCTAGTGATTTTGGTACACATTGATTAAATATTATAACCTTGGATTACTATGTCTCTGAGTTAAACCGTTGTAGAACATTATGACTAAGTCAAAGTAACTACGTATACTCTGAAGACTCATGGTGTAAAAAAATGCCCCATTTCCAAACGCAAATAAACATTCATTTCATTTCATTTCATTTCCTAATACAGGCTACAATCCGTATGTGTTTTAGAGAAAGAAACTATCTTATAGTAACTATCTTTTTATTTGTGTGTGGGTTATGTTACATTTCAGCTAGCAAATTACTTACAATTAGTAAATAATTACAGCTAGCAAATTGTTAGTAACACATACGCATGTATGTGTGTGCTAAACTTTTTTGAAGTGAAAACTTCTTTAGCGGCGTTGAGCACTTTTGTGGGATGTGGGAAAAATGTGAAACTCGCGTCAGGACACGTGGGCTGATCGAAAAACCGTAAGACGGTTGGCGAAATTATGGATGTAAGTTGATTTTTCTGAGAGATAAACTTTTTAATGTAATTTAATATAATATAAATTGTAATGTTTGTGTACGATAGCGCAATAAATAAATATTGTATTCTATAAAAATATTATATTATTATTATTATTATTGTATTATTATTATTATTATTATTATTGTATTCTATCACAAAAATGATAGTACTTTTATATTGATAATAAGAGCAATTCATTCAAAATTATTTTCTAACTATTCCAAAAAAATCAAAAATGCACAACGTTGATATTCAAGTTTTCACTTCTGCCGGCACTCCCGGAGTGCAATTTTTTTTTTTTTTTGAGTAAATAGTTCTGATAAAAAAGACCGAAAATTCTACTACTAATTGCATGATATATTTAAATAGCTTGAATACTTTGCAGTCATTTTCGAACAAAATTAAGTACCTCTGTTGACATCACAGTTACCGTACTCTTTTGTGACTTTTCCCCGGTTTTTGAAAGATGGTGTTTAAAACATCACCGCCTGAAATCTTTAATTTTAAAAGATGAAACTTCTTTGTTATATTTACTTTGTGCGGTGTGCAATAAAGAGTGCCTTATATACAGAGTGTAAAAATATACGAGCCAAATTTAAAGTTTTAGGGATCCGTAGACATTTTATCGTATATTTACTCTTTTTTTCTTATAAAGGATGTAAATAAAAAAAACCGGCCAAGTGCGAGTCGGAATCGCCCACTGAGGGTTCCGTGCCAACTTTAACTGAATTAGGGATCTACTTACTTCTACTAAGCTTAAATACCATAATATTTTGTTGACAGCAAATATAACTTTGTTTTTCATAGTGTTTGTATGAAAACAAAGTTATGTTTGCAGTAGTTAAAAATGTGCTATATCTCAAAAACTACTGGTTCGATCCCGTCCAAACCAATTTTCAATGAAAGTATTTGTTAAGGTCTACATTACATATTTTTTTCAAATATTTCCTTGCTTAATTTAGAAATTAGATGGGGGGGGGGGGACGCCCATTTTACCACTTTGGAAGCGTCTAGCTGTGAAACGTTAGACTTTAAAAGAAAATGGTTTCAGGAACATTGATGTCATTTTGAAAGACCTATCTATTGACACTCCACACGTATAGGTTTGTCAAAAAAATTTTTTTTCGGTTTTAGTTTCATGTATGAGAGCCCCCCCTTAAACATCATTATTTTTTATTTTTTGTATTAGAATCGTAAAGCGGTAAACAGGATACATCTTTCTACCAAATTTCAACAGTGTGATGCTTATAGTTACAGAATAAAATGGTTGTGACATACGGACGGACAGACAGACAGACAGACTTGACGAAACTATAAGGGTTCCGTTTTTTGCCATTCGGCTACGGAACCCTAAAAAGACAAGCCAAATCTAAGGGGGTGGTTGAGAGTCTAGTTTTGAATACAGAAAAAAAACATGTATTTTTCACATTTTTCTATAAAACAAACTTGTACTCCGAACTCGATTGACAACCGCCCTCTTGAATTTTGGCTCGTTCCTTTTTTTGCACCCTGTGTACCAAAACCAACTCTACTCTTATGAAAGTAGAGGTTATTTTCAACTTGGATCCTATTTTTTATTTATATTTTATATAAACGAGCTCTCAGATCTCGAATTTCGCGCAGACAAAAGAAAGATTAACGGTGTTATGATTTTTTTCTTATTATGCCGGCTTATGTTTTAAGTATTCACCCTTAGTGAAAATCAAAGCGATTTGTATTTTTAGTAGTTTTATGAACTTTGACTGAATGACGATAATTGTTTTTTTTTATGTTAAATGATGAGAAAAAAAGATTATGATTTGGATTTAAGCAAAAATATCGCTTTCCAATCGTTGTAAGTTTGTAAGTTATCCTGTTATTTTAATTTAAATGTAAACTTTTTTTCAATATAGTCGGAACAAGTGTTAGTTTTTTATTTCATTATTATCAAATGCTAAAAAAACAATTTTGTTGTTAAATTCAGTTAAGAAATATTGAATAATTGCCAAACACAAGAATGCCCAACTTAAAATACTATGAACATGTACATCAAATAAAAATAACTTAACTAGGTTTTACTTCTTAACTAGGTGCTTAATATAGTTAATTTGTCTTCTGATCAATTTGAAGCGATGCTTTAATACTTTATATCAACATGACTAATGACATAAAAGTATAAAATAATATTTATAAAGAGAATATAAATATAATTTATAAAGAGGAATGAATGATTGTTAAAATTATATTTCCTGTTTTTTTTAAGGAAATTAAAAAAGGAGGAGGTTATCAATTCGACTGTACGTTTTCTTGTTGTTTCGTTTTCGTTCTCGTTACTATTTTTTTGTAAAAGTTTACTGGTACATCACTATTAAAGTATGGCGGATTAACCAAGGAGGCAGACTCGTTATTTTTTCTACAATATCAAAATATGGGTCTCAAATAGAAGTAGGACACGAATAATAACAAAAATATAAAAATAAATGAACTGTGAAAACCCTTTTAAAACAAGCCTTTATTTGATAGACCCAAAATATGAAAATATTTTTTTAATTAAATTAAACTAATAAATTTAGAACTATGTACCTATTAACGTAATGTAAATTTTATAAAAGCTTGTCGTGGGATGTGCCTGTATCTAACTAGCTATAACACAATATTAATGACTTGAAATAATAAGACTTGAATTAAAAATATGCAAATAAATATCGCGTCCAACTTTTATAAAATTTAAATTGCGTTATAGGTACATACTACTGAATTGATTAGTTTGATTGATATTGTTTCATCTTTGAGGTCAATAAAATAAACGCTAGTTTTTAAAAGTTTTTTTCAACAGTTATTTTTTACTATAACGTCCTACAAAAGTTATGCCACACTACCTACCTCTAATTTTAACACTTGGGGATTGTAATTTTGTCATTTTGTGTGTATTCTGGCAAATAAGTGTTTGATTGTCAAAATAGCAGAGTCTCGGAGGCCAATCTATAATAACAGTGAAATTCGTAAACGCTGATTTCAGTGACAAAACACAAGCGTAATATTAAAAGCGACAAGATTCGGTTGGATTCGCTACAGTCACGGAGAAAAGTGCCGCTGCAGACTCAGTGCACCGTACAGTCACGCGCAACCTGATAAAACGAGCCGCTCTTTGAGCCAATTTGAAATTGTAAAATGTCTTCCATATTTTCTTTTTTTAAGGAGTTTGAAGCGTCAAACGAATGAAATAAATCTAACTGCTTTGCGCGAGATTTGTAAGTCAGAATTACTTATATGAATAAGTTTGTATTTATTTGTATGGGACCCAGATAATTTAGTGCAGTTAATTAAACGCTTGCATCCAATTAAATGACTGAACGTCGACTAGCGAGTCATTAAACGCACTGCTTAGCTAGATGGCTGAATGTCGTGTAGTCATTTAGTTAAATTAGGTATTGGCGAATTTGTGATCTTTAGTTAGGGTGACTGAGTTCATAACTTAAGTTATACGATTGCTTTTCACACAACAGTTAAGAAATACACCTAGTAAGATATCGGTAAACTAACATTAATCATTTTGATAATATCAGTCTACAGTCGGTTGAAAAAAAAAACAAGCATTGTGTTCTTTTCATATTATTCATAATATAAATCTGCCTCGTTGGCGCAGCGGTTACAGGGTCAACACAACAAATAATCATTCAACAGGTAAATTAGTCCAAATCGAAGCCTCTTAATAAACGACTTATATTTACCATTACGCTTCAAATTTAAAGTACGCAGTTTGATTATTCTATTCTAGAAACGTTAATTTACGTAAAAAGTAAAGACAGAATAACACAGGGAATGTATATACGAATATTTTATATAATGAAATAATATTTAGTTTTACACTAGAGCTGCATGTTCAATATTTTGTGTCGGCTGTTTATCATGCAGTAAACTAATATCTTACTAACATTACTATCTTAGGAACATTGTTTTTAATCACCTGATCGAAAGGTTATCTCATTTAAAGCTACAAATGTATACTTAATACTTATGTTTGTTACTGACATCTTAAATCGGTTTCGTTTGACAGCTTTTACTTGTCCTTCTATTCCGATAGGAATATTAATTTTATGGTATTAACTTAAGTAAGTTTGTTTATTGTTGTGAAATGAATAAACTGTTTTTTTTAAGGTTCCTAAAACCGTTTTCTCTAAAAGTCTAACGTTTGCGAGATAGACGCTTCCAAAGTGGTAAAATGGGTTTCCCCCCATCTAACTTTTTAACTAAGCGAGTGTAAATTAAAAAAAAAACATATTGTAGATCTTGACAGAGACTTTCAATGAAAACGAAATTAGTTTGAACGAAAACGAACTAGTAGTTTTTAATATACAGGCACATTTTCCATAACCGCAAACATAACTTTGTTATTCATACAAGTACTATGAAAAACAAGGTTACATTTGCTGTCAATAAAGAAGTAAATGGATTCCCTAATTCAGTTAAAATTGGCACGGAACCCTTAGTGTGCGAGTCCGACTCGCACTTGGCTGTTTTTTAACTTTTCTTCTATTTACTCCCTGACTCAAGTAAACAATATGTTTCCGCTATCTCACGATCACTAGTTTGGGATTTTGTGTTCAACAGTTCAACTCAGGCAATCTAACTACCGCTGGTAGAAAAGTTTAAGAAACACGTCAAGACCATAAAAGCAGCGTTGAAGCGTGAAAATAAAGATGCATTTATTTCTGGGACAAATCCGAATCTTTCCGGGACATTTGATCTTCAAATGCACCGCGAGAGAAACGCTCAGTGCCTTAAACGCGCTCACTGCATAACACATTGGATTTTCCGCACTTTAAGTCCATTTCTTTTTGCTTGTCGAATATTCTAAACAATCTTGTCATTCCTTTTTACTGAAATTATTTATTTTAAAATAAGATAAACAGAAAACTCACAAAACTACATAGGTATTTAGTTGTTTTGCACTGAGATCATTTTAAATCAAATGGTTACTGAATTTTATTATTTCATATTATTTTAAAAGTTATGAAAATACTGTTTACATTTTTCGACTAGCATAGAAAAACGGACTTTCGTCAGCCGAGAACAGTAGTGAAAGATTACCTGGATTAAGGATTCAATTCATTTTAAAAGTCCGCAATTTGTCTAACGCTCTGGAACATTGTCGAATTAATAATAACCTCGAAATTTCTTTCCTAACTTACATAACCAGCCAAGTGCGAATCGGACTCGCTCACGAAGGGTTCCGTATCTATGTATGTAAGCACTTTAATATGTCTTGTTAAACATGGTTCAGATTGCCATTTAAGGCTTTGATTCCCCTTAAAATAACAAATAATCCTAAATTATGAGACCAAACCGGTAATAGCTTTTGATGGCGCTCTCTCACAATTATTTTTAGCTTAAAAATAACGATCAAAATTTAAATTTGAGAGTTTTACAGCCTTACCACAATTATATTAAGCTAGGTTTGAATAATTGTTTAATATAGCTAGTTTAAGATCAACGTCAATCAAGTCTATTGCTAGTTTAAAATCAACGTCAATCAAGTCAAACGAAATAAGGGTGACATACATTTCACTTTAGCCGCATAACATTTAAACAGTAGTACTAGCCTTGTTTATTTATTTGTGGTAAGGCCGTTAGTGTTATATCTTTACGTAAGCATTGTTTAGCGAAAATTATTAACATGTATGGTTACATACAGTAACAAAATAAAATTCAAAATGTAATTTTACCTTTTGGGCGGGATGAGATTACTTACTTTACTCAATTCTGAGCTGAACCGGAAGATCCGGACTGATGGACACGGGGAAATTATAATATACTTGTTGAACCCTTGGTAATGGTTTATGGAACCATTAAAATATTGTTTTATTGATCTGTTATTAGCAATTACATAGAGACAAGTAACATACAAAATAAGGTAGGCGCCGCCAGGCGCATAGGCAATTTACGGGCCTTAAACAGAATGTTGTTTTGGTCATATGAGTAACATTTTTTCGAAGTTTTATACAAGAAAACATATTCACAATATTCTAAAAATACGAAATACCTACTACACCATAGCTAGAAAGATTCGATGAGTCGACCTGGTGTTGGTAGTTTGGACTCGCTCGCTAGTATGTATCGCAATAATAAATTGATTTTGTTAGCTTTTCCATATATTTTTTTGGCATCAGTATCGTTTGTACAACCACCCCCGAGTCGCTCTTTGCTGACCAAAACAACACACCCTGTATTCGTTTATTTGCATACAGCATTTGGATTCATGGACGCAAATATGTATCGTCGATATGTCGTCATGGTAACCTTTTGTTGCTAAAAGTAGCAATGTAAATAAGGTCATAAGCAAATGATCATTAGTCACTTCATGAATCAAATGGTGAAATTATCACATTTCTATTAAGGTAAAACTATGTAGCGTACCATCAAAATAAGAAAACCGTCAATGAAATTTTCACCAGATATGGGTGTTTTTACAAGCAATGACGCAATTTAAAATTATTACTCATTTACTAAGACCCTACCTACGAGTTTAATTTTGTAGTATCTTCAGCTATTTAATATACCAATTGTAACTGTGTGCAAATATTTAGCCTGGATGGTATGACCCCATTTATATCGTCCCTCTAGCCGATTTCGACTACGGTGGCCAGTCACGACTAACCAACTGCGCGGGACATATTATGGTGCACAAGTGTGTGCGCAAACACAGGTGCACTCTCTATTCCTCTCACTCTCATAGCCCGATGGGAAAGCAATCTGACACGACCGGAGAGGGATGAGACGCAACACCCTGAGAATTGGGGATCGAATCCGGGACCTCTAGCGCAGCCGTCGCAGTTTACTTTGGGTGTGGAATAGAAGTTTGATCAATCCCTCAGACAAAGTGATACTATAAAGCCGTCAAGCAGGCCTACTGTGAAACTACGGAGGAGGGATGTTCAGCAGTGGACATCTTTTAGCTGATGAAAATGATGATCGACCGTTGTAAAAACTTAAACTTTCTTTTTTTACCTAAATAAATAAATCTGTACCTGCTGCTGCGCCTTTTGTTATAAATAAACTGTTTGCTGAGTTGTTCACCCGTTAAATTAGTGTAACTGGTGACGTGACGGCTGGCAGCCACCTTGACCAACGCATAAGCATGGCCATTCAACGGAGTAAGCCGCTAGCCTTCTTAGTACTAGTTTCACTAACGAGATTTGAGGTTAGGTTAGGTTAAATTTATATTGGACATTAATCACATACATTGGTCTGATCCCAAAGTAAGTTCCAAATGTACTTGGTTTATGGAAATCAGACAAAATGGTGGTACCACAGCACCCAGACCCGAGACAATCGAACCTGGGACCAAGACCGGGAATCGAGGTCGCCACCGAGGAGTCTTTTATTGTTTTTTTTTACTTTTTGTACATATTAGTTAAGTTTTGTTTTAGTTAGTTAATTTAAAAAAAATGATTATACTTGAATGAAGTATTTGTTACGCAGCTTTACGAGTATAATCAAATATGTCTGCGGGTGGCTGACAATTACTTCTCCGCCATATTTGTTACGGGGGGTAGTTTCATTCGCAAATTGCAGAGATGCGACGGCAGATGTTGCTGCATGCTTCGTTGCCTCGACTTTATGACATTTCGGTACTACGCGGTTGTAACCCCGTTTTATGCAACGAACGTTTAATGACTAAAGAGTAAAAGACATGTTTTTAATGTTGAGTGATTATTATCGGTAAAAACATTTAAAGTACATGGAGATCGAATCCGGGTGGTTCGGAATGAACCTTTAATTCGGAATTAGCTTTTAATATGAACATGACAAAATACTGCAGTTTATTATGTAATGGAGATTTTTTTAAATCAAAACGTAATGTGAGTATGATGCGGTCATAAAATCGAGATTCGAACCTAAATAAGCAGCATATTCTTTTTCTGGTGGCGTAAAAAAACTTATTAAATTTCTTATTCGACTCGTTCAGTGATATAAAATTAATATTCCTATCGGAAGAGAAGGACAAGTAAAAGCTGACAAACGAAACCGATTTAAGATGTCATTAACTAAGTTAAGTAGGTAACATTTGTAGCTTACCTTTCGTTCAGGTGATTTATACCAATGTTCCTAAGATAAACATATTAGTTTACCGCATGACAAACAGTCGCCACAAAATATCGAACATGCAGCTCTAATGTAAAACTAAATATTATTTCTATATACAAAATATTTGTAGATATGCATTACCTGTGTTATTCTGTTTTTACTTTTTACGTTTATTAACGGCTATAGAATAAAATAATCAAACTGCGTACTTTAAATTTGAAGCGCATTGGTAAATATAAATCGTATATTAAAAGGCTTCGATTAATTTACCTAACTAATTACCTCTTGAATGATTATTTGCTTGGACTATTTCGCTGTAATGAACAACAATTAATCACCGATCAAGTCACCATGTTTTAGGAGAACTTTTTCTTTAAAATATACACAATTTCATTTGAATTTAAAAATAAATGTAAGAAATTTTCGGTTCATGTGCTTCCAAACTGACTGGCAACCGCCGAAAATGGTAAAAATGGTATCAGTGTATACAGCGGCGTTTTTTTCTGACGTCATTTTATACATACACTCGGACCCAAGTGCCTGGCCATCAGGCCGCTGTGTGCTGACGACTCGGGTCCGAGCGTGCATGATTTTTTCAAATATTTTTAAATAGCGCATATATATTTCAACAATTTTTTAAATTGAATTGCGTTTAATAATTGTGGTTTATGTGGTATATTCTTCGTAATTTGTTAAGGCAGTTAGTGTGTTAAAGTTTTGATTTCCAGGAACTTTGGCCCATTTATCAAAGATATTTGGAGCTTGTTGGTTGCAAGTTTTTTTTACAAATTAGGGTTGTTTGAGAAAAAAGTTTACATCAATTTTAAACTATTTTGACAACTTTTGTATAACATTAAACTCTTGAGTTATACAGGCTGTTGATTTGGTCAGTCACATCTAACTCAGGGATGATAATAATTATGAGTTATGCTTATTCTAAAACAATGTTTTCATTAAATTATATGCAAGTTTCATAAAAGAAAACCTCTTTACAAAAAAATAACTAAAATGAATTCAGCGAAAGCTCGCGCTTAGCCTGCGCGTATCCACTTAATAGCAAGGCTTGAAACCGGTTCAAGATTTACCGGTATTATAACGGTTAAACCGGTTTTATCGTAAAATTCCGTTCCGGAGCGGAACCAAATAAGAGCGATACTGTGAACCTCAATAAACCGGTTAATTCGTAGCCGCTCGCGACGATCGCAACGCGACTTGTTTTTAGACCGAATATTCTTCAAAAGATGTTAAACTTATTATCAGATTCAGAAACAAACGTCAGATGCGATCACCGCTTGCTGATCTTTACGAAGTTCAGAGTGGTTGTCCTGCCTGAACGAAAAGTTGAACCGGTTAATGCAAAGTACCCATATTTTTCCAAACCGATTTAAAAACCGGTTTAAAGGAACATAACCTTTTTCAAAAAGTTCCACCTGTATTTTCGTCAAACCGGTTCAAAAAAATACCGGTTTCCAAGCCCTGCTTAATACTATGCCGTAGCTAGTATGCTACGAATAGGCGACGTGGCACTGGTCGTGCGTGGCACGGAGTCGCTCGCTACTATCGCAATAATAAATTGATTTTGTAGGATTTCTCGATAAATTTGTATTTTATATGTAATATATATATTTTTTGGCATCAGTATCGTTTGTGCAACAACACCTGAGTTCAGGACTTTGAATACCGTTAAAAGTCAGGTATCGCCTACCTACCTACGCCTGACGTTATGCTTGGTAACGACCTAACCTAACTTTATTGGCAATTTTATCTGTAAGTGATATTGTTACCATGGTTTACATGTATGCGATAATGATACCAAATGAATACCACAAGTATCGTTAAACATATCATTATCATTATGTATACTACAATAAAATGAACAAAACTTGTCACCAAACACGAAGCACGTGTTTGCGAAACCAAACCGTGTTTTTGCATTTATCTACTGGCTGACGATGATGCCATTTCGCCGATCAGCCGGCCCGCGTAGCGTGGAATCGTGCACGCCGCCGCGCCGGTTGGCAACATCGCTTTAAGTAATGATTAAAGTATCGATTTTTTAACGTTAATTGTTAACATTATTATCCTGGATTTAATACTAAACTACTGTTACCCTGTTAACAGTTAAAATTGTTACTTTATAAAAGTATCGTTATTTAACAATAATTAAAGTGTGAATTTGGTATCGTTAGCCAGCCCTGCCTGAATCGGATGTCGCTGACCAAAACAACACCGTGTACAAAATTTTTTGTAGACCTTTTAACTAGAAAGTGTCTCACAAGTGTTTTTGCAAGCCAGTGTAATAACAAAAACAATGTTACTGCAACTTATACGTCTTATTACATTGTTGTCTTCGTATAACATTATACACTAGCCTTAACATAATGCCGAAGCAATCCCTTCAACGCTCACGCCTCAAGGATCCACAAACGATATTGTAATACAATATACTAGACGCATTACAATTGCAATAGCGGATTGAATTGCTATCAACTTGGAATTATTGGCACAAACCGATCTTGAATGCAATGTGAGGTGGAAGATAATTAAATTACGGAGTATAAGATGATGTATGTAATACACGTAATAGCATATAATTGTGTACAATGTTAGGCTACTAAGTTTATACTAAGAGCCGATTTTACCAAAGTCAGATAAGTAAAATTCGTCGAATTTAATACAAAGCGCCTTATTTAAAAACGTTAATAATTTTTAGCAATCATTTATGAAAATAACATTTTAAAATCGGTCGTTTAAGACCCTTTGCGCACTACGACTTTTAGCACGATGCAGCCGCGATGCAGCATCGATGCAGTCTCAAAATGTCAACCCTTATACACTTGCGCTACTTTTAGCGTCGTTGCAGTCGCGATGCTTGCGCGTTAGTATCGATGCAGTCGCAATGTAGTCGCTGGACATTAACAAATAATGTACTATTTATATGCGGCTTCGTCGACCTTAAAGCGCGCTAGTATCGATGCAGTCGCGTTTCTGCATCGATAGGTAATATGCGTGATAGTATCGATGCCAAAATGAATCTGTTCATTGCGTAAGTCGCGAGGCTGTCGGGCGTTTCCAAAACGCGCGACTGTTTCGATGCTGTAAGTCGCAGTGTGTAAGGGGTCCTATACTTGTACTTATTCCGTCCAGGCGCGGATCCAGCTCTCCTAAAAGGTTGTGGGCACGCTATGGTTTTTCAGTGATGGAGGAAGGGAGGGGGGGGGGGGTATTTACACAAAATACGACTATGATGATGTCAACCTTAACGGACAGCAGCAGTCTACGTAATAGCACCATGCACCGACTTCAAATGAGTTTGTTTCTCCTATTGGCGTTATCTTGGTCCTTTTAGTGTTTTTTATTGAAGGCGGTTCAATTTTTATTTGAAATAATGATTTAACTGTCAATAAAAACTATTCATCCCATATAAGAATTATAAATAAATAAAACTGACCATCTTAGTAATTCACATCACGGTCACATACGGTTGGCGGTTATCGTTAAAACTTAGATTAGTTCTATCAAAACTGGACACGTTTCTGTAAGTCCCATAGCGCGTTCAACTGCGGCATTCGTGTTCAGCTGTCTCATGTCAACTTAACCTGTCAACTTGAAAGGTCTCTGGACATTTTCTTTGTAGGACGATTTGTTCAACTCGCTACTACGCAACTTTAGTTATAAGTAGAATATTCTTTTTCACGGTCTTGTAAAGCTTATGATATTAAAGTTCAAATGTGTGTAAGTTTATATGTACACATCTTCTAAACACAGAAGCGATTGGTGCTCAAGTTGGGGCTTAGAAGTTTGGGATGACAAGATATAAAAATATAGCATATAAGTGATTTTACTTTGACTAACTTAGATAAGATAAGATAATCATTTACTTTCTCAAAACTGTGTACAATAGTTGTTATTAAATAAAATAATGTTTCAACATACCTACCTATATTTTTTTTTTGTTACAGTTTTTTTTCAGTACAAAAGTTATAAATAACTGCTTTTCAAATTGTTGAGTTGATTTCATTCTTTAGATATGAAACTTATCACGTTAACAATATTACTGTAATAAAACTATTGTTGTATTTATTTTTATTTAAAAACCTTATTGCACAAAATGGCAGTGTAAAAAATGTGGACTTAATTCCAAAAGCGTTTTCTTCCAGTCATACCTTTATGTCACGCAGAATAATTGTGATGAGTGCAGAAGAATGATGTACATTAGCAATTAAAAACCTTACAAAATTTTACAATAAACTAATAAATTAACGATTTAATATTATATTTTATGCAAAACAAACCATAATATTAAGTGTTTTTAAGTTTATTAACAAAATAAACATATGTAGGTATAATTTATATTACACACAAACTAACAAATACGTAAATAACTTAAAAATATACATACTTTACAAATTTCACAATTATTAAACCAGAAAATTACGCAGTTTGTTAAACTTACTACCTTCGGACACTTGATTTTACTGATTACATTTGTTACCGTGCCGCAAGATTTTTTGGACGAGAAGAACTTCAGAAAACTTACTAAGTTTCAATATTAGCTTGTAGTAGTTTGTAAGACGCGGTACTTCGGTAATTTTATTTATAAACTACAAACTTTTGCTACCCCGAGTAGCGTTGAAATATTAGGTTATTGTGTTTTTATCGCAACATATTGTGGGTGGCAATACTAAGTCTTGTTTGTTTGAAAATAATAATTTCAACTCTATTTTGACAGGGGATAAATGCCAAAAACCGGATTTAGCTCAAGTGTCTGCTTGTGTAAACGTTTAAAAAAACTATGGATTTTATTTGATTATTAGATTCCAAATTTACAGTATATTGTGAATAGATTATAAAAGGCAGTTTTTGACCAACTCTCATATATATTACGTGTTTTTTTTTGTAAATATACTCTGCAGACAAATCATCATCATCATGCCCTTTTCCCAGTCTATCTGAAGTCGGCGCAGCATGTTTTTCTCTTCTACACTATTCAATCACTCGTCACTGAATCATCCATTCCTTTCACACTTATATCTCGCTTCACACAGTCCATCCATCTCTTTCTCTCTTCCCTTCCAGCCATCAACATTCATACTCATAACTCATATAGTAACATGACTTTCTTCTCACCTCCTTCCATCATACCCTCCTCCACATGACCGTACCAACACATACGATTTGCGACCATCTTCTCGGTTAGATACTCGTATACTCAAAATAACCAAACGAAACAGTCTCCATGGATAAAGAATAATAGTAGTAGTAGTAGTAGTCTCCCTAGCCGATTTTGACTACGGTGGCCAGTCATTACGACTAACCGACTGTGCGGGACATATTATAGTGCACAAGTGTGTGCGCAAGCACAGGTGCACTCTCTGTTCCTTTAACAATCTGACACGACCGGAGAGAGATCAGGCGCAGAACCAACGGCATTACGTGTTTTCCGAGGCACGGGGGTGAAACACCGCCAATTTTCAAACTCCGGGCTACTCTCAGAATTTCTGCTTAGAAAAAAAACTCAGGTATATATTTTTGGCCCGACCCGGGGATCGAACACGGGACCTCTGGCGCAGCCGTCGCTTAAAAGTGCGAACTTCTTAGCACTGCGCCACCGAGGCAGTAAAAAAAGAAAAATAAAGTTAATTTTCAAATTGGCTAAATTACTATAATTCCTTCCTGTAGATGGGTAGCCATATTATGATAAGATTACCGTCGCACAATATTGTCGGCATTAATTACAGTTTCCGGATTGGTTTGCCGACGCTAAATGAATCCCTTACGTTGCAGTCACTCGAGAATATATGACAATCTGAAACCATTTTAAATTCACCTCCTTCATTCAACAATAATACTAAGATAAGTTAAAAAATTGCACAATTAAGGTTAAGCTTTTTCCTTTTTTTAGGGCGTAGCCGAATGGCAAAAAACGAAACCCTTATAGTTTCGTCAAGTCTGTCTGTCAGTATGTCCGTCCGTATGTCACAGCCACTTTATTCTGTGGCTATAAGCATCACACTGTAGAAATTAGGATCCTGTTAACCGCTTTCCGATTCTTGTCCAAAAAATTAAAAATAATTATAATTCAGGGGGGGGGGGGGGCTCCATTCATAAATGAAACTTAAACCGTTTTATTTTTTGCAAACTCTTTCCCGTTTCTCGTCCCCCCCCCCCCCTCCAACTTCTAAACTAAGCGAATATAAATTTTAACAAATACATGACATTCAATTTATAAAAACTTTCAACACAAATTGGTTTCAACGATCGAGATCGAGCTAGTAGGTTACGAGACATTGTATACATACGACCACATTTTCAACAAACGCAAACATAACCAGGGTTCTTTATATAAATACTATGTAAAACAATGTTATATTTGCTGTTAACAAAACATTGTGGTATTTAAGTTACGTGGAAGTAAGTGGCAAATTTCCTAATTCAGTAAAGTTGGCACGGAACCCTCAGCGCGTGAGTCCGACTCGTACTTCGCCGGTTTTTTCATTGATAAATATGACGTATGATATTTAAATATTTCTAACATGCAACATCTATGCAAGAACGGATGAAAATAAATTATTAGGTAATGAAAACTACCTCTTTAATTTTTTCGTAATAATGTTATCATTGGCCAGAGATAGCGAAATATTTTAAGTCGTACTGTTTTAAATTTACTATGGGGTTGGAAGCTGTTAATTTCAACAACAAAATCCAGTTTCTCTCGTGTGAATGAAGCCTAACATGATATTTGGTGACAGTGACAAATGGGCATCATCTCCGGAGATTAAATCCGGAGAAAAAATGTGCAGAACAACATTCGTGCCAAAACCATCGTAATTACGTACTACCACTGCTTGTAAGCTTGCCCAAAAAATTAATATTTTTTTTAACTTTATTAATAAGGGAATAGAGTTTTAATTGTATTACATGGATTCGGCCATAGGTAGAAGTCGCTTTAAAGAGTTGCTTATAAAAAGTGTTGGATCATTTATGAGAGGCTAACAAGTAGGTTTATACATAATGTCTTTTATACTGCGGAAAAAAAAGATTTCATGTACATTTGTTAAATATCATATCTGTTGCTATTTTGTCCTAACATATTTTTTTACCGATACAAAAGAAGTTATTTAACTATATGACGGATTACTTACTCACTTGAACTGTGACAGACAAAATGCTCATACATGAAGCTAAACAGCGGAATCTTTTTCAGTTATATTTCAACATTATTGAGCTGGCTGATATGTTGCTGTTTGTGCCTACGAGCAACGAGATTAGCTTGACACACCGGAAATAACGTCCGGAGATAAATGCTACGAATTTGCACAAAACCTGATGTATTTAAAAAAAATATATATAACATGAACTCGGAATTTATTCGTAACTTAGCCGGTTGCACCATCTGAAATCAACCTATAACCGTCACCTAAAATGATTTTTAATGACGGTTAATGTTTTGATGCAGTTTTTTGACTGCGTTTGTTAAAATTTGATTAAATAAGATCTTAATAATTTTAAAAAATCACGGATACGATTGCCGAAATCATTCACATTCAGTTGGAATGCGATGTGTAAAAGGTATTTTGCAAAAAATAAATACAAGATAGGTATGTGAGACGTGGCAAAATCTAGATTAGTATAATTAATTAGTAAGAATTTCATGAAGAGCTCATGAAGGCAGAAGTAAAGGAAATTGGGAGATGTCTGCATGTATGAATTGGAAATATAAGATCCACACATCCAAAAAGTTTGTGATCACTAGCATTTGCTGTTTTTTTTAAATGTAACTGTATTAAAAATATTTAATTTTTGTGTGTTTTCTAAATATAAAAAAACCTGTAATAATAAACATAATGTAAAACATATTTTTACAACTATTTAAATTATTTAAGTAAATAATTAGTTTAAAAATATTTCACTGCTAAACGATAAATTATCTATGCATTTTGTGAGTTTTGTGTTGTCTTTATTTTAGAATTAATTTATCCTAACAAAAAATATTAAATGATATTTCAAATAAAACGCAACCTTTTTTATATGTGTACTCTAGCTCAGAAAGATTGGAGAAAAAGAATTCTCAATGAATTGAAAATAACAAGATTTCCTTTATTTATGAAGTGTTTTAAACAAAACTCAGAGGTCAAGCGCTAGCTTTGATTATTTCAGAGAACGAGAGTTAAAAGTTACAAAAATAATATGTAACTTTGTATCAAGTTGGGAGTTGTTAGCTTTGCAAGTTCCCCACAGTTTCTGTTTTATAGACTCATGACTTATACATTTTGCAACTTTTCCCTTGGAGCTAGTGTTGTGTTGGTAGTTCAGATTAAGTTTTCAACTTGAAACTTATAGCTAGGCTTTAACTCGACTGTTAGGTTTCTATTTAAATAACATCTTAAATACAATTAACTCAGCTAAAGATAAAGTTTCATGCACCGACTCAAAAAGAAAACTTTACTTAAATATAAGACATATGCATTATTTAAAACGCTTTTTAGTTAGTTGTTTTAACTCTGTTTAAGGGTTCCATAGCCAAATGGAAAAAACGGAATACTTCTAGTTTCGTCAAGTCTGTCTGTCTGTCCGTCAGTATGTCACAGCCACTTTTTTCTGAAACTATTAGTATTACACTGTTAAAACTTAGTAGGTAGGTTAGGTACTTAGTTATCTTGTTAACAGTTTTACGATTACTCTACAAAAAATAAAAAATCTTGATATTTAAGGGGGGCCTCCCATAAATGAAACTAAAACCGAAAAAATTTTTTTTTGTCAAAACTATGCGTGTGGGGTGGGGTGTCTATGGATAGGTTTTTCAAAATGACACAGAGGTTCCCAAAACCATGTTTCTTTTAAGTTTAACGTTCGATAGATAGACGCTTCCAGTAGGGTAAAATGGGCGTCCCACCCTCTCTTACTTCTAAACTAAGCGAGTGTAAATTTTGAAAAAATTTATAATGTAGATCTTAACAAAAACTTTTTACAAAAATTGGTTTGGATGGGATCGAACTAGTAGTTTTTGAGATATAGCACATTTTCAACAACCGCAAAAATAACTTTGATCTTTATACAAACACTACACAAAACAAAGTTATATTTGTTGTTAACAAAATACTGTAGTATTTTACCTTCAGTTAAAATTGGCACGGAACCCTCAGTGCACGAGTCCGACTCGCACTTAGCTGGTTTTTATTTTTTTAATTCATGATTTTTAGTTACTAACTTACCATTAGGTACCTTTATCTCAAAAACTCTTAGACCGATTTTAATGAAACTTACTACCCTAAGTTGAAATATACCTGATTGAACTACAAAAGAATAATCTCGCCGTGACGTTTCGTTTTCAAAAAATCTGTGCAGAATATACAAACACATATAAACACTTACGGAATTGAGCACACAAGTTGGAAGGCTTAGTAGATTAACATACTCAAATATTATAAAATTTCAACGATATCACATACAAACAGATTACCTCCCACTTTAAAGTCTATAAAAATAACATTATACAGGGTGTTGTTTTGGTCAGTGATATCCAATTTTTATTTTTTAAATTTTGAGAAAGTTTTATACAAGAATACCTCTTCACAACATTTAAAAAATGACAAAACGAATGGGGAAACTCGCACCCTCGCGCGTATCTACGTAATACTACGCCGTAGCGACTAAGCTACGAAGAGGCTACCTGGTGTGGGTAGTTTTGACTCGATCGCTGAATTGCATCAATAAATTGATTTTGTGGCTTTTTTCGTTTAAAAAAAAACATATTTTTTAATATTTTTTTGGCATCAGTATCGTTTGCATAGCTACCCCTGAAGTCGCTCGTCGCTGACCAAAACAACATCCTGTTTATTATATATAAGTGCCACGATCACGGATCTCAGAATAACTCTACTCGTTCGTACTCTAATCAATGACGTAGATTTTGTATCTCGCAAGGTGTCAGACAGACTGATGCAGCGAAAGAGTTTAGTTTTACAATACATAGCGAGTATATAGGCTGTGGCCATATTGAGGCCCTTTAAGTAACCAATAATTAAATCTATATAATTTTAATTCATAATCATTAAAAATAAATAAATTGTTATTTTCGAACAATGTAAAGTCTGTGAAACATGTTTATTCTAATTCAAAATCTCAGGAACGCTCCTAGGATATTAATAAACACCATTGTATACTAGTCAAAGTCATAAACATAAAATAAAAGTACTCAGTCATCTGTCCGTCAGTCTGTCAGTCCAAGTCGCCAGTCCGTCTCTTTATCAGGCTGGATGCCGCAACAAACAAAAGAAATTGAACCTATGTATTGCACACAAATTAGTCTTGTCATAGAACTCGACATTGACATTTACTACAATTAGTAGGTATACGATTTCGATATACATTGATTAAGGAATTCTAGCTTTGGATAACTATAAATCTGAGTTATAACATTTTGGAGCACTATGACCATGTGACGATGTTACTCTATAAAATCATTTACTTTATTTATTTATACTTTATTGCACAACCAAAAATTTTTACAAAAGGTGCACTAAGGTATGACTGGTAGAGAATGCCATATGGCATTCTCTACCAGTCATACCTTTGGGCTGAGCAGAAATGATAGTAGGCGGTGCGACAGAAAAAAGAAAATGGGTTACTATTAAAAGAACAAAACTATAAATTTCACACATAAAAATAAAAAAAACATGAAAAACATATCTCATAAAACAAAACAAAATAACTAAAATTTACAATAAATACAATATGATCTAATAAATATTACATATACATAACGCAAGCGATAAAATAAATACATATACTTGTACATACTATGATAATTATATACTATGACGATGTATTAGAAACTTATGGATTACGCTTTGTTTCATCATGTTTTTTTTCTTCCATTACAGGTCACACGCTGTAAATCGGTATATCAGTACATCGGTATGTGATTGGATTTCTATTTTCCCACTCTATCACAAATCTGCAGATAAACGTGCGGTCGGCGCCGGCTTAAAATTGCAGCGGTTTCGACCCGCACGCGATAATTAATTACCGTCACAATTGATTTAGCATTCCGACCGACATTGGCTTCAAAAACATGTTTTGGATTTACCGTCGCGGTTATCTTATTACAATCACTATTAAAATAAAGGCAATTCAGGTCTTCATGGTGAAAAACTTGGAAGCAAGTAGAAATTTCTTGATGAATAAATATTTTAAACAGGTGATAATTTACTTGTTCATAAAAATTAAATATCAAAGCTTTGTGATTTTAAACATTTAAAGGTGTTGAGGAAACCGCTTGTCTATTATTTGAGTCTCTAATTAGGTGACCACGACGGTATACATACACAAAACTGAATCCTTTTTTAAAACTGCGTCAAAATTTTGTGATATAAATACAAAATGACATGATAGATAGCTCATTATGTCAGTCTGAGAAAATACATTGATAACCTGATTCATCTGAATTAAGTAAGAAAACTTTATTTTCCACTACACTATCCTATTTCACAAACTTCACTTTGGAACCCTAAAGAACAATTTTTAAATAAGCTCGGTGTATAAACGTAATTTAAGTTTAAGATCTAAGAATGTTCCGTTCAAGTGTCCTTCATGTTTGACGACTTCCGTGGTGTAGTGGCTAAGCACGCTGGTTTCAAGGCGTCACCTCTCCGAGGTCCCGAGTTCAATTCCCGGTCGGGTCAATATAGAAATCAAAGTTTTGTGGTGTGGTACCACCGTTGTGTCTGATTTCCATATCACAAATGCATTAGCTACTTACTTTGGGATCAGAGCAATGTATGTGATTGGTGTCAAATATTTATTCATTTATTTATGTTTCTTCCATTCCATTTTAAGACACTAGCGGTCCCCCGCGACTTCGTTCACGCTTTTTGAGTTTGCATCCTCCCCTCCCGTCGCAGCGGTCCTCAATAAATAAGCTATCCAACACAAAAATAATTTTTCAAATCGGCCCAGTTGTTTCTGAGATGAGCGTGTTCAAACAAACCAACAAACTCTGCATATTTATAATATTAGCATAGATATTTATATTTTAACCAGACACGAACGTAACCAATCCTAATAACGTAATATTTCTTCCTCTTGATCTTTTGGATGGCTCGTTATACCTCCCACACATAACGCAGGTGTCACGGAAGCAATAACATTATAACATTAACTGTTACCACGTGATTCTTGGTCCACAATTATGACAGATGCCGCCCGCCCTTAGTACAGTCGCTAGCACATCATGTTACCCACTTTTATTGCAAACTAGCCCTTAACACAACTGCATAAGATACCGCAGTGTTTACCTTGACGTGTTGTTCTCCGTACAACCAGACAGGTCTCGATTCTGAGCTGCCATCGACTAAGAATTTAAAAAAAAGTCAAAACCGACTTCAAAAACAAAATGCTCTAAAAAGTATTTAATAAGCTCATGACTCATTTGTAAGTCGGTTTTTACTTTTTTGTAAAATTAAATTTTATTTGCATTTTTTTTGAGATTTATAGGAGCCCCCCGGTGTGCTGTTGCACCTCTAGACTCTGTTCTTTAATAAGCACAATTCCTCATATAAAATCTTTCGACGTAATCACTCGTTAAAGAGTTCCACCATCAGCTCAGCTCCACACAAGGGTCCATAGCAGACGTAAAAGCATTTTAAATACATACTTGTACCAAAACACTATACGTGCGTTTAATTATTGAGGGTTTTCCTCGATTACAACAAGATTCCATCATCATATCCCGAGTTGGCTATAATGGGACCAACTTGAAGGGATAAATTTATCAAATCGGTTCACAAATGGCTGAGATATGAGGTAACATATGTACAAAAAAATATCTCCTCTTTCTTTAATAAAAAAGACATGTAAATTTACGTACATTCATTTAAAATATGTATATTACAATGATTATCGAACGTCAAACTAAACAGCTGTTGGCTGCTTACAAAAATATACATTCTTCACATTAGAGTGATAGCAGCGCGGCAGCGCTTCTCTTACTGCACTTGCAGTTTAGTTCTTAAAGTTTAGTCGTGATTGTAATGTCTGTTAACAATTACAATTTTTTATTGCTAATTGTCTATTTATAAGCACCTCTCACTGTTTAGTTTTATCATTGTTTTCAAATTTGGACTGATTTTTGTTTATAAAAAAAACCTGGTATAACTCCGTAGTCCCAGTTAATGACACATCAGAATTGAGTCCAATGTGGCCAAAAAGGCTCCATTAGCAATAATAGCGGACAGGCGTTATACCTTTTATAGACCATTTCGCTGTTTTTTCCGAGTTGGAAATAGGATCTGAGTTCATGTTATTCCTAATGTGCTATTATGAATCTATTTATTACAATAACATGGTACAAAACATTAGGAAATAATTTATATTCGTTAAATTTAAAAAAAAAGTACTTCGACATTTGCAAAATTTTATAAGACTATAGGATACTTATGAATATCAGGTAAATTTATATGAATTTTGTGGGCCTCCTAATGGCTGGTTTCTAATGTCCACATCACCCTATATTTGTTAAACGATTTCCATGTGTCCCTTTCTCTGTACGAAGGTACTAGAATATATCTAACATAGCAAAAACATGCTGACTTCAAAAACTAGATGCATCTAGATGCAGCTAGAACATCTTCTTGGACTAGGAAATACCTAATTTATTTTGAGGACCCGTTGTTAGAGACAGAAGTTTTCTCACATTTATCAGTTCATAAAAGTTGCATTTACATGCTTCAAGGATAGAATCATGTAAATGCAAGTTTTTTTATAGATAGTAGGCTATCCTTGTTCATGCTGTAGTCACATTCTGCGGCTGGATAGTATGATAGCTGAAATGGTACCACCCACACCCACAAATCGTAATAACTTCAAAAATTATAAGCATAATAAAAGTTATGTATTTGGATAGAGTTTGGGATATGTGAAGAATAACAAAACATATTGAAAACCGACAAATACACTATATCGCAAATCTTTAAAACAATAATATGTAGTTACTTCACGGCACCCTCACTTAAGGTCATTTTTTTTAACACTCTAATTTCAGGCTCTCTCACAACAAAATAGATGCCTGCTTCGGGCCAAAACTGTACTCATCCATATATAGGTTGTTTATTTTGCTGATTGTATAGATCCACATGCACTAGATTCCGTGAACCATACGGAAACGTAAAGATCCGAAAAGCGGTGCCTTGCGGCATTGGACCGCTTAGCGATAATGGGTAAGGTTTTTAATAACTATGACACAAAATGAATGAAAGTGACAAACTTTCCGACTTCGATAATTTTCCTATTCATTTTACTCAAAGTAAAAACCGGCCAAGTGCGAGTCGGACTCGCGCACTGAGGGTTCCGTGCCAAGTTTAACTAAATTAGGGAATCCACTTACTTCCACTAAGTAAATACCACAATATTTTGTTGACAGCAAATATAACTTTGTTTTTCATAGTGTTTGTATAAAGTACAAAGTTATGTTTGCGGTTGTTGAAAATGTGCTATATCTTAAAAACTTCTCGTTTGATCCCGTCCGAACCAATTTTCGTTGAAAGTATTTGTTAAGATCTACATTATATATTTTTTTCAAAATTTACACTTGCTTAGTTTAGAAGTTAGATGGGGGGAGGGCGCCCATTTTTCCACTTTGGAAGCGTCTAGCTTTGAAACGTTAGATTTTGAAGTAAAATGGTTGTAGGAACCTCTATGTCCTTTTTAAAGACCTATCCATAGACACCCCACACGCATAGGTTTGACAAAAAAAATTTTTTTTGGTTTTAGTTTCATGTATGGGAGCCCCTCCTTAAATGTCATTATTTTTTATTTTTTATATGAGGATCGTAAAGCGGTTAACAGGATACACATTCCTACCAAATTTAAACAGTGTGATGCTTATAGTCACAGAATAAAATGGCTGTGACATACGGACGGACAGACAGACAGACAGACAGACAGACAGACAGACAGACTTGACGAAACTGTAAGTGTTTCGTTTTTTGCCATTCGGCTACGGAACCCTAAAAACGGCTCAATTATAAGACATTGCAGTATCAAAGTACTCTCGTCGCAATTCGTCTACTAGTTTATACGTTAACCGCAGCTTCCCTAAACTAGAACTCTTAATCCCAGCACTTAGCCCACTTCTGCGGGGAAATAGAAAATATCTATAGAAACAAACATAACAATATTGTAGATCTTAGGCCAGTTTAACACGTCTTACTAACAAGTCTCAAACTTGAATAAAATTTAACGACCGCCTTTAGGGCTTTTGGTGACACACAAACTCAAAAAATAGCGAGCATTTACCTTACCAACATGTTTATGGATGTAATTGCACAGTTTTTTTTGGATACTAGTACTCATGTCATGAATTTGGACTATAAGTCAATATTACATGTCATTTAATTGAACGTTGCCGATTACGTATCATTGAAAGTCTTTAATATACTTTTAATAACAACATCATAGACGTAGGAGTTTTGCTGTGCTGCTGATTTTAAAAAAAAGACGAAATACGTAAAAACACCTTGGTTTAATTTACAATGGTTAGCTTAAGTCATACATAATTCCCGAATTTGCTTATCAACCGCCTTATGTGTGTGTTCGAAAACGACTCACATATTATAATTAACATTTATTGCTATACTTTGAGCAATAAAAAGATATCTAGTATCAATTTTGCTAAACTTTTCTGTAACATTAAGATTCAGTGATAATTGCAAAATACCATCTTAACTCTTAAACTGCCGAGTTTATGATGTTGTGTTACAAATTAGGAAACGACTTTAAAAGTTTGGTTTGATTGTATCGATACTAGGAACGTCTCCTGACTTTACGTACGTGAATGCACTAGGAATATATTCAAAGACGCATTTACAAGATACTGTTCCTTGAATAATGTTTGAGTGTGGACAGTATATGTTTTGATATAAATAAGTCAGTATTGCACAAAATATTGGTAACGAAATGCATTAAACGGTACAGCTAAGATTGTTGTGTGAATATTGCACTTTTGAAGTAAAAATAAACAAAAATCTATTTGATGTTTTATTTTAATTTTTAAGGGTTCAGTACTTACCGTACCGTACTGGAAGGAAAAAAACAGAAACCTTGTCAATCCATTAGTCTGTCGCTACCCTTATTCTCGGGAGCGCGTGGAAATGTCAAAATGAAAATTAAAGTAAATTTATTAGTCTTTTAGTCTCTTGAAGCTGTAAAAGAATCAAACTTCTAAGTTAAGGAAATCAAAAGATACAGCCATTTTTGCAACAATTTTCCGCAAATTTTCGACACTTGTAACTTGCAAGGGAATCAAAGCCGACAGGGTTCTTTCCGTGAACTCAGAATCTCGGACTCGGCAACTTCTTATCGCACTCGTAAAGGAAAATTATTATTTATTTTATTTAAACTTTAATGCACTGTTAATGGTACAATTGGCGGACTTAATGCCTAATGGCATTCTCTACCAGTCAACCGCTTGGAAAATGCAGAGAGTTAAATCAGTGACGGAATATTTAAAAGTACTGAGAGGGACCAAAAAAATTACGAAAATCATGCATTTTTAATTACATCACATAATATATCATATTTCCTAAAATTTCAACGAGCAATCCTTGTTGACTTTGACAACGGCTTCCAAGATTTTCTCGATTTTTTGTATGAATCGGGTTTCGGAAGCAATACACCAATCTCATATTTTCGACACTTGCAAGACGCAACTGAACCAACATCACTTAAAGCATATATATACAGGATGTTGTATTGGTCATCGACGGGCAACTCAGGGGATGTACAAACGATACACTGATGCCAAAAAAAAGCATTGCAATACTGGAAAGCGAGACAAAACTACCAACATCCGGTCGCGTCTTCGTAGCTTACTAGCTATGGCGCAGTATTTCGTAGATACGCGCTAGCGCGTGATAAGGGAATCCAAAAAGAATTTGCCTTTTCGTTTTTTTTAGTATTATGTAAAAAGGTTTTCTTATATATACCTTGCAAATAATCTTAAGAAAATATTTATCTTATCATCCCTAAAAATTTTGGAAACTGTAATTTTTTAGTAACATCATGTAATAAAATAATTTTTAATAATTTTAAACTTACTACCCCTTTTGTCATTAACGCATATAGGTATTACATTGAAATTCACATCAAATACTCAAATTTAAAATACTTTTTTCTGTAACAAAATTAAAATTCTAAGTCAGCAATTAAAGAAACAGCAATTTAAGAAGCATATTTTATAAATTGCAACTGCAACGTATCAAAACTTCCAGTCGACATATAATTTTGAAATTTAGTGAATAAATGGTTCATAGCACATGTAAAGCATAAATTCCGGGAAACTGAACATTCGGTGCGCGAGAATGACTCGCAATTGGCCGTTTTTTTTTGAAGTGAAAACTTCTTTAGCGGCGTTGAGCACTTTTGTGGGATGGGGGAAAAATGTGAAACTCGCGTCAGTACACGTGGGCTGATCGAAAAACCGTAAGACGGTTGGCGAAATTATGGACGTAAGTTGATTTTTCTGAGAGATAAACTTTTTAATGTAATTTAATATAATATAGATTGTAATGTTTGTGTACGATAGCGCAATAAATAAATATTGTATTCTATAAAAATATTATATTATTATTATTATTATTATTATTATTATTGTATTATTATTGAAGTGAAAACTTCTTTAGCGGCGTTGAGCACTTTTGTGGGATGGGGGTAAAATGTGAAACTTGCGTCAGGACACGTGGGCTGATCGAAAAACCGTAAGACGGTTGGCGAAATTATGGATGTAAGTTGATTTTTTTGAGAGATAAACTTTTTAATGTAATTTAATATAATATAAATTGTAATGTTTGTGTACGATAGCGCAATAAATAAATATTGTATTCTATAAAAATATTATATTATTATTATCATTATTATTATTATTATTATTATTATTATTATTATTGTATTCTATCACAAAAATGATAGTACTTTTATATTGATAATAACTATTCCAAAAAATCAAAAATGCACAACGTTGATATTCAAGTTTTCACTTCTGCCGGCACTCCCGGAGTGCTTTCACAGTTTTTTTTTCATTATGTTTCACTGTGGTCAGCTGGGTCGCTCGCCAGGCACTAAGGCCGTGTGTCCGGAAGAAACTTTGCTATGATTACATTATTGCTCCGGCAATATTGCAGGATTCGGCCGAGTTTTATTATTGCCCGATCATTGGCTCGGCAGTGAAAGCTAACGGAAGAGATTATCGGTTTCAGCCCTGTAGCGCAATTGTAACCTTATTTAAAGGGAATGCAGATCAAAAAGTAGTGTATCGTACGCTATGTTTTAGGGATATGTACACTTAACTAGACATCTAAATACAATACTGAAAATAATTTAAAACCCGGCCAAGTGCGAGTCGGCCTCGCACACTAAGAGTTCGGTGCCAACTTTAACCGAATAAGAATTCACTTACTTCCACTTAGCCAAATACCAAAATTAACAATCATTTATTTTAACAAAGTTGTGTTTGCAGTTATTGAAAACATGCTCTTTCTCAAAATCTACTTGTTCGATCTCGTTCAAGCCAATTTTCGTTGAAAGTCTTTGTCACGATATACATCAAGTATTTTTTCAAGAACGCACGCATAGGTTTGACAAAAAAAAGTTTTAGTTTCCTGTATGGGATCTCCCCCTTAAACATCAAAAAACGAGGAGACGTTATAACCCGTCAAAAGCGAGCATAGTTTAAAAATCTACTGTTCCAACCTCGATGCTGTAAGGATATTTATAAGAAAAACGTCTATAATATGGCAATAGCAATATAATAATAAATTGCCGGAGGATCCTTGCACTTGAGGGTAATCTCTTTAAGAAAATGTTAAATAGTTGGCTATTATGTAATTGTTTTTATAGTGAGGTTGAATATTTTAATTCAAAATAATTTATTTAATTTATATGACATCCTCAATTTAATTATTACTAGCGGTCCCCCGCGACTTCGTCCGCGCGTTTTGAGTTTGCTCCCTCCCCTCCCGTCGCAGCGTGATGTTTTATATCCTAAAGCCTTTCTTAATAAATAAGCTATCTAACACAGAAATATTTTTTCAAATCGGTTCAGCAGTTCCTGAGATAAGCGCGTTCAAACCAACAAACTCTTCAGCTTTATAATATAATAGCGGTCCCCCGCGACTTCGTCCGCGCGTTTTGAGTTTGCTCCCTCCCCTCCCGTCGCAGCGTCATATGCATGCATCCTAAAGCCTTTCTCGATAAATAAGCTATCCAACACAGAAATATTTTTTCAAATCAGTCCAGCAGTTCCTGAGATAAGCGCGTTCAAACAAACAAACTCTTCAGCTTTATCATATACTAGCGGTCCCCCGCGACTTCGTCCGTGCGTTTTGAGTTTGCTCCCTCCCCTCCCGTCGCAGCGTCATGTTTTATATCCTAAAGCCTTTCTCGATAAATAAGCTATCCAACACAGAAATATTTTTTCAAATCGTTCCAGCAGTTCCTGAGATAAGCGCGTTCAAACAAACAAACTCTTCAGCTTCATAATATACTAGCGGTCCCCCGCGACTTCGTCCGCGCGTTTTGAATTTGCTCCCTTCCCTTCCGTCGCAGCGTGATGTTTTATATCCTAAAGCCTTTCTCAATAAATAAGCTATCTAACACAGAAATAATTTTTCAAATCGGTTCAGCAGTTTCTGAGATAAGCGCGTTCAAACCAACAAACTCTTCAGCTTTATAATTTAATAGCGGTCCCCCGCGACTTCGTCCGCGCGTTTTGAGTTTGCTCCCTCCCCTCCCGTCGCAGCGTCATGTTTTATATCCTAAAGCCTTTCTCGATAAATAAGCTATCCAACACAGAAATATTTTTTCAAATCGGTCCAGCAGTTCCTGAGATAAGCGCGTTCAAACAAACAAACTCTTCAGCTTTATAATAATACTAGCGGTCCCCCGCGACTTCGTCCGCGCGTTATGAGTTTGCTCCCTGCCCTCCCGTCGCAGCGTGATGTTTTATATCCTTAAGCCTTTCTCAATAAATAAGCTATCTAACACAGAAATATTTTTTCAAATCGGTTCAGCAGTTCCTGAGATAAGCGCGTTCAAACCAACAAACTCTTCAGCTTTATAATATAATTAGCGCAAGCGCACGTTGTACTGCGAACATTATTTTGGTGCGGAGTTATGTTAAAACTGTGATAGCTCCTAAGATATTTATTGGAATCAAATGATATACAGGGCAACTTTGTTCTAAATAAAATGCTCGTGATGATGAATGTATTTATTTTGATAAGAATAAATACCTGTGTGTATAATACACCCTTAAAAATGATGCATTATTTTTTTACAAATTTATTAACATAAAAAAGGTTGTAGTAAGTCAACCATAAAAGATAGACTTATGCTGTCGCGGACTTTATGATAGAACTCTTAATGCTGAACAATCTTGTCATACATGATTTTTGTGTAACTTTAGCGGTTTCCGCAGCGTACGCAGCGGAAGCTCTCAAAAGGAATATCTTTCTCCCGTTTTCGCAACATTTTTCATTGCTGCTGTGGTCTTGTGAGTCATATCTTTATGTTATATAGCTTAAAGCCTTCCTCAATAAATGGACTATCTAACATAAAAATAATTTTTCAAATCGAGCCTGTAGTTTCTGAGATTAGCGCGTTCAAACAAACAAACAAACAAACAAACAAACAAACAAACAAACTCTTTAGCTTTATAATATTAGTATAGATATATATTAGCGCAAGCGCACGTTGTACTTAAGCTGCGAACATTATTTTGGTGCGGAGTTATGTTAAAACTGTGATAGCTCCTAAGATATTTATTGAAATCAAATGATATAAAGGGCAACTTGGTTCTAAATGAAATGCTCGTGATGATGAATGTATTTATTTTGATAAGAATAAATACCTGTGTGTATAATACACCTCCTAAAAATAATGCATTATTTTTTTACAAATTTATGAACATAAAAAAGGTTGTAGTAAGTCAACCATTAAAGATAGACACATGCTGTCGCGGATTTTACTATAGAACTTTTAATGCTGGACAATCCTGTCATACATGATTTTTTTGTAACTTAAGCGGTTTCCGCAGCGTATGCAGCGGAAGCTCTCAAAAGGAATATCTTTCTCCCGTTTCGCAACATTTTTCATTTCTGATGTGGTCTTATGAGTCGTATCTTTATGTTATATAGCCTAAAGCCTTCCTCGATAAATGGACTATCTAACGTAAAAAGAATTTTTCAAATCGGGCCAGTAGTTTTTGAGATTAGCGCGTTCAAACAAACAAACAAACAAACTCTTCAGCTTTATAAATTAGTATAGATTAGCACAAGCGCACGTTGTACTTAAGCTGCGAACATTATTTTGGTGCGGAGTTATGTTAAAACTGTGATAGCTCCTAAGATATTTATTGAAATCAAATGATATAAAGGGCAACTTGGTTCTAAATGAAATGCTCGTGATGATGAATGTATTTATTTTGATAAGAATAAATACCTGTGTGTATAATACAACTCTAAAAATAATGCATTATTTTTTTGCAAATTTATTAACATAAAAAAGGTTGTAGTAAGTCAACCATAAAAGATAGACATATGCTGTCGCGGACTTTATTATAGAACTCTTAATGCTGAACAATCCTGTCATACATGATTTTTGTGTAACTTAAGCGGTTTCCGCAGCGTATGCAGCGGAAGCTCTCAAAAAGAATGTCTTTCTCCCGTTTTCGCAACATTTTTCATTTCTGCTGTGGTATTATGAGTCGTATCTTTATGTTACATAACCTAAAGTCTTCCTCGATAAATGGACTATCCAACGTAAAAATAATTTTTCAAATCGGGCCAGCAGTTTTTGAGATTAGCGCGTTCAAACAAACAAACAAACAAACTCTTCAGCTTTATAATATTAGTATAGATTAGCGCAAGCGCACGTTGTAGGTACTTAAGCTGCGAACATTATTTTGGTGCGGAGTTATGTTAAAACTGTGATAGCTCCTAAGATATTTATTGAAATCAAATGATATAAAGGGCAACTTGGTTCTAAATGAAATGCTCGTGATGATGAATGTATTTATTTTGATAAGAATAAATACCTGTGTGTATAATACACCTCTAAAAATAATGCATACAGTACAGTGCAGTGACAGTAAGTCAACCATAAAAGATAGGCATATACTGTCGCGGACTTTATTATAGAACTCTTAATGCTGAACAATCCTGTCATACATGATTTTTGTGTAAATTAAGCGGTTTCCGCAGCGTATGTAGCGGAAGCTCTCAAAAGGAATATCTTTCTCCCGTTTTCGCAACATTTTTCATTTCTGCTGTGGTCTTATGAGTCGTATCTTTATGTTATATAGCCTAAAGCCTTCTTCGATAAATGGACTATCCAACGTAAAAATATTTTTTCAAATCGGGCCAGTAGTTTTTGAGATTAGCGCGTTCAAACAAGCAAACAAACAAACAAACAAACAAACTCTTCAGCTTTATAATATTAGTATAGATAACATATGACTTACCACAAGTTTTGGTTATGTCATAAAAACAACTTTATGACCCTTTCGGGTCGGACAGGTTTTTTCTTACATATTGTTTAAGTGACCCGATCAGCCTGATTGGCAGCCTAAATAAACTGTATTTTATCACATAGTTTTCAAGATTCATCATAATAAAGGTTGCCCGACAGATAGTTATGTCTTCAAGTAAGACTTGATAAGCTTTTTTAAAAAGTGGACGTATGGGTGTAGATAAAAATTGTATTTTAATCAAAATAGTGAGTTGTGTCGTTTCCACTTACTTTTGTTAGTAGCATGTGTCGTTAACAAATTTTATATGCGTATTTAGTGGGTCTTAGCATCGGCTACTATTTGTTTTTCATACCCCTAAGTAATAAGGGTTGTTAACCCTTAATTTTTGTTATTAATTTTTAGTCAAAAATTTTGTTTTTGTTTTTTGTAATGTGGCATTAAAAATACATACAACCCTATTTTTTATTATCAAAAACCCCTATTTTTTATATCCATTTTAGTAATTTAATAATTTTTCATCCCACTCTATAACTGATCGATTACAAGTATAGTGTTTTTAAATGTTGTTCGATTAAAATTTATCTTAGCTTATGGCAAATTTAAAATGTATTTTATGAAAATAAACATTTATTATTATTAAAGATTAATCCTGATATATGCAAAACATCGTTTGCCGGGTCAGCTAGTTTTAATATAACGTGAAAGTTCCTTAAATATAAAATCGAATTACTTTACTAAAGCTACTACGAGTATTAAGACGCTTGTAATAAGAGCAACAAGTGCTGGTGAAGGCACAAGAATTTTTAAAAGTTTAAAGTGGGAACAAGAGAAGTAAGTCAGACAAAAATGGTTTAAGCGAAGCAACTGCGTTAGAATAAGATTTATCCGACTGAATAAGTGTAAAACAACCGATTTTAAAATGGCATTAACGATGATGATAATAAGTAATCGACATTCAATTTAATTTAATTTTAATTAAGTTAATTTATTACTATTATTGTTAAATACCAACATAGACATAAAGTAGGTACATTGTAACTAACCATGAATGGATATCTGAAAAATAAATAAATAAATGAATATAAGAATAGATGATTGCTGATAAATAAGTGACGCTTTAAAATAAGGCGTATTGTATTTTATTCGACGAATATTCATTATCTGACGTTGGAAAAATCAGGCCTATAAAAATCCCAGTGCTGGGCAAAGGCCAAACCTCAACTATGAGGTAGTTGGTAAAATCAGCCCTATGCTTAAAAATCTATTGTAATATTATAAAGTTGATGATTATGTTTGTTTGTTTGTACGCGCTAATCACAGGAACTAATAGACAGATTTCAAAAAAAAATTTGGGGGATAGCTTATTTATCGAAAAAGGCTTTAGGCTATAAAACATCACGCTGCAACAAGAGGGGAGGGAGCAAACTTAAAACACGCAGACAATGTCGCAGGGACCATCGTTAGTAGAATAAAAACGGTTTTATAGATAATTAAATAAATAAATATTTGACAAGATCACATAAGTACATTGCTCCGATCCCAAGTCAAGCTAAAGCACTTGTGTTATGGAGATCGGAAACAACGGTTGTACCACAAAACCCAGACCCGAGACAATATAGAGAAAAATGTTTTCTACGTTGACCCGACCGGGAATCGAACCCGCAACCTCACGAGATGGCGACGCTTGAAACCAGCGTGCTAGCCACTCGACTACGGAGGTCGAGGATAACTCTTGGTTACACACAGTCAAAAATTTGTTTATTAAGTCGTTTTTACTTTTATTTTTATGTCACATAGGACTTATCCGACCGAATAAGTATAAAACGACTGGTTTTAAAATTAAATTTACAATAATGTTTGCTGACAAGTAGGTTACGTTTTTGAATTAGGGGTTTTGTATTGTATTCGGCGAATATTCCTTATCTGACGTTGGTAAAATGGACTCTTAGGCGATTGAATCTTAGATGCTGAATAATTGCTACATGTAGTAGCTTTTATTTATACGTATTGTTCTTTACAACGAATTTTAATAAAATTTACTTTGGAAATAGTGGTAAAAAAAATTTTTGACGATAAATAACTGTCCCATTACCACGCTAAAATAATAGTTTTGTTAAAAATAATATGTTTTTAGGGTACGTATTATCATAAAATGTACATAACCCATTAATTTCGGCGATGCGAAGTGAATATAAAGGAAATGGCTTTCAGAATATTACAGGCTATTGTTGAGTATATCATCATTTAAGACCTACATTTATTCGGTGACGTTATGATGTGAACGACCATAAACTTTGCACGTTTCAATGAAAAATGTTACGGCTGTATATTTATTCGTGATTCACTTTATACGCATGGGCCAAATAGTAGTAAATAAGAGTTAATTTTACTAACGTCAAATAAGACTAATCAGACTAAGACTCGATTTTAACAACGTTAGGTAAGGAATATTCCTTCAATAGAATACAAAACGCCTAATTTGAAATCGTTACTTATTTGTGAGTAATCGATAATATAATTGTTTTTTTTTTTTTTAATCAGTCGTTGTATACTTATTTAGTCGGATATGTCTTATCTAACGTTGGTAAAATCGACTCGATTAAGTATAAAACGACCGACTTTAAAATGACTGCTGACAAATAGGTGACGTTTTCAAATTAAGCGTTTTGTGTTATATTCGACGAATATTTGTTATTGGCGGTAGTAGAATCGACTTTTTTAGACATAAGACTTATCCGACTGAATAAGTATACGATTTTAAAATGTCATATACATCTATGATTGCTGATAAATAGGTGATGTTTTTGAATTAAACGAATTGTATTTTATTCAACGAATGTTCCTAATCTAAAGGTGAAAAATTACGTCTCATACGTTTATGTCATTTGAGTTGTACAGACCACTATACGAAAATAGTAAACGATTAGCACAACCGCTCAATAATTTTAATACAATGGCAAATTTATCCGATTTCAAAAATCAGCGCTTAAACTGTGATTAAGGGCCGATTTTGTAATGGTCAGATAAAACTTATCAGACTGATAATTTATAAAACAACTGATATAAAAAAATATACAGGTACCTATGATTAGTGACATTTTCAAATTACCTAATGATTAGTGTCATTTTCAAATTAGCCATATTGTATTTTGTTCGTCGAATATTTCTTACCCGACTATTGAAAAACCAGCCCTATGTTATCTTATTTTGGTCGTTTTTACTTGTCTAGGGCCTTTGAGTTACTTCGTGAATCGTAGGTACCAAACATTTGTGAAGAAAACAATCCTCTTGTACTGAAATTCTCGTAACAAATTGTATATACACGTAGTATGGATTATTATACAATGGTGAATCCTACTAATATTATAAACGCAAAAGTTTGTGCGGATGTGTGTGTGGATGTTTGTTATTCCTTTACTCAGGTGCTTTATAGATTTCTAAGAAAAAATAATCTTGATTTGATCCGGACGTTATCGTTTTTTTTAAACTGGGTTAGGATTTCAAAATTACTCCAGCCAAAGCTGTTTTAATAACTCGAAAACTATCATTTAAACATTTTTTTTCTATTGCTGAACATTTTTTTTTTAAAGACCTTCCCACTAGTCCCAAAGTAAGCTACTCAAAGCTTGTGTTATGGGTGCCAGACAATGGATATAATACTTAAATACTTTTTGTTTGTAAATACATACATGATATACATAGAAAAGACCCAGACCAATACAAACAGACATGTTCATGCACACAAATGTTTGTATTGTGCGGGGATCGAACCCGCAACCCGCTGCGTAGTAGTCGATTTCTCGACCACTACACCAAACGGGTCGTCAGTTCATTTCTCCTCATGATAAGCTAATTTTCTGTTTTACTCACATCTTTCTAAAGCACAACAAATTGCTGCGGTAACGCATTCCGGATTCGTTGCACTAAACGCTAGTGTGGTTCTAACTGAGTTAACATTATTTTTCATCAGATGTGATTCATAGTCAGTTATTTGGACCTAGACTTGTTATTCAAAGAAGCGTATTCATTTAATTCATTGTAATCGCCAAATTCTAAAATATTGATAAGTCTACTAAGAAAGCGTTTACGATAAGTTTCGAACATTTCTTAAAACTTTTTATTACGTCGATGATAAGAAAAACCTCTTGTAATCTTCTCGGTAGGAAAAACCTAATTACTTTAAATGTGAAAAAGATTTTTGTGTAAAGGTTTTCTTGGAACTCCACTTACTTATTTTAAAAGATCATTTTATTAGCATCAAATGCAAGGTGAGTGTTTAAGCATCTCATTTTAAAAACTCGTATATTTTAAAAAGCTTTACTTTCAATACTATTTCAGTTTTTGTCAATATATACGACTTTGTCATATCCAAAATATTTTTTTTATTCGCTTAATATCTTACTTGCAAAAGCCTAGGTCAAATTATTGGCTCATAAATTTTCGACTATCTGTGGGTCAGGCGTGTATACGTCGAGATGTTCACACCCAATGACCCTTTTTCTATGCCCATATAAGGGTATCAGACCCTACTCTATCGTTTTCTTCAAAACCATAACTTTATTAGACCGTAGAGACATCTGAACCTAATGGAAACATTATACAGGGTGTTGTTTTGGTCAGTGACATCCAACCCAGGGATGATAATATGAGTTATACTTATTCCAAAAAAAAACTTAAAATAATAACATGCAAGTTTTTAACCGACTTCAAAAAAGGAGGAGGTTATAAATTCGACTGTATGTTTCTTTTTGTATCTATGTAACCTCATATCTCAGACATTTGTCGACCGATTCGAAAAATATCTTCGCTTACCTAGAGGGTATATTTTCTAGTTGGTCCCATTGTTGCCAATTTGGAATCTGATTATGGGATTTTGGTGTAATTGAGGGAAACCCTCAAATATTAAAGGCACGTGTAGTTTTTTTTTACTAAAATCTTAATTTTTGACGTGTTGTTACGTCTGATAGTCAACATCTTGTGGAGCTGAGCTGATGGTGGAACTCCTAAATGCTTAGGAGTTTAGTAATAATAATGACAGAACTTATGATAGGTAATTTGTAGCTTCTTAAAGAACAGAGTCATAAGGTGCGAATCCCCCCCCCTCCTGTAATCACTCAAAATAAATAAATAAAATTAACTTTAAAACAAAGCAAAAACCTACTTCAAAACAAAAATGCACTAAAAAGTCTTAAATAAACTAAAGCCATTTTAGGCAAACAATTTCTTTTTGGAGTCGGTGCCATCACTTTGAACATCGATCGGTGCATCAAATATTAGAGCACCGACTCCAAAAATAAATTGTTTGCCTAAAATAGTTTTTTTTCCTGTACACAACATTCTAAAAATGGCAAAACGAATGGGGAAACTCGCATCGTCGCGCTTAACTAGCGCGTATCTACGAAAAACTACGACGTAGCTAGTAGAATACGAAGTGGCTACCTGGTGTTGGTAGTTTTGATTCGATCGCTGTATTGCATTAATACATTGATTTTGTGGGTTTTTCCATCAAAAAATATATTTTTGGCATCAGTATCGTTTGTACCTTTACTTAACCAACCTTACTTGGTCGTCGCTCGTCGGTGACCAAAACAACATGCTGCATAGTTGGTCTGAGGATGTCTGATAAGAACTGAACATGATCAGTCCATCCATAATGAAGAAAAGAGTAAATACATCACACAGTACAGTGATATAAGTAGTTTTTTTACTCATCGAATTATCATACTGACTGTAATATTAGTCTCACATCACAGTATTAGTACTGAATTTCATTTAAAAAAAAGGTCTTTGGAATTTTGACTACGGAGCGCATCCCATGGTTTTTATTTATTTATTTAAAACACTTCAAGCACAAACAAAAGGTACATATGGCGGACTTAATGCTAAAAACATTCTCTACCAGTCAACCATAGGTCTATACAGAGAAAATGCTGGCGGCGCGAAGGAAGTTTTTCAAGTTCAACGAAATGATGGCGAAGACTGAAACCACAAAATATTGATAGATCAAATCAATATTAATCGAAAATACACTTCGATGATATAAATCGACGCCTGCATGCCTATCCCACTCGGCCACGGACATATCAGTAAGCTTATTGAGAGAGAGCAATCTCACAACATTAATGAGGTGACGCCTGTGTCTTACGTTATCCGGGTATACCAGACACGCAGGTTCGATCCCTTTCTGACACAGTTGCATGTTGGAGTGGATTTAAAAGTATCTTACGTTATAATAGCACCAGCAAACGCAATAGTGACAGCCAAGCGAGAGTAAGGACGGCTTTCAAAGTAGATCCCCTGTCTCTGATATATTATGTGCAAAAGGACGAGCAACCTTGTTTTTTTTATAGGAATCGAAAAGCGAGCAATTGTGATATGTGTGAATAATACGTTTTCAGAATCTAGGTTCATGCTTAGATAATATTTTGATCGGTGGTTCGGTTTGTGGTGGGTCGTTTGAGCAGAAAAGTTCTAGATTGGAGACCCTTCGACTAAAGACGCGCCGTGGGACGCCCACTGACAAAATGGACAGACGACCTGGTCAAGATCGCAGGATCAAACTAGAAACAGACTGCTTACGATCGGTCGCTGTGGAAAACCGTGGGGGAGACCTATGTTCAGCAGTGGACGTCCTTTGGCTGATAATGTTCATGATGAGGTTCGATTTGCCGCGTCAGATGAGTTGATTTTTTCGGGTGCAATAACCAGACTTTGTAATTACATGGTTATCTTAAGAATGGCCCTGTCACTGCCACTGTTCTGTGAGAGAAGTGTGCAAAAAAGAACTGTAAGAACAAGAAACGAACGCGGGTGGAAGAGCGAGGAAGCGGGAGCCGCAATTTTGCCATTGCTTTAATATTATTTAAAACTTCTTCACGATCAATAAAAACCGACTAAGTGCGAGACGGACTCGCGCACTGAGGGCACCTATTAAGGTACTCGTATTACTTTTACTGAAAATGCCCTTTCCATACTAAACAGTCCCAATCTGTGTTTCTATGGAACCAATTAATATTGAAATTCTGTTAGACCGTCTGAAATCAGATACATATTTTCATAAAGAAAAAACATGTTTTGAAATCCAATACCTAAGAAGGAAACAAAAATAACAGCCCCCTAGCTAATTCCGACTACGGTGGCCAGTCACACCGACTAACCGACTGTGCGGGACATATAATAGTGCACAAGTGTATGTGCAAACACAGGTGCACTTTTTATTCCTCTCACTCTCATAACCCAATGGGACAGAAATCTGACACAACCGGAGAGGGATCAGGCGCAGGGCCAACGGCTTTACGTGCTTTCTGATGCGAGGGGGTGAAACACCGCCAACTTCATAACTCTAGGCTACCCTGAGAATTTCTGAGCAGAAAAACCCAGGTATGTATTTTTGGCTCGACCCGGGGATTGAGCCCAGAACCTCTGGCGCAGTCGTCTTTAAAGTGCGAACCTCTAACCACTGCGCCCACCGAGGCAAAACAAAAATAATTATAATGACAATGATCACAATTTACAATTAGAGACAATTATTAGAAAGTCTCACAGCTATATTGAATATCGAATGCCCCTCTCTTTTCAGGAAATAGAAACGGGCAAGAAATAAAAATGGCGTTTTACTATTAAATCTCCGGGACCCATCTGTTTTCTAGGGAACGGAAAACATTTCTAGTATTTGCATTAAGCGCTTTTCAATGCGTTCTCGTAATGCGTTGAGAAATAGAATCTTTCTGTCTCTAGTCACTCGCTTCTGCAAAAAAATTGTTTAAAGTGGATAAGATCTGTGGCTGTAGTCTGAAGCAGTAAAACTTGACATTCAGTTTCGATAACTCAATGCCTTCTGCTACATCAAACACCCTTTTAACATAAGTATAGCTATTATTAATGGAATCAGGCGTTACTTTGCGGAAATTGATTATTGAAATGAAATATATATGAAGCTATATCTAATAAATAAAATTAAAAAAAATCATCCAAAATTTTGTTTTAGTATTTTTAAAGCGCCATCTGTAACAAAATTATAAGTTTATGAGTTCAAAAGTTACAAAACAAAAGGAAGTTTTTACATGAACATGAACATGTAGGTACATGTAATTTATAATGTTTATCATAAATATTCTACAAACCTTGTAAAGTTGAATACTAGTAGGAACCACTTGTAAGTTCTAAAATTAAAAATGTATGCCCATTATTTTGCCGTGAATAGCTTTTGTACTTCTATTAGAACGAATGGCTGTATGTGCTAAATATTTATATTAATACTGACTCGTGTTATTTTTTTCGGTTGGTTGTCCATAAAAAACGAAAATACTTCGAAATGTTAATGTTGACGAAAAAAAACAGTACTTCTGCTTGGTCTGGTACCATTGGAAAATTGGGCATATACGCTCGATAAATATTAATTAATATGTTCCTAATTACCCAACGCACTATTTTAATTTTTGGTATAGAATATTTATTAAGTATCAACAGACTGAAAATAAATGTAAAAACTAAATAATGATATTAACTTAAAACCTAGTCGAAAATAAAAACGTTTCATGAGAGAAACTCTTTGTTGCATAAGCAAAAGAATGTACAAATGACGGACTTAATGCAACAAGGCATTCGCGTTCAGATGTAGCTTAAATGAATATTTTGATGGACAGAAATACTGATACAAGTGTCAAAATTTACTTGTGAAATAAATGACACTTGTAACTTGTAATTTACAAGTGTAGTTTTGATGAACAAAAAACAAAAGAACAAAGAAAGAAGTTTTCACTTCAAAAACGTTATAACGTTTTTGAAGTGAAAACTTCTTTAGCGGCGTTGAGCACTTTTGTGGGATGGGGGAAAAATGTGAAACTCGCGTCAGGACACGTGGGCTGATCGAAAAACCGTAAGACGGTTGGCGAAATTATGGATGTAAGTTGATTTTTCTGAGAGATAAACTTTTTAATGTAATTTAATATAATATAAATTGTAATGTTTGTGTACGATAGCGCAATAAATAAATACTGTATTCTATAAAAATATTATATTATTATTATTATTTTTATTATTATATTATTATTTTTATTATTATATTATTATTTTTTTTATAATAATTATTATTATTATTATTGTATTCTATCACAAAAATGATAGTACTTTTATATTGATAATAAGAGCAATTCATTCAAAATTATTCCCCAACTATTCCAAAAAATGAAAAATGCACAACGTTGATATTCAAGTTTTCACTTCTGCCGGCACTCCCGGAGTGCAATTTTGTGTTTTTTTTTAAACCGTTTGTAATACAAGATTTGCAACTTTTGATACACAGGATCACACTTTTATTTTAAATATGCGCCAGAAAATGCACCAATTGTCGAAGTGTTAAAGTAAGGACTTTTTTTACTTGACTTACGAATACCAGACAACGACTAAGACGGGGCCTTGTCCCATAAAAACTTATAAACATATTAAAACATATCCATGATTCAGGTAAAAATGTTCGTACTTCTCACACAAACATTTGTTTATTGCGTTTGCGTTTAAATTTGTTAAATTAAAAATATACATTTCCTCAGTAGCCTCGTAAAAACTTTCATCCTACACGTATCCTCTATGTAAGAGGGAAGGCTGAAATCACTATTCCAGCAAGATTTTTCTTTTTTGTTGCAGTCAATAGCAAACAGTTTTTGAACGATGCAAAAGAGGTCCTTTGAAGGAGCCATCCAAAAAGCACTGGCAGATAACATTTCCTACGCTCAAAACAATTTTTGGAAACAGAAAAACCGGTTCCGGAGATATAAAAATGGACTCGGAAATCCTTACTCAGAGGGGAAAAACTCCGCATCCACACATGGGTCGGGGTATAATGGGGGCTTGTCACAGGATTTTTGGTGGAAACTCTTGTACCGTCAAAGAGTTTTGGGCGAAGTTCGTTTGGGGGGTTCATCAAAGGGCATGTGCGTGCAGCGTCACGGCCCAGCGATCTGTGCTGATGGACGACGGCGTTTCGTTTAACGTCGATGTATGGCGTGGATAGGCTCCTCGGTGTTTTTAAGGCTATGACTACACATTAAATAAATAATAATAAATAAATAAATATCCTTTGGACATTCCCACACATCGCCATCTAGTCCCAAAGTAAGCTACTCAAAGCTTGTGTCAAGGGTGCCAGACAACGGATATAATACTTAAATACTTTTTGTTTGTAAATACATACATGATATACATACAAAACACCCAGACCAATACAAACAGATATGTTCATGCACACAAATGTTTGTATTGTGTGGGGATCGAACCCGCAACCCGCTGCGTAGTAGGCGATTTCTCGACCACTACACCACACGGGTCGTCATTATGAGAACATATTTCATGAAAGACACTCTATAGACTCAAAACTCTATAGAAACTCGACCAGCGTTGCGTCTGCATGCGTCTTTACAAAATATTCGGATAAAATATATAAATATTAGAAAGAATACAGACAAAAAATATTTTTGAGAAATAATTAGGGGTTTACGGGGAATTCAATGGCAGATTAGACATGTTGTGGTTATGTTTTGTGATTGCAGAGTTATTGCACCTTACCTACATTCATTTTGATACAATAAGAAGGTAATTGTTATATTTTACTTAAGTAATTCAATACTTACTTACTTAGTTACCCTTAAAATACCGGTGCAATTATAATTCAAACAAGATTTTGAAATATAAACTACAAAGACGCAATCTGGGCCCGGCTTTGGTCAATATCCTTTGTTTATAAAAATGGAAATAATATGTTTATTAGCTTGTTGAAGTGGGAATACCGAAAAGCATTATTCATAAACGTCCAATAACGCTTAAAAGCTTTGTAAGTATTCAATAGTGGCTTTGTTACTTATAAAAGGGACGACCCTACTTAAACCTCTAATAGAGATAAATATGGCAGTCAAACGTGCGACAGCAGTTTGCCAAACCCTTTTTTAAATAAAGATTTGAAATTTTAATGGTTTCTTGTTATCGTTAGTGCGTTCATGTGGTTATTTGCAAAGAGCTGGGATGGGGAGATACTTTTATATACTTTTTAGGGTTCCGTAGCCGAATGGCGAAAACGGAACGCTTATTCAAAATCAAAATCAAAAAATATTTATTCAATTTAGGACACAATATGCCACATAAGAACGTCAAATAAACAGTGAAAAATAAAATAAAAATAATTGTGCCCTGAAGGGGCCGGATCATGTCTCCTTATCTTTTGGGCCCTACCAGCACTTCGAGACAGAACACAGACAAATAGGCAAGTGCTGAGAAGAAACGCCGGAACAAACTCAGTCACCACTAGCTGCCGTAAAATCAAAATCATCAAAGGTAAGTACATCAGTCGGTGCAGGCTGGACAGACCACACATTCGTGTCGTTAAGATAGTCTTGAACCTTATAATAGCCTTTAGACATAAGCGTGTTTTTAACGTGTTTCTTAAATTTATCAACCGGCAATTCGACAAGATTGTGTGGTATATTATTAAAGAATTTTATACAATTTCCTATGAACGAATTACTAGTTTTAACTAATCTGAAGTTAGGAACGACAAGCTTGTGTTTATTTCTTGTGTTATATGAGTGAATGTCGCTCTTCTTCATGAAATAATCTAAATTTTTACGGACGTACATTATATTGTCAAAAATGTATTGAGAAGCCACAGTTAATATGTTGATTTTCTTAAAGACCTCTCTCAGGGAGTCACGAGGACTAAGTTTATAAATAGCACGAATGGCTCTTTTCTGCAAAATAAATATGGTATCAATGTCTGCAGCAGGACCCCACAAGAGAAGACCGTAAGACATAATACTGTGGAAGTAACTAAAATACACAAGCCTCGCCGTTTCCACATCAGTCAGATACCTTATTTTTCTAACTGCAAAGGCAGCCGAGCTTAGCCTCCTAGCTAGGGCTTCAATATGAGGTCCCCACTGTAATTTTGAGTCAAGTGTAATGCCCAGAAATACAGTGGAGTCTATTAAAACTAGATTATTACCATTTAGTACAATATTTGGTGTAAGTTGCTTTACATTAGGCAAAGCGAATTTTACACATTTTGTTTTACTAGCATTCAGCAACAAGTTATTGGTGGTGAACCAATTCAATACTTTGGAGAGAGTATTGTTTACTTCGTCAAAATTTTCTTCATGTCTTTTCATTTTAAAAATCAAAGAAGTGTCATCAGCAAACAGAACTATCTCACAAAGATTTGTGGAATAAAATGGCAGGTCGTTTACATATATCAGGAAAAGTAAAGGCCCCAATATTGAGCCCTGGGGGACCCCCATTTGAAGAGGGGCTCCGGAAGAGTAGGTACCATTTATGTTAACTGATTGTATTCTACCTGATAAGTACGAATTTAACAACTTAGATGAGTTTTCCGAGACACCATAGTGTTCTAACTTAATGAGCAGTGTCTGATGGTTTACACAATCAAACGCCTTTGATAAATCACAGAATACACCTACGGCATCATGTTTGTCTTCATAAGCATCAAGAATGTGTCTGATGAGTGCTACTCCGGCATCAGTTGTATTTCTACCTTTAGAGAACCCAAACTGTTTTTCGTGTAGTAAATTTTTAAGTTTAAAATGGGAAAGCAATTGATTATAAATGAGTTTTTCAAAAATTTTACTTTTTGTGGGTAATATTGAAATAGGCCTAAAATTGCTGGGGTCACTTTTGTCTCCCGATTTAAATAAAGGGACAACCTTACTATGTTTCAATAAATTTGGAAACTGATTTTGGTCAAAACATTCATTAATGATATAAGATAAGTAAGGAGCTATTAGAGGTATAATGGGTTTTATTGTGTCTATTGATATACCCGATTTATCCTCTGTTTTCTTTTGTTTTAATTCTTTAAATGTTTTTATGATGTCTAAAGGACTAATATTTCTGAATTTAAATGAGGATTCGCACCTATGAACACTCGACACAAGTAATGATTTCGCGTGACTTGAGCAAGAACTCAACTGTTTAGTCGTCTCTATAGGAATGTTACAGAAGTAATCCTCAAAAGCGTTTGCTACCTCGTCATCAGATTTAATAAGCTTGTTGTTTATTTCTAGACTAAATTTGTTATCATGAGATTTCGTTTTACATGTTTCTTTATTTATAATATTCCATGTTTCTTTGATTTTATTACTAGATTTTTTAATTTTATCGCGTATGTAATTCGACTTAGCTACATAGCAAACTCTTTTGAAAATTTTTGAGTACCTCTTAACGTACTCATGAAACGATAGATCCTTTCTATATGCTTTTTTGTTATACAATTCAAACATTTTTTTCCTACTTGTATAAACTCCTCGTGTAGCCCAGTCACTGAATTTCGGTTTACAGTTATTGATAACTATTTTCTTTTGAGGGAAAGTAATATCAAATTGTTTTTTAACTACCTGAAATAATTGTTCATACAAGCCACTAGCATTTTTTTATCAAAAGGTATAGACGGTATTTTATCACTTACAAGGTTTTTAAATTTGTCCTTACGAGATGCAGTGACCGGCCTGCATTTGATTTCTAGACGGGGTGGAATAAAACGGTTCTGTAGTGTAACTATCTGACCGCAATGATCCGATTTTACAAAATTAATAATAGATTGTTTGATGATTTTACAGTTGCAGAGAATATTATCTAAGCAAGTAGCTGTTGTAGGAGTTACTCTAGTGGGCTCGGCGAAAACCGGAGTGAGGTCAAATGATTTGAAAATGCTCAAAAACCGAACGCGATTTTCCTCCGTAATATCTATAATGTCCACATTGAAATCTCCACATACAACTACTTTCTTTGTAGTTTTACATATTTTGTTTAACACATTTTCCATTACAGATTCAAATAATTTAAAGTTTCCACTTGGGGGTCTATAAACACAGACAATAATGTAATCGTCCAGCTCCGCACACGATATCTCAATTGTTCGCTCAATAGTGAGAGACACTATGTCTTTTCGCTCTTTACATTTTAGTTTATTATTAATTAATATAAGTGTCCCGCCGCGAATATTATTGTTTCATCAAGTCTGTCTGTCTGTCTGTCTGTCTGTCCGTTCGAACTTCACAGCTACTTTATTCTGAAGCAATTCGCAATACATAAATTAAACTTGGTAGGTGGCAGGTAGGTGCATCTTGATAATCGCTTTACGATTCAAAAATAATAAAATAAAATGACATTTGAGGGGCCTCCCATACATAGTAAAAATTTTTTTTGCTCAAACCTACGCATGTGGGGTGTCTATGGATAGGTCTTTCAAAATGACATCGAGGTTTGTAGAATTATTTTTTCCGAAAGTCTAACATAATATGGGAGATAGATGCTTCCAAAGTTGTTAAATGGGCGTCTCCCCCTCTTACTTTTGAACGAAGCAGGTGTCAATTTTGAAAAAAAAAATGCACAATGTAGTGCTTTACAAAAGCTTTCAATGAAAATTGGTTTGAACGAGATCGAACTTGGTGGTTTTTGAGATATAGCACATTTTCAATAACCGCAAACGTCTTTGTCTATCATACAAATACTATGAAAGACAAAGTTATTTTTGCTGCCAACAAAATTTTGTTGTAGTTTAGCTAAGTGGAAGTAAGTGGAATCGTAATTTAGTTAAAGTTGTCTAAAAAGTCTTTACGATTTTTTTTTCTCAAGGAGAATAAATAACATGATATCTGTCGTGAACTATGGATTTTATTGTATTTATGTATGTTTATTTAGGTTTATTCAAGTATCATATATGTAAGTATATGTAGTTCATTCATTTTGTTAGTTTTTTTTTGTTATTTTACGCCGCCTCAACTGTTTCTGTCTCACCCAATGGTTGACTGGTAGAGAATGCTTTAAAGCATTAAGTCCGCCATTTGTACTTCATTTTGTTTTTGCAATAAAGTATAAATAATTTAAAAAAAAAGTTGGTACGGAACCCTCAGTGCGCGAGTTCGACTCGCACTTGGCCGGTTTGTTTTCGTCAAATCGTGTTTTTCGCTAGCTATCCAAGTTCTGCATTATAATGCTATTGAACGAGCGGGAAATGTCACGTCGCCGAAAGGTTAACAAGAGATGTGATCCGTTTTCTTTTCCAAATAAAGAATTCAAACGACGATACCGTTTTACCAAAAATATCATAGTCTTCATAATTGATATCGTCTTCGCAAAATTAGCACAAACAACCCCTGAAACAACCAAGCAATAAATAAATACGAGTAAAATATAAATATTGGACACCAATCACATACATTGCTCTGATTCCAAAATAAGTAGCCAATGCACTTGTATTATGAAAGTCAGACACAACAGTGGTACCACAACACCCAGACCCGAGACAATGTAGAAAATTTTGATTTCTTTATTGACGGGGAACCGAACCCGGCACCTCGGAGCGGCTACGCCTTGAAACCCAGCACGCTTAGCTGCTACACAACGGAGGTCGTCAAATGACTAATAAACAAATGTCGTATGTGCCACTCGCTCTTAACCTTTTTTTGCCCGTGTTCACCAGTGGTTTTGAGTTTATGCATCTATGAATTCATCAGAACAGCAAATTAGGGAAAGTGTCTTTTAACGTGAACATACTTGTAGTTGTAACGGCTTAATTAAACTGTTATGAGTACAGAATTTCATAAAACGCATATTAGTACTAATGAGCATTTTAAATAATACGTTGTTAAATCTATTTTTGGGATTTTTTATGAATAATACTGAAAAGATATAAAGCAATGCTTATTTTGAGATCCGTAGGACTTCACTCGAATCAAGTGGTGATGCATAAATAAAAGCTGATAAATAGCTTTATAGCGATTCGAAAGTGTAAACAGCTTAGTTTGATTTATTTAACCCCTATAAATCCACTTACCAAAATCAGTTTAGGGTTATAGTGGAATAAATATATGGATAGTGCAATTTTGAGAACTATGAGTTTTTGGGTTAAGAGGCATAAGACGTGTTAACATGTTCACAGTCTGGCCATAAATACTGTTACAAAAAAAAAACATTTGAATTTGGAATCTGTCATTTTTATACGATTGCTCAATGTGTTTTTTTACTTTGGCGCCAATACATTTTATAATATGTTGCGATATTATATTGGAGTAGGGTGATAAAGAGAACCGAATCGCTGTGATTGCATTACACAAAGTTGGTATGGAGCCAAATGCAAATTTTGAAACTCTCCATACGCTTGGTATTAGTCAAATATTTGCGTACCAGGCTATCAATAGGTACAATGAGACCTCCTCTGTTTGTGATAGAAAAATATCTGGTCGTCCATGTAGTGTTCGTACTAAAAAGGTGTTCAAAGCAGTAAGGGAAAGAATTCGCAAAATCCTATCCGAAAGCAAAAGATTTTATCTCGGGAGATGAAGATAGCCATCCCAGAACCATGTCGCGTATTTTAAAAGATGACTTAGGACTTGCAGCCTATAAAAGACGCACTGGTAATTTTTAACTGATTATTTAAAAAAGAATAGGGTGGTGAAATCGAAAAAACTACTGAAGCGGTACGCAAATGGGGGGTCACAGAAAAATTTTATTTACGTATGTGAAAATCTTTACAATTGAGCAACATTTTAACAAACAAAATGACCGTATTTAAGTTCAAACCTCTAAGGAAGCTTCCCAATTACTCGGCAGAGAGCAACGTGGGCATTACCCGACTTGAGTGATGGTTTGGTGGGGTGTTAGCTATGAAGGAGTGACTGAGCCATATTTTTGTGAAAAAAGTATCAAAACATCGGCACACGTGTATCAAGATACCATTCTTGAGAAGGTAGTTAAGCCCCTTAGCAACACCATTTTCAATAACCAAGCATGGTCTTTCCAACAAGACTCGGTAACGGGTCATAAAGCTCGGTCCACGCAGTCTTGGTTAGAAGCGAACGTTTCGGACTTCATCAGAGCTGAAGACTGGCCGTCGTCTAGTCCCGATCTTAATCCGCTGGATTATGATTTATGGAGAGTACAGTTTGCTCTAAACGCCATGATAATTTGGAGTCCCTAAAACAATCCATACGATTGACAGTGAAGAATTTCCTCATGGAAAGAGTGCGTGCTTCTATTGATAACTGGCCTCAACGTTTAAAGGACTGTATTGAAGCCAATGGAGACCAGTTCGAATAAGCTTTTTATACTTTAAGTTGTTTTATATTTATGTATAAAACAAACACACTGTAAAAGTAATAAATATTATATACATTACAAAATATTATTTTTCTTCGTGACAATATTTATGCAAGACTAGGTATATGTAACGAGTTTTAAATAATACGAGCATAATGACGACCCGTCTGGTGTAGTGGTCGAGAAATCGCCTACTACGCAGCGGGTTTGCGGGTTCGATCCCCGCACAATACAAACATTTGTGTGCATGAACATGTCTGTTTGTATTGGTCTGGGTGTTTTCTATGTATATCATGTATGTATTTACAAACAAAAAGTATTTAAGTATTATATCCGTTGTCTGGCACCCATAACACAAGCTTTGAGTAACTTACTTTGGGACTAGATGGCGATGTGTGAAAAAAAAAACTTCAGGAAGATCGTCAAGCATCATGATATTCATAAGATAAATTAATAATTAATATGATATTCTAATAGATAATAACACAATGTTAGTGAAACACCAAAGCTAAAATCATCGTAGCCTGAAAATGTTAGAACGCACACATGGTTAAATATGGCTTCTCATTGAATTACCGAGGTAATTAAGTTTTCCATTCGCACAGTGATTAAAACGTAGCGTACCAGGATCGTACTCAGTTAAAGTAAAAAGAAATATTAATTAGATGTGGCTGGCTGGACGCATTGCCAGGTCTACATTTTAGAATATCTTTAGATGACTTATGTCTTGGGTTATGTTTTATTCTTTTTCCAATGGAATTGAAAGAAAAAGGTGCATTCACAGCCAAGCTACTTATAGCGATAAAACATTTTTTTAGGATATTTTTTTGGAAACTAAAAATGAAGATCATGTGGGATGTTTTCAGTTTTTTTTTTAATTTTAGTAGTATTTAAGCAAAATTATGGGCAAAAATGTCCTATACGACATTTTTGAACTCGGGTGCTGTCATTAGAAGAATTAATTGATGTAGTTAACTTATGACAACCAAACTCATATTAATGATTGTAGACGTGAAACAATTAGTGTTTATTACATACCCAATTTATAATCATAACGAACATTTTAATTTACAGATGATATCAAGCAATTTTTTTTTCAATGCACTTATCTAAATATATTTTTTTTTTAAATAGTGATATAGAAAGAAAAAATCGTATCTGCTATCAATATAGCAGACATGATTTACTTTTAATGACAATTCATTTAACATTATAGGCTTTCGCCGGACGCACCATTATTAGTATACATTTTTATAGATTGCAACTCTTTAAATTTGTTGTTCGCATCTTCTAACGATGATCTGAACTTGCTACCTACAACATAAGAAAGCATGGATTGAACATTAACACTATACCTACATACAAGGGTTGGTGGTTTTATCTATACATACCTTTTAATGGAGAAGTTTAGTATGAATTATACTTCTATTATTAGTATAAAGGGGTTCAGACTAAACTGAAAATAAGTAAATTTGATGCAGTCCAATATAAGCCAAATCTATTGTGGCTTTCATAATAGAGGCTGTACATGCTGTTATGTCGCAAAAACCTAGCCTTAAATCGCATGTGTATCAAATCTTTTTGAGCGTGTGCATGACGTCGATATCATACCTTGTGCCAAAATGGAATAGTACATAAGTACTAATGTAAAGGTACCTTTATCATGGCTTACACGTCTTATTAAAAAAATAAGAACCTTTGAAAAAAAGAGTTCTATTGATCCTGACAGATGAAAATAAAGGACGTTTGTATGAGGAAAATGCCAACACTTCGTACATGACCCTAAAAATAGCTTATGTAAAGCTTAATCGTTTTTAAGAATGATTTTTGTCCATTAAATATTCAACATTTAGGTAATATGTAAAACTAAAGTAAGTAAAGTTAGCATGTAGCATCCCCCTGCTGGGCAAAGACCTTACCTCAACTATGAGGTAGTTCGAGCCATACTCCACCACGCGAGCTCAGTGCGGATTGGTGGAGGTGTGTTTGCAAGGCAAGTGACTAACCCTGCTGTAAGATGTTTTCAAGCCGCCCATAAGACCTCAGACTAGGTTTAACGACTAATATCAACCAATATTAGCCGGGACCAACGGCTTTACGTGCCTTCCAAAGCACTGAGATGCTCGTGATATACGTCACTTATATGGTCGGAATGGTCACTCATCCAAACACGATCCGCGCCGTAGGTTGCTTCACTTCGGTATCACTACCAAAGCGCTGCTACTACTGCGCTACGAGCACCGCAAGGTAATATGTAGGTACTTAAAATAATACAATCTAGCAATATTTCATGAAGTCTTATAAACCTATCAAGTACGTGTCAGGCAATCAGCTGTTTTGAAAGATTAAAAAAGATTAATAGCGGAAAGCAAAATGACATTTGGCATTGACAGATTCACTTTTTTTTTTACCGTTTTGACGTGATTTTGACGTTAGAATAGACAGAATTGTAAGAGTATGTTATTGTATTGATTAAATTACCGATAATATTAGCTTAACCAACAACACAACTATTTAATGCTAAAGTGTCTGAAAACTTACAGCTTTAACCGCCAGAACCTACCTCTGATACATCGAATTGTCAGTTCAGTTCTGGCTTGTTACTCCATCACGCAAAAATTCATGGATAGGTTTTAAAGAAACTTTAGAATAATATACCAAATACATCAGAATAGCACGAAGCACGTATTCGTAACGATATTTATTGAGGACCGACATTTCCGCGGGTGGAGCCGCGGGAAACAGCTAGTATTCAAATATTTTTGAAGCTGTTTAACGGACGGCGTTCTTAACGTTATTGCTTTATTGGAGTATAGTTAGATTTCTGAGTTTGTCCCTGTTCTGATGTAAGTACAGTCGGCGCCAGCGGCATTTCTGTGGTGCGGTGTGTCGCATCGGCAGCTCTTTACTTATTACAATGGCACCTGTACCCCAATCACGAACTTTTGACGTATTCGTCACGTTATCGTAGCGAGTTTACGCAGTACAACGTTAGTCGGCATCACGAAGCACTCTCGTGTCGTGTAGTAAGCTCGATAGCATTGACGAAGATGACGTCATACTAACGTAAATATGGCCGTTGAATGACACGTCCAGAAACAAGTTAAGCGATCTTTTTTATGAATATTATCGTAATATATCATGATATTCCAGTAAAATCTAAGAAAAATCAATAACGAAACAAAATTACGATCAATATGTTTGGCAGGGTTAGCACATGTAAAAAATTTGGTCTATTAAAATATGAAGATATATGTTTTTCTGTAATCTTAAGATTTTTGAACTGTTTAGTAGACTGTCAATTGACAGACTGACGTTATGCCATCAAATTGTGACAAATTCAAAAGTTTTACAAAAGATTTAGTTAAAAATTATGAATAAATATTAAAATAACGAGGACAAGTCGTTTGCAGTACAACGTAACAATATTCGAATTTTTGAAAAAGTAAGTATGTAAAAGTAATACAAGGGTAAGTGATTAAAGTGCTTTTATTCATTGGCTATTATAGCGAGATAAACTCTAACTAGATCTTATTTCTCAAGAAATTGTGATTTATCCAAGCCCTCAGCCCTCCAAGAGGACGCTGTTTCTAACAAATGGAATGAAAAGCATTACGTCAATATAAAATAAATATATATATTATTTTTCAGAATGAAGACAGACCAAAGTACAATGTGTAGAGAGATATAATAGTGATAGAAATACGCCTATATATGCCATCTAGAAGAAATAAAGTGAGTCTAGCAGTTCCGGCTGTCTTCGTTACTCCCATATATATATATTTAGAACAAAGATGAACCCAACAAGATCAAAATCGATACACCTGTTACAATTGCTCTGTTCCTGATTTCTTTTTAAGTTAAAAATAAGGTGTATAAGATAAAAAATATTGTAATAAATTTCATATTTCTAATGTAATGTCATAATTTTAGAATTATAAATATGACCACTAACGTTTTCTTTATTCCACACGTTTCTTAATTTCTCGCCAAAAGCCAAAGCTCTGTCTGTTGTTATATGTGATATTTTGAGCACAAATAGTAAGAAACTATGTGTCGGATCCGTACGTTCTCACTAGTACACACACACCCGTTAAAGACTTTCGTCTTCAAACACTGAGGTTAATGAGACGTGGCGACGCTCTTGCGCTGTTTTCCGACCTCTGCCTAGCTGGCCGCGTTGGATTCATTGATAGACCTCTTCCTTAGAACCACTTGTTGTGAGGCTCGTTTAAGGCTTTCGACTGTAGTTCCAAAATCTCATTTTTGCCTGCACGAATAATATATTATCAATAAACCGGAGGTGAGAGATGTATTTGCTATTGAAGTTGATGCCGAATCTTTCTCATTCCAAGAGCTTGAATCAGTTTTCAAATGCAGCTGTGTGATAATTTAAAAAAAAAAACGATTTAGGCGGTCTTATCCGTAAAAGTTACCTAGTTTCTCTTCGCTCATTTTTGACATTTAGAATCTGAAGTAATCTTGTTGCAACTCACGATACTATACGTCAAAAAAAGATTCGTGATCGCAAATCCAGTTTAACACTATAGAAAATGTGTACGCACAATAAATGTCAGGTATTTGAGCTGCCAAATTTAGTTTGTTTTACGTCCGATAGAGGCGCTTTCAGATTCTCATACAAATGATTACGTTACTATACGAATACTTTGACGCAAATTATTCGTGATAGGGGTACTGCTTTATCCGCGGTCCGCCGTATGTCACATCTTAATTAATTATTAACTTATTTATCTACCATTTACCGAAACTATTTTAATTAAAGTGAAATTAGATGACGGAAATTGCGAAACATACATGAAAATTGTTATGAAAATCAGAATGAAATACACATGAGAATTTACTTATTTTAAAGTGGATTCGCAACAAGAAAAGATGATAAAGTTGAAGAACACTGCCACCTTACCATTTTCTAACGAAAGTCATTTGACCCCACGACTCAAAAAAATAACTTTAAAAAAAAAAAAAAACCGACTACAAAACCAAAATGCATTCAAAAGTCCTAAATAAACTCTTGACCCTTAAAGGGAAAGGAAGCCATTTTAGGCAAACAATTTATTTTTGGAGTCGGTGTTCTGATAGTTGAAGTTAGATGGCCAAAGTGGTAATGAAATTGTTTCAAGGGTCAAAAGTTTATTTAAGACTTTTTAGTGCATTTTGGTTTAATGTCGTTTTTTTTAAAGTTATTATAACGAATCCAATAAAATAAATAAAGTTGGTCCACTCTTCCTCGAGTAATAATTATTGTAACGTATCGAAACTGAAGATTATGTAATTTAGATAGTTTTACTCATCCAGGTATGTATGTTACTTAAATTATTCGAAGTAGATATCCCATAATACGGAGTGTTGTTTTGGTCAGCGACAAGTTACTCAGGGGTGGCTGTACAAACGATACTGATACAAATTTATTTTTTAAATGGGAAAAAACCCCAAAATCAATTCATTATTGCGATACAGGAACGCGTTATAACTACTTACACCAGTATCGTTACCATGAGTTTACGGCGGTTTTCCTTGCTAGAGACGACGTTAAAAAAGTCTATGGAAAATTGCACAGCGCCTCTAGCGGGCACTCGTCGTCACCAGCGAGTAAAAGCGCCATAAACTCATCGTGACAGTACTGATCTACTCTGCGTAGCTTACTAGCTACGGCGTAGTATTTCGTAGATACGCGCTAGCTACGCGCGAGGCTGCGAGTTTCCCCATTCGTTTCGTTTTATTTAAAATGTTGTAAATAGGTTTACTTAAATAAAATTTGCATATGATTTAAAGAAAATATTTTTGTTTTAGAAAAAGCATAACTCATATAACAACCAAAAAAGAATTGAAATTTACAATTAAGATCTTAAAATATAAATTCAAATCTAAAATATATCATTAAAAGGAGTCCCTATAGGTAAGGTTCCGAAGATACTGGCAGCGTTCCCCCTTTGAATAGCAAGACTAATTCTTAGTCCGACTCATTAACTCATTTTATCACCTTGAGTTAGATATCACTGACCAAAGTAACACTCTGTATATCATACGCTCTAAAAAAACGACTCTTTGCACTTTAAGCGACCTGACTTAGTGTTAAATCCTGTGACGCGTAAGAGAAAGCCATGTCTGCGTTGGTCATTACGAAGTCTAAAGAACGCCGTCCGGTGGAATATATGTTTTCACACTAAATAAAATCTGCCAGCCTTTCTGTGCGAGACATTATGTGCTTGGGGCCATTAAAAGTGTGGCATACACGTTAAGTTTGTTCCAAGTATAAATGTAATAAAGTCACCATTTTGTGCGTTATAATCATTCCAAAGGTACCGTTTAAGGTAAAAAAGGTTTAAAATTTCAACTATTGTTACTGATAGTCTGTAGTAGTAGTGATCCGGAGAAATAAACCAAATATTTTTGAGTTATAAATGCAACGAAAACGCTTCACTCGCGTTTAAACACTTCACTCGTATCATTATAAGCATACTTGCTTGAGGTGCTCGTAGCGCAGTGGTAGCAGCGCTTTGGTAGTGAAGCCGAAGTGAAGCAACCTACGGCGCGGTCGTGTTTGGATAGGTGACCATTCCGACCATATAAGTGACGTACATCACGAGCATTTCCGAGCTTCGGAAGTCACGTTTAGCCGTTGGTCCCGGCTAATATCGGTTGATATTAGTCGTTAAGCTTAGTCAGAGGCCTTATGGGCGGCTTGATAACATCTGACAGCAATGTTAGTCGCTTGCCTTGCAAAGACCACTCCACCAACCCGCACTGAGCCCGCGTGGTGGAGTATGGCTCGAACTTACTCATAGTTGAAGTAAGCCTTTGCCCAGCAGTGGGACGTTACAGGCTAACTTTACTTTACTTACACCAAAAGAGTGAAAAGAGAATACCATGTAAATAATGCCTCTATTGCTGTATAATTTACACTGTAGGTAGCCTATCTTAATATCTTCTAATTTTTTGCGTATTTGAGGGAAGATTTAAACTATGGAACAAGACTAAAATACCTTATTTTTTAGCAAAGCATCAGGCACAACCTAAAGAGTAACGCATTATGACTTGATACGGAAATAAAATAATTGCAATTTGAATAAATGATTCTTTATAACATTACTCGTTTGTCTACAATAAACCCAAGCTAACTCCCTATCTCAGTTGTCCACCCCTCATCGTGAAGGTCATAACCAACATACTTCATCTACTTGTTGTGTTAGGTTTCTCCATGTTGCGGTCAGTAGCATACATATCACTTCCTCCGGTGTTTCCTGCTTCAGTTAGTCCGACCTTCGCAATTATCATATCTCGCTTACACTCCCGCACTTCACGTTGGCACAAATTTATTTTTTCTCCTCAGCCGTAGATACATATTGTAACTGAAATATCCGAGTTCGTATATTGCGAAAATCGATTTCACTAAGCTTTGCTCTTGCACTTTGGACTATCCTTAAACTCAGAAATGCTTAGATCTATTGCATAAAAATCCTAAAACCAAGTCAATTTCTTGCAACAATTTATACCAAACACGAAAAATAAATACCTACGTCAAATTGACACAGCATTGCTGCATTGCTGGTAGGGTGTGTTTTAGCGTCAAAACTGTTTTGTTGTAAGGATTTTCAGTGCTTAAACGTTGTTTAAGTGATTTGTGGGAAGGCTGTACTTCTGGGTAACTTTAACCGATTGACGCCTTTCTAGTGGCCCCACGCAGCCCCAGCATCCTGCGTGCACGGAAGTGGCAATTCCCGATCTCTCCGGAGGGCCGACGACAACGCCTCGCAAAACGCGCTAGGGACATGGCTTCACTTATAGCGGGGATATTGTCGTAAAAAAAGAAGAATCCTCTTGAGAGTCATGACCTCCCTAAACAAAAGGGAAACTTGAACACATCCTTAATATTATAAGGCTGAAGAGTACGTTTGTTTGTTTGTTTGTTTGAACGCGCTAAGCTCAGGAACTAGTGGACCGATTTGAATATTGTGTTGGATAGCTTATTTATCAAGTAAAGCTTTAAGCTATAAAATATCACGCTGCGACGGGAGGGGAGCAAACAAACTCACAGTCGCTGGGGGCCGCTAGTACGTGAATAAACCGAAACTATGACATAAAACGTAGCAGTATTGCGGCGACGTAGACTGCGTCTGGCAAATAATAATAATAATATAATATAATAATAAAAATCTTTATTAGTTTTTAAAGGCATACAAGTTTTTTAAAGAAATATATGTTACATTCTAATTGACGTCAATACTAGTTTACATCATAAAATTATTATCCCTTTGGAATAGAACGACAAAAGCGAGATGTCACTAGCAGCAAACTGTGTGATAAAAAGAGACGGGTAGCAGAACCATTTTTGGCAGATGTCAAAAAGTTCGGAGGCTTATGAAAGCTTGCTGAAAATTTCTCTCATTTGAGTTTTTGAAAATTTATGTTAAATTGTGTATAATTTAAAGAATTATTTCGGTTGAAACATGGTGACTTGATCGGTGATTGATTGTTGTTCATTACAGCGGAATAACCCAACAAATAATCATTCAACAGGTAAATTAGTCCAAAGCGAAGCCTCTTAATATACGACTTATATTTACCAATGCGCTTCAAATTTAAAGTACGCAGTTTGATTATTCTATTCTACAAACGTTAATTTACGTAAAAAGTAAAGACAGAATAACACAGGGAATGTATATATGAATATTTTATATAATGAAATAATGTTTAGTTTTACACTAGAGCTGCATGTTCAATATTTTGTGTCGGCTGTTTATCATGCAGTAAACTAATATGTTTATCTTAGGAACATTGTAATAAATCACCTGATCGAAAGGTTATCTCATTTAAAGCTCTTAATGTTACTTACTTATGTTAGTTACTGACATCTTAAATCGGTTTCGTTTGACAGCTTTTACTTGTCCTTCTATTCCGATAGGAATATTAATTTTATGGTGTACATAGAAACTGTGTGACAGACGTTAACTCTTCCACATATTGTTACAATAACTGATGTAATTAAAGTGAGCAGTAATGCCAAACACATTTTTAAGTATAACAACAAATTGAAAATTTCAAGACATTTAAATAATGGTGACTACTTTTTTAAATTTACGCTACTCGACCAAATGATCAACGAATACGTCAAATGTCGAAGGTCAAGAACGGTGTTCAGACTATAGCCAGGCAGTAATAAAAATGGGCAGGACACACAGCCAGAACGCATCGTAAGGACCATAAAGATTTTGGAGTGGCGACCATGGGCAAACAAGCGCGGTAGAGACCGTCGACTACTTCGTTCGGTGGACAAAATCAAGCAACACGCATACCGGGCACGGGAGATACAAAGATGGGTTACTATGAAAAAGGCATATATGTCCTAAAAAGGATGACTCAAGGCTGCGATTGATAGATGGACTTTTTTATTTAACTGAAACTGTCTAGACCAGAGTGAGTAAGAAAAACTGATATTTTTAAATACTAAGAGCACATTTACTCCACTTGTAAATTAGATCCTGTAATCTAGAATCTTTTACGAGCTTTGGTGAAGTAGCTCATAAAATAGTGTACTCTGATTTCGGGTTTCATTTTGGGTTCGACCAACGACTTCTATGTTTCACTTGACTGGTTTTTCAAAATGAACTATGTTGTACAAAAATTGAGGCCAAACGGAGAATGTTTCAAAGCGTTGCTATGGTAATTGCTGTGTGTGTGCATTCTTTGTCATGTTACAAAATGTGGGTAAGAAAATTTGCCTGTTCTCTGAACTGTTTGTCTAGAAAAATACAAGTCTATGGGTACGACAAAAAATATTACTGGGCTGGGCTTGGAAATCATATATAGTATTACCTTTATGGGGAAATTATACTTTTCAACTAACAGTAAAATAAACGCAATAAATGAAAAAAACAAAAACGCTTTTCTTCAAACCCCTTCCCAAAACTGCCAGATCCAAGATGGATTTTTTCTATAAAGATGTCCAGGTAGATAAAAGAAGGTCGTTTGGTGGAAACTTTTGCTCTACTTTTTGGGCCAAAAAGCTTACAGCACTTACAGTTACATGTAGTTTTACTCAACATTGATTTATATTACTGACTACTTAGTGTGGTGTTGAGTAAAAATATTGCAGACAGAATACTCAGAAAAAAATAGCTCAAAAAGGTTAAGTGAATTGGTTTTTAAAAAAAATGGAAATCCATTCATTGAGATTTCATGAAATATTACGCTAAAAATTATCTTAGTACTACCAGTACAGACTTTTTATGAAGCTCTGAAAGGGTCTTAATACCTTAATACGTATTCAGTATTTTATATGACATTAACGTAATATTTATGGTCAACCGTAACGATCATATTCACACATATTGATAAATATTTTGTAGGAAAATGATGATTTTAGCATGTTATGGATGAATAGTAGATTGTTATACAAGGGGTGAACCATTTCACTCGAGAGGTTTTTGGCGCTCGAACGGAGTGAGAGAGCTAATAATTCGAAAGTGAAATGGGTGCTCTAAAGGTGGGAGTGAGTAAGAAGATTAATAACAACAAAATCGCGGCAAGTCGCCTCCGCCTGCTTAATAATCTGTGCAATAATCGACCAAACTAAAAAAAATATATCGTCAAAGACAAACACAATGTGACAATTTAAAATGAAAAAAAAAATGACACTACGTATGGCGGGCAAACAAATATTATATTTATTGTTTTTAAATTGTTCAAAATTAGACCAATTGTAAATTTGTAAAATCACTGACCATAATAAACACGCTTTTAATGTTTAGCTAATCCAAAAATATGGAAAGCTTGTTTATTTTAATAAATGAAGTGACTCAATTATCTTTAACTCCATGTCTGATAGTAGCAATTAAAACTAAATAACTTTCCACCCTAGGGATGGAAAAGCTATTTTTCACCCGGCTATCTTCACATGAAAGTTAAATTTTCCGAACAGGAGAAATGAAAAACTCTTTACAGCCGTCATAAATAAGAAAAAAACAAGTTTCTCCGTTACACCGAAAAAACGCTTCAGTATTAGAGTACGGTATATTATCCTTCATCCTTCGAATGTTTTCATCATTTCTCAAAAATAGAATCTACACTACAACATAAGCAAGTATAACGGAAATGCATTGCATTGTAATTTATATTATTAAGTTTGTATATTGACAAAACACTGTAATAACAAAAATGTAAGTATTTGGCTTTCTTCACCTTAACCGATTGTTAAATATTTGTAAAAATATTTCCTTGGGATATTGTGAGAGCAATCTCGCAACATTGATGATATCACGCAGCCTACGCGTTAAAGTAAGCGCTTGCAAAATTCAACAGGATTGCTAATGTGACGGTGGCCGAGTGGTATAGGCATACGCCCGGATTGCGTAAGACACGGGGTTTGATTCCTCGTCTGTTACAGCTAAAGTTGCTTTTTACAAGTGCAATTTATAAGTATAACGGAATCATGCTTAAGCATCGAGGAATCACGTCTGAATAACGTTAACCCTAACCTCAATTTTGTTCAAATGAAACAGAAAATACGGCGTCCATAAAAAATATGGTAATATCCGCGCATTTCATCGTTTAGCTGAAACGGGAGATCGTAAATTTGGGATATCGATGTTCCTGCGGGAGCTGTAAGGTCTCCTTTTGCACATGGGGCTCATTATTAAGTTTTTAATGGTGTTATACCTTATTGCCCTCAAGGGCCCGAAGTTGTCGCGAGCTCAAGTTTCTGTGAGCTCCCTTCCGTCGTATTAATAAAGGCTAGCATTATGGAAATGGGTGTACGTGCGTATTAATGGGTTTTATCTCACGTGTCTTCTTCCTTGAGGTGAGGTCACATGCGAAGTCGCGATGTAGGGAGTTAAGGTAGGAATTCTTTAAATGCGATTGAGATGAAGTATGCACATTTGGTGTAGGCTTTTAACACATACTTATTTGTTTATCTGCAGGGCAAAAGATGATTATATAAGTCATTTATTTATGCAGATAGGCCCACTATAACACGTCTCAATAAAAATCCTAGCGCAGGTTTGAGACAAGTGCTATGAAAAAGCTGCGCAACAAACTCAGTCACTACAAGTAATACAAAGATTAACCCCATTAGTACATTAGGGGCTTACAATGATGTGCACTCGTTATCTATGTATAACGAGTGCCTAGCCCTATTTTTAAATCACGCGATTGAATATGGCGTGTGATTTTTATTTAAAAACCGCCCAAGTGTGAGTCGGGCTCGCGCACTGAGGATTCCATGCTAATTTAAACTGAATCAGGGAATCCACTTACTTCCTACTTAGTAAGAATACCACAATATTAACGGAATAAGAACTTAAATACTCACAAAATGCATTTATCTTTTTCCTAACACTTCTGTGTGAAATTATACTATTTTTTATTGAAAAAAACGAACATTAACTCATTGAGCGCCATGGTCACCGGTGACCCCCAAACAATATTTTTTCTATTGTGTCTAGTTTCGGGCGACGCCATCTTGACGCGAGTGTTTCAAAAATAGGGGCCTTGGCCCTCCTGACATCAATTTTGGTGTCTGATCACACAACTGTAAATTTATTCTACAAAAAAAAAAACAGAATCTCCGCTAAAAGTACGACAGCTGACAAACGAAAGTAATTTTATAACCCTTCGCGGAAATTTTAAAGCAATATAATTTTATAATAATAATCGATTTCCTCAAAGTAACGCCTGATTCCATTAATTATAGAGAAAGGATCTGATATGAATGCTTTTTGATAAGACTTGGATTTGGATCCTAAAATTATGAAAGTGGCACCTAGTGCCCACAAACTGTTTTGTGAGTTGTGCCAACAGCTTGTTGAGACTTCTCACGAAGCAAAGGCTGGCCTCTACCTCGGCCAGAGAATTAGTCTCGCCATCCAGCGAGGTAATGTGGCCAGAATTTTGGGCACTTTTCCATAGGGCTACGAGTTTTTTGATGTATGTATGTAATTAGTTTAGTTTTATTTCTTGTTATTATTATTTTATTGTTTTTGTATATATTGTATAAATATTACTTTTCGTTATAATAGTTCTTTAAAATTATATAAAAGATAAAGATTCAACTAAAAAAGAAAGTATAGTTTTAAAGTTATACTCATAGAATTAATCAAAATACATACGTACTAATTCCATATGTATCAGACAAAACAAAAGTTTAATATCGCGTCTTATCAAGCGTAAGGATAGGAATAATACTCCACCGACATGAGCCTAGCTCCTAAATTTGATGTATGTAAGTAAGTCTTTATTTGTGAGAATTATTATAATCAAAATTCAAATATTGTAACAATTTGTCATTAATAATTTCCTTTAACATTTTTCAAAGGAAATATCTGTCATTTTAGATTTAGATTGATTTGTATTAAGGCGGCGTATTGACATCCAACTTTATTCGTTCTATGTCCAGGCAGTTAAATTCTCGCGCGCGCTCGGCAGGCGATTTCTCATGATATTTATAACATAATCATAATATAAAAACATAAATATTAATATTCGTACCATTGAAGTATTTTTATAATATTATTATATTGATAATATTTGTTTACACTGAGTCGGAATTGAGCTGCCTGGAAATTGAACGGCTAAAGTTAGATCGCAATAAGCCCCCAGTTCTATAATATATTTTGGGATTTTATTGCATTATGATGGGTACCATTCAAAAACACTGTTGTGCATAAGTACTAAATGTGAACCGCGGATCAGCCTATTGTCTCGTCGAGAACGATCATTAACATCTGTTTTTTTTTTAAATAATGTTTTTGCGATCATTACTATATCCAGTATGTATTTTTTTAAGACTTTATTGCACTAATTTAGGGTACAAAGGTGGACTTAATGCTAAAAGCATTCTCTGCAAGTCAAACCAAAATACCAAAATCAAATGTATAGGGTTGGTTGGTAGTCTGCAAATTTTGTATCTCTTGAAGTAAGGCTTGCAACTATCAACAGGATCGACGCTAAGCATTGCCCTTATGCACCTATTTTGTGCAATAAAAGCTTGTCTAGTTCAAACAAAACAAACAGTCTTGTCTGTAGAGTTGCCCCAGAATATAACTCCGTATCAGAAGGGGGCTGCCACAATACCGTGGTTTTCTTATGGCATAGCAAGGAATCTAAATTCAGAACAGATGAAAGTTTAAGCAAAGCAAATGCTGATGACCTCAGTTTTCTGGTCAATATCTCAATGTGTGCCTTCCAATTAACTTTTTCGTCTATAATTAATCCTAAGAATTTAGTTGAAGCAACTTCACAGTGATGAAGTCAATATCCTACAGATATTCAAGCTAACTGAAGGGTTAAAGCGCATCCGTGGTAATCCCGATGTTTGCGTTAAAATAACATCGGCTTTGACTCCGGACGTAATTAGTTAGGGATACAAACTAATTAGATTAGCCAATCTAATAAATGAAGACTTAATCTTATTAAGCTTACACTGAATTTAGGGCAGGCCAAATAAACAGATCGGTACAAACTATTTGTAGAGTCAGGCTTGTAATAAAAACAGGAGGCCGATTTCGCGGCAATCAAACTTTTTTCGTGTGGTAATACTATTGCGAGTTTAACCGTCTTACCTTAAAAATCAAGTAAAATATCTACACGTAAAAAAAACTATCGCACAAAGAATCTTAATACATATAAATAGTGACCCTAAGGAATTAAAAACATTTTTTTCGTCGACAAAGAAAGTTGAATCGGTGAAATTTTTCGTATACGAATTGCACAAGAATGGTCACCTGGATCTAGGGTTTGGTCTGTAATAGTAGCAAAAATTTTAAATATAGGCCCTTAAAGCAACCAGTAATCAATTCTAAATGGTTGAAATTTATATTTCTGTAACATTCATTTATTGGTAATTGTTGATAATTTATTTAAATAATAAAGATACAGGCAATATACAACAATGGATCTTAATTCTACTTAACATACTAAAATGTGAACTTGCTTCCTAAGTTAGGGTAAACCCTGTGTTTTAGTTAAGCAAAGCTTTTCCCACTTGTTAATATTAACTGTTTAAGAAGCACACAAACAAGTTAAGAATATGTTACAAGTGAACACTATATGAAAATCGTCTGCAGGAATGAACATACATCCTACAAATGTAAATACCACCTATAAGTACATGTATTGAAGGAAAAGGGTTTAGGTAAGTATAGTGAAAAGTTCCTCGGTTTCTTGATAAGACTGTTGTTGTAACCATTTTGCAACTGCAATGTTGCATTCATGCCTATTCAATGGGTATATTTTAATGAGTTTCAATTTACATCTAAATGGTTGAAATTTATATGTCTGTAACATTCATTTATTGGTATTTATTATCTATCGAAATAAATCGAACCGGCAATGTATTGCAAAGAAGTGTCCACTGTCCAGTAATAAAACTGCACATATTCATTTACTACAACGAGTTACCGATTTTGATATACATTGATTAGGAATTATAACTTTGGATTACCATATCTCTGAGTTAAAGTCTTTTAGAGCACTATGACCATGATCAAGGTAACTATGTATACTCTGTGGAATCGTTGATTGAAATTTTTGCTCCTACAGGCCATACGCTGTATACTGCTTTGACAGTTAAGGAGCTCTGCTTTCAAATGGATTTGTATTGCGTTGTCGCATTATATTGATATAATTATTATTTTATAACAAAAAACATACATAACATCATTTTAGTATTGTTATAATATTATTCTTATGATAATATTCGTTTACACTGACTGAGAATTGAACTGCCTGGAACTTGAACGGGATAAGCAAGATAACGCAATACGCCCCCGCGGGTCCAAAAAATACTAGCAATAATTAAAAAACACAGCTAAAATAATAACACTTTTCTTTCACACAAAAATAGTACGAAATAAAATTAAAAAACTTTTTTACAGATTTGAATGACCACTGATATCATCAACATTGACCATGACAGTGGAACTTACTGTTTGTATGATTGTTTTTTATTGAATACAACCAAAACATATTGGAATTGAAAAATTAACAGACTTCTTAAGATTCTGGATGCGGTCATTCTATCAATATAGGCGAGTAGTAAACTCTTTGACAGACGCTATACCACAAAATAAAATATCTGACCATGCGATGGCGACGCTCATAAAAAACCTCAGTGTCCGATGGAGATAAGCCTCAAGATTACCGAGTTGCAGCCAGACGTGGCGAAGTTCTATCCGGTATTAAGTAACTGAACGAGATCACGATAGCGATAGCGATTCGTGTGTGCAGCGATAGCGATTCGTGTAAGTAGCAAGAAGCATGGTGTATGCAGTCTGAAGGCGGCGATATACATGTCTCCTTGCACGTGCCATCTGCAGGGAGTAGCCGTCAGCGCTGGCAAATGCTTGTAAATACCATCTATACCCACTTTGAAGATTTAAAACCATGCAGCGACTCCAAATGAATTCGTTTCTCCTCAGTAGATGGCTAATGGGTTATTTAAAGCTTTTTAGTCAGTTTTTTGAAGGCGGTTTTTTCATCATTTTTTGTTATTTGCCCATATCTCAAAAACTAATGGACTGATTTTGATGAAACGTATATTGTACCCTAAGTTCAAATATACATAATTCAACTAACAAATAATCATTTCGCTATGACTTCTTGTTTTCGAGATTGATTACTTCCTTTTTTGGTCGGTCGTCGGTAAGTTATTGACACCTACCCCTACCTAACCGTAAAAGTACTATCTTGAAAAACGCATCGCGAGATTGGTACACCCAAACGCGAGATATACGCCTACAATGACAAATATACAGGGTCTAACTGTCCTCGAAGTCGATTAAAAGGCGATCGCGTTTGCTAATAGCCCCCGTGGATTAATCCGGATCCGACCGCCGAAAACCGGTAACGCAATGGAAAAGTCCGGCAGGCTACTTTGGCAGTTGGCAACTTTCGCCCGATAAATTAAAGGCTGGTTACGGATTCCCGGTCGATTTTAACTTTTGACAGATTCCGGATTTGTCTTTTACGCGATTGTTATGTTGATAAAGGATAATAAATGCGGATACTTTACTTTCTTTTTTGGGAGTCGTGAAATATTATTAAAAAGATGTTTAATAATACACAAAATTATGTAGGTACCTACACTCGGCCAACCATTCCAAGGATAAAAGTACCCAAATGTAAGGAAACTCTAGTGAATGGATACAGGGACGAACGATAGAATACCCGCGACCACAGTCAGAAGTAAACTAAGAAGTCATATGTCAGAAGGAAATATGTCATATTTTGGACATTTTAACGCGATAAGTTCAATCATTAGATTTTTCCGCTGATGTAGCCAATTCATGTTTAAACCAAAAAAAATATAGCTTTATAAGTTTAAAGGATATTAGACGTAGCAGAAAATAAAAGAAACTGAACTTATCGAGGCGAAATGACAAAAATTTTACATTTCTGACTGACTGCCGCTGGCATGTCACGCAAACTTAATTGACAGTCTTCTACAAATATCGCGATCGAATCGCGAAAAATCCATCACATCCAGAGGCGACGCAAAGAAAAAGTATTTAATAATAATAATAATAAATATTCTTTATTGCACAAGTAAGGAAACAAGAAAGAATAAAATTACAGACAAATCATTTGCATAATATTGGCGGTCTTATCGCTGGAAGCGATCTCTTCCAGACAACCATTGGGTAGAGGAAACAACGTTTATTTGTGAGGTAGAAAACGGTGTGCAAAATATAGCTAATATTTTGATATTACATTTTAATAACATATACATAATAAAAATATAATATAATAAACAAATAAATAATACGTTTTATATTACAAATACAATAAAACAAATTAATAAATACATATAATATACGTACATATACTAGATCTATTACAGAAAATTCCGTCAATTTTTTTGAAGCGAAAGGAAGTGCGCTTTTATCCTAGCTTACCTACCTAGTATTTTTAAGTTTTTATTTAATTTCTTTGTAACCTCAAAATCATCAAAAAAATACCTTCCAAATCTAAGAAAAAGTAATCTCGTAGTAAAGTAATGTAAAAGAATCGTTTTTTTTTCTGGACTAGGTGAAATCAACAAATTGTTATTTTTAAATGAATACATAAACATAATAATTTAATTTCGTTGTTACTAATATCAATGTCATACCTGCCTAATGCATGATTACAACACCATTAGGTAATCCAAACACAGTTACCAGACATTACCGATAAATCAATAGCCCGAAACTCTGCGGGCAACTGCACAGGCCGCAAATAGTCTTCCGAACAACAAAGTTACAAGACGCTGCAACATACTGCAGATACATACCAGTTTAACAGTCGCCTGACTAACAGGTGTTACTTATATTGGTTAACTTAACTCAAGATTAGATTGTTGCGGGTACTTGGATACTATAATTTATGCCGAATATTGCTAGTGTTGTGGCTTTGTGGTCTTCGATATCGCAGATAATATTAATTACACTGCCTCGGTAGCGCTGCGGTTTGAGTGTCGCACTTTAAAGAGACGGCTGCGCTAGAGGTCTCAAGTTCGATCCAAGGGTCGGTCCAAAAAAATATGTACCTGGGTTTTTCTGTTCAGAAATCCTCAGGCAAGCTTGGAGTTTGGGAGTTGGCGGTGTTTTACCCCTGTGCCTCGGAAAGCAAGTAAAGCCGTTGGTCCTGCGCCTGATCTTTTTTTACGGTCGTGTCAGATTGCTGTCCTATAGGAATAGAGATAAAAGAAGAAACAGAGAGAGCATGTGTGTTTGCGCACACATTTTTGCACTTTATATTTTTGTTATTATTTGGTAAACATACAGTTATTATGAAATAATCAATTAGTCGTTTGACTGGCCGTAGTCGAAATCGGCTAGACTTTTATTATAATTTATTAATATTATTTTTGGTCTAAAATAATACTTGTCTTATGATCTCAATTCATAATTAGGTACTGTAAAGAGGTAAAGCATTGACTTTTAAGTCATCAAAAAGACACATTAAATTATAGTCCTTTGTCCTTAATATCATATATCAACTTCAACAACAGATATATGTAATTATTTCAACAAGGACACACTTGAAAAGGGTAGAGCCCCAAGTTACAATGCCCAGGTGGACCTGTTTAAGTGCGATTGTAGTGGTCTTCAATTTGGTTAGGACATAGCATTTTAATAGACTTCATTGTTGAGTAAATTGATTCTGTCCTCGTCCAATTTAATCATGTTAGACGCTTATAACAACCCGTTCTCATAGAAACTTAGTAATCACTTTCTTATTTATCTTGACTACTATGTACTATTGACGATCTTCGTGGTGTAGTGGCTAAGCACGCTGGGTATCAAGGCTGCTCCAAGGTCCCGGGTTCGATTCCCGGTCAGGTCATTCAAGAAATCATATTTATCTATTTTGTCTCGGGTCTGGATGTTGTGGTACCACACCGTTGTGTCTGATTTACATACTAAAAGTGCATTAATTACTTACTTTGGGATCAGAGCTTTGTATGTGATTAGTGTTCAATTTTTATTTATCTATGGAGAATCAAATCTTCTTGACTGTTGATAGGTACTAGATGCAACAATAAAGATTTCACACAAACATAAAAACTGTCAGATGTCAGAGAATCTCCGATTGTTCGCAAACAAGTAAGACAAGGAAACTTACATAAAGCTACCTGCATCACTGTTCGTTTTAAGTACACCAACGACCATTGTTTCTCGAAATATTTGTATATTTCAAATTTTCTAAAATTCACGAAAAATCACCTCATTCTCTGAATAGAACCATTGTGGACTGAACCAACCATATTGCGATCAATTTGCTTCTGTTTCATTCCCACTTAGCTAGCCTGCAACTAAAAAAAACTCTTCCTCACTTACTCATTGAATATCGGCGATGACATGGTACGGCAATACGATATTTTCTAATTCATTCAAACGCAGAGCTGATTCACGCTTCACCGTGCCGGCGACGGGCCGGGCTCCGGCCGGGTGCCGGCAGGGGCACGGTCAAAGATTATTGTATACATTTTGTATGAAGTGATTCATGCCTGACCGTGCTCCGCCCGAGCCCGGACGGGGCACGGCGTTGGAATGTCTATGGGAAATTTTCCCGGCTCCGGCACGGTCCGGCACGTTGTAGCGTGTCTCATCCTTATCTCTCAAAGAAATATCGCAATACGAACCTTCATTTTTTTTCTAGTAAGACGTAGTAGTTAAGTTTGCATGGCGCATATTTATAGTTTTAATTAAGATCTTGTACCTACTTTTAAACATCGCGTCCGGTCCGTTCAGAGCATGTTAGACTCTCATAGACTTTTGACCAGGGTTATCAATTGGATAACCCTGGTGTTACAGAATTAAAGCACGATCAGTACAAGATGAGGTATCAGGTTACAAAATGTTGAAAACCGGAGGCCCCATTAACTACACACCGACAATGTTGTGTTCGCCTTTTGACTCGGCAAACCGTAAAATGGGCAATAAGCATTTACGGCGCAACAAATTGAAGTAAGTTAAGTTTGCAGCCGTTTCCCGTACTATGTTGTGTACAAACGTGCTGTGGTATGAGAGGTGGAGAAGTATTTGTTAAGCTATTGCATAACATAGCTTCTATCGTGGGCCTTGAGCGTGGAGACCGAATTCAGAAATTCCGTAACGAAAATAACTAACTAACACCCCCCACTCCAACCGGCACAGCGGTTCTGTCTATCGATGAATAGCAGAACTTTAAATGACTTTTTGAAATATCACGCTTGTCTCTTTAGTTCAGCAACCCGCCTTTAGGTGGCATTGATTGTATGTAACTTCAATTAATATCAAAGAAAAAAAACCGGCAAAGTGCGAGTCGGATTCGCGCACTAAGGGTTCCGTGCCAACTTTAACTGAATTAGGGAATCCACTTACTTCTACTTAGTAAAATACCACAATATTTTGTTGACTGCAAATATAGCTTTGTATTTCATAGTGTTTGTATGAAGGACAAAGTTATGTTTGCGGTTGTTGAAATTGTGTTATATCTCAAAAACTACACACGTTCGATCTTGTCTAAATCAATTTTCGTTGAAAGTATTTGTTAAGATCTACATTTCATTTTTTTTTCAAAATTTACACTCGCTCGGTTTAGATTTGGTGCAGATTTTCTCGCTGTACTGACCAAGTTAAAGTCACCCTTTTTAAAACATACTGTCAGAGTTTTTACACGGAAAGTCTGTGGGTCTTCCACACCAAAAAAATTCTGGATGTCCTACGTGTCCAATACAATAATATCTTCAGGATGTTGTTGCGGTTGCCACGCCACTGCAGCGCATCGGAGATGTTTGCGTACCATCGCACGGATGGTTTTCACGCCATCATCCGCAATAAGACAACATCTTTAATAAGCAGACTGCGTGGCAGTAGCAACAGCATTCTGAAGACGGTGGCTGACAGATACACATCACCTATTTGGAAAATTTGGGTGCAAAGGCTAATTAGGTAAGAAGATACTGCTGGCATAATCAGACCTAGCACCTGCACAGATTTCCCTCCGAAAATAGTTTAAACTTAGAAGAAATCACTACAATTATAATATTAAGATAATAATAAAATGAAATGAAATTTCATTTAAATTTTGATTTTAAATAATTATAATTAAATGAAATAATTTGTATCTAACATTAATTTATAAGTATTTTTTTGTTTTGTAATAACTAACCATTATGAGCTGTGATTGCTTGAAATAAACAATTTATTATTATTAGAAGTTAGATGGGGGGGGGGGACGACGCCCATTTTACCACTTTGGAAGCGTCTAGCTATGAAACGTTAGACTTTAAAAGAAAATGGTTTAACGAACCTCAATGTCATTTTAAAAGACCTATCCATAGATACGCATAGGTTTGAATAAAATTTTTTTTTTTTGGTTTTAGTTTCATGTATGGGAGCCCGACAGACAGACAGACAGACAGACAGACAGATTTGACGAAACTATAAGGGTTCCGTTTTTTGCCATTCGGCTACGGAACCCTAAAAAATACTGCATTAATAAACTAAATAAATAATTATAATTGCATAAGTTGATAAACAATGCTATGCAATACTTTACTGCGGCTTTTTTTGTTCTAATACACACTGACGGCAAAAGTCAGTGTATGGAGGAACTAGCGTTGGTTGCATGCAAATGTAAACACTGGTTACCTCTTTTAGGGTTTCGTAGTCCGGTAAAGAACACTTATAGTTATGGCATGTTCATCTGTCTGTAGTTCAGTGCAGATACCTGAGGTAATAAGATGCATTTATTTACTCAAAACATGTGTAGTCATGTCCATAACAGGTGTTGTTTAGCTGAAGTATCAACATGTCCTTACCCTTAGCTGGCATGTACATAAGGTTATTTTAGTACAATGGCATGTTAAAGTGACAACAAATACAATTATATTGCACATTGTAACATAAATACAAAAAAACATACAGTCGAATTAATAACCTCCTCCTTTTTTGAAGTCGGTTAAAAATAAAATTCACTTAAGAGTTATGTCACAACAAATTATCGAAAAAAAACGTAAAATTTAATATTATTCAAGGTTTATCTATCATTTAACAAGTCATATAAAGTGTAATAACATATATTTTTTGGGGGTTTACTCATGTCATGTCGTGCAGAGATGATAATGGAGGATGTACGCAAATCAAATAAGTTTGGATTTTACCAAACGTAAGCGTACATGCGCGTAACAATACGAAGGACAATTTTGTTCCTCTATTTTATATTCGAATAACTCAAAGTGGTTTTTCAAATGAAAAATGTAATAGGAATTACTAAACTCGCACAGAACGAATGATTGAACTGGTTTATTATCCTGCAATTGCCGGTAAATCAATGCTACACCAAAGCAGTATGGTGGGAAAGTAAAAATCCTTACCCCAATCACGAACTTTTGACGCATTCGTCACGTTAGCGTAGCGAGTTTACGCAGTACAACGTTAGTCGGCATCACGAAGCACTCTCGTGTCGTGTAGTAAACTCGATAGCATTGACAAAGATGACGTCATACTAACGTAAATATGGCCGTTGAATGACACGTCCAGAAACAAGTTAAGCCATCTTTTTTATGAATATTATCGAAATACATCATGGTATTCCAGTAAAATCTAAGAGAAATCAATAACGGAACAAAATTACGATCAATATGATTGGCAGGGTTTGTAAATGTAAAATTTAGTCTATTAAAATATGAAGATATATGTTTTGCTGTAATGTTTAGATTTTTGAACTGTTTACTAGACTGTCAATTGACAGATTGACGTTATGCCATCATATTGTGACAAATTCAAAAGATTTAGTTAAAAATGATGAAAAATATTTAAAACAACGAGGACAAATCGTTTGCAGTAGAACGTAATAATATTTGTGTTTTTGAAAAAGTAAGTACGTCAAAGTAATACAAGGATTTATGATTAAAGTGCTTTTATTCATTGGCTATTAAAGCGAGATAAACTCTAGCTAGATCTTATTTCTCAAGATATTGTGATTTATCCAAGCCCTCAGCTCTCCAAGAGGACGCTGTTTCAAACAAATGGAATGAAAAGCATTAACTTCAACATAAAAAATATACATACATAATTTTTCAGAATGAAGACAGACCAAAATTTGAATGTATAGAAATACGCCTACCTAGCTAGAAGAATTAAAGTGAGTCTAGCAGTTTCGGCGGTCTTCGTTACTCCCTTAGATCATAATCAGAGCAAAGATGAACCCAATAAGATCAAAATAGATACATCGGTTACAAGTGTCCCTGTTCCTGATTTCTTTTCAAGTTAAGAATAAAGAGTAGGAGATAAAAACTTTTGTAATAAATTTTATATTTCTACTGCAATGTCTTAATTTTAGAATTATAAATATGACCACAAATGTATACTTTATTTCACACGTTTCTTTATATCTCGCCAAAAGCCAAAGCTCTGTCTGTTGTTATATGTGAGATTTTGAGCACAAATAGTAAGAAACTATGTGATGGATCCGTACGTTCTCACTAGTACACACACACCCGTTGAAAACTTTCGTCTGCACACTGAGGTTAATGAAACGAGCAGACGCTCTTGCGCAGTTTCCCGGCCTCTGCCTAACCGGCCGCGTTGGATTCGTTGATAGACCTCTTTCTTAGAAGCACTTGTTGTAAGACTCGGTTTAGGCTTTCGACTGTAGTTCCAAAATCTCATCTTCGGCTGCACGAATAGTATATTATCAGTAAACCGGAGGTGAGAGATGTATTTGCTATGGACATTAATGCCGAATCTTTCCCATTCCAGGAGCTTGAATCTTTCTTCAAATGCAACTGTATGATAATTTTAGAAAAAATAATAATTTAGGAGTTTTTATCCGTAAAAGTTACCTAGTTTCCCTTCGCTTATTGTTGACACTCTCAATCTCAAGTAATTTTGTTGCAACTCACGATACTATACGTCAAAGAAAGGTTCGTGATCGCAAATCCAGTTTAACACTATAGAAAATGTTCACGCACAATAAATGTCAGGTATTTGAGCTGCCAAATTTAGTTTGTTTTACGTCCGATAGAGGCGCTTTCAGATTCTCATACAAATGATTACGTTACTATACGAATACTTTGACGCAAATTATTCGTGATAGGGGTACCTGTCAACTAAACAGTGTCGTATCATACCGTGGGAAAGTATCGTGCTGTCAAAAGTTTTGAATGTGCCATAAATATTCTGACATCTATACTATAATATTATAAAGCTGAAGAGTTTGATTGTTTGTTTGTTTGTTTGTTTGAACGCGCTAATCTCAAAAACTACTGGCCCGATTTGAAAAAATATTTTTACGTTGGATAGTCCATTTATCGAGGAAGGCTTTAGGCTATATAACATAAAGATACGACTCATAAGACCACAGCAGAAATGAAAAATGTTGCGAAAACGGGAGAAAGATATTCCTTTTGAGAGCTTCCGCTGCATACGCTGCGGAAACCGCTTAAGTTACACAAAAATCATGTATGACAGGATTGTTCAGCATCAAGAGTTCTATAATAAAGTCCGCGACAGCATATGTCTATCTTTTATGGTTGACTTACTACAACCTTTTTTATGTTAATAAATTTGTAAAAAAATAATGCATTATTTTTAGAGGTGTATTATACACACAGGTATTTATTCTTATCAAAATAAATACATTCATCATCACGAGCATTTCATTTAGAACCAAGTTGCCCTTTATATCATTTGATTTCAATAAATATCTTAGGAGCTATCACAGTTTTAACATAACTCTGCACCAAAATAATGTTCGCAGCTTAAGTACAACATGCGCTTGCGCTAAATATTATAAAGCTGAAGAGTTTGTTTGTTTGAACGCGCTTATCTCAGGAACTGCTGGACCGATTTGAAAAAATATTTCTGAGTTGGATAGCTTATTTATCGAGAAAGGCTTAAGGATATAAAACATGACGCTGCGACGGGAGGGGAGGGGGCAAACTCAAAACGCGCGGACGAAGTCGCGGGGGACCGCTAGTAAATCATATAACAATCAGACGTTATTATGATAAACTTCGATGCGTCCTTATTTCAATCAACAAGGTAGGTTTATGAGGTTCCATATAAACGCGATATTCTAAATAAGTAGATGTTAGAATGGAAAATTTACAAACTTTCAGATAACTAGCGATTTATTTTTAGGTTCACATTTATTCTCGTTTGGTCGAAACGACCCTAAGACACACTACGTCTTTAGTAGCAATGCAGTCGCAAAATGCTAACGACTGCATCGATGCCAAAATTCGCAGTGTGTAAGGAGTCATATATCTTAAAAATCAAATAAAATCAATTCTGGGTAAGCTTACTCTAACTCCGACTCTTTATAGGATTGCTATCAATTTGCGAAGTCAAATTTTTTACTTGCAAGAATACAGTAACTACATCAGTTGCTCATGATAGACTGAGTCCAGTGCATTTAGCCTAATAGCGTGCAAATATACATGAAATATTAATACAGAACAGTTACGGTTGTATGGAATGTTATGATTAAATTTATTTAATTTCTTTTTGTTTATTCAATAAATTCTTTAACAGCGTAAAAGCTGTGGTGTAATGACCATTTTGTCAGCTTCGTTTCAAAATTTATTTATGTCATTAATTAATCTGAAGTCATCTGGCAAATTATTAAAGATATAATAAACATGTATCTTGTATTGTTTATGGCCAGTGGGATGATATAATTTGGCCATGATTCTACCTAAAAAACAAACGCGCCAATCTGGTGACAAGCAAGAGAAAAATCTTAGGGAAAAAAATGCCTTGGCACGAAGCCGACACAAAATGGTTGTCTGGTTTGCAACCGACTTTCTATAATAAGGTAATTTATATAAAGAGCGCCATAGCTTTATGAACTCTTAGCAAAACATCGAAACATCAATGAGTACCTACTTCTCTTCGTAGGCGTAATTTCATTTCTGAAGGTCGTGCCTGTCCTGGTAAGCCTTGGTAGACAATCTTACGAGGTGTTTACAGCCACTCCATCTTCAGCTTGTCTAAGAGCGGCAGTCACCGGGAGCCCTAATGAGTACCTACACCTATACACGTCAAAAAAAGTTTGCGATCACTTTGTATAATCAAAATCTTTTTTGTTTCGGAATATGATATTATTATACAATATACACTCTGAGAGAAAAGTCTCAATAATTGGCGCTAAAAGCGTTATTCATAAAATAAGTCCTATTGTAAACAAAGTTAAGCATCTTATGAAAATTAATTAACAGTCATTTTTGAACTTTGGCTAAATATAACTTGAAAAGGCGATTTCATCGACTGAGTTTTTATAAGAATTTTTCTTGAAGGAAAGCAAAAAATATGAAGCATTACGTTCCGTTGGAATAAAAATATTCTTTTTAAGTTGGGAACTTGGAGCCTTATAAGCTTTATGCAGACACAAACTAAGGGTCGCATAGATACAAATTGTAATAATTGAAATAAAACACTTTTTTACGGATTAACTTTTCGCGAGTTTATTAGTTTTATCCCTATATATATTTGTCATTTACAGAGTTTTGAAAAATTACGCTACCGTCACTCAATAATTTTAATTAACGTGCCTATCCACGCAGAAGGAGCTAACTGTGTCTTGTGATCTTGCAATGAGTGGTCTAGCTTGGGTTCTAGTTAGAACTGGATCCCATGCTGGTGGAATTTTTCAACCATCTTCTCTGTTGAAATTTGGATGTTTTCTTATTTCTATTTCTTCGCACAGCATACGTGGAACGAACCGACGTTCTTTTGATAGTATTTTGGGCTGGTCAAAACGTATGAAGTGGTTGGGTTTGTTTAAGGCATGTTCACACACTACAGATTTTATGTTTCGTCTATGTTTAACGGCAGCTATATGTTCTTTAATCCGCACGCCTATACTTCGTTTGGTTTGCCCGATATTAAAGGTACGTAGATGACACCTTCACAATATTACCCACTGATAAAGTTTCTGCTTTTTTGAATCATCTTAACTTTATTCATCCAAAAATACAATTTCCTATGGAAATTGAGGCAAACAATAAACTAGCTTTCTTAGTTAGTTAATCCGCAAAAAAGTGTTTTATTTCAATGAGTTATATTCGCGAAAACTTCAGAAACAAGCGAATTGTAATAAATTTTTCCCTATTGATGATAATCATTCTTTCAAAAAACTAATAATGATTAAATTTATTATGTAATCGAAATATAAAAAAAAACAAGGAATTAATTGAAGAAACCTTTTCTGTTTGTATTCACTTCACTTGCAAAATTTAAAAAAAATAACAAAGGCAGCAGAATATCAATCCTCAATAACTCTTTTGCACTTACTTATTCTTTTGGAGAAACCTGAATTCGGTGACAGAGAACGCACTCCATTCAATAACTGAACCATTTAACATACCTGGTATTTTAAATAAATTATCTTCAACTCTTGGTAGTTAAACATATGTCTAAGTTATAAGAGTATTTTTAATGTTTTCACAATAATGTGATGCCAAATACATCCCTGTCATCACGCAGTAATTTTAGATTACACTTTGGAAGGCCAACAACTTTGTATGTAAGCATATTAACCAAGTTAAAGCCTCGCTTTTTGGTTGATAACATTTGTAAGGACAGGCGTTAACTTTTACCATAGAATATGCATTTGAACAGAGTATAAAAGGTACTATTTTGAGTAAGCTCCTAAATTATGGACATGATCATTCAATGTATGGTCTACGGTAATGATTTTTTTTGATACAACTATGAAATTTACTCTCAATATTGTTACTTAGTGTCATCACCCATGAAAGTTATTTTAATACTCTTAAATCGTCATGCATAACTTAACTTATCATGACCCAATAGTTGATTCTAACTAGCTTGTGGTGCTGATGATTCGTTGTCCATTCGTTCAATAATTAAACTTATACTTGTAAAGAAATTTAAATAAGTCACAGGCCTAGCTATTGATAGTTTTTGCCTAAAACTAAAATAGTGTTTGACACAGGTTTGCTCAGCTATTTAAATGGTGATCGTAAATCCTTATGATAAGGGCCAGACGTTGTTAAACTTTAAACGAGTTTAATATAAGTACGTGAGTATTCAACCAGTGTGTGTTACCAGTGATGACATACGGATCCAAACATGGTTTCTAACTATGGGCCTCATAAAGAAGCTCAAAATCACACAACGAGCGATGGAAAGGGCTATGCTGGGTATTTCTCTACGGGATCGAATGAAATGAGAAGATATGAAGAAGAATTAAGGTAACGGACTTAGCCTTGAGAATCAGTAAGCTCAAGTGGCAATGGGCAGGGCACATGGCGCGATAGAACTGATGGCCGTTGGGGCAGGAAAGTTCTAGATTGGAGACCCTTCGACCAAAGACGCAGCGTAGAACGTCCACCAACAAGATGAACAGACGACCTTATAAAGATTGCAGGATCAAACTGGATGCAGATCGCTAGTGATCGGTCGCTGTGGAAAGCCGAGGGGGAGGCCTATGTTCAGCAGTGGACGTCCGTTGGCTGATAATGATGATGATGATGACGTAAGTATTAAATGAGATCTCCTTGACTAAAACACTAGTGGTCCCCCGCGGCATTATCCGCGTAAATTTCGGATGTCTCGTTAAATATATAAGCGTAAAACACATTTTTTTCATTTAAAATAAGAGGCCACAATCCATAGCGGTTAGCGCCAGCGTGTGTTGCACTTAAGCAGCGAGCATTATCAAGTTGCGGGGTCATTACCGACCGACCGACTTCAAAAAAGGAAGAGGTTATTTGAAAACCGTTATAGCTTCTAAGATATTTGTTGAAATCAAATAATTTAAAGCGCAATTTTTTTAAAAATGAAATGCTCGTAAATATGTAAACGTTCATTATAATAAGAATAAATAGCTTTTAAAATAGATTGTTCTATTTTTTACCAAATTTATGAACCAATCCAGCATATATTCTGTTCATATTTCGCAGTAGGACTATTAGCCGAGGGTTGTCCTTGGGTGCACTTGTATAGTGCATACAGGGACAATTGTGGCACACTTCGCATACGTTAATGTTGTCAAATGGACATACAATTTCAATTGTGTCACACTTCGCATACATAAATGTTGTCAAACGGACCTTTGCGTGTTGGTTTCGGCCCAATCACGCCTTTCAAAGGTGCGGGACCCCATGCTCCTGAGATTGGAAAATGACCAACATTATAATAATAATAAATATTCTTTATTGCACATCTTTTACTACAAATAATTACAGAAAACATCATCAGGTAACAAGCAGCATATATAATGAGAATAGTTGCACGGAGTTTTTTTTTAAAAAAAGAATTTTTGTGATTGTTAGACACTAAAAGCTAAGGTTTACCCACAGCCACACATTCTTTAAAATAATGTTATTTAGACTTATAGGTCGTGGCAGACGTACAAGCTTTAGTAATTTCAACTCTAGCCACAGATGAAATAGAAAAAGAAACTAGGTACACATATATTTATTCTGAACGAAATGTTATATCTATGAATTTACGTGTAGGAAGTCCCGCTCATTTTCGTTACAAATCACGTACATGGCGTCACACTACTTATTCTACACGTAACCTCAAATCAACTTACCATAAAAGGAAAAGGATTGTCAATCAAAAATAGTCCTTATTTTATCGAAGGTAAAGGTGTAAGTTGGTATGAGATAAAAACCATTTTTGGGGAGGTTGATGTGATGGTTGTATAGAACAGGAAAACCCAGCGTTTTGTGGGATCCTTCAGAAAAAATCTTCCGCGGCCGTGCGCACGAAGAGAATGAAGACAGGCACTATTATGGCTCTTTAAAAAGAGTGACTTTATTAATCACAAACAGGAAAAATAAAACAAAGACATGTAACATAAAAAAAATACTTAAAGTCTATTCAATACGAAACCATTTCCTTGCGGCAAGAAGGCGAAGATGCCGTCTGCGTTGCCGCGTTGGATAGCTATGCTAATCCTTTGACCTAGGAACCAGCCAGCTTTATTATTGGCTGTTACAGAACTTAATTTTGACGCATTTTTCCTAAACAATTTAGCAGATGGTCCCCACTGCCCAAATGTTTCAAAATCAAATTAAATCAAAACAAATCAAATTCGTTCATTGTGGAACACAGGTTCATTAGATCTTAATAAAAATGACGTTTCAACGCCAAACGGCGCAAACACATAATCACTTGCTAGTGGGATGTACTTGTGACTTTCAGCCAACTCCGCTGTTGCTCCAGCTTTAAGGGTTAATTCTCTAAGATGTGAGAGGGCCAAAGTATCGACACAAGTTGCATCCCAAACAAAGGCCCAACCCCGTTCCCAGGGAATGAGTGTACCAAAATCTTTTGGTACATTCCGTTTGACCTTTAATTGGTTAAGCGGTTTCCTTCACAGTAGCTAATGCGACCGGAAAGGACATACGTCTCGCACTCAAAGGCAACCGTTTAATATCTACGGGGACGCCGCTTCCTGAAACTCGATTGCGTGGATGTGTACTCCTGTGTGTGTTTCCGATTTTGGACCGAACCAAGTTTTGGGAGAGGAATGACGTCAGAAGTACTTAAGCCCCTTGAGAGTGAAAACATCTGATATGTAAAGATAAGTGTAATGAATAAATCTATATTAATATTATAAAGCTGAAGAGTTTAAAATTATATTTTTTGTTTTTACAGTGTTTTGTCACTAAACAAACTTAATATTATAAATTGCACTTGTAAAAAGCAACTTTGGCTGTGTGACAGACGAGGAATCGAACCCCGTGTCTTACGCTATCCGGGCGTATGCCTATACCACTCGGCCACCGACACATTAGCAATCCTGTTGAATTTTGCAAGCGCTTACTTTAACGCGTAGGCTGCGTAACGTCATCAATGTTGCGAGATTGCTCTCACAATATCCGAAGGAAATATTTTTACAAATATTTAACAATCGGCTCAGATGAAGGAAGCCAATTTATAATTTATTTTTTTGTTTTTATAGTGTTTTGTCACCATACAAACTTAATAATATAAATTGCACTTGTAAAACATGCTGAAGAGTTTGTTTGATAAATAATTTGAACGCGCTTATCTTAGGAACTACTGGCACGATTAAAAAAAGTGTTGGATAGCTTATAAGCATATTTATCCAGGTAGGCCTGCTATAAAACATCACGCTGCGCCGGGAGGGGAGGGAGCAAACTTAAAACGCGCGGATGAAATCGCAGGAAATAAAAACGGAACTAGAAAAACCTAAGAATAGTTAAATATGGGATTGCTACCATATATCTTATTATTTATGAGCTTCCTATTATTTTAGCACCATTACAAGCGCCTCTGTGATTTTGGCGCCTAATGTTAGTTAGTTTAATACAGTTTAAACAAACGTACTTTAAGGTACGTTACACAATTTCCAAATAATAATAATAATTAAATAAATAATTTATCAGGTTGAGTTTTGATTCCTATTGTATGTTTATATTGAAATTTAGCAATAAATCAACTTGTATTCTTAAAAATGACATAAGAAACCAAAAATTCTCGAACTAGCAACTTCTTGACTAACCTTATTTATCTATAAAGGGCCGATTTTTAAATGGTCTGATAAAACTTATCAGACTCATAAATTGTAGAACGACAGATTAAAAAAAAACATAGTTATGTATGATTGCTAACCATTAGGTAACGTTTTCAAATTATCCATATTGTATTTTGTATGACAAATATTTTTTATCTGACTAGTGAAAAATCGGCCCTAAATCAAACAAATCAACTTGTATTTATCTTTTGCGTAAGATCTAAGCTCCCGCATTTATTATTTTATTGCCTACTCTACTCATCTCTGTCACTTACTTCAGCAGCACTTCAGCTTTGGTCTTGATATCACATTCTCTTGAGTGTGCTATCAAGATCAAAAAAATATACCTCGAACAGCTCGGTTAGGCTTCACTCACTAAAGTTGAATGTTTGTAGTAAGTTCGTAGCATCGTTCGTAGCACTTCGTAGCATTTCGTATCTCGAAGTATCATTCGTAGCTCTTTCGTAGTTGGCCGAAGCAAAGATTGTTAGCACTAAACACCGTCGAAGAAAAGGCCGTGTAGGCGAGGTCATTCTCTTATTTCATAGATCACACACAGTTATTTCATGAATTACAAAATCACTGTCATTTTTATACTTGAAAAAAATCGTGAGTAACACCACATACATTTGTATTTGAGATTTGGAGGACCAATTTTTACTTTGTTGCATTTTATTTAATCAATAACTGAATATAAAACACTGAAATTAACGGAAGCAAGACAGAAGAGAAGCGAAGTACGCCGAGTCCGCTATATAGTTTGAAATAACTAATGATTTTTATTATTATTAATCTGTTTTTTTATATATTTTTATCTCAGCTTAGAGCTGGTAATTTTTTTATCAGGTACGGGCTATGCCAAGTAACTGATCCATATAAACCTTTATAGTAAACGTAGGTAATTAACTATGATGTGAGAGTAGAATCATATTGTAGGAAACGTCTAACTATCCGGCATGTGTTTAGTATTGCAGCTTTTTGCATAGTAAAAAATTAAATTCTTATTATTATTTTTATTAAAACTTCATTACAATTAAAGTTATACAATTTGCGGTCTCTATAATCACCACCACTTGGTAATGACGACACTTTGATCAGTGGCAGAATATTAATAACTAGCGGTCCCCCGCGACTTCGTCCGCGCGTTTTGAGGTTGCTCCCTCCCCTCCCGTCGAAGCGTCATGTTTTATATCCTAAAGCCTTTCTCGATAAATAAGCTATCCAACACAGAAATATTTTTTCAAATCAGTCCAGCAGTTTCTGAGATAAGCGCGTTCAAACAAACAAACTCTTCAGCTTTATAATATATTAGCGCAAGCGCACGTTGTATACCCTATTCACCCGGCCAAGTCTATAAATATAAACAAACATGGCGGCTTGAATACCATAGACAAACTTTAGTGCTGAGAAAAAGTAGAGGAATTTAGTCAATTGAACTGATACAATATACACTCGATTGTTATTAATGAAAAATAAAGAAAATTGAAATGATTAAACTTTGCAAATATTTAATATCGGTCTTATTACGTGTAAATAAAACAGGAAATTGAGAAGTGATTTTATTATAATTTAAAGATACTTTAGTCATGAATACTTTAAGGTTAAATGTCCGTTAATATAATATCTTACGTTTAGAAACAAAATTCACATCCAAACAAAAAAAGAGGAACGGTCACACACAATTATGAAATTGTATATAGAAATTGAATATAAATTTAATCAAACGTTTGTATGGGTGATGACTGATAGCATTTAGTAATTTTGAAAAGGTTAAGCACAAATTATTAATCGTTCATTTAAAAAAATGCGTATTATTTAGTAGTGTAGTTTAGGTAGGTAGTTATATCACCAGCATAGTTATATTACCATGAGCTTACGGCGGACTTACTCGCTAACGACGATGTAACATTTTGTATCAAAAAATTTAGTTCTGTAAGTAACCGCTAGGGATGCTGTGCAATTTTCCGTAGACTTTTACGTCGTAAAATAAATCTAAATTATAAAAGTTTCAGATTTTGCGCACACAACGTTACGCGTTGTATATCCAATTATAATAATATAATTTTGTTTACAACAATTTACTTACAACGATTAAAAACAAACCATTCATGAAAATTAATATTTTAATAAAACAACAAAATTTTGTAATCATTCCTTTCTAGAAACTCGCACGTTTAGTAATATTGACCCTATTGCCCTATCTTATTAATATTGCCCTAAATGCGAGTTTCGAATAACCAATTGAATCGATCAATTGAACGAAATTGGTGTCCCAACACTGAATTAAAAAATATAAAGTTTTTCGTCATCTTCTTGTCTTTGTCAAAATGGTGGTATTTTTCGTATGAATCACGATTTTTACTTTAAATGAGTGTGTTTGAATGCAATAATCATATTTATATTGTTACGGTTTAATTGGTAAAGGTGTTTGTGAGATCTGTGAAGAAATTTACGTGTGTATGTGCCGAGATTTTTCTGATAATAAGGTTAATAGGTTAGGCAATGGTTTGTTTACATTTATGGACTTTGCTTTGTGAATAGGGTATACTTAAGCTGCGAACATTATTTTGGTGCGGAGTTATGTTAAAACTGTGATAGCTCCTAAGATATTTAATAAAGTTCGCACATTTCTGAAAGAGTGAATAATTGCATAAAAATATTGTTATTATATGTATGTATTATTTTTTTATTTATGCTTATGTACGTATAAATATATATATATATATATATATATATATATATATATATATATATATATATATATATATATGTTTAAAGTTATAGTTACTATTTAAATGTAGGTTTATCTATTTATATCATACATTATAATATGAATATTTATTATTATAGGATAAAATGATTATTGTTACTATGTTCCTTTTTTCTTTAGAAGCTTTTCACTGCACCCGTTGACACCTTTCTGCATGACCTAAAGGTTTGACTGGTAGAGAATGCTTTTAGCATTAAGTCCACCTTTGTACACCAAATTTGTGCAATAAAGTCTTTAAATAAAAATAAAAAATATATTTATTGAAATCAAATGATATAAAGGGCAACTTGGTTCTAAATGAAATGCTCGTGATGATGAATCTATTTATTTTGATAAGAATAAATACCTGTTTGTATAACACCTCTAAAAATAATGCATTATATTTTTACAAATTTATTAACATAAAAAAGGTTGTAGTAAGTCAACCATAAAAGATAGACATATGCCGTCGCGGACTTTATTATAGAAATTTTAATGCTGAACAATCCTGTCATACATGATTTTTGTATAACTTAAGCGGTTTCCGCAGCGTATGCAGCGGAAGCTCTCAAAAGGAATATCTTTCTCCCGTTTTCGCAACATTTTTCATTTCTGCTGTGGTCTTATGAGTCGTATCTTCATGTTATATAGCCTAAAGCCTTTCTCGATAAATGGACTATCCAACGTAAAAATACTTTTTAAATCGGGCCAGTAGTTTTTGAGATTAGCGCGTTCAAACAAACAAACAAACAAACTCTTCAGCTTTATAATATTAAGTATAGATAAATGAGAGGAGTAGTAAAAAAAGAAGTATAATGCACTAACATAAACATACATACTAATTATTACACAAATTTAGGTATAGTAAGACATTTTAGTAGAAGTTTAATAAACATACAAAGAATATCATCTCATTATCAGCCACAGGACGTCCACTGCTGAACATAGGCCTCCCCCTCGGCTTTCCACAGCGACCGATCACTAGCGATTTGCATCCAGTTTGATCCTGCAATCTTTATAAGGTCGTCTGTCTGTCTTGTTGATGGACGTCCTATGCTGCATCTTTGGTCGAAGGGTCTCCAGTCTTGAACTTTCCTAACCCAACGGCCATCATTTCTTCTTACTTAGCTTACTAATTCTCAAGGCTATGTCCGTTACCTTAGTTCTTCTACGTATCTCCTCATTTCTGATTCGATCCCGTAGAGAAACACCCAGCATAGCCCTTTCCATCGCTCGTTGTGTGATTTTGAGCTTCATTATAAGGCCCATAGTAAGAGACCATGTTTCGGATCCGTATGTTATCACTGGTAACACACACTGGTCGAAGACTTTCGTCTTCAGACACTGAGGTAGATGGGATGATCCCGTAGAGAAACACCCAGCATAGCCCTCAAAGAATAAATATAATAGATACAAAATTATAAATGAGTAAGGTGATTATATTGACGACATCCAAAATGACACAAGTAGAGAAAATTGAGATATATGTTACTTAAAAAGTGTGTATAAAATATGTAGGTACTTATTTCGAAGTCATAACGCTAGCTTTAATAATTCTAGACATCAGTAAGAAAAAACCAGTTTATAAACATTATTTATACTACAATTATCTTCACTATATAGCAAAGTAACAATATGTGAATAGAAAAAAATCCGTTTCAACAAGCGTTTTTTTTTAAAGATTTCAATATGCATGTCGTGAATTTTAGTATAACTTGTGCTTATATTGAATATTTCAACTTGAATCTGATCTCTGGAAAGACTCGATCACAGAATTTTTATCAAAATAACATATTTATTATCATATTCTGTATATTATGAAGTTAAGTAATGGTAAATTCTTAAGTACCTAATATTAATTTAAATACAAGTAATATATCACCAAAATCAACTTGTCAGAGTCTGAATTATAAAATGTCGTCGATGAACGTCTTAAAACCAACCAAAGACCTGCCATAATTCACTGTAATTCATGGTTATTCAATGGTGAGTATGAGGCGTTCATGTGTCAACCCACGACAGACCACTACGAAGGAAAGATTCATTACATTTTCAAGGCCTGTAGCCACAGTATGCTGCGAACTGCGTCATCGCTTTTGTGCAAAACGACTAAACTTTACGACGATAACTCATAAATATGGAGTAAGGTCTTATTGCTCATATTAAGAATAACAAACAAATTAACTGTGTCTGTCAAAACGTCGTCGTCAAATAGAAGAAACTGAGAGCAACGAAATGAAATGATAATCGAAAAATCAGGAAACTACACCATTACACACAATCGGCCCTTTGATAAGTGCTCGTGCTCAGAGGGAAAAAATAATTATCTGGGGGCAAAGCAGTGCCCCCACCAAGTCGAGCAAAAAAGCGTCACAGCCGTACCATCCTTTTCTCGAAGCAATTCTGATCATTTTCGACCCCTTGTAACTTCGTCGTGGATAAAACCAGAAGACTGAAATTTTCAGTAACCATGCAGCATTGTAAAGACACGGTATATTTCAAATTTCATTCAATTTGAAACCAGTATTTTAAGAATTATAACGGGTCAAATTTCTTGATTTTGTCACTCACTGACTCACCGATCATCAAAATTCTAAGGCACTTCTAGCAGACCTTGAAGCTTCAAGGAATATAAGTAGTGTTTGGTGTATGAATCAAGGAAAAACTAAAAAAAATAGAAAAGACCGCAAAGAAAATTAAGCCCATACAGCCAAGTCTTCGATTAATTTTTTCAATATTGGCTTTATTCGTAACGATGTTTTACGGCAGTTATTATTATTGCGTGCGTAGCCGCTGGCTTAAGCTAGTCCCATATAAATATAGGCGCATGGTAGTGCCCCTGCCAAATCGAGCAAAAAATGGGTATTCATGAAAACACGTGTAAATTAAATTATTTAATGCAAAAAACGTACCTACGTGCGTATTCGTACTTATTACGAGTGCGTAAGGTTGTAAATTAATTATTATACTACGCGCTGCGAGTGAGCGTGGGCCGTTACTACGCGCTGCGCGGTGTAAATAATTGAATTTACATGTGTTTTCAGGCGATTGAATTTACACGTGTTTTCAAGCGATGGCCAAGTCTCAATATATTTATATAAAACATTAAAGAATTTTAATATTGATATGCGTCACTATAAGATGCTGTTAATTATTACGTAACAACTTAATGCTTCGAGTACGGAGATTCCAGACACAATTGATTTTCAATTGTTATGGACCACGATCGTGGTCTTAGAGACTGGACGTATTATGACAGAAAGTCGCTTAAGTAGAGACTGAATAAATTAATATCCGACTTGGTATTACATGAATCTCACAACTTTTTACCGCAGAACAACTGAGTTGCGAGACTAGGTTATTTTTGACAAGTATTGTTTTTGATGGGATTTATTTGACTTGCACATAGAAATAATATACAATACTATTACGAGAAATAGCAAGGATATGATTAAAAGAAACAAAAATAAATTTATATAACAAAAAAGCAAAGCCCACAAGTGTGCCCAAAAGGTCTCAGTATAAGTCGTGACAGCAGATGGTGATGAAACTGAGTGAATAATAAAGAAAAGGAGTTTATAATTTTAAAGCTTTGTGTTAAAAATCATCTTTGGCAATAATTATTATGGTCTTTATCTTATAAAATATCTTAACCAATGGCACGGGATTTCGTTATTTATTGTATTCAGTTAACTACGTGATAATGATTTTTTTTCTCTATAGTTGCAACGGTAATGATTACCGACACTTATATTTTTAAATTGCTGTGTGAAGTCTGTGAGGCAAATGGTCTACAACACCATAAATTACAATGGGACCTGTAACCCAATTGAATATTCAATCGAACCATTTGAACCGAGGATTTTGAGGAGTTGGCACTATTTTCAAAAATCGTGTTGAATATAAAGGAATTTCAGGTCCAAAATCGTAGATGTTTGGTAGGTATTTTTATTAGGTGTTTAGATTGATGATTTCGAAGTCAGTGATACTATTACTGATTTAGACGAAGTAGAAACAATGCCTTAGTACATAACATAGTATATCGTCCCTATAATTAACAAAAATTACAGGCGGAATTCTTATTTACTTAGAGCAGCTAATAATTTATTTAAGGAATGTCAGAACATTTACGGCTTTGATTTGTTTTGTACAAGTGTGAATCAGGTTAAGAAACAATTATCTAACGACTTTTTTTGAATGTTGAACTTCCCTTTGCTTTTGTATATTAATCTTTTAATTTAAGTGACAAATTGTTGATTTGCTAGCGTTTCTTACTTAAACATTTTGGTTCTATTAGTGGAGACATGTAAATGGCCTACTTTTTATTTATATTTTTTTAGCAATCTTGTTCTAGCTGTAAGTCTTCCTGTAAAATAAAATAAATAAAAACATTGTAAAATAAAATAAATAAAAATAAAATAAATATAAAAACACAGCGCAACAAATGTAGTCTCAAATTTAGTGTAGGTTCTGTAGATTATTAAGAGCCGATTTTACCAATGTCAGATAAGACTTATCCGACTGAGACCTGATTCTACCAACGACAAATAAGGAATATTCGTAGAAAAAAATACGCCTAATTTGATTTTATTAACGTCAGTTTCTTTTTAGAATCTGTCGTTTTTAGGGTTATTAGGGTATTTTGCCATTCGGCTAATGGCAAAAAACGGATCTCTTATAGTTTCGTCAAGTCTGTCTCGTTCGTTAAAAAAAAAAAAGATATTTAAGTGGAGGCTCCCATACATGAGTTAAATATTTTTTTGTAAAACCTCGCATAGGTTTGTCTATGCATAGGTCTTATAGGTCTTTTAAAAATGTCATCGAGGTTTCTTAAACCATTTTCTCTAGAAATCTAACGTTTGAGAGATAGATGCTTCCAAATTGGTAAAAAAAAATACAATCATGAAATGGCTTCCTTCATCTTAACTGATTGTTAAATATTTTTAAAAATATTTTCATTCGATATTGTGAGAGCAATCCCGCAACATTGATGAGTGACGCAGCCTACGCGTTAAATGATATCACTCGCCAAATTCACAGGCTTGCCATGGCAATGTGTCGGTGGCCGAGTGGCATAGGCATACGCCCGGATAGCGTCAGACACGGGGTTTGATTCCTCATCTGATGCAGTTGCTTTTTTCAAGTGAAATTACACGGAACCCTTAGTGTGCAAACGATTCGCACAAGGCTGGTTTTATTCTTATTCCTGCAGAAAAAAAACAGACGTTAGTAAAATTGGACTTGAATAAGTATAGAACGCCCAATTATTTGCATAAATGAGTGCTGTCAAATATATTATGACGTTCTTAAATTAGGCGTACCTATTGTATTTTATTCGACGAATATTTCTTTTTGAGCGTTGTAAAAATCGGGCCGTAACAGTAGTAACTTGAATTAAATATTAAATAAGAGTTAACATTAAAATTTTCTGATTTATTCAAAATGAAGTAATTAGTTCGCAATAATATACGCATGACTGTTCGTGAATGAAATTGGTTAAAATATTAATAAAAAGCTGCTGAATTTCGGATCCGTTTTGCCTCGAGTAGTGTTTATTGCAGTAATTCCGTGAAAAAGATTTTTGTTCCGTTGTAATAATGAGGGAACTATAAGAGCTGAATTTTCATGCATTTCCGATTAAAATAATTAACACAGTAACGTTGTTCGCACCAAATTTTGAGGAAACATAGTTTACAAACTTAATAGGGACTCTCTTCTGATGCCTAGAAGATAGCTTTTGACTAATGTTAAAAAATAAAAAAATAATGCTGTCGTGTAATTATAAAAATATGATTTTTTGATACGTAGCATAAGAATTGGATATGATTATTGATGAAATATGATAACTTCTGTTCAAATTATCCATAAAATGATTGTGATGTCAGCAAATTGTTTCTTATTCGTTTCCTTTTAAAAAATGTTGTTATTTTTATGCCTTCTTAATAAATTACATTGTTTCGATATAAACTCATAAACTAATCGGGTGTTTCTCAGAAGTCATCAACGCTTCTGTGTACCATGATCAAAGGGTAATGAGTTGTTTATTAATTTTACTTATTTTAATGACATACTTCGTGCATATAATTAATGTTTCTCCTTGAATACAAACGTTAATTATTTTGAGCGATAAAAATAGAAATAGGCATATTTTTTACTCAGTTCGTTTGTAATAGATAGACTTTTATTCGTGTATTTTATAAATCTTGTTTTATAAGATAAATAAACAAAGGTAATTGAGCGAACAAAAAAAAAACGATTGATGAGAGGGCTATAGATCACTTGAGAACCTCATGTAAGGTAAATCACCCGTGTGTCCAAAGCGCCTGCTTTTGGATATGTGTATTGACCCCACCCTCACGTATGGCGCCCAAACATGATATCTAACTGATCGTCAGATGTCCAACCTAGAGGTTTGTCAAAAAGCGATGGAGCGCAGCATATTTGGAGAACCAGACAGATCTTATCCGAAACACTACCCTGCGCTCCAAGATGCTTATCGCTGACATCTCCCAAAACGCTGCTCAGCTAAAGTAGGACTGGGCCGGTCATTTCAGCCGCATGCCGGACCTCTGGGCCAAAATCTGCACCGTGATGGTCCCATTGGAAGACGGCCATACGATAGACCTAGAACTCACGGAAGACGGTGATGTAACGATTTAGACGCTTTTAACAAAGACTGAAATTCTTCAGTCACCTCTTTACCCACATCAGTATTTCCAATGAATTATTATCTTAAAATTTTCAAAGACAGAGTGAGGCTTCTTCTAGGTGAGCTCACTCCAGTGTAGTCTCTGTCAATGCCACGTCCGGTCTAGTCTGGTGACAAGAGAAAACCCATTAAAAAAAACTGCCCCAAACTGTGGAGAGTGAAAAAGTGTTAATAGGCAAAGGCCCTGCAATGGGACACCACAGGCACTCAATAATAATATTGATATACCCGAGCAATGGCCTACCGAATGAAAGGCATAACCCAACAAAATAAAAGCATTTTCATGTAATATCTAATATTTGTAACCAAATAATAATAAAAATAGAATGAAAATATAAAGAGACGCTTTTGACGAGATATGTTAGTAACGATTAAATGTGATAGCGGTTAAGTTTGGAAATAGGCCATCAGTAAGACATTTTCTGAGGTTCCATTTGTCGTTGTTCTCAACCACATTGTAATGCTGGTTGTTACGACTTACGCAATGAACAGATCTAATTTAGCATCGACGTTGTCGCGCCTTAGTAGCGATGCTTACGCGCGTTTATGCAGTCGCGCTTCTGCATCGCTACTAAGGCGCGACAGCATCGATGCCAAATTAGATCTATTCATTGCGTAAGTCGTGAGGCTGACGATGCTATAAGTCGCAGTGTGTAAGGGGTTTTATACTTATTCAATCGGATAAGTCTTATCTGACGTTGGTAAAATTGGCTCTCAGTGTAATAAAGTTAATTACGGATGGTTGCAGCATGCTCAAGTATCTTTTACACGTTAGGTACATAAAATAGGCATGCTTTACCTGTCATCAGGCTGTATCGATGTAACTGTAACTTTGTTACACTGAATTTATTCCAATTGTATGTACTAAAAGCGAACTTCATATATTTTTTATTTCATTTATTTGGGTTAATCAAAGTCAAAGACGGCTCCTATACACATAAAGCACAGATCCGACCGTGCATGTAATATTGCTGTTACCTATGGGATGGTTCGACATAGTGTTGCCTGCCCCGTTATCATGAGTTTACGACGGTTTTACTCGCTAGTGACGACGTAAAAAGGTCTATGGAAAATTGCACAGCGCCTCTAGCGGTCACTTACAGGACTAAAATTTTCCATTTTTTTTATGTTGTCGCTAGCGAGTAAAACCGTCGTGAACTCGTGGTAACGGAACTGACTGCTTTGGAGTCGATCAAAAAGCGTACGAGGTGGTTGATCGATGATGCCCCACAGTTTAAACCTCGCTTCAGGACCTTAACCACTGTCAGTCTTTAATAGGCTGCACTTCTGCCACTTTGCAAATGATCTGCATGATCTTGTTCCGCCAGCTCAGTTCCATCATAGAGGGTCCAGACGTAGGCTAGCGTTCTACCCCTTTGTTGTTGATATTCCACCTGCTACTCGTAGCACCGATGGCTACTAAAGTTTTCTCTCAGGAATATGACCTAAGCGTCTTTAAAGCAAGAGTAAACCGGCTGCTACTAAGCAGACACGTACCACCTTAGACTCGAGCGATCGAGGTCAAATTATCCGCTTAGCAAAGAATAATAATAACAATATCACAGTGTTAATCCAATTGATGAACAAAGAGAACGAAATAATACTAACTGTGGCTTCAACCACAATTACTTGGACGAATAAACCACTGGACGCGCAATGACGTGCAATTTTGCTTGTGCCCCCTTAGCCACGAAGCGGGCTTTTTGGCCTCACTTACAGGTGACGTCTTGTCAGTACGGTGATAGAGCTCAGTGAGAAACATTGTCGGAAAAAATGGGTATATGTGCCATATTTTTGTGTAAAAATTACAGCGGCAACACAAAAAATATTTATTTTCATCCGTGACTAACTTTTTATCCCAATAAAGCAGTTAATTTTTCTTGAAAATAGTGAAATGTGTTTTTCAAGAGAACAGTTACATTGCCATTTAAAAAAGTTGTGGTCAGTTACTACAAAATCAACAGGATAACGTATACTTTATACGGTAGGATTGTCGTACGTTCATCATTCGTTCCTTTGTCAGTTTAGTTTTAATTGTGCTTGATAAATGTCGATAAATCATATCGATAAACGTTCTTTTATTAAATTTTTGAATATAATAAATACTTTTAAAATATAATTTTAAATCTGTAAAATGTTTCACTCGAGAGTAGATTAAGGTAATCGTAAATATACAACAGTTTGCTTTAAAATTTTAAAACTTCATATTATATGACAATACATCCTTAAAATATAATTTCAGATTTCCTGTAGATCCATTACGGAAAATAAAGTGGGTAGTCCGAAGAGAAGCAAAATGGATCCCCACAAAACATCACCGAATGTGTGATATCCATTTTACACCAAACGTGACATACTCGTAATGCCAACGCAAAAAATCTTCTGGTTAATTATCCGATATGAGGATTTTATGTTTTAGGAAGTTCTAATTAGTGTTACTTGCCAGACCGTTTATATAAAACGACGTTCTATGTTTCAATTGTTCATTTGATGGTTTGTGCATTACATGCCCATAGTGTAATTTATTGTTTTGGTAATCAAAAATAAATATCATTTTACAAATGATTCGTTCATTCATATGTTCCACACATAGGTATCGATAAAAAATATCGACACTTTCTTGCACTAAATGTCAATAATTGACACGACAAACTCCCCCCACCCCGCAAAAAATAGGTAATGATGTTTTCATACATTCGCTCTTGCGTTTCATATCCAGTGGTTAATTCATCCAAGCACGATTACCACGGATTACTTATATGGTTGAAAGATAGTAGGAACAACTATTTTAAACGAATATACATGAAGAGCTTTATAAATATGAAAAGGAATGATTACAGTGTGTGCTCAATTAATACAATGGTTTAAAGTTTTCCTACCTAGCAGAATATATTACCAGTTTTTTTTACCGACTTCAAAAAGAAACGAGGTAATCAGTTCAACCTGTATGTTTGAATATATGTGTGTCCGCGAATATCCAGCTTTGACTAATGAATACTTCGGAATCGTTCCATAAGGTGCGGCAGCTTTCTTAGATTACAATTAAGTGTATCACGAATTATTCTTGTAAGAAATAAATGTTCTTGAATCTGAATTGGAGATAAATCATGGTAATTTATACTAAAACAGTGACTATTATTTATTTTTAGTTCGATTAGTTGATTTCAAACAAAAATTAAAATAAATAAGTATTAAAATAATAATTTAAAATAATTAAAATAAAGAGCAGATTTTTCTTTCAATGGTCCAAGATCAAATAGGTGATTATGATTTCTGACAATTAGGTGATGATTTGAAATTAGCCATATTGTATTTCGTTCGACGAATATTTCTTATTTGACTACTGAAAAATCAGCCAGAATACAAACAGTCCTAGAACAAAAGTTATACAGGAAGTAAAAGAGGATTTTCTTTCAAATTTAAAACGATTGCGAGACTCGGTATGTCACATTTGGTGCTTTATCTTTCAAATTAATAAAAGTTATCTACGAAAGCTACGTAGTAAAAATATACCGTAGTATTCCGTATCCTGCCTAAAAGATTCCGTGCGTTTTGGTAGGCTACGGTAAACTTACAATACTAGGCACCGACTTCAAATGAGTTTGTTTTTAGTGTTTGTTTCTGAAAGCAGTTAAATTTTTATTTTATATACTGATAAAATTGGCCAAAAACTGTTCATCTCCTAAAATAATTATTAATAACACTGACCATCTCAGTAATTCACATCACGGTCACAAACGGTTGGCGGTTTTCGTTAAAACTTAGATTAGTTCTATCAAAACTGGACACGTTTCTGTAAGTCCCAAAGCGCGTTCAACTGCGGCATTCGTGTTCAGCTGTCTTATGCCAACAACCTGTCGACTTGAAAGGTCTCTGGACATTTTCTTTGCTGGACGATTTGTTCAAATCGCTACTACGCAACTGTAGTTATACGAAGAATATTATATTTCACGGTATTGTAAATGTGATATCTTATCTCATGATATTAAAGTTCAAATGTGTGTCAGTTTATATGTACATATCTTCTAAACACAGAAGCGATTGGTGCTCAAGTTGGGGCTTAGAAGTTTGAATTGATAAGATTTAAAAAATATGGCATTATAAAAAGAAAATTACGCTGTTTGTTAAACTACCATCGGACACTTGATTTTCTGATTACATTTGTTTCCTTCTAGCCACTAGATTTTTTGTTCGAGAAGAACTTCAGAAAACTTACTAAGTTTCAATATTAGCTTGTAGCAGTTTGTAAGACGGGGTACTTCGGTAATTTTATTTATAAACTACAAACTTTTGCTACCCCGAGTAGCGCTGAAATATTAAGTTATTGTGTTTTTATCTGAAAAATATTTGTGGCCGGGAATACTAAGTCTTGTTTGTTTGAAAAAAATAATTCCAACTCTTTTTTGACAGGGGATAAATGCCATAAATGGATTTAGCTCAAGTGCCTGCTTGTGCAAACGTGCTTATGATTAGTTTTTTTTAGAAATTATTAAAAAAAAGCTATGGATTTTATTCGATTATTAGATTCCAAATTTACAGTTTATTGTGAATAGATTATAAAAGGCAGTTTTTTTACCAACTCTCATATATATTACATGTTTTTTTTGTAAATATACTCGGAAGACAAATCATTATCATCTTGCCCTTTTCCCAGTTCATCTATTCTATCACTCGTCTCTGAATCTTCAACTAATTACACTCATATCTCGCTTCACACAGCTCTTTCTCTCTTCCTTTCCAGCCATCCACATTTTTAGTATTAACTCTTATAGTTACATGACTTTTTTCCCTCCTCATTACATGACCGGACCAAGATAAACGATTTGCGACCATCTTCTCGGTCACATGTACGCAAAAATACCAAACGAAACAGTCTCCATGGGTAAAGTATTATAGTATTAGTAGTCCCCCTAGCCGATTTCGACTACGGTGGCCAGCCACGACGACTAACCGACTGCACGGGACATATTATAGTGCACAAGTGTGTGCGCAAATACAGGTACACTCTCTATTCTTTTCACTCTCATAGCCCGATGGGACGGCAATCTGACACCACTGGAGAGAGATCAGGCGCAGGACCAAAGGCGTGCTTACGTGCTTTCCGAGGCACGGGGGTGAAACACCGCCAACTTCCAAACTACGGGCTACTCTAAGAATTTCTGCACTGAAAGCTCAGGTCACTGGCACCTCTGGCGCAACTGTCCCTTCAAGGTGCAAACCTCTTAGCACAGCACCACCAAGACAGTTAAAAAATAATAATGAAGTTAATTTTCATATTGGATAAATCACTATCATTCCTTCCTGTAGAGGGGTGGCCATATTATGATATCATTACCATCGCACAATATTGCCGTCATTAATAACAGTTTCCGGTTTAGTAGGCTGCCACTAAATGTATCCCTTACGTTGCAGTCACTCGAGAATATATGACAATCTGAAACCCTTTTAATTGGGTCCTTCATTCACCAATGATACGTCGAAGATTAGTGATTAAGAAGAGAAATTCTTCGATAGTAATCTGAGATTTGAGAGCCACATCACAAATTGCACAAGAAACTGTTTTTTCCGACTTAAACTTTTATACAAAATCAGGCCATACCTTAGTGAAGAACTCAGAATAACTCTGTGCGAATCACTTATATTGTCTAAGCTCAATTTCTGTGACACTGTCTATGGCCCATGCCTTCTCGCCCGTACAGCGAAACTTATCCAGCGAGTACAAAATGCCTGCATTAGATACTGCTACCACATCCCTCCTCGGACTCACGTTACACCATACATTAACGCTGCAAACTTACTACGGATGGAAGCCCGCAGAAAGCTTCATCTTGCAACCCTACTGTTTGAGGTCATTAGGACACATCGACCACGCTACTTACACGAGGACTTGGTATGGGCACGAGGTAGGGATGGACGTGGGAGAAGGGAGTGCACGAACGTCTTCCTGACCCCGAGACATCGTACAGTCGCATTCCGGGGTGCTTTAAATTCGCCGCTACTCGATGCTGGAACACTCTGCCCCCGCCGTTGCGCGCCCTAAAGACAAAACAAACGTTCAAAAATAACCTAAAAAAACACCTTCTGAACATCCAATTTGACGAAGAAAAGCACAGGTACACTTACCAATAAAGAATGCGCGTCATGCCGGGGGACAACAATTCCGGGCAGAAATCATCTGCATATGCAGCCTTCCACATATTACAATGGAGCCATCCTCGCACACGAGTTATGCTTTGCAGTGTCAGCGTCGGCATGTAGACCATGCTGCGATACGGTCGCTATTTTTCCTCTGTATTTGTCGCTGAGCGAACAGAACGGACTGTAACCTGGCTACACCCAGATACCTACCCCAATGGTGCACGAAATTTTTAATGTCAACGTGTCGTACATAACGTGGCAAAAACGACATATTTTGTAAAGAGGACGGGGCGTGGCGGTCGGACCGGATGGGATGCAAATGACATTTAACATTCTGTCTTTTTTTTTTTTTTTTTGTTATTTGTGTACTCACCGGTGCGTTCCGCTACGCTTTGGCTGCCGTGGCCGCTTGCAGCTAGGTAAGCGCTTGCGTTTTGTTATTCTTGATTTTTTATTTTATTTTTATTCTTAGTTAATTGTTATTATTACGTTTGTTTTTTTTTTGTTTTTTTCTTATGTTTTATATTATATTGTATTGTTTTTGTTGTTTCTATACCCACAAGGCACCCTCTGAAAATCAGTGTCGTGTCATGCATCTTGCGGCCACGATTAATGCTGAGAGGGTGCCTTTTCGACTCATACTCGATGTTAAATGTACCTATAATAAGTGTGTGTGTCTGTTTTATTGTATAGGTGTTTACGTGTAAGTGTTTTTGTATTTGTCTGTGAGTCGAATAAATGTATTTTCTTTCTTCTTTCTTTCTTTAGAAATCATAATAAATGCAAAGTTTTTTCTCCTTTTTAATAAATAAACATGTCGTGTAAGATTTAAATATTCCTGACACATCCATGCAAGAACGGAAGAAAATCAACTATTAAGTAATGAAAACTACCTCTTTAATTTTTTCGTAATAATGTAATCATTGGCCAGAGATAGCAAAATATTTTAAGTTGTACAGTTTTAAATTTACTATGGGGTTGGAAGCTATTAATTTCAACAACAAAATCCAGTTTCTCTCGTGTGATGAAGCCAAAAATGATATTTGGTGACAGTGACAAATGGGCATCATCTCCGGAGATTAAATCCGGAGAAAAAATGTGCAGAACAACATTCGTGCCGAAACCATTGTAATTAAGAGTTATGTACTACCACTGCTTGTAAGCTTGCCTAAAATTTAACAAATTTGTCACCTTTATTTATAGAGGAATAGAGTTTGAATTATATAACATAGACTGGTTGTGTGGCTCAATGATTCGGCCATAGGTAGAAGTCGCTTTTAAAGTCATGCGTTTAAGGAGTTGCTTAAAAAAACCTGTTTGATCATTTATACGAGGCGATCAAGTAGGTTCAAGTATACGTTAAGTATTATATTTTTTGAAGAAAAAAAAAGAATTAGATTTCGTATATATTTATTAAATAATTTATAACGGTTAAGATTATTCTTTACTCTTTAACTAACTGCGTTCTCTTTTACCGACACAAAAGAAGCTATTTAACTATACGACAGATTACTCACTTGAACTGTGACAAACAAAATGCTCATACATAAAGCTAAATTCTTATTCGGTTATATTTAAACATTAAATGAGTAGGCTGTAATGTTGCTGGCTGTGCCTACGAGCAATGAGATTAGCTTGACACACCGGAAATAACGCCTGAGATAAATGCTACGAAACCTGATGTATTTTTTTAGATTTTTATGACATGAGCTTGGGATTTATTCGCACCTAAGCCGGTTGCACCATCTGAAATCAACCTATAATCGTCACCTAAAATGATTTTTAATGACGGTTCATGTTTTGATGCACTTTTATGACTGCGTTTGTTAAATATTGATCAAATAAGATCTTAATAATTAAAAAAAAAACATGGATATGATTGCCAAAATCATTCACATTCAGTTGAAATGAGATGTGTAAAAGGTATTTTCAAAAAAATTAATACATGGTAAGGTACGTGAGACATAGCAAAATTTAGATTCGTATATTTATTTGTGAAAATGTCATGAAGAGCTCTAGAAGGCAGAAGTGAAGGAAATTGGGAGATGTCTGCATGTTTAAATTAAAAATAAAAGATACACACATCCAAGAAGTTAGAGATCATTAGCACTAGCTGAATTATTATTTTAAATGTAACTGTTTTTAAAAATAAATTTGTCATGTCTTTCTACATATACAAAAACCCTTTATAATATTATTATAACAATAATTTGTAAAGTCTGCTTTTCTTTGCAAGACAAATAATGTATGACGTCTTTTTACAACTTTTAAAATTATATTATCAGTGAATATTTAATTTAAAGATATCTTACTTCTCAACGATAAATTTGCAACCTTTTTTATATGTGTACTCTAGAAAGATTGGAGTAGAAGAATTCTCAATAAATTGGAAATAATAAGTTTTCCTTTATTTATAGAGTGTTTTAAACAAAACTAAGGGGTCAATCGCTAGCTTCGATTATTTCAGAGAACGGGAGTTCGAGTAGTTCAGAGAGAGAGAGAGAGAGAGAGAGAGAGAGAGAGAGAGAGAGAGAAGTTATAAAAATAATATGTAACTTTGTATCAAGTCGGAAGTTGTTAGCTTTGCAAGTTCCCCACAGTTTCTGTTTTATAGACTCATGACTTATACATTTTGCAACTTTTCCCTTGGAGCTAGTTTTGTGTTGGTAGTTCAGATTAAGTTTTCAACTTGGAACTTATAGCTAGGCTCTAACTCGACTGTTAGGTTTCTATTTAATTAACATAATAAAGACAATTAACTCAGTTAAAGATAAAGTTTCATGCTCCGACTCCAAAAAGAACTTTCTCTTAAATATAAGACAAATGCGTTATTTAAAACGCTTTCGAGACAGTTTTTTGAAGTCTGTTTTTAGGATTCTGTAACCGAATGGCAAAAAAACGAAACCCTTATGGTTTTGTCAAGACTGTCTTTCTGTCTGTCCGTATGTCACAGCTGCTTTATTTAGAAACTGTTAGTATTTCACAGTTGAAACAAGTAGGTACATGTATATGATGTATAGATGTATATATTTAAGGGGGGTGGGGAGTCCCCACGGAAAAAAATGCTATATAGGCGTGCGTTACCCCAGCAAAATGTTGTGGTTTACAAAGATGTGAGTATAACATGTTCTTAAAATCATGTTCTTTTTAAGTATAATATTCGATAGATAGACGCTTCGAAATTAATAAAATGGGTGTAAATTTTGAAAAAAATATATAATGTATATCTTAACAAATACGGATGGGATCGAACCTGTAGTTTTTGAGATATAGCACATTTTCAACAACCGCAAAAATAACTTTGTTCTTCATACAAACACTAAGAAAAACACAGTTATATTTACTGTTAACAAAATATTGTGGTATTTTACCTAGTGGAAGTAAGTGGATTCCCTTATTCAGTTAAAATTGAAACGGAACCCTTAGTGCGCGAGTCCAACTTGCACCTTGCCGGTTTTTTTATTAAGATGATGATTTTTTAAGATTACCATTCCAAAAGGCAAGGAAGAAACCTTCCTAAACGAGGATTTTTGGCCAGTTGGTATCGAATACCGATACTTTAAGTTGAGAAAGCAACATCATTCTGCCTTACAAGGAAACCGTAATGTCTTCGTCTCGTCAAAGAAACAGTAAAATAATCAGCTTTAACTGTCGAGGAGTAAAGAAAGCCGTTAATCATGTAAGAGACCTGTGTAAGGAGTACGACATCATAGCACTTCAGGAGCACTGGTTAATACCTAGCGATATCGATTTTTTAAACCAAATCGATCCCGATTTCGATTATTACGGATTGTCTGCGGTGGATACTTCAGCGGGCGTACTTAAGGGTCGCCCCTATGGAGGCGTAGCGATAATGTGGCGCAAGTCTATGTTCCCGTGTGTATCACCTGTTGACAGCGGATCGACGCGTATAGCGTCGGTGCGAATGAATCTCGGTGATTGAAGTCTCCTAGTGTTATCTGTTTACATGCCGACGGATTGTGACGACAACCTACCTCTGTTTACGGAATGTTTAGGTAAAATCACAGCTATAATTCAGGACAATGACGTTGAGAGTGTGATTTCTCTTGGTGATTACAATGCTAAACCGGGCCGTGGGTGTTTCGGCCCTGAACTTAAGAAGTTTTGCGACGACCAGGATTGGGTTTGTGCGGATTTGTTGAAGCTGGGTGAGTTTTCTGATACTTATACCTACATAAGTGACATGACTGGTAACAAAAGTTGGTTGGACCATTGTATCATGACATCGGCGGCTTACCAAACTCTCTGTGACGTGAAAGTTCTTTATGGTGTATATACGTCTGATCACATGCCCTTATTAATCCAGTGTAATTTAGAATATATTCAACCAAAAATATTAGATACTAATAATAATGATAACTGTGTAAAAGGAGTCCTGTGGGGCTCTAGAGATGATACCCAAATACAAAAGTATAATAGATTATGTCAAGAACATTTAGAGTCAGCTGTCTGGCCAGGGTTGCCCGTCGCTGACGGGTTGTGTGGTGTGTTATCCACTGAGTACAAAGCTGTAATCAATACTTACTATGATAACATCACTCGTGCAATGAGTATGGCTGCTATTGATACACATAATTTCAAGTCTAGGCATAAGAAAAGGTTGATAGGATGGAACCTCCACGTGCAGCAGGCTCATCAGAGAGCACGAACTGCTTTTGAGGTGTGGGTTGTTAATGGATCTCCGTCGGAAGGTCCTATATATAATGAAATGCGAAATACAAAAAAATGTTTTAAAAACAAGTTACATTGGTGCCAAAAAAACCAAGAGAAAATAAAAATGGATATAATAGCAACTCACAGGCATAATAAGGACTTTTCGAAATTTTGGAAAGAAACTAGTAAACTTAATTACAAACGCAGCACGCCCGTTTCGCTGAACGGCACCCAGGACAGTTCAGTGATAGCAAATATGTTTGCTTCTCAATTTAACAAAGAGAAAAATACGAATGTAAACTTTCCTTCGAACGCGGAGTGTGCCCCTCGTGCGCCGGAGACGGAGGCCGTGAGGACGCGGGCCGGCGCGAGCCGTGTGTGCGTGAGCGCCGAGCGTCTTTTAGACTGTGTGCGTAACATGAAACGGGGAAAGTCTCCGGGGCATGACGGACTATCCGTTGAGCATGTATTGTATGGAGGTTTTCTACTTTTTGAAAAATTAACTTTATTCTATAATGCAGTGATAATGTACAGCTATTTACCTGATGATTTAATGAAAACAATTGTAGTACCAATAATTAAAAATAAGACAGGAGATGTGACTAACCTTGATAATTACCGCCCAATTTCTCTAGCTACTGTTTTGTCAAAAATTTTAGAAAGGATTATAAGCCCCGATCTAAACAAGAATATTGTGTTGGCTAACGCACAGTTTGGTTTTAGAGAAGGTCTTGGGACCGATATGGCAATATTTGCACTAAAGAATACAGTTAAATACTATACAAGTCGTGGCACCAGCGTTTTTGCTTGTTTTCTTGACCTTAGTAAGGCTTTTGACAGTATAAACTATGACTCACTCTGGGCTAAACTAAGAGCGACTTCGGTTCCGCCAGAAATCACTAATCTGCTACAATTCTGGTATGGTCAACAAACCAATCAGGTGCGTTGGGGTAACTCTTTATCGGAACAATACAGGCTAAAATGCGGGGTAAGACAGGGGGGCTTAACATCAACAACCTTATTTAACTTGTATGTAAACGACTTGATCGAGGAGCTTAGTAGCACTCGTGTCGGCTGTTATGTTGGTGGGCAATGCCTGAATAACATTAGTTACGCAGACGACATGGTGCTGCTGAGCCCCTCGAGCAAAGGATTATGCCGACTTTTAGTTATCTGCGAAAAATATGCCGCTCAACACTGTCTTGTTTACAATGTAAAAAAGTCCGAGTTAATGATTTTTAAACACAATAATAAACCCATCAAGGTTCCTCCCATAACACTTTGTAACTCACCGCTTCAACTTGTTACCAAGTTTAAGTACCTAGGTCACCATTTGACTGATAATCTCGATGACGATGATGATCTCGAGCGACAAAAGCGAATGGTGGCCATGAAGGGTAATATGTTGGCGCGAAGATTCGCGGATAGCTCGAACGAGGTAAAGGTGACGCTCTTTAAAGCGCATTGTCAGGCGTTCTACACCGCTCAGCTGTGGTCCAGCTACAAACAAAGTACGAACAATATACTTCGTGTTCAATATAATAATGCCTTCCGTGCAATGCTGCGGCTGCCCTGGCGGTGTAGCGCATCTGGCATGTTTGCAGAATATTGTGTTGATGACTATAATACGGTCTTAAAGCGACTGAGATTATCGTTTCATAAAAGGTTGCAGCTTTGTAAAAATCCCATAATACAGGCTGTATTTCAAATAGTTTATATGTTTGACAAATTATTCATAATAATATGAAGTATGTTTGACATTGTTACCGATTTTATTTTGACATTACCAAAATGTATGTTATATAATTATATTTCATTATTGATGAAATATAACTATTTATTATGTTATAATTTGTAATTTTAATTTTAATTTTAATGTATTTTCTAAATTTATTTCAGTAAATTTAATTTAATTTTAAATTTAAATTTTGTATTCGATATGGGGCACTAAGTACCTGAAATAAAATTCATTTCATTTTTTTTTTTTTTTTATTTCATAAATTTTAGTTAATAACTTACTATTAGGTACCTATATCTCAAAAACTTCTGGACCGATTTTAGTGAAACTTACACTTTACCCTTAGTTGAAATATACCTGATTTAACTATAAAATAATAATCTCGCCATGACTTCTCGTTTCAAAAAAAAATGTGCACAAACATATGAACACTTACGAAATTCAGCACACATGTTTGGAAGCCTTACTAGTATAACATACTCAAATATTATAAAATTCCAACGATACCACATACATACATATTAAATATACCTAAATACCTCATTTTAAAGTCGATCTTAAATAGCATATATTATATTATCTAAGTGCCAGGATCACGGATCTCAGAATAAATCTACTCGTTCGTACTTTAATCAGCGACGTAGATTTTGTATCTCGCAAGGTGACAGACAGACAGATGCAGCGAAAGGGTTTAATATTACAATACATAGCAAGTATACAGGCCGTGGCTATATTTAGGCCCTATAAGTAACCAATAATCAATTTTAAATGGTGTTTATTTACAATCATTAAAAAAAATGATATTTTGTAACAATATACGGTCTGTATAAAGAAAGACGTTCACTCAATTCAAAATCCAGGCACGAATGCTCCTATATTTATAAAGACCATTGATTACTATCATATATATATCTATAGATATATCTATAGACAGCTCACACGCATAGGTTTGACCAAATTTTTTTTTTTGGTTTTAGTTTCATAATGGGAGCCCCCCTTAACTGTCATTATTTTTTATTTTTTGTATAAGAATCGGTAAGCGGATACCAAGATACATCTTCCTACCAATATCTAAGTGCTTATAGTGACAGAATTAAATGGATGTGACATACGGACGGACAGACAGACAGACAGACAGACTTGACGAAACTATGAGGGTTCCGTTTTTTACCATTCGGCTACGGAACCCTAAAAACATAAAAGAAAAGTCCTCAGTCATCTCTCCGTCAGTCTGTCAGGCCAAGTCTCTTCATCACGGAGGCTGGACGCCGCGACAAACAAAAGAAATTGAATCAGCAAAGTATTGCAAAAAACCGGCCAAGTGCGAGTCGGACTCGCGCACTCCGTGCCATCTTTAACTGAATTAGGGAATCCGCTCATCTAAAATACCACGATATTTTGTTGACAGCAAATATATCTTTGTTTTTCATATTGTTTGTTTGAAGAACAAAGTTTTGTTTGCGGTTGTTGAAAATGTGGTATATCTCAAAGACTACTAGTTCGATCTTGTCAAATGCAATTTATTTAAGTTAGATTTTTGACGACCCGTCTGGTGCAGTGGTCGAGAAATCGCCTACTACGCAGCGGGTGCGGGTTCGATCCCCGCACAATACAAACATTTGTGTGCATGAACATATCTGTTGTATTGGTCTGGGTGTTTTCAATGTATATCATGTATGTATTTTCAAACAAAAAAATTTTTAAGTATTATATCCGTTGTCTGGCACCCATAAAACAACATGTGGGAATGTCCAAAAGATAATATTTATTTATTTATTTAAGTTTTTTGTATGGGAGATTAAATATCATTTTTTTTTATTTTTCAAATTCGAATCGTTAAGCGGTTAACAAGATACATCTTCCTACCAAAATTCAACAGTCTGATGCTTATAGTTACGGAATAAAATGGACAGAAAGACAGACAGACTTGACGAAACTATAAGGGTTCCGTTATTTGCCATTCAGCTACGAAACCCTAAAAAATAGTCTAGTCTTAGAACTTGACATTATCATTTACTACAACGAATATGCGATTTCGATATACATTGATTATGGATTCTAACTTTGTATAACTATAGATCTGAGTTTAAGCACTTTGGAGCACTATGACCAGGTAAGGTTAACTATGTATACTCTGTAGGATCATGTTTTTTTCAACTATTACAGGCCACACGCTGTATACAGGATGACTTTTTTATCAATACCGAAATTCAGACTCCACTGATGAATATGAACAACTTCTACTTTCTCCATTTCTCTATTGCCCCCATAGTAAAAGTTGTTCATATTCATCAATGGAGTATGTACCCAAAAGGAGATGTCCCATCCCAGGCCTGTACCATGTACGTAGTACCAAAAAATCGGTAAAAAATTGCTATTTCCATTAAAAATACAATAAAAATGTTTTAGTCCGTAGTTAAGTGGCTTAAAAATAAAATCAAACACCTTATTTCTTTGTAAAGATGGCAATTGTATTTTTTTCATTACTGGGATTTACATACCAGTAAAAAAAACTGTCAATGTCAACTGGCATGATCAGTGCTGCCCTAGGTATTGATTTTCGTTCGTTCAGTTTGTTCGTTGCGTTTAAAGTGTTTTGAGTTCTTGCTTCTTTATAACAACCTCGCTCTCTTTTGGATTTGATAACTTTTTCTCCGTGACTTACTTGGCATTACTTGGACTGACCTACCTGCCTTATCTGTTGACCCGGCTTTTGTTGTAATGTATCACAGCTTACTTGTTGCACAGCTGATTTCGTAGTGGAGTTGAATATTGTTCTCGTTGGCCTGCTTCAAGATCGGAAAGGTGTTATGTAGGTAAAATATCATAGTATAGCAGCTGATCTAGAGCAGCATGACTATTTATTTGTCTATAGTTCTGATAAAAAAATAATCTTAGTAAAATAAAATAAGTAGTAGTAGTATTAAAAGTAAACTGACAGACAAACGTCATTCAAGTGTCAAAGATGGCGTCCTCCGCCATATTGTACTGAGTTGCAATTTTAGTTTATTTTATTGTTTTAGCCAAAAAACTAAGGCTCTCCATAGAAATTAGTCTTCCTAAAACTGTACTACACATATTCGCCTATAATTAGGTATAGCGTACATGGACCTGGCCGAGGCTTCATACATTTTTGGGACATCTCCTTTCGGTACGGATTACAATTTTACCCTGTATATCACTACAAAGGTATGTGATTGTATTACTATTTTCCCACTCTATCACAAATCTGTAGACAAACGTGCGGTCGGCGCCGGCTTAAAATTGCAGCGGTTTCGACCCGCACGCGATAATTAATTACCGTCACAATTGATTTAGCGTTCCAATCGACATTGGCTTCAAAAACTGGTTTCGGATTTAACGGTTGTGGTTATCTTGTTAGGATCACTATAAAAAATAGGCAAGGTCTTTTATATGGGGAAAAACTTGGTAGCAAGTAGAAATTTCTTGACCAAAAAATTTTTAAACAGGTGATAATTTACTTGTTCATAAAAATAAAACTTCCAAGCTTCGGGATTTGACACATTTATCGGTGTTGAGGTAAGCCTTTGCCTATTTTCTGATAGTCTCTAATAAGGAGACCTCATCAGTATACATACACAACACTCAATCCTTCTCAAATACCTCGAGCGTACGTAAACGAGACACAATAGATATTCTATTGTTATGCGGTTGCCTGCAACCGCTTGGGTATTGAAGCGTCAAAATTTTGTGAATAAAATAATAAATGACATGATAGATAGTCACATTATGTCAGTCTGAGAAAATACATTGATTACCTGATTATTCTGAATTAAGTAAGAATACTTTATTTTTCACGACATTATCCTATTTCACAAACTACACCTTGAAACCCTAAAGAACAATTTTATTAAATAATCGCAGTGTAAAAACGTAATTTAAGTTTAAGATCTAAGAATGTTCCGTTCAAGTGTCCTTCATGTTTGGCGACCTCCGTGGTGTAGTGGCTGAGCATGCTAGTTTCAAGGCGTCACCCCCGCTCCGGGGTCCTGGGTTCGATTCCCGGTCGGGTCAATATAGTTTTTTTTTTATACTGTCTCGGGTCTGGGTGTTGTCGTACCCCCGTTGTGTCTGATTTCCATCCAGAGCAATGTATGTGATTGGTGTCCAATATTTATTTATTTATGTTTTTTTTCATTCCATATTTAGACACTAGCGGTCCCCCGCGACTTCGTCGCGCGTTTTGAGTTTAATTTCTTCCCTCCCGTTGCAGCGGTCCTCAATAAATAAGCAGTCCAACACAAAAAAAAATTCAAATCGGCCCAGTAGTTTCTGAGATAAGCTTGCTCAAACAAACAAACAAACTCTGCATATTTATAATATTAGCATAGATATTTATGTTTTAACCAGACAGGAACGTAACCATTCCTAATAACGTAATATTTCTGCCTCTTGATCTTTTTGGATGGCTCGTTATAGCTCCCACACATAACGCAGGTGACACGGAAGCAATACCATTATAACATTAACTGTTACCACGTGATTCCTGGTCCACAATTATGACAGATGCCGCCCGCCTGCCGTTACCCACTTTTATTGCAAACTAGCCCTTAACACAACTGCATAAGATACCGCAGTATTTACCTTGACGTGCTGTTCTCCGTACAACCAGACAGGTCTCGATTCTGAGCTGCCATATACTAAGAATTTAATAAAAAGTTAAAACCGACTTCAAAAACAAAATGCTCTAAAAAGTATTTAATAAGCTCATGACTCATTTGAAGTCGGTTTTTACTTTTTTGTAAAATTAAATTTTATTTGCATTTTTTTTGAGATTTATAGGAGCCCCCCGGTGTGCTGTTGCACCTCTAGACTCTGTTCTTTAATAAGCACAATTCCTCATATAAAATCTTTCGACGTAATCACTCGTTAAAGAGTTCCACCATCAGCTTAGCTCCACACAAGGATCCATAGCAGACGTAAAAGCATTTGAAATACATACTTGTACCAAAACACTATACATGTGTTTAATTATTGAGGGTTTTCCTTGATTACAACAAGATTCCATCATCATATCCCGAGTTGGCTATAATGGGACCAACTTGAAGGGATAAATTTATCAAATCGGTTTACAAATGGCTGAGATATGAGGTAACATATGTACAAAAAATTATCTCCTCTTTCTTGAAATCGGTAATAAAAAAGACATGTAAATTTACGTACATTCATTCAAAATATGTATATTACAATGATTATCGAACGTCAAACTAAACAGCTGTTGGCTGCTTACAAAAATATACATTCTTCACATTAGAGTGATAGCAGCGCGGCAGCGCTTCTCTTACTGCACTTGCAGTTTAGTTCTTAAAGTTTAGTCGTGATTGTAATGTCTGTTAACAATTACAATTTTTTTATTGCTAATTTTCTATTTATAAGCACCTCTCACTGTTTAGTTTTATCATTGTTTTCAAATTTGGACTGATTTTTTGTTAATAAAAAAAACCTGGTATAACTCCGTAGTCCCAGTTAATGACACATCAGAATTGAGTCCAATGTGGCCAAAAAGGCTCCATTAGCAATAATAGCGGACAGGCGTTATACCTTTTATAGACCACTTCGCTGCTTTTTCCGAGTTGGAAATAGGATCTGAGTTCATGTTATTCCTAATGTGCTATTATGAATCTATTTATTACAATAACATGGTACAAAACATGAGCAATTAATTTATATTCGTTAAATTAAAAAAAAAGTACTTCGACATTTGCAAAATTTCATAAGACTGTAGAATACTTATGAATTTCAGGTAAATATGAATTTTGTGGGCCTCCTAATGGCTGGTTTCTAATGTCCACATCACCCTATGTTTGTAAAACGATTTCCATGTGTCCCTTTCTCTGTACGAAGGTACTAGAATATATCTAACATAGCAAAAACATGCGACTTCAAAAGCTGTTTCATGAAACTAGATGCATCTAGATGCAGCTAGAACATCTTCTTGGACTAGGAATTACCTAATTTATTTTGAGGACCCGTTGTTAGAGACAGAAGTTTTCTCACATTAATCAGTTCATAAAAGTTGCATTTACATGCTTCAAGGATAGAATCATGTAAATGCAAGTTTTTTTTATAGATAGTAGGCTATCCTTGTTCATGCTGTAGTCACATTCTGCGGCTGGATAGTATGATAGCTGAAATGGTACCACCCACACCCACAAATCGTAATAACTTCAAAAATTATAAGCATAATAAAAGTTATGTAGTTACTTCAGGGCACCCTCACTGAAGGTCATTTTTTTTAACACTCGAATTTCAGGCTCTCCCAAAACAAAATAGATGCCTGCTTCGGACCAAAACTGTACTCATCCATATATAGGTTGTTTATTTTGCTGACTGTATCATCATCATCATCATTATCAGCCAAAGGACGTCCACTGCTGAACATAGGCCTCCCCCACGGCTTTCCACAGCGACCGATTACTAGCGGTCTGCATCCAGTTTGACCCTGCAATCTTCATAAGGTCGTCTGTCCATCTTGTTGGTGGACGTCCTACGCTGCGTCTTTGGTCGAAGGGTCTCCAATCTAGAACTTTCCTGCCTGATTGTATAGATCCACATCCACTAGATTCCGTGAACCATACGGAAACGCAAAGATCCGAAAAGCGGTGCCTTGCGGCATTGGACCGCTTAGCGATAATGGGTAAGGTTTTTAATAACTATGACACAAAATGAATGGAAAAGTGACAAACTTTTCGACTTCGATAATTTTCCTATACATTTTCTGTCACAAGTAAAAACGGCTAAACTATAAGACATTGCAGTATCAAAGTACTCTCGTCGCAGTTCGTCTACTAGTTTATACGTTAACTGCAGCTTACCTAAACTAGAACTCTTAATCCCAGCACTTAGCCCACTTCTGCGGGGAAATAGAAAATATCTATAGAAACGAACATAACAATATTGTCGATCTTAGGCCGGTTTAACACGTCTTACTAACAAGTCTCAAACTTGAATAAAATTTAACGACCGCCTTTGGGGCTTTTGGTGACACACAGACTTAAAAAATAGCGAGCATTTACCTTACAAACATGTTTATGGATGTAATTGCACAGTTTTTTTTGGATACTAGTACTCATGTCATGAATTTGGACTATAAGTCAATATTACATGTCATTTAATTGAACGTTGCCGATTAGGTATCGTGGAAAGTCTTTGATATACTTTTAATAACAACATCATAGACGTAGGAGTTTTGCTGTGCTGCTGATTTAAAAAAAAGGTCGAAATACGTAAAAACACCTTGGTTTAATTTACAATGGTTAGCTTTAGTCATACATAATTTCCAAATTTGCTTGTCAATCGCCTTATGTGTGTGTTCGAAACACATATTATAATTAACATTTATTGCTATACTTTGAGCCATAAAAAGATATCTAGTATCAATTTTGCTAAACTTTTCTGTAAGATTAAGATTCAGTGATAATTGCAAAATACCATCTTAACTCTAAACTGCCGAGTTTATGATGTTGTGTTACAAATTAGGAAACAACTTTAAAAGTTTGGTTTGATTGTGTCGATACTAGGAACGTCTCCTGACTTTACTTACGTGAATGCACCAGGAATATATTCAAAGACGCATTTACAAGATATTGTTCCTTGAATAATGTTGGAGTGTGGACAGTATATGTTTTGATATAAATAAGTCGGTACTGCACAAAATATTGGTAACGAAATGCATTAAACGGTACAGCTAAGATTGTTGTGTGAATATTGCACTTTTGAAGTAAAAATAAACAAAAATCTAATTGATGTTTTATTTTAATTTTTAGGGTTCCGTACTTCCGTACCGTACCGGAAGGAAAAAAAAAACGGAAACCTTGTCAATCCATTAGTCTGTCGCTACCCTTATTCTCGGGAACGCATGGAAATGTCAAAATGAAAATTAAAGTGAATTTATTAGTCTTTAGTCTCTTGAAGCTGTAAAAGAATCAAACTTCTAAGTTAAGTAAATCAAAAGATACAGCCATTTTTGCCAGAAATTTCTGCAAATTTTCGAAACTTGTAACTTGCAAGGGATTCAAAACCGACAGGGTTCTTTCCGTGAACTCAGAATCTCGGAGAACGAAGCAACTTCTTATAGCACTCGTAAAGGAAAATTATTATTTCTTTTATTTTAACTTTAATGCACTGTTAATGGTACAATTGGCGGACTTAATACCTAAGGGCATTCTCTACCAGTCAACCGCTTGGAAAATGCAGAGAGTTAAATCAGTGGCGGAATATTTAAAACTACTGAGAGGGACCAAAAAAATTACGAAAATCTTGCATTTTTAATTACATCACATAATATATCATATTCCCTAAAATTTCAACGAGCAATCCTTGTTGACTTTGAAAACGGCTTCCAAGATTTTCTCGATTTTTTGTATGAATCGGGTTTGGGAAGCAATACACCAATCTCATATTTTCGACACATGCAAGACGCAACTGAACCAACATCACTTAAAGCATATATATACAGGATGTTGTATTGGTCATCGACAGGCAACTTAGGGGATGTACAAACGATACACTGATGCAAAAAAAAAAGTATTGCAATACTGGAAAGCGAGACAAAACTACCAACATCCGGTCGCGTCTTCGTAGCTTACTAGCTACGGCGCAGTATTTCGTAGATACGCGCTAGCGCGTGATAAGGGAATCCAAAAAGAATATCCCTTTTCGTTTTATTTTTCAAATTTAAAATACTTTTTGCTGTAACAAAATTAAAATTTTAAGTCAGCCATAAAGAAACAGCAATTTAAGTAGCATATTTTTTAAATTGCAACTGCAAGGTATCAAAACTTCCAGTCGACATGTAATTTTGAAATTTAGTGAATAAATGGTTTATAGCACATGTAAAGCATAAATTCCGAGAAACTGAACCTTCGGTGCGCGAGCATGACTCGCAATTGGCCGGTTTTTTTACATTATGTTTCACTGTGGTCAGCTGGGTCGCTCGCCAGGCACTAAGGCCGTGTGTCCGGAAGAAACTTTGCTATGATTACATTATTGCTCCGGCAATATTGCAGGATTCGGCCGAGTTATATTATTGCCCGATCATTGGCTCGGCAGCTGAAAGCTAATAGAAGAGATTATCTGTTTTAGCCCTGTAGCGCAATTGTAACCTTATTTAAAGGGAATGCAGATCAAAAAGTAGTGTATCGTACGCTATGTTTTAGGGAAATGTATACTTAACTACACATCCAAATACAATACTGAAAATAATTCAAAACCCGGCCAAGTGCGAGTCGGCCTCGCACACTAAGGGTTCGGTGCCAACTTTAACCGAATAAGAATTCACTTAGTTCCACTTAGCCAAATACCTTAATTAACAATCATTTTTTTTAAAGTTGTGTTTGCAGTTATTGAAAATATGCTCTTTCTCAAAATCTACTTGTTCGATCTCGTTCAAACGAATTTCTGTTGAAATTCTTTGTCAAGATATACATCAAGTATTTTTTCAAGAACGCACGCATAGGTTTGACAAAAAAAAGTTTTAGTTTCCTGTATGGGATCTCCCCCTTAAACATCAAATAACGAGGAGACGTTATAACCCGTCAATTGCGAGCATAGTTTAAAAATCTACTGTTCCAACCTCGATGCTGTAAGGATATTTATAAGAAAAACGTCTATAATATGGCAAAAGCAATATAATAATAAATTGCCGGAGGATCTGAAGGCACTTGAGGGTGGGTAATCTCTTTAAGAAAATGTTAAATAGTTGGCTATTATGTAATTGTTTTTATAGTGTAAGTGAATATTTGAATTCAAAATAATTTATTTAATTTATATGACATCCTCAATTTAATTATTATAACATATGACTTACCACAAGTTTTGGTTATGTCATAAAAACAACTTTATGACCCTTTCGGGTCGGACAGGTTTTTTCTTACATATTGTTTAAGAGACCCGATCAGCCTGATTGGCAGCCTAAATAAACTGTATTTTATCACATAGTTTTCAAGATTCATCATAATGCCCGACAGGTAGTCATGTCTTCAAGTAAGACTTGATAAGCTTTTTTAAAAAGTAAACGTATGGGTGTAGATAAAATTTGTATTTTAATCAAAATAGTGAGTTGTGTCGTTTCCACTTACTTTTGTTAGTAGCATGTGTCGTTCGAAATATCACGAATTTTAAATTCTTACTGCTCAACGTTTCTGCGTTATTTTCTAAAATATAAAACTTCCATGTAACAATGTTGGTTACCGTACTTCTCAGAAACGGCTTAACCGATTCTTAACAAATTTTATATGCGTATTTAGTAGGTCTGAGCATCGGCTACTATTTGTTTTTCATACCCCTAAGTAATAAGGGTTGTTAACCCTTAATTTTTGTTATTACTTTTTAGTCAAAAATTTTGTTTTTGTTATTTGTAACCTACATAACAATTTAGTACGTAAAATTGAAGTTGTACAGAATAGAGGACTTAGGTTAATTACTGGAGCAATGTGCTCTACTCCTATTAAAAATACATACAACCCTATTTTTTAATTATCAAAAACCCCTATTTTATAGCCATTTTAGTAATTTAATAATTTTTCATCCCACTCCATAACTGATCGATTACAAGTATGATGTTTTTAAATGTTATTCGATTAAAATTTATCTTAGCTTATGGCAAATTTAAAATCTATTTTATGAAAATAAACATTTATTATTATTAAAGATTAATCCTGATATATGCAAAACAACGTTTGCCGGATCAGCTAGTTTTAATAAAACGTGAAAGTTCCTTAAATATAAAATCAAATTACTTTACTAAAGCTACTACGAGTATTAAGACGCTTGTAATAAAAGCAACAAGTGCTGGTGAAGGCACAAGCACTTTTAAAAGCTTTAAGTGCAAACAAGAGTAGTGAGTGAGACCAAAATGGTTTAAGCGAAGCAGCTGCTTTAGAATAAGACTTATCCGACTGAATAAGTGTAAAACAACTGATTTTAAAATGTCATTAACGATGATAATAATAAGTAATCGACATTCAATTCAATTTAATTTAATCAAGTTAATTTATTACTATTATTATTAATAAATACCAACATAGACATTAAGTTGGTACATTGTAACTAACCATGAATGGATATCTGCAAAATAAATAAATAAATGGATATAAGAATAGATGATTGCTGATAAATAGGTGACGCTTTCAAATTAGGCGTATTGTATTTTATTCGACGAATATTCATTATCTGACGTTGGAAAAATCAGGCCTATAAAAATCCCAGTGCTGGGCAAAGGCCAAACCTCAACTATGAGGTAGTTGGGAAAATCAGGCCTATGCTTAAAAATCTATTGTAATATTATAAAGCTGTTGATTTCGTTTGTTTGTTTGAACCCGCTAATCAGAGGAACTACTAGAACGATTTGAAAAAAAAAAATTATCGAGGAAGGCTTTAGGCTATAAAACATCACGCTGCAACAAGAGGGGAGGGACCAAACTAAAAACACGCCTAAAAAGTCGCAGGGACCGCTAGTAGAATAAAAAAACGGTTTTATAGAAAACTGTTGGTTACACACTGATAACTTTTTTTTTATTAAGAGTCGATTTAATTTTTATTTTTATGTCGGACTTATCCGACCAAATAAGTATAAAACGACCGGTTTTAAAATTAATTTTAAATTAATGTTTGCTGACAAGTAGGTTACGTTTTTGAATTAGGGGTTTTGTATTGTATTCGGCGAATATTTCTTACCTGACTATTGAAAAACCAGCCCTAAGTAATCTTATTATGGTCGTTTTTACTCTCTAGGGCCTTTGAGTTACTTCGTGCGATATATATTTCATCATACGATTTATCAAACGTTTCGCGAAGAAAACAATCCTCTTGATCTAAAAATCTCGTAACAAATTGTATATACACGTGGTTCGGATTATTATACAATGGCGAATACTACTAATATTATAAACGCAAAAGTTTGTGCCGATGTATGAGTTATGATGATGAACTACTTGATACATTTTAACGATAATTTGATCATGATTTGATCCGGACGTAATCGTACTTTTTTAAACTGGGTTAGGATTTTAAAATTACTCCAACCAAATCTGTTTTCTCGAATAGCTCGAAAACTATCATTTAAACTAATTTTGCTATTGCTAAACATATCTCTCCTTATGATACACTAATTATCTGTTATACTCACATCTTTCTAAAGCACAACATTTTGCTGGGGTAACGCATTCCGAATTCGTTGCACTTAACGCTAGTGTGGCTATAACTGAGTTATCATTACTTTTCATCAGATGTGATTCATAGTCAGTTATTTGGACCTAGATTTGTTATTCAAAGAAGCGTATTCATTTAATTAATTGCAATCGCCAAATTCTAAAACATACATTAGTCTAATAAGAAAGCGTTTACGATAAGTTTCGAACATTTCTTACAACTTCTTATTACGTCGATGATAAGAAAAACTTTTAAACCACTTTTAACTTTTAAAACCCAATTACTTTAAATGTGAAAAAGATTTTTATGTAAAGGTTTTCTTGAAACTCCACTTACTTATTAATTAGATCGTTTGATTAGCATCAAATACACGGCGAATGTTTGAGCATCTGATTTCTAAAACTCGTTTATTTTAATGAGCTTACTTTCAATACTATTTCAGGTTTTGTCAATATATACGACTTTGTCATATCCAAAATATTTTTTTATTCTCTTAATATCTTGCTTGCAAAGCCTAGGTCAAATTATTGGCTCATAAATTTTCGACTATCTGTGGGTCAGGCGTGTATACGTCGAGATGTTCACACCCAATGACCCTTTTTCTATGTCCATATAAGGGTAGATCCTACTCTATCGTTTTCTTCAAAAGCATAACTTTATTTGGCCGCAGTGACATCTGAACCTGATGGAAACATAACAAAGATGGACTGAGGTTGTCTGATAACAACTCAACATGATCAGTCCATCCAAAGTGAAGAAAATAGTTAATACATCACACAGTACAGTGATTTGAGTAGTTTTTTACTCATCGAATTATCATACTGACCGTAAGTAGTCTCACATCACAGTATTAGTAGCGAATTTTATTCAAAAAAGTCTTTAGAATTTTGACTATGGAGCGTGACTCAAATGGTTTTTCAAGTTTAACGAAATGACAGCCGAGACCGAAACCACAAAATATTGATAGATCAAATCAATATTAATCGAAAATATACTTTGGTAAAACTTTGTTAAAACCTGTCAGGATTTAAATTATAAGTTCGTGAACTAAACATATAATTACCTAAAATAAGAGCGTCCCTTACATGTTTATGGCTAGACGTGACGGTTTTATTGATTCTGCAAAATAATGCAAGGTAAGGTAATCGACTTTTTAAGGTTTTATTGATAGCCGACAAATTTAAACAAAATTAAAATGGCGGCCCGAAAAGATAGCCAAAATATTCATAAGCCTTTTTAATAATTACGACCTTAACGATTTTTTGTGCCGTTTTGACACTGTAAAAATAATTATATAAATTATACTTGGACGTTGGTAAAATGACCGCGAAACTGAAGTGGGACTGGGCGGGTCGGCAATATTGGCAATCTTATTGAAAGAGCAATTTCGCAACATTAATCAGGTGACGCAGGGGGATACCCGGATAACGTAAGACACAGATTTGATCCACTGTCTGACACAGTGGCTTTTACATGCAATTCATACTATGTCTAAGACTAAGAGTGTATTTAAATGTATCTTACGTTACAATAGCAGCAGCAATTGCAATAGTTACAGCCAAGCGATAGCAAGCTCGACGGCTTTCAAAGTAGATCCCCTGTCTCTGATATATTATGTGCAAAAGGACGAGCAACCTTGCTTTTTTATAGGAATCGAAAAGCGACCAATCGTGATATGTGTGAATAATACGTTTTCAGAATCTAGGTTCATGCGTAGATAATATTTTGATCGGTGGTTCGGTTTGTGGTGGGTCGTTTGGGCAGAAAAGTTCTAGATTGGAGACCCTTCGACTAAAGACGCGACGTGGGACGCCCACTGACAAGATGGACAGACGATCTGGTCAAGATCGCAGGATCAAACTAGAAACAGACTGCTTACGATCGGTCGCTGTGGAAAACCGTGGGGGAGGCCTATGTTCAGCAGTGGACGTCCTTTGGATGATAATGCTGATGATCAGGTTCGATTTGCCGCCTCAGATGAGTTGATTTTTGCGGGTGCAATAACCAGACTTTGTAATTACATGGTTATCTTAAGAATTGACCTGTCATTGCCACTGTTCCGTAAGAGAAGTGTGCAAAAACGAATTGTATTGACACGAAACGAACGCGGGTGGAAGAGCGGAGAAGCGGAGGCGGCATATTTGGCATTGTTTTAATTTTATTTAAAACTTCTTCACGATAAATAAAAACCGACTAAGTGCGAGACGGACTCGCGCACTGAGGGCACCTATTAAGGTACTCGTATTACTTTTACTGAAAATGCCCTTTCCAAACTAAACAGTTCCAATCTGTGTTTCTATGGAACCAATTAGTATTGTAATTCTGTTAGACCGTCTGAAATCAGATACATATTTTCATAAAGAAAAAACATGTTTTGAAATCCAATACCTAAGAAGGAAACAAAAATAACAGCCCCCCTAGCTAATTCCGACTACGGTGGCCAGTCAAAACGACTAACCGACTGTGCGGGACATATAATAGTGCACAAGTGTATGTGCAAACACGGTGCACTTTTTATTCCTCTCACTCTCATAACCCAATGGGACAGAAATCTGACACAACCGGAGAGGGATCAGGCGCAGGGCCAACGGCTTTACGTGCTTTCTGATGCGAGGGGGTGAAACACCGCCAACTTCATAACTCTAGGCTACCCTGAGAATTTCTGAGCAGAAAAACCCAGGTATGTATTTTTGGCTCGACCCGGGGATTAAGCCCAGAACCTCTGGCGCAGTCGTCTTTAAAGTGCGACCCTCTAACCACTGCGCCCACCGAGGCAAAACAAAAATAATTGTAATGACAATGATCACAATATACAAAATATGATCACAATATACAATAGAGACAATTATTAGAAAGTCTCACAGCTTTATTGAATATCGAAAGTCCCTCTCTTTTCAGGAAAAAGGAACGGGTAAGAAATAAAAATGGCTTTTTACTATTAAATCTCCGGGACCCATCTGTTTTCTAGGGAACGGAAAACATTTCTAGTATTTGCATTAAGCGCTTTTCAATGCGTTCTCGTAATGCGTTGAGAAATAGAATCTTTCTGTCTCTAGTCACTCGCTTCTGCAAAAAATTGGGTTAAAAGTGGATAAGATCTGTGGCTGTAGTCTGAAGCAGTAAAACTTGGCATTCAGTTTCGATAACTCAATGATTTCTGCTACACCAAACACCCCTTTAACATAAGTAGCTATATTTAATAAATAAACTTTTTTCATACAAATTTCTGTCTCAGTATTTTTAAAGCGCCATCTGTAACCTGTTTATCAAAAATGACAAGTTTACGAGGTCAAAAGTTACAAGACAAAAGGAAGTTTTTACATAATGTTTATCAAAATATTCTACAAGCCTTGTAAAGTTGAATACTAGTAGGAACCACTTGTAAGTTCTAAAATTAAAAATGTATTAGAATTGATTGTAACGGGATTGCTACCATGTACCTTATTATTTTTGAGTTTCCGATATTTCGGCACTGTTGCAAGTGCCATGGTCACGGCGTAACTGAATTTGTTGCGGGTAAGCTGTTATTGGCAGACATATCGGTCTACCCTCCTTCGAAGTCTTTTATTGCGATCACTTGCAGTACCATTGTTCACAAACTCACTTTTTTCTCGCACCTGTTCTCGACACACAACACTCACAGTATCCGCACGCGAAACAACATTTTGCCGAAATATATGGTTTTTGCATTTACGAATCACTGGATTCCAGACATTGGACAATTTAAACCCATCCTCACGATTGAAATTTTTGTACTTTGTGATTTCGATCGCTTCCCTAACCAATCTTGGTATGTAATGGCGTTCTGTCGAAATTATCTTAGGGTTATGGAACTCAATCCAGTGATTTGGACCCGAATCTAACAAATGTTCCGCAATTGCTGACTTCTGTTTGTCATTGTTTTTGACCGCTTTTATATGTTCCTTTATTCGGCATGTAATAGTGCGTTTAGTTTGGCCTATGTACGAACTACCACAGCTGCAGTCAACTTTGTAGACTCCAGGTTTTTCTAAAGGAAAACTGTCTTTGGGAGATCGCAGACATTGTGCCACTTTTCTTAGTGGAGTGAAGACAGTATTAATTGAGTATTTATTAAGAACATTGGAGATCTTGTCTGTCACTCCTTTAATATAGGGCAGAAACACTGGTTGCCTATCTACCCTGTCTTTTTGGTGTCTCATTTTGTGTCTTGGTGGTAACTGCCCCTTATATCCATTGCTCCGTAAGACCTCTCGGACGTGCTTCAGCTCCTGATCTAAATGTTCTTCATCACACAGATCATAAGCTCTGTCAGTCAGAGAAGTCACCACAGAGTTAAGATGCCTAGGGTGATGATGAGAGGTGGCATTGAGGCAGCGGTCAGTGTGAGTGGGCTTTCTATAGACCGAATGACTCAGTGAGCCATCATTCCGCACACCGATTTTGACGTCCAAAAATGCTATACTTCTGTCTTCTTCTGTCTCGCAGGTGAATTTAATCTTGGCGTGTATCCCATTTAAATTAGTGAGATGAGCATCCACATCTTGTATGTTACCCTTCAATATACAGAATACGTCGTCAACATACCTCTTCCATAGTTTAATCTCTGTGGGCGCTGTAGCAAGGGCTTTCTCTTCGAAAAACTCCATCCATATATTTGCCACCACTGGAGCTACCGGGCTGCCCATAGCAACGCCATCTATTTATAGGTAATACTGACCCTGGTATATGAAACATTTTGTCGACAGACAATGATATAACAATGTTGAATACTGCATCGGGATGTTATGTTCTTGTAACTTCACCTTTACAACCTCCATACAATCTGCTACTGGTACATTAGTGAAGAGTGATTCTACGTCAAAACTGACCATCAACTCATTCACATCAACCTTGTTTTGGTGCAGAATTTCTATGAAATGACGAGGATCTTTGACAAACGACGACGTTCGGTGAACGACGACGGGTGAGTGTGTTTTCAACATTGTTATATCATTGTCTGTCGACAAATTTTTTCATATACCAGGGTCAGTATTACCTACAAATAGATGGCGTTGCTATGGGCAGCCCGGTAGCTCCAGTGGTGGCAAATATAGTGGCCTAGAACGCGCGCGGAAAAGATGTGAATGTTTGAAGAACTCACTGTCATTTCTAGTGAAGTGTCGTGATGCGGACATAATTCCAGTGTGTGTTAGGATAAAACCTAGACCAGACATCCACGGTTCCGTGAGTATTCTACGAAATGCGAGTGTAAAATTATTGCGCAAGTCGATAAGAAATTGTAGGTACCAATTGGACCGAACTCAGTGTGATTTATATCAAATACACCAAAAGTGCAGTGAGATGCTTTCACCAAGCGACTTCGATATTTGTGATCGTGTAACTTACCTACAAGCACAACGTATTGTGGAACTGAAAGGTATGAATCATGATCGTAAGTTCGAGTCGTTGCTACAAAAACAAAAGCCTGCCGCCTACTACCGGAACTCGATCGAAACTCGAACGGTTGTTAACATGTCTAGTGTCGAGTTGTCAGATGCAGCCATAACAATATTGGAGAAGGGTTTAAATTTTGCAATTACACCTAAACGTATTCCCTATGAAGAAGTCATTGGATCAGTGGAAGAAAGTATCACTCGTAATAAAATACCTCTTGTCGATGCGGATACATTAGGCAGGACATAGCGGTCATATTACGACATGTAGCACCCCCGAGATCAAATATCACTCCTTCAGAATTAGCTGCATTACAGGAGCTTCGAAATAATGAAAGCATTATTGTGATTAAAGCTGATAAGGGTAATGCAACAGTTGTTATGGATGTCACTGAGTATAACATCAAGATCCTCAGTTTACTTAGTGATAATAATACTTACCAGAAAGTAAACTTCAATCCAACGGCAAGAACAGATCGAAGCACTCGTTCACTCATCAAACAAAGCGCTGATGCTATAGAGGAAGATAGTCTCAAGTTTTTGCTTCGTCCCAGGAATGTCCAGCCTCCGAAACTCTATGGTCTGCCAAAAGTACATAAACAGAATGTGCCCTTGCGTTCGATAGTGAGACAGATAGACTCACCGACGTATGAACTCGCTAAACACGTAGCCAAAGTACTGCAGCCATTAGTGGGACGAACGTCGTCGTTTGTCAAAGATTCTCGTCATTTCATAGAAATTCTGCACCAAAACAAGGTTGATGTGAATGAGTTGATGGTCAGTTTTGACGTAGAATCACTCTTCACTAATGTACCAGTAGCAGATTGTATGGAGGTTGTAAAGGTGAAGTTACAAGAACATAACATCCCGATGCAGTATTCAACATTGTTATATCATTGTCTGTCGACAAAATGTTTCATATACCAGGGTCAGTATTACCTATAAATAGATGGCGTTGCTATGGGCAGCCCGGTAGCTCCAGTGGTGGCAAATATATGGATGGAGTTTTTCGAAGAGAAAGTCCTTGCTACAGCGCCCACAGAGATTAAACTATGGAAGAGGTATGTTGACGACGTATTCTGTATATTGAAGGGTAACATACAAGATGTGGATGCTCATCTCACTAATTTAAATGGGATACACGCCAAGATTAAATTCACCTGCGAGACAGAAGAAGACAGAAGTATAGCATTTTTGGACGTCAAAATCGGTGTGCGGAATGATGGCTCACTGAGTCATTCGGTCTATAGAAAGCCCACTCACACTGACCGCTGCCTCAATGCCACCTCTCATCATCACCCTAGGCATCTTAACTCTGTGGTGACTTCTCTGACTGACAGAGCTTATGATCTGTGTGATGAAGAACATTTAGATCAGGAGCTGAAGCACGTCCGAGAGGTCTTACGGAGCAATGGATATAAGGGGCAGTTACCACCAAGACACAAAATGAGACACCAAAAAGACAGGGTAGATAGGCAACCAGTGTTTCTGCCCTATATTAAAGGAGTGACAGACAAGATCTCCAATGTTCTTAATAAATACTCAATTAATACTGTCTTCACTCCACTAAGAAAAGTGGCACAATGTCTGCGATCTCCCAAAGACAGTTTTCCTTTAGAAAAACCTGGAGTCTACAAAGTTGACTGCAGCTGTGGTAGTTCGTACATAGGCCAAACTAAACGCACTATTACATGCCGAATAAAGGAACATATAAAAGCGGTCAAAAACAATGACAAACAGAAGTCAGCAATTGCGGAACATTTGTTAGATTCGGGTCCAAATCACTGGATTGAGTTCCATAACCCTAAGATAATTTCGACAGAACGCCATTACATACCAAGATTGGTTAGGGAAGCGATCGAAATCACAAAGTACAAAAATTTCAATCGTGAGGATGGGTTTAAATTGTCCAATGTCTGGAATCCAGTGATTCGTAAATGCAAAAACCATATATTTCGGCAAAATGTTGTTTCGCGTGCGGATACTGTGAGTGTTGTGTGTCGAGAACAGGTGCGAGAAAATAGTGAGTTTGTGAACAATGGTACTGCAAGTGATCGCAATAAAAGACTTCGAAGGAGGGTAGACCGATATGTCTGCCAATAACAGCTTACCCGCAACAACTTCAGTTACGCCGTGACCATGGCACTTGCAACAGTGCCGAAATATCGGAAACTCAAAAATAATAAGGTACATGGTAGCAATCCCGTTACAATCAATTCTAATGTTAATGACCATGTAAGTTTAAATCAATATATTAAAAATGTATGCCGTATTCTTTTCCCGTGAATAGCTTTTGTACTTCTATTAGAACGAATGGCTGTATGTGCCAAATGTTTATATTAATACTGACTCGTGTTATTTTCTTCGGTTGGTTGCCCATAATTAACGAAAATACTTCGAAATGTTAATGTTGAGGAAAAAACACTACTTCTGTTTGGTCTAGTACCTTTGGAAAAGAGGGAATCTATGCCCGATAAATATTATTTAATATGTTCCTAAATACCCAAAGCAGTATTTTTATTTTTTGTATATAATATTTATTAAGTATCAACAGAAAGAAAATACGTCTAACAACTAATTATTAATATTAACTTAAAACTTATTTTAAAAAAAGTGTTCATGAGGCAAAGAGGCGAGAATGCTAACTGCGTTACCGCGTTGGAGAACAATACTTATCCGTTGAGCGAGAAACGAGCCAGCTTTATTATTGACCAAGGGAATTTAGTTCAGGGGCATATTTTTCATGTAAGTTGAAACGTCTTGTTAAATTTGTAAGTATTTTTCATATAATCGTATAATGTTCATATTTATTTAAATTATTATTTATTGCATAAGCAAAAGAATCTACAAATGATGGACTTAATGCAACAAGGCATTCGCTATCGGATGTAGCTTAATTGAATATATTGATGGTCAGAAATACTGATACAAGTGTCAAAATTTACTTGTGAAATAAATGACACATGTAACTTGTAATTTACAAGTGTAGTTTTGATAAACACACATTAAGCTATAAAGCTTTTTTTTATTGCTTGTAATACAAGACTTGTAACTTTTGATACCAGGAACACTCTTTTTTAGGATTTCGTAGCCGAATGGCAAAAAACGGAACCCTTATAGTTTCGTCAAGTCTGTCTGTCTGTCTGTTTGTCTGTCTGTCAGTCCGTATGTCACAGCCATTTTATTCTGTAACTATAATTATCACATTGTTGAAATTTGGAAGGAGTATGTATCCTGTTAACCGCTTTACGATTCTCATACAAAAACAATAAAAAATAATGACAATAAAATAATACATGAAACTAAAACCAAAAAAAAAATACGTGGGGGTGTCTATGGATAGGTCTTTTAAAATGACATTGAGGTTTCTAAAACCATTTTATTTTAAAGTGTAACGTTTCATAGCTAGACGCTTCTAAGGTGGTAAAATGGGCGTCCCCCTATCTAACTATGTAATGTAGGTCCTAACAAATACTTTACGAAAATTGATTCGGACGTGATCGAACGAGAAGTTTTAGAGATACAGCACATTTTCAACAACCGCAAACTTAACTTTGTACTTCATACAAACACTATGAAAAACAAAGTTATATTTGCTGTAAATAAAATGTTGTGGTATTTTACTAAGTGGATGTAAGTGGATTCCCTAATTCAGTTAAAGTTGGCACGGAACCCTCAGTGCGCTAGTCCGACTCGCACTTGGCCGGTTTTTTATAAATATGCGTCAGAAAACACACCAAATGACGAAGTTTTAAAGTTAGGAATTTTCTGCCTTGAATTACGAATACCAGACAACGACAAAGACGGTGCCGTGTCCCATAAATACTTATATACATATTAAAACATATCCATGACTCAGGTAAAAATGTTCGTACTCATCACACAAACATTTGTTTATTGCGTTTGCGTTTAAATTTGTTAAGTTAAAAAATTACATTTTCTCAGTAGCCTCGTAAAAACTTTCATCCTACACCTCTACAATACGTGTAGAGGTGTAGGATGAAAGTTTTTACGAGGGAGGGTTGGAATAGTTATTTCAGCCTTCCCTCTTACATAGAGGGAAGGCTGAAATCACTATTCCAACCAGCAAGATTTTTCTTTTTTGTTGCAGTCAAGAGCAAACAAGTTTAAACGATTCAAAAGCGGTCCTTCGAAGGAGCCATCCAAAAAGCACGTTACTGGCAGGTAACATTTCCTACGCTCAAAACAATTTTTGGAAACAGAAAAACCGGTTCCGGAGATATAAAAATGGACTCGGAAATCCTTACTCAGAGGGGAAAAACTTCGTATCTACACATGGGTCGGGGTAAAATGGGGGCTTGTCACGGGATTTTCGGTGGAAACTCTTGTACCGTCAAAGAGTTTTGGGCGAAGTTCGTTTGGGGGGTTCATCAAAGGGCATGTGCGTGCAGCGTCACGGCCCAGCGATCTGTGCTGATGGACGACGGCGTTTCGTTTAACGTCGATATATGGCGTGGATAGGCTCCTCGGTGTTTTTAAGGCTATGACTACACATTATGAGAACATATTTCAAAGACAAAAGAAAGGATCTTGACCAAAACTCTGTAGAAACTCGGCCCACGTTGCGTCTGCATACGTCTTTAAAAAATGTTCGGATAAAATAAATAAATAAATATTTGACAACATCACATACATTGCTCCGATCCCAAACTAAGTAGCTAAAGCACCTGTGTTATATATAAATATAATGATATTTGAAATATATTAAAATTTGAAAGAATACAGACAAAAAATATTTATGAGAAATAATTAGGGGTTTACGAGAAATTCAATGGCAAAAAAAACATTTTGAGGTTATGTTTTGTGATTGCAGAGTTATTGCACCTCACCTACATTCATTTTGATACAATAAGAAGGTACTTACTCCGTTGGCTCAGCGACCCGAAGTGGATCTTGGCCTCCGATACGAGATGGCGCCAGCGCGCCCTGTCTTGAGCGATCTCCTCCCAGTTATCTGCATTCAGGGCGCGTAGGTCCTTGGCCACTTCATCTCTCCACCGGTATCGCGGTCGGCCGACCGGTCGATGGCCTACAGGCTGCCCAATGTACGCCTTCCTTACCGCCCTGTCTTCCGGCATTCTTTCTAAATGCCCGAGCCAACGGAGTCTTGCTGCCTTTATCTCCCCAATGATGTTCGGCTCAGACACTAGATCCTCCAGTTCTTGATTCTTACGGATCCTCCAGCGACCATCCTCCCTCTGTGTAGGTCCCAAGATCTTACGGAAAATCTTTCTTTCAGCAACGAGAAGCTTGTTTTCCTCTTTCAGGGTTAGTGTCCAGGCCTCGCATCCGTACATTAAGATAGGTCTTATGACGGTTTTATAGACTCTTATCTTAGTCTTCCGACGCATCACCTTGGACACCAACACCTTATGCAGAGCTGCCGCGCATCTTAGGGTATTATGAATGCGAAATTCAATCTCCTGTTCTCTGCTATTGGAATCATTTATCAGGCAGCCTAGGTATTTGAATTTCTTCACTCCTTTATACGTCATCCCTTCTACGACCAGGTTATCTCTGGGCTCCAAGATATTCCTGTATCTTCGCATATGTAAGAACTCAGTCTTCTCCTTGATGATTTTCAGACCAACTCTAGAGCCCTCCTCGCCCAGTACCTTCGCCTTATCGGAGACGGTGACACTGTTTTCTCCCAACAAGGCTAAGTCATCTGCGTATCCGACTATTTTGTGCTGGCCATTCAACATCACTCCACCGGACAGTACTTGTACTTTCATGATTACGTGTTCTAGAGCTAAATTGAATAGCATAGGAGATAACGCATCGCCCTGCTAAAGACCAGTAATGACATCAAATTCCTCCGTCAACTCTTCCCCAACCTTCACCCGCATTTTACTCACACCCGTGGCAACTACAATTAGCCGTACGAGTTTATCAGGAATCCTGAAGTTTCTCAGGATGGAGAAGAGTGATTGTCTGTCAATACTATCATAAGCTTTGGCGAAGTCTACAAAAAGGCAGTGTATTCCTTGAGCAAATTCCCATTTCTTCTCCATGAGTTGTTTGAGGAGAAAGATCTGGTCCACTGTGCTGCGGTTACGTCGAAACCCACACTGGTAATCTCCAAGAATCTCTTCGGCATACTTTTCTAATCGACCCAGTAAGACATACGAGAAAACTTTGTAAGCCGTGGAAAGGAGTGCTATACCTCTATAATTCGAGCACTTTTTCTTACACCCCTACAACAATAAGAAGGTAATTGTTATATTTTACTAAAGTAATTCAATACTTACTTACTTAGTTACCCTTAAAATACCGGTGCAATTATAATTCAAACAAGATTTTTGAAATATAAACTACAAAGACGCAATCTGGGCCCGGCTTTGGTCAATATCCTTTGTTTATAAAAATGGAAATAATATGTTTATTAGCTTGTTGAAGTGGGAATACCGAAAAGCATTATTCATAAACGTCCAATAACGCTTAAAAGCTTTGTAAGTATTCAATAGTGGCTTTGTTACTTATAAAAAGGACGACCCTACTTAAACCTTTAATAGAGATAAATATGGCAGTCAAACGTGCGACAGCAGTTTGCCAAACCCTTTTTTTAAATAAAGATTTGAAATTTTACTGGTTTCTTGTTATCGTTAGTGCGTTCGTGTGGTTATTTGCAAAGAGCTGGGATGGGGAGATACTTTTTATATACTTTTTAAGGTTCCGTAGCCGAATGGCGAAAACGGAACGCTTATAGTTTCATCAAGTCTGTCTGTCTGTCCGTTCGAATTTCACAGCTACTTTATTCTGAACCAATTCGCAATACATAGATGAAACTTGGTAGGTGGCAGGTAGGTGTATCTTGATAACCGCTTAACGATTCAAAAATAATAAAATAAAATAACATTTGAGGGGCCTCCCATACATGGTAAAAAAATTTTTTGCCCAAACCTACGCATGTGGGGTGTCTATGGATAGGTCTTTCAAAATGACATCGAGGTTTGTAGAATCATTTTTTCCGAAAGTCTAACATAATATGGGAGATAGATGCTTCCAAAGTTGTTAAATGGGCGTCTCCCCCTCTTACTTTTGAACGAAGCAGGTGTCAATTTTGAAAAAAATATGCACAATGTAGTGCTTTACAAATGCTTTCAATGAAAATTGGTTTGAACGAGATCGAACTTGGTGGTTATTGAGATATAGCACATTTTCAATAACCGCAAATGTCTTTGTCTTTCATAACAAATACTATGAAAGACAAAGTTATTTTTGCTGGCAACAAAATTTTGTTGTAGTTTAGCTAAGTGGAAGTAAGTGGAATCGTAATTTAGTTAAAGTTGTCTCAAAAGTCCATACGAAATATTTTTCTCAATGAGAATAAATAACATGATATATGTCGTGAACTATGGATTTTATTGTATTTATGTATGTTTATGTAGGTTTATTCAAAAAGTATTTATGTAAGTATATGTATTTCATTCATTTTGTTAGTTTTTTTTTGTTATTTTACGCCGCCTCAACTGTTTCTGTCTCACCCAATGGTTGACTGGTAGAGAATGCTTTAAAGCATTAAGACCGCCATTTGTACTTCATTTTGTTTTTGCAATAAAGTATAAATAAATTTTAAAAAAAGTTGGTACGGAACCCTCAGTGCGCGAGTTCGACTTGCACTTGGCCGGTTTGTTTTTGTCAAATCGTGTTTTTCGCTAGCTATCCAAGCTCTGCATTATAATGCTATTGAACGAGCGGGAAATGTCACGTCGCCGAAAGGTTTACAAGAGATGTGATCCGTTTTCTTTTCCGAATATAGAATTCAAACGACGATACCGTTTTACCAAAAATATCATAGTCTTCATAATTGATATCGTCTTCGCAAAATTAGCACGAACAACCCCTGAAACAGCCAAGCAATGAATAAATAAATACGAGTAAAATATAAATATTGGACACCAATCACATACATTGCTCTGATTCCAAAGTAAGTAGCCAATGCACTTGTATAATGAAAATCAGACACAACGGTGGTACCACAACACCCAGACCCGAGACAATGTAGAAAATTTTGATTTCTTTATTGACGGGGAACCGAACCCGGGACCTCGGAGCGGCTACGCCTTGAAACCCAGCACGCTTAGCTACTACACAACGGAGGTCGTCAAATGACTAATAAACAAATGTCGTATGTGCCATTCGCTCTTAACCTTTTTTTGCCCGTGTTCACCAGTGGTTTTGAGTTTATGCATCTATGAATTCATCAGAACAGCAAATTAGCGAAAGTGTCTTTAACGTGAACATACTTGTAGTTGTAACGGCTTAATTAAACTTTTATGAGTACAGAATTTCATAAAACGTATATTAGTACTAATGAGCATTTTAACTAATACGTTGTTAAATCTATTTTTGGGATTTTTTATGAATAATACTGAAAAGATATAAAGCAATGCTTATTTTGAGATCCGTAGGACTTCACTCGAATCAAGTGGCGATGCATAAATAAAAGCTGATAAATAGCTTTATAGCGATTCGAAAGTGTAAACAGCTTAGTTTGATTTATTAGGGTTAAGTGTAGACACTTAACCCCTATAAATCCACTTACCAAAATCAGTTTAGGGTTATAGTGGAATAAATATAATTATGGATAGTACAATTTTGAAAACTATGAGTTTTTGGGTTAAGAGGCATAAGACGTGTAAACATGTACACAGTCTGGGCATAAATACTGTTACAAAAAAAATACATTTGAATTTGGAATCTGTCATTTTTATACGATTGCTCATTGTGTTTTCTAATTTTGGCGCTAATACATTTTATAATATTTTGCGATATTAAAATGGAGTGGGGTGATACAGAGAACCGAATCGCTGTGATTGCATTACACAAAGTTGGTATGGAGCCAAATGCAATTTTTAAAACTCTCCATACGCTTGGTATTAGTCAAATATTTGTGTATCGGGCTATCAATAGGTACAATGAGACCTCCTCTGTTTGTGATAGAAAAATATCTGGTCGTCCAAGTAGTGTTCGTACGAAAAAGGTGGTCAAAGCAGTAAGGGAAAGAATTCGCAGAAATCCTGTCCGAAAGCAAAAGATTTTATCTCGGGAGATGAAGATAGCACCCAAAACCATGTCACGTATTTTAAAAGATGACTTAGGACTTGCAGCCTATAAGAGACGCACTGGTCATTTTCTAACTGATTATTTAAAAAAGGATAGGGAAGTAAAATCGAAAAAACTACTGAAGCGGTACGCAAATGGGGGGTCACAGAAAAAAATTGTTTACGGATGAGAAAATCTTTACAATTGAGCAACATTTTAACAAACAAAATGACCGTATACAGGGTGGTCTGTTCAATGACGTCAAGTGTTTTTTTTAATTCCTTCTTCCAAAGGGTACCCAAAAATATCCCATGTATGTTCCCCGATTTTTTTTAGTTTTCGGGATACGATTTTTTTTATGCTTTCATCGAAAATTTCGCTAGTGTTTACATAAAAAAAACTGATCGGTTTTTTTATGTTTTTTTTTTTCGAAACCTAATTCTCGTGTTCACGAGAATTAGGTTTCAGGCGCTGTAGATTATGTATTGAAGTGGGAGGGAGGCACTTTGAAAATTTGTTGTAAATTTAATTTTATTAATAAATACTTTGACTTTACTTACTTAAGTTCCACAATTGAAGTTACTTGATTGGCCAAATTTTCACCCCACTACGTTTGAAGCCCGATTATAGGAAATAATGGCCCCTTTACCTACCACTTTTTTGTATTTTTCGGAAAGCTTAGAGACTAGAAAAGTTTTTAAAATTTATTAGAATCTTTGAAACATTCTTGTTTTTTTTTTAAATTTGAATTTTAAAACTTCACTCTAGCTCGCAGAAACGTAATTTATTAACTTTGGATCAAAATTGTACCAACATGTAGCAATGTTAGGCAGTTAATTCTTATGCATGTGAAAGAACACTTCACGAGAATTAGGTTCCGAAAAAAAAAACCGATAAGTTTTTTTATGTAATTTTTTTATGTAAACAATAGCGAAATTGTCGATGAAAGCATAAAAAAAATTGTATCTCGAAAACAAAAATCGGGTAACATACATGGGGTATTTTTGGGTACTCTAGGAGGGAGGAATTAAAAAAAAAATTCTTGACGTCATTGGATGGACCACCCTGTATAAGTTCAAACCTCTAAGGAAGCTTCCCAATTAGTCCGCAGAGAGCGACTTGGGCACCCGACTTCAGTGATGGTTCGGTGGGGTGTTAGCTATGAAGGAGTGACTGAGACATATTTTTAACCGACTTCAAAAAAGGAGGAGGTTATCAATTAGACTGTATGTTTTTTTTTTATCATCATTATTTTTTTTTTGTAAGTATGTTACCTCATATCTCAGTCGTTTGTCGACCGAATCGAAAAATTTTTTCACCTACTTAGAGGGTATACCTTCTAGTTGGTCCCATTTTTTCCATTTTGGGATCTGATGAAGGGATCTTGGTGTATTTGAGGGAAACCCTCAAATTTTAAAGGCACGTATAGTGTTTCTTTACTAGAATCTTAATGTTGACGTGTTGGTCTGATAGTCAACATTTTGTGGGGCTGAGCTGATGGTGGAACTCCTTAACGCCTAGGAGTTCAGTAATTATAATGACACAACTTATGATGGTAATTTGTAGCTTCGTAAAAAATATAATCATAAGGTGCAACTCCCCCCCCCCTCTTATGTAATCACTAAAAATAGAGAAATAAAATAAACTTTAAAAAAAAGTAAAAACCGACTTCAAAACCAAAATGCACTAAAAAGTCTTAAATAAACTCTTCACCATTGAAAGGAAAGGAATCCGTTTTAGGCAAACAATTTCTTTTTGGAGTCGGTGCCATCACTTTGACCATCAAGCATCAACTATCACAGCACCGACTCCAAAAAGAAATTGTTTGCCTAAAACGGATTCCTTTCCTTTCAATGGTGAAGAGTTTATTTAAGACTTTTTAGTGCATTTTGGTTTTGAAGTCGGTTTTTACTTTTTTTTAAAGTTTAATTTTTGTGAAAAAAGTATCAAAACATCGGCACAAGTGTATCAAGATACCATTCTAGAGAAGGTAGTTAAGCCCCTTAGCAACACCATGTTCAATAACCAAGCATGGTTTTTCCAACAAGACTCGGTAACGGGTCATAAAGCTCGGTCCACGCAGTCTTGGTTAGAAGCGAACGTTTCGGACTTCATCAGAGCTGAAGACTGGCCGTCGTCTAGTCCCGATCTTAATCCGCTGGATTATGATTTATGGTCAGTTTTAGAGAGTACAGTTTGATCTAAACGCCATGATAATTTGGAGTCCCTAAAACAATCCATACGATTGGCAGTGAAGAATTTTCTCATGGAAAGAGTGCGTGCTTCTATTGATAACTGGCCTCAACGTTTAAAGGACTGTATTGCAGCCAATGGAGACCAGTTCGAATAAGATTTTTATATTTTAAGTTGTTTAATATTTATGTATAAAACTAACACACTGTAAAAGTAATAAATATTTAAAAAAATGGTTTCTTATTTCATCTTTATGAATATAAAATATGACACTGTGAGTGTTAAAAACATTCTAAAGCATTAGATAGCGAAGCGACATCAATTTCCAAGTTGAATTTATTCTGTAAAGAACTGCTTGGGCCATCTGTTTCATAAACAGACGGCTAGATGGCGCTAAGCGTCACGCGATTGACGTTTTCCTAAGAAACCACAAATTTCGCAGGGTCGGACTAACAGCACGGTAGCTCAATTGGTAAGAGCGTTTGGCCCGGTTTGCCAAAAGGTTGCTGGTTCAAGTCCCGCCCGTGCGCAAATTTTTGGTTTCTTATTTCATCTTTATGAATATAAAATATGAAACTGTGAGTGTTAAAAACATTCTAAAGCATAATAAATATTATTTGCATTAAAAAATATTTTTTTTCTTTGTGACAATATTTATGCAAGACTAGGTATATGTAACGAGTTTTAAATAATACGAGCATAATGACGACCCGTCTGGTGTAGTGGTCGAGAAATCGCCTACTACGCAGCGGGTTTGCGGGTTCAATCCCCGCACAATAGAAACATTTGTGTGCATGAACAAGTCTGTTTGTATTGGACTGGGTGTTTTCTATGTATATCATGTATATATTTACAAACAAAAGTATTTAAGTATTATATCCGTTGTCTGGCACCCATAACACAAGCTTTGAGTAGCTTACTTTGGGACTAAATGGCGATGTGTGGAAAAAAAATAAAAAATATATTACTTCAGCAAGATCGTCAAGCATAAGATAAATTAATAATTAATATGATATTCTAATAGATAATAACACAATGTTAGTGAAACACCAAAGCTAAAATCATCGTAGCCTGAAAATGTTAGAACGCACACATGGTTAAATATGGCTTCTCATTGAATTACCGAGGTAATTAAGTTTTCCATTCGCACAGTGATTAAAACGTGGCGTACCAGGATCGTACTCAGTTAAAGTAAAAAGAAATATTAATTAGGTGTGGCTGGCTGGACGCATTGCCAGGTCTACATTTTAGAATATCTTTAGATGACTTATGTCTTGGGTTATGTTTTATTCTTTTTCCAATGGAATTGAAAGAAAAATGTGCATTCACAGCCAAGCTACTTATAGCGATAAAACATTTTTTTTAGGATATTTTTTTGGAAACTCAAAATGAAGATCATGTGGGATGTTTTCAGTTTTTTTTTTTAAATTTAGTAGTATTTAAGCAAAATTATAGGCAAAAATGTCCTATACCACATTTTTGAACTCGGGTGCTGTCATAAGCAGAATTAATTGATGTAGTTAACTTATGACAACCAAACTCATATTAATGATTGTAGACGTGAAACAATTAGTGTTTATTACATATCCAATTTACAATCATAACGAACATTTTAATTTACAGATGATATCAAGCATTTTTTTTTCAATGCACTTATCTAAATAAAATAGTTTTTAAATGGTGATATAAAAAAAAAATCGTATCTGCTAGTAATATAGCAGACACGATTTACTTTTAATGACAATTCATTTAACATCATAGAGATATTCGCTTCGCCGGACGCACCATTATTAGTATACATTTTTATAGATTGTAACTCGTTAAATTTGTTGTTCGCATCTTCTAACGATGATCGGAACTTGCTACCCACAACATAAGAAAGCATGGATTGAACATTAACACTATACCTACATACAAGGGTTGGTGGTTTTATCTAGCTATACCTTTTAATGGGGAAGTTTAGTATGAATTATACATCTATTATTAGTATAAAGGGGTTCAGACTAAACTGACAATAAGTAAATTTGATGCAGTCCAATATAAGCCAAATCTATTGTATTGACGATCTCCGTGGTCGAGTGGCTATAACGCTGGTTTCAAGCGTCGCCATCTCGTGAGGTTCCGGGTTCGATTCCCGGTCGGGTCAATGTAGAAAACGATCTTTTCTATATTGTCTCGGGTCTGGGTGTTGTGGTACCACCGTTGCGTCTGATTTCCATAACACAAGTGCATTAGCTACTTACTTTGGGATCAGAGCAATTTATGTGATTGGTGTCCAATTTAATTTAATTTAAATTTAAATAAATAAAATAAAATTTTAATTTTAATTTAATTAAATAAAATTGTGGCTTTCATAATAGAGGCTGTACATGCTGTTATGTCGCAAAAACCTAGCCTTAAATCGCATGTGTATCAAATCTTATTGATCGTGTGCATGACGTCGATATCATATCTTGTGCCAAAATGGCATAGTACATAAGTACTAATATAAAGGTACCTTTATCATGGCTTACACGTTTTATTAAAAAAAAAGAACCTTTGAAAAATAAAGGGATTGATCCTGCCAGATATGCCTGACAAAGGACATGTTTACGTTTGTATAGGGAAAATGCCAACACTTTGTACATGACCCTAAAATAGCTTATGTAAAGCTTAATCGTTTTTAAGAATGATTTTCGTTTATTAAATATTCAACTTTTAGGTAATATGTAAAACTAAAGTAAGTAAAGTTAGCATGTAGCCCTGCTGGGCAAATACCTTACCTCAACTATGAGGTAGTTCGAGCCATACTCCACCACGCGAGCTCAGTGCGGATTGGTGGAGGTGTGTTTGCAAGCCAAGTGACTAACCCTGCTGTAAGATGTTTTCAAGCCGCCCATAAGACCTCAGACTTATATGGTCGGAATGGTCACTCATCCAAACACGATCCGCGCTGTAGGTTGCTTCACTTCGGTATCACTACCAAAGCGCTGCTACTACTGCGCTACGAGCACCGCAAGGTAATATGTAGGTACTTAAAATAATACAATCTAGCAATATTTCATGAAGTCTTATAAACCTATCAAGTACGTGTCAGGCAATCAGCTGTTTTGAAAGATTAAAAAAGATTAATAGCGGAAAGCAAAATGACATTTGGCATTGACAGATTTACTTTTTTTTTACCGTTTTGACGTGATTTTGACGTTAGAATAGACAGAATTGTAAGAGTATGTTATTGTATTGATTAAATTACCGATAATATTAGCTTAACCAACAACACAACTATTTAATGCTAAAGTGTCTGAAAACTTACAGCTTTAACCGCCAGAACCTACCTCTGATACATCGAATTATCAGTTCAGTTCTGGCTTGTTACTCCATCACGCAAAAATTCATGGATAGGTTTTAATGAAACTTTACAATAATATACCAAATACATCAGAATAGCACGTAGCACATATTCATAACGATATTTATTGAGGACCGACATTTCCGCGGGTGGAGCCGCAGGAAACAGCTAGTATTCAAATATTTTTGAAGCTGTTTAACGGACGTCGCTCTTAGCGTTATAGCTTCATTTGAGTATAGTTAAACTTCTAAGTTCGTCCCTGTTCTGATGTAAGTACAGTCGGTGCTAGCGGCATTTCTGTGGTGCGGTGTGTCGCATCGGCAGCTCTTTACTTAATACAACGGCACCTGCTTTATCCGCGGTCCGCCGTATGACACATCTTAATTAATTATTAACTTACTATTTATCTACCATCTACCGAAACTATTTCAATTAAAGTGATATAAGATAACGGGAATTGCAAAACATACATGCTATCTGTCGCACCGCCTACAATCATTTTTACTTAGCCCAAAGGTATGACTGGTAGAGAATGCCATATGGCTTTAAGTCCACCTTTTGTACAAATTTTTGGTTGTACAATAAAGTATAAATAAAAAAAATATTTGTTATGATAATCAAAATGAAACCAACTTGAGAATTTACTTAATTTAAAGTAGATTCGCAAGTCGAAAAGATGATAAAATTGACGAACACCGCCACCTTACCACTTTTTTGACCCCACGACTAAGAAGAAAAAAACCGACTTCAAAACCATGCAATAAAAAGTCTTTAATAAAATCTTGACCCTTTCAGGGAAAGGAAGCCATTTTAGGCAAACAATTTCTTTTTGGATTCGGTGCTCTGATATTTGAAGTTTGATGGTCAAAGTCATGGCACCAACTCCAAAAGGAAATTGTTCGCCTAGATGGCTTCCTTTCCTTTCAAGGGTCAAGAGTTTATTTAAGACTTTTATAGTGCATTTTGGTTTGAAGTCGTTTTTTTTTAAAGTTATTATGACAAATCCAACAAAAAAAATAAAGTCGGTCCACTCTCCTCGAGTAATAAGTGTTGTAACTAACAAAACTGAAGATTATGTAATTTAAATAGTTTTACTCGGAGGAGGAATTATTTGAACTAGATATCCCATAAAACAGGATGTTCTTTTAATCAGCGACGAGTTACTCAGGGGCGGCTGTACAAACGATTCTGATACTATTTTTTTTAATAATTTAACCTTTTATGTATATAAACAGTTTAATTGTACAGACGGGATTTCTGCCCGCCTGTACATCTTCGAGCCGGATAGATCATCAGTGACCACGGACCAGCAACGTACATACATAAACTGCAGTTATGTCAAATGAAGTTGACTGGTAGAAACTAGCAAAGCAGTAAGTCTGCCGTTCAATTCAAAACTTATTCCGGCAGTATTTCAAGCAATTAACTTATTTAAAATAATGTCTAATGAAAACATTCAAAGTAATACCACCAACGCTTGTGTAGTGTTGTGTAGTGTAGTGTGTAGTGCAAGTGAAATGTGAGAACTCAGGCATTCTTGCATTAGCGCCTTACGCAATTCAGCAAATTCAGTAGGTAATTACATTCTATCGAGGGACATTTATTAATATTTTAGCTGACCTACATTTTAAACGTCGAACATGACTAATATTGGTAGGGTAGGTAAGGGAAATTAAAACAAGACTATCAGCTGGGAGTGGTGATTTACAACCACCACTTCCTGTTATATTATTGACTTAATCAAGCATTATCTTCAAGCTCAACAGTAGTTCAGGTATTAAATGGAAAAAAACCCAAAAATAAATTTATTAATGTAATACAGCGAACGCGTTACAACTACCTACACCAGTACCGTTACCATGGGTTTACGGCGGTTTTCCTTGCTAGAGACGACGTTAAAAAAAGTCTATGGAAAATTGCACAGCGCCTCTAGCGGGCACTCGTCGTCACCAGCGAGTAAAAGCGCCATAAACTCATCGTCACAGTACTGATCTACTCTTCGTAGCTTACTAGCTACAGCGTAGTATTTCGTAGATACGCGCTAGCTTCGCGCGAGGGTGCGAGTTTCCCCATTTGTTTCGTTTTATTTAAAATGTTGTAAAGAGTTTTTTTTAAATAAAATTTGCATATGAGTGAAAGAAAATATTTTGTTTTAGAATAAGCATAACTCATATAACTAGCAGAAAAGAAATAAAAATTACAATTAAGGTCTTAAAATATAGATTCAAATCTAAAATATATCATTAAAAGGAGTCCCTTTAGGTAAGGTTCCGAAGATACTGGCAGCGTTCCCCCTTTGAATAGCAAGACTAATTCTTTGTGCGACTCTTTAACTCATATTATCATCCTTGCGTTGGATATCACTGACCAAAGTAACACTCTGTATATCATACTCCCTAAAAAAACGACTCTTTGCACTTTAAGCGACCTGACTTAGTGTTAAATCCTGTGACGCGTAAGAGAAAGCCATGTCTGCGTTGGTCATTACGAAGTCTAAAGAACGCCGTCCGGTGGAATATATGTTTTCACACTAAATAAAATCTGCCAGCCTTTCTGTGCGAGACATTATGTGCTTGGGGCCATTAAAAGTGTGGCATACACGTTAAGTTTGTACCAAGTAGAAATGTAATTAAGTCACCATTTTGTGCGATAAAATAAGTAATTGTATTCTATGTATATTTATTTGTCTTTTGCTTATGTATCCTATTATATATTTGTGTAATATTACTATGTATTTTTAGGTAAGTGCCTTTTACTTCTTATTTTTACCACTCTTCTACTATACATACATATAGACAGATTATTAGTATACCGCCACTGATTAAACTCTCTGCATTACAAGGTGGTTGACTGGTAGAGAATGCCATTAGGCATTAAGTCCGCCAATTGTACAAATTACAGTGCAATAAAGGTTAAATAAAAAAAATCATTCTAAATCTCTAGAATGTTTTTTTTTTAACACTCACAGTGTCATATTTTTATGAAATGATGAAATAAGAAACCAAAAATTTGCGCACGGGCGGGACTTAACCAGCAACCTTTTGGCTGACCGGGTCAAACGCTCTTACCAATTGAGCTACCGTGCTGTTAGTCCGACCCTGCGAAATTTGTGGTTTCTTATGAAAACGTCAATTGCGTGACTTTCTGTTTCATAAATAGATGGCGCTAAGCGTATTTCGTATATCGCGTATTCATCTTTATGAATATAAAAATATAACACTGTGAGTGTTAAAAACATTCCAAAGCATTAGATAGCGAAGCGACATCAATTTCCAAGTTGAATTTATTCTGTAAAGAATAACTGCTTGGGTCATCTGTTTCATAAACAGACGGCTAGATGGCGCTAAGCGTCTCGCAATTGACGATTTCATAAGAAACCACAAATTTCGCAGGGTCGGACTAACAGCACGGTAGCTCAATTGGTAAGAGCGTTTGGCCCGGTCTGCCAAAAGGTTGCTGGTTCAAGTCCCGCCCGTGCGCAAATTTTTGGTTTCTTATTTCATCTTTATGAATCATTCTAAAGTTATCGTTTATGGTAAAAAAGGTTCAAATTGCAACTTGATAGTTTTTTTTTTCCCTTTTACGGCTTCGGAATCTGGTCCATATAGCCAATTCTGAGGTTTTCTGGATTCTCTTTGTTAGGGGTGAAGTCTTAAAATACAAAAAGTGATATATAAAGTTAACTTCTTTCCATCAAATATCTTCAATAGTAGAAATGATGAACATGTACAGATGTTGATACGTATCTTCGTGAGCTAGGAGGGATGGCAGAAGGCGGGGAATGTCTTCTTGGTTTTTAAATGTCTTGATTAAGCCATCCACCAGCAATAATCTTTGTACATTGAAAGAAAGACATTGTAGCAACAAATGATCTAATGTGCCTATTGCGGCATGACAGTGCACACATTCATCTGATTGAATAAGTTTAATCTTCTTCAGATGAGCAGGATATCTTGCATGTCCAAAACGTAATCTATTCAAAGTTGTTATAAATTTACGACTCGGCGACTTCCAACTGTAATACCACGGCTTACGCGGTATTTGTTTTTGTATCTCAGCGTACCACTTTCCTTTGTGTAATTTTGATTCTGTCCACACCCGATTCCACTTTTCGAACATACGATTTTTTATGATAGTATAATAATCAGTGAATGGCACCAAAGGTACGACAACATCTTGTGAAGTCATCACATTTGGAATATGCACTTTCATCAAATTATCCACTATTTCGTTGCCAGTTATACCCGAGTGTGAGGGCACCCATAGAAATTCGATCGTGGTATCAGTTTTTTCCATGCTTTTCAAAAGTTCTCTTATTTTATCCATGTAGAAATTATTCTTATATGACATTTTTTGAGATTCTAAGCATTTAAGGACGCTGAGAGAATCTGTGACGATCAATATTTGTGTATTTCTATATTTTCTCAAAGTATAATCTAGTGCTTGATGTATCGCATATGCTTCAGCCGTAAAAATAGAGGTGTTAGCATCTAATATAAAACATCTTCCAAATTTGACATCAGAATCATAAAATGCAGCTTTGACCGTTTCATCGGTTTTTGAACCATCAGTGTATATCTTTTTGAATGTAGGTTTCTCTGAATTTACATATTGTAAAAAATCTTGGTTATTCTGAATAAATGTTGAATTATTAGTAACTGCCTTAAGCAGTTGGACTTCCAAAGAGCCATATTCCCATTTTTCTAGTTTTTGTATATTCTTGCAAATGTCTCTTAATTCAGTTTTTTCACTTTCTTCTAAGTAGACCGGGTTCTTGAGATATGCTAATTCATATTGTCTATTACATAAAACTTTAACGAAAAATTTCTCACTTAAATATTTACATCTCACATGCAAAGGTGGAATACCTGCTTCGATTTCCAATGCGTTAATAGGAGTAGAGCACATTGCTCCAGTAATTAACCTAAGTCCTCTATTCTGTACAACTTCAATTTTACGTACTAAATTGTTATGTAGGAAAGAATTATATACAATTAATGCATAGTCATAATGGCTACGAACTATGGCCTTAAACAACATATTTACAATTTTAGGATCCATACCACAACTAACATTTGCCGTATACCTTAGAATATTAACGGACCTTTGCATTTTTTGAACAACATTATTTACATGAGATTTAAATGTCATCTTGCTATCGAAAATTAATCCTAAAATCTTCTTTTCCTGTACAGTTTCAACATTTGTAGTATTTATATTTATATTTACAACTTCATTACTTATAGTTTTAGAAAACACCATAGCAGAGCTTTTATGAGGATTAATATCAAGGTGCAACTTTGTCTTGTAAAATAAATATGATTCATTAAGAACATTACTAATATCCAATTGAGCTTGAACTATGTTTCTATGTGAAGTATATACGACAATATCATCGGCATATTGCAGCACCTTAGCTTTTGACAAGTTTACATTCCTGTGAATTTCAGCTGTGTAAAGAGAGTACAGAATTGGGGATAAAGTAGCACCTTGCATTACGCCTTTGTGAGCCAATTTTGGACCATAATATTCATTGTTAAATTTAACAAAAACTTCTCGACCATTAAAAAAGTTATAAATCCAACGTAAAAGTTTTCCTGGAATGTTGTAAGAATGAAGAATCTGAACTAAGGTAGCTAAATTAACATTGTCAAAAGCTCCCTGAATATCTAAGAATACACTAATTAAGTTAGAGTAATTTAATAAAGAATCTCTAATATCATTACTAAAAGAAAGAAAGCTATCTACAGTACTCCTCCCTTTACGAAACCCATACTGCTGTAACGGAATTATATTATTGGACTCTACATAAACTTCCAGTCTGTTTTTTATCATATTTTTAAACAATTTGCCAATACATGATGCTAATGAAATCGGTCTGTACGAATTTGCAGATGAAGGGTCTTTATCTGGTTTTAAAGCTAGAATTACCGCAACAGATTTCCAAGAAGATGGTATCAAGTCATGAAGCCATAAATTATTAAAAATATTTAACGAAATGTGTTTACAACTGAGATTTAATTTTTTTAATAGAATGTATGGAATTCCGTCTAGGCCAGGAGTAGTGTCCTTCCTATTATCAAGAGCGAAATTAAACTCAGAGTCAGTAAAGGGCTGATTAAGATGATTATTTAACACATTATCATTAAAATAACTATTTAGATTAGAGTCGTGGATAGAAGGAGATATTTCTTCCGATGAAATTTTATCTAAAAATGCGTTTACCCAACTATCATCCCTGTAAAGATCTTTTGCTTTTTTTCTATTGAATTTACGTACGTAATTCCAAATTCTTGAAATAGGTGTAGTTCTATCAAAGCTAGAGCATAATGTAACCCAACTCTGTTTTTTTTGTTCTTTTATAATAAGTTTCTTTTTTGCATCAATTTTCCTATAAATAATGTAATTTTCTATGGTAGGGTATTTTCTATAGTTCAATAATGCTAATTTACTTTTTTCTACGGCTTGGGAACATATCTCATTCCACCACGGAACAGGTTTACGTTTTGTTTGTGGTGATGACGAAGCTGGCAACATTGGGATACATTTTTCTTTTAGAATATTTATGAGTTCAACGAACTTGTCATAATCGTCCAAAGGATTATTTGATAACCTGAAATCTGCGAACAATATTTCTGATAACGAATAATAATCAGCCCATTTTGCTTTATGAAACAAATACCTGTTAGTCCGAGTACTAGGTTCATAAAGTTCTGGTTCAATTTCGAGTTCGACTAATGTTGGAAAGTGCAAGCTACCTAAACAATCCGATAGGACTGTCCAGGTACACGATGGAGCAAGACTGGGCGTTACAAAGGCAACATCAATGGCAGAGGGAGTGTTACCCGGACGAGTTATCGTAGTGATTGAGCCATTGTTCAGTATGATTAAGTTTAGTTCCTCGACCATGTCATATATCTGGACACCTCTCGGTTTATTTTGAAGACTACCAAAACATGTGTGATGTGCATTTAAATCTCCCATAATTATGATCGGAGCAGGAAGACTACGGATTAAAGTTTTCAAAGTATTAACTGGAAAGCGTCCACTCCGCGGAGGGCAATATAAACCAAGAATTGTCAAATTACCTAATTTAGTTTTGACTTGAATGCCTATACTTTGTATTCTATCAGTAAAGTGAGTATTGAATAATGAACATTTGAGGTTTTCTTTGTAAAAAAATGCGACTCCTCCATATCCATTTGTATTATCGTTATGCAGAAATGTATAACCAGCAATTTTGATCTGATTAGTAGGCTTAAGCCATGTCTCATTTAAAACTAAAATGTCTATTTCATTATTATAAAGAAAATCTTGTACCAGGGCTATTTTTGGAACTAAACTTTGTATATTGTGCTGACAGATTTTTAATATTGGAATGGGAGATCTATTTCCCATAATCACAAATATTTTCGATAAAAAGTTATTTTATTGTTTTTGAATTTACTGGCAGTTTGTTGTCTTTGTTTATTAATGTTGTAATAGTTTTTATGAAAGCATTTAACATTTTGTCATTATTTAAAAATTCTATAACTGGATCATTGTTTACATTTTTAATGCCGCTTGTGGTTGCTGTTACCTGTTTAGGGCTGCTTGCATTTGCAGCCACCTTTGAGAATGATGACTTGTTCAACTGTGGAAAATCTGTATTACTAGACCATGCAGATTGCTTGTGAAATATTTTGCGTTTATTTTCTTCAATTTTCTGTTGTTTAATTGGGCAAGGTTTTGATATAGCAATATGAGTTCCTTTGCAATTAATACAACATGGGTTATTTGTATTGTCATACTCTTTATAATAATGTGGACCACCACAAATTGAACAAGCTGTCATTCTCTTACAGAACTTAGATGTATGTCCATATCCTAGACATTTATAACATTGAAGTACCGGGCGGACGTATGGTTCCACCCTCAAAACACACAGCTCATAAGTCACATAGTCAGGAAGAGAGTTCCCTGCAAAGGTTATGGCAACTGTGCCAAGAGGCACAAAACCTTCTGCTGTTTTTTTGGTGAATCTTCTTACGCCAAGAATCTCTTGAGAAGTGACGAGTTTATCAAATAAATGTTTGTTGCTAAGTTCTGTAGGCACAAACTTTATTACTCCGACTGATTCAGCATTTGATGCTGGGATATATGCTCTTAGATTGTGATTCCCAAGGAAGGTGGAATTGCTTAGAAGTCCATTAGCTGTTTTAGGGCTGTCAAAGTAAGCTGCATATTTTTTAGCATTGATGCGTTTTAATTGCTTAACACCTTTAATGAATCGGCTAAAAATATTATTTAAGTACACTGGACTTTTATTACCCAGGCTTCCATTTTCCTCAGTGCTTTCCAAATATACAATAAATATGGTACCTGGAGAACTTTCAGGGTAGCTTCGGATGTGATTCTTTTTAAGGAAGGGTACATATTTACATTCATCCTCATCATCAGAAAAGTCATTTGTAGTCGCAGTCGTTTTCCTCTTCCTTTTATTATTCTTCTTTTCACCGCCGCTTTCACTACCCATTTTGAAAGTTTTTAATTAGTTTTACTTAAAAAACGCGCTTTAAATATAATTAAGAAAAAGCTTGGAAAAAATTTCAACTTTCCGCCTTGAATTTTCCCGCCAGCATCTAACTTGATAGTCTGTAGTAGTAGTGATGCCTAGAAACAAATGAAACCATTTTTGTTTTATTTATAACATGCATATGCAACGAAAACGCTTCACCCGCGTTTAAACACTTCTTTTACCAAAAGGTAAACCAACTTTTACCAAAATGTGATAACTCATTTTCTTTATCGGTTAGCCATATCAGGGCCCCACTTTTTGAATCACTCGCGTCAATATGGCGTGTGTGATATTATTTGATTAATGTCCGATTTCCCAATGAAAATTAGTATGATTCTATTTCCAATCATAGTGGTTAAAAAACAAAAACATATTTTAAGAGTACTAATGTTTATATTTCCCGTGATTTCCATTAAAATTTAATTCGTTTTCGAATGATATTGAAATGCTATATTCAAGCAAATGATTGAAAAATAAGGCCCCTGTACTTAAGGTCCCATTTCTTAATCGGTAGTAATGATAGTGGTAATCTCAGAATGGCTATTTTATTGACCATTGGTTTAAATATTTTTCTTTAAAACACACACAATCGTAAATGTTCAACTACTGGTAACGAATCTTTACCATTACTATCGATGGAGTAAATTTATTAAATAAATAATAAATATAAATATTTGACAACATCACATACATTGCTCCGATCCTAAGCTAAGTAGCTAAAGCACTTGTGTTATGGAAATCAGAATCAACGGTGGTACCATAACACCCAGACCCGAGACAATATAGAAAATATCGTTTTCTACATTGACCCGACCGGGAATCGAACCCGGAACCTCACGAGATGGCGACGCTTGCAACCAGCCTGCTAGCCACTCGACCACGGTCATCGTCATTGGGCCTAAGTGGCAACGAAACCGAAGTCTGGGTAACTGAAACCCATAGACGCCTTTCTAGTGGCCCCACGCAGCCCCAGCATCCTGCGTGCACGGAAGTGGCAATTCCCGATCTCTCCGGAGGGCCGACGACAACGCCTCGCAAAACGCGCTAGTGACATGGCTTCACTTATAGCGGGGAAATTGACATAAAAAAGAAGAATCCTCTTGAGAGTCATGACCTCTCTATACAAAAGGGAAACTTTAACACATCTACCTTCTATAATAATATTATAAAGCTGAAGAGTACGTTTGTTTGTTTGTTTTAACGCGCTAAGCTCAGGAACTAGTGGACCGATTTGAAAAAATATTGTGTTGGATAGCTTATTTATCAAGTAAAGCTTTAAGCTATAAAATATCACGCTGCGTAGGGAGGTGAGGGAGCAAACTCACAACTCGCGGTCACAGTCACTGGGGACCGCTAGTACGTGAATAAACAGAAACTATGACATGAAATGTAGCAGTATTGCGGCGACGCAGACTGCATCTGGCATATAATGGTGACTACTTTTATTAATTTCCACTACTCGACCAAATATATTGAGAAAAAAAATATTGGACACCAATCACATATATTGCTCTTGTAAAGAAATTATAACACAGACTTATTCAAGACTTTTATTCTTCGAACAGGGTATAATTTTAGGTACAACCTCTTCAACTTGATGCCACAAACCAACTGAACTGCCGGACTCCGCGCTCTCCACGAATACAAAACTCCCCTCCAGAAATATATCGATGTTGCCAGTAGATAAATTTCAATTTAACTGTTATAAGTACCAGTCCGAATAAATAATAGCAGCTATTTTTTTTGAAAATTACGACATTCGGCCGTCCTACATCGAGCAGCCTCCTGGCGCTTGCAGTTCAGTTGGATTGAAACAAGTACACAAATAACATAAAAAAATTACCTTATGATTTTGAATAATAAAAAAAAAGCAACTAAGTGTAATTTAAAGTTTTCAAACTGAATTCAAATATTTTTACATGTGCATGAATAATTATTAATGCCAAGAAAATAATAATAACATGAATAAGACATGAAATTCTCGTTTTCATTTTACGTTCATAATAATGAAAATTTAGTTAAAATATGCGAAAAAGTATACTCGTATATAAAACTTGTTTAAGATAATTCATAATTTCCTTGAGTCATTACGACATTCGCGCAGTAATAGCAAATATTCTACATTATATTACAACATTTTGTATATACCAGGTCGTCTAGTACTATAGTTTAATCTAAATACAAATATAGCTAACCTATAGTCACTGAAAGATGTAGTCTTAAATAAATAAAAAGTACAATGACCTACTTAGCCATACAAAGCAGCATATAAATAATTTTAATACAATTTGGGTAAGATTTACCATCGATTAAGTAATAATTGAAACTGTAATTCAATATCAATTTAGTTATAATTGGGTTTGGACATTTTTTTATGTAAATAAAAGCAAAAGACTTGAAACATTAATGTACAACATTAACCATAACAGAAATAATCTTTGTGCCAGCAAGGCATTGTTCTTATAGCGTCGCCAACGCCATCACTATATGGAGATAATTTATGAAAGATACAATTTATGGATATAGAGATAAAATGCTATGATTACCTAAAATTATAAATACAAAAATGCTCATCGATTTGATTACACAGCAAGAATGTCGACAAAGAGTTATTATAAGCAGTAGAACTAATATATATTGAAAAAAATATTTTGAAATCATACAGATTTTGTACACTACTTTGAAGCTTATAATCTACTAAGGTCTATGTATTTTACGTATATTTTAGAACCAATTGTGATTTTATTAAAGGCTGTCATTTGATCTAATCATTCATCAAAAGCACCGATTTCAACTATAGTAAGTTTGCTTTTGCGTACTCTCAACTCCAATACGGCATTATGTTATAAGGGTAACAGCACTGATATGGCAGACCCGTTTCTAATGCAAAAAAATACTTGTAATAATAATGACTCAGAACAACACACAACCTTACTTGTGAACCTTACTTTAAAAAAAAACTACCGACGCTACATCTTTGTAAATGTATGATATCCGCATTTTCACTCTCAAAAGTAAGAGACATTTCTTTAAAGTTACAAAAAAAAAAACATTACACACAATACACAAAAACAGACTACCTTCCACAATACAGGATTAAAATGCTTAATACCAGTCCTTTCTACATGAGACGTTTAAAATATTTAATGAACTCCCCTCAATATTCATAACGAAAGAAAATTTAATTTAAACTTCTAATTTCAATTTCAAAATCCCTTAAAACGTTCTTAACAAACGTTACTTGTAACTACATAAGCGACTACTTATACCCGACTTGTAGATGCACTACATAATACTGTTTATTTTTACATATTAACTAGCGGTAACCAAGTTTAAAGTGCAATTTGTTAATTAAGTTATTTATATAACGCTAAGCGCACATTATATGAAATTAAATTGAATAAAATACCCTTTTGAATGTTTTGAGAGTTTAAGTAGTAATGCTATTGGTCTGTAAATAGTGATCTCACATTTACTAACCTTCAAACTTAGGTATACATTTTTTAATTTAACCTAAATAATTCTTATACAAAGTGCAGTGTATTGCATTTATATCATCAAGGTGTAATATACCTACCAATCATTTGCCAGATTGCTTTAAAATATATATAAAAACGTGATACGACATTTTCTAAAAGATCCTGATATTTAATAGTGTATTAATTATTTCAAATCCAATAAAACATTAAATAAGATCTAAAGTTTAACATTGATTATTTATAAAATTATAGATATTAAATAGCTATTACAGTTACTCAGTTACGTAATACGTTTCGCAAATGCGACCGGAGAACAGGCTAGGACGGAACTTTTATCAAACCCACCCGCAACATTATTGATACTTAACGAATGACTCGTTTAAGGTTAAGCTAAAAGTAATATTGTTATCGATAGATAATACAAATAATTTGTGTACATGTGAATGCACCTGTTTGAAATTCCTGATACCATTTGTGTTTTGTATATCTCTGATTAAGTGAATTGTATTCTTAGGGAGCAATAAATGATTAAGTTTTATCAAGCAATGAGCTGTGGTATACTTTAACTTTTTTTTTTATCACAATCACACTTTTTTTTTGAATCAAAAATCCAGCAAAAAGAACCAAATGCAAATTAAGGTAAATACACACAAGCATTCTTTTCCCAAATTTAATAACCTTATCCTGAATAAAGTAATCGTTCCCTTTTTAGTATGATGGGGAAATTATATTAAATGGTTTTAGTGTAACTAATTTATATACATGGATCTAATTTAATCCACTGAGACCTAAGTAAGATAAGGTACTTGTTTTTATAGTATGAAAAACAAAGATAGTTTAGTAACAGAAACACTATGATATGCTTATAGAACTCCTGGAAAGAAAAATATACAATAATATAAGGTATAAGAATTGAAAATGAAAGCTTGCGTTTATGTTTAATTTTTGTTGTTCTCAAGGTAATCATATAACGCAGTATTTAAAGAAAATATGTCCTAATCGTAGTCTGATAACTACAACAGTAAAATAGAGCCTGTGGCAGAATCTTTAACAGGTACTTGCTTAACGATTTACATAAATTAAATTTTAAATAATATTTCACACAATATTTTAAAACTAAGGCTGTCTGGACTATTCACAAGAATGTCGTTAGTAAAATTAAACTCGAGCTATACTATCTGCTTAATATTGCTCTTTGGGATTGTTTGATTGATTATTTCATGGGGCAATGTTTATTTTTAAATCACCAGAATGTTTTATACACTTACCAATACTACATTTACAACAATTGTTACAAATGGAAAACCCTCATTAGGGTAGGTCATTACAGAAGTGTATTATAATGCAGAAAATTATTTTAAAGTTAATACAATGTATAGAATTAAATTGAATACTACAATATAGTAAACTTTTTGAAAAGAGGCGTGACAGTTTCTTGTGCTGCTCAGCATTGGGTACCCTCCAAGATTGCCCCAAAGCTGTATTAGGGTATAATTTGGAGTTTTGAGTGGGTCCAGCCAGCCACACGTCTTCCTTCTGGGTTCTGCCTCTCAGTGACATCCTCCATCGTTCACCTGGGGTCCTTGCCTTCTTTTGAGCTCATTCGCGACATCGCGTGTGATTGTGATGCAGACTCATCAGATCGCATGAAACAAAATCATTAGAATTCATCAGATACCTTTATTGTTTAATAATTTTAAATTATATAAGATTGGCTGAGAATTGTTTTCATGATTTAGTAGAATTAATAATAATAAAGTATTAATTACTATGTCATGTATTGATAAATTAGATTCCATAATGGGATACAAAATATTTTATTAAAGTTTCAAGCCTTTTATTGCTTTTTATAAAACATGTGAACCTGTGCTGTTAACTAGCATCTTATATTTTACCATAATTTTGCTAATAATTGATTTGGGTTTAATCAAATAGGGGGAAAATATTAATTCATTAATAGAAAATTAATTTTAAACCAGAAAACTTCAATTATAAATTCGAAGCTATGGGTAAATATTTTTATGAAGGGCTTTTAAGAAGTAAAAGCAATAATAAAACAGTAAGAGAAATAACCACGTGGCAAACTCAGTCTAAATAGCATTGCCCCCGCTTAGAGTTCTAGCACACTTAACTTTCCTCTGACAAGGAACCTGTCAATTTGCACACTTAGCTACAAAATTAATCCATATTAAAATGATGAAATAAACAATTCCCCGGCGAATAAAATAACCACTTGGTATACTTAGCTACAAAACCAATCCATATAAAAGTTGACAGTGACTATCAGTCTGACAGTGACACTTAATCACTCTTAAGCAAATTATTCTTATTAGGGTCATAGCTCACGTAACTATTTTCCGGCATGGAAGGAAGTAAAGAAGAAAAGGAACTAACATACTTAGCTACGAAATAAATTTATATTTAAGTAAATCTCAATCAGTCTGACACTGACACTTATCAGTATAAAGGCAAATTATTCTAGTTAGGGTTAAAGCACATTAACTATTCAGTGAGGAAGAAAATAATCAGGTGACATACTTATCCACGAAATCAATTCATATTAAATTACATCTCAATCAGTCCGACACTGACACACTTATCAAACAACACTTATCAGTAATAAACAAATTATTCTAGTCAGGGTCATAGCACACTTAGCTATTCCCCGACATAGAAAACCAATAGGTAACATACTTCGCTACGAAATCAATTCATATGAAAGTAGAAACTGACACAATTTATCAGCCTAGGGCAAATTATTCTTGTCAGAGTCATTGCACATTTAACTATTCCCCGACAAAAAAAAAACAACTAGGTACCACACTAGCTACGAAATTAATTCATATTAAAGTAAAAACTGACAAACTAAATCAGTCTAAATTATTCTTGTCAGGCGCATAGCACACGTAACTAATCCCTAACAAAGAAAACAACCAGGTAGCATACCTACTTAGCTTCGCAATCAATTCGTATTAAAGTACAAACTGACATACTTAATCAGTCGAAAGCAAATTATTTTTGTCATAACACACGCAATTACTCCCTTACAAAAAAAACCAACTAAGTAGCATACTCAGCTACGCAATCAATTCATATTAAAGTACAAATTGACGCTTAATCGGCCTAGTCTTAATTATTATTTTTACGGTCAAAGCACAATTAACTATTTACCAACAAATAAAACAACCAGGTAGAACACTCAGCTACGAAATCAATATATCTTAAGTAAAAAACTGACACACTTAATCAGTCGAAGGCAAATTATTCTCGTCAGGGTCATAGCACACTTAACTATTCACAGACAAAATACATTATTAAAATACAAATGCACTCCGAATCGTGCCTGTGCCGTCGGAGAGTAGCCCCGGCGATGCACAAAACACAACGTCGCATATAAAGATTAAAATAATTCGAATGCAAAGCTCTTCGTATCATGCCAATGCAGTCTGAGAGATGTTCAGACTATGCACAGAATACAACGACACGCATAAGCATTCGAATGTCACACTTGAATTAAGTTAAGCTGCCTTGCCTTAGTCACGCTTAGACTTTAATACCTATAGATTCAACTTATTCAAATACAAGCACGCTCCGTCTCATGTCTGTGCTGTCAGAAAGTAGCTCCAGCCATGAACAAAATACAACGTCTTACACAAGGATTCAAATAATTCGAATGCAAATGCGCTTCGCATTATGCCTAACGCAGTCGGAGAGTTGCCCCGACCATGCATAGAACACAACGCCACACATAAGCATTCAAATTCCTCACTCAAATTAAGCTTACACGTCCTAATCTTAGCCACGCTTTGTCTTTTGACCCGTTTAAAACCTCATTTAACTATTTGTTTTAAAATATGTGACCGTATTTCTTAAGTTTTAGAAATAATTTCAACAATTTTAAAATATTGCTTTCAACTACACGTGCCAGTTTCATCGGAGAGTAGCCCCAACCTCAAACAGAGCACACTACGGCACACGTGGATCCAAAAGCTTTGAATTTAAGTAGCACGACCGGAGGGTAGCCCCGACCACGTGCTACAAAAATCGTATTATTTTAAAATAATTTACACTTGCTAATAGTTAACTGTATAACTTCATATTCTTACTAAATTGGTCATAATTCGAGCATACACTATTTCACGCACCTTGTTCTTTGTGGGCTGAAGACTCTTGCTCACTTCGGACTTGGTAAGAAATTAAAACACTGAGACTTCTTCAAGACTTTTATTCTTCGAACAGGGTATAATTTTAGGTACAACCTCTTCAACTTGATGCCACAAACCAACTGAACTGCCGGACTCCGCGCTCGCCCCGAATACAAAACTCCCCTCCAGAAATATATCGGTGTTGCCAGTAAATAAATTTCAATTTAACTGTTATAAGTACTAGTCCGAATAAATAATAGCAGCTATTTTTTTTGAAAATTACGACACTCTGATCCCAAAGTAAGTAGCTAATGCACTTGTGTTATGGAAATCAGACACAACGGTGGTACCACAACACCCAGACCCGAGACAAAATAGAAAATTGTGATTTCTATATTGACCCGACTGGGAATCGAACCCGGAACCTCGGAGCGGCGACGCCTTGAAACCAGCGTGCTTAGCCACTACACCGCGTAGGTCGTCAATAATCAACGAATACGTCATATGTCAAGGTCAAGGACGTTGTTCAGACTATAGCCAGGCAGTAATGGAAATGGGCAGGACACATAGCCAGAACGCATCGTAAGGACCATAAAGATTTTGGAGTGGCGACCATGGGCAAACAAGCGCGGTAGAGACCGTCGACTACTTCGTTCGGTGGAATCGAGCAACACGCATACCGGGCACGGGAGATACAAAGATGGGTTACTATGGAGAAGGCATATATGTCCTAAAAAGGATGACTCAAGGCTGCGATTGATAGATGGACCTTTTAATTTAACTGCAACTGTCTAGACCAGAGTGAGTAAGAAAAACTGATATTTTTAATATAAAGAGCACATTTACTTCACTTGTAAATTAGATCTTGTATTCTAGAATCTTTTAGAGCTTTAGTGAAGTAGCTCATAAAATAGTGTGCTCTGATTTCGGGTTTCATTTTGGGTTTGATCAACGACTTCTATGTTTCGCTAGACTGGTTTTTCAAAATGAACTATTTTGTACAAAAATTGAGGCCAAACGGAGCATGTTTCAAAGCGTTGCTATGGTAATTGCTGTGTGTGTGCATTCTTTGTCATGTTACAAAATGTGGGTAAGAAAATTTGCCTGTTCTCTGAACTATTTGTCTAGATAAAATACAAGTCTATGGGTACGACAAAAAATATTACTGGGCTGGGCTTGGAAATCATATATAGTATACCTTTATGGGGAAATTATACTTTTCAACTAACAGTAAAATAAACGCAATAAATGAAAAAACAAAAACGCTTTTCTTCAAACCCCTTCCCAAAACTGCCAGATCCAAGATGGATTTTTTCTATAAAGATGTCCAGGTAGATAAAAGAAGGTCGTTTGGCGGAAACTTTTGCTCTACTTTTTGGGCCAAAAAGCTTACAGCACTTACAGTTACATGTAGTTTTACTCAACATTGATTTATATTGCTGACTACTTAGTGTGGTGTTGAGTAAAAATATTGCAGACAGAATACTCAGAAAAAATAGCTCAAAAAGGTTGTGATTTGGTTTAAAAAAAAAATGGAAATCCATTCATTGAGATTTTATGAAATATTACGCTAAAAAATATCTAAGTACTACCAGTACAGACTTTTTATGAAGCTCTGAAAGGGTCTTAATACCTAAATACGTATTCAGTATTTTATATAACATTAACGTAATATTTATGGTCAACCGTAACGATCATATTCACACATGAAAATGATGATTTTAGCATGTTATGGATGAATAGTAGATTGTTATTCAAGGGGTGAACTATTTCACTCGAGATGTTTTTGGCGCTCGAACGGAGTAAGAGCGCTAATAATTCGAAAGTGAAATGGGTGCTCTAAAGGTGGGAGTGAGTAAGAAGATTAATAACAACAAAATCGCGGCAAATCGCCTCCACCTGCTTAATAATCTGTGCAATAATCGACCAAACTAAAAAAATATATCGTCAAAGACACACACAATGTGACAATTTAAAATGAAAAAAAAAGTCTCTACGTATGGCGGGCAAATAAATATTATATTTGTAGTTTTTAAATTGTTAAAAATTAGACCAATTGTAAATTTGTAAAATCACTGACCATAATAAACACGCTTTTAATGTTTAGCTAATCCTAAAATATGGAAAGCTTGTTTATTTTAATAATGAAGTGACTCAATTATCTTTAACTCCATGTCTGATAGTAGCAATTAAAACTAAATAACTTTCCACCCTAGGAATGGAAAAGCTGTTTTCCACCCGGCTATCTTCACATGAAAGTTCAATTTTCCGAACAGGAGAAATGAAAAACTATTTACAGCCGTCATAAATAAGAAAAAAATAAGTTTCTCCGTTGCACCGAAAAAACGCTTTAGTATTAGAGTACGGTATTATCCTTCATCCTTCGAATGTTTTCATCATTTCTCAAAAATAGAACCTACGCTACAACATAAACAAGTGTAATGGAAATGCATTGCATTGTAATTTATATTATTAAGTTTGTATATTGACAAAACACTGTAATAACAAAAATGTAAGTATTTGGCTTTCTTCATCTTTATTAACCGATTGTTAAATATTTGTAAAAATATTTCCTTGGGATATTGTGAGAGCAATCTCGCAACATTGATGATATCACGCAGCCTACGCGTTAAAGTAAGCGCTTGCAAAATTCAACAGGATTGCTAATATGACGGTGGCCGAGTGGTAAAGGCATACGCCCGGATTGCGTAAGACACGGGGTTCGATTCCTCGTCTGTTACAGCCAAAGTTGCTTTTTACAAGTGCAATTTATAAGTATAACGGAATCATGCTTAAGCATCGAAGAATCACGTCTGAATAACGTTAACCCTAACCTCAATTTTGTTCAAATGAAACAGAAAATACGGCGTCCATAAAAAATATGGTAATATCCGCGCATTTCATCGTTTAGCTGAAACGGGAGATCGTAAATTTGGGATATCGATGTTCCTGCGGGAGCTGTAAGGTCTCCTTTTGCACATGGGGCTCATTATTAAGTTTTTAATGGTGTTATACCTTATTGCCCTCAAGGGCCCGAAGTTGTCGCGAGCTCAAGTTTCTGTGAGCTCCCTTCCGTCGTATTAATAAAGGCTCGCATTATGGAAATGGGTGTACGTGCGTATTAATGGGTTTTATCTCACGTGTCTTCTTCCTTGAGGTGGGGTCACATGCGAAGTCGTGATGTAGGCAGTTAAGGTAGGAATTCTTTAAATGCGAGTGAAAGGAAGTATGCATATTTGTTGTAGGCTTGTAACACATAATTATTTGGTTATCTGCAGGGCAAAAGATGATCATAAAAGTCATTTATTTATGCAGATAGGCCTGGCCCACTGGGGGCACTTTTACACGTCTCAATAAAAATCCTACCACAGGTTTGAGACAAGTGCGGGCTAGTGCTGAGAAGAAGCTGCGCAACGAACTCAGTCACTACAAGTAATACAAAGATTAACTTAGTACAGAGACTACAAGTAATACACTCCCGCACTTTACGTTGCCACAAATTTATTTTTTCTCCTTATAGTTAGGGAGGCGAATAGGGGAATTCTCGGTAATACTCGAGCGTGGCAGTTTAAGATATGAGAGATACCTTGGACCTAATAGTCAACCTTGTAAAGTATTTAGCTCTATATGTAGTGACGCGCGCCTAGGATAGACGATCAGATGAGTAAAAAAAAAATCGATAGTCTGAAATACTCGAGCGCGTCAGATTAAGATATTGGGGGTTCATTTTAGTGTTTTAAGACTAAATTTAACTAATCTGACGATAAGTCCTTGACGCCGCCGAGTTATAGTGTCGCGAACTTGTAAAAAAAACGTTAATCCGGCATTCTCGAGCGCGATTTTTTTATATTTTATTTTGAAAAATATAATCTAAAACGTACTAAAAATACAAAATCTGCCGGTTTCCGCATGACCGGGAGTGTGGAGGAGCCATTTCGTCTTCCGAAAAACGCGTTGCGGCATATAAGTCGCGAACGATACATTTAACAAAAAAAAAAGTTTAAATAAACAAAAAAGGTAATTTTATTTTACACAAAAAAGGTCCCTTTACATTTTTGTCCAAAGTCAAAACTTTTTGACTTGAAGCATCATAAAAACTCAAACTCCCGGTTTTTTGAGTATATCTTGAAAACTGAGGGTGTTAAAAAAAATTGATATGAAATAACGATGATTATTTTATTTTATTTTATTTGGAAAACGATACAGGTATTATTCAATACATTTACAAAAAAAGCGAATTACTGATTTAACTAGAATAATACCCTTAAATAGTTTTCACAACATGATTTGCATGCAGTAGTATTTTAAGTAAATGTGAGAAATAATTACACCTTAAATGTGTTTGTTTTCTTACATTTTTACAAAATTAAATGTGACTAAATACAATAATAAAATAAAAATAATTTCAGTCCAATGTAGTTTTAAATTAAATTATGTTACTTTTATTATATCTCAATTTTTTTTTTCTAAATCTTCTCGACAATTTTCGTGGACTCGGAAAAAGTTACGCGTATCTGTATACAAAAGTATTATTAACATGTACAGTTTCATGTATGTATATTATTTAATAGCCTGTTGATGCTCAAATTGTTTTTTGGACGTACCGTAAGCAAAACGAAGTGAAGAATTATTAAAAAGAAAGAAGAAGGGAAAAAAAAGAAACCAAAAAACCTTTCCGGTCAGATTAAGAGAACCCACCAACATTTTTGTCAGTTTAAGAAAATATGCTTTCAGGATACCGAGATAAACCTCCCCTATGAATATCTGACGCGCACGAGAATGCCCAAGTAACTGTTTTTTTTACATTTTTGAAAAACCGTACACGCCAAACCCACCGCTAAAATGGTTTTTACCATACGAGCTTTTCTTTTCGAAATTATTTTATCTTTCGATTTTGATAGGTCTCGACGGCGCCGTTGAATTACGCCATTTAGCTACCTCGCCTCCCTAACTATTAGCAGTAGATACATATTGTAACTGAAATATCCGAGTTTGTATATTGCATATTGTGAAAAATCGATTTCACTAAGCTTTGCTCCTGCAATTTGCACTATCCTCAAAGAAATGCTTCCTAACCTAACCTAGCTCAAAAGCTCAAAATCTTTTGCATAAAAATCCAAAGCTCAAAATCTATTGCATAGAAAAAAAAACGCTCTAAATAGCTCAAAATCTATTGCATAAAAATCCTAAAACCAAGTCAATTTCTTGCAACAATTTATACCAAACACGAAAAATAAATACCTACGTCAAATTGACACTGCATTGCTGCATTGCTGGTAGGGTGTGTTTTAGCGTCAAAAACTGTTTTGTTGTAAGGATTTTCAGTGCTTAAACGTTGTTTAAGTGATTTGTGGGAAGGCTGTAAGTCTGGGTAACTTTAACCGATTGACGCCTTTCTAGTGGCCCCACGCAGCCCCAGCATCCTGCGTGCACGAAAGTGGCAATTCCCGATCTCTCCGGAGGGCCGACGACAACGCCTCGCAAAACGCGCTAGAGACATGGCTTCACTTATAGCGGGGAAATTGACGTAAAAAAAGAAGAATCCTCTTGAGAGTCATGAGCTCCCTAAACGAAAGGGAAACTTGAACACATCTACCTTCTATAATAATATTATGAAGCTGAAGAGTACGTTTGTATGTTTGTTTGAACGCGCTTAGCTCAGGAACTATTGGACAGATTTAAAAAAAAAACTGTTGAATAGCTTATTTATCAAGTAAAGCTTTAAACTATAAAATATCACGCTGCGACGTGAGAAGAGGGGAGCAAACTCACAACGTGCGGTCACAGTCACTGAGGACCGCTAGTATGTGAATAAATAGAAACTATGACATGAAACGTGGCAGTATTGCGGCGACGCAGACTGCATCTGGCATATATAATGGTGACTACTTTTATTAATTTACACTATTCGACCAAATATATTGGACAAAAAAAATATTGGACACCAATCACATACATTAATCTGATCCCAAAGTAAGTAGCTAATTCACTTGTGTTATGGAAATCAGACACAATGGTTGTACCACAACACCCAGACCCCAGACAATATATGTAGAAAATTGTGATTTCTATATTGAACCGACCGGGAATCGAGCCCGGGACCTCGGAGCGGCGACGCCTTGAAACCAGCGTGCTTAGCCACTACACCACGGAGGTCGTCAATAATCAACGAATACGTCATATGTCAAGGTCAAGGACGTTGTTCAGACTATAGCCAGGCAGTAATGGAAATGGGCAGGACACATAGCCAGAACGCATCGTAAGGACCATAAAGATTTTGGAGTGGCAACCATGGGCAAAAAAGCGCGGTAGAGACCGTCGACTACTTCGTTCGGTGGACAAAATCGAGCAACACGCATACCGGGCACGGGATATACAAAGATGGGTTACTATGGAGAAGGCATATATGTCCTAAAAAGGATGACTCAAGGCTGCGATTGATAGATGGACCTTTTAATTTAACTGCAACTGTCTAGACCAGAGTGAGTAAGAAAAATTGATATTTTTAAATATTAAGAGCACATTTACTCCACTTGTAAATTAGATCTTGTAATCTAGAATCTTTTACGAGCTTTGGTGAAGTAGCTCATAAAATAGTGTGCTCTGATTTCGGGTTTCATTTTGGGTTCGACCAACGACTTCTATGTTTCACTTGACTGGTTTTTCAAAATGAACTATGTTGTACAAAAATTGAGGCCGAACGGAGCATGTTTCAAAGCGTTGCTATGGTAATTGCTGTGTGTGTGCATTCTTTGTCATGTTACAAAATGTGGGTAAGAAAATTTGCCTGTTCTCTGAACTATTTGTCTAGATAAAATACAAGTCTATGGGTACGACAAAAAATATTACTGGGCTGGGCTTGGAAATAATATATAGTATACCTTTATGGGGAAATTATACTTTTCAACTAACAGTAAAATAAACGCAATAAATGAAAAAACAAAAACTCTTTTCTTCAAACCCCTTCCCAAAACTGCCAGATCCAAGATGGATTTTTTCTATAAAGATGTCCAGGTAGATAAAAGAAGGTCGTTTGGCGGAAACTTTTGCTCTACTTTTTGGGCCAAAAAGCTTACAGCACTTACAGTTACATGTAGTTTTACTCAAGATTGATTAATCCATTCATTGAGATTTTATGAAATATTACGCTAAAAATTATCTAAGTACTACCAGTACAGACTTTTTATGAAGCTCTGAAAGGGTCTTAATACCTAAATACGTATTCAGTATTTTATATAACATTAACGTCATATTTATGGTCAACCGTAACGATCATATTCACACATGAAAATGATGATTTTAGCATGTTATGGATGAATAGTAGATTGTTATTCAAGGGGTGAACTATTTCACTCGAGATGTTTTTGGCGCTCGAACGGAGTAAGAGCGCTAATAATTCGAAAGTGAAATGGGTGCTCTAAAGGTGGGAGTGAGTAAGAAGATTAATAACAACAAAATCGCGGCAAATCGCCTCCGCCTGCTTAATAATCTGTGCAATAATCGACCAAACTAAAAAAATATATCGTCAAAGACAAACACAATGTGACAATTTAAAATGTAAAAAAAATGTCACTACGTATGGCGGGCAAACAAATATTATATTTGTAGTTTTTAAATTGTTAATAAATTAGACCAATTGTAAATTTGTAAAATCACTGACCATAATAAACACGCTTTTAATGTTTAGCTAATCCTAAAATATGGAAAGCTTGTTTCTTTTAATAAACGAAGTGACTCAATTATCTTGTCTGATACTAGCAATTAAAACTAAATAACTTTCCACCCTAAGAATGGAAAAGCTATTTTCCACCCGGCTATCTTCACATGAAAGTTCAATTTTCCGAACAGGAGAAATGAAAAACTATTTACAGCCGACATAAATAAGAAAAAAATAAGTTTCTCCGTTGCACCGAATAAACGCTTTAGTATTAGAGTACGGTATTATCCTTCATCCTTCGAATGTTTTCATCATTTCTCAAAAATAGAAACTACGCTACATAAGCAAGTTTAACGGAAATGCATTGCATTGTAATTTATATTATTAAGTTTGTATATTGACATAACACTGTAATAACAAAACTGGAAGTTTTTGGCTTTCTTCATCTTAACCGATTGTTAAATATTTGTAAAAATATTTCCTAGGGATATTGTGAGAGTAATCTCGCAACATTGATGATATCACGCAGCCTACGCGTTAAAGTAAGCGCTTGCAAAATTCAACAGGCTTGCTAATGTGACGGTGGCCGAGTGGTATAGGCATACGCCCGGATTGCGTAAGACACGGGGTTCGATTCCTCGTCTGTTACAGCCAAAGTTGATTTTAACAAGAGAAATTTAGAAGTATAACGGAATCATGCTTAAGCATCGAAGAATCACGTCTGAATAACGTTAACCCTAACCTCAATTTTGTTCAAATGAAACAGAAAATACGGCGTCCATAAAAAATATGGTAATATCCGCGCATTTCATCGTTTAGCTGAAACGGGAGATCGTAAATTTGGGATATCGATGTTCCTGCGGGAGCTATAAGGTCTCCTTTTGCACATGGGGCTCATTATTAAGTTTTTAATGGTGTTATACCTTATTGCCCTCAAGGGCCCGAAGTTGTCGCGAGCTCAAGTTTCTGTGAGCTCCCTTCCGTCGTATTAATAAAGGCTCGCATTATGGAAATGGGTGTACGTGCGTATTAATGGGTTTTATCTCACGTGTCTTCTTCCTTGAGGTGAGGTCACATGCGAAGTCGCGATGTAGGGAGTTAAGGTAGGAATTCTTTAAATGCGATTGAGATGAAGTATGCACATTTGGTGTAGGCTTTTAACACATACTTATTTGTTTATCTGCAGGGCAAAAGATGATTATATAAGTCATTTATTTATGCAGATAGGCCCACTATAACACGTCTCAATAAAAATCCTAGCGCAGGTTTGAGACAAGTGCTATGAAAAAGCTGCGCAACAAACTCAGTCACTACAAGTAATACAAAGATTAACCCCATTAGTACATTAGGGGCTTACAATGATGTGCACTCGTCATCTATGTATAACGAGTGCCTAGCCCTATTTTTAAATCACGCGATTGAATATGGCGTGTGATTTTTATTTAAAAACCGCCCAAGTGTGAGTCGGGCTCGCGCACTGAGGATTCCATGCTAATTTAAACTGAATCAGGGAATCCACTTACTTCCTACTTAGTAAGAATACCACAATATTAACGGAATAAGAACTTAAATACTCACAAAATGCATTTATCTTTTTCCTAACACTTCTGTGTGAAATTATACTATTTTTTATTGAAAAAAACGAACATTAACTCATTGAGCGCCATGGTCACCGGTGACCCCCAAACAATATTTTTTCTATTGTGTCTAGTTTCGGGCGACGCCATCTTGACGCGAGTGTTTCAAAAATAGGGGCCTTGGCCCTCCTGACATCAATTTTGGTGTCTGATCACACAACTGTAAATTTATTCTACAAAAAAAAAAACAGAATCTCCGCTAAAAGTACGACAGCTGACAAACGAAAGTAATTTTATAACCCTTCGCGGAAATTTTAAAGCAATATAATTTTATAATAATAATCGATTTCCTCAAAGTAACGCCTGATTCCATTAATTATAGAGAAAGGATCTGATATAAATGCTTTTTGATAAGACTTGGATTTGGATCCTAAAATTATGAAAGTGGCACCTAGTGCCCACAAACTGTTTTGTGAGTTGTGCCAACAGCTTGTTGAGACTTCTCACGAAGCAAAGGCTGGCCTCTACCTCGGCCAGAGAATTAGTTTCGCCATCCAGCGAGGGAATGTGGCCAGAATTTTGGGCCACGAGTATTTTGATGTATGTATGTAATTAGTTTAGTTTTATTTCTTGTTATTATTATTTAATTGTTTTTGTTTAGATTGTATAAATATTACTTTGCGTTATAATAGTTCTTTAAAATTATATAAGAGATAAAGATTCAATATAAAAATAAAGTATAGTTTTAAACTTATACTCATAGAATTAATCACAATATATACGTACTAATTCCATATGTATCAGACAGAACAAAAGTTTAATGTCGCGTCTTATCAAGCGTAAGGATAGTAATAATACTCCACCGATATGAGCCTAGCTCCTAAATTTGATGTATGTAAGTAAGTCTTTATTTGTGAGAATTATTATAATCAAAATTCAAATATTGTAACAATTTGTCATTAATAATTTCCTTTAACATTTTTCAAAGGAAATATCTGTCATTTTAGATTTAGATTGATTTGTATTAAGGGGGCGTATTGACCTCCAACTTTATTCGTTCTATGTCCAGGCAGTCAAATTCCGACAATTTATTGATCAGCAATTCATATTGCGATTTCTCATGATATTCATAACATAATCATAATATAAAAACATAAATATTAATATTCGTACCATTGTAGTATTTTAATAATATTATTATATTGATAATATTTGTTTACACTGAGTCGGAATTGAGCTGCCTGGAAAGAATGGCTAAAGTTAGATCGCAATAAGCCTCCATGTGATTTTACTGCATATGATGGGGACCATGCAAAAACACTGTTGTGCATAAGTGCTGTGTGTGAACCGCGGATCAGCCTATTGTCTCGTCGAGAACGATCATTAACATCTGTATTTTTTTGAAAAAATGATGGATTTGTTTTTGCGAACATTACTGTCTCTAGTATGTATAAGGTTGGTAGTGTGTGAATTTTGTATCTTTTGAAGTAAGGCTTGCAACTATCAACAGGATCGACACTAAGTATTGCCCTTATGCACCTCTTTTGTGCTATAAAAGCTTTTCTAGTTCAAAATAAACAAACAGCCTTGTCTGTAGAGTTGCCCCAGAATATGACTCCGTATCAGAAGGGGGCTGCCACAATACAGTGGTATACCATAAGCAAGGCATCCACATTCAACACAGATGACAGTTTAAGCAAAGCAAAGGCTGATGACCTCAGTTTTCTGGTCAATATCTCAATGTGTGCCTTCCAATTAAGTTTTTATCCATCAATAATCCTAGAATTTTGTTGAAGCAACTTTGCAGTGATGATATCAATATCCTACAGATATTCAAGCTAACTGAAGGGTTAAAGCGCTTCCGTGGTAATCCCAATGTTTGCATGAAAACAACATCGGCTTTGACTCCGGACGTAATTAGTTAGGGATACAAACTAATTAGATTAGCCAATCTAATAAATGAAGACTTAATCTTATTAAGCTTACACTGAATTTAGGGCAGGCCAAATAAACAGATCGGTACAAACTATTTGTAGAGTCAGGCTTGTAATAAAAACAGGAGGCCGATTTCGCGGCAATCAAACTTTTTTCGTGTGGTAATACTATTGCGAGTTTAACCGTCTTACCTTAAAAATCAAGTAAAATATCTACACGTAAAAAAACTATCGCACAAAGAATCTTAATACATATAAATAGTGACCCTAAGGAATTAAAAACATTTTTTTCGTCGACAAAGAAAGTTGAATCGGTGAAATTTTTCGTATACGAATTGCACAAGAATGGTCACCTGGATCTAGGGTTTGGCCTGTAATAGTAGCAAAAATTTTAAATATAGGCCCTTAAAGCAACCAGTAATCAATTCTAAATGGTTGAAATTTATATTTCTGTAACATTCATTTATTGGTAATTGTTGATAATTTATTTAAATAATAAAGATACAGGCAATATACAACAATGGATCTTAATTCTACTTAACATACTAAAATGTGAACTTGCTTCCTAAGTTAGGGTAAACCCCGTGTTTTAGTTAAGCAAAGCTTTTCCCACTTGTTAATATTAACCGTTAAAGAAGCACACAAACAAGTTAAGAATATGGTACAAGTGAACACTATATGAAAATCGTCTGCAGGAATGAACATACATCCTACAAATGTAAATACCACTTATAATACATGTATTGAAGGAAAAGGGTTTAGGTAAGTATAGTGAAAAGTTCCTCGGTTTCTTGATAAGACTGTTGTTGTAACCATTTTGCAACTGCAATATTGCATTCATGCCTATTCAATGGGTATATTTTAATGAGTTTCAATTCAATTCTAAATGGTTGAAATTTATATTTCTGTAACATTCATTTATTGGTATTTATTATCTAACGAAATAAATCGAACCGGCAATGTATTACAAAGAAGTGTCCACTGTCCAGTAATAAAACTTCACATATTCATTTACTACAACGAGTTACCGATTTTGATATACGTTGATTAGGAATTATAACTTTGGATTACTATATCTCTGAGCTAAAGTCTTTTAGAGCACTATGACCAGGATCAAGGTAACTATGTATACTCTGTGGAATCGTTGATTGAAATTTTTGCTCCTACAGGCCATACGCTGTATACAGCTTTGACAGTTAAGGAGCTCTGCAAATGGATTTGTATTGCGTTGTCGCATTATATTGATATAATTATTATTTTATAACAAAAAACATGCATAACATCGTTTTAGTATTGTTATAATATTATTCTTATAATAATATTCGTTTACACTGAGTGGAAATTGAACTGCCTGGAACTTGAACGGGATAAGTAAGATCGCAATACGCCCCCGCGCGTCCAAAAAATATTAGCAATAATTAAAAAAAAAACAGCTAAAATAATACCACTTAACTATTCTTTCACACAAAAATAGTACGAAATAAAAATATTTTTTTTTTACAGATTTTAATGACCACTGATATCATCAACATTGACCATGACAGTGAAACTTACTGTTTGTATGATTGTTTTTATTGAATACAACCCAAACATATTGGAATTGAAAAATTAACAGACTTCTTAAGATTCCGCATGCGGTCATTCTATCAATATAGGCGAGTAGTAAACTCTTTGACAGACGCTATACCACAAAAGAAAATATCTGACCATGCGATGGCGACGCTCATAAAAAACTTCAGTGTCCGATGGAGATAAGCCTCAAGATTACCGAGTTGCATCCAGACGTGGCGAAGTTCTATCCGGTATTAAGTAACTGAACGAGATCACGATAGCGATTCGTGTGTGCAGCGATAGGGATTCGTGTAAGTAACAAGAAGCATGGTGTATGCAGTCTTAAGGCGGCGATATACATGTCTCCTCGCACGTGCCATCTGCAGGGAGTAGCCGTCAGCGCTGGCAAATGCTAGTAATTACCATCTACCTACTTTGGAGATTTAAAACCATGCAGCAACTCCAAATGAATTCGTTTCTCTTCAGTAGATGGCTAATGGGTTATTTAAAGTTTTTTAGTCTGTTTTTTGAAGGCGGTTTTTGAAGTGAAAACTTCTTTAGCGGCGTTGAGCACTTTTGTGGGATGGGGGAAAAATGTGAAACTTGCGTCAGGACACGTGGGCTGATCGAAAAACCGTAAGATGGTTGGCGAAATTATGGATGTCAGTTGATTTTTCTGAGAGATAAACTTTTTAATGTAATTTAATATAATATAAATTGTAATGTTTGTGTACGATAGCGCAATAAATAAATATTGTATTCTAAACTACTTTAAAAATACTAATTATTATTATTATTAATGTATTATTATTATTGTATTATTATTATTATTAGTATTGTATTCTATCACAAAAATGATAGTACTTTTATATTAATAATAACTATTCCAAAAAATCAAAAATGCACAACGTTGATATTCAAGTTTTCACTTCTGCCGGCACTCCCGGAGTGCTTTCACAGGTTTTTTTTCATGATTTTTAGTTATTTGCCCATATCTCAAAAACAAATGGACTGATTTTAATGAAACGTACACTGTACCCTAAGTTCAAATATACCTAATTGAACTAAAAAATAATCATCTCGCTATGACTTCTTGTTTTCGAGACTGATAAGTTATTGACCCCTACCCCTACCTACCCGTAAAAATACTATGTTGAAAAACGCATCGCGAGATTGGTTCACTCAAACGCGAGATATACGCATACAATGACAAATAACCAGGGTCTAACTGTCGTCGAAGTTGATTAAAAAGCGATCGCGTTTGCTAATAGCCCCCGTGGATTAATCCGGATCCGACCGCTGAAAACCGGTAACGCAATGGAAAAGTCCGGCAGGCTACTTTGGCAGTTGGCAACTTTCGCCCGATAAATTAAAGGCTGGTTACGGATTCCCGGTCGATTTTAACTTTTGACAGATTCCGGATTTGTCTTTTACGCGGTTGTTATGTTCATTAAGGATGGTCAATGCGGATACTTTACTTTCTATTTAGGGCGTCGCGAAAAATTATTAAAAAGATGTTTAATAATACACAAAAATATGTAGGAACCTACACTCGGCCATCCATTCCAAGGATAAAAGCACCCAAATGTAAGGAGTGAACGGATATAGGGACAAAAGATAGAATACCGCGGCCACAGTTCAAGCAAACGATATGTCATATTTTGAACATTTTAACGCGATACGTTCAACCATCAGATTTTTCCGCTGATGTAGCCAATTCATGTTTAAACCAAAAAAAAATATAGCTTTATAAGTTTAAAGGATATTTGACGCAGCAGAAAATAAAAGAAACTGAACTTAGCGAGGCGAAATGACAAAAAAATTACATTTCTGACTGACTGCCGCTGGCACGTCACGCATACTTAATTGACAGTCCTCTATAAATATCGCGATCGAATTACGAAAAATCCATCACATCCAAGAGGCGACGCAAAGAAAAAGTATTTTTAAGTTTTTATTTAATTTCGTTGTAACCTCAAAATCATCAAAAAAAAACCTTCCAAATCTAAGAAAAAGTTACCTCGTAGTAAGGTAATGTAAAAGAATCGTTTTTTTTCTGGACTAGGTGAAATCAACAAATTGTTATTTTTAAATGAATACAGAAACATAATAATTTAATTTCGTTGTTACAAATATCAATGTCATACCTACCTATTGCATGATTACAACACCATTAGGTAATCCAAACACAGTTACCAGACATTACCGATAAATCAATAGCCCAAAACTCTGCGGGCAACTGCACAGGCCGCAAATAGTCTTCCGAACAACAAAGTTACAAGACGCTGCAACATACTGCAGATACATACCAGTTTAACAGTCGCCTGACTAACAGGTGTAACTTATATTGGTTAACTTAACTCAAGATTAGATTGTTGCGGGTACTTGGATACTATAATTTATGCCGAATATTGCTAGTGTGGCTTTGTGGTCTTCGATATCGCAGATAATATTAATTACACTGCCTCGGTAGCGCTGCGGTTTGAGTGTCGCACTTTAAAGAGACGGCTGCGCTAGAGGTCTCAAGTTCGATCCAAGGGTCGGTCCAAAAAAAATGTACCTGGGTTTTTCTGTTCAGAAATCCTCAGGCAAGCTTGGAGTTTGGGAGTTGGCGGTGTTTTACCCCTGTGCCTCGGAAAGCAAGTAAAGCCGTTGGTCCTGCTCCTGATCTATTTCCGGTCGTGTCAGATTGCTGTTCTATAGGAATAGAGATAAAAGAAGAAACAGAGAGAGCATCTGTGTTTGCGCACACATTTTTCACTTTACACACTTCATATGTTTGTTATTATTTGGTAAACATACAGTTATTATGAAATAATCAATTAGTCGTTTGACTGGCCGTAGTCAAAATCGGCTAGACTTTTATTATAATTTATTAATATTATTTTTGGTCTAAAATAGTACTTGTCTTATTATTTCAATTCATAATGAGGTACTGTAAAGAGGTAAAGCATTGACTTTTAATTCATCAAAAAGACATATTAAATTATAGTCCTTTGTCCTTCATATCATTTATCAACTTCAACAACAGATATATGTAATTATTTCAACAGGGACACACTTGAAAAGGGTAGAGCCCTTAGTTACAATGCCCAGGTGGACCTGTTTAAGTGCGATTGTAGTGGTCTCCAGTTTGGTTAGGATATAGCATTTTAATAGACTTCATTGTTTAGTAAATTGATTCTGTCCTCGTCCAATTTAATCATGTTAAACGCTTATAACAACCCGTTCTCATAGAAACTTAGTAATCACTTTTTTTATTTATCTTTACTACTATGTGCTATTAACGATCTTCGTGGTGTAGTGGCTAAGCACGCTGGGTATCAAGGCGTCGCCGCTCCAAGGGCCCGGGTTCAATTCCCGGTCAGGTCATTCTAGAAATCATATTTATCTATTTTGTCTCGGGTCTGGATGTTGTGGTACCACACCGTTGTGTCTGATTTACATACTAAAAGTGCATTAATTACTTACTTTGGGATCAGAGCTTTGTATGTGATTAGTGTTCAATTTTTATTTATCTATGGAGAATCAAATCTTCTTGACTGTTGATAGGTACTAGATGCAACAATAAAGATTTTACACAAACATAAAAACTGTCAGATGTCAGAGAATCTCCGATTGTTCGCAAACAAGTAAGACAAGGAAACTTACATGAAACTACCTGCATCACTGTTCGTTTTAAGTACACCAACGACCATTGTTTCTCGAAATTTTTGTATATTTCAAATTTTCTAAAATTCACGAAAAATCACCTCATTCTCTGAATAGAACCAATGTGGACTGAACCAACCATATTGCGATCAATTTGCTTCTGTTTCATTCCCACTTAGCTAGCCTGCAACTAAAAAAAACTCTTCTTCACTTACTTATTGAATAACGGCGATGACATGGGACGGCAATACGATATTTTCTAATTCATTCAAACGCAGAGCTGATTCACGCTTCACCGTGCCGGCGAAGGGCCGGCTCCGGCCGGGTGCCGGCAGGGGCACGGACAAAGATTATTGTATACATTTTGTGTAAAGTGATTCATGCCTGACCGTGCTCCGTCCGAGCCCGGACGGGGCACGGCGTTGGAATGTCTATGGCATTTTTTTCCGGCTCCGGCACGGTCCGGCACGTTGTAGCGTGACTCATCCTGAACTGTCAAAGAAAGATAGCAATACGAACCTTCATTTTTTTTCTAGTGAGACGTAGTAGTTAAGTTTGCATGACGCATATTTGTAGTTTTAGTTAAGATCTTGTATTTTCAGACGTCGCGTCCGGTCCGTTCAGAGCATGTTAGACTCTCATAGACTTTTACCAGGGTTATCAATTGGATAACCCTGGTGTTACAGAATTAAGGCACGATCAGTACAAGATGAGGTACCAGGTTACAATTGTTGAAAACCGGAGGCCCCATTAACTACACACCGACAATGTTGCGTTCGCCTTTTGACTCGGCAAACCGTAAAATGGGCAATAAGCATTTACGGCGCAACAAATTGAAGTAAGTTAAGTTTGCAGCCGTTTCCCGTACTATATTGTGTACAAACGTGCTGTGGTATGAGAGGTGGAGAAGTATTTGTTAATCTATTGCATAACATAGCTTCTATAGTGGGCCTTGAGCGTGGAGACCAAATCCAGAAATTCTGTAACGAAAATAACTAACTAACACCCCCCACTCCAACCGGCACAGCGGTTCTGTCTATCGATGAATAGCAGAACTTTAAATGACTTTTTGAAATATCACGCTTGTCTCTTTAGTTCAGCAACCCGCCTTTACGTGGCATTGGTTGTATGTATAACTTATATCAAAAAAAAACAACGGAAAAAAATACTGCATAAATAAATAATTTAATAATTAATAATTTTAATTGCATAAGTTGATAAAAAATGCTTTGCAATAGCTTTACCGCGGTCGTCTCCGAGTGCCATACGTCTTTTTTTCAATTCTGATACACACTGACGGCAAAAGTCAATGTATGGAGGAACTAGCGTTGGTTGCATGCAAATGTAAACACTGGTTTCCTCTTTTAGGGTTTCGTAGTCCGGTAAAGAACACTTATAGTTTCGCCATGTTCGTCTGTCTGTAGTTTAGTGCAGATACCTGAGGTAATAAGATGAATTTATTTACTCAAAACATGTGTAGTCATGTCCATAACAGGTGTTGTTTAGCTGAAGTATCAACATGTCCTTACCCTTAGCTGGCATGTACATATTAAATTGACAACAAATACAATTACATTTCACATTGTAACAAAAAAAAAAACATACAGTCGAATTAATAACCTCCTCCTTTTTTGAAGTCGGTTAAAAATAAAATTCACTTAAGAGTTATGTCACAACAAATTATCAAAAAAACGTAAAATTTAATATTATTCAAGGTTTATCTATCATTTAAGAAGTCATATAAAGTGTAATAACATATATTTTTTGGGGGTTTACTCATGTCATGTCGTGCAGAGATGATGATGGAGGATGTACGCAAATCAAATAAGTTTGGATTTTACCAAACGTAGGGGAAAGGGGGGCATAGTGGAATACTTAACTTCAATCGAAAAAATAAAAAGGACTAGAGTAGTTCTGAAGTCAAATTTTAATCGTAATAGTTCTAGAACTAGTGTATTACAGATAGGGTTAAATATATTCAACGAATTCTTAACCATTTTGGTAATAAATTAACTTTATTTAGAAGTAGTAATTTTCCGCTTTGCCCTTATCACAAGAGTAAAGTGGAATTGCACATTGGGCAAAGCGAAAAAGGGATTTATTTGGCGTATTTCCCATCAACTTGAGTATTATGCTAATGAAATCAATAAAATTAAGTAAGGTAATCAACTAATTTGGTATAAAGGAACTATTTCAAATCAAAGACTTTCCACTTTTCATCATTAGGAGTAGGTAAAGTGATTTTTTATTTAATTTAAAAAGGCACATATTTGACATTCACATACAAAATGCATTAGTTCCTATATTTAACACAAACAAAACAACCACCTTCAATTTCACCACAAAGTTCATGAGCGATGGAGAGTTCCAATTGGGATACCATATTTTTTGGATACCGAATTCGCTCGATCGCTCTCCTCATTTGACCTTACGTTCATGAGCATTGGTTTGCTTTTCTTTTGTAGTTATGAAATAAAAGTTGATGTCGCTTTAATATAACGTATTAAATCAACTGTCAACAAAAGTGGAAATCATTCCACTTTGCCCCCTTGTAATTCTTTCCACTTTGCCTTTATGATAATAATATAGTTTTCAATTCATTACTAAACTAATATTTAAATTTGTTCAATCTACTAAATGTCTGAGTGTAGTAGAATAAACAGATATTAGATTAAAATTATAAATACACCGCCACTACTCACTTTTATCATAAATATCCAGCCTCCAAAATCCTTGAATTTCATAAAAAACTCACTCGATACATATCGCGCAGCCGGGTAGCCCGCTAGGTGGTGCTAGCCGGACTGATTTTGGTCAATGACCTTGGTCGGACGTGCGCTAGGCTTGTGCGAGGTGCGGGTGCCGTTGGGTGAAAGAGTGTTGGTAAAATCAAATTTTTCGCTTTGCCCCCCTCTTCCACTATGCCCCTCTCTCCCCTAAGCGTTCATGCGCGTAACTATACGAAGGACAATTTTGTTCCTCGATTTTATATTCGAATAACTCAAAGTGGTTTTTCAAATGAAAAATGTAATAGGAATTACTAAATTTGCACAGAACGAATGATTGAACTGGTTTATTATCCGGCAATTGCCGGCAAATCAATGCTACACCAAAGCAGTATGGTGCGAAAGTAAAAATCCTGTCAACTAAACAGTGTCGTATTATACCGTGGGAAAGTATCGTGCTGTCAAAAGTTTTGAATGTGCCATAAATATTCTGACATAAATCATTTATCAAGCAGACGTTATTATGATAAACTTCGATTAGTCCTTATTTCAATCTGTTGATTGAAATAGGTCAGATAGGTTTATGAGGTTCCATATAAAAACAGATAACTAGCGATTTATATTTAGGTTAACCTTTATTCTCGTTTGGTCGAAACGACCCTAAGACACACTACAACTTTTAGCAGCGATGCATTGGCAAAATGCTTACGACTGCATCGATGCTAAAATTCGCAGTGTGTAAGGAGTCTTATATATTAAAAATCAAATAGAATCAAATCTAGGCGAGCCTACTCTAACACCGACTCTTTATAGGATAGCTATCGATTTTCGAAGTCAAATACACACATCAAAAGTGTCTAGGGATCAAGCATTTTTATTTATTTATATATTCTTTATTGCACAAACAAAATGAAGTACAAATGGCGGACTTAATGCTTTAAAGCATTCTCTACCAGTCAACCATTGGGTGAGACAGAAACAGTTGAGGCGGCGTAAAATAGCATAAAAAAATATACAAAATGAATAAACTACATATTCTCACATAACTACTTTTTAAATAAACCTACATAAACATACATAAATACAATAAAATCCATACTTCACGCTGAACAGATAGCATGTTATTAATTCTCATTGAGAAAAAGATTGCGTATAGACTTTTTGTACACATATTTTGATGTTGATGTCTGATCGTATCTGGGAGGGAGTTTTATGCGGATTTCTTGAGATTGAGATGTGGCTTTGTTATAAATTTATGATTTTATAAATTTATGTGGATCCTTTTTGGTGCATTTCATAATTTGAAACAGGAACTGTCAATCAAATTCGAGTAAAAGATGAAAATCGGCTGTCACTATTTTCCCTATAAAAAAATACAACGCATTGAAGACATTATTAGTGCTACTGTTTCCCTACTACTGATTAAAACAAACGTTATTATGGGGCGGCGACGTCATTTAAGCAGCGAAGAAATGTGTGGTTTTAGCTCTGAATACAAGTCAGAGTGTTATCAGTCGACTTTGGACACGTTACCGAAGCACTGGTACCGTGGCTGAGCGCCATGGAGGACGGTATCGCTGCACCACACGGAGACAAGACCGATACATTCAAATCACAGCTCGAAGAGCTCCAACAATAACCGCCATGATGTTAGCCGTGAGGCTTCATCACTTTTCAGGGAACTTAATTAGTGACCACAGTCAAAAAACCGCTTGCATGAAGTGAACCTTCATTCCCGAAGACCGCTACGGGTATCACCTATAGCAATGCACAATCGTAGGATTCGATATCAATGGGCTCTTGAACACAGAAATTGGGCAGAAGAACAATGGCGTTTCGTGTGCTTTTCTGATGAGTCTCGTTTTGGTATGAGACCGGATACAAGACGTATACGACACTGGAGAACCCCTGGACGCCAACAGCGATTAAAATCCTGCCAGGAAGTCCATCCTTATAGTGGTGGAACCATCATGGTATGGGCGGTTATTTGGATCGGCGGAAGAACTGATTTGATTCGGATCAGAGGCAACCTCAACGCTCAAATTTATGCTGAGACGATTGTATCAGACGTCATCGTTCCTCTACAAGTACAAATCGGTCCCTTATTTCAGTTTATGCATGATAATGCACGACCGCACTCCACAAGAGTTGTAAGACAGTCTCTCGCCGCAGCTAACATCAATGTCCTGCCCTGGCCTGCTCAGTCACCAGACTTGAACCCGATTGAGCATGCATGGGATATGCTACAGAGAAGAGCTCTGCCGAATATGGAGGGTATCCAGTTGCAAGAACTTTTTTTGTTGTTGCAACGAACATGGGCGGCCATTCCACAGCGTGATTTGGATGAACTCATTTTGAGTATGCCAAACCGATGTTCTTGTGTTGTTAGTGTTCGCGGTAGAAACACGGATTATAAATTGTTTAAGTTACCCAATAAAATTTTAATGAAAACTGTTATTTCAGTCTTTTTTTCGAACTTTAATGTTAGTGGTGCAAATGTCAAAAATCCCTTTATTAGGAAAATGGCAAATTTTCTGTGACTTGGTTTATCGTTACTGTAGACAAACGAAAACACTTTATTTGTTGTATCCTTAAAGAAAATTTTAATTAATATCAAACAGGAGAAAAGTTATTGCAAAAATATATGTTGATCCCTAGACATTTTTGATGTGTGTATTTTACTTGCAAGAATACAGTAACTACATCAGTTGCTCATGATAAAATGAGTCTAGTGCATTCAGCCTAATACATGAAATATTAATACAGAACAGTTACGGTTGTATGGAATGTTATTAATTTGAAGTCATCTGGTAAATTATTAAAGATATTATAAACATTTATCTTGTATTGTTTATGGCAAGTGGGATGATATAATTTGGTCATGATTCAATCTAAAAAGAAAACGCGCCAGACTGGTGACAAGCAAGAGAAAAATCTTTGGGCAAAAAAATGCCTTGGCACGAAGCCGACACAAAATGGTTGTCTAGTTTGCAACCGACTTTCTATAATAAGGTAATTTATATAAAGAGCGCCATAGCTTTATGAACTCTTAGCAAAACATCGAAACATCAATGAGTACCTACTTCTCTTCGTAGGCGTAATTTCAATTCTGAAGGTCGTGCCTGTCCTGGTAAGACTTGGTAGACAATCTTACGAGGTGTTTACAGCCACTCCATCTTCAGCTTGTCTAAGAGCGGCAGTCACCGGGAGCCCTAATGAGTACCTACACACGTCAAAAAATTTGCTATCACTTTGTATAATCAAAATCCTTTATGTTTCGGGAAATGATATTATTATACAATACTGTTTTTATAATATTATTATTACTGCTTTATATTTTAAGAAACAAATATGTTATCTTGATACAGTTTCATCATTAAGAAATAAATAATTACGTTATGCTAGTGGTCACATTTTTTTATGTCTGTACGTATGTGCTTAAGTTTTCCTAGATACTAGAAAAATAAACTGAAATACTTATTCGCCTCAAATTATTACGTTTTTAATCTCCAAATATACACTCTGAGAGAAAAGTCTCAATAATTGGCGCTAAAAGCGTTATTCATAAAATAAGTCCTGTTGTAAACAAAGTTAAGCATCTTATGAAAATTAATTAACAGTCATTTTTGAACTCTGGCTAAATATAACTTGAAAAGGCGATTTCATCGACTGAGTTTTTATAAGAATTTATCTTGAAGAAAAGCAAAAAATATGAAGCATTTCGTTCCGTTGGAATAAAAATATTCCTTTTAAGTTGGAAACTTGAAGCCTTATAAGCTTTAAGCAGACACAAACTAAGGGTCGCATAGATACAAATTGTAATAATTAAAATAAAACACTTTTATACGGATTAACTTTTCGCGAGTTTATTAATTTTATACCTATATATTTTTGTCATTTACAGAGTTTTGAAAAATACTCTACCGTCAATCAATAATATTAATTAACGTTCCTATCCACGCAGAAGGAGCTAACTGTGTATTGTGGTCTTACAGTGAGTGGTCTAGCTTGGGTCCAAGTTAGAACTGGATCCCATGCTGGTGGATTTTTCCAACCATCTTCTGTGTTGAAATTTGGACGTTTTTTATTTCTATAGCTTCGCGTCGCATACGTGGAACGAACCGACGTTCTTTTGATAGTACTTTGGGCTGGTCAAAACGTCCAAATTTAAACAGAGAAGATGGTTGGAAAATTCCACCAATGGTTGGGTTTGTTTAGGGCATGTTCACACACTGCAGATTTTATGTTTCGTCTATGTTTAACGTTAGCTATATGTTCGCACGCCAATACTTCGTTTGGTTTGCCCGATATAAAAAGTACGTAGATGACACCTTCACAATATTACCCACTGATAAAGTTTCTGCTTTTTTAGGGTTCCGTAGCCAAACGGAACCCTTATAGTTTCGTCAAGTCTGTCTGTCTGTCTGTCTGTCTGTCTGTCTGTGTCCGTCCGTATGTCACACCCAATTTATTCTGAAACTATAAGCATCACACTATTGAAATTTATTAGGGAGATGTATCCTGTTAACCGCTTTACGATTCTCATACAAAAAATAAAAAGTTATGATATTTAAGGGGGGGCTCCCATACATGAAACTAAAACCGAATTTTTTTTTTTGTCAAACCTATGCGTGTGGGGTATCTATGGATAGTTCTTTAAAAATGACATCGAGGTTCCTAAAACCGTTTTCTTTTAAAGTCTAACCTTTCTTAGCTAGACGCTTCCAAAGTGGAAAAATGGGCGTCCCCCCCATCTTACTTCTAAACTAAGCGAGTGTAAATTTTGAAAAAAATATGTGATGTAGATCATAACAAATACTTTCAACGAAAATTGGTTCGAACGGGATCGAACGAGAAGTTTTTGAGATATAGCACTTTTTCAACAACCGCAAACATAACTTTGTTCTTCATACAAACACTATGAAAAACAAAGTTATATTTGCTGTCAACAAAATATTGTGGTATTTTACTAAGTGAAAGTAAGTGGATTGCCTAATTCAATTAACGTTGGCACGGAACCCTCAGTGCGCGAGTCCGACTCGCACTTGGCCGGTTTTTGAATCATCTTCACTCCATTCATCCAATAATAGAATTTAATGGAAATTGAGGCAAACAATAAACTTGTTTTCTTAGTTAGTTAATCAGTACAAAAGTGTTTTATTTCAATGAGTAATATTCGCGTAAACTTCAGCAACAAGTGAATTGTAATATTTTATTCTCTATTGAAGATAATTAATTATATTCTATGAAAAAACTAATACTGATTAAATTTATTGTGTAATTAAAATATAAAATTTGTTCAAGGAATTAATTAAGGAAATCTTTTTTGTTTGTATTCACTTCAATTGCAACATTTAAAAAATATATATCAAAGGCAGCAGAACATCAATCCTCAATAACACTTTTTCACTTATGTACTTATTTTTTTGGCGAAACCTGAATTCGGTGGCAGAGAACGCACTCCATTTAATTATTGAACCATTTAATATACCTAGTATTCTAAAAAAGTTATCTTCAACTCTTGGTATTAAACATATCTAAGTTCTATAAGAGTATTTTTTAATGTTTTCACAATAATGGGATGCCAAATACATCCCTGTCATCACGCAGTAATTTTAGATTACACTTTGGAAGGCCAACAACTTTGTATGTAAGCATATTAACCAAGTTAAAGCCTCGCTTTTTGGTTGATAACATTTGTAAGGACAGGCGTTAACTTTTACCATAGATTATGCATTTGCACAGAGTATAAAAGGTACTATTTTGAGTAAGCTCATAAATTATGGACATGATCATTCAATGTATGGTCTACGGTAATGATTTTTTTGATACAACAATGAAATTTACTCTCAATATTGTTACTTAGTGTCATCACCCATGAAAGTTATTTTAATACTCTTAAATCGTCATGCATAACTTAACTCATCATGACCCAATAGTTGATTCTAACTAGCTTGTGGTGCTGATGATTCGTTGTCCATTCGTTCAATAATGAAACTTATACTTGTAAAGAAATTTAAATAAGTCACAGGCCTAGCTATTGATAGTTTTTGCCTAAAACTAAAATAGTGTTTGACACAGGTTTGCTCAGCTATTTAAATGGTGATCGTAAGTCCTTATGATAAGGGCCAGACGTTGTTAAACTTTAAACGAATTTAATATAAGTACGTGAGTATTCAACCAGTGTGTGTTACCAGTGATGACATACGGATCCAAAAATGGTTTCTAACTATGGGCCTCATAAAGAAGCTCAAAATCACACAACGAGCGATGGAGAGGGCTATGCTGGGTATTTCTCTACGGGATCGAATGAAATGAGAAGATATGTAGAAGAATTAAGGTAACGGACTTAGCCTTGAGAATCAGTAAGCTCAAGTGGCAATGGGCAGGGCACATGGCGCGATAGAACTGATGGCCGTTGGGGCAGGAAAGTTCTAGATTGGAGACTCTTCGACCAAAGACGCAGCGTAGAACGTCCACCAACAAGATGAACAGACGACCTTATAAAGATTGCAGGATCAAACTGGATGCAGATCGCTAGTGATCGGTCGCTGTGGAAAGCCGAGGGGGAGGCCTATATTCAGCAGTGGACGTCCTTTGGCTGATGGCGTAAATTTCGGATGTCTCGTTAAATATATAAATGCAAAACACATTTTTGGCATTTAAAATAAGAGACACAGTTAGACACTAAAAGCTAAGGTTTACTCACAGTCACACATTCTTTAAAATAATGTTATTTAGACTTATAGGTCGTAGCAGACGTACAAGCTCTAGTAATTTCAAGTCAAGCCACAGATGAAATAGAAAAAGAAACTAGGTACACATATATTTATTCTGAACGAAATGTTATATCTATGACTTTACGTGTAGGAAGTCCCGCTCATTTTCGTTACAAATCACGTACATGGCGTCACACTACTTATTATACACGTAACCTCAAATCAACTTACCATAAACGGAAAAGGATTGTCAATCAAAAATAGTCCTTATTTTATCGAAGGTAAAGGTGTAAGTTGGTATGAGATAAAAACCATTTTTGGGAAGGTTGATGTGATGGTTGAATAGAACAGGAAAACCCAGCGTTTTGTGGGATCCTTCAGAAAAAATCTTCCGCGGCCGTGCCCACGAAGAGAATGAAGACAGGCACTATTATGGCTCATAGAGACCTGTAATTTAAATAAACTGTTTTTTTTTCTTTTTAATATTGCCAAAAATCTTAAAAAAGTGACTTTAATACGAAACCATTTCCTTGCGGCAAGAAGGCTATGATGCGCTGCGTTGCCGCGTTGGATAGCTATGCTATTATTATTATTATTGGCTGTTACAGAATTTAATTTTGGCGCAGTTTTTCTAAACAGCAATTTAGTAGAGGGTCCCCACGCCCCAAATATTTCAACGCCAAACGGCGCAAACACATAATCACTTGCAAGTGAGACGTACTTGACTTCTGGCGTTTTCAGCCAACCCGCTGTTGCTCCAGCTTTAAGGGCTGATTCTCTGAGATATGGGGGGGGGGGGGGGCAAAGTATCGACACAAGTTGCATCCCAAACTAAGACCCGACCCCGTTCCCAGGGAATAAGCGTACCAAAATCTTTCAGTACTTTCCGTTCGACCTTTAATTGGTAAGCGGTTTCCATCATAGTAGCTAATGCGACCGGAAAGGACATACGTCTCGCACTCAAAGGCAACCGTTTAATATCTACGGGGACGCCGCTTCCTGAAACTCGATTGCGTGGATGTTTACTCCTGTGTGTGTTACCGATTTTGGACCGAACTGAGTTTTGAGAGAGGTATGATGTTAGTTAGAGGTACATAAGCCATTTGAGAGAGAAATCATCTGATGTGTGAAAATAAGTGTTATTAACCAAAATGAATAAATCTACGAGTATACTAATATTATAAACTGATAGTTAGATACGAGATTGCTACCATATGTCTTATCATTTATGAGCTTCCTATATTTCGGCGCCGTTGTAAGCGCCTCTGTTATTATAGCGCTTGTTAGTCTAATGTTAGTTAGTTTAAGAAAATTTACCCAAACTTTTTTTTTGGGTACACAATTTCAAAATAATAATAATTTAAAAAAAATATAAAATCAGATTGTCTTTTGATTCCTATTGCCCGTTAATATTAAAATCGTGCCAAAAAAAATCGACTTGTATTCTTAAAGATGAAATAAGAAACCAAATATTCTCAAACTAGCAACTTCTTGACTAACCGTATGTATCTATTAAATCATACTTATCAACTTGTATTTGTCTAATGCGCAAGTAGATCTTAGTTCCCGTATTTATTATTATAGTGCCTACTCTACTCGTCTCTGTCACTCACTTCAGCATGGCAGTGCAAGAGAGTGTGATATCAAGACCAAAAAAACCGGCTAAGTGTGAGTCGGACTCGCTTAGGTACTGAGGGTTCCGTGCCAACTTTAACTGAATTAGCGATCCACTTACTTTCATTGAGCTAAAATACCAAAATATTTTGTTGACAGCAAATATAACTTTGTTTTACATAGTGTTTGTATGAAAAACAAAGTTATGTTTGCGGTTGTTGAAAATGTGCTATCTCCTAAATTCCGCTCCTAAAACTACTAGTTCGATCTCATCCAAACTAATTTTCGTTGAAAGTATTTATTAAGATCTACATTATATATTTTTTCAAAATTTATACTCGCTTATATCTTGCAAACGTTAAGCTTTTAAAGATGGTTTTAAAAACCTCTATTGCCTTTTAAAAGACCTATCCATAGATAACCCCACACGCATAGGTTTGACTAAAAAAATGGTTTTAGTTTCATGTATGGGAGCCCCTTAAATATCATTATTTTTTATTTTTTGTATAAAAATCGTGAAGCGGTTAACAGAATACATCTTCCTACCAAATTTCAACAGTGTGATGCCTATAGTTGCGTTGCAGAATAAAATCGCTGTGACATACGGACGGACAGACAGACAGACAGACAGACAGACTTGACAAAACTATAAGGGTTCCGTTTATTGCCATTCGGCTACGGAACCTTAAAAAGATACCTCCATTAGCTCAGTTAGGCTTCACTCACTAAATTTGAATGTTTGTAGTAAGTTCGTAGCACTTCGTAGCATTTCGTACCACGAAGTATCATTCGTAGCTCTTTCGTAGTTGGCCGAAGCAAAGATTGTTAGCACTAAACACCGTCGAAGAAAAGGCCGTGTAGGCGAGGTCATTCTCATATTTCATAGATCACACCCAGTTATTTCATTACTTACAAAATTACTGTCATTTTTATACTTGTAAGAAAATCGTGAGTAACACCACATAAATTTGTATTTGAGATTTGGAGGACCAATTTTTACTTTGTTGCATTTTATTTAATCAAAAACTGAATATAAAACACCGAAATTAACGGAAGCAAGACGGGACAGAACCGAAGTTCGCCGATTCCTCTATATTGAAATAACTCATGATTATTATTATTATTATTTAAACTTTATTACACTGAAAGTCGAACAATTTGGGGATTTGATGCCTTATAGCATTTATTTTATTTATTTATACTTTATAACACAATAATAAAATTGGGTACAAAAGGTGGACTTAACGCAAGTGGCATTCTCTACCAGTCATGTTTTGGGCTAAGCAGAAATGATTGTGGGCGGTCCGACAACGAAATGAAATGAATTATATATAAAAAAGTTGATTGTCTACATAAATAATCCATACGTACTTAGATTGAATAGAGCATGATCTAATAGTCAACCACTTGGTAATGCAGAGAGTTTAATCAGTAGCAGATTATTTAACTAAGAAGAGTAGAAAAAAATAAGTTTAATGCACTTACATAAACATAAATACAAATAATTATACAAATATAGGTATAATAAGATATTTTAGTACAAGACTAATAAACATACAAACAATATCATCATCATCATTATCAGCCAAAGGACGTCCACTGCTGATAATAGGCCTCCCCCACGGCTTTCCACAGAGACCGATCACTAGCGGTCTGCGTCCAGTTTGATCCTGTGATCTTTATAAGATCGTCTGTCCATCTTGTTGGTGGACGTCCTACGCTGCATCTTTGGTCGAAGGGTCTCCAATCTAGAACTTTCCTGTCCCAACGGCCATCAGTTCTCCGATCTATGTGCCCTGTCCATTGCCACTTGAGCTTACTGATTCTCAAAGCTATGTCTGCTACCTTAGTTCTTCTACGTATCTCCTCATTTCTGATTCGATTCCGTAGAGAAACACCCGGCATAGCCCTTATAGAATATATATATATATATTTTATTATATTATTATATTATTTGTATTTATATATATATATATATATATATATATATATATATATATATATATATATATATATATATATATATATATATATATATATAAATACGAAATTATATAAATGAGTAAGGTGATGATATTGACAACATCCGAAATGATACAAGTAGAGAAATTTGTGATATATGTTACTTAAAAAGTGTGTATAAAATATTTAGGGACTTATTTTTAAATCATAACGCTAGCTTTAATAAATCTAGACATCAGAAAGAACAAGACAGTTTATGATAATTATTTAAACTACACTTATCTTCACTTATATTGCAGAGTAAAATATGTGAATAGGAATAATCCTTTTTAACAAGCGGATTTTTTTAAAGACTCGATCCCGGAAATTTTATCAAAATAACATATTTATTATCATATTCTGTATATAATGAAGTTAAGTAATGGTAATTCTTTAGTACCTTATTAGTACATTATGATACAAGTGTGCTAAGTTGACCATTATATACAAGGCGATATTTTTGTTTTGTTTCTACAGTAACATGTAGTCCTATAGTAACGAAAAGACTTATATCTAGTCAAAGTTAGGTTAGATATCGCCATAAGAAAGCCGCGTATATTATGGTCACACGCACACGTGTTTCATACAACGTTTTTCAACACACTTGCGAGGAAAAAACAAGACTCTTCATTTACTAAGTTTTTAATTATTAAAACAGTTATAATACATTTCACTCGATTTTGATGGCAAAGACTTTCGCACGCGTGTTTCGCCTCGTTACGTATGTCCGGCGGAGTTAGTAATAGGTTTTCTTTATGTTCTTCACTTGAAGTAGACAGTTTCATTAATATTAAACTTCATAATTAATCCAAACTTCGTCACAGCCGACAGTTATTATTTACGAAAAATGGCGCGTTGTTTTTTTTTCTTGCCGCGATACCGATGCGCGCGCAAGGCTTAGGCGCGAACTAGATCGGCCAAAAGCCAAGATTATAAATGTAATGATTCGTGTTTAAAACATAAATCACAGAAAATAGTAAATGAATTTGAGCTATTTTTAGTAATAAATCTGGATTTACCATTTATTGAAATAAATATGTAGAGACTGTTATTTTTCGCATAAATAGTGTTTGTTGCTAAAATAAAAGTATCGTATAACCCGACTAAATTATATCGTTTCTTCTTCTTACTTACGACTTGGTACTAGGGTACAAATGTAAATTAATCGGGTTAATAAACCAAAAGCACTAGTGCAATAATATAATGAAAAAGCACGCGTGTTTAATATCTATGATTATGAGCCAAAAATCGGTGGAATAATAACGTCGTTTTGAGCAACTGCGTTGAAAATTAATTTAAATACGAGTAATATATCACCAAAATCAACTTGTCAGAGTCTGAATTATAAAATGTCGTCGATGAACGTCTTAAAACTAACCAAAGACCTGCCATAATTCAGTGTAATTCATGGTTATTCAATGGTGAGTATGAGGCGTTCATGTGTCAACCCACGACAGACTACTACGAAGGATAGATTCATGACATTTTCAAGGCCTGTAGCCACAGTATGCTGCGAACCGCGTCATCGTTTTTGTGCAAAACGACTAATCTTTACGACGATAACTCATAAATATGGAGTAAGGTCTTATTGCTCAAATTAAGGATAACAAACTAATTAACTGTGTCTGTCAAAACGTCGTCGTCAAATAGAAGAAACTGAGAGCAACGAAATGAAATGATAATCGAAAAATCAGGAAACTACACCATTACACACAATCGGCCCTTTGATAAGTGCTGGTGCTCAGAGGGAAAAATAATTATTTATTTGACTTGCACATAGAAATAATATACAATACTATTACGAGAAATAGCAAGAATAAGATAAAAAGAAACAAAAATAAATTTATATAACAAAAAAGCAAAGCCCACAAGTGTGCCCAAAAGGTCTCAGTATAAGTCGTGACAGCAGATGGTGATGAAACTGAGTGAAAAATAAAGAAAAGGAGTTTATAATTTTAAAGCTTTGTGTTAAAAATCAACTTTGGTAATAATTATTATGGTCTTAATCTTATAAAATATCTTAACCAATGGCACGGGATTCCGTTATTTATTGTATTCAGTTAACCACGTGATAATGATTTTTTTCTCTATAGTTGCAACGGTAAAGATTACCGATACTTATATTTTTAAATTGCTGTGTGAAGTCTGTGTGGCAAATGGTCTACAACACCATAAATTACAATGGGATCTGCAACCCAATTGAATATTCAATCGAACCATTTGAACCGAGGATTTTGAGGACTTGGCACTATTTTCAAAAATCGTGTTGAATATAAAGGAATTTCAGGTCCAAAATAGATCTTCTGTATTTGTATTAGGTGTTTAGATTGATAATTTTGAAGTCAGTGATACTATAACTGATTTAGACGAAGTAGAAACAATGCCTTAGTACATAACATATTTTTCAACACACTTGCTCATAACGACGTCTTTATTCCACCGATTTTTGGCTCATAATCATAGATATTAAACACGCGTGCTTTTTCATTATATTATTGCACTAGTGCCTTTAGTTTATTAACCCGACCAATTTAGGTTTGTACCATAGTACCAAGTCGTAAGTAAGAAGAAGAAGCGATATAATTTAGTCGGGTTATACAATACTTTTATTTTAGCAACAAACAGTATTCATGCGAAAAATAACAGTATCTACATATTTATTTCAATAAATGGTAAATCCAGATTTATTACTAAAAAATAGCTCAAACTCATTTAACATTTTCTGTGTTTTGTGTTTTAAATACGAATTATTACATTTTTAATCTTGGCTTTTGGCCGATCTAGTTCGCGCCTAAGCCTTGCGCGAGCATCGGTATCGCGGCAAGAAAAAAAACAATGCGCCATTTTTTCGTAAATAATAATTGTCGGCTGTGACGAAGTTTGCATTATTTAAGAAGTTTAATATTAATGAAAATGCCTACTTCAAGTGAAGAAAATGAAGAAAACCTATTATTTACTCCGCCGGACATACATAAAACGCGTGCGAAAGTCTTTGCCATCAAAATCGAGTGAAATGTATTTTTACTAAATGTTTTAATAATTAAAAACTTAGTAAATGAAGAGTCTTGTTTTTTCCTCGCAAGTGTGTTGAAAAACGTCGTATGATACGCGTGTGCCTGTGACCATTATATACGCGGCTTTCTTATGGCGCACTCGCTTTCGCTCGTGCGCACACAATATCGCCTTCTATATAATGGTCAACTTAGCACACTTGTATCATAATGTACTAATATAAAAACACAGCGCAACAAATGTAGTGTCAAATTCAGTGTAGGTCCTATAGATTATTTAGAGCCGATTTTACCAATGTCAGATAAGACTTATCCGACTGAGACCTGATTCTACCAACGACAAATAAGGAATATTCGTAGAAAAAAATACGCCTAATTTAAAATAATTAACGTCCATTTCTTTTTAAAATCTGTCGTTTTTAGGGTTTTTTGCCATTCGGCTACTGGCAAAAAACGGAACCGTTATTGTTTCGTCAAGTCTGTACACGGGGTCTCATTCGGTACATAAGTTACATAGCCTTTAAAATTTCTCAATAGATGGCGACACGTGTATAGCTAGCGCAATTACTGTTTATTAGATAGACTAAAATCCTAAGATACGTGAAGATAATACCCGAAAAATATGTTAATAAACATTTTCAGTTGTTTAAAAGAGAAAAAAACTCAATACCATTGTTTTTTTCCATAATTGGCAAAAATAGTGTAAAAAGCATAAAAGCATGCTTTTACTACCCTCTAACCCTCTGTCGGCATACGACAAAACTATGTGGCATGGTGGAAAGTTGACAACAAACTAGTATAGATGGCGCATTACTATGAATGCGTTTCATTTGACCAGTGATGCCAGACGGTATTTTAAGTAGACTTGTGTAGCTCGCGAGAGAAAGATAAAAAACCTCTCTCACCCAAACGGCTCATATATCCGTAGCTCACTTGTGTTTCAAATAAATCTCTATATCCGAGAGATAAAGTTGAATTTTCAGATATACTAACTGAGTCGAAGCCGGTGATAAAGAAAGACGGCTTCATTTCATTTCTAGAGCGAAAGAAAGAGAAGGGAAGATACGTTCGCAGTGTGCGTAGGTATTATGACCGAACCGTGGCTCGGTAAAACGGTAGAATCTGTATGTTCTCGTAGTGTTAACAAAATAAAGTTCAATTTGCATTGCGTGCGGTTCTATAAATATTGGCTGGTTGAATGTTTGTTGACGTTTTTTTAGTTTCTTTTGTGATTAGAGCCGGCGCACTTCGGCTGTCGGAATAATAGCAAGTTTTTGGACTACTGAATGCGACAACTTGATTTTATTAGTAAACAAACATTGAGTTAGTTACTTTTCAGGTGTTTTAAATTCAAAAACTGTCATTAACATTTTTTATCTAGGTTGACAGTCCTAAGCCTGCTTAGTATGAAGGAAAATCAAATGGTTATTATTTTCTTTATAAAGTAATATAAATAATTAACGTACGTAATAAGTATAAAACGTACAAAAAACTGTGAGCTTCTTATTAGTAGTTATGTATTGTATGACAACAAACAATAGCATATCCTTATTAAAGGGTTTTTGTTTATATATAGAATCATTCGCATCATCGTAAGTCGCTCTTTACTCATTACATAAATTACATAAAGTTACGTAAAAATCGTACGCTTCATCACCGAGTTAGTGAGATAAGGATATAATGACGACCCGTCTGGTGTAGTGGTCGAGAAATCGCCTACGACGCAGCGGGTGCGGGTTCGATCCCCGCACAATACAAACATTTGTGTGCATGAACATGTCTGTTTGTATTGGTCTGGGTGTTTTCTATGTATATCATGTATGTATTTACAAACAAAAAGTATTTAAGTATTATATCCGTTGTCTGGCACCCATAACACAAGCTTTGAGTAGCTTACTTTGGGGCTAGATGGCGATGTGTGGGAATGTCCAAAGGATATAAAGGAAAGGAAAGGATATATCTTTTGCTCTTCTAAGCCGTAGCGTGATTTCTTATAGCCCAAAACCTTCGTCGATTAATAATATATCCGACACATTTTTTTTATCGGTTCAGTAGTTTCTGAGATTAGCGCGTTCAAACAAACTAGATTTCAGCTTTATAATATTAGTTATAGTAGTACAAATAAATAGAAAACTCATTGTATGGCCAGAATTAAATTCTAACTCCTTAACGATAGTGACTAAACACGATGTTAGGAGATTTTGTCACATTATTAGGTACACATATTGATAGGCAACCAACGCTAAGAGCGTGTGCAAAATTTTGGTTGTTCGAGTAGGTTCTTGCCGTTTAAGGACTTTGAATAATTCAAAAATATCTCTTGTCTGCATTGCTCATATTATTTGATAAGTATTAATTACTCAAAAAATGATTTTCTTGATATAAAATCTGATTTTGTTTTATTTATGACCAGTTTTTGGCCGTGCTGACTTGCAACGAATACGAATTTTGTACTATAACTATTTTTTACATAAATAAATGTATCCTAACAATGGAGACTTTAAACTATAATCAAAAAACGAACAGACTGCGCGGGACATATTATAGTGCACAAGTGTGTGCGCAAACCTGTGGACCTCTGGTGCAGCCGTCACTTTAAAGTGCGACCTTCTAACCGCTGCGCTACCGAGGCAGTTTAAACGATTAGACCATGAACGAATGATGACAAACCTCAATATAATTAAAATCGACTTTCGAATTTATTTTAATATTTATATTTAGCTTTTTTTACTACGCACACCTAATAAAGTGCAATAGGCTGGGTTAAATCTTGCACCTGACAAATAATGTGTTTTCTTAAAATTTTAAATAAGTGGATATGTGTATTTGTAAAAAAAACTTGGCAAGAAAAATAAGGTTGCCTCTCCTACATAAGATTCGCATTGGGGAAAAATCAACATGTATCTTGACGGTGGCTGAATTATCACACACACTGATTGATATCCGATGAATTAGTCAATGTATTAAAAATGCTGGATAATCTTGATATTGTGCTGTTAACGTTGACCGAGCCTCTCACCTCAACAGATATTGAAATGTACAGGGACAAGAAGAAAATATTGTCGAACACTCATATAATACTTACTCCAGTATCTATTGTAAACTGAACTCTTGAATTGCGTATTAAGCGGTAATTATTTGGATTTTTAATCCTCAACGTGAAATAGGAACTTCAAACGGATGCAACACATGATTTCCAACTATGGGCTTCATAAAAGAGCTAAGTTTTCTTCGATCTCGAAATGAAGAGATGCGTAAAGCAAAAGTATGTAACTAACATAACCCTACGAAACAGTGAGCTGAAGTGGCAATAGGCAAGGCCCATAGCGCAAATGATGATGGCCGTTGGGGCAGGAAAAATCTACATTGGAGCATCAAAAGTCAAGTGAAGATGTCTACAAGCATACGACTTTGTATAGATTAAAGGATCACCATACATGAATACCACCGTTTAAAGGTTTCATGGAGGGGGTTTATGTACAATGTCCATTCTGGGGCTATTAAAAATGATGATAATACTCAAAACCGCGTGCTTGTGAGTTACTAGTTTGCGCAAGCGGTGCAAATCCCTGGTGCGCAGGGTGAGGGCCAGTCGCAATAGAGTACCTACCGTAGGCATTCGCACAGCGATTTGACTGAAGTTACCAGAACCATTATGAATGATTCATGCGCAGTCAATATACTATTTTTTTTGAAGTTATAATATTTAATATTTATTAAATTTTATTGTAATTTTATTTAATAATGATGCTTTTGATGATTGAATTAATTTCATAATTTATTTAAATCTTTTTTGACAGCTAATATAGTTATTCAACCCACAATCGAAATATTTTCATTCATTGGCTCCTAGGCCTTACCTCAAAATATTAAAATACTTAACTATAATTAGAAAATGATAACAATTCCATTGCAGTTGTTAGCCAACCCAACAATTCTGTTTTGTATGAATTATCAAACAAAATGAAGTAGTATATTATTCATTTAATTTCTGTTAACATGCAGTAAAGTTACAAATAAAACCATTGATGTGTGTGATGACATTCAGTGATCAACACCATTTTCCGAAAATTTAAAAACGAGATCTTAAACGGCTAACGGCCGGTTGCTAATAAATATCCTTTGGACATTCCCACACATCACCATCTAGTCCCAAAGTAAGCTACTCAAAGCTTGTGTTATGGGTGCCAGACAACGGATGTAATACTTAAATACTTTTTTGTTTGTAAATACATACATACATGATATACATAGAAAACACCCGTAACATTATGCGAGGATCGAACCCGCAACCCGCTGCGTATTTCTCGACCACGGTTGCTAAGTAATTAATTATTTTTAATTACTATTTATAATATCAATCACAAATAATAGTATTTCGTTGGTTAAACCTAAACATTAGAGAATTGTTGCCAGGTGGCCATGAACTGCCGGATGCCAGAAAATGTACGAGTTACCCTATATTTGTTTATGTTTTGTCGCAAACATAATTTTGTAAATGCGACTTGTAAAGGCAACTGTGGTAGGCAAGGAAAAGAGGTTATCCCGATTTTCCACACTTGTGTGAAAAAATTGACGTCTATTCATCCCATAATTTTCGCGGTGTGTTCAAACTCGACGATGCTAATTATTTTACTTTCTTACTTAAAGCCGATTTTACCAACGTCAAATAAGAAATATTCGTCAAATATGGTATAAAACGCCTAATTTGAAAACGCCACATATTTGGCAGCAGTCATAAAATTAATCTACCCTGAGACAGCTTGGTGTGAAAAAAATTACATGTTAATGTTCCACTTTTCCAGAATGTTTTTCTTTTATTAGATAAAACGTTTATTTATGTATAGGTAAGTGATTTTGTTAAATCACGGCATGCTTTTCACAATTATAAGTTTTTTTGTTGATTCTGAAGTGACTATAATTCTTACTCATTGCTTTGATCATGGTCACTCTATAGGTATTTTGCGCGGGTGTCAAGATTCAACGGAATCCTATACGGTTTTTAAATTTTATTAGATAAAGACGCATAACTGGTTTCAATTAATAATTAATAGTATACTAACTTGCGCTAATGCGTTAAATTGTAGACTAACAAAATGCATTGTAGCAGTAATATCTTACGATTTAAGCATAGAATAGATTAACGTCTATTGTTTTTAGTGTTTTTTTTCTTCATTTTTATGTTTTTGTAATACAAATCATCATATCATAATATAATCATAAATCTTAATGCTCATAAAAAGGAAGAACGAAAAAATACACTAAAAATTCTGTAACTCAACTACGAACAATATCGTTGGAGGAGGAAAGTGAAGCAATGTTAAGACAAGTTATATATCAAGGTCAGGCTGGGTACGCACAGTGTCATTAATTGTATTGTATTTTGTAGTAATCGATAAATTTGTAGAGCCAGTAAGTTAAAGTACTAAAAATGAAAATAAGTATTGAATTGATTGCAAACTCAATTATCTTAAATAATGTTTTTCCATAAAAATAACTAAACGTCCTGATAAAACATACTGAAAACTGCATCGAAACTCGCGGACAAATACCTACCTAGTACAGCAGAGAATCTCCTTTTTTGAACTCGGTTGAAAACTCAATGAAATAAGTTGTGTGCTTAAACATAATACCGGAATAACCCATCCATTAACCACAATGTGTGATTTTTTAATCAAGTATTTTAGCTTATAAATAGACAATTGATTCCGAGAAACTTAGTGTCCAGCAGACGCTACGAGTGGGCATAGGTCGTACTTGCTAATTCAAGTACCAGGTCTTAAAAGTGCTGCGCAAGCGTATCGCCTCGCTGATGATCCGTGCGCGTGGGAGCCCTAACACCATCCTGAATGTCCTCAGTCAGAAGCCAGACTGCCCTCTTCTGCAGCACTGGACGAAAGTACATACAAGTGTGCCTGGTGCTCCAGAGAGTGGCCGATATTTAAATTAAATAATAATAATTATAATAGAACAATGAACAACTTTATTAATTGTAATTTAATTTATTTTGTAATTGACATATTTTTAGTATTTGTATTTGATTCGACTAATTTTAATTTTAATTTAATTGCAATTTACTATAATTATTTTCTAAATTTAAAATTATTTTGTGTTTTGATATAATTTTATACTTTATGGACATCGTCTGAAATAAATGGATTTTATTTTATTTATTTATTTTTATTTTAAAAGTACGTCCATAAATCAGCACCAGGGCTCAAAACCAGGTATCAAAGTAAACATACCGGTTCACCGGCCACTACCCCTTTTCGGCCACTTCGCACATTATTTTGAATAATAAACAGTGTATAGGCAGCTTCTTTCCAATTTCACGTCATTCGACTCGGACGACGTTCACGGTTCATAATCCAACGGCTTAACCTGGAAATTTGCAATCTGAGCCCTCACGCGCCATTTCAAAATTTGGTGTCTGGAGGCGTGGCAAATTTAGCCAAAAAAATAGCAGGTGGGTTGATTTTCAAAGGTGAGTTTTTGAGTGTTACGATTGTACGAACACATAAACCAATTCATTCACCTATGTGAATATATCATAACATAAACCAATTCATTCACCTATGTGAATGAATTGGTTTATGTGTATGAAGCATGTGTTAATTCAATATTAAAGTGCCCAAACTGACCAAAGTTTTAATAATATGTAGTATTTTTGATGGTCGGACAATAAGTTATCGTTTAGTTTAAAAATCCTCTTTCCGACCGGGTGGTCGGGAAACCAGTTTACTTACGTCATTTTTCTTAGCTATTATTGCGGAAACCTTATATTTACAAACAGAGATCCTATTATAATAGTAAACAGCTTTAATTTTGTAAAGAGAAAACTAGATTCCGGCCGCCCGTTTACCTGATAGTTCCAAAGATATGACCTTTAAAAATACCAAAAGTGTGACGGCTGATAGCTAGTCTTCACAAAACCTATTTCCGGCCGTATTTATTAAAAGGCGTGACATTTTTTTTATTACATTGACAGAAAATCAAACAATACCTTCTATAGAATTTTCGAATAATGGAACGGGAACTGCAAGTTTTAGATCCAGACCCACTAGCCACTGTTAGAGTTTTCTTCTGTTTTTTTCTTATTTATTATTTGTTTTACTTTCATTCTATTATGAGCCCTATATGCTATTGAATAACACGAATTTTCCTACCGTGCATTAGGTGGCCGATAACCAGTGCATTGGTGGACGATAACTGAGTAAAAAGGCCGATAACCGGTATGTTTGCTATATTTACAAATAGATTTTTTTTTAATCATGTATCACTACTACGTCTATTAGCGTTAGGTATTACGAATCTAGACTATTGTAGGTCCAAATGTTTTATTTTTTTAAAGTTTTGACGTTCAGCATTATGACAGAAATCAACTCTGAAGTCAACAAGTCGCTTAAACGGCCGATAACCGGTATGTTTACCCTACTTAGAATTTGTTTGTGTGATAGTTTTTTTACGTGTAGATATTTTACTAGATTTTTTCGGTAAATAAACACACGAAAAAAGTTCGATTGTCGCGAGAATCGCCCTCCTGGTTGGGAGGTAAATACCTACCAATTTTGCTGCATATAGAAGACAATGTACAAAACGAAATACCTACTTTAAGGAAATACTTTTCGTTTGAGCCTTTGAGTTTCTTATCGGCGCCCAGGAGCTCTATTTTTGAATCACTCGCTTCGAAATGGCGAGTGATTTTCGTTCGACAACGAGTTTTTTCTATGGATTTTAATTCATCTTCGAACGAAAATCACTCGCCATCTTGAAGCGAGTAATTCAAAAATAGAGCTCCTGTGCCTCTATTTTTGAATCTCTCGCTTGGATATGGCGTGTGATTTGAATTCGAAAACGAACAAATAATCAACGAAAATACCGTGAATAAGGACGTGAGTAGGTACTCACAAAATTTAGATATATTTATTCAAATCCCTTCTGAATGGATTTCAACTGGTTTTCATTCAAAAATTGGAGTATAATCAGTGAATGTCATACGCCATCTTGTCGCGAGTATTTCAAAAATAGGGCCTCCGGCTCTATAGTGCCTACTAAAATAAGTTGAAAGTATTTAATAGAAAATGCATCCATATTTCGATACGCATAAGGCGCAAAATCGCATTAGCAAGAAAAATACTTGAGTATTTTTCGCAATTTTTGACCTCTTTTTATGAGCGCAAGGTTTAATTTCACTAAAACCCCAGATAATATAATACTACTAGTACTAAAACGGTCTTCTTATTATTTAGTATTTCGGGGAAGCCGGTACCGCTTGCAGCTAATTAAAATACTTTCATGCTCTTGATAAACTATATTCGTAGTATGAAGGTAATGTAACATTCTTTAGACATTAAGGATTATTGATACGACCGAAATTACAGCATGTCAAAGATACGGGATCTTTTACGAGCGCGTATTTTTGATTCTGGCTTAACTGCTGGCAAATAAATTCAAAATGTTACAAGGTACAAACGTATTGATATAAATGAATATATATCTATGTACAAATGCTTAACGCCAGATATGCTTATTTATTATGGCAGTATGGCTCAGAGCTTATCCCATTCCTTGCAGAATCAGAAAGAATCGAAAATCCAGGTAGAAAGGTACCTACTCTTCATTCTTCATCTATCTCTCTTTTACCTAAGATACATAATTCACACATCAAAAAAGATTGCGATCACTTTGAAAAATCTAAATCTTTTTTGTTGGGGTTAATGATTTATTACATATTATTATTACACAGGACTTTTACACAGACAGGGTCTAACAAAACCAATGATCGACCGCCATCGTGCGGTATATATACATCATACAGATTACGCTCACCAAATTTGAGAAAAAAAAATCAGGCTAGTTTCAGAGATCAAAAAGTAGCACTTTTAAATGTGTAAAAAAACACACTATTTGCACCTGTTTACTATACAACACTGTCACATGCGCACGCACACCAACAAAGCCAGCCGTCATATGTCGGTTCGCCGCGCCGCGGCAGACGCAAACAAAGGAGCGGTATCCTTTGTGTCTGGGCGGGTGGCGGCGTTCTTCTTTCGCCGTCCACACGCGCGCGTGTGATTTTTATTGCATCCATCAGTCGCAAAATCATTTTGCCACGTAAAGGACGTCGACTGAATTTGACATTAACTTATTGCAAGTAGTCAAGAACGGCCTGAACAGTAAACAACAACAGTCTTCCTGAAGCGGCTAGACGGGTGGACTTAAGAAGTCTGGCGGGTGTTCCTCTACAGCACGGACATCTTGGCCTCCGTGTATTCTTCCTTCGGGTTCGGCCGTCGTGGTTCAGGGTGGGCCCGGTGCCCTGGCTGGCGCGGCGCCCCACCGATCACCTCTTCATGCCTTACCTATCTACCTACGTGAAGAACATGACATTGTCAGTCATGTTCTTCACGTAGGTAGATCAGTCTCAGTCGCGCGCACGCATCGGTGCGAGTTAGGCGTGTTAGCGTATATTCGTCGCGTAAGCTAGCGCATACAAATAAATAATGACGAACGTTGTGAAGTGCAATGTATGTAACATCGTAATTGACGAACTGTTGTCATACATACAAAATAAAGTATCGATCGCAGACGAGGAAACTTTGGTGCGTATTTGTACGACGACTTTTACAAGCGATGAAATTAAGAAATCCAAGAAGCTATTGTTTGAATCTATTCCAACGGACAAAAGGAAGATAGTACGAAAGAGCAAAGGGAAGGAAGACCGTGATGTAGCAGATATCATATCCTTGTTTAAATCTGAGGAGCCTGACAATATTCCAGTGTTTGTGGCAAGACAGCTGGAAAAATTACCACCTATCTTGTGGGATCATTTAGATTGCTCGAAGTTGCTAAAGGACATGATAACGATGAAGTCCGAAATTGAAGCCATAAAGACGACATACGCTACGCTGAAGTGTGTTAACGAATTAAAAACGGAATTTAGAAGACTAAAAACCGATTCCCTACCTCCGGCGACGTCATTATTCAAAGTGAACACGAAAAGAGGTGCATGGCTAGACAGTGGCCCGATGGGACTTTCACACGATTATGATATGTCGATTAATGAAATAAATACACAAAACGTTCATGATTCATTGAACAAAAAATCACCTTCAATGCATCATGAAATATCGAGGGTAGAACGAGAAAATCAAGCAGAACAAAATCAAAACGATTACCAACGGTTGTCAGTGGAACGCGAACGGGCCCAAGCAAGCGTAGGCACCGTCAGCGGCGAGGGAGGAGTACAGAAAATCGTGAGTCAGGAGTCGAGCGAGCCAACCGGTTCGGTCGTGACGTCAGACACATCGAGTACGACTGGCACACAGACACAGTTAAAGGAACAGCTGACCGTCACTGATAAGGTAGGCGATAGTTGCGCGCTAAAACTGTTCGAATCTGAGCGCTCGTCAAACAATAGCCCAGAAAAATGGCAGAAAGTGGTATTTCGCAAAAACCGGAACAAATATCGCTACTCGGGAAAGTCGGGCATAGCAAGAGATTTAGAATGCACCTTCAGAGCGGCTGAAAGAAAAACACCAATGTTTATTACAAATGTGCATATCTCTGCCACTGAAAGGGACATAATAAATCATATTTATAATAAGACACAAGAAAGAGTGTCTCTAGAGAAAATAAATATGAAAGTAGAAAGAGGGCACAAAGCGTACAAATTTATGATATCTGAGTCTAATTTATCTAAATATATGGACGAATCGCTTTGGCCTGAAGGCGTTATATTCAGACGATTTGTGAATTTCAAACACAAGAAAATTAACGCTGCAGATGCTGCCAACGTAGACGGTCCGAATAAACAAAACAATGGATAGTTGCCCATTTACACTTGGTACTTTTAATTGTAAAAATATAAAACGGTCAATAGAAGATGTTCGGGCACTATGCCGTTCGTGTGACGTGTTATGTCTTCAGGAAACGTGGCTAATGTTGCATGACATCCCCTTCATCGGCACTATTGATAGCGGTTTCGGATATACGGCGACGACGGCTATGGATACGTCTGCGGGCATCCTAAGAGGACGTCCGTACGGCGGTACTGCAGTGCTGTGGCGGTATAGTGCGTTTCAGCAGGTTTCAGTTTTACAGTGTGCAAATAGCCGCATATGTGGTATAAAAATAATAACTTGTGATAAGCCTATGATCGTAATTAGTGTTTATATGCCTACTAATTCGGCTGATAATTTACCTGAATTTATAGACTGTTTGAGTGCAGTGAGTGCTATTGTTGACGAATACGGTAGTGATGCTGTATTTATTTTGGGAGACTTCAATGCGGACCCGGGTGAGTTGTTTTACAGTGAACTTTGTAATATTTGTAACGACCAACTATGGTCATGTGTAGACACGGAGTTTTTAGGGTTAAACTCAGGCACGTTTACATTTATTAGTGATGTGTACGGGACCTGCAGCTGGTTAGATCACTGTATAACTTCTCAGTCGGCAAAGCAGTCTGTAATTGATGTTGATGTATTGTACGACGCTCAGACCATTTCCCGCTGCTTGTACGTTGCGATTTAAAGTTTCTAGCCCCCAAAATATTGCCTAAAGTTATAAATGCAAATAAAGATATAGTATGGGGTGAAAGAAGTATAGAACAAATCAATATGTATACCAGTGAGTGTCATAAGAGGCTAAGGTTGATTGACTTTCCTTCTGATTGTGTGAATTGTGCTGACCGTGCATGTAAGGACCGTGGCCACTGGCAAACTCTAGATACGCTGTACGCCGACATTGTGACCGCCCTGCGTGACGCAGCGGTGGTGGGTCGAGGAAGCGGGAAAGGGAGGGGGAGTGGCTTATGCATTGCGGGCTGGAACAAACACGTCAGTGCGGCTCACGGGGAGGCCAGGTCTAAGTTGCATGAATGGAGGATGTGTGGAAAACCGAAGTCGGGTTGTGTTTACCGAGAAATGTGTGAAAGTAGGCGAGTTTTCAAATCTAGATTAAAGTGGTGTCAAGAACACCAAGAACAAATAAAAATGGACTCACTGGCCGAAAAGCATACGAAGAGGAACTTTAAGGGCTTTTGGAAAAACACCAGTAAAATGAATGGAAGGCCTGGCCTTCCCGTGAGCGTTGACGGTGTGAATGACCCCAGAGAAATAGCTAAAGTTTTTAAGAACCATTTTTCTGTGAAATCACCCCTAGGCCCGGCTGAGGAGGTGCTCAATAAATATATATATAATCAAGTGGCTCCAATGGTATTTCTGGCCAAAGATGTTTCAAAAGCCATAAAAAGCATATCACGTGGTAAGTCGCCTGGGCACGACGGTCTAAGTATTGAGCACCTGCAATACGCCGGACCACATATCACGAGGGTATTGGCTATGTTTTATTCGCTGTGCGTGAGCCATTCTTACTTACCGGTTGAGTTTATGAAGACTGTTGTAGTGCCTGTCGTCAAAAATAAAACTGGTGACCTCACTGACAAAACTAACTACAGGCCTATATCCATTGCTACTGTTATAGCAAAAGTGTTTGACGGTTTGCTTAATGCACAGTTAAATAAATACGTGAATCTTCATGATAACCAGTTCGGTTTTCGACCGCGGCTGTCGACAGAAAGTGCAATACTGTGTTTTAAGCATACCGTTAAATACTATACGAACCGTAAGACGCCTGTACACGCCTGCTTCCTTGATTTATCAAAGGCTTTTGATCTGGTGCAGTATGGCCGTTTATGGGAGAAGCTGAGAAGCATTAACTTACCCGAGGAGCTCATCAGCGTGTTCCAGTACTGGTACTCAAACCAATCAAACAGCGTGCGTTGGGCGGGAGCAGTGTCGGATCCGTATCGGCTTGAATGCGGCGTGAGGCAGGGCGGATTAACATCTCCGACTCTGTTTAACTTGTATATGAACGACTTAATTGTATCTCTCAGTAGTCAGCGTGTCGGATGCTATGTCGATGGCGTATGTGTGAACAACTTAAGCTATGCCGATGACATGGTCCTACTGAGTGCGTCGATCTGTGGCTTAAGAAAACTGATACGTATATGCGAGGAGTATGCGAGTGGACACGGTTTAAAGTACAATGTGAGGAAGAGTAAATGCATGGTCTTCAAGGCAGGTACCAAATGTCCCAAGGACTTACCACCGGTATTATTGAATAATGTCCCTTTAGAAGTTGTCGATCATTTTATGTACCTGGGACACGTAATAACTCATGGCCTCAAAGACAATGCGGATATCGAGCGGGAGCGGAGATCGTTGTCCATTAGAGCAAATATGATAGCCCGCAGATTTGCGCGATGTTCACAGGCGGTCAAAATAACATTATTCCGAGATTATTGTACATCGCTCTATGGGGCCAGCCTGTGGGCCGACTACAATAAACGGTGCTACAGCGATCTCCGTATCCTGTACAATAACGCTTTCAGGGTGATTTTGGGGCTGCCCCGTTTTTGTAGTGCCTCGGGCATGTTTGCGGAGGCGCGCACTGCATGTTTCCACGCTACCATGCGTAAGAGGTGCGCGTCAATGGTGCGCAGAGTGCGGGGCACCTCCAATGTCATCTTGAAGGCGATAGGAGACAGACTGGACTGTCCCTTCCTCCGGCACTGCTGCGACAGACATGTCCCAGTAGTTGCTGAGGTAAGGGGCTTCTAAAATAATAAAAGTAAATATCTTTATTTTTATATAATGTGATTGTAATGATAATAATAATAATATATATTTCTGATACTTTGTAATTTTAATATTCATTTCAATTTAATTCTTATTAGTATTTTCTTTTTGACATATTATTATTATTTTATTACATATTTTCCCTTTATTTTATTTAATGAATTGTACGAATATATGGATCAATGTTATCTGAAAATAAATAATTTTGACCTAAAAGCAAAAAGCATATCACGTGGTAAGTCGCCTGGGCACGACGGTCTAAGTATTGAGCACCTGCAATACGCCGGACCACATATCACGAGGGTATTGGCTATGTTTTATTCGCTGTGCGTGAGCCATTCTTACTTACCGGTTGAGTTTATGAAGACTGTTGTAGTGCCTGTCGTCAAAAATAAAACTGGTGACCTCACTGACAAAACTAACTACAGGCCTATATCCATTGCTACTGTTATAGCAAAAGTGTTTGACGGTTTGCTTAATGCACAGTTAAATAAATACGTGAATCTTCATGATAACCAGTTCGGTTTTCGACCGCGGCTGTCGACAGAAAGTGCAATACTGTGTTTTAAGCATACCGTTAAATACTATACGAACCGTAAGACGCCTGTACACGCCTGCTTCCTTGATTTATCAAAGGCTTTTGATCTGGTGCAGTATGGCCATTTATGGGAGAAGCTGAGAAGCATTAACTTACCCGAGGAGCTCATCAGCGTGTTCCAGTACTGGTACTCAAACCAATCAAACAGCGTGCGTTGGGCGGGAGCAGTGTCGGATCCGTATCGGCTTGAATGCGGCGTGAGGCAGGGCGGATTAACATCTCCGACTCTGTTTAACTTGTATATGAACGACTTAATTGTATCTCTCAGTAGTCAGCGTGTCGGATGCTATGTCGATGGCGTATGTGTGAACAACTTAAGCTATGCCGATGACATGGTCCTACTGAGTGCGTCGATCTGTGGCTTAAGAAAACTGATACGTATATGCGAGGAGTATGCGAGTGGACACGGTTTAAAGTACAATGTGAGGAAGAGTAAATGCATGGTCTTCAAGGCAGGTACCAAATGTCTCAAGGACTTACCACCGGTATTATTGAATAATGTCCCTTTAGAAGTTGTCGATCATTTTATGTACCTGGGACACGTAATAACTCATGGCCTCAAAGACAATGCGGATATCGAGCGGGAGCGGAGATCGTTGTCCATTAGAGCAAATATGATAGCCCGCAGATTTGCGCGATGTTCACAGGCGGTCAAAATAACATTATTCCGAGCTTATTGTACATCGCTCTATGGGGCCAGCCTGTGGGCCGACTACAATAAACGGTGCTACAGCGATCTCCGTATCCTGTACAATAACGCTTTCAGGGTGATTTTGGGGCTGCCCCGTTTTTGTAGTGCCTCGGGCATGTTTGCGGAGGCGCGCACTGCATGTTTCCACGCTACCATGCGTAAGAGGTGCGCGTCAATGGTGCGCAGAGTGCGGGGCACCTCCAATCAATGTCATCTTGAAGGCGATAGGAGACAGACTGGACTGTCCCTTCCTCCGGCACTGCTGCGACAGACATGTCCCAGTAGTTGCTGAGGTAAGGGGCTTCTAAAATAATAAAAGTAAATATCTTTATTTTTATATAATGTGATTGTAATGATAATAATAATAATATATATTTCTGATACTTTGTAATTTTAATATTCATTTCAATTTAATTCTTATTAGTATTTTCTTTTTGACATATTATTATTATTTTATTACATATTTTCCCTTTATTTTATTTAATGAATTGTACGAATATATGGATCAATGTTATCTGAAAATAAATAATTTTGATTTGATTTGATTTGATTGTTTATACCTACGTACGTGAAGGACATGGCATTGTTTATGAAGAGATGACTGTGAATTGTATCAGTTTTACGCAGAAGTTATAAAAACATTCTAAATCGTGTAACAAGTGATACGTGATGATATGTATCGAAACCTTAGACATTTAGTGTTATCTTACCTTCCGTTAATCCTTAACCAACATTCCCGTAAATAGGTAACTTTTTTATGAATTAGCTAAGACGCCATGGAATAATTTTTGTTTTAGAGGGCTTAAATAATTGTTTATTAATAACAACATTATCCACGAGTATTTTACGTTTCAAAATAAACTGTTGCATCAATGTCGTATTTTCTTTATACTTATCTATATCCTTAGCCTGCTTATACCAAAGGAATCATTTGCTTATGTCTCTTTTGAGGTTTAGGTAGGTAGGAGACTTAATTTTTTGCATAATAGAATCAGTTAACTATTTAGGTAGGTAAACACTACAACGCCTTTGTCTTACAATTTCTTGCCTGGCTGATTATTTATTTTGGTTAGGCAACGTTAATTAACATTATTGATAAGGTTGTGTCTGTTATTATTTTAGTAGTAGGAGTAAAAAGGAAAGACTGCAACTATAAAGTAAGTATGCAAATCTGCCACTAACTCCGTAAACCCCCAGATTATTCATTTAATTTACACAGCTTGTTTGAAAGTTTCTTTAAAGTAGGTAGACAAAACTGGGGGCCTACTCTGTAAGACGTTGCACGTTATTTCGGCTAAAGCCATCTTGCTTGCTCCCATGTTATCCTGGTACGGGTGACTGAGATGACTAGAGTAGAAAGCATGAACATTTGACTTACAGAGCAGATACCTTTGGTTCGTATGTGTGTATAGGTATATAGGTAGAAGTATAGCAGGTTTCCTTATATAGAAGTGAATTAGTATGTTAGGAAACATAACTTTGAAAAAACTCTATAAAACTAGTTTTGTTAGACTGTGTATTATAAGAAAACAAACAACAAATAGGGTTTCTGCTTCAACGCCCAAGCGGTCGCATGAGACCGCATAACATTGGAATTTCTATTGTGTATCGTTCAAATACGCTTGAGGGATAAATACAATAACATCTTTAAAAAAATAAATTACCTTATGCGATGATCACATTTTTTATTTGTTTGTGTAGGTACCTACCCAAATCTGGATGCAATCGTATCGACAGCCGAAGCTGAAATCTACTGGTCGCACACGAAAATAAATTTAGCGCCATCTATTGATGAAGTTAATACGTGGACTGCAGTGAGTTTAGCGCCATCTATTGAGGAAGTAAAAACGTGGACTGTATTGCGAGCAACCGATGTGCTTTTATATCGGCAAGTCCAGTCTACTCCAGTAGCTCCATCTAGTCCGTATTGTAGTCTTCCCAATCGCCCGTTACTATCACCTGTTTCGGCGGAACCGTTTTCTTGTATGAGATGAGGTATCTGTACTAGTAGTATTATATTATCTGGGGTCTGTATGTCTGACCGTTCGTATGTCACAGCCACATTATTCTGTAACTAGTAGATAATATTACACGGTTGAAACTTAGTAGGTAGATGTATCCTGTTAACCGCTTTACGATTCTAATACAAAAAAATAAAAATAATGATATTTAAGTGGAGGCTCCCATACATGAGTTAAATATTTTTTTGTCAATCCTCGCATAGGTTTGTCTATGGATAGGTCTTTTAAAAATGTCATCGAGGTTTCTTAAACCATTTTCTCTAGAAGTCTAACGTTTGAGAGATAGATGCTTCCAAATTGGTAAAAAAATACAATCATGAAATGGCTTCCTTCATCTTAACCGATTGTTAAATATCTTTAAAAATATTTTCATTCGATATTGTGAGAGCAATCTCGCAACATTGATCAGTGACGCAGCCTACGCGTTAAAAGATATCACTCGCCAAATTCAACAGGCTTGCCATGGCAATGTGTCGGTGGCCGAGTGGCATAGGCATACGCCCGGATAGCGTCAGACACGGGGTTTGATTCCTCATCTGATGCAGTTGCTTTTTTCAAGTGCAATTACACGGAACCCTTAGTGTGCAAACGATTCGCACATGGCTGGTTTTATTCTTATTCCTGCAGAAAAAAAATCAGACGTTAGTAAAATTGGTCTTGAATAAGTATAGAACGCCCAATTATTTGCCTAAATGAGTGCTGTCAAATATATGACGTTCTTAAATAAGGCGTACCTATTGTATTTTATTCGACGAATATTTCTTTTTGAACGTTGGAAAAATCGGGCCGTAACAGTAGTAACTTGAATTATATTAAATAAGAGTTAACATTAAAATTTTCTGATCTATTCAAAATGAAGTAATTAGTTCGCAATTATATACGCATGACTGTTCGTGAATGAAATTGGTTAAAATATTAATAAAAAGCTGCTGAATCGGATCCGTTTTGCCTCGAGTAGTGTTTATTGCAGTAATTCCGTGAAAAAGATTTTTGTTCCGTTGTAATAATGAGGGAACTATAAGAGGTGAATTTTCATGCATTTCCGATTAAAATAATTATCACAGTAACGTTGTTCGCACCAAATTTTGAGGAAACATAGTTTACAAACTTAATAGGGACTCTCTTCTGATGCCTAGAAGATAGCTTTTAACTAATGTTAAAAATTTAAATGAAAAAAATGCTATCGTGTAATTATAAAAACATGATTCTTTGATACGTAGCATAAGAATTGGCTATAATTATTGATGAAATATGATAACTTCTGTTCAAATTATCCATAACATGATTGTGATCTCAGCAAATTGTTTCTTATTCGTTTACTTTTTTTTTTAAATGTTATTTTTATGCCTTCTTAATAAATTACATTGTTTCGATATAAACTCATAAATTAATCGGGTGTTTCTCAGAAGTCATCAACGCTTCTGTGTACCATGATCAAAGGGTAATGAGTTGTTTATTAATTTTACTTATTTTAATGACATACTTCATGCATATAATTAATGTTTCTCCTTGAATACAAACGTTAATTATTTTGAGCGATAAAAATAGAAACACGAATATTTTTTTACTAAACTCGTTTGGGATAACCTTTTATTCGTGAATTTTATAAATCTTGTTTCATAAGATAAATAAACAAAGGATATTAGGCAATACATAAAATATATACTGATCAATTGATAGAAGAGCTATCGGTCACTTGGAACTTAATGAAAGGAAAATTACCAAAAAAGGAAAAGTGTCCAAAGCGCCTGCTTTTGGATATGTGCATTCTCCCCATCGTCACGTATGGCGACCAAATATGGTCCCTAACTGATCCTCAGAGGTCCAACCTAGAGGTTTCTCAAAAAGCGATGGAGCGCAGCATACTTGAAGAACCCGACCGATCTTATCCGAAACACTATCCATGCGCTCCTGACATCTCTCAAAATGCTGCTCAGCTAACTTGGGGCTGGGCCGGTCATTTCAGCCGCATGTCGGACCTCTGGGTCAAAATCTACACCGTGATGGTCCTTTTGGAAGACGGCCATGCGGTAGACCCAGTACTCAAGGAAGACGGTGATATAACGAGTTAGACGCTTTTAACAAAGACTGAAGAATAACTCTTTACCCATATCAGTGTTTCCAATGAATTATTATCCAAAAAAAATTAAAGTCTGAAGAAAGCCGGTTAAAAAAGAATCCTGTTAGGAGTGAACTTCTGGGTGAGCTTGCTCAATCGTAGTCTCTGTCAATGCCACGTCTGGTCTAGTCTGGTGACAAAAGAAAACCCATTTAAAAAAAAAACTGCCCCAAACTGTGGAGAGTGGATAAAGTGTTAAGAGGCCTTTGCCCTGCAGTGGGACACCACAGGCACTCAATAATAATATTAATTTACCCGAGCAATGGCCTACCGAATGAAAGGCATCACCCAACAAAATAAAAGCATTTTCATGTTATATCTAATATTCGTAACCAAATAATAATAAAAATAGAATGAAAATATAAAGAGACGCTTTTATTCCAGTAACCTGGCTTAACACTGATGGACTCTGCCTATTTTCACATCCGACGATTGCAACTTTAAGTAGCTGCTTACAAAAATAAGAGGCCGAAACATACATTGGAATGACCCTTAATCTTCGTCTCAAACCGCTTTAATACCTTTAAGCAAAAATATATCCTAAGGCTCTAAATTTAACGTGCATTTTCGTTTGCAAATGTTTACTACGTAAGTTTGAGGCGGGTGATTCGACGTCAGTGAGCGATCCCGAAAAATCTTGTGGCTCTCAAACGATACTACTCATTAGGGCGAAAGGACAAGATTTTTCGCTTGACTAAAGCACTTTTACCTTGTTACGAAGTGTTTGGTGCCTGAAATCGACGGAGTTATTAAGTAACTTGCTAGCAATCGCTATGAGTTACAATTTGAGTGTGGAATGACCAATCTAAGCGCTAGAATTGCTTGCAACTGCAAGTAAGGGAGCACAGAACCGAGGCTGTCTAAAATGTGACAAACAAATATATATTAGAAACATCATTGGTATTTTTTTCACATCTCTTCTCAGCTCTACACAGCTCCGCTTCTATGGAAACCATAGAAGAACTATCCTCTTCCAAAAAGGATAATAATTTTATGATGGGAATGGTTTGGTCTGGCAGAAAATTGCGGAAATGCGTGTCCAGTCATTTAATTTGTTGATTGTAGTAATTTGCAGCATCAAAACTATGGCCATGGCGTTAGTAATGATTAAAATATGTGATAGCGGTTGAGGTTAGAAACGGACCATCAGTAAGACATTTTCTGAGGTTCCATTTGCCGTTGTTCTCACTCACATTGTGATGGTGGTTTGCGTAAGTGAGACGTGAGACAGGAAAATCGACTTACGGAATAGATCCCAAAGGGGGCATCTTAATATTATTTGGGTCAAGTGAGACACAGTTCTGGTATGAAACAGGAAAACGATGTATCCATTTGTTATTCCTGATTTGTGTGTGATATAACCGTAAAATATAACCCAGTTTGTTAATTAGTATAATCTTGCAGCAGAATTTTATATCAGTTAAACGTTGCATGCGTTCCGAGATCATGATTATGATATAAAAATATTATGGCACCTAGGAGATTATGAATTCGGTAGGCCACTACACCCAACATAAAAGCTTCAACAAAACAAGATTTACCTATAATATCTGAGCTTGTTTAATCTGTCTTGCATTGGGAATTAATGCTGTGCTATTTTTGAGAAGATTTTAAAATTTGGTACTTTTAAACAGTAACTACTCATATCTCATATTATAATGATACACTCCATCAAGTTGGGGTTTATTCCATTGTTCCTAATTATTATTATATTGTGTACGAAATAAAGTTTTAACAGTTGTTTGACAAATCAAAAACCGTGAGTAAGGTACCGAAGTGGGCTGTGACTCCACTACAACCCACAGACATCACAATAAGCTTAACATTCAACTAGTAACGATAAAATTTTACAGAGAAATCATGACTTTATTCATGATATCACGATAGTACATACATATTTATGATTTCGATTTCTTATTCATATAAATCAATTGGTATAATATATAAGAAAACAAGAACATACATGGGTACAATATTTTGAACAATCTCATATTAGAAGGTTTTTGTTTACGTAAACCCACATACAACTGCGCATATTTTAAGCACAGATAAAATAATCTTCCGTATGCATTTCAATGCATTTTTACCAAAAAAAAAATTGGTCGGTATTTTTGGCATGGATATTTGGATGTATCTTCTAGACATGGCTTAAACCTCCATTATTGCCATAAAACCATTGGTACCGTGTAATGACTGTGAGATTACATACTACTAGCAGTTCCTCGCGGCTTCACCCGCCGATAAATCAGATTTAAAAAAAACATCACTATGAATTACAGTCCTGTCTTATTCTGATGTCTGAGCTATACGAGTATCATTGTAAAGTTTAATCCATCCAGCAGTTATTGCGTGAAGGAGTATCAAACATACATCCATACTCACAAATTTTCGCGTTTATAATATTAGTAGGATGACTTCAGTTAATGCCTTGATACCATGCAGGTGACATATAATTATTAAATGTCTGTCAAAGTATCACGATTATTGAATAATGTAGGGCCAATTAAATGCGATTAATGTCATATCAAAGGCCGCGGTAGTAATTACTCCGATCATAATTAACAAAAGAGAATATGCTAACAATGAGCTAATTAATATGAGATTGTGTGCTGCCTGCGGTTACGTCCAGTGTAGAATTCACCTTGCAACTTTTTTTTGAAAGCATCGAATTATTTGGAGCTTGCTTCGGTTTCACACAGGTGCCATATCATATACAAAAATACCTATATCCGAGGTCGTCTTACCACTTTAAGACCCCTTACATGCTGCGACTTTCAGTATCGATGCAGTCGCGCGTTTGGGCAACGCGCGACAGATGATGGACAGATTTAATTTTGACCCGATGCAGTCGCGCGTTAGTTATGATGCAGAAGTGCGACTGCATCGATGCTAACGCGCGTTAGTATCGATGCAGTCGCCAATATACAGTTCATAATTTGTCAATGTCCACCTTCTTCATCGCTACTGCTTCGATGCTAACGCGCGTTTGAATCGCGACTGTATCGATTATAAAAGTAGCGTATGTGTGTAAAGATTGACAAGTTGCGACTGCATCGATGCTGCATCGCGATAGCACCGCGAGTTACAAGATCTTGCGACTCACGTCGCTTTTTGTTTCAAGTGCCATTTTTGAGTCTTGCGTGAGATTTTATCAAACAGCCCATAAGGCCTCTGACTAGGCTTAACGACTAATATCAACCAATATTAGCCGGGACCAACGGCTTAACGTGCCTTCCAAAGCACGGAGATGCTATTGATGTACGTCACTTATATGGTCGGAATGGTCACCCATCCAAACACGACCGCGCCGTAGGTTGCTTCACTTCAGTATCACTACCAAAGCGCTGCTACCACTGCGCTACGAGCAACGCTATTTTTTTTAATGGGTTTCTTGTAATATTTTGTAATTTGTAGTAAGTATATTTAAACTGTTTTAAAAACTTTTACGATTATTATCGTTTTGCTTTTACTTTTTATTGTCTCTTTATCATCTCTTTGCACTGTCTGCATTTTTTCTGGTGGACTTATGGTTGACTGGTAAAAACCGCCATACTTGTATATGCTGTGCTGTATGTATAGTTGTAACTCCTATATTAAATATAAAAAATGCGAAAGTCAACAAGGATGTATGAAGGTTTGGTCCTTTCTTCACACTTTACCTACTTGATGGATTCTGATGAAACTTTACATATAATATTAAATTTACACAGAGCATTATACTGTTCTGTGTTAATGTAGTATTTTTGTTTGTAATTTATGTGTAATATTGTGTATGTCTGTTTGTGATGTCTCTCTTATAAATGTTTGTTATTTATTATTCTTATACAACTTATACGTCGGAAAGGAAATATATATTATTATGTAAAATACAATATTTTAACTGCCAGTAAATTGATAAATTCAAAATCGGTGTAAGAGACTAGTCTTTGATTACTGTTCTACAGATGGGATAAGTGTAATGTACCATAGGTATGTATATATATACACAATATGCACGGTATGGGTATCCAGTTGATAAATAGGACTTATTCAAATTAAACTATTACTGGCTAACTTTCAAGGATTTTCTGCTTGTTAGTTTATAAGGAGTTCTTGGCCTGAAACAGAAACACAAACACAGAAGCAATAGTAATAAGGAGAACTAGGTAGGTACTCTAGTTAGAAATAATATAAAAGAGAATAAAAAAATAGTCAATCATTATTATGCATTCATTTGATGGTTTATTCAGTAAAATAAAAAAGTAATTTCAAAACCAAAACGCACTTAAAAGTCTTCAATAAACTCTTGACCCTTTAAAGGAATGAAATCCATTTTAGGCGATCATTTTTTTGGAGTCGGCGCTACCACGTCTTTATCCATATCAAGCATCAACTATCGAACACTGACTCCAAAAAGAAATTGTTCGCCTAAAATGGATCCCCATCATACCATCATCAGATCCCGATTTGGCAACAATGGGACCAACTAGAAGGTGTTATAACCTCTAGGTAGGCAAAACATTTTTCAAATTGGTCAACAAATGACTGATATGCGATAACACAGCCACAAAAAAAAACATATATTCGAATTGATAACCTCGCCCTTTTTTGAAGTCTGTTTAAAAGGGCCATTGTTCTACTTCATACTTCATTCCATGTGAATGAAAAATTATTGTTTTTTTTAAAAAACATTTAAGAGCTTAATTCTAAATATCGCTGGTTTCTATTAAAAGGTTTGGTGTGAATTGACATTTCGCGTAAATAAATCTAATTTTCTGATTTTCTGCTGCGTCAAATATTATTTTAACTTATGTAGTCGACACCAGTTACGTGACGTCACGTCGTGCCCGCGTACTTCGAGACACATCGTCTACAATATGTTTTATATACTCTGCTTTTTTTTAATAGACCAAAATGACATTGAATGGCGGCCACTTAAAGGGTGGCCACTTTATCGTTATTAAAAAAAAACAAATATTTTCCTAAATAATCAAATATTTCAATTTTACCATATAATTATTGTTTTTATTCGATTTTAAAATATTCAAATAAAATTTCTTTATAAAAATCATGGTTCCTACAAAGATTATCATATTTATAAATGAAAACATTTGTGGAAAGTACTAAAAAGACAAAATAGATACAATCATACAACATTATTGATTGATATTGACTACTTTTACGAAACTGATTTTTTATTACTTTTATTTATAGCTTTATGTAGCATTTTACGTGTATTATTTATCATAATTAGTAAAACCGCATCGTAAAAATCGTACCACAAGTTCAATAAATCGCGACCAATTGAATTATTACAACAGTATACAGTACAACAACACTTGCAACATTAAATAATAAAAAGTCCGATTTCAGCTGTCATTCTGGTGTATCGAATAAAATCGGAGTATAAGTGGCCAGATATTTAGCTACGATACCTCGTCACGGGCAGTAATGGATGAGGCCAAACATGGACCATGTGTGCAGACATTAGTAGCCATTAATATTCGATTCGTTCTTCTTCTACGCTTTTGCTTTTCACAGACCAAAGCTAGCAATAACACGGGAGCTTGTAAACAGAAACTTATCTCATATCAGTTGGCAACTTTGGTTCACGTGCTGTTGTCTTTTAAATAAGTTATTACATAATTTTACACGAAACCTGTCGTCGAAGTTTGAACAATACCCTTCAGCTTCATGAAGGAAGTTATGATATGAGCCGGAAGACAATCATTCGACTGACGACACGTTTGGTGTATTGGTTAAAGCCCCTGGTCATTACACCGGCCGTCGCGGGTTCGAATCCCGCAAGGGGCAAATGTTTGTGTGATGAGCACGAATATTTGTACCTGAGTCATGGATTTTTATAATGTAATTTAAGTATTTATGGGATACACCCCCGTCATAACCTTAGTCTGGTATTCGTAACACAAGGAATAAAATTCTGTCTGAAATTCAGTGATTCGTAAATGCAAAAACCATGGAATTTTCTGTGAGTGTTGTGTGTCGAGAACAGGTGCGAGAAAATAGTGAGTATGTGAACAATCGTACTGCAAATGATCGCAATAAAAGTCTTCGAAGGGGGGTTTACCGATATGTCTGCCAATAACAGCTTAACCGCAACAACTTCAGTTACGCCGTGACCATGGCACTTGCAACAGTGCCGAAATATAGTATCGGAAAATAATAAGGTACATATGGTAGCAATCCCGTTACAATTTTTTCTAATGTTAATAACCATGTAAGTTTTAATCAAAATATAAAACATACTTAACTGGTAAAAAAAAAATCAATCAGGAGGCCGGTTCTCGCGGCAATCGAACTTTTTTCGTTTGGTAATTTTCGACTGCGAGTTTAATCGTTTTACCTTAATAAATATAGTAAAATACTTACACGAAAAAAACATAATCGTGACTCTGAGAAATCAAAAACTATTACTATCTCGCAACATTGATGAGGTCACGCAGCCTACGCGTTAAAGTAAGCGCTTGCAAAATTCAACAGGCTTGCTAATGTGACGGTGGCCGAGTGGAATAGGCATACGCCCGGATAGCGTATGACATGGGGTTCGATTCCTCGTCTGTCACATAGCCAAAGTTGCGTTTTACAAGTGCAATTTTTATCAAAAACTATTTGTTCTTGAACAAAGAAAATTCAATTGGTGAACGTTTTTTGTATACGAATTGCCCTCCCTGAACAGGCCATATACCTCACATCAACTTATAGTAACAAAAAGCTCTGCGGTATGTGATGAATACTTCTCACTCTGAAATCTGAAATCTCATCAGATGTTAATGCGATAGAGCCTCCCAGATACGATAAAGACATCAACATCAAAATATGTGTACAAAAAGTCTATACGCAATCTTTTTTTCAATAGAATAGAATAAGTAGCATAATATTTGTTCAACGTGAAGTAATATGGATTTCCTAGTATTGCTTATTTAAGAAGTATTTATGTAAGTATATATGTTTCATTCTTAATTATGTTAGTTTTTTTGTTCTTTTACGCCGCCTCAACTGTTTCTGCCTCACCCAATGGTTGACTGACAGACAATGCTTAAAAGCATTAAGTTCGCTATCTGTTCTTCATTTTGTTTGTGCCAAAAAATTAAAAAAAAATAAAAGCATGGATTTTAAAAATGAAATAAATTGGAAGCACTTTCAGCCACAAATATACAATGTGTCCGGGATAGGTATAGCGATATTGGAGGTACGTATTGAAAAAACTATTAACAAAAACTTTTATTAATGAAACACTACCGAAAACTTGAAAACAAAAATCGCTTTTCCATACTAAAACCATCGAGGTAGGTAAAATTTTACTATGGAAAAGCGATTTTTATTTTCAAGTTTTCGGTATTGTTTAATTAATAAAAGTTTTTGTAAATTCTCTTTTCAATACGTACCCCCAATATCGCTATACCTATCCCGGACACACTGTATAAATAAAGTAACATATATAAACTATATGTCTGCTGCGCACTTATTAGAGCTGTATGTTTACGAAGAATGACGAACGTCCCATTATTTTGCTGTATAAATTGTCATATCATTATACATCCGCTTGGTTAAGTATATCGCAAACAGCACAGCCAACGAGCTTGACTGTGGGTAAGACCATAGACATTTATTTCGATAGATGATACAAGTCTCTACCAGCTGTTTTTTTTTAACGAGAGTAGCCTCACATTTCCACTGGCGGAGATTTGCCGTCGAGACCACGTCAAGGGGTTGCATCATATGTATTATACAAAAGCATAACAAAAGACTGTTGATAAACACAACCGTGAGGAATTCAATAATTGACCAATATATGATGTACTGTTTGATTGTTTCACTTTCTTACCAAACAATTGGCACAGCTTTTTGATAACAGATGTGTAATAGTCGTGTATGGTGAGCAAATTTGTCATAAGTCATAAGTCATCACTTATGCATTTTATATGCATATGCATTACATATATATGCATTTTTACATGCATATTAAATTACAGAATTAATTTTAGATTTCAAAATAATATATAACTAATTAATAACATTAAAATTCAAGCAATAACTACTCAATCAAAATATCCACATCAAAATAACAAAATTACAAATAAAGAAATAAGTCTGTTTATTAATCGATAGTACCTCTATTATTGGATTGACTTGATTTAAATTATTGATGTGGTATTATGATGTGGTACAAAATAGAAAGTAAGAAAAAAACCACGTTGATCAACAGTCATTGTTGTAGTCTTAACTCGTGAAGTATTGTAATACCCTCGCGTCATCTATTTAATACACATCTGTGGGCAAGACTAAATAAAACAGTACCTTGGCCAACTATTAAGGCAAATAGGAAAAGTTCAAGGCACGCGTAACGGTTTGACTTACGCTCCTTTTCTCTGAGCCAAGCCGATACCCATATACAGAGAGTTATTTTCGACAGTGACGAGCGACTCAGGGGTGGTTGTAGACACAATCTGATGCCAGAAAATATATAAAAAAATAAGAAAAAAATGATGGAAAATATCCACAAAATCAATTTCTTGATCACAAAATCAATGAGTAGACAATGTTGAGACAAAATTGGTGCTTTCGTGTATTTATTGGCTGAGAAGATTTTTTGAATGAATCTAAAAAATATATTTCTTTATAGATGTAGATATTAAAAGTAGAGCTACGTAATTTAAAAGGATATTTGATGCAGCAGAAAATCAGAAGTGGTTTTCTTTTATATAACTTGCATAATTATTTTAAAAAAATAATGTTAATGACCAAAATAGCACTTTGTATACCACAAATAAGGTAAATAAGTCAGCTTACTCTGCTTAATTGAGGTTGGGTAATGATTGTGGGTAGAGCAATTTTCGTTTCCCTTTTTAATTGCGCTTTTTTTGTATAACACGACTCAATTTTTCAATTGCACTAAGTCTTGCGTTAGTAACTGAGGTTGAGGCTCTAATGTCAATATATATGAATATGCAGCGCGCCGCTTTTTCGCTAGGTGCAAACGAAATAGACATGCGACTGACAGGATTCAGTTGAAAACACTCCGAATATAATGATTAAAATATTATAAATGAGTATGTACTGGAATCTTAAGCTTCTTATCTATTTATGAGTATGTTTAGTTTGAGAAGAGCAGTAGCCAGTACGTATATATATACGCAGTAGCAAGTACACGCGATTTCATTCTATACTAAAGAAACTAAATCTGTCAATTATCGATTTAAAAGCGCATTCTATAAAAGCCAACACCTCAACTTTTGGTAAATATGTATCCAAATTATCCGATCGCTAATAATGCCCTCATCTCTTTACTATTGAATGCACATCTTTTCTGGAGCTCTATTTCTAAATCACTCGCTTGGGTTTGCGTGTGATTTTCGTCCCAAACAGGAATAAATAAAACATACGAAAATCACGCGAAGAATAGACGATAATCACTAAATAAAAAAGATTTTATTTTCAAATCCCCCTGTGTAGATTACAACTGATTTTCATTTAAATATTGGACTTTGATCAATGAATAGCTCTCGCCGTCTTGACTCCATTAATTAAAAATAGGGGTCCTGTTCTTTCTTGTACTATGAATATAACGTTACTACGTTATTGTACCTTTATCATCGCAAGTCGTCTAGAGTTTCAAGAAAACCTTAAGGAAAACAATCAAACAATTATAGAAGTGTGAGGGAGAAGTTTCTGTTACAAATGATTCCTTTGATGAGAAGGTTCACGGTTGCTTTGGTCCCTCTATTCGGTGCAGAGCTTATTGATCGTTAAAAGTCTTATTATTTATTTGATTCAATATCCTATCAAGGTAAATCGACGACTATGAGTGCTAGAAAAATATAATCTTTTACATGCAGAAACGAAATATCCCTAATCAACAGGTAGGTACATCAGTTTGGTGCAGGCTGGACTGTCTATACATTATCCCATTTCCCCATTCGATATTAGGGTAGTTTGACGTGTAACTTAAATTTATAAACAGGTATTGTAAAAATTGACACGAATTCTCAAGAATGAATTATTGTTTTAGCTTACCTAAAGTTTGGATTGACAAGATTGTTTTTTATTCTTGTGTTATGCAAATGAATATAACTTTTCTTTATAAAAATATCCACATTTTTGCGTACGCACATGATATCTATACTAATATTATAAAGCTGAAGAGTTTGTTTGTTGGTTTAAACGCGCTAATAAATTACTGGACCGATTTGAAAGTTTATTTTTACTATAGATAGCCCATTTATCGATGAAGGCTTTAAGCTTTATCATTGCCGCAACGGAAGGTGTTGCGAAAACGGGGAAAAATATTCATTGAAATGAAATGAAATGAAATGAAATGAAATGAAATGAAATGAAATGAAATGAAATTTATTTATTTGCTTTTGAAAAAGGGTACAGTTTAGATGGATTCATAAAGTATTAGTTCATCTTTTTCAGCCATATAAAGATAGCATGCAAATATTTAATACAGACTAAAAATAATAATAATGAAATGTCAAAAATCAAACTCAAGTAGACCAATTCAATAAACAAACATCAGAATAATAATTACATCAAAATACAATTAAATCAATTCAATTCACAAAATGTCAAGTTATTAAATATAAAATAGTTATTGTATAAACATGTCATTAACAAATTAACAATTGAAATTTAAAAATTCATTAACACTATAAAAACAATGTCCATTAAGCCATCTGTAGAGGGCACCTTTAAATCTATTCAATGGTAAGTCCTTTATATATGAGGGTATTTTATTGAAAATAGCTATACACATCCAATAGCAGTTCTTCTTAAATCTAGCGCTCTTGGGAGTCTCAACAGACACTAGTCTATTGCAATTTCTGGTGTTACGTACATATATGTCTTTCGCTTGTCTGAAATAGTACAAGTTTTGTTTTGCAAATTTAGCAATTTCAAAGATATATAGGCATGGGAGAGGTAAAATTTTGAGGTGCTTAAAAAGTGGTCTACATGGCTCGTCAGGCGCTGAGCCACATAGAGCCCTGATACATTTTTTCTGTGCAATAAAAGCCTTGTCCACATTTGAACTATTTCCCCATACAATTATGCCATAACGAAGTACAGATTCAACATAAGCAAAGTATGCTGTTAGCGCTGTACTTTTAGTTGCAAATTTCAACATTTTGAGAACTTCCGCTGCGTACGCTGCATAAAGCGTTTAAGTTACACAAAAATCATGTATAACGAGATGATTTTGTATTAACAGTTCTACAATAAAGTCCGTAACAACATACTCGTATGTCTATTTTATATGGTTTACTCACTACAACTTTTTATATGTTATATATATATTTTTAAAAGTAATGTACTATTCTCGTAGGTGTTTTAATTTAACACACCTGTATTAATTCTTTAAAATGTTGCCTTTTACATAATTTGACATATTTTAAAAGCTATCACTGTTAAAATAACTCCGCATCAAAATAATACTCGCAGCTTAAGTACCTACAACGCGAGCTTGCGCTGACTATGGTTGCTGGCCTCTCACTTACATCTATACTGATATTATAAAGCTGAATAGTTTAATTGTTTGATCGCGCTAATCTCAGGTACAACTGGACTGAATGAAAAAAATATTTTTGTATATATAATAGCTTATTTTTTAGGAAGTCTTGTCAGGCTGCAATGGGAAGGGAGAAAGCAAACTCAAAACGCGCGGACGTAGTCGCAAGGGAACCGCTAGTTATTAAATATGTATTGAGAGGCGACAGTAAGGATGTCAATTTCTTTAAACGATTTACTCAGGGAATCAGAATCATGTTATATCATTACTTGATACGACAAGTAGCACATCCTTAACCGAGTTCTCAATCGGGAGCCAGCTCGCAGAAAAATTAGATGCTGAATAAAACACGTAGATTTTTTTTTGGAAACGCGCATTAGCATCGTGACTGTTTCGATGCCAAAAGTAGTGGAAGTGTTTAAAAGTTTGTTATTTTACGACTGCATCGATGCTGGCGACTGCATCACTGCTTAAAGTCGCAGTGTGCAAATGGTCTTATATTGGGCACCAATTAACAATCTCATACATTGCTCTGATCCCAAAGTAAGTAGCTAATGCACTTGTTATGGAAATCCGAAACAACGGTGGTACCACAACACCCAGACACGAGACAATGTAGAAAGTTTTGGTTTCTACCTTGACCCGACCGGGAAGCGAACTCCGGGACCTCGGAACGGCAACGGTTTGAAACCCAGCTTATATACTTATATATATGTTAGTAATCTTTTTTTATCATAGCAGATCAACATATTCAACGCATACCTGCCACAATCACATTAAATAAAAATAAAAATAATTAATTTGCTTTTCATTCAGAACAAATTGCTTGAAAACTGAAGTCATATGCTGTAATAAAAGTGATTTGCGATTTCATTTCGGTGCCGTTGTCCCACGGAGAATATATCAACTCTGTACGAGAAGTAATGGACGTTTTACCTTTTAATTAACGTATCCATTTAAATTTTAAAAATAACGTAGTGAAATGAGATATTGTTATAGTTGTAAGTTGGTCTTACCAAAGAAAAGTAAGTATTTGAGCATTTATCAGTAACCCGTTTAGTGTCGAGAACTTGCGCCCAAGTGCACGAGGACTATTCCAGCGGTGCTACCGAGTCGGGCCCGAGTGTTTACGGCGACTTCTTTTTCTGACATCATTTTATACATAGCACTTGGACCCGAATGCTTGGCCACCAGCACGCTGTGTTCCGACCATTTGGACCCGAGTGTGCATGTTTTTTTTTAAATTATATTAGTGTAAATATTTTTTAACTATTTTTTATTTAAAATTTCAAAATTGTGGTTTTCTGTGTTATTCCTAATTTTTTAAGGTAGTCATTGTAGTAAGGGTCATTGTAGTAATAATACTACTCTTGAATACTCTTGATCAAAAAAATGTTGCGAGTTTCGTATTTTTCTTAATAAAAAATTAATCATATCGTTAAAAAGGATTGTCAAGATTGTTTAATATATTCGACAAACTAGGTAAACAGATTTTACAAGGCCCAAATATTCTCAAAAGTAGGCTTTGCTATCTCAGGCCGCAATGAAATTAATCAAAAGTAAATGGGGGGACGTTGAAGTTATGATCAACTTCCGGTTAAACCGGAAATTGAATAGTGTCTAGCTTGATAGTTAACGTTTGAAATCTGACGAACACAAATGACTGAATAGATAAAAAATATTACATGATCAGCGGAATAGATGGGACTCAGTGTTAACTATCATATATGATGAAAGTAAGGAAGTATTATAATCAGAATAATTAATACGTTTGGAGCTAGTTCAGATAAGGAATACTCGTCGAATAAATTACCAACGCTTAATTTGAAAACGTCACCTTTTTGTCAGTCATCCTTTATGTAAATGTCAATAGAAATTGTTATATTCAGTCGGATGAGTTTTATCTGACGTTGGAAAAAATATTTTTATGACACATTATGCATCCTACTATACGCAAATTTTTGATTAGACCAGAATGACAGCTTCAATGGAACTTTTTAGGGTTCCGTAGCCGAATGGCAAAAAACGGAAACCTTATAGTTTCGTCAAGTTTGTCTGTCTGTCCGTCCGTATGTCACAGCCATTTTATTCTGTAACTATAAGCATTACATAATTGAAATTTGGTAGGAAGATGTATCTTGTTAACCTCTTACCGATTCTTATAAAAAAATAAAAAATAATGTCATTTAAGAGGGGGCCCTCATACATGAAACTAAAACCAAAAACATTTTTTTGTCAAACCTATGCGTGTGGGGTGTCTATGGATAGGTCTTTTGAAATTACATGGAGGTTTCTTAAACTATTTTCTTTTAAAGTCTAACGTTTCATAGCTAGACGCTTCCAAAGTGGTAAAATGGGCGTCCCCATCTAACTTCTAAACTGAGCGAGTGAAAATTTTGAAAAAAATATGTAATGTAGATCTTAACAAACACTTTCAAAGAAAATTGGTTCGGACGGGATCGATCGAGAAGTTTTTGAGATATAGCACATTTTCAACAACCGCAAACATAACTTTGTACTTCATACAAACACTATGAAAAACAAAGTTATATCTGCTGTCAACAAAATATTGTGGTATTTTACTAAGTGGAAGTAAGTGGATTCCCTTATACTATTATAGTTGGCACGGAACCCTCAGTGCGCGAGTACGACTCGCACTTGGCCGGTTTAATTTTTCAAACATAGTACCAATTGTGATAAAACAATTAAATTACATGCGATTAATTGAACTTGCGATATTAGTTAAAAATTTGACTGAAATCAAATTATTGTAATAATGTGATTTTACTCATAAAAATTAATAATATAGATAAACATTACATAAAGCAATAAATAAACGAAATAAACAAAACCAGTTTTTTAAAGAGAAAAAAAATTGGTACTTACCCTTGCAATAGCATCATTCTCGTATGATTTTACCTATTTTGTCATTTTACTACTTTCTTTAAATAGCATATAAGTAATTTTGAAGATATTTGTAGCAAACTGATGATTTTTAACAGATTTAATTTGTGCAGATTTTTTGTTATAACACTGTTTAAATTTACTCGTATTACGATATACTTCAGCGCAACACAGATTCAAATAACCACTAGGTATGTTATAATTTTATAATCGATTAAAAACATTGATTGAGTAAAAATAGTTTTTTTCGATTATTTAGAACCAACACTATTTTTAAATTTCAAAACAGTGGTCACCCACCAAATGTCATTATGGCCTATTTCATTAAAAATCTGAGTATTAATGTTTTCCCTTCTGCAGCGGAGTCGTTGAAAAGCTTTTCTTCCATATGTAGTGCACGATTTTATGACAATCACGTACATCGTGAATTTATAATTCATTTACTTTTTATTAGCTTTGTGGTAAAATAAAAGGTTTTTCACTAAATATGAAAGAGCTATAAAGCCTTTTACTAAAACCCAAAAGCGCTATAGTTTGGCGGTCAAAGAAAAATCACTTAATTTGTATTATTATTGAATAAGGTAAGGCTGTCTTTGATGTTATTTTGAGGTAATAAAGAAAGTAATAAACAAAATTGTTTATTACTTGTAACTTGGGCAAATACATTACATTTTTGGATGAAAATTATGTTATTTATCCTTTATACGGTTTCAAATATATAATAAGAATATTTGAACTAAACTTCATGTAAAGGAGAAATATTAACTTCAAACGGTGAGAGAAAATATCAATGTTTTAATTGACTAATTAATAAGAAATTGATTTGCGTTTTACTGGCTTTTTTAGACTAAGTACCCTTATTATTTATAATAATTTTGGTGTTGGGGAAATATATATTTATTTTTATGTAAGTTCTTCCTGTGTAAGTACTTGTACTAGCAGATAATCGTCAAGCTTGTCCTTGTTAAGCTAAAATTAAACCCTCTTTTTGTAAGGCAGATCGCTATTGTAACGGTTTCAGGTACCCACTCCTCAAAATCTATCTACCTGCTCCTCTTTTTAACTCTACTCGTTCCATTCTGTTATGACAAAATAAAAGTGACTGAGAGTTGACAGATGACGGTTTAAGGAGAAAATACAGAAAATGTTAAGAATAGGTCGTCAGAGGGGTACAATCAGCGTAATGAACTAAATAAAATCCGCCTTTCAGTCCCAAAGGAATCATGTAGCAGAAGTTTTCCTAATTTAAGTAAATTACGACAAATTACCTCCAAGTTTCTTTTGTTTGGTAGCTTTGAAAAATTACTGATTAAATAGGTGTGTTATATGGAATACGCGCCATTTTATAAAGAAAAGACCTACGTTTTTTTTTAAAAAAAAACAAGCTATTTTGCGTTGGTGTTTTGATGTATCTTAGTCCTAGTCAGTAAGGAATCCTTATTTTAGATAACAATTGTATCATGCAATTAAATGAAATTAAATGTTTGATTGTGATTTTTTTAATAGTAATTAAAGTACATGTTGTGTGTTGGCATGTAAATTCTCCCTTCAGAAATGTCTGAAAATTGTATAAAAAGCGACTGGCCACAAACTTTCATATTAAATCCGCAGAGGCTTTTATAAGCTCAGCTTATTTCTAAATCCATCCCAAAACACAGATCCAATCTCAATTGCTACACAAAAAGTTTAATAATGCTACCTAATCTCTTCTCGACTTTCTGAATTATGACAGTTCAAAAAATATGTTGCAAACCGAAACAAACTCGGAGATATACTGATAAAAAAGTCACGAACAATTTTGTCTACGTTTAGAGTTTTGGAAGTATAAGAAAAATGAAATAAAACAGAGAGATATTCACTTGAACATTTTGTTAGCTCGGTGTTTCGAAGTTTCGATTTGCGTCCTGAGACTACTACTTCCTTTGCTTTACGCGAACTTCAGAAACATGAAATACCTACTAAATTAGAAATGATTTTATTTATCACTTATTACGCACGTATTATAAATCTCTAATGAAAACGATTAAAAGGAAACTATTTTTGAGTCACACATTTAGTTCAACACAAAAGATAATAACCGATATGTTCCTACCGTTAATTTTAAATAAAACCGTTTTTCACAATGCACCATAGCCTCTAGATATGGAAAATGTCAATCACACTTAAAAAAATAATAGTCACAAATCACAACAGATATTTTTTATAATTTTTAGTTTTAGTTTTACTGCAGTCCTATTTCTAAAGGTGTTTTATAACACGTGTATTCAAAAATTATCAAGATGGATTTAGTGAGAAACTTAGTTCGTTATGACGACAGCTAATAACATTCGTAAGTTTTTTTTTTTAAATATGGACCGCAACTAGCTTCAGGGTATTTTCCCACAGCATACCATAACACGACTGTGCTAGGAACGTAACAGGCACGAAAAACAACGTGATACGTTCTACCTTGCCCACTAACGGATTGACTGCGTTCTGTGTTACCGTTATATGGAGCGAGAGCGAGAGCGTTTGAGAACGTATTACGCCGGTGCCGACACGCTCCGTGCAAGATACGCTACGGTGTTGGTCGGTGTAGGAACCGTCTAGTCTCGGTGTGGTTGACGACCTCCTTGGTGTAGTGGCTAAGCACGCTGGGTTTCAAGGCGTCGCCGCTCCGAGGTCCCGGGTGCGATGCTCGGTGGGGTCTACGTAGAAATCATAATTTTCTATATTTTCTCGGGGCTAGGTGTTGTGGTACCACCGTAACTTACGTTGAGATCAGAGCAATGTTTGTGATTAGTATACAAAAAACTTAAAAAAAAAGTAAAAACCGACTTCAAAACCAAAATGCACTAAAAAGTCTTAAATAAACTCTTCTCCAACTCCGACTCCAAAAAGAAATTGTTTGCCTAAAACGGATTCCTTTCCTTTCAATGGTGAAGAGTTTATTTAAGACTTTTTAGTGCATTTTGGTTTTGAAGTCGATTTTTCCTTTTTTTAAAAGTTTATTTTATTTCTTCATTTTTAGTTATTACATAAGAGGGGGGGGGGGGGGAGTTGCACCTTATGATTCTACTTTTAAAGAAGCTACAAATTACCTATCATAAGTTCCGTCATTATAATTACTGAACTCCTAAGCGTTAAGGAGTTCCACCATCAGCTCAGCCCCACAAGATGTTGACTATCAGACGTAACAACACGTCAACATTAAGATTCTAGTAAAGAAACACTATAAGTGCCTTCAAAATTCGAGGGTTTCCCTCGATTACTACAAGATCCCATCATCAGATCCCAAAATGAAAAAAATGGGACCAACTAGAAGGTACACCCTCTAAGTGGGTGAAAATTTTTTTCGATTCGGTTGACAAACGACTGAGATATGAGGTATACATACAAAAAAAAACATACAGTCGAATTGATAACCTCCTCCTTTTTTGAAGTCGGTTAAAAAAAGTTTTTAATTTGACCCACTACCGCTCGTATCTTTAAGTAGACTGCGTGTAATGAAGACCTTGCCCGCGGGGCACAGGGGCGTGGGGGCAGGGGAGAGCGCGGTGAGTCAGTGGTGCGGGAACCGCTAATAAACCGCGCTCTCGCTTCTCCCCCCCGCCCCTGTGCCCCGCGGGCGAAGTCTCAATAAAGCGGTTTACCTATACCAACACCATCAATATCCTCCAGCACTAGGTGCTAAGTCAACTAATTATAAATAAAATATGTTAATATGCCCCATACAACACACCAAATTGACGTGGTTTTGTATGTACAATGAAATTTTCTTTCCTTTGTTACAAACACTAGACAACGATTATGATGTTGTGTTGACAAACGATACTGATGCCAAAAATATATAAAAAAGGTATATTTTTTGAAATGGAAAAAACCCAAAAAAACATTTTATTATTGCGGACTAGCGAGTGAGTCAAAACTACCAACACCAGGTTGTTTCTTCGTAGCTTACTAGCTACGGCGTAGTTTTTCGTAGATACACGCGAGTTACGCATGTGATTACGAGTTTCCCCATTCGTTTTGAATTTTGGTAGAATGTTGCCAAGTGGTTTTCCTGTATGAAACTTACAAATAATTAAAATAAAATATATTTTTTAGAATAAGCATAGGTAACTCACATTATTATCCCTGAGTTGGATGTCACTGATCGAAACAACACTCTGTATATGTTTATTTATGACTGAGACTTATACTTTTATCAAGTATTAATGTCAAATTTTACTTTCAGGACGCCGCAGAAGAAGAAATTTGTATAACCTGTTGACGTACTCGGCGGAGCTGGTAAATGATTTTGCTGACACCATGTCTGTGGACCAGTACCAATGGCAGCGGACCATACTTGGGCATAACGTGAGTAAATACAATATTGTCCTCTCATTCGAAATACGACTGCGTTTGCTAAGAGGCAATCTTCGCCGCTACAAATAATTTCTTCGAATGGTATTTTTTTGATCGATAGACAACTGCAGAGCCGATTTCTGTATCTGTTCTCTACGAGTGATTATCACTTGACGACCACCGCCTGTCGCTATGATCGTGGCCAAAACTTCATTAATGCCTTTAACTCTCCCCCAGAAAAGTAAAAAAATATACAAACGCTCACAAGCCCGTTCCACTTGTTTCTCCCTTGTTTTGTCGAACAACGTTTGATATATCAAACGTGAAAAATTAAAATCAAACGTGAAAAATTAAATGAAAAGTGTGAAAGATATAACATCATTTCACAAACATTAAATATATATATACATTTTAATTTTTTTTTAATTAATATAATTTTTCGATTCGTTTAATATTTATTTAATATAATTTTGATTGACATAATTGTTCATGTAATATTATTTAATTCAAATCAAATCAAATCTAATCAATTTTATTTGTGAAACACAAGTAAATATGGTGTTATTACACAGATAAGGTGAAAAAAGGTACATGCTGTGATCAGCCGTACTGACATACAAATAGGTAAAATAAAATAAAATCAAATTAAATACACTATGTCAAAGCAAGTTAAGGCTAGTCAAATACACAAGGTTCAAGTTATGTCAGATTAGATACATATTACAATTGGTATAGAAAATGTCAAACCATAGTTTTAAGACAATCAGGCAGAAATCAGTACCTAACTTTCAAAATTAATATTTTAATTGTAGAAATTCTTCAGCTGAATAAAAGGAATGATCAAATTTTCGTTTTAGAAATGTCGTTAGCCTCTTTTTAAATGTGTCATAAGCATTGCATTCTTTAATGTAGTCAGGGATATTGTTATAGATTTTTGGTGCCATTGCAAAGAAACTTTTATTGCAAAGTGCAGTTTTACAAAGAATACGATCCACAAATTTCAATTTAGTGCGGTTACGGAGTCAACAAACCGTTTCAAAAATGCTTGGATTTTGTCTGATAAAGACGGCTACTTCTAAAATTACAGGCAAGGCATAGTCAATACTTTTAAATTTTGAAAATAGGTTTTGCAACTATCACTTCTTTTCAAGCCACACATAGCACGAATGCACTTTTTTTGAACTTTGAAAACTTTTTTCTAATTTGTGGCGTTACCCCAAAATATAATTCCATATCTTAGACTTGATGCAACAGAGCCATGGTAGGATGTGAGCAAAGCAGGCAGACTTCCTTTTTTTGAAAGATGGAACAGGTTGTGTGACACCCGAGAGACTACTTTAATAATAAAATCTATGTGATTTTCCCACTTTACATTACTGTCAATGTGCATACCTAGAAATTTTGTAGTCATGATAGAATTTTTCTTTTTACCGCTGAGCTGAACGGTTGTGGTTATTGTTTGTTCTTGGTTTGGTTCTGATTTAATCCATTTTTACTACTTTGCCTAGTAAAACATGATGAATGATGATAATGATGATTATGTTTGTTTGCCCTTATGAGTGCTTAATCTTATATTTGACCGAAATTTTAAAACTTTAATACATAACCTAGATGATACCAACATAGGGGAATATGTCGTTCGGCGACCACTACCGCAGCAAGCTCACTTCAGTCGCGTGCCTTCGCACGTTGTCGGGGCACTGTTCTAACCCAACTTAACCTAGACGACATCAACAAAGAGGAGTTCTGGTGCTCGGCGATCTTTTTTTGACATTAAATGCAAAATATAAAAAAACATTGTTTTACTAAAGTTGCCCTATTTGCAGTCTTTAATAAAATGGTTGCACGGTTGAAGACTTATAATTCAATAAATAAGTAAACTGATTAACATATTGAATCAACGTATGTAAAATTATGATAGTGCAAATGAAAATTAGATAAAACAAAAAACAGATAAAATTATTATTAGGTCTAATGACGATTATGCCACTTAAATGTTGGCGCAGACGTAGAGTCGGTGCCATTACTTTGATCACCTAAAGCATCAACTATCAGAGCACCAACTCCAAAAAGAAATTGTTCGCCTAAAGTGGATCTTTTTCCTTAACCTTTTAAAATCCTAGATAATATCGACTAGAGGTGAAATGATATTTCGAAATGGTCCTTGGTCCTTAAGCGGTAGGCTAAAGAGATTAATCAATACGTTAAGTGCATTTTGGTTTCGAAGGTGGTTTTACTTCTTTATTAAAGCACCAAAAATAATGCCTAGAGTGACACTCGAACTAAAGTGATTGACAAAACTTATCGAAATAAAACAACTTTCTTACGGATTAGTTTAATTTTATCCCGACGTTTCGAACACTTTAAAGCGTTCGTGGTCACGGGTAGACTAAGATGTTATTTGTAATTTACAGAGTTTTTGAAGAAAATGCACTACCGTCACTCAATAATATTAATTAACGTTCCTATCCACGTAGAAAGAGCTAACTGAGTCTTGTGATCTTGCAGTGAGTGGTCTAGCTTGGGTTCTAGTTAGAACTGGATCCCATGCAAGTGGAATTTTCCAACCATCTTATCTGTTAAAACGACATAAAATCTTAGTCAACCCGTGACTACGAACGCTGTAAAGTGTTCGAAACGTCGGGATAAAATTAATAAACTCGCGAAAAGTTAATCCGTAAAAAAGTTGTATTATTTCGGTGAGTAATATTCGCGTAAACTTCAGAAACAAGTATGACAAAACCTAGTCGGCTTAAAATCGTGTATATCTGAATAATCGGTAGAGCCGTAATAATCAACCAACACATTTTTGAATGAATGCCTTATGAAAAAGATTATCGTTATCGATAATTAGGCTATATTTATTTATATAAATCATATCCTTTTTGATCTTGTTACTAGAAAAATCGGGTCAATTTAATTGGGTTACATCACAGAAATTGTCGAAATGACAAAGTCTCAACGATCAAATTAGGCCGAATCAACTATAATTACACAACGGTCTTTTATTTTGTTCAAACGTCAATCTTATGGTAATTTTACTGCATTGTCTGTGACAAGATGTCTTGTTATTGTTACAGTTCAGTGTATCCCGTTCAAGTTGCCCACCGAATGGACAGTGCGGTTACAACATCGTAAGCATATTCCGAAACTGGATGCATGGCAATGAGGATACTCAGGTTCGCCTATTTATTTATCTTAGTCGGTGAAGTTTTCTGCATTTCACTTAAACCTCTGTATATCTGTCTTATCTGCCTTAGCATTATCTGTCGCAATATTTTTTCACTTTGAACAAGCAACTTTTCAAAAATATTTTTAAATCGGTCCGATAGTTCCTGAGATTAGCGCATTCAAAAAAAAACTGGCCAAGTGCGAGTCGGACTCGCGCACTGAGGGTTCCGTGCCAACTTTAACTGAATTAGGGAATCCATTTACTTCTACTTAATAAAATACCACAATATTTTGTTGACTACAAACATAACTTTGTTTTTCATAGTGTTTGTATGAAGTACAAAGTTATGTTTGCGGTTGTTGAAAATGGGCTATATCTCAAAAACTACTGGTTCGATCCCGTCCGAACCAATTTTCGTTGAAATTATTTATTAAGATCTACAACATATTTTTTTTTCAAAATTTACACTTGCTTGGTTTAGAAATTAGATGGGGGGGGGGACGCCCATTTTACCACTTTGGAATCGTCTAGCTATGAAACGTTTGACTCTAAAAGAAAATGGTTTTAGAAACCTCTATGTTATTTAAAAAGACCTATCCATAGACACCCCACACGCATAGGTTTGACAATTATTTTTTTTGGTTTTAGTTTCATGTATGAGAGCCCCCCTATAACTGTCATTATTTTTTAATTTTTTGTATGAGAATCGGTAAGCGGTTAACAAGATACATCTTCCTACCAAATTTCAATTGTGTAATGCTTATAGTTACAGAATAAAATGGGTGTTACGAGGGTCAAACTGAAAGTTCTTAGAAAATCAAAAACTGATTACATTAGCCAGTTATTAGTTTTATTATATCTTTTCAAAATATTGTCCATTGACGTCAATACACCGCTGCATGCGATGGAACCACTGGGAAAAGCACTTTGCCCACTCGTCCTTAGGGGTCTCTTCAATGGCATCGCGATACGCAGCCACCGCTTCTTCAGCATTCATAAACCGCTTTCCTTTAAGTTTTTCTTTAATTTTTGGAAATAAATAAAAATCACAAGGCGCGAGGTCGGGGCTATACGGCGGGTGACCCAGTAATTCAACGTTTGATGTCGCCAAATAGTCGATCGTTCGCTTGGCGGTGTGCGACGAGGCGTTGTCGTGGTGAAGGAGGATCCTACTGCGAGGTCGTTTCTCTCGAACTTTTTCCAAGACAAGTGGCAAACAATTGGTAGTGTACCATTCTGCAGAAACTGTTTTTTGATCCTCTAACACAATTGTTGCGAAATGACCTATCCTTCCAAAGAACGAGGCCACCATTTTTTTTCCCGCACTTCGATCTCTCTTCACTTTAGTTGGCAACTCCTCGAAAGGAAACACCCACTGAGCAGATTGTCTTTTGGTTTCAGGATCATAACAGTAAATCCAGCTTTCGTCACCTGTTAGTATGTCGAACACAGCATTTGAGTCACCTCCGTTAAATCTTTCAATCATTTTACGGCACCAATCCACACGATGGAGTTTTTGAGCCTTAGTCAAATTATGAGGTATCCACCGGGCGCAAAGCTTCCTGACCGCTAAATGTTCGTGGAGGATTTTGTGCACTTGACTCATACCGATGCCTAAGCTTGTCCGAATCTGCTGATAGGTCACTCTTTTGTCAGTCTCTATCATACGCCGCACAACACAGATGTTATTTTCAGTCGTCGCCGTAGAAGGCCGTCCCTCACGTACATCATCAGTGAGATTAGTGCGACCACGTTTAAACTCATTAAACCAGTTGTAAACAGTCGCACGAGATGGGGCTTCATCGTGAAAGGCCAATCGTAGTCTATCATAACTTTCTTGTTGACTTAAATGACATCGAAAGTCATAAAAAATCATTGCACGAAAATTTTCTCGTGTTAAATTCATGTTGACGTGACACAGACAATTTTCAATTTGCCGCCAAATCGTAAAACAAATGACAAATGAATGAAATATATACTCAGTAATATTGGCAAAGAGTTCTATTTTCAAATTTTAGAATATTTTTTTTATTATATTGTTTATAAGTGGCCAGTTCTAAGAACTTTCAGTTTGACCCTCGTATATACGGACGGACAGACAGACAGACAGACAGACAGACTTGACGAAACTATAAGGGTTCCGTTTTTTGCCATTCGGCTACGGAACCCTAAAAATGAAACGAACTCTTCAGCTTGATCGTACACAGTCTGGTCATAAATACTGATACAATTAAAAATAAGAAATATATTACATTTGAATTTGAAATCTGTTATTTTTATACGATTGCTCATTGTGTTTTATAATTTTGGCAATACATTTTATAATATTTTGCTATATTTAAATGGAGTGGGGTGATAAAGAAAACCGAATCGCTGTAATTTCATTACACAAAGTTGATATGGAGCCAAATGCAATTTTTAAAACTCTCCATAGGCTTGGTATTAGTCAAATGTTTGTATACCGGGCTATCAATAGGTACAAAGAGACCTCCTCTGTTTGTGACAGAAAAAGATCTGGCCGTCCACGTAGTCTTCGTTCGAAAAAGGTGGTCAAAGCAGTAAAGGTAAGAATTCACAGAAATCCGGTCCAAAAGCAAAAGATTTTATCTCGGGTATTTTAAAAGATGACTTAGGACTTGCAGCCTGTAAGAGACGCACTGGTCTTTTTTTAACTGATAATTTAAAAAATAATAGGGTGGTAAAATCGAGAAATCTACTGAAGCAAAGGGAGGTCACAGAAAAAAAATGTTTACGGATGAGATAATCTTCTCAATTGAGCAACATTTTAACAAACAAAATGACCGTATTTATGCTCAAACCTCTAAGGACGCTTCCCAAATAGTCGGCAGAGTGCAACGTGGGCATTACCCCACTTTAGTGATGGTTTGGTGGGGTGTTAGCTATCAAGGAGTGACTGAGCCATATTTTTGTGTAAAAGGTATCAAAACATCGGCACAAGTGTATCAAGATACCATTCTTGAGAAGGTAGTTAAGCCCCTTAACAACACCATGTTCAATAACCAAGCATGGTCTTTCCAACAAGACTGAACGCCGGGTCATAAAACTCGATCCACGCAGTTTTGGTTAGAAGCGAACGTTTCGGACTTCATCAGAGCTGAAGACTGGCCGTCGTCTAGTCCCGATCTTAATCCGTTGGATTATGATTTATGGTCAGTTTTAGAGAGTACGTCTTGCTCTAAACGCTATGATAATTTGGAGTCCTTTAAACAATCCATACGATTGGCAGTGAAGAATTTTCTCATGGAAAGAGTGCGTGCTTCTATTGATAACCGGCCCTCAACTTTTAAAGGACTGTATTGCAGCTAATGGATACCACTTCAAATACGCTTTTTTAAATGCCCAATAAAGCTGAACCTACCTACTACCTTTTCTTGAAAATAGTGAAATGTGTTTTTCAAGAGAACAGTTACATTGCCATATAAAAAGGTAGTGGTCATTTACTGCAAAATCAACAAGATAACGCGTATACTTTATACGGTAGGATTGTCGTACTTTCATCATTCGTTCCCTTGTCAGTTGAGTTTTACTTATTCTTGACAATTGTCGATAAATCATATCGATAAACGTACTTGTATAATTATTTTAATATAAATACTTTTTAAATAAATTATGAATCTGTAAAATGTTTCACTCGAGAGTAAATTAAGGTATACTTAACAATACAACAATTTGCTTTAAAATTTTAAACTTAATATTATATGACAATACATCCTTATAATATAATTTCAGATTTCCTGTAGATCCATTAAGAAAAATAAAGTGGGTAGAAGCCGTCTGAAGAGAAGCAAAATGGATCCCCACAAAACATCACCGAATATGTAGTATCCATTTTACACCAAGCGTGATTTAATGCCAACGCAAAAAATCTACTGATTAATTATCCCATAGGAGGTTTTGAATGGTGCAAGGCTATGTGTACTTGTGGACTATTTCAAAATGTCTTAGGAAGTTTTAATTAGTGTTACTTGCCAGACCGTTCATATAAAACGACGTTCTATGTTCCAATTGTTAATTTGATGGTTTATGCATTACATGCCCATAATTTAATTAGTTTTGTTGGTAAAAAATAAATATCATTTTACAAAAGATTCGTTCATTCATTCGTTCCACACATATCGATAAAAATATCGACACTATCATGCGCTAAATGTCAATAAATGACATGACAAGCTCCCCCGCCCCGCAGAAATTAGCTAATGATGTTTTCATACATTCGCTCTTGCGTATCATATCCAGTGGTTAATTCATCCAAGGTGCCGGACAACGGATATAATACTTAAATACTTTTTGTTTGTAAATACATACATGACATGCAAAGAAAACACCCAGACCAATACAAACAGACATGTTCATGCACACAAATGTTTGTATTGTGCGGGGATTGAACCCGCAACCCGCTGCGTAGTAGGCGATTTCTCGACCACTACACCAGACGGGTCGTCAAAAAGCGTGGGAGAGGCCTTTGTTCAGCAGTAGACGTCCTTTGGCGGATGATGATGATAATGATGACATTTTAGCGGTAAACCTATGGCTTTTGTCACCAGGTGATGCTGGCCAGCGTATTAGTAGTCATTGGCCTGTGGTGGCTGGTGCGCGCTGTGCTCAACCTGATCATCAGCCTGGTCTGTCCGTTGGTGATCGTGCTTATGGCTGTGGTGAGTATAAATAAATTATATAACCACTTTCTCTTGAAAGGAAAAGAAAAAGACTAAAGACTGTAGGAACAAGTCAGACAAAGATGAATTCGTAAACGTATCAGCGCTTAAATGAGAGGTAAGCTTGCCAAATGTCTGCATATATTTTCAAAGTCGAATATTTGGATTAGTTTTCTTGATTATATTACTTCTTACAAGGGATTTATTTTTTATTGCTTACTTTTTTATAAATAGTTGATTTTGTTTCTTTGTTGCACCGCCCACAATCATTTCTGCTCAGCCCAAAGGCATGCCTGGTAAAGTACGCCATATGGCGTTAATTCCACCTTATGTGCAAAATTGTATTTAAAAAAAAAACGGCGCGTCGTCGCACAGAATGTCGATTACGTAGTTGATTCAACTAAAATAATGTTTTAATAGTCTGATAGGGTAGGCAGGAAAGTAAATATTACGTGTAAAATATGATATAACACCCCGATAATTTACTGACGAAACTTGTAAAAACAAACTGTGTTCATAACATAGAATTAATATTCTTATCGGAAGAGAAAGACAAGTAAGAGCTGTCAAATGAAACCGTTTTCAACATACAAGGTAACATTTGTAGCTTAAAATAAGATTACCTTCCGTTCAGGTGATTTTTACCAATCTACCTTAGTAAAACATATTAGTTTACCGCATAATAAGCTATCTATCATGCAGCTCTAGTGTAAAACTAAATATTATTTCTCTATACAAAATATTCGTAGATATGCATTAACTGTGTTATTCTGTCTTTGCTTTTTACGTAAATTAACTTTTTTAGAATAGAATAATCAAACTGCGTACTTTAAATTTGAAGCGCATTGGTAAATAAAAGTCGTATATTAAAAAGCTTCGCTTTGGACTAATTTACCAGTTAAATGATTCAAATAATCATTAGGGTTATTTCGCTGTAATGAACAACAATGAATCACCGATCAAGTCACCATGTTTCAGGATAATTATTTCTTCAAAATATGTATATACAATTTTACTTGCTTTTTTTAAAAAAAAAAAACAAATGTTTGAAATTTTCAGCAAGCCTTTTAAAGACTTCCAAACTGACTGACAGCCGCCAAAAACTGTTCTGCTACATCGCATCTCCCATCTCTTGACGACCTCCGTGGTCGAGTGGCTAGCACGCTGGTTTCAAGCGTCGCCATCTCATGAGGTTCCGGGTTCGATTCCCGGTCGGGTCAATGTAGAAAACGATCTTTTTTATATTGTGTCGGGTCTGGGTGTTGTGGTGCCACCGTTGTTTCCGATTTCCATAACACAAGTGCTTTAGCTACTTAGCTTGGGATCGGAGCAATGTAAGTGATGTTGTCAAAAATTTACTTATATTTATATATTATATCTCTTTTTATAACACAGTTTGCTGCTAGTGACATCTCGCTCTTGTCGTTCTATTCCACAGGGATAATAATTTAATGGTTTAAAATTAATTTAGTTTGAGACGTGGGTTTGAACTAAAAAACAGTCTCTAATGAATCTATTCCATGCGTGAACTTAGTGAATCTCGCAACTATTGAAAACAGTATCATCTGTTCCCAGATGTGTGTGCCTCAGCTTCGGTCTCCACTGCTGGGTCAGAACTACCCGGCAGTGGCGAAAACGGTCAAGAGTATACTGTTGAAGCTTGCGGAGAACATTAAAACTTAATCACACATAGAACCCTTCAAAATATAAAGTGCATTGTGATATTGGGTGGTCATATTTAAGATACTGAATTGGGTGGTAACAATGAAAATAATAAACTGTGAAATTTAAGGTGAAGTAAAACTTACTAAAAATCGTTTTTTTGTGTGCTTTCTTGCTTTCTTTTTCTTTATTAGTTAGAGCTTGAGCTGATCCAGTATATGAGGTCACCTCGTTTTAGTTGATAATATTTTAAAGGGTCGATTCAGCACAATAAATGAATCATTTTTTGTAGAAAACACTTTTAGTTTTTATACGCTAGTATTTGAAATTTATAGACTTAGGTAATATTTTTTTAGATATTTTTTTTTCGTTAATTAAGGTTAAGATTATAGAATAAGATAGATTGGGCATTGAAATAAGAGAAGCAAAATAGGCGAGCTAACTTTTAAAATTTAGAAAACGCTGTTTCAAAAAATGATATTTTCTTTCTTAGAGAAAATTTTAAAAAATGAAAATTCGATTTCCCAAAAAATAATGACAGTGCCCTGTTTCTATGATGTATACAAATACACAGTTGAAATATTATCACCTAAAACATTTTGACCTAACTCATTGATGCCTCTTTATTCGTACAATGCATTTTAGTTTGCAATAGTTACCTACAGCAGAATGACTATTTATAAATTCTGTAGCAGAATTCTTCACTCAGTAATGCCACTCATGATGGAGAAAATATATAAAATTATATAAACGGTGTAGTAAGCAAAGCATTATTTGCCACTTTATCACCGTTTAATTATTTGTTTTACCAAACAAAACGTTCATCAACGTTATTCGAAATCAAACTCTGAGAAATCCACTCGTATATAACAATCGTCAAGCTGAGATGAAACTCCGTATACAATACACGTCAGTCACGTTCCAGCTGTAACTTCTAACCTGTTAAAGAGGACATCGTCTCATAATCGCAGACAATACTATTGTTTATTCCCTCCATTCCCCGCCTTGGAATTAGGAGTCGTTTATGACACGAATATAAAGAAAATTTCAATAAAACCCAGGAAACGTACATTTTATTCGCCAAGTAATGAGAGACTGTGGCCATTGTCGTAAAGTGTCTGGAATTTAAGTGACATGATTTTACATGACACACAAAATTGAACTTTAGACAGTTGCAGTAACGATCAGGTTGAAAAAGATGGAGTAGGAGCAACATCAGGCGCGGCGTAGCATAAAGTAGAAATGGCAAAATTGAACGTTGAATTAGAGAGCTCACAAAAAGATTGATTTACATTTATATCATTAGAATCTTTTTGACAGGATCAAAAGAGAAATTAAAATCCGGCTATTGTAGATGCTATAGGTAATTACAGGTTCGGATCGAAGAAATAAGGAACTGTTTGGTCATGTTAATGAACGGTCTTTTTAGGAAGTAAATTTTGACACAACATTTATTGAGTCAAAATCAATTCACCGTGTTTTTAAATAACCTACATGAACACCATGAGACTTTAATCCGATTACAAATTATTTTTTTCTTATTTTTAAAACCCTAAGCTAGGTCTACCGTCTAAAATGGGACTGTGTCTAAAAAGAGTGTTGAAGATAAATGTTTTGTTTTCATCATACTCCTAAATTAATCCGCGGTTTTGACATGGTTTAAACAGTACGAGGCGTGAATGACTTTGTCTGGTAAAGGCCACTGGTACTTTATCTAACAAAGCGAGTGATAGCGATAGCGATTCTTATTGTCAGTATGAACGGTGCAAACGATAAAAAAAATGCGGACAAACTGTCAATCGTAGTCAAAAAAAAGGTCAACTAAGAACTCATTAACGTTGCTTAAAGCTCAATCAGCGCTCGCTTCGCCTGTGTGCATGATACATAAAAGAAAAAACAGATCTTAAAATTAAGTCATGGCGTAATAAAGGGTTATGAAAGAATTGCAAATCCTGAAAAGAGCGAAGTACAAGATCAGGAGGCCGATTCTCGCGGCGATCGAACTTTTTTGGATCGAATTGAATTTTGTAAACAAAATCTAAATACATAGAAATCGTGAGACCCCGAGAAATCCAAAACAATAGTATCTTCGACAAAGAAAAGGTAACAACAATAATTTAAACCCCCCATAAAAAAAGTGTTTCATTTGTTTTTATTTTTTTTATGTTATTATATGTATATTAGTCTTTAAGCTATCTATTGTATGGGCCTTTGTTGCCTGCAATAAATGATTAAATAATACAAGGCAAGACTCTGTGTAGGAAGAGCCCAGAAAATAAAACTATAAAACGTCGAAAAAAATAGTTAAATTAAATTAAATAAAAGTTTATTTCAGGCAGAGCCCATAGCAGTTAGTAACAAAAAGTCTTATAATTAGTGTTAGTAGTACTGTGATTCTGATGATTGATTGACGACTGATTTCTAAAAGTGCTAAGCTTCATTTTATTTATTCATGCATGCATACTAGGTGTTACAAACTTACATAGGTGATATCATCATCATCATAATCAGCCAAAGGACGTCCAATGCTGAACATAGGCCTCCCCCACGGCTTTCCATAGCGACCGATCACTAGCGGTCTGCATCCAGTTTGATCCTGCGATCTTTTTAAGGTCGTCTGTCCATCTTGTTGGTGGACGTCCTACGCTGCGTCTTTGGTCGAAGGGTCTCCAATCTAGAACTTTCCTGCCCCAACGGCCATTAGTTCTTCGCGCTATGTGTCCTGCCCACTGCCACTTAAGCTTACTGATTCTCAAGGCTATGTCCGTTACCTTGGTTCTTCTACGTATCTCTTCGTTCCTGATTCGATCTCGTAGAGAAACACCGAGCATAGCCCGCTCCATCGCTCGTTGTAGGTGATATACAGGGTGACTTTTATATCATTACCAAAATTTTGTGTAAAGATTCCACTGATGAATATGAACAACTTTAACTATGAGGGCAATAGTGAAATCGAGAAAAAAAAAACAGCTGTTCCATACCAAAGGTTTTTTCTCGATTTCACTATTGCCCTCATAGTTAATGTTGTTCATATTCATCAGTGGAGTCATTACACAAAATTTCGGTACTAAAAAAGTCATCTATACTATATCTATACTAATATTATAAAGCTGAAGAGTTTGTTTGTTTGTTTGTTTGTTTGTTTGTTTGTTTGAACGCGCTAATCTCAAAAACTACTGGCCCGATTTGAAAATTTTTTTTTACGTTGGATAGTCCATTTATCGAGGAAGGCTTTAGGCTATGTAACATAAAGATACGACTCATAAGACCACAGCAGAAATGAAAAATGTTGCGAAAACGGGAGAAAGATATTCCTTTTGAGAGCTTCCGCTGCATACGCTGCGGAAACCGCTTAAGTTACACAAAAATTATGTATGACAGGATTGTTCAGCATTAAAAGTTCTATAATAAAGTCCGCGACAGCATATGTCTATCTTTTATGGTTGACTTACTACAACCTTTATTATGTTCATAAATTTGTAAAAAAATAATGCATTATTTTAAGAGGTGTATTATACACACAGGTATTAATTCTTATCAAAATAAATACATTCATCATCACGAGCATTTCATTTAGAACCAAGTTGCCCTTTATATCATTTGATTTCAATAAATATCTTAGGAGCTATCACAGTTTTAACATAACTCCGCACCAAAATAATGTTCGCAGCTTAAGTACAACGTGCCCTTGCGCTAATATATTATAAAGCTGAAGAGTTTGTTTGTTTGAATGCGCTTATCTCAGGAACTGCTGGACCGATTTAAAAAAAAACTGTGTTGGATAGCTTATTTATCGAGAAAGGCTTTAGGATATAAAACATGACGCTGCGACGGGAGGGGAGGGAGAAAATTCAAAACGCGCGGACGAAGTCGCGGGGGACCGCTAGTAATATTATAAAGCTGAAGAGTTTGTTTGTTTGTTTGTTTGTTTGTTTGAACGCGCTAATCTCAAAAACTACTAGCCCGATTTGAAAAAATATTTTTACGTTGGATAGTCCATTTATCGAGGAAGGCTTTAGGCTATATAACATAAAGATACGACTCATAAGACCACAGCAGCAATGAAAAATGTTGCGAAAACGGGAGAAAGATATTCCTTTTGAGAGCTTCCGCTGCATACGCTGCGGAAACCGCTTAAGTTACACAAAAATCATGTATGACAGGATTGTTCAACATTAAGAGTTCTATAATAAAGTCCGCGACAGCATATGTCTATCTTTTATGGTTGACTTACTACAACCTTTTTTATGTTAATAAATTTGTAAAAAAATAATGCATTATTTTTAGAGGTGTATTATACACACAGGTACTTATTTTTATCAAAATAAATACATTCATCATCACGGGCATTTCATTTAAAACAAAGTTGCCCTTTATATTATTTGATTTCAATAAATATCTTAGGAGCTATCACAGTTTTAACATAACTCCGCACCTAAATAATGTTCGCAGCTTAAGTACGTGCGCTTGCGCTAATCTATACTAATATTATAAAGCTGAAGAGTTTGTTTGTTTGTTTGTTTGAACGCGCTAATCTCAAAAACTACTGGCCCGATTTGAAAAATTGATATTACGTTGGATAGTCCATTCATCGAGGAAGGCTTTAGGCTATATAACATAAATATACAACTCATAAGGCCACAGCAGAAATGAAAAATGTTGCGAAAACGGGAGAAAGATATTCCTTTTGAGAGCTTTCGCTGCATACGCTGCGGAAACCGCTTAAGTTACACAAAAATCATGTATTACAGGATTGTTCAGCATCAAGAGTTCTATAATAAAGTCCGCGACAGCATATGTCTATCTTTTATGGTTGACTTACTACAACCTTTTTTATGTTAATAAATTTGTAAAAAAATAATGCATTATTTTTAGAGGTGTATTATACACACAGGTATTTATTCTTATCAAAATAAATACATTCATCATTACGAGCATTTCATTTAGAACCAAGTTGCCCTTTATATCATTTGATTTCAGTAAATATCTTAGGAGCTATCACAGTGTTAACATAACTCCGCACCAAAATAATGTTCGCAGCTTAAGTACAACGTGCGCTTGCTCATATATATAATAAAGCTGAAGAGTTTGTTGGTTTGAACGCGCTTATCTCAGGAACTGCTGGACCGATTTGAAAAAATAATTTCTGTGTTGGATAGCTTATTTATCGAGAAAGGCTTTAGGATATATAACATGACGCTGCGACGGGAGGAGAGGGAGCAAACTCAAAACGCGCGGACGAAGTCGCGGGGGACCGCTAGTATATTATAAAGCTAAAGAGTTTTTTTGTTTGAACGCGCTTATCTCAGGAACTGCTGGACCGATTTGAAAAAATATTTCTGTGTTGAATAGCTTCGGAGATATATCTCCGAAACTGTTTACAGCGGCATTGGAAGACGCCTTCAAGCTCCTGGAATGGGAAGGATTCGGCATCTCCGTCAATGGCGAATACATAACACACCTTCGGTTTGCCGATGATATAGTCGTTGTGGCAAAGACGCTGGATGATCTAGGCACTATGCTCGAAGACCTCGACCGAGTATCCTAACAAGTGGGTCTCAAAATGAACATGGAGAAGACGAAAATTATGTCGAGTTCCCTTGTTGTACCCACTCCAGTATCCATTGGGAACTCAACTCTCGAAGTTGTCGACGAGTACGTCTACCTGGGACAAGTGATCCAATTGGGTAGGTCCAACTTCGAGAAAGAGGTCAATCGACGAATCCAACTCGGCTGGGCAGCGTTCGGGAAACTGCGCAAGAGCGTCTTCTCGTCTCAATTACCTCAGTGTCTGAAGACGAAAGTCTTCAATCAGTGTGTGTTACCAGTGATGACATACGGATCCGAAACGTGGTCTCTTACTATGGGCCTTATAATGAAGCTCAAAATTACACAACGAGCGATGGAGCGGGCTATGCTCGGTGTTTCTCTACGAGATCGAATCAGAAACGAAGAGATACGTAGAAGAACCAAGGTAACGGACATAGCCTTGAGAATCAGTAAGCTTAAGTGGCAGTGGGCAGGGCACATAGCGCGAAGAACTGATGGCCGTTGGGGCAGGAAAATTCTAGATTGGAGACCCTTCGACCAAAGACGCAGCGTAGGACGTCCACCAACAAGATGGACAGACGACCTTAAAAAGATCGCAGGATCAAACTGGATGCAGACCGCTAGTGATCGGTCGCTGTGGAAAGCCGTGGGGGAGGCCTATGTTCAGCAGTGGACGTCCTTTGGCTGATTATGATGATGATGATGATGAATAGCTTATTTATCGAGAAAGGCTTAAGGATATAAAACATGACGCTGCGACGGGAGGGGAGGGAGCAAACTCAAAACACGCGGACGAAGTCACGGGGGACCGCTAGTTCTGTATATTATTTTTTTTTCGTCTGGCAACATTACCGCTAACACCTGATCGGCTTTTGTCCCATAAAATAATTTTAATTTAATTAGTTTTTAAGTGTTTTATAGGTCAAAAACGTAAGAAAAACGTTTGAAAATCGTATTCTGTGTGCGTTTGTGATAATCAGTGTTTTAAATACGTATTTAGTGTTAAGTGCTACGCTAGTGATAACCGGTCAATGACTTAGCGAAAATTCAAATTGTTAATCGTTGTCATCGCTTTTATTTCATCCGATCTAGCATTATAACCGTGTGTATTCAATATATCACGTGTTTATAAGCTTATTTTTATGAATATCTAACAATTAACTTAGCTACGGTTTTGTGTTTCTATCGCGTTGAGGTTATAACTTTGTTTACATTCTGTAAATAGCCTCGAGTTGGTCGAGCGGCACTTTGGTTTACGTTTTTGTTTTGATCCTTTGTATTTTAACGTAAATATGCTTACTCGCAAGGCCTGCGCTCGCCAGGAGGAGTCCAAGCTCAGGATGGCTTTGAGCGAACTACAGGCGGCCAAGGAGTCGATCGAAAAACTGCATAGGGAAAGAGATGACAATGAAAGGGAAATGTTAGGTGAGTTTGATAGGAACGCTCAACTAAGAAAAAAGATGGCTGAGCTGCACACCAACTATATCTTGGTTGTTAAAGAACGGGACCAATTGAAATTGGTGATAGAAGGGTTCGGTGAGTGCTGTGAGGAGTATGAACGGAACCTGAAACGCATATCTGTTCTTGAACAAGATCTTAGTGATGCCCATGATTATATCAACCAGCTGGAGACGGAGAAACAGGACCAAATAAACAGCCAAACCACCCTTCTATTTAATTTAATAAGTTGGTTGGTAGTGCGCCCAGCCTGACAACAGCTGCACCTAGTAATTAACCAATTTTGACAATAGATTTAACTCATGACACACCTTCTAAAGGTATTACTAAGTGCAGCAAAAATAAGTTTAAGAAATATGTTAGAATAAACCGTTTCTTAAAAAACTAATAAATTAATCAAAAAACAAAAATCCTTACACACTAAAGTAAAATACATCAATGAGCGGAGACAACTTGGAGATGAACTGGATATGTATTCTTTAATTTTAGAACAAAATGTGGGCAAATATGAGAAAGATGTTATGAGTTTAGAATGTCAAATTAGGGAACTTAAGCAGTCATTAAAAATAATGACTGAAACTTATAATTGTACAAAAAAGGAGTGTGGTGAACATATCCAGGCTTTGACAAATATAGTAGCTTCCTGTGAATGTAATTCTTCACATGTGATTTCAAAAAACTCCATTGATATCTCTGGAAATGAGTCATCACAACTCACCAACAAGATTACTAGAACTAAGTGTAATGTGAACCCTTCCTGTTCTCAACCTAGTGGATCGCTAAGCAGGTCTGCTAAAAATATAGTTTTGTTTAATGATCAGATTGGGAAAAACATGGGCCACTTATTATCAAAATACATGGGACAAAATGTGATCAACCATTGCATGCCAGGGGCATCATATTCAGAAATAGTTCAGAAAATGCGTTCTTATGAGTTTCAAGAAAATTCAGATTTAATTATTTTCATAGGAAACAGAGGTAATATGAACAAGAAAATCCTAAGTACATACTTTGACAGTTTAAGAAAATTAAATGAAATAAAACAATATTGTTTACATTACCTTACAGTAGTGGATTGCCAGACGAAGAAAATGATTTAAGATATAAAATTAATTTGCAACTGCATAAATTGACATTATATGAGGTGAATAAATTCCACCTAATTGACATGAATAATTATTTAAAAAACAAAGTATATTTGACGCGAGATAATTATTATGTTAATAATTATTTCAAACGACAGATAGCAATGTCGCTATCATATTATTTTGACTATTCAGCCAAGAACTTGGCTACCAAATCTGCTTTTATTGAGCAGATTATTGACATGAATATTTAACCATTGGAATCAGTTCCAATAACAAACAATCATTTAAATTAGTAGATCAGACAATAGAGGATAACTCTTGCTTATCAGAAATTGTAAAAACAAATCAATTAAATATAGTACATCAAAATATTCAAGGCTTTTCTGGAAAAGATTTGGAAATTGAATTGTTTTTGAATAAAATGAATATTCATGTTCTCTGCATAACTGAGCACTGGCTCAAGCAGCATGAACTGATGTTATCGATAGATAATTATAATCTTATTAGTTTGTTCACTAAGGAGACTGCCATTCGCGGCGGGACACTTATATTAATTAATAACAAACTAAAATGTAAAGAGCGAAAAGACATAGTGTCTCTCACTATTGAGCGAACAATTGAGATATCGTGTGCGGAGCTGGACGACTACATTATTGTCTATGTTTATAGACCCCCAAGTGGAAACTTTAAATTATTTGAATCTGTAATGGAAAATGTGTTAAACAAAATATGTAATACTACAAAGAAAGTAGTTGTATGTGGAGATCTCAATGTGGACATTATAGATATTACGGAGGAACATTGCGTTCGGTTTTTGAGCATTTTCAAATCATTTGACCTCACTCCGGTTTTTGCTGAGCCCACTAGAGTTACTCCTACAACAGCTACTTGCTTAGATAATATTCTCTGCAACTGTAAAATCATCAAACAATCTATAATTAATTTTGTAAAATCGGATCATTGCGGTCAGATAGTTACACTACAGAACCGTTTTATTCCACCCCGTCTGGAAATCAAATGCAGGCCGGTCACTGCATCTCATAAGGACAAATTTAAAAACCTTGTAAATGATAAAATACCGTTAATACCTTTTGATAAAAAAAATGCTAGTGACTTGTATGAACAATTATTTCAGGTAGTTAAAAAACAATTTGATATTACTTTCCCTCAAAAAAAAATAGTTATCAATAACTGCAAACCAAAATTCAGTGACTGGGCTACATGAGGAGTTTATACAAGTAGGAAAAAAATGTTTGAATTGTATAACAAAAAAGCATATAGAAAGGATCTATCGTTTCATGAGTACGTTAAGAGGTACTCAACAATTTTCAAAAGAGTTTGCTATGTAGCTAAGTCGAATTACATACGCGATAAAATTAAAATATCTAGTAATAAAATCAAAGAAACATGGAATATTATAAATAAAGAAACATGTAAAACGAAATCTCATGATAACAAATTTAGTCTAGAAATAAACAACAAGCTCATTAAATCTGATGACGAGGTAGCAAAAGCTTTTGAGGATTCCTTCTGTAATATTCCTATAGAGACGACTAAACAGTTGAGTTCTTGCTCAAGTCACGCGAAATTATTACTAGTGTCGAGTGTTCATAGGTGCGAATCCTCATTTAAATTCAGAAATATTGGTCCTTTAGACATCATAAAAACATTTAAAGAATTAAAACAAAAGAAAACAGAGGATAAATCGGGTATATCAATAGACACAATAAAACCCATTATACCTCTAATAGCTCCTTACTTATCTTATATCTTTAATGAATGTATTGACCAAAATCAGTTTCCAAATTTATTGAAATATAGTAAGGTTGTCCCTTTATTATATCAGGAGACAAAAGTGACCCCAGCAATTTTAGGCCTATTTCAATATTACCCACGATAAGTAAAATTTTTAAAAAACTCATTTATAATCAATTACTTTCCCATTTTAAACTTAATAATTTACTACACGAAAAACAGTTTGGGTTCTCTAAAGGTAGAAATACAACTGATGCCGGAGTAGCACTCATCAGACACATTCTTGATGCTTATGAAGACAAACATGATGCCGTCGGTGTATTCTGTGATTTGTCAAAGGCGTTTGATTGTGTAGACCATCAGACACTGCTCATTAAGTTAGAATACTATGGTGTCTCGGAAAACTCATCTAAGTTGTTAAGTTCGTACTTATCGGGTAGAATACAATCAGTTAACATAAATGGTACCTACTCTTCCGGAGCCCCTCTTCAAATGGGGGTCCCCCAGGGCTCAATATTGGGGCCTTTACTTTTCCTGATATATGTAAACGACCTGCCATTTTATTCCACAAATCTTTGTGAGATAGTTCTGTTTGCTGATGACACTTCTTTGATTTTTAAAATGAAAAGACATGAACAAAATTTTGACGAAGTAAACAATACTCTCTCCAAAGTATTGAATTGGTTCACCACCAATAACTTGTTGCTGAATGCTAGTAAAACTAAATGTGTAAAATTCACTTTGCCTAATGTAAAGCAACTTACACCAAATATTGTACTAAATGGTAATAATCTAGTCTTAATAGACTCCACTGTATTTCTGGGCATTACACTTGACTCAAAATTACAGTGGGGACCTCATATTGAAGCCCTAGCTAGGAGGCTAAGCTCGGCTGCCTTTGCAGTTAGAAAAATAAGGTATCTGACTGATGTTGAAACGGCGAGGCTTGTGTATTTTAGTTACTTCCACAGTATTATGTCTTACGGTCTTCTCTTGTGGGGTTCTGCTGCAGACATTGATACCATATTTATTTTCCAGAAAAGAGCCATTCGTGCTATTTATAAACTTAGTCCTCGTGACTCCCTGAGAGAGGTCTTTAAGAAAATCAACATATTAACTGTGGCTTCTCAATACATTTTTGACAATATAATGTACGTCCGTAAAAATTTAGATAATTTCATGAAGAAGGGCGACATTCACTCATATAACACAAGAAATAAACACAAGCTTGTCGTTCCTAACTTCAGATTAGTTAAAACTAGTAATTCGTTCATGGGAAATTGTATAAAATTCTTTAATAATATACCACACAATCTTGTCGAATTGCCGGTTGATAAATTTAAGAAACACGTTAAAAACACGCTTATGTCTAAAGGCTATTATAAGGTTCAAGACTACCTGAACGACACGAATGTGTGGTCCGTCCAGCCTGCACCGACTGATGTACTTACCTTTGATGATTTTGATTTTACGGCAGCTAGTGGTGACTGAGTTTGTTCCGGCGTTTCTTCTCAGCACTTGCCTAATTGTCTGTGTTCTGTTTCGAAGCGCTGGTAGGGCCCAAAAGATAAGGAGACATGATTCGGCCCCTTCAGGGCACATTTATTTTTATTTTATTTTTCACTGTACATTTGACGTTCATAAGTGGCATATTGTGTCCTAAATTGAATAAACAATATTTGACTTTGACTTGACTTTGACTTTGACTATGTGTTAATTATGTGTAGTTATAACCTAGTTACCAAGAAGGTATAGCCTAAGCAAAATATGAGTATAGCTAAGCAAATACTACTAAGGCAATTCTTTTACTAAAGCTGGGATATCATAACTTATAGCCAGTTTCACCATCGACTACTAAGCACAAACGGATAATTCAAGTATGAAATGTCATTTTGACTGAAATTACGGAGAGATATTTTTTTTGGTTAATTATTGACGTTGTAAAACGGACCATTAGCCACATAAGCCTATTTTCGGGTTGAAATTGCACCCCAGTGTAATTTGAGCGGGTTGTTAAGTAAACATAACAAAAGCCTTATAATCATCCTAGATGATTGAGTATCCCCTAGTTTCGGTTACTGGTGATGACACTCATTATGTGGCAACACCCCGTAGCCATCAATTAAGGTCCACTCCCGAGGGAAGTGGTAATTACAGGCATCCAAAATTATAGTGGAAGTCAAAGTATCAGCGAAGAATGACAATGAAAACAGCCAGTGCAATCAAAATCGAACATGTCAGACTAAACACTGTCTCACCGAATTACCTAATGAGAGTGAAGGAACACAGAGTGCACTTTTGGTTTTCGCATACATCTGGTATGGAAATGCGTACCTGGCCTAGCTGTTTGATGCTGGCCGCCATTGCCGAAAACCAGGAGGAAAAATTTTGTATTTTATCGTTTATTATTTTGTATTTTTGTATTTCAGCAAGATTTTAAATTGCCTACAAATATTTAGTTTGAAGTTTACGCAAGTACTACTACTAATTGAAATAAAAACTCGTAAAGCATTTGAAACATCAGGCGAATAGTTTTAAATAAATGTGCGCGAAATAAATCTGTAGTGTTTTCATTTTAATTCCCTCCAATTTTTAGACTTAAATTAAGAATTCGCGCAATAACCGCAAATAAGTAAGAACGCAGAAATAATGTCTTAGAGAAGTTTACTATCTGAGAAAAGTTAAGAAAACTTTTCATCAGTGTCGTAAGTAAGTTGCAATGTTTTTGTGTCAATGATTGCATTGCTATTTTGTTTGGTTTAAGCTTGTTTTCAAAAAGGCAAGATAAAACAATCAAAAATTAGATGCAGATATCGTAGAAATATTTTACCTAAACAACTCTACTTTTCATTAGGGCTGTAACGGAACTCCGCTTCCGTTACTGCAGAACTTCCGCAATAAAATAAAAAACTAAACCACCGCCTCCGCATTCGCTTCCGCAAAATATATGCGACTTCATACAACGCGCAAAGAACCGGAAAAAGACAGCACGGTTACCAAAAGCAACCTCATAATATGGAAAACGCTAATTATTAATTAGATGATTAAGAAAACAGACTCTGACTAGATGAAAATCCCTTTTGATGGTGGTAATAATAAAGCATTTAATATAAAGTTTTTGTTCCCATAGTTCGGAAAGTTAAGTAAGTGACTTATCAACGCCGCCAAGTTCAGTGCCAAGGAAATAGTTATTTAGTGCAGCTGGTTTTCTTTAAGCATCCTTGAGAAATCGTTCAAGAAAGGAGACAAGGGAAAGCTGTTGTTCGTAAAATATAATTTGCATCTTCTCTATTTACTAGTTAATGAAAGCGTATCGTGGACCCATTTGAAATAAATATTACTGTCTTTAAAAAATCATGAATTTATATTTGTAAAATTATATTTGTTCCACTTAGAATTTTACCTTTGCCTCTGTTAACATCCTCATCCGTGGAGGCATACCTCTATTCCTCCGCGTCACCTCCGCTTCCGGTAAAAGGGCCTCCGTTACTACTCAACTTTGCATCACACGTTGAAGTGAACTGGTGTATTTATTTATGCTCTTCGTAGCCAAAATTGTGTAGGATTAATTACTTTAGTCGGCTTCTACGTGCCGATCCTAAAGGCTGGTTTAGTAGGTCAAAGTGATTCCATTATTGGCTTAGAGCTAGAAATTCCTGACTGGAATTTAAGTCTAGTACTTAAGAAATCTTATCTAGCCAGAGACGGTAGACCAGGAAAAGAAAAATTACTGCTAGTTTCTACATATTAGACGGAAACTGCAGTAAGTGCATTCAAGACACATAGAGCATACAGTTGTAAGATAAAAATATTTGTAATATATCTAAAGTGTTTATGTACGTATCTAATTAAACTTGAATCAGTATTTTCCCGTAATTATTTCATTTTTTAACCGGCTTTAAAAAGGAGGAGGTTATCAATTCGACTGTATGTTGTTTTTTTGTATATATGTTACCTCCAATCTCAATAATTTGTGGAGCGATTAAATATTGTTTATCAGTTGCGCGCGGCACGTTCTAATGAGCGCTCGTGTTATCGTGCTATCCGTCCGCTAATAGTGATGCGTAAATTTTATACGTCTACCCCCAAGTACAATGAGTGAAATAAGTAAAGGCAATTCGTTTCTCCTACTAAGTAGTGATGAAGAGGAACATTCGAGCCAGCAGCAGACCAATGCACATAATGATTTTGAATGGGACAACACCGGGACAGAACTACCGCAGCAAAAAGAAAGATTAACAGAAAAGAGGCCGAGAAATAATAGTGAAGAAATTGAAGATGATGATGACTTTATCACAGTGAGAAGGAATAACAAGAAGTTAGCAAGAAGCTACTCAAAAGATAGTGACAAAGTCAATGGGAAATATTAGAGATAAGATAACCTTCGAGGTTTGTCTTACATCAATGCAAGCATTACCGAAACAAATAGCCTTAGCAAAGATTCTGAATGCTGAGAACATAACAGAAGTATTGAGAATTAAATACAAGGGGCCCTACAAAGTTTTAGTTAAATTCGAAAAAGAAGAGGAGGCGAATAAATTATTAAACTGTTCAAAAATTAAGGAGATGGGTTGTAAATGCCAAATGATAGATGAAATGAGATTTTCCTATGGGATAGTGAAACATATAGATATTGATTTGAAAGAGGAAGAAATGCAGGATATATTCAAATGTCAAAATAAAATAGCTTCAGTTAAGAGGTTAAAGAGACTGACCGGTGACGGACAATGGATAGACTCCGAAACTATACGTATATGTTTTCAAAGTTCTACCTTACCCCCGTATATCTATGGATACGGCTGTAGGTTCAAGGTGGAGCCCTATACATTTCCGGTCACACAGTGTTCCGGGTGCTGGAAATATGGGCATCTAGTACGCTTTTGTCCTACAAAGAAAATATTATGCCCTAAATGTGGAAATGAGCACGTGAACTGTGAGACTACTAAATATTCATGTCTAAACTGTCATGGAAACCACATGTCCCTTGACAAGTCGTGTCCAGTATTCGCAAAAGAAAAGGAAATAAGGAAAATTATGAGCACTGAAAACTGTTCCTATCGTAAAGCTTTCGAAAAATTTGAGAATACGAAACAACCTTTTACTAATGATTATATGAGTGAATGTAGTGATACTGAAAAAGAGCCCCTAAAACATGGCACACAACCAACATATAGAGATATAATTTTAACAAAAGCAATAATACACAAAGAAAACTCACAAATAAATGATTTCACAGATACAGAAAATACAAACGAAAGGGAACCTCAAAAAAGCAAGAGTGGAAAGAAAAAAAAGAAGAAAAACCAACAGGAGTCAGGAATCAAAGAACACTTACAAATATCAAACAGTTATAGTCAGGAAGAGTCACTGAGAAAAGAAAAATCTACACAAAATTCAGAGCAAAAAGAATCTGTAATTAAAAGAATACTCAATAAACTGAAAGACATTGCATTTAGCAAACACGATTTTCAAGAAAAAGTCAAACTCGTTGTGAATTTGTTGATAGAAGAATGTACAAAATTAATAGGTGAACTTATAGAAAAAGGAAAAATCTACAATAAGGTTATGTCATTTGTTTATGGATAGGAACTTAAAAAACACTTATTCGCTGAATTTATTACAATGGAACTCACAAAGCTTAAGACCAAAACTAAACGAATTTTCCTGTCTTCTTCATCAAGAAAAAATACACATAGCGATCTTAAGTGAAACCTGGCTGGAACCGGAGTCATCATTGAAAATTAGTGAGTACAATATTCACAGATCTGATAGGGCTGACGGCTACGGAGGTGTTGCCATCATTACTCATAAGTCGATTAAAGTACAACCTTGCCAAATGTATATTAACAATAGAGGTATAGAAATAACTTACATTAAACTACTTAACTGTAATGACATTGAAAACATTGTATCGGTTTACTGTCCATCTCCAATTGCGACCACCCAAGCAGACTGGGATAATGTATTCAATAAGTTTCCAAAGAAGTCTGTTATTGCCGGTGATTTTAATGGCCACCATAGTCAGTGGTCTTACAAAATTGATACTAGAGGCACACAATTGTTAGATTCATGTATAGAGAACGGGTACATTGCTATAAATAACGGCGCAGCCACAAGAATTAAATTGGTAAATAATTCGATTCAAGAAAGCTCCCCAGATATTACTTTTGTTTCCTCTGACATCGCAATTCAATTTAATTGGCAGGTCATGACAGAAAGTCTAGGAAGTGATCACATGATTATTAAATATAGTATCAGTAATTTAGATGAACGTAGATTTCTAAGCAAGCGTAACTTTAAAAAAGCGGACTGGCAACAATACCAGTACCTAGTAGAAAACCAATTAAAATCAACGAACTTCAATCAGACTCAGAATGTTCAAATTCTATATGATAACTTTGTCAACTGCCTTAATACCGCAGCAGATGCTAGTATACCCCAATACAAGATATGTGATGATCCCACAAGAAAGTTTAAACCCAAACCTTATTGGTCCCCTGTAATATCTAAGGCAATCGCAGAACGCAGATTGGCTTTGAAAGTATTTCGAAGAAACCCTACACCTCTTAACTACAGCACTTGGCAAGAAAAAATAGAAGTCGCCAAAAAACTTATAAGAGACGCCAAATTCAAAAGCTGGCAAAAATTCTGTGACTCCATTGACGAGGCTACATCTACATCAGATATGTGGTGTAGGATGCGCTGGTATAAGGGTGTAAGACAAAATAGTTTTTTAGTTCCATCTGAAAAAAAGGCAGAATTGCTGAAATCGCTTGCACCTGATTATGTCTCTAGTTTGCCACCCAACTTAACCTCGAATAACCCACTATTGGAAACCAGTTTCACATTTCAGGAACTTTTGAATTGCATTAAGAAAACAGACACAGCCCCAGGGGATGACAAGATAACCTACTCAATGCTTTTTAACCTGCCTAAAATCGGTAAAATATGTCTTCTACACATCTTTAATAATATATTTGTCTCTGGATTCATTCCGTATCAGTGGCGCAGTATACGTATTATTCCTATATCTAAACCTGCTATAAACCAAGAAATTAAACTAAGGCCGATATCACTTATTTCATGCATCTGCAAAATATTTCACACGATGATTAGTAAACGTGTTGAATGGTTCGTTGAAATTAATAAAATAATGTCACCTAACACAATTGGATTTAGAAGAGGACAATCTACTTTGGATAATTTGACAAATTTAGTAACACACATACAAACTGGCTTTTCGCAAAATGCATCAACTCTAGCTTGTTTTTTAGACATTAACAGCGCCTATAATAATGTTCTCATTGAAAAAGTTGTCGCTGTATTAGACGGGATTAACATTGGGCAGAAAATATGTAGATATCTGTGGGCATTCTTAAACGAAAGACATCTCAGCATAGTTTTAGACGAAAATCAAAACATAATAACCTCCAGATGGACCAATAAAGGCTTAGCCCAAGGGGACCCCTTGTCGCCTTTACTTTTTAATATTGTTACTCTAGATATCTGCAAACATATTAAAACAGTTGCCATTACACAGTACGCCGATGACTTTGTCTTATACACAACAAATAAAAAGATCCAAGACAGTACAGACAAAATGCAAACAGCTCTAGATAGATTGGCTAAAATGCTAGAAACTATGGGTTTGGAATTACAGCCTAATAAATCTAAAATATGTATTTTCTCCAGAGGTTATAAAAGGCCCCAGATCTCATTAAAAGTTACCAATATTCAATTAGAAGTAGTAAACAATGTTAAATATCTCGGTATGTGGCTAGATAAGTCTTTGCGCTGGTCTAAACACATTAATGAAATCACCCACAAAGTAAGAAGTTACTTAGATCTGCTGAGGATCTTGGCAGGCCGCTCTTGGGGGGTTCATCCAATACACCTGCGAAGACTATATATTTCTTTGATTAGGAGCAGAATTGACTATGGCAGCTTTTTGTATGATATCAGTGCAAAGACTCATCTAGCCAAGATAGATAAAATACAAAACCAAGCTCTGAGAACAGTTGGCGGTTTCATAAAGTCATCGCCGATCCATGTCATGGAAAGTGAAATGTGTATCCCTCCTTTAAATATGCGACGTAAATACCTTATGTACAAATATTTACTTAAAGCCAAATCCAGGCAAAATAACCTAGTTATAAGCTTGTTATCGGAAATGACGAACGCTGTATACAAAAGATATTGGGATAATAAGAAAAAGCCACTGACATTAATTACCTACGAGGAGATAAAGGACGAAATTGTACACTCTACTGACATCTTAGAGATGTTCACTTTGAATGTCTGGATGTCAAGAATAGATACTTCTAACATTGTCAAAACTGATCTCGATTGTGTTTCTATGTCAAAGAAAAACTATAATATAGCTGTTCTGAAACCTCAAATACTCCAAGAAATTTACCACAAATATCATGATTGGAACAAAATATTTACGGACGGCTCCAAGAGCAAGGCTGGTCGAGGTGCAGCTTACTATGACTCCAATAGAAAGGATGGCAGATGCTTCAAAGTCGATGGCCCGATATGTATAATGTCAGTGGAACTCTTAGCTATTTTGGAAGCATTAAAATATATCGTTTACAATTTAAGACAAACTAAGGTTGTTATTTTAAGTGATAGTAAAAGTGCTATTTCTCATATTGCTAAGTGTGCCTCTGGTAACAGAGGCACATCTCTAGCATATTCAATTTTAAGGAAAATAATTGAATGTGAAGAACTTAACATTGCCCTGAAGATACAATGGATACCTTCACATATTGGACTGTCTGGCAATGAGGAGGCCGACCGATTAGCACGATTAGCAGCCAATGATGGAACAATTGTCCATATAAAGCCAACCTTTACCGAAGCGTTACCAAAGTTTAAGAGTAAAATACACAAAAAATTTCAAGAATATTTCGATGAACGCTCCCTTGAAAAAGGTATCTGGTATAAAACAATCCAGTGCCGGCCTCCTCGTATACCATGGTTTGCTTCGTCAAATATGAGTCGGTCACTAATTGTAATGGCACTAAGACTGAGGTCCGGACACGCTAGTAGACACAGTACGCTTACGCATTCTAGTCGGGGGATTTAAATATATTTTTTAATGTTTTTTGATTACAAACTTATTTTTTAACGTCGTAGGTTTTTTAATTTTGCTTTTTATTTTAATTTTTTTCAATAAAGTAAACCTGGTACCAAATGTTTATTGTAAACTTGTTTGTGGTTCTCCCAATAAATGAAAAAAAAAAACCTGTAACGTCTTCATGCCCAGCAAGGTTTACTTTACCTTTACTATGAGGTAGTTTGAGCCATACTCCACCACGCGAGCTCAGTGCGGATTAGTGAAGGGGTGTTTGCAAGGCAAGTGACTAACCCTGATGTCAGAAGTTATGAAGCCGCCCATAAGGCCTCTTGACTAGGCTTAACGAGAAATGCGAAGCACGGAGATGGTCGTAATATACGTCACTTATATGGTCGGAATTGTCACCCATCCAAACATGACCGCGCTGTAGGTTGCTTCACTTCGGTATCACTACCAAAGCGCTGCCACCATTGCGCTACGAGCACTGAATGCATAAGTCATTTCTCAATAACTACGTGCTATTGAAATATTTCGAAAATAAATCTGTATATGTGTTTATTCGTGAGTAGGTAGGCTAGTAGATTTTATTCATATTATGTTTTCGGTAATTATTTTTATTATTATAGCTGTAATAAGGGCGCAAAATCAACTTCAATCTACCTGACCTTGTAGCAACGACCCCTGCCGGATTAATACTAGTATGACTATCTAAAAACTGCAAATCCATTGCAAAAAAAACTGCAAGGTCAAGTCATTCTGGAGATAAATGGGAACATTTGATTGTCATTTTACGAAACAAATGGTGACTTCAGCGCCCCGTGCTGAATTACTACTTTAATGCCTATCTACGATCCATCGTCAATAATTTACGAGTCCACTGCAAAAAACTGCATGTCAATCGGTTAAGCCATTCTGGAGATACATGGGGCCATTCAATAGTCATTTTACGAAAGAAAGAAATGGCAACTGCAGCGCCCCCTTGTGGATTAATACAATTACACATATTTAAAAACATCACCAACTAATTACAAATCCACTGCAAAGGAAGAAGAATATTGAAATGCATTGAAATTATGAGCCTGAGCCTGAGAAATCAAATACTTTTTTTAGACAAAATAAATTCGATCGGTGAACTTTTTCCTGCACGAGAATCTGACCCCTGGGTATAACACAAATTGTATTCTTAATATCAAGGAGCGTATGTTACTAAGACAATAAAGAAAATCAGGACCAACAAATAGGAAAACGTTGTTACCAAAAATAATAACTGATGTATCACTTCCAGTGATTACGTGAATCTAATCACTAGTTACGTGTCAAGGCAAAGATAGAGTAGTTTAGCGAAAAAAATAAATGATAGTAATTCATCTGGAAGAAATTAATCTTAGGCAGGGCTGTACCACGGATTTTTTTAATGCTTTTATTGATATCAAAAACATGTGTAAAAAGATAAAGATAATGTTCAATATTCGTTAATTGTTTTATAAATATTTAACACTTACATTGTTATTTTTCACTGCCTCGGTGGCGCAGCGGTAGGAGGGTCGCACTTTAAAGCGACGGCTGCGCCAGAGGTCCCGGGTTCGATCCCCGGGTCGGGCCAAAAATATATACCTACCTGAGTTTTTCTGTTCAGAAATTTTTAGGGTAGCCCGGAGTTTGGAAGTTGGCGGTGTTTCACCCCCGTGCCTCGGAAAAGCACGTAAAGCCGTTGGTCCTGCGCCTGAACTCTCTCCGGTCGTGTCAGATTGCTGTCCCATCGGGCTAAGAGAGTGAAAGGAATAGAGAGTGCACCTGTGTTTGCGCACACACTTGTGCAATATAATATGCACCGCGCAGTCGGTTAGTCGTTGTGACTGGCCACCGTAGTCGAAATCGGCTAGGGGGACTACATATTTTTATTCTAACAAGTTGAAATAAGAAACCAATCATTTTCACACGAACTGAATTTGGACCAGCAACTTTTGGATAAGCACTTTAGCATAAGAGATCCGAAATTACGCGCAGGTAGGGTATCAGCACAGTGGCTCGATGGTAAAGAGCTTTGGCCCGCTCAGCCAAAGGTGGTTGGTTTGAATCCAGTTCTTGCGCAAATTTTTGATTCGTTAGTATTTTTCAAGTTCTTTTATTGTAATTGTAAATTCAGAATGTCCAACTAAAAAGGCACGTATTTCAGTGTTTTTCACAACTTCAACATAGTTAATACTTACATTATTCATATCGCGTCTACGTTGGCTGGTAGATTATATTTTTAGCATTGAGTTGGCCTTAGGTACCATTTATTTGTGCATGAAGTTCAAAATAAGTAAACGACAAAACTGTTTTTGGGCCTTTTTTACTGTAAACAGAACAGTCACATTAGTAATCCATGTAACGAATGTGTTATTATGATGCATGACACCACAAAACCTTTTCGAAAACTGAAATAAATCACGACCGTACTCACAGCCCTACTACAAATGTACAATTCTCACTAAAGAAAAACAATTTAGGCGCTAGAAAGTTGTTTTTACGCTCGCGTTTATCCCTAAGGATATTAGGGTAACCGTTCCGAGAGGCATCCCTGACCAATATCTAGTGTTGACAGATGGCCCGAAATCGTGTGACGGCTATTTTCGATTGGACAGTATTTGGGTTAAAAGGTTTTCGTGCCTTTTGTGATTGTTGTCACTAAACAACGGTTGTGTTTTTGCTGTTCCGAATCGGTTGGGCGAGTTTGGCTTTCATTAGATTAAGGCGCGGATAGAATTTTTGTGTTATGCTATGTACAACATATTATTAAATGTATTTTGATAACGTTGCTCAGTTTTTTAAATCTTTATTTTTAATGAGCTTGTTCACTGAGTGAGCATGCCGCTCAATAACATTTAGGTACAAATTATCATACGCTAAGTTCGTTTACCTATACACTCTTTAACAATTTTACATAAGAAAAAGGAATCTTTGAATATAGGGGATGACAAATCTTCATTATTTCTTTGGCACCTAAACAATTGAGTCTATTTCCGAAATAAATATGTCTCAATTCCTGGCCCTGGACACATTCAACCATAACGCGGTATGCATCTTCAGGGACGTTGCACTGACTACAATTAGGAGATGTACCCATTCTCATCATAAAAACTTTGCTTAGTTGTTAATGAAGTTTCGGCATGTTAGATACATGAATAAAGTACAGTCGCAAGCACATCAGGTTAACCACTTTTTACCGTGACGTGCTGTTTTCCGTACATGAATTAATTTCACATCAATGAATGAAAAACTATCTAACTAATATTTTATTTTTTATAATTGTTTTTACAGCTCTGTCACAGGAATATTTTTGGAATTGGTTGAAAAATAAAAATATTGAGCTCTAAATATAAGACCAAATTAGCAATTAACCGAACGCAAGGAAATAAATCAAGAAAATATTCCTTAATCATTCACAGTGCACACCGAGTGAGAGTTCTTCTCTAGTTGTCATTCTAACAGCATAATGGTATCTCTTTATTCACTGTTGGGTAAACAAATCACTCGGCTGACAGCCCTGGGGTGCAATACCAACCGAGCCGGTGTTGACAGATGGACCGAATAACGCGGGAATCTCTTTTTGATTGCTACCTTCACACACGAAATAAAACAGTATGCACATTTAGTTTGGCTCCAGCTCAGCTAGGTGAGCAAAAAATATATCGGCATTTGGTAAACGAGTAAAAATATAGTTATCTCAACCCTTTACAGCGATTACGACAAATAAGGGGCTGGCAAATAACTATTTGCATAGTTCAGAATGTTTTTAACACTCACAGTGGCATATTTTTTTATTCATAAAGTTGAAACAAGATACCAAAATTGCGCACGGGCAAGCAACTGATAAAGATGAAAGATTATATTTCATATTTTAATTTTTATAAATATGAATTATTATATTTCAACTTTATGAATATTAAAAATATGACACTGTGAGTGTTAAAAACATTCTAAACCATTGGATACCGAAGCGTTATCAATTTCCAAGTTGAATTTATTCTGTAATGAATTACTACTTGGCTCACTGCCTGCAGGTGTAAAACAGTTAGCGTAGATAGCGCAGACGTCACGGGTGATGACGTAGGTATTCATAAGAGACCAGAATTTCGTGAGGTCGGACCGACGGCGCGGTAGCTTAATTTGAAGAGCATTTGGCTCGGTAAGCCAGAAAGTTGCTGGTTAAAGTCCCGCTCGTGCGAAATTTTTGGTTTCTTATTAATTAATCACTATAAACTATTTGCGTGACCTAATATTTGACGGACAGATAATTCTTAACATAAAGTATTGATATAAATTAACAAAATAGATTTTTCGCTGCATCATTAAATAAGTATCATGAATTGCAATGCCCAAATTAAAAATGTCGCTTACTGCTGCATTTACCTAACGAGTTTTTGACGTAACAAACAAAACAGTGTGCGTGAATATTCCACTCTGTTTACTACCTAAATAAACACTATCTGGCAACATTCAGGGTTCCCGTTGTTTTATCTTTCATGGTTAGTGACCATTAAACTTTGGCAGAAATCCCGTATTTAACTATTCTGATTCGAACACCCCTGCCCAAAAACTATTAATCTCATTTTCCTGCAAAACATGCGCTCACAAATTATAGTAATAAGATTGATAGATTAAATTTCATTTATTTATTACGATTATCAACAACTGTTTAATTAAATCTTGGGTAATTAAGATAACAATTAGAGTATCTGCTAAATGTACAGTCAATTATAGGTAAACATAGCTTGCCCAATATATTAGAAAAAAGATCTAAAAAATGAAGTTGTATAGTATCTGTAATAATATTATAAAATTGAAGAGTTTGTTGGTTTGTTTGTTTTAAATGCGTTATTAATCGGGAACTACTGTACCGATTTGATAAAATATTATTGGGTTGGGTAGTTTAATTATCGAGAAAGACTTCAGGTATAAAACATCACGCTGCTACAGGAGGGGAGGGAACAAACTCAAAACGCTAGGACAAAGACGCAGGGGACCGCTATTTGTGAATGAAGTTAGAAAGATATTACAATAAATAGATTCTCTTCATAGTAACAAAGAAAAAAATATAAATATGAATCTTTTCCAGCTTGATTCCCACGTTAGTAATACAATGAAGAACACTCTACCATATCAGCGTCACTTTTTTCGAAACAATAATCACAAAATGCAATACTCCATTTCTGTTCCACTTGACAACCAGACCACTTCGCGAGATTATTTATCACAGGTAAACAAACGAGAGACAACCTTAATGGCTTACAATTAGGTACAATAGGGCACTTTTCCATCTAAACAGCGCATCCAAATATTGGAAGATACTTACAAGCTTTTAACATGACTTGCCTGCAGTGTTACACGAAAATATAGTACTTTACCTGAAGGAAGCTATTTTTACCGACTTCAAAAAAATGAATGTATGATTTTTTTATATATGTGGAATTGGATAAAATTTTAATATGTTCATCTATTAAGGCTTCTAACACATGCGCGAAATTGAACAAGTGTATGTATGTTTATGTTTGTCTCAGGATTTCTTGAAAACGAGAAGCCATAGCGAGATGATTCTTTTTTAATTCAATCAGATTTAGTTTAATTTAGGGTAAAGTTTAAGTTTCATCAAAATCAATCTAATCTTGTCTATCTATCAATTCGTCTTCTATTAAGCAGAAACAAATTATTTTGGAGGCGCTGCATTATCTCAAGCTTACGTTATTATATATACATATCTACACAAATCATACACCGACTTCAAAATTTGTTTCTCTTAAATAATTAAAAAGAAAAGCTGTTCATGTTACTCAGAAACCAGCGCATTTGTCGTCTATTAAGAATAAACATTTTTTTTGGAGTGGGAGGATGAATTGAGTAGACTGTTGGTATAAGCTCGACATCATGCACCGACTCCAAAAGTATCTGTTTCTCATAAATAGAAGACAAATGCTTTATTTTAAGCTTTTCAGTCAGTTGCACTGACCGAAATCCGACCCTGTGGCCTCTGCGTCCCCGCTTGTTCATTTATCAAAACTTTTTTCATTGCGCCGAACATTTTTCAATGAACCCTCTCCAAATTATAATTCCGATCTCGAACGAGTTGTACCGTTTATCAGGAGATTGTGGCTTTTGTTGGGTTTTACTTTGACAATATTAATAAATTGGCAATAGGATTGTAAGATGTATGAGGGTTGTTTATGTAGGTACCTATGTTACTTTATTTCTAATCCTAAGAATATTTTCTGTGCTATTGGGCTAAAATTGTTTGGGTTTGTAAAAAGGGTTATGTTATAAATATACGAATTATGATTTTTGACCATTGAAAATTTTCTTTTCATAGATAGAAACTTTCACACACGTCTATGTCACTGTCTTTTTATTCTGAAACTATTGATATGTAAGATAAAAAACTTAGTAGGTAGATGTCTCCTGTTCCGCTTTACGATTATAATACAAAAAGTAAAAAATAGGGATATTTAAAGGGGGCAGTCAGTAGGGTGTCTTTGGATAGGTCTTTTCAAATGTCATCGAGGTTCCTATTACCATTTTCTGTAAGTCTAACGTTTGAGATATATACGGTAGACGCTGCCAAAGTGGTAAAATGGACCTTCCCCCCATGTTACTTTTAAACTAAGCGAGTGAAAATTTTGAAATAAATATATGATGTAGATCTTAACAAGGACTTTCGAAAATTGTTTTGAACCAGATCAAAATACCAGTTTTTGAGATAAGAGTCGAATCGAAGGTCTGCTAGTTAATAAATAAATTTCGATAGTGCGATGTGGCTTAATAAGGTAATTAATTAAGTGAAACATAAAGTAAATAACATTAAAAAAAAAACGTTATCTCGGCCAATTGTACAGAAAATCTAAAAAGGTCACTTTTGATAAGCACAAGGTTCTTTCAATAGAACCTCTGAACCGTGAACGAGTCAAGCAGATTGCGGGTTTTTATGAGCTCACTCAGAACGACGAAGTGCTTTTTAAGGGATTTAACGATAAAGACGAACATTGTGTACTACTCACCGAAAATGTGTTACGAGAAAAGATATCCGGCTATATCTTTTGGTGGCATTTGAAAAGTCAGTAAGCGTATATGTTTCAGTATTTATGGGCATAAAAGGTATTAAGTAAATAACCCTGTATATGAGGCATAGTTAGTATTTTATAAGTGAATGACGAAAAATGTATGGTTTATCAAAACTTATATTTGATTCCCGTTTATTCTAGATTTTTTAAATATATTTGAAATGGGTTCGTTCTTGTCACCAGACTAGACCAGACGTGGAATAAACAGAGACTACGATGGAGCGAGTTCACCCAGAAGAAGCCTGTTCACGTTGGCTTTGATAATTTTAGGTTTATAATCCATTGGAAAACTGATGTGGGTAGAGTTCCACAGTTGTGTTGTGCGCATTAAAAAAAAATCGAAAAGCGGTTAGTTCTTATCAGTCGAATGTCTACTTGGTAAGGGTGGCAGCCCGCAGTGCGTCGTGCTGAGTGAAAAATGCTGATGGAATGAGCTACGGAGTTCTTATGCACACTCACCAAAGTATAGCCTGTGGAAAACCGACATGCAGGCAACTTGGCGGCGATGGGCTAAGCTATATATTTATTATTATTTGTCAATTAACATTTTCCTTGTTTCATTTAATGCAAAATCCTCCTCACAGTTAAATATTAGGGCTAATGTAAAATTGTTAATTTTACAGAAGCCAAATGATTTACACCTTTTTATGTATACATCCATGCCCAGAAAGCCTCTACATCTTTGCATCGCGCATCGTTAGGGATAGATTAACATATATTTACATAATGTCTCCTCATCCGTATTATTTAAGTTGCAAGCAAACCATTAACGTTATAGAACTTCTTCAAGCCACTATAACATGCCAGTACAAAATTGCCATGCTTATTTAAAACTTGATTTGTGCGTTAAAATGTCTGGTAAAAAACATTGTCTATAAAAATGGCTATAAAAATTACTGTTTTTAATTTTCTTACGATCGTGCTATTCTCAAACAACGAACTCCTTATATGAAACTAAAACCGAAAATTTTGTTTAGTCAATCCTTTGCGAATGGGGTGTTTATGGATAGGATTCTTAAAATGACATAGAAGTTTCTAAAACCATTTTCTTTTAAAGTCAAACGTTTCATAGCTAGACGCTTCCAAATTGGTACTAAGTGTTAATTTTGAAAAAAATATGTAATGTAGATCTTAACAAATACTTTCAACGAAAATTGGTTTGGACGGCATCGAACGAGCAGTTTTTGAGATATAGCACATTTTCAACAACCGCAAACATTACTTTGTTCTTCATACAAACACTATGAAAAACAAATTAATATTTGCTGTCAACAAATATTGTGGTATTTTACTAAGTGGAAGTAAGTGGATTCCCTAATTCATTTAAAGTTGGAACGGAACCTACAGTGCGCGAGTCCGACTCGCACTTGGCCAGTTTTTGGTGATTGTGGCGGGTCTTTCTCGTTTCGTTAAACTCATTGAGGGAGAAGGAAGGTGTCCAAACGCGAGTGACCCATCGTGGCAGAGAGGTGCACTGTGCTATTTTAAGTATGAAGCAGCCAGCAGTTACTTTTTGATGGGTGACCGCTTTGATTTTATAGCCAATTGCAATTTATACAACACTGCTTTTAACGTCAGCTTTGGCCAGAAATTGTTCGTGCCTATGACCTGAAGACTTATTAATTCATTATAATTAATATTATTACGGGCTTAATTTAGGTCATACATACTATGTTTACTTTAAGAATCTTGTTTAAATGAACCACAATTCTAATATTACACGTCGATATTCTCAATGTATAAATGAGATTAAATTTGTGTCAATAAAACCTATATGTGTATATCAAAGAAAATAGTCGTGTCCCCAAACATTGTTTGACCCAAAAATAAAAAATTATTTTTAAGACTAAAACTGAAGTAAAATGAATTGGTTTTTCATTTGTTGTAGAGTATATAATTAATTGTATATAATAAATGTATCCGTAGATACCAGTGTTTTTCACGTTTAACGAAATCAACTGTAGAGTCAATCTATTCGACACTTAGAAAAGTCCACTAATTTATTGTAACAAAATGAGAATGGAATATACTTTTGTTAATGGGTTCATACTAGGACTTACAAGACATTGTTAGCAGAATCGACTAAAAATACTCAGCGCCATCTGTTAAGCCAAAGCCAAACATTTCGAATAAGCGCTATCTAGAGAATCAAAATAAACAAAGCGAACCGTTACTTTGCCTTTTATAACCGAAAAAGCTATTTTCGCGCTTCCGCACAAGTGCTAACTGTTAATTTCTACGGCACAATACACAATTTGGTGGGCGCGTCACTTTGATTATAAGCGCTATTTTCTACCGAACACAGCAAAAAGACGGGTAAAGGAAGTTGTACTCGTATTTAATCGTTACATATCTTATTTTTTGCGATAGAAGCAAACTGAATATATTATTTTTATTAGTACATTAATAGTAATTAAAAATAATGCAAAATAAGTAAAGAACTAAAGTAGAGACTTGACTCGACTTCAGCATCAAACAATAACCGTCTCTGGGTCGGGCAACGACTGTCTCCTTTAAAAGTTAAAAGTTATATTACAAAATAATAAATACCTCTGTGCGGTCACAGTGTAACAATAAAATATTCAAGTTAAACGACTTAATTACACTCATTTCGAAGCTAAAGCCAAGAGTTTAAGCTTATTAATTCATAAATTCTAACAAGATTCCTTGCTAGGGATTTATTTTACTTCAACCACAACTTAAATGAAATGATAAATGGTGAATAATTTTCAGATAAAACCACTTTTGATCTCACTTGTAATAAATATTTCGAAACTTTATTTTAATATAAAACTTAAGCTAAGATAAGTAAATGCCTACGATTTATTTATCTATCGCTCAATCCACCTTCAAGAACGATGAAAAATACAATTAACTATTGAAATAAAACAACTTTTTTACGGATTAACTTTTCGCGAGTTTATTAATTTTATCCCGACGTTTCGAACACTTTACAGCGTTCGTGGTCACGGGTAGACTAAGATGTTATTTGTCATTTACAGAGTTTTGAAAAATATACACTACCGTCACTCATATTATTAATTAACGTTCCTATCCACGCAGAAAGAGCTAACTGTGTCTTGTGATCTTGCAGTGAGTGGTCTAGCTTGGGTCCTAGTTAGAACTGGATCCCATGCAGGTGGAATTTTCCAACCATCTTCTCTGTTAAAATTTGGATGTTTTCTTATTTCTATAGCTTCGCGTAGCATACGTGGAATGAACCGACGTTCTTTTGATAGTACTTTAGGTTGGTCAAAACGTATGAAGTGGTTGGGTTTGTCTAAGGCATGTTCACACACTGCAGATTTTATGTTTCGTCTATGTTTAACGTCAGCTATATGTTCTTTTATCCGCACGCCTATACTTCGTTTGGTTTGCCCGATGTAGGAGAGGCCACAGTCACATTCCAGTCTATACACCCCTGCATCTTGAAGAGGTATGGTGCACTTGACAGGTGGTAAAAATTGGTTAATCTTCTTTGGCGGCTTGAAATAAGTCTTGATGGAAGCTCGCTTCAAGATATTCCCAATCTTGTCAGTGACCCCCTTGATGTAAGGTAGTACGGCAGGTGGGCGTTCAACTGTCATGGGCTTGGCACTGGCACGGGGTCTGCAACGACGTGGTACTGGAAGCTGGTTGTCCCGTAGTACCTTCCTTACATGCTGAAGTTCAGCAGCCAGGTGTCGGTCGTCACAGATGCCCAACGCTCTCTGAAACAAAGTTTTGCCCACGGTAGCTAACTGTGAAGGATGATGGCGAGATGCACCATTGAGATATTTGTCTGTATGGGTGGCCTTTCTAAAAACTGTGTGGCTAAGTGTGTTATCAGAATTCCTAGTGAGTAAAACATCTAAGAAAGCTAGTTTATTGTTTGCCTCAATTTCCATAGTAAATTGTATTTGTGGATGAATAGAGTTAAGATGGTTCAAAAAAGCAGAAACTTTATCTGTGGGTAATATTGTGAAGGTGTCATCTACGTACCGTTTATAAAACCTTGGTGATATAGGTGATGTGTTCAAAGCTGTGGCCTCAAAATCTTCCATGAAGATATCAGCAACAACAGGTGATACTGGGGAACCCATCGCTACACCATCAATTTGTATGTAGAATTCACCGTCCCATAATAAATAGCCAGATGTAAGGCAATGCTCTAAAAGTTCTGCATACTCTATGGGCATATCGAATTCAACTAACTTCCTTCTGGTAATTTCAATGCAGTCCTTCACAGGTAAACTTGTAAATAGGGACTGTACATCAAAACTAACCATTGTTTCATTTTCTGCCAATTGCAAGGTCTTTATTTGGCTTATGAAGTCATAGGAATCCTTAACATGTGCCGTAGTTCCTCCTCGTAGTACAGATAGTATTTTCGCCAAATGCTTCGCCAGCTTGTACGTTGGGGAATCAATCTGACTCACAATAGGACGAAGAGGAACATTGGTTTTGTGTATTTTAGGCAGCCCATACAGTTTAGGTGGTTTTGCACATGTTGGTACTAATTGCTTAGCATCAAGATTTAAACTATCGCTATGTTTTTTCACTAGGTCGCTGGTTTTCTTTAATATTTTGCTCGTTTGATCTATTTTTACATGTTTGTAGGTTGTTTCGTCCGACAGCAACTGTGATATTTTGAGTTTATAATCTGATGTATCCATTACAACCGTAGCGTTTCCTTTATCTGCACGTAAGATTGTCAATTCCGGTTTAGATTTTAAGCTTTTAAGGGCTAAATATTGGTCACGAGAAAGATTCGACTTAGGTATTTTGCTATGTCGTAAGACGCATGATATGTCTTGTCGTATTGATTCTGCGTCTTCTTTCTTCAAATCATTCTTTACTAAACAATCCTCTACGCTGCAAATTATGTTTTCAAAAGGAATTTTTCGCGGTGTTACTGCAAAATTGAGACCTTTACTAAGAATATCAATGGTGTTTTCATCCAATGTTTGTTTTGATAAATTGACAACTGCCCGGTTTCTGTTGTTTATGGTTGGAGATGTGACATTCGATGCGTTCCGTTTTACTAAATTTTGCGATGACAGTTTGTTGTATTTTTGTATTTGTGTTAGTTTGCATTCGTTATATTTTGATGTTTCGCGTTTATTAAGTACCTGAATGCATTCTTCAAAATCTAGTAGGGACAGTTTTAATTTTAATTCTTTACATAGATTATCCACAGCTGCATTTAAATGGACAAGGTCACTATGATGTTGATGAATGAGATGACGGAGCATTTTTCGACTTGC